>CM071937.1:89263148-90588052 GCA_016081115.2 Rehmannia glutinosa
CCCGTTGTAGCGTTAAATTTGTGTACTGCGTGATCTCAACGTTGATCAGTTTTAACCTTTTTAATTTCTAAAACCGCTCTTTCAAGTCCTTACATAGATAATTTTGATTTCTCCTCACACTTACACTTTTTGCTATCAAAGGATTCCGAATGCTCTTCTCGCAAAGATGTTCAAACCCTAGCTTTCATTTCACAAAGATCAAGACCGAAATGGTACCAACATATGATTTCACTAAACTTGATTTAAATCCACACCGGAGCCAATGCCAGATTTTTTAATACCGCCAACCACTGCTGACAAGGAGTTAATAAGAAATAGCAAAGAAACTTGAGAAAGTCTGTCTCAAGAAGTTTTTACTATGGAGTTTCTCACATCGCCTTACTTGGAAGAGGTTGCTTTGTACCACGTGAATGCCGCAAGAGTTTGTCATTAATGATTCCTTCGCTCTTCCTCAGTTCTCCTCAATGCGCTGGTCCTTCAAGTTTATTCTTTAGGGTGGCAGAGCACCGTCATCCATATCTAAAAACTCCACAGAGACATGTTCCCTGAGAGTCATGCAAGGCACTTATTTCATTTTCGCCGGACTCTTCGAAAGCACGCATTTCTTCTTCACCTTTCTTACCCCGGAAGTCACAACCTCCTTCCAAAGCCGTATCCTCGCCAGCCTCAACCGCACGGGCCTTCTACGTTCCTTTGTGTAGTCTTAACCGCATCGTGTCTTCAAGAATCCCTTCAGATTGAGCTTCGCGAAGGTCTTTGGGAATCTTGAGGTCTCAACCTCTAGGATTGCACTTTATGTGGTCCAGGCGCCCAATCGTCGCGCTTCATTTCCATCATTTGCCTCAAGGCCGCACGCAGCCTTCATCGGCCTACAATGGGTAACAAGATTTCAACCAGACATTTCTCAACCGGCCCGAGCCCTAACCCCACTTTGTCAACATTAATGTTCTCACTTAGTCTCAAAAATTTGATTTTGTAACATCTCCCATAGCTCTCCCGACACGGTCTGTGTTTTCACTTTCTCCTCGCTGGCGACTACCAAATTGAGTCTTGAATAACGGGTCACTAGAAACCTTAGACTCAGCTTAAGTTATTCCCTGCTGAGTGTTCAACCAATCAGACAAGTGTCTTCAACACCTTCTTCAAAAAGGTGGATTGGCTGTTTGCCCTTCATCTTCGCCCTAGCTTCATCGCCATCCTTCCCGGTATCTTGTCCATCAGTGCACGGGTGAGGTAGATGCATCAATAGTCCTCACCATCTCCATAATGTCGTGGCTAGAGAGATTAGAATAATAGATGACTCTCCTGGCTCCTTTTAGCAATGTCTTATCGCAGCTCTTTCGATTCTTGTTGTTGCTTCACCGCTACCTTTCAATGCACGCTAGGTCTATTTCCTCCTCATCACCGGGCCAGGCCGCAACAAGTGCACTTTCTCGGGACATTATCAGCGGCGTGATTGAGGTGTCTTCTATTTCTCAATCGCTTCCGCTTAGCCTTTCTCTTTCTCCTCATCCTTCTTTTGATAAAGATAGTGGTACAAAAATCGGGATAGAATAACTGGGTCCAATGCTAAACGTATTGCCAATTTTAATTCTCAAAAAAGCTCAGAGTTCCTCTTCATCTTCAATGAACTCCGGCTCGAATTGAGCTCTGCATAACCTGCCTTCCACTTCTCCATATATTGAGCCTCTCCCGCACCCCGATACGCAAGAGATAGCATGACAAGGTCATCATCCTCATCATCCGCAAACGGGCTTAAGAGGAGCCCTCTCCTTCTCGCATGTCCTCATTGGTCCAGGAGAGCGTATAACCTACTCTCTTCACTCCTTTGGTCACTGTTTCTCGTGATGGCTTTTGCTTCTTATGTCTCCCCCACAATGTTTCTTCCGCACTCGACTGAAACGCCAACAGTGAGTCTCTTTCTTCCATAGTGGTTCCACACCATTCTTTTCCTTCACAGATCGCCGCTTCTCACAACAATCTCCTTCTCGGTCAAAAGTCGCGCTTAATCAGGTGGTTTAGCTTAATACGCACTTTTTCACAAGTCTTCTTCTTCTGGTTTTGACCAATGGAACCTCAAGTTCCATATTCTCGTGTTCCTCAATCGCGGAAAGTTTGATTCTACCTTAAGCTTCGTCGCAAATGTTTTCGCGTAGACAACAGCGCTTTGTTTTGATGAGAGGAGAAAGAGCAAAGTGATTCCTTCTACCGCGAGGGTAAAAAAGTGGTCTCTCCATCGGCATGCAAGGTGTGGCTGAATATGTCGAAAGGCGTGAGCCTTCTTCTTCTTCTTCTTGTGCACAAAGTCAGAGTACGGGCAAGAGTGCCGTGAATCGTTTCCTCAGTGATGTGGTCACCTCGATTTTCCTCGTCAGACGCCTTTTCCTTGGCCATGAGATTGTCATTGGGCAATCGATAGATTGGACCCCAACATTTTCTTGTTCATGTGGGAAAGTTTCCCATTCCCGAGTAATGCCCATCTCCTCCATAAAATGACCTATCACCAAGCCATATCCGAGCAATTTTTCAAACATGCTAGCTTCATTGATCGTTTTGTTCATCACGCTCGCACAACTTGCCAAAGATGAACTCAAAATTTCAGCTTCACCTTCTTTCTTCCATGATAACAACCATCATGATGAGCTTAGTCCTGACGGTGATAGAAGTTTCGCCAAACTTCATGTCCACACATTTTGTCACCACGTCCATTAACTTCAGGTAGTCCTCTTTAATAAATGATTTCTTCACTGTAGACAAGCCGCAGCGCCTTCTCGGCTTTGCAATCTCCTTCCATGCAAAGAGCTAGTTGATGTCCTTCTATCTCATTCAAATCAGGGCGGATGACAACTCGCTGACTAAGTCCGAAACAATCAACTTGATATCGATCTTTGTGGACAAATGAGCGATCTCATCATCGTGACCTTGAGCGTCACGAAAATATCGCTTATCTCCTCAAAATAGGGGTGCAAAAACTCCATTGAAAGAAAACTCCTTGAGACTGGATTTTCGAGTTTCTCTCAATCTTCTTGGCCGGGCTTTGTCCACCCCTTTCGTGACCAAGCACTCAAAATCGATTGTGGGCTCCGGTGTGGGTTTTCACCATATTCATGAAATCGTGACATTGGTGCCATTTCTAAGTTCAACTTGAAAATCGAATGATCAAAGAACTAGGGGTTTCTTTCTCGATTTGTAGAGAAAAGTATTTTTTCTTGCTTGGGGAGAATGAGAGTTATGTGAGAAGAGAGAAAATAGATTTCTCTATACATGGGATGTGAGGGGACGATTTTTGGAATTCAAAATTTCAAATTTGAATTCGATTTTCAAAAAGTTCAAATTCTTGGCCAGGGCTTTGTCCACCCCTTTCTTGACCAAGCACTCGAAATCGACTATGGCTCGATGTGGATTTTCTGACCATCTTCACGGTAAATCGACATTGGTGCCATTTCTAAGTTGAACTTGAAAATCGAAGCCATCAAAGAACTAGAGTTTTCTTCTTTAGTTGTAGAGAAAAGTGCTTCTTGTTGCTTGAGAGAATGAGAGTTACGTGAGGGAGAGAAAATAGATTTCTCTATACATGGGATGAGGGGACGATTTTTGGAATTCAAAAAGTTCAAATTTGATCAATCGGTTGAGATCGTGTCTTGAAACCGCATTAATTTCCCACATTAAATGCAACAACATTTATATCAATCACGGGAAAACATGTACATCTTTTTACACGACACCATAATTACTCGGCCGACGCAAGCCTAAAAACATTCCCACTTGCCAAAGTGACCGCGTTTGTCACTTGGCTCATAAATAACTCGGCCTATCTTCATAAGTGATTTGATTCTACTTCTCTCTTCATTTAATAAGCACTCTTTTCGTCCAGCCTAACATGATACGCTTCACTAGCCATCTTGGCCGTCTCACTTTCTTGAAAAATGAATTTTTGATGATTTCAATTACTCTCTTCTTTGAGTAGCGATAGAGTATTCTCGAGCCTCCTCACTCAACTCAATCAATCCAAGTTCATTTTTAATCTATTCAAATCTTGATTTTACATAATGGCAATGAATATATCAACTAACATCTTATCATTTTATATGTATTTTAATGTAATGCCTTTATTTTCAACATGATCTCTTGTAAAATGATATCCGTACAACAATGTGCTTGATTCTTGAATGCAATATTCGATTTTGAGTAATTATAATGGTACTTGTGTTATGACACATAATTGAGTATCATTTTCCTCTATATCATAGTCTCTCCCGCCTGCCTCATCTATAAGACTTGGGCATAATATCTTCCCGCAGCCTATGTGCTCGCTTCCGTTGTGCATGTGGCTATTGAATTTTGTTTCTTGTTGAACCAAGAAACCAACCAATTTCCAAGCATTTGATAAGTACCTGGTGTACTTTTCGGTGGCCCACTCCACATCCAACATACCGAGTCCGAGTAGCCATCTAGCTTGAATCCTCTATCATTTGGATACCATAAGCCAACTTCTTGGCATCCCTTCAAATACCTTAGATTCTCTCGTTTGGTCATAAATATGTGACTTTTCTTTGGTGCAGATTGAAATCGACACATACACCTACAACAAAGGTGATAACGGTATACTTGCTGTTAAATAGAGCAATGATCCAATAATGACTCTTATATCTAGTTTGATCAACAACTTTTCCATCCGCATCCATGTCCATCTTTTACTTGATGTATTCATGGGAATCTTCACATATGACTTTTCTTCCATACCAAATTTCTTCATTAAATGTCCGGTATATTTGATTTGACTTATGAAGGTACCATCCTTCATTTGCTTGACTTGAAGACCTAGGAAGAAATTCAGCTCTCCCATCGTACTCATCTCAAATTTCTCTTTGCATGAGATTTGAGAATTTGTCACACAACTCTTTGTTTGTGGATCCAAAATGATGTCATCCACATATATTTGAACAAGCAATATACTCTCCCCATCTTGAATTAAGAGTGTCCTATCAACCTTTACATTTGGTGAATCCATTGTCAATAATGAATCGTATCATATCGGCTTTTGGTGCTTGTTTCAATCCATACAAAGCTTTCTGAGCTTGTAGACTTTATCTCCAATAGTTTTTCGCTTCAAAACCTGGAGGTTTCTCCGGATAGACTTTTTTCCAAAAGTCCATTTAGAAATGCACTCTTCACATCCTTTTAATAAACGGTGAAGTTCTTGTGTGCAACATAAACAAGAAACATCCTAATTGCTTCCAATCTTGCAACAGGCAAAGGTTTCATCAAAATCTAGGCCCTCCTCTCGCAATACCCTTTGGCTACCAATCTTGCTTTGTTTCTTACTAAAATCCTTCTTCATTCATCTTGTTTCAAAATACCCACTTAGTACCAATAACCTTTTGGTGGATAGGCATTTGAACTAATTCCCAAATTTGTTTCTTTCAAACCGATTAATCTCTTTTGCATAGCTAGAATCCGATGTGTGTCATCCAATGCTTGTGACACATCTTTAGGCTCAATTTTGGAAACGAAAAAAGCGGACATAGATTCATGTTGAGTCCCGGATCTAGTTCTTACTCATTCTCTTACATCTCCAATGATAAGCTCCGAGGGTGGTCTCTCACCCACCTCACATCTAGTTGGAGTAAGTCTCTTTGGATTGATGTCCTCAGCCTAAATTATCTTGACCATCTTTTTGTCATCATCATTTGGTCAGACTTTCTAGTATCTCGAGATTGACTATCTCATCTTCATCAGGGTTGAGTCTTCCGATATCCGCTCAACATAGGGACTTTTATGAGTAGTTGGCCGATTCATCTTGTCAGCCTAACTCATCTAGTCTTCTCCATTGACATTAGGTTCATCAAAACCACATGGATAGACTCTTCTGTGGATCACATTCCTCTTTTCCAAAGACTCTAAAAAGCTTTACTCTTAGTTGAGTATCCCAAAAAGATAATTGCTCGCTTTATTTTTAGCTTCACCGGCAAGTGTAAAGTGCAATTTATAGAATAGGGTTACAAGGTCGAATCCATAGGGACTAATAAATTATTGTACTAAGTACTAGGATTGTAATAGCCTTATTTTTATCTAGATGATCGAAAGTGAGTGATTTGGTTTTGTAAACTATGACAACAATTTATCCTAAAATAAACAAAGTAAAGAGTGTTTGAATGATCAAGTAGATGAATGGATCCCTGGGTTTTGGTTTTGATTAATATTCCTTTGTTATCGATTAATCACAAGTAAAGTTATCATTATTCTTCCATATAGAACATTCACACAAGTATTTTACCCCATCTCTCGAGATGTATGTAAAACGTTGATTGGGATATCTACGCTAGTATCTCTACTTAACATGAGATATCCAACTCCCAAAAGCATAAAAGATTATAAATCCTCACTTAATATTCACAGACTTCTCAATCTTGCAAATATTCATCTCAAGTACTCAAAGATCTAGTATTGAAACTCATCGGTTAGAATTATGAATCAATACATCAAACAAGTTAAACCGATAGCTTTTTGATAAAACAAGAATTAAACCAAAGTACTCAAATAGGGTTGGAAAACAATATAATAACTTCACTTGCAATTAATAATCAAATAAAAGTATCCATTAACCTACTCCCAAACCCAGGAATCACAAGATGTTTAGCCGACATAGAAAATAAATAATCCATAGACAAATTATTCAAGTTCATATCTAACTAATCGAAGTAAATGATACTATGGAATTAGTGAACTCGGGGATGTTGATGATCTCTCGATCTATCTTCAATCCTCAAGCATGTGGTTGTGGCCTTGATCGATCTCTCCATTCTCCCGTGGAAGATTGCTCTTTCTATGCTTTAGGCAAAAATCAATGTCTTTTCATTTGGGGGTCGCCTCGTCTATTTATACTCCCGTTAGGTCAAAATCTAAGTTACAAATCATCAAAAATTGACTTTCCCACACGGGGCCTTGCACTTGGTCGCGTGCACCTCACACATGACCAGGTCGTGCGTGGTGCCATAGGCAGGCTCAAAGTCTTCAGACATGCACGGGTTGTGCATCACTTGCATGAGTCATGCGTCACTTGCATGAGTCGTGCGCCATTCAAACGTCTGAATTTGCTTACGGGGTCTTCATAAGAGTTGTGGCCTCTCTCTTAATTTTGTAGAGAGAGTTATGACCAAAATACTAAACCTGCCCCGATCTTTGGAAATTCCAGGCACGCGTTTGGATGTTCCTTGAGATAAATCCCATCGTTATTTGATCATCTTGTTTGATAAATGGTTTTATCATGATTTTGATGATTTTGTTTTTATACCAAAATAATGTTTTTAAATGTTGTCCAAATATGCCTAAATGATTTAAATTTTGTGTTAATATGTTTTACATCAAAACAATATTTCTAATGTTGTCCAAATACTCCCGATCGGTTTAAAATATTTTTACTAAATTTTTGGAGTATTTTTTGAAGTTTATTTTCGATAAAATTGGACAACACTTTTGTCTCGTCTTGAACCTGGGGTCGCATACTAGATGAGTTTTGAAACAAACGAGACATTTGAGAAAACTCCCGCAGGTCGACCTAGAAGTCGACGGTACTGAAACATTACAGGGAATGCACTGTAATAAAAATATGTGTGGCGACCCGATACAATAGGTGGGCGACCTGGGATCCCATGCCACCGATCCGACTCCACCCCGACCGGTCCCATATGAAGTTTTGCTGTAATCTTTCTTTTCTTCTATCGATCACTTGTGACCGATCGCCCTAAGGTTTTTGACAAAAATTCGACCATTGTGCCGTTGATCAACTTTCCTTAAATTGTGGGATTGATTTCTAACAACTATATTCTTGATTTTAATTGTATTTTTGTGTAGATTTTCAACCCCAAGAGAGCCTATACATGATCAACCATCTCCTATAAATAGAGGAAGTTTTGGAGCAACAAACACAACATTTGAGATACAACACAACAAGATACATTCAAGCAAACACATTGGCTCTTCATTGTCATTATTCTTGTTGTAATTTGCCTAGCTTATCACTCTCTCACATCTTGAGGTCTAGGCTTTTATTTCTTGATTACACTTGCACTAAAATTGTATCATTCATTATTGAGTTGTAATCTTGATTTTGGTCATCATTCAACACAAGGCATCCTTACAGTATTCATGGAAAAGAATACACTTGGGTGCTCTTGAGGAGTTTGAAGAATTTGGTGTTCTTCAAGATTGAAGATTATGGTAATCTTCATAGGTGTCGTTGAAGGAAGATTGTGGTAATCTTTAAGGGGGGATTGTGGTAATCTCCAAGGTGGTGTTGAAGAAGAGGGTGGTGCTCTTTAAGGTGTTGTTGTAAGTTGATGTTGTATTAATTTTGGTAATTAATAAAATCTTTTTCTTTTTGAAATCCATCCCGAATATACTGGGGTGATAGAGGATTAGGCTCTAGGTAGGTTGAACCTCTATAAATCAACGCGTGTTGTTTACTTCCCGCACCTTTACTATTGTCTTGGCTTGTTTGATTCGAAAAAGAGTCTAAATCGAGAAAATAGAGATAATCTATTTATTCCCCCTCTAGATTATGGTAGCCGCTTGGACTTACAAGTGGTATCAAAGCCAAACTCTTTGGAAAGCTCTTTCCACATCGCGAGTAAAGAGGAACGATCATCGGCTACGAATGAAGTCTACCTTACTGGCGCCTCCACCACCAAGCCACCACTATTTGATTCCAAAAATTATACATTTTGGAAAGAAAGAATAGAATGCTATCTACAAGGTAATTGCGGGTTCGATATTTGGAACACGGTCATGAATGGAGAATCTATTCCAATGAAAGATACACCTCACACCTCCAAAGTCCTCAAGGAGCTCAATGATGAAGAGAAGAATATGATCTCCTTAAATGGTAAAGCTCTTAATATTATTTATTGTTCACTTACCATTTTGGAATATGATCATATTGTAGGAATTAAATCGGCACATGAAGTATGGAGAAAATTAGAAGAAGTATATGCAAATTAAAGGAGCCACTCAAAAGCATCTACTTTTCAATTGGATACAACATCAAGTCCAACAACACGGGATGAACTTCCTACAACTTCCAACGATGATGAAAACGAATGATGTTTTATGGGCTTCGAAAAAGAAAACGAGGTAAGTTCTAAACCTTCTACTTCTTATGAAAATGAATTACATAATGATTATAGTGATTTGCAAAATGATTTTGATGAGCTTCAAATTGAATTCCTAAGCTTACTTGTTAAATACAAAAATTTGAAAAAGGAACTCAATATTTTGAAAAATGATAAGGATAGTCTATTTACTTCCTATGAATCACTATCATGTGCTCACACCACCACACTTAACAAGGTTAGAAACCTTGAAAAGGAAAATAGTACTCTTGTTGAGGATATTAATTGAATGAAAAAGGATTTTATCAAAATCCAACTTGAGTACCAATAAAATGACCAATATTGTTGATGTTCATAATTGTGATAAAGGACTTGATCATAAGCCTAATGTTGTTAATCATATGAAAAATAGTCATGCCTCTAAGTATGTTGGTCATTACAATTCTAGAATTATTACATGCTTCTATTGTGGTAAAAGGGTCATAAGGTAAATACTTGTCGGGCTAGAAATAGCTCTAATTATTGTTGGAGACCTAAAAGTCTCAAAGCTAATTCCAAATGACCCAAACACTTGAGGGTAAACGATGTCATATTAGATACACGGAGGAATAAAAATCAAGGAAAATTCATACCGCCTAGAACACATCAAATGATCGTCTCATTTTTTTCAAAGGGGAAGATATCATCAACAATGGGAAAGACACAACCCATGGAAATGGCATAATTGGTAAACCGTATCTCCCTATTTAAATATGCATTTTATTTTTATTATGCATGTTTTTATTTGTGTCTTTATTGCAAAAATGAGTTTCCAAATATTTATTTCAAAATTAAGTTCTTTAATATATATTTGTGTTTTTAAAATATTTTGAAAAAGGAGACCTTGTATGATGCTTATAAAAACTCTTGTGCATTTGTTTAAACTATAGTGTTTTATCATCTCTTATGGATTTTTATGGCATAAGCATACTTGTGACATATATTATTGCTCTAGCCTACACTTTTACAATTATTCTTGTGTGCAAGACTTGTTCTAAGAATTGTGTAGGATTTATATATCTTCATCAATGGTTATCCACTCATTATTTGACAAGAGAGACAAAAACTATCAAGGACGCTCACCATTATTATTCATCTCTTAGACTCGATATATTTTGCCATATGCCTATGTGCTTTCTTTTCAAGATATTTCAAAGTATCTCATACAAGTGCCCTTTGAAAGGATTTTTCGATTTATGAAAGGCAATATTCGATAAAGCTTGTCTTATCCGGAGACTTGTAAAGGATTATATATTGTTTTTATAAAACATTTGATTTTCATACTTATGTCAAAATTATGCATTTGATTGCTCATATTCATTCTTGTCAAAACTATTATTCAAATGCTTCTTTTAAATGAGGTCTCAACTATATGCTCTTGAATTTTCAAATTTCAAAGAGACCTTATATAGCTTCCTATAACCTTATTTTAACTTACAAGTTTTATGAAACTCTTGATGATTTGTTTGAAAGCATAGTATGTGTTACTTGTTATTGTATCTCTATTATTCGATATTACTATGCTCTTGTGCAAAGATATCTTGCTAAGATTTGCGAGAAATATTTTGGTATTTTGGAACAAGTTTGATGACCAAGGGAGGTTAGTAGCTCAAAGGTAATGTCAAGAAGAAGGTATTGATTTTGATGAAACATTTGCACCCATAGCATGTTTTTGAAGCTATTCGCATTTTACTTGCCCATTCTTGTTTTAAGAAAATTTCAAGCTTTACCAAATGGATGTTAAATCCACTTTTATAAATGGTTTTATTCAAGTAGAAGTCTATGTAAAACAACCGGGGTTTGAAAAATTTTTCTAGTCCAAATGATTTTTATAAAAGGCCTTGTATGTTAAAACAAACACCCCGTGTATGGTATGATAGACTTAGCTATTTTTTGTGCAAAATAATTTTACAAGAGGTAAAGTTGATCTACTCTCCTTGTTTTTTGAAAAAGGACAAAATTACTTGTGCAAATTTATGATAATATTTTTGGTACTACTAATGAATCTCTGTGCAAGATACTTTTCTAAGTTAATGCAAGGTGAACTTGAGATGAGCGTGATGGGGGAGCTCAATTCCTTCCTTGGATTTCAAGTTAAACAATGCCAAGAAGGTGGATATATTTCACAATCAAAGTATACAATAGAACCTTTGAAGAAGTTAGGCATTGTAGAAGGAAGAACCATCTCAACCTCTATGCCTACCAATGTAAAGATTGACAAAGGTTGAGGAAGGCATATTGATGGACAAACATATTCGAGGTATGTTCATTAACTTTTCTTATTCCCATAGACTCAACATTGTTTATGCCTTTATGTCTATATGCTCGACTCAAGAACAATCCCAACGAATCTCATTAAAGTGCGTTAAAAGAAATTTTCAAATATTTGAAAGGTAATTGTCTTATAGCCTGTTTATCCAAAGTCTTAAAACATTCATATTTTTTGGGATAACAAGTCCGGTGATTACAATTTATCAAAATATGGTTCCTCATAATCGAACTAAACATATTGAGATTCGATATCTTTTTCTAAGGGATTGCGGTTCTTTAACAAAAAAATTGAGATGTTTTTAATTTTGTCTCAAAGATAACTCGCGGACATTTGTTTTAAATCATTAACACAGAGTCATTTACCTCATTTCGAGCTTGATTATGACATAATATATATTGAATGAGGTATACGTTTGCATTTTGCATGTTTTTAAAACTTAGGCGAATAATCGAATTTTTGGTTCAAACTTGGATTTTGAAACGGAGAATGAACAGTGGTCTGTCAAGTTAAGGGAGGCCGACCGGGTCGGCCATGCCTCGATCGGTCACCCTCGGCTCCGACCGGTCGCCATGAGTGATATTTTGGATAAAATCGTCTCTGTTCTTATACTTAGCCATTTTGGCTCATTTCACTCTTTTTTCGTCCCCTTTGCCATTTTCCCACACAATTCACTTCAAATGTGTTTTGTTGCATAAATTTTATATCTTGGGGATTATCTTGCTCGTCTATCATCATTGTTGTTCATCTTTACGGATTAAATGGTATGAATTCTACTCCCTTATCTCAATTGGGTTGAACCCTTGAGAACTTTGCTTAAATGTTAATTTCTTGATGCAAATTATATATGGTTGCGATGAGCTCATTAATTGTTGATGATTTATTGTTGTATAATTTATTTTGGTGATGAAAAACTTGGCTTGATTTTGTTTACAAGGGCTATATACATCTTCTCTATCATTTGACGCCCGCTAAGTGTTCGATAAAATGTTTCAATGAAAATTCATCACCTATATGATTCTCTCGTTTTCAAATGTCTTAAATATTTGTGGAGATCATGTTTTGCAAATCAAATGAGTTCTCATGAGCTTCTACAAGTCATATGATCGACTTTTCCCTCTTATTTGGTTTATAAGCTTCAATGTTCAAATAGCTCGATAAATCAGTTAAATTGCGCACTTTGATATGGATATATGATATTTTTATCGTGCTAACATTATATTTAATGATTCCAAAGGGGAGAAACAGGTTAAAAGCTTATTAGCTCAAAGAAGCTAAAATAAGCTCGAGAAAGAAGCTATAAGATGTGGCTATTAAAAGCAAAAGTTGTGGATCATACTTAGTCCATTTGATGATTTATGGACACATATACATGTCTAATAATGTTTTGTTGATAGGGAGCTTATAAGCTCTTGATACTTAAGCTCAATATGTAAAAGCTGACCTTTTAGGTTTGGTTGATTGCTTCTATATTACTCTTGTTGTGCATGTTGATAGGGGGCTTTTGCAAAAAATATTTTTGAAATCTATACTCCCATCCTTGTCAATATGTTGCGTGGATTGTTGTCGCTCACAACGGATAGTTTAATTTTTAATGGTAAAATTGTTTTATTTTCAAAATCGACCTCTTTAACTTGTTTTTGTTTGTAATCATCAAAAATGGGGAGATTGTTTGATAAATGGTTTTATCATGATTTTGATGATTTTTATACCAAAACAATGTTTTTAAATGTTGTCCAAATACTCCTAATGATTTAAATTATTTCTACTAATTTTCCGGAGATTTCTTCAAGTTTATTTTCGACAAAAATTGGACAACACTTTTAATGATTTTGTGTTAATGTATTTTTACATCAAAACAATATTTCTAATGTTGTCCAAATACTCCCGATCGGTTTAAAATGTTTTTACTAATTTTTTGGAGTATTTTTGAAGTTTATTTTCGATAAAAATTTGACAAAACCTTTGTCTCGTGCTCAACAGGTCGCCCTATATAGAAACCCGCACGGAGATGAGTTTTGAAATAGAAACAAGACGTTTGAGAAAACCCGGAGGTCAATCCGGTCGACCTAGAAGTCGTCGATGCGTGAAAACATTACGAACGCATTAGAATGAAAATATGTGTGAGGCGACGATCCAATAGGTGGGCGACGGGTGGACCCATCTTGACCGGTCCGACGTGACCTGGACCGGTCCCCTATGAAATTTTACTGCAATCTTTCTTTTCTTCTATCTGTGCACGATCGTCGCCCCTAAGGTTTTTGACAAAGAAATTAAGACCGTTGGCAAAGAGACCAACTTTCCTTAAAGCGTGGATTGATTTTAACAACTATATTCTTGATTTTAATTGTATTTTTGTGTAGAGTTTCAACCCCCAAGAGGATCTATACATGATCAATCATCTCCTATAATTAGCGGAAGTTTTGGAGCAACAAACATAACAATTGAGATACAACAAAACAAGATACATTCAAGCAAACACATTGGCTCTTCATTGTTATTATTCTAGTTGTAATTTGCCTAGCTTATCACTTTCACATCTTGAGGTCTAGGCTTTTATTTCTTGATTACACTTGCACTCACATTGTATCATTCATTATTGAGTTGTAATCTTGATTTTGGACATCATTCAACACAAGGCATCATCATTGTGAGTATTCTTGTGGAAAGAATACACTTGGGTGATCTAGGTGATAGGTGTTGAAGTGTTTGAAGAATTTGGTGTTCTTCAAGCTTGGTGCTCTTGAGGTGTTTGAAGAATTTGGTGTTCTTCAAGATTGAAGATTGTGGTAATCTTCATAGGTGCCATTGAAGGAAGATTGTGGTAATCTTCAAGGAGATTGTGGTAATCTCAAGGTGGTGTTGAAGAAGAGTGTGGTGCTCTTCAAGGTGTTGTTGTAAGTTGATGTTATATTAATTTTGGTAATTAATAAAATCTTTTTTTTTTTTGAAATCCATCCCGGATATCTTTGGGGTGGTAGAGGATTAGGCCCTAGGTGGGTTGAACCTCTATAAATCGACGTGTGTTGTTTACTTCCCGCACCTTTACTATTGTCTTGGCTTGTTTGATTCAAAAAGAGGCTAAATCGAGAAAATGGAGATAATATATTCACCCCCTCTAGATTATCGTAGCCACTTGGACTTACACATCCATGCTTCTTTTGACACACGAATCAATAATATGACTCTAGACTCAATATAATTTGCTTCCGATTGGGTGTAATCGCTCGATTCTTGATGATTAAGGTCGCAATGCTCGTATTTATCACAAAATCACTCCAAATATCGTTAAATTCCTACAAAACGAGCAAAGTGTAATACCTTTTCCGCAAAAGAGCGAATATATACCATTTCATATGAGTTATTGCATGTTTATAAACAATTATAGCCATAAATATGCCCTAAATACATGCAAAAGTCACACTAAACAAACCCCAAACTTAAAAGCTGTTGTGGTCCGGTCAATGCTTTATCTACAAGACAAAATACAAATGGGGAGAATGAAAAGCAATCAAGAAAAACTCATCAAAATTCGCGCTATTTATCCATAGATGTCAAGTAATAAATCAACCAAGCCTCAAACATCTAACACATAACACATGTCAATTAAAACTAAATACTTCAATTCACGCCTCTCATGGATAAAGTGTATACTCTCCTCTCTAGAATAATAAGGGTCGTGTATTCGCTCAAATCATATCAATGTTGAAGAATTACCATATGCTTGCAAATCGCCTCACATCTCGCCACTCGATTGTATGCAATTCATAAATCGAGAAAAGACTTTGCTTTTGGTTGTAATGAAGGCTCTTTGGTTAGGGTAGGGAATTATTGAAAAAGTGACTCAAACTCAGCGTATAGACTGGTAAGCACATCTTTCATTCAATTATTCTCATGTAAACTGATTGACTTGTATTTTGCATATATTTTGGGCTTAATATTGACTAGAATGTGTTGATATGCATGCATTATATGAGTAAAGGGGGTTTTATTCTGTTTTGTGGAAAAGGATTATGCTTTGCTCGTTTTGAAGGAATTTATCTATAATTGTAGCATTTTGGAAACAATTCCGGCAGTGCAACCGCTAATACTTGACATGATAGACGAAGTTTGGAGTCGAATCAAGAAGAAGTCGAGGCAATTGGGGGAAAAATGGAAGAAAAAATGATCAGTACGCATTGCTACAGGTGAGCACGGGCGGGCGTGCTCCTAGCACGACCGTGCTCAACCTAAAAGTGATCACCCGAGTTCGGCTACAAAGACGGGCAGCCGTGCCATTTGGCACGGCCCGTGCCTCTTGAAGACTTGTGGACATTCCGTGCGGCACCAAGCATGGGCTAGGCGTACAAAGGGGCACGACCGTGTGCTCTCTCGGGAAAACAGAGGTTAATTAGTTTTCAACTAGGTTTCGACCAACGAAGTACAAATAGATACGGGCGGCCACAAATAAGGACACGCTGATTTTTACCCTAGAAACCGAGAAAAGAGCGAGTTTTCCACCGGATACTTGGAGAGATTGATCAAGACCGCAACCACATCTTCGTGGATTGAAGATAGATCGAGAGATCGTCATCATCCTCGAGTCACTCATTCCATCGTATCGTTATTCAATTAGTTTGATTTTGATTATGAATAATTTGTCTAAACATTTTGTGATTCCGGGTTTGGGAGTAGGGTTATAAACACTTTTATTTGATGATTAAGGATAATTGAAGTTAATATTTTCTTTCTCTATTCAAGTACTTTTCTTTAATTCTTGTTTTATTAAAGGCCTTTGATCTAAACTTGTTTGATGTATTGATTCATAATTCTAACCGATGAGTTTCAATACTAGATCTTGAGTACTTGACACAAATAGATTGCATGATTGAGAAGTCTGTGAATATTTGTGAGATCTTATAATATTTTGAACTTTTGGGAGTTGAATATCTCATGTTAAGTAGAGATGCTAACATATATATTCCAATCAACGGTTTTACATACATCTCGAGAGAGAGGATAAATTACCTTAATTGGTCTATAGAGAAGAATACGTTTAACATTGGTTTGATTAATCGATAATAAAAGTGGGATATTAATCGAAACCATAACCCAGGAATCCATCCATCCATACATGATCTTTCAATCGTTCTTTACTTTGTTATTTTAGGATTAATTTGTTTTAGTATTAACAAAACCAATCCATCAAGTTTGATCGTTTAGATAAAAATAGGGCTATTATAATCCAATACTTAGTATATTAATTTATTAATCCCTGTGGATTTGACCTTGCAAACCCTATTTTATAAACTGATCCGTACACTTGCGGTGAAGCTAAAAAATAGGCGAACAAGTTTTTGGCGCCGTTCTTTGGGGCTTAATCAAATTTTTAGTGCGATATTGCGATAAATAGAACTATTCTTAATCTAGACATTTTTTTCTTTTCTTTATAGTTTGTTGTTTAATTCTACTTTTCTTTGTGGTTGACTTGTTTTCTTTAGTTGGTTCGGGTAGTGCATGATCACTCGCTCAAGCAAGGAAAATTAGCACCGTTCATACCGGAGGTTGAGGATTTTGCTAGCGAGAATAGTGCGGCTACTAAAAGGCGAGAAAGACAACAAGACCGGACTATGGCGGGGCGTAGAAGGTAACAACGGAGAAAATAATGGGAGCGAAACGGAGGTAACAACCAAGCCAACAGGTCAATGTCGAAGTTACCAATACCGGAGGTTCATCGGCTCCGCGATCCAACAACAAGGCGATTCGTGATTACTTTTTCCCAATCAATCGCAACTATGGTAGAATTGCCAATGTCCCAATCAATGCGAATAATTTTGGTAAAACCAAAGATCGATATCAATGGTGTGAGAATCGGTTGGGGTTTCCCATCCGAAGATCCCAACTCTCATCTTGCGAATTTCATACAGATTTGCAATACTATCAAGATGAAGGGAGCGAGTGATCATGTTATACGTCTTCGCCTATTCCCTTTCTCTTTAAGGGATAAGGCTAGGAAGCTAGCACCCTAACTCGGGGAGTGTGAACAATTGGGATGATGAGTCGGAGGTTCTTGTTCAAATATTTTCCACCAAGCAAGACACTACTGACTAAAAGCGAGATCACTCGATTCGGGCGGTTTAACTCGAGCCTTTGTACGAGGCACGGGAGAGATTCCGGATTTGTTGAGGAGGTGCCCGCAACACGGATTTCCGAGGATCAACAACTCTGTTTCTTCTACAATGGGTTGATGGGACAAACTAGATCATATGTGGATCTTTGCAGGGGCGCGCTACTTGCGAGGTTTCCGGAGGATGCGTTCAACTTATTGGAGGAGATGGCCATGAATAGTTATCGGTGGCCCTCCGAGAGGACTAATGTGAAAAGGGTAGCCGAAGTGTCTAATTCGGACCCAATTAAGGAGTTGATGACCCGGATGGTAAAATCTTGACGAACCAATTAAGTGCTTTAACTAAGGCAAATGAGGAAAACGGGTGCAAGTAATGGGGGAGTTCCTCAGATCGATAGAGGAAGCAAATTATGTGAATAACCAGAATTTCAATAATTTCGGAACAATCAAAATCCCACTCATTACCAACCGGCCTTGAGGAACCACGAGAACTTCTCCTACGCAAACACGAAGAACGTGTTGCAACCACCACCAGGGTTTAATGTGACAAACGATGTTATTCTTTGCAGATCCTAAGCCCACCATGGATGATATGTTCACCTCATTTATGAGTGAGACGAGGAACGAGTTCAACAAGGATGAGGCAAAGATGGATAAAATCAAAAACCACGTCACCCAATTGGGGTCCCGGATGAAGAATCTTGAAACCCAAATTGGTCAATTAGCTACGATTATTGGTGGCGGCATCAAAAGGCCAATTTCCAAGCAACACCGAGATAAACCCAAAGGCGAAGTGTAAAGCCATTCGTCCGAGGAGTGGAACGGAATACGAGGGGCCAAAAATACGGACAATTTGAAAAATCGTAGGACGGCATGGCCCGTGCGCCACCGCATGGCCTGCCCATGCGCCCTCTTTGAAACGGTGATTGATGTCTTGGGAGATGCAAAACCGAGGCAAATGGCGAGGTTGAGGTGAGGAAGGAGTTGAGGAACATTGTCTTTGAACAAAAAGGGCCGAGAAGCTTAAATCTTCCTCTAACCCCGATATTTCTAAACTTAATGTTCCCCTTCCTTTTCCCCAACATTTTCAAAAAAAAAAAAGTTAGATGCGCAATTTGCTAAGTTTTTAGATATTTTTAAGAAAGCGCATATTAACATTCCTTTTGTAGACGCATTGGAGAAGATGCCCAATTACGCTAAATTCTTGAAGGATGTTATGTCAAAGAAGCGGAAGATGACTAGTTTGAGATAGTCAATCGGACGAGAGGAGTGCAAGACGATAATCCAAAGAAAACTACCACGAGAAATTGAAAGATCAGGGAGTTTCACTATACCTTGTGCTATTGGTGATGTTTTCTTTAAGAAAGCACTATGTGATTTAGGAGCGAGTATTAACTTGATGCCTTTGTCTATTTTCGTGAAACTTGGGCTGGGAGAAGTGAAGCCATCTACGACCACTTACAACTCACGGACCAATCACTCACATATCCAAAGGAAACATCGAGGATGTACTTGTCAAAGTGGATAAATTCATATTCCTGTGGATTTCTTGGTCTTTGGATATGAAGGGGATAAAGATGTCCCTTTGATACTTGGGCGTCCATTCCTACCTACGGGGAAGGCCTTAATAGATGTGCAAAAGGAGAGCTCACGTTACGGGTTAATGATGAGCATGTTTTATTTACTATTTATAAGGCACTTCAATTTCATGACGGTGTGGAACATTGTAATTTCATTGACGTAGTTGAATCTTCAATCGATGAGTATGCGGATCATACATTGTTTAGGGATAATTTGGAGTTTGGTTTGACACATTCGTGTTCAACATCGAACATGACCATTGATATCGATAACCAAGACTTGTATGATTGCGTTTGTGCTTTGAATAATATACGGGAACTACCGAGGAGCACAAGAGGTGCGCACATGCGAGAAAAACGTAAGGGAGTCGGGTTCTATAGGGACACACGTTGAATACGTATCTCGATGGGTTGAGGGAATTAAGACACGGACCAATGATGCACCGAATAGTGCTCAAATTCCTAAAGAAAAATATATTCACTCGGTTTGGAACCCCGAGAGCTTTGATTAGCGACGGGGGCCACACTTTGTGAATAAATTAATGAGCACTCTACTTTCGAAGTACGGGGTCAAGCACAAGGTGGCATTAGCATACAATCCGCAAGCAAACGGGCAAGCAGAGGTAGCAAATCGCGAGATTAAATAGATTTTGGAGAAGACGGTAAACATAAATTGCAAAGTTGGGCCATGAAGCTAGATGACGCATTATGGGCATATCGGACTGTATACAAGACACCATTGGGCACATCACTGTATCAGTTAGTATTTGGGAAATCATGTCACTTGCCCGTCGAATTGGAGCATAAGGCATTTTGGGCTGTGAAGAAGTTAAATTTTGACTTCTAAGTAGCGGGTGAGAAGAGGCTTTTGCACTTAAATGAGATGGAGGAATTCCGGGATGGAGCCTATGAAAATTCCAAGATTTACAAGGAGCGAACCAAAAGATGGCACGATCGAATGATAAAGAAGAGAGAGTTTTTATTGGGTGAACAAGTTCTTTTGTTTATCTCGCGTCTTAAACTCTTTCTGGGAAAACTTAAGCCTAGATGGTTGGGGCCGTTTGTGATAAAGAAGGTGTTAAATCCTTTGGGAATAGTGGAGTTGTTGAGCCGAGATAGGGAGACATTCATGGTAAATGGCCAGAGGATCAAGCATTACTTGAGCCGGGATCAAAAGGTCGAGGTGACACGCCTCACTTTGCTAGAGTCGTGATCGACTAAACAGGCGTCAAGCTATAGACGTTAAATTTAGTGCTTGTTGGGAGGAAACCCAATGGTTTTTCTGTTTTATTTCTTCCCATGTTTTCTTGGTTTGTTTTTTTTTTCTTTTTTCTAAGTTAGGATTTAATTGCTTTCATAGGTTAGAAGTTTTCCTATTTTTCTTAAAAAAATGAGTCAGTGTGCGGTACTCCAAAGACGGGGCAGCCCGTGCGCATTGCGCACGCCCATGCTGGTAACAGACTTTGGGTTATGAACTACGGCACCCCGCACGGGCAACCCGTGCGCATAGCGCACGCCCGTGCGGTGCCCAGGTCTTTTTGGGGTCAAAACTTTAGCCCCTAGCACGGGTGGCCCGTGCCAGATGAGCACGCCCGTGCTATTTTCTGCTGAAGCTTAAAACAGACGCACATGGGGCCTATTCCCTTCACAAACCCTTCTCTCTCTCGTGCGTGCGAGGCATAAGAACTCAAAACCCCCTCAAAAGTTTTCGAAAACTCTCATAGAATATCACCACTAATCACTTCCCACACTACTCTAACACACGAATTCACTTGTGAAAATTGCTTGGAAGCAAGGATTTGGGGTAGAAAGCACCTAGGGTATCAAAAATCCAACTCTCTTCAAATTCTCGGGATTTAAGGTATGAATTGCACATTTTATGTCACATTTCTTGAGGATTATGGATTAGGGTTGATATATGATGCTTGTTTGATACTTTTGCCATGATTTTGATTGAAATTTTCTATTAGGCATTTTATCAAACACCTTGTGGGTTGTTGAATTATGATGATTTTGGTTGATTACTTGATCGATTATACATGTGCTAGATTGTTTAGGGTGTTAGTGGCTAAGATTCTTAGCAATTATATTGGTATTTGAGTTGAAAGCATAATTGTGGATTAAATTGTTGAGATGAGACACTATGCCTTTGTTGGATTGTTGTATATATTCATCGATTTTCTTGTTTTACTTGGCACATACGGATTCTCACGATTGTTTTGCCAGGTACTCATCTGAACTAATGGATGAACCAAGGAACCGACCGAACAGAGGTAGATGAGGATGGTGGGCCGCCGCAGCACGTGCACCACCAGATCCAAATAGCCCTATAGCCTATGGACTTACCTTCACAGAGCTAGAATTAATGGAAAAATGGGACCGGTTGATCACTCGTACATTCACACCTACACGCTACGCCGACGATGAGTGTACCCGAGCACTCGGGATACATGAAGAGGTGTGGCACATGTTTGAACGAGTGGGATGGACCGCTTTCATGCAAGGACAAAGTGGCCGACATTCAAAACACTCGCCCTGAGTTCTTGAGCATGCACAGGTTACGGAGGTACGACCCAAAACGAACCTCGGAAGATTAGTTTGAGAATGGGCTACATTTGGGGTACCATCGATCCCGCGTCATCGAACGGGCAAAGAAATTACAACTCGTGAATTATGGCGGTTGTTGACTGAAACCCCCGAAACTGGCCTCATGCAATATACGGCACGCTCCTCCAAGGCCTGGTCACTCTGCAACCTCGTATTCCGCTACATTCAAAAAGTGACAGCCCATTCCGTGTTCGCTCACCACAACAATGGGGGTATGCAAGCGAGAGAGCTATACCTACTATGGTGTATGCTCACCCACACCCTTATAATATGGCGGCATACTTCGTGGACCACGCCATTTATATATCTCAGCAGGACACGGGGAATATTTTAATCGGGGGCATGATAACCCCCATCGCTAGGCATTTTGGGGTCGACATGAGCCGTATGGAGCCATTAGCGGGCAACCGAAGCATCAACATGAGCGCCCTTCACACCATGAAGATCATCAAAGCAATGAGGAGAATATCATTTGTTTTCTACAAAAAGTCGTGTCGGCTTTCCCCTTGCTAACCGCAGCTCACAGCTGTGGTAGACAACCAAATCAACTGGCTCATGTACTCTGACGCTCATATCGAGCCATGGATGGTTTGACAAAGACGAAAAAGGAGAAGGGTAGTGGGGTACCCGACGAAGAGACTTGGTGGTGGAGGCGCAGGAGTATGACCGGACATGAAAGGGGATTCGAGAAGGGCTTTCAAAGCAGGAGATTTCGAGCGGAAGCGACCCGCAGGGGCGGCTCGACATTGAGAGAGCTCAAGGCGAGGAGCGTGGGGGACAATATGATCATAATAGATTATGTGCCTTTGAGGAAAAGCTTGTGACAAAGATCGAGACAACGGTGTTTTTCGAGAAGTCCAGAGCAAAGGTACCAAGCCCGAGCTTGTGGTACCAAGCACAAGAGCAAATGAGTCGGAGATATTGCAGACATTGCATAGGATTGAGAATTGGCATATCTCCCAGGGCCACTACCCTCCGCCACCCCCATGATGATGCATGTCATATCCACACTTTTCATTGAAATTCTACCTTCTCTTGCATGCTATAATTTCATTCAAGTTTGGGGGAGAGGTAGTTTTTTTTTTATGGATGTGGCGTTTGCATTCATTTAGTTGCATGTAGAGCATATAGGTTGCATTGCATTAGATGTTTGAATTTTTTAGGGTTTTAGCACGTTTATTGCTTTCCTAGTTGTTAGGGAGTGAGTTGACCGCTATTGTGTGTTTGTTGTGTTTTGATTGTGGTCTTGATCTTGGGAGCATTTGCGGATTGGTTTGTGTTGTTTTGAATTGGATGTTGAGTGTGAGTTGACCGGGTTGAGAATAGTTAATATAGAACATGTGATTATTGGATCATGGTTAATATACTTTGAATTATGCACTTACAAGCCTGTGAGCTTTTGAGCCTTTACTGCTTTCGTATTATGCAGTCTTGTTTGTGATTGAGTGTGTCAGTCATGTTGGTATGAATTCTAGAACTTGCTCTGGTATCTCCGTCAAAGTCACATGTTGTGTGCATTCATGAAAATGATTTTAGGCCATTTTTGGTAAGCCTTTCAAACCTTTTTGTCTACCTTATGATATTTGATTTCCCCAGTTAGCCAATTTGAACCTTTTGCCTGATTTTTTGATAAGCCACATTTCAAGCCTTAGAACTTAATTTGATATACATGTTACCCTAAACGTGAGCGTATAGCATTGAGTAAAGGGATAGAATAAAGGGTTGAATGAAGGGGTGTCAAAAAGTTAGAAAATGTGTACTTATTGGGTGCTTGGGAATAAAAGAAAAAGGAGGAAAAAAGTGAAGAATACTCACAAGGAGTCTGAAAAAAAAATCGACTGCAGATAAGTGAGTCGACCGAGGAAGTGAAAAAAGGGTGGAAAGTATGATGTAAGGCGAAGGGGAATGATGTGTATGAAAAAGAAGGGAGAAATCGAGAAGTGATAGGATATAAGGCGATTGGGAGTACATAGTTGATTTGCATTAGAATAATGGTTTGAGAAAAACAATGTGCTTACCAATCTATACACTCGAGTTGAGTCACTTTATCCATATTTCCCTACCTTAACCAAAGAGCCTTCATTACAACCTTAAACAAAGTCCTTTATGATTCGTGAATTGCATACAAACGAGTGGTGGAGATGTGCGACGATTTGCAAGCATATGGTAATTCTTCAACATTGATATGACTTGAGCGAATACACGTCCCTTATCATTCTAGTGAGTAGAGTAAACACTTTGTATCCCCGAGAGGTGTGATTTGAAGTGTTTTACCATGATTTTTATAAACTTTTGCTCCGTGTTAGCTCTTTGAAACTTGATTGATTTGTGCTTGATGTCTATGGATAGATGACATGAGTTGTGAGGCGTGTTCTTGAGTTGCTCTTCTTTACCCCATTTGTGTTGTCTTGTTTATAAAGTGTTGATTTGGGGTATCCCAAGCTTGAGTTTAAGTTGGGGGTTTAATTGACTTGTATTTTGCATATATTTTGGGCTTAATATTGACTAAAATGTGTTGATATGCATGCATTATATGAGTAAAGAGGGCTTTATTCCGTTTTATGGAAAAGGATTACGCTTTGCTCGTTTTGTAGGAATTTATCTATAATTGTAGCATTTTGGCAAAGCAATTGGCAAAGGTAACTGCCAATACTTGACATGATAGACGAAGTTTGGAGTCGAATCAAGAAGAAGAAGTCGACGAAGGCGCGAAAAACGGAAGAAAAAAAGCCGAGTACGCATTGCTACAGGTGAGCACGGGCATGGTATGCTCCCTAGCACGGCCCGTGCTCAACCTAAAAGTGATGACCCGAGTTCGGCTACAAAGACGGGCAGCCCATGCCATTTGGCACAGCCCGTGCCTCTTGCAGACTTGTGGTCATTCCGTGCGGCACCCAAAGACGGGTCAAGGCGTGCAAAGGGGGCACGTGCTGTGCTCCATCAAGGGAAAACCAGAGGTTAATTCATTTTCAACTAGGTTTTCACCCGAACGAAGTACAAATAGACAGGGCGGCCACAAATAAGGAAACGCTGATTTTTACCCTAGAAACCCGAGAAAAAGAGCAGTTTTCACCGTATACTTGAAAGATCGATCAAGACCACAACCACACCCTCGAGGATTGAAGATAGATCGAGAGATCGTCATCATCCCCGAGTCACTCATTCTATCGTATCGTTATTTCAATTAGTTAGATTTTGATTATGAATAATTTGTCTATGAATTGTTTATCTTCAATGTCTGGCTAAACACTTTGTGATTCCCGGGTTTGGGAGTAGGTTAATAAACACTTTTATTTGATGATTAAGGATAATTGAAGTTAATGTTTTCTTTCTCTATTCAAGTACTTTGCTTTAATTCTTGTTTTATCAAAAGGCCTTTGATCTAAACTTGTTTGATGTATTGATTCATAATTCTAACCGATGAGTTTCAATACTAGATCTTGAGTACTTGACACAAATATATTGCATGATTGAGAAGTCTGTGAATATTTGTGAGATCTTATAATCTTTTGAACTTTTGGGAGTTGGATATCTCATGTTAAGTAGAGATGCTAACATAGATATTCCAATCAATGCTTTTATATACATCTCGAGAGAGAGGGTAAATTACTTTGGTGATTGGTCTATAGAGAAGAATACGTTTAACCTTGGTTTGATTAATCTGATAATAAAAGTGAGATATTAACTGAAACCATAACCCAAGAATCCATCCATCCATACTTGATCTTTCAATCGTTCTTTGCTTTGTTATTTTAGGATTAATTTCTGCTTTAGTATTAACAAAACCAATCCATCACAGTTCCATCGTTTAGATAAAAATAGGGCTATTGTAATCCAATACTTAGTATATTAATTTATTAATCCCTGTGGATTCGACCTTGCAAACCCTATTCTATAAACCGATCCATACACTTGCGGTGAAGCTAAAAAAATAAAGCGAACATAAACCCATTATGCTACCCAATCATCTCTCGTTCTTATGAACTTTTCATATTTTCTTTTCACCCTTTGTTTATAACATCCACTTCTTTTGTCTCATATCACCAATCCTAGCCTAAAAATTCATTTAATGGCCAACTCACTAATGCAGTCGATTTTTTTTCTTTTTTTCTTTTTCTTTTTTCTTTTTTTTCCGACTCTTTTGTGAGTTTATATCCTCATTTTCTTTTCTTCTTTTATTCCCAACATCCAACATACAAACAATTATCTAAATTTTCGATATCCTTCTATTCAACCTTATTCAATCCCCTTACTCAATGCTATACTCAATGATATGTGGCTATCAAAAAATCAGTCAACATGCTCAAATTGGCTAACTAGGGAAATTCAATGTCATTAGGTAGGCAAAAGTCTTGAAAAGCTTAACAAAAATGGCCTTAAATCATTTTCATAAATTGCATACAACATGTGACTTTGACAGAGATACCAGAGCAAGTTCTAGAATTCATACAACATGAATGACACACTCAATAAACAAACAAGACTGCATATAATGAAAGCAGCAGAGGCTCAAAGCTCACAGGCTTGCAATTGCGTAATTCAAAGCATAACACCATGTTTTCAATATTGACTTGCTCAATATCATCTATTCTCAACTCGATCAACTCACGCTCAACATCCAATTCAAAACAACACAAACAGCTTACCGAATGCTCTCAAGATCACAACAAGCACACAATAGCGGTCAACTCACTCCCTAAAAACCTAAGAAAGTAATAAACGTGCTACAGCAATAAATATGCTAACTTAAAAAATAAACATCTAATGCAATGCAACCTATATTATCTACATGCAACTATATGAATGCAATTTTGTTTTGCCACACGCTTCAAATTAAAATAACTACCTCTACCCCCCAACTTAAATGAAATTATAGCGCCTAGAAGAGAAGATATAATTTCAAAGAAAAGTGTGGAATGTACTGTCTCCTTTGTGGGGGTGGTGGCGGAGAGCGACCTGGGAGACGTACTACATTTGTATGTCGTAGGTCCAAACCAAGATCCTAAAGCACGCACGGGCCGTGCACATGGCGCATGCCCTGCCCGTGCATAATGCCGTGAGCTCAGTCTACACCCCTGAAGCACACACGGGTCGTGTGCATGGCGCACGCCCTGCCCGTGCGTGGAGCCGTACCAAAACTCTGAAATTTCTATTTTTTTAGAGGAAAGCAATAAAAATCCTAACTATCAAAGGGAAAAATAAAACATGGGAAAAACAATACAACAAACCGTTGGGTTGCCTCCCAACAAGCGCTAAATTTAACGTCTATAGCTTGACGCCTGTTATTACCTCATAAATTTATGCCTCCTTTGAATGCATATATTAGCTGCTTTGGGTCATGGTCAAGTGCCAAATTTGCATTGTTTGCACCTAATATTGCATACTTGGGATTTCCAAGTAAGGATTGAAGTCCTGGTGTTGGAACTTTTTGATTTGAGTTACGCGCATGTTGTCCGTGTGCGTACGCATAGTCTGTGCTCGTCTCATTTTGGAATAGTTTTCTTATGGCATCTCGCACGCGCTTCTCGGGCGTACATGCACGGTTAATGTTTCTTGTCCTGTTTTTGCTCCTTTTCGGTACTACACACGGGTTGAAAATGCATAGACACTCAGTCCGTGTTTGATTCCAAATTTTCTTGCTTTTCCAGGATCTTGGCTCCTCGTGTTTGATACCACTCCTTAGATGAATGACAACAACTTTTTCTTCGAGTTGACTTCAATCTTGCTTGAAACGGCCCTTTTGATGTTGCCCACCAACGATCGTGGCTAATTGGCTAATATGGGTTCCAAGATTTTCCAATTGTGTGCCCGAGTATTAGCCAATTGTGCGACATGTGCCTCAATTTTGTCCAAACTTAGCCTCATGTGTATTGAACTGGTTCCTTGTTTCATTCATAAATGCGGAGAGGACGCCCTCCATAGATTGCTTTGCCTCGGATAATAGTACGTAGGAGTAGGATTATACCAGGAATTGTAGAAATTCTAATTATTGAAATAATTGTCTTCCTCCATCGAGTGGGTGTTCGTGCACTACCGAACCAACTCAAAGAAAGAAATCAAATAATGTAGGAGTGTAATTAAATAAATCGAAAAGAAAGAAAAAAATGTCTAAATTAAAAATAATTCTATTTATCGCAATATTAGTACTAAAAATTTAACTAGTCCTCAAAGAACGGCGGCAAAAACTTGTACGCCTTATTTTTAGCCTCACCGCAAGTGTACGGTGCGATTTATAGAATATATAGGGTTAGCAAGGTCGATAGATAGTGCACGATAGTGATATCCTTATTTTTATCCAGACGATCGATAGTGAGTGATTTGGTTTTGTAAACTATGACAAAAATTTATCCTAAAATAAACAAAGTAAAGAGTGATTGAAAGATCAAGTAGATGAATGGATTCATGGGTTATGGTTTCAGTTAATATTCCCTTTTGTTATCAGATTAATCACAAGCAAAGTTATCATTATTCTTCCCTATAGAACAATCACACAAGTATTTTACCCCTCTCTTGATATGTATGTAAAACGTTGATTGGGATATATATGCTAGCATCTCTACTCAACATGAGATATCCAACTCCCAAAAGCTTAAAAGATTATAAATCCTCACGAATATTGATAGACTTTTCAATCTTGCAAATATTCATGTCAAGTACTCATAGATCTATTATTAAAACTCATCGGTTAGAATTATGAATCAATACATCAAATATGTTAAACCAATAGCTTTTTCATAAAACAAGAATTAAACCAAAGTACTCGAATAGGGTTGGAAAACAATAACTTCAATTGCAATTAATAATCAAATAAAAGTATCCATTAACCTACTCCCAAACCCGGAAATCACAAGATGTTTAGCCAGACATAGAAAATAAATAATCCATAGACAAATTATTCAAGTTCATATCTAACTAATCGAAAGTAAATGATACTATGGAATGAGTGAACTCGGGGATGTTTATGATCTCTCGATATATCTTCAATCCTAAAGCGTGTGGTTGTAGCCTTGATTGATCTCTCCCATTCTCCCGTGGAAGATTACTTTTCTCTGCTTTCTAGGGCAAAAATCAGCGTCCTTTCATTTGGGGCCGCCTCTTCTCTATTTATACTCCCGTTGGGTCAAAACTTAGGTTAAAAATCGTCAAAAATTGACTTTCCCGCAGGGCACGCGGGCGTGCGCCTCACGCACGACCAGGTCGTGCGTGGTGCCGCTGGCAGGCTCAAAGTCTTCGTGCACGCACGGTCGTGCATCACACGCATGGGTCTTGCATCATCCAAACGTCCGAATTTGCTTATGGGTTATTCATAGGAGTTGTATCCTTCTCTCTTAGCTTTCCGTGGCCACTTGAATCAGCTCAATATCAATTTTGTAGATAGAGTTATGGCCAAAATACTAAACCCTGCCAGTGCTGGAAATTCCAGACGCGTTTGGACGTTCCTTGAGATAAATCCCCTCGTTGTTTGATCATCCATGCTTCTTTTGACATATGACTCATTACTATGACTATAGACTCAATATAATTTGCTTCCAACTCGGGTGTAATCGCCGATTCTTGATAATTCTAGGTCGCAATGCTCGTATTTATCACAAAATCACTACAAATATCATTAAATTCCTACAAAACGAGCAAAGCGTAATACATTTTCCACAAAGAGCAAATATATACCATTTCATATGAGTTATTGCATATTTATAAACAATTATAGCCATAAATATGCCATAAAATACATGCAAAACTCACACTAAACAATACCTTCATTAACTTTAGTATCAAAAGCTTTCAAGTGTCCTTGCCATTGTTGTGAATGAAGCATTTGGCTTTCTCCATGTCTAAATTTCATAAGGGGTTTTAGACAGCTACCTATTAATCATACACCTATTCCGAGTGTAGCAAGCAGTATTAATGGCTTCAACCCAAAATCTCTTAGGCAATCCAGCTTCAGGTAACATGGTCCTTGCAGCTTTCTTTAGAGTTTTGTTCCTTCTTTCAGCCACTCCATTCTGCTGTGGAGTTCTTTCAGCTGATAACTCATGAGCAATATCATTTTCTAGGCAATACTGAGTTATAATCCCATTGGCAAACTCAATTCCTCAGTCAGATCTTATATTTATAATGGTTTGACTTTTCTTATATTGAACTCTTCTCATCCGCCGAGGGAGCTTATGCAATGTTTTCTTCTTTTTACACATAAAGATTGTCCATGTGTATCTTAAATAAACATCCACCACCACTAAGGTATATTTCTTTCCGCCAATGCTTTTTGGTTCAATAGGACCAAACAAATCCATATGCAATAAGTGATTCGTGCAGTTGAAGAAGGACTTGGCTTGTCCTTAAAAGAAGATTTTATTTGCTTTCTCATCTGGCATGCATCACAAATGCTTTCCTTCTTGTACACTGAGTCAAGAAATCCTTCCACGAGATGACTCCTTGCAAGCTTGTTGATTGTCTTGAAATTCAGGTGACTCAGCTTCTTGTGCCACATCTATCTTGATTCGGTTGTACTCTTTGCTAGCAGACATGTGCTTGGTGTAGCAGTTGACCAATCCACTACGTACATGTTTTTCTACCTTGATCCTTGTAGCACAATTTCATTTGATTCAGCATCCTTGATTTGGCAAACAACCGTGTTGAATCCTACATTGTAGCCCTTGTCAAAGAGTTGGCCGATGCTCAGCAAATTGAGGTTGAGACCTTCAACATAGGCTGCATTTGTGATCTCTAGTCCATTTTTCTTGATAGATCATGTGCCTTTAATCTCTCTAGAGCTTCATTTCCTCCAAATATGACTTTAGCACCTTTTATTTCTTTGAACTTTGAAAGATTCTTCTTGTTGGTTGTCATATGTCTGGAACAACCACTATCCATGTACCAGGTTCATTGGCACTCAGTTGTTCCTTGAATATACAATCAAGGAAATTAGTTTTTAGGTACCCATACTTGCCGGGTCCGGAGGGGTTAGCACTATAAGGTGATCCAACCAACCTATAGCAAAATGTTCGACTCAAGAGCTTGTATCTCTTATGTGTGTTGATTATAACTTCTTTTATCTATTTTCTGTGTGGAGCTTGTGCATTTGCTTTCTTAGGATAATAATGAAACTTTTGTGCCTATTGGGCTTTGGGCTTGGGTGCATATGTGTGCGATTATAACTTCTTTGTCTTGGGAATGACCATTTTTGAGTCTGAGGTCTTAGGCTTGTATCTCTTTCGGTGTTGTAAAAATCGGCCCTGGCGGCCGCCTGGCACCGACTAGCGCTATGCGCCCCTAGGTCGATCCGATTTTCCCAAAATCGGCAAAAAAAATCGGTGCAGGGCAAAAATCGGCCTAGGAGCCCTAGCGGCCTAGGCGGCCAAAACATCGGAAAACAATCGGGAAAAAATCGGTCAGGCGGTCTAGTCGGAAAAAATCGGCCAAAAATCGGCAAAAATCGCCAAAATACAAAAAATGAAAACAAAAAAGAAAAACTTGATGTTTCGAGGCGCCCGCCTAGGCGCCAGCGCTAGCGCCGATTAGCGCCCGATCGCCGATCGGCGCTAGCGATTTACGCAACCTTGATCTCTTTGGACTTGGGCGATATCTCATTTGTATGGTCCAATCAGACTGGTTGGGATAATTTTTACCATTCCCATCATATGATTTTCTTTGCTGAAATCTCTGGGGCTTTTGGTAGCTCTATTTGGATTTTACAAAGTATTTCCTGTTCGGAGTCTGCTGATGGACTCTTCTGAATTTTGTTTCAACTGTCCTCTCAGCATATTATGCTGGCTTTTTACCTTTGCCTTTGTATCTAAGGCTAGCATGGTTGTGATTTTGTTTTTGAGTGGGTGTAGGTGCAACATATGGTGCTTTGGATTTTTGGACTGCCTCATTGCTTGAGGATCCTTTTTCCAATACCACTCTTGGAACTTGGGCATGCACAAAGGATTTGAATCCAATGCCTGTTTTGTCTCCACTTTCTTTTTGAATCATTATAAGTTCATCCAGTGATTTAGATGCTTTAGTGAATGATGCAATCACATTTTTCAGATCTTTTTCCCTCTTTTCTGTTACAACTAATTCTGGTTGGGTCTTAGCTATCTCAACTTTCAGCTCTGTATTCTCAACAGATATGTGACTTAGAATGCTCAACTCCTTAGTCAGCTATGAGTTTTGGCTTTTGTGATTGTTTTCCTCATTTGGAAGTATGTGTGAGGTTTTTACATGCTCAAAGTCTTTCATCATTTTGCCTTACGAATCGAAAGATCGGTGGGTGATGGAGTGTTTGTATCACTATCACTATCATCGAATTAGAATGAGATGAGTTAGAATGCACTTCATCTTCTTGTTCTTTGGCCATGAGGCATATCAAAGCCTCTTCTCTTCTCGTGTCATTTGTAGTAGTCAACTTCAACGCTATCTAACTCTGTTGGTTCATTACACTTGGTTGTGTCGCAGATCTCATGACTACGTGGCTTTCTTCTTTTCTTGTCTTCTCTCTCAAGACGTTTCTTTGCTCTTCATTCCTATACTTGTTGGTTGGTGGATAGGGACAATCAACCGCAAAATTGGTTGTATGCAATTCCAACACATGTTTTCGGCTCTCTGAAGTCCGCTCTTTCGGACTCTTTGATGTTCGATCCTTTGGTGACCACTCTCTTTGTTGGTCTGTCCTCCCTCCTTGCTTTGGAAGGTTGAGTGTCTCTGGATGATTCACCCTTGTTTCTATGGTAGTTCTTATTGAAGAACTTGTTGAATCTTTTAACCACAAGGGCAATTTCCTCCTGGTCGATGGCTTCTTTAAATTGACTCTCTTTGATTCACCGACCATAAAGGCAGCTATCTTGGGTACACTGTCTCTTCTTGATCTTTTCTTCGAGCTCAAACTCATAGGCCTTAAGGTCCGAGAACATCTCATGATTGGATGTTCTGGTAAGGTCCATAGAATGTGTCAAAGCCATAACCTTCATTTCCCACTCGGATGGGAGAGACCTTAGAATCTTCATACACATTTCCTTCTATGTATATATTCTTTTCCTAGAGCTGAGAGCTCATTGGTTATCTCTGTGAATCTGGCATGCAGCTAATCCAGACTCTCACCTGCATGCATTTTTATATTTTAAAATTATTGAACAACAATAGTCAATTTGTTTTTCTTAATTTGATCGAGACCTTTCTTAAATTAAGGTTAGTTTTTCCCAAATTTTTTGGCCATTTTGCAAGATTTGACTTTATTAAACATGACCTTATCAAGAGTTTTATATAATATATTCTTGGCAACAATGTCCAAATTATATCTCTTTCTGTATTCATTTGTCCACTCAAGCGTGGCTTTTCCACCATTGCAGACTAGATCTTTGCGGCAAGACGGCAGCAAACAACAACATCATGTGCGCTCGTCTTTGCCGCAAGAGTTAAACAACCTTTCCTTATGGAACTTCAATAGCCTTAGCCGCTCTCTTTCGGTACTTTAGTTGTGTTCACCTTCGTTATCTATAGTGGTCCATCCTCAATGACAAACCACATCTCATCGTGTAAGGTGAAAGGTGAGCTGCATATGTATTTTCCAATCATCAAATTCTTCAACATTAAACATTGGAATGCCGTTAGACTTGCTTCGATGATAATAAATTTGCTTTTGAAATAAAATTTTGAAAAGCGCCAGTGTTGATCATTTGAAAAAAATGAGATCTAGTTCGAGAACTGGAGCGAAAGGCTTAATGAATCAATCGCTCCGATACCACTTATAGGTCCCAAGGGGTGATAAGTAATGTTTAGAAGGGGATGGGGTTGAATAAAGTTTACCAACTTTTCGTTTTTAGTCCTTTTAAGAATTTTAGAGTTGACATAAGTCAGCTAAGTCCTTGGTGGACAACTAGGTTGGCTTGCAAAACAAAGTTACCCACTCAACAGACTCAACGGAGCCGTTGATAGTGTAACTTAGCTATTTTAGTTGACACTTTAAAATGACAGTTGACTTGGTTTTTAACAACAAAAGACTTTCACCCTTAGTTTTTGAATACATTTTTCAACTTTTGTTTTAGCTAGGTTATTATCAGTATGCTTTAGCAATTTAATAAGTAACAGATATAAAGATATGCAAGAAAGTAAGTGTGCTGAAAGTAAATAGACACAAGCAATTATAGTGGTTCGAGGATGGGGTAATTCATCTAATCCACTCTTCTCGAATCCATGGAGGAATCCACTAATGTAACTTGACTTGGTTACAAAATGGTAACAGTCCGGGTCATCTTTGATCTCACAACTAGCTGCTCCTGGGACTCAACTTCTTCATAAGATGGCTGCCCTGCTACTTTACCTTCCTTCAAACCTTTGGAGTTGATCACTTAGCCCTCAAACAGGTTAAAAGCTCTAGTTCGATCTGGAACCTTACTACACCTCCTTCAACCTTGGAGAGTAGATCCCTTGTTCTTGATAACATGTTTTTCCTCTTTAACTGATGAAATCATCTTTCCTTTACTGAGTGTGTTGGATTGATTTTCTTCGAGTTTCATGATTGAGGATATTCCTTGAATACTTGAGAGATATTTTCCTTTGCAAGATATTTGCTTGAATGCTTGCGTGCTTGTAATCTCGGTAACCTTCTCTCAAATGAATCCTCAGCCTTTTATAGTGCACGTTTGAAAATATGTCAATTGATAAGATATACATATTGCAGGTTGTTGGCTTGTCTTGTCTTGTCTTGCAGCATTGATGGAGGCTTTACCTTGAATTTAATGCTATGCTGCCTTTCTTTAAACTCTGCAGAATTTCAGGTACATCCATTGGCTCCTTGGGTTTTTCACTCTTTCAGCAAAATAGCTCTATTGCTGGTAGTCTGACACATGCCTATTTCGATCAAAACCTTGACTTGCTTGACAACTGATCTCTTTCAACTTTCTTTGATCCTTTCTACTGCATACCCCTTTGACAATTGTTTCCAATGATTTTGGAATGACTTTGCTGCCAGTCAGCTGACGAGAGAACTTTTTGTCACTTGACTGTACCTTTAGTTCACTTCACTCAGCTGCCACACAACTGGGTCTTCTGTTCGATCTTCAGTCAAGTCTTGCAATTCTTCAACTTGGCTGCCTTCGACTCACCTCATATAACTCTATCTATTACAAGTTTAATTACATTTGAATTGGGTTGCCAACTTGCTAATCTAAGTTTTACATAGTAAAATCAAAATCTACACCTAAATTTTATGAACAGTCTTCTTAAAAAGAAACAGAGAATGAAATTCTTCACAAGTCCCTGGCAGCTCTAGCTTACCTATAGTATACTCGTAGCCCCGAATACACTCATATAACTAGGGAAGAATTTGGCCAATACACAACTTAAAAGAGGTAATAATTTTGGCACAGAAAAAGTCGGGAGGAATACAGAATCCGTTGGAAAAACTGTATAAGTAAACGGTGATGTGAACCATGGGAGGGTGCAGAAGCCTATTTTCAGGACTTGGATCTAACACACATAAATCCAAGGGAAAGTCCAGACATTCCGCCAGCATACAAAGACACTAAGGAGTAACTCTACCTCTCAACTCCTACGTAGCCAACGCCCTGCAACCAGGGGGAGGTTTATGCTAATATATATATTGGGGAGCCTCATCCTAGATCCTCTCTTTGGATTCCTTTCTGTTATCCTTCCCACTCGGGCATGAACCTGAAGAAAACTTAACAATCTCACCCACAACCTCAAGCCCTAGCGCTAGAGGGGATTACCAAATTCCATAGGCAAAATCGAAGCCAGACGGATAGAATTGGAAATAGATTGATTGGTGAATCTTCGACCGTGGAATGGGGCTAACAAAACCCTAGAATCCAAAACCCAGCTTTAAGGACGCAAAAAATCCAATAAAGAATGCACGTGGGGGGAATAAAGGACTGGGGGATGAGGGCCACCCCCTGGGATGGCACTATCCAAGCCACGGGAAGATGCTTGAGCACGCTTTTCAAATGGCCTTGTGACACATCCTTGGCCATCCACAGTCAAGGGCACTTAGGCGCTCCCTTGAGTGCCCCATCCACATGGCACCACTTCATTCATCTCCTCCCACTCATTTCCTATCCACTCCTCTATGTGTTGGGTTCTTTCAACTCTTAAGCAAGATTGTTAACAAGTTCCCCAATGATTTCAAAATTTAAGAAAAGTAGAGAGATAAAATTTACGATTTGAAGACATGATCAAAACTCTCTTTCCAAACTTGTCCTTAGTGTAAGAATGAGTAAGACCCCTCAAGTGAAGCCAAATTATGAACAAGACCAGATAACACATTATCTTATAGCTCTCATGTACACTAAAATTTATTAATTTGCACTAGAAGTGTTGTTGGGATTATGGGGTCCCAAACGATCACCCTTAGGATTTCTCAGCGCATCGGAGTCGTGGTCGCCCAACTTGCCGAGGATCCATATGGATTCTTGCGAAGCCCTCATGTCCGTCCACCACTTAGTGTGGGGCTCATTGCCGTTGTAGAATCGTAGGGGGTGCCCTACAGAATCAACCTTGGGTTGGACAGTTAAAAAGTAGAGCTTAAATGATTAGATATGTATTACTCATACCAATACAACAATTGAGATACAACACAACAAGATACACTTCAAGCAAACACTTGGTCTTTCATTGTTATTATTCTTGTTGTAAATTTGCCTAGCTTATCACTTTCACATCTTTGAGGTCTAGGCTATTCTTGATTACACTTGCACTCAATTGTATTATTCATTATCGAGTTGTAATCTTGAATTTGTGGTCGCGTCATTCAAACACAAGATATCCTTGTGAGTGTTCTTGTGGTAAGAACACACTGGGTGAACTAGGTGTTAGGTGTAAGAAGATTGTGGTAATCTTCTTGTTGAGGTGTTGAAGAGTGTGGTGCTCTTCAAGAGTGAAGATTGTGGTAATCTTCACAAAGGTGCCGTTGGAGATTGTGGTAATCTTCAAGAAGAGATTGTGGTAATCTCAAAGGTGGTGTTGAAGAAGAGTGTGGTGCTCTTCAAGGTGTTGTAAGTTGAATTTGTATTAATTTTGGTAATTAATAAAATTCTTTTTCTTTTTGAAATCCATCCCGGATATACTGGGGTGGTAGAGGATTAGGCCCTAGGTGGGTTGAACCTCTTTAAATCGACGTGTGTTGTTTTTATTCTGCACCTTTATTATTGTATTTGAGCTTTCGGTTTTAAAAAGAGGGCGAAATCGAAAAGATGGAGATAATCTATTCACCCCCTCTAGATTATCGTAGCCGCTTGGACTTACAAGTGGTATCAGAGCCAAACTCTTTGGCAAGCTCGTTTCACATCGCGAGTGAAGAGAAATGATCGTCGGCTACTAACGAAGCTCAACTTTCGGCACCTCCACCACCAAGCCACCTCGGTTTGATTCCAAAAATTTTATATTTTGGAAAGAAAGAATGGAATGCTATTTACAAGGTTGCGGGTTCGATATTTGGAACACCGTCATCAATGGAGAATCCATTCCGATGAAAGATACACCACACACCTCAAAAGGCTTCAAAAAGCTCAATGATGAAGAAAAGAAAATCATCTCCTAAACGGTAAGGCTTTAAATATATTGTATTGTTCATTTACTAATTTAGAATATGAACATGTTGTAGGAATAAAGTCGACACATGAAGTATGGCAAAAATTAGAAGCCATCTATGGAGTATTTGCAAATGAAAGGAGTCAAACAAAAGCATCTACTTCTCAAGATCATACAAGCTCAAATCTAAGGAATAAGCCTCCTACAACTTCCAATTATGAAGAAGTTGAATATTGTTTTATGGGCATCAATGAAGAAAATGAGGTATGTCTTAAACCTCTACTTCCTATGATATTGTCGTTCAAAATGATTATAGTGATTTACAAAATGATTATGATGACCTTCAAAATGAATTCCAAAGCTTACTTGTTAAATACAAAAATTTGAAAAAGGAATTCAATGTTTTGAAAAATGATAAGGATAGTTTATTCACTTCTTATGAATCACTATCATGTGCTCACACCACCACTCTTGACAAGGTTAGAAACCTTGAAAAAGAAAATAGTACTCTTGTTGAGAATATTGAATGCATGAAAAAGGATTTATTAAAATCCAACTTGAGTACCAATAAAATGTCCAATATTGTTGATACTCATAATAGATAAAGGACTTGATCATAAGCCTAATGTTGTTAATCATATGAAAAAGGATCAAGTCACTATGCATATTGGTCATTATGCTCCTAGAATTATTACTTGTTTTTATTGTGGCAAAAAGGGTCATACGGCTAATTCTTGTCGGGCTAGAAATAGCTCTAAATATTGTTGGAGACCTAAAAGTCTCAAAGCTAATCCTAAAGGACCAAACACATGAGGGTACCACAAAATAATGTGTTATTAGGTACCCGCAAAGCAAAAATCGGAGAAAATTCATGCCACCAAGAAAACATCAAATGAACGTTTCATTTGATCAAAGAAGGAGAAACTACTCTCAACAAAGCCAATTTCCAAGAAGAGCGTATAATCAAAAATGGGAAGAACACAATCCTTGGAAATGGCAAAGACATCATCAACAAGATGATTTTCAAAGAAGGAGAAACCATCAACCATGGGAAGGTAACCAAACTTGGAAATGGAGAAGTCATCATCAACAAAGTGACTTCTCAATGGGAAGATATCATCAACAATGGGAAAGACACAACCCATGGAAACGGCGTAATTGGTAAACCGTATCTCCCCATTTGTATATGCATTTTATTTTTAAATCTATGCATACTTTTAATTGTGTCTTAATTGCAAAATGAATCTTCATGTATTTATTTTTAATATAGGTCTCTTATATATTTATGAGTTTCAAAAATTTTAAAAGAGACCTTGCATGATTTTCTAAAACTCTTGAGCATTTTATTAGACTTATGTGGCTTATTATCTCTTATGAAGTCTTATAGCATAAGCTCTTTTTGATATCTCATATTACTTGCCTACACTTGAATTTTCTATGAAAATGTTGTCTAAGAATTGTGTAGGATACATATTTCATATTCATTGGCTATTACGTCATCAAGTTTCTTAAACCATCGAGGTATGTCTACTCGTATTTTTCTTTATACTCGATTTTATGATTATGAACATATCTTTCAAGATATTTCATTTTGATCCCTTAAGTGCCCCCAATTGATCTTGCAAATATTTTCTTTTAAAAGGCACTACGTGTTTAGTCTCGATTTTATCATTTATATGTTTTCCCAAAACCCATATTTGTTGGATATAGTCCAAACTTATATTTTTGCAAAGTTTTAAAACTTTTGGGGTGAAAAATCGAATTTTGGAAAACTCGGGAGAAAGAAAAATCACCAGGGACGGTCAAAACAGGGGCGGCGGTCGCTTCGCACCTCGACCGGTCCCCCCTACTCGACCGGTCGCCTGTGCCATTTTTTGCAACTTAAAACTTTCTGTCTTCGTTTCAAAACAGACACAGATAAAATTCTCAAAACCCTTATCAGCGAAAATCATCCCCTTTTCTCTAGAATCTTCAATTCTTCATCATTTTTCACGATTCTTGTTGCTAATCTTCTTATTTTCACAAGAATCTTACATATATGGCTCCTCCAAGAAATTCCACCGATCAAAATCCCACTTCTAAGAGAAGAAAGGGCGGAGAGGGTACTTCGAGAAATCGGCGAGACGAAGCCGAACAAAGGGATATTCGAGCCACTCAAAGAAACGTGGCCCAAGAAGGTGATGATGTTCAAAATCCCATTCTCTCTCGGGCCCAAATTACCGAGCTTCGCGGAACAATTTCGCTCGAAAATTGCCGTTGGGCGAAAGGTAAAAAATCTTTTGTTACTCAAGCTCCAAATTCTCGCAATGCTCTTAATTTCATCAATAAGTATGCGGAATGGTACTATGAGGATTCGGGGATGGGAGGTAAATCTATTGCTCGGACTAAAATGTGTCGTTTTAGCTCATTTACAAATGAGTATCCCACCATTAGGGGATTTTTTGAGGAACAAGGTTGGATGTATCTATGGGAGCATGCTTATGTTTTGTATGATGATGATATTATCCAACATTTTTATGCTAATATGTGGGTGCAATATGATAATGAAAGAAAGCCGATTGCCGTTAATTCTCTTATAAGGGGACGTCATTTTAGATGGACTCCCAATGATATTTGCCGGCTTTTACATGTTAGAGAAGGTGGTTGGGATTATTTCTCTTGTGGGACTTGGAATGATGAAATGTTGGGGGTGTCGATGAAAGAAGTTAAGACGTATTTGGGAGTATGGCCAAAGTATTCTTTGTTGGCAATGACACTTGAGGATCGTATTTTATCGGTCATTGTCGCATATTGCATTTGTGGTAAGTCGGGAAAGATGCCTAGCAATATGGATTATTTTTGACTTATAAGATTGCTAGGAGGGAACCACTTAACTTTGGTGCCATACTTATTCAATGTCTAATCGAGTCCATTACTCAAGGTAATAAGAAGTTGGTTATGGGAAATTGGATTTGTAAACTTCTTATTCAATCGGGACTACCTTCGTCGGAGTGTAACTCGGAGGTAGTTCAAAACGACTTTGACATTGATAATATCTCCCAAATAGTCACGATGCGCAAGAATATGGACATCCACCAACCAAAATGGCTAGAGGAAGAGGTCAAGAGTCCCCCGATCCTAATGACTACTTTGATGACACCGAGGCCGCAAGATTTGCGAGAAGAGGGTGAACCGAGCAATCCGGAGGGTAATACCGGTGCTCAACCGCCTAGGAGGTATACTCAAGCCGAATTTGATGAGATGAGGACTTTTCATGAGACGAGATATGAGCCTTTGGAGCAAAAGACCTCCAAAATGCAAAAGTCTATCGGCAAATTGAAGAAATTTATCAAGGATTTTATTCTCGGATCTTGCTTCTCCTCGGATGAGGAATGATACCCCCACCCCTTTACTTTCTAGCATTTTCATTTAAATTGCTTCGTACTTTGATAAACTTTTGTAAAACTCATTTGTACTAATGATATTTGCTTGTTTTCTTAAAGGGTTAAAATTGCAAGTTGATAATAACTTGTGAATGATCATGGAGTATTTGAGGGTAAAAATACTCTAAAGCATTGTTTGATAATTGGTATGAAGTACTTGATGGTAAAAGTGTTTCTCTTATTGCTTTGATCATTATGCTTAGTTGGTTATGTTGGGACATTTGACATTTGATACATGGCATGACTTATTACTTGGTAGATGTTCAATTTTTGGCATTTGTAATGCCTTGATCATTCTTAGCTTATCTCAATTGGGTTGAACCCTTGAGAATCTACTTTGAGCTTATCATTGATGAACAAATTGTTGCATATGGTGTATATGATTTCTTTGAACTTTGGAATGAGGTTGATTGATGATATGAAAATTTTTTTGGCTTGAAAACTTTACAAGGACTATATACAACCTCTTTTATTTTTCACGCCGCACAAGGTGTTCGATGAAATGTCGCAATGAAAATTTCAACTTATAAATGATTCTCTTGCTTTCAAAAGTTTTCTATACTTATTGGGATCATGTTTTGCCAATCAAAACAAGTGTATAACTTCTTTATATTACTTTTCTCCCATTTTTCTTGGATTACTATGCTTTAATAGCTCAACGGTTTTTAAACCGCCCCTTTGGTGCGCTTTGATATTATTATATGGTGTCTTCACCATCATAACATTCTTTTTATGATTCCAAAGGGGAGAAAAACAGGATATTGGCTCATTAGCTCAAAGAAGCTAATAAAAGCTTGTCATAAAAGCTATAAGCTATGGCTCATAAAAGCCATAAGTTGTGATTTGTTCTTAGTCCAATTGTTGCTTGATGGACTTATAATATTGATTAATGATGTTTTGTGACAGGGGAGCTTATAAGCTCTTTTGAGCAAAATTGTAAAAGCTAAAGCTTCTAGCTTATGGATAATTGCTTTTCCATTATTTTTCATATGCTTGTTAATAGGGGAGCTTGTGCTTATTATTGAAAAATATTTACTCCCTACTTGGTTGCTTTAATATTTTTGGAAATTTTGGTTACTTCCAAACGGTCAAATGTTTTTACCGGAAAATCATTTCTAAAATTGCTCTCTTAGTTTGTGTAAAAATTGTTTTGGTTTGTAATCATCAAAAAGGGGGAGATTGTTTGATACATGTTTTTATCTTAATTTTGATGATTTTATTTTGTCACCAAAACAATGCTTTTAAAGGTTGTCCAAATACTCCTAAATGATTTAAAATGGTTTTAATATTTTCCGGAGTATTTCCTCAAGTTTATTTTTGATAATAATGGACAACACTTTTAATGATTTTATATCAATGGATTTTTCACTCCTAAACAAGGTTCCTAAATGTTGTCTAAATACTCTCGATTGGTTTAAAATGTTTTTACTAAATTTTGGAGTATTTCTTGGGTTTTATTTTCGACAAAAATTGGACAACATTTTGCCTCGTGGTCGGACCGGCCGCCCTATAGGGCAACCCGTACCTGAAGATGTTTTTAGAAACAGAAAAATGAGACGGAAGGAAAAACAAGGCAGTCGAATGGTGCATCAAGGCGTCGACCGAGCATGGCCGACCGGCCGCCAATGGCCGACTGGCACTGCAAGTTTCATTGTTGAAACAGATCAACCCCTTCGTATTTTTGGTTAGGGAGACCGGTTGAGGCAGGGTCGACCGGTCAAGCCTTCGTCGGCCGACCGCCCGTTGTAATTTTCAAGTGTTCTTATTTTTTCTTATTTCTGTCATGCGACCGTCGCCTGTATTAATTGACAAAAAAATATGACCGTTTGAATGACACATTTCCTTAAATTGTGGGATTGATTTCTAACAGCTATATTCTTGATTTTAATTGTATTTTTCTGTAGATTTTCAATCCCCAAGAGGAGCCTATGCTTGATCAATCATCTCCTATAAATAGAGGAAGTTTTGGAGCAACCAATACAACAATTGAGATACAACACAACAAGATACACTTCAAGCAAACACTTGGTCTTTCATTGTTATTATTCTTGTTGTAAATTTGCTTAGCCTATCACTTTCACATCTTTGAGGTCTAGGCTATTCTTGATTACACTTGCACTCAATTGTATTATTCATTATCGAGTTGTAATCTTGAATTTGTGGTCGTCATTCAAACACAAGATATCCTTGTGAGTGTTCTTGTGGTAAGAACACACTTGGGTGAACTAGGTGTTAGGTGTAAGAAGATTGTGGTAATCTTCTTGTTGAGGTGTTGAAGAGTGTGGTGCTCTTCAAGAGTGAAGATTGTGGTAATCTTCACAAAGGTGCCGTTGGAGATTGTGGTAATCTTCAAGAAGAGATTGTGGTAATCTCAAAGGTGGTGTTGAAGAAGAGTGTGGTGCTCTTCAAGGTGTTGTAAGTTGAATTTGTATTAATTTTGGTAATTAATAAAATTCTTTTTCTTTGAAATCCATCCCGGATATCTTGGGGTGGTAGAGGATTAGGCCCTAGGTGGGTTGAACCTCTTTAAATCGACGTGTGTTGTTTTTATTCCGCACCTTTATTATTGTATTTGAGCTTTCGGTTTTAAAAAGAGGGCGAAATCGAAAAGATGGAGATAATCTATTCACCCCCTCTAGATTATCGTAGCCGCTTGGACTTACAAGTGTACGGCGTAGTTAATAGATAGTGGCAAGCAAGATCGTATAGTGGCAAGCAAGGTCGTATTCGCCCGAGATTGCTTAAAACATAAAATACAACAATTATAGGAGTTCAAATTTGATCGAAACATCCGAAAAATATGGTGATTGAATTATCTAAAAATTAAAACTAGACAAAATAACAAAAATAAACAACAAACCAATGCACTAGCAAGACTTAATAAATAACTAAAGACGATCCTAGCATTATGATTTTGACATGATTCTTCAAGTTATATTTGATTTGCGTTTAAAACCAATCACACCTTATCTATGGACTCAATTCCTAACCCACTTTATCCCCTCTCTCGACGCAAGCAAGTCGTAGATCAATATTTAGTTGTTAGCATCTCTACTCGACGATTAATATCAACTCCCATAAACATACTGAATCGAGTATCAAATCCATAAATATCATAAGCCTCTCAACTCTACAATCGTTATTGTTATTAATTAATTATTAGAATCCATCTCCAAATTATGAACTAACTATGAAACATGCGATTATTGGCCATGAATCAAATTCGGATTCGACGACAATTTAATTTCCCTTACATGAATGAATCATTCTTCAAGCCCTTCAACCATCATGCCTTCTTTATTGTTAATTCTCTCGCGTGGTTTCTTCAAAATCTTTCCTTTTCTTTTCGAAGACGACTCTCTTGCTCTCCAAGATGATCCCCTATATTAGGTTACCTATTCTTCCTTTTATAGTTGCCTCTCGAGCCCACTAACTCAATCCAATTGAGAAAGGGAATAAAAACCCATCAACTTAAAATTCCCGCCTTGCCCGTGCGCTGCTACACGACCAGGTCGTGTAACAAAACATTGTTTACACATGACCATGCAGACCAACACGACCAGGTTGTGTGGTCACTTCTTTGGCCCCTAGAATGTACTGCACACCGACCGTCTTGTATCACATTGCCTGGTTGTATGCATCCACACAGTCGTGTGGTGGTGCCAAACTGAGTCTCCACCCCACACTCAATGTGGTATCACAATGCTTGGTGGTGTGGTTCCTTGTTCTTTCAATATTTGATTGTTCTTTTGGTCCATTTTGCTAGTGATGTATCTTTTATATTGTTCGTCGATATCACGTGTACTCTACCTCCAATTCAGCTCCATTTCCTACAAAATTATAACATAATCACAGTATCCGTCCAACAAATAAAACCAAACTAAATATGCCAAATATACATGCAAATGCACTAACTAATTGTTAAATTCCACCACAAAATGCATGCATAAAAACCATTTAACATGCTGGCAGGAGTTTGGGGGCTTATGTTGGGACAAAGTCGACTTTTATCCAATTAATTATTTATGTATTTATTTAATTCGAAATTATTGATTTAATTACCCATTACTATTAAATATTATTGCATCACAGATATAATTATATGGTCCACACGGTCATTTTCGGCCCCTGTGCCTGATTTTATCACATTAAGGCCACGCATCCCATCAACCCATATATAAAATGTTTCTCCTTATTCATCTATAAATATTCTCAAATTTACACGCTCTAGATTGTTGTCCTTTGCTTTAGATTGTTGACTTGTGTTTTTGAGAGGCCGGCCTCATTGGGACAACTCCAGTGCCCATCTAACATTTACAAGTGTTACATGTAAATTTCCATCTGAAGAATTTATCAACTTCGGAGAGGAAGTTAGACCGATAATCAGAAACATTAACTTGGAGTGATTTGCGGTTTGAGCAACATCAAACACTAAAAGGAAACATTCAACCACTAAACCCACTAATTAAAAGTTGATTAATATATGTGGGAAATAAATACAAACTTTGCATAAATATCCATAAATTGCAAAACTGGAAAATAGAATCACACGTCGAATGGATTGGCATAGTTAAGTCCAACATCTTTTAACTTCTGAAGTGGGCTTTAAAGTTTGATTAACTTAATCACGGAATTTCATACTCTAATATATGTGGATCCTAAAATCATACATACTAGGGATGATAAATGGCGGGCGGGATTGGTAAGCGCCATATATCCCCCTTATGAATTTTATTTCAAATACCATCCTTATACCATTTTCTATTTTGGGTACGTATTTGAGATGGAAATGGAGAATACAAGGCCAATTTGGGTAGTTGGTAAAAATTTCCCAAAGTAATTGATGTACACTAAATTGATGGTTTCATAATATAGTTAACTATCATATCATAAACACAAAAACTTCTATTAGACCGTCTAATGGGTTCTAATTAGTTAGACGGATTCCAACCCGACCGGTAATAGTAGGTAGTGACATTTTTGTGATTTTGAACGCGATGTCATATTTGTAATGTTCTCGGGTAGTACAATATAATGGACCGGTGGCATTTTTATAACATTATGCTGACATAGTATTCCTAAAAAGAATTAATAGTGTTTAAAATGTATTAGTAGTAAAGTTGAAATGTATTAGTAATCCGCTTGAACAATTTTTCCAAAGTAATTCTCATGAAACTTATATATTTTCTCCATGAAGAATATTAGTTTTCCTACTCAAACGTATTTGTAGTGTTATTCAAAAGGATTATGTTTTCCGATTAAATGTATTTTAATATTCCTCCAGAAAAGTAATAGTTTTTCTCATTAAAGTATTAGTAGTTCCCATAAAAGTATTAGTTCTTCCCAAAAAAAGTATAAGTAGTCATCCTGAAAAATATTTGGTAGCACCCCTAAAAATATTAGTTTTCTCTCCGAAAAGTATTAGTAATCCTCCTAAAAAGTATTAACAACTCTTCTAAAATGTATTACCAGCGGCCAGCGGATATGGTATTGGTACTTGTGCAGGCTATTGGTAGGTTGACATGTCGGATATTCGATCCATCTAATGGATTAGATCCATTAGACCGTCGATAGAGACTAACCCTATCATAAATGATGATGTTGAAAGTATGTTTGCGTAAGAATCAAGATAAGTCCGTAGCAATAAAAGTGTCATCTAAAATCAAAATTCTTTCTGCCCACACCCCAACTCATCCAATTAGCATTTGAGCACTATAAGAATGCAACACACAATATTTTGGGAATGTAAAATCTTCATCAATGACATCATCTTTACACATGAAATTGGTGGATAAAAAGTGGGTGAGAAATGGTCCCCGTCTTGTTCCAATATATCAAATTCTAAAATGGCTCTTCACAAATGTTGCCAAAGGAACTATACGGTTCTTAGTTTTCTTTTCATGGAGATTTTTTTTTATCTCTAATACTTTTTGTTATAATGCGACCCAATTTATTTGGGAGCCCATTAAGCATTTGTCCAAAGCCTTTTGATATTGAAGCCCAAACCAACCAAACCGTTTAGACCTGGATCGATTTGACCCGGTTTAGCCATCAACGGATCCTTTGTTTTCAATTTGCCCCTTGGATTTAGAGATTCCATCTTGGCCCTTCATTTCCCCTTTTATTGACCAACCCCTCAAACCCTAAGGATAGAACTAACCAGAATTTTCGACTCTCTGCTCTCCCTCATATAGGCACTACGCCATTTTACTATTCTCTAGAAAAATCTCTAAGTTTCTCTTTTTGAATCTTGGTGAATTCTTGAGTGTTTCCGGTGACGTTTTTTTGTGGGATTTTCGATTATCTTCTCAGTCAGTGTTTGGGTTTTTGGTGTGTTCTAGTATGTGGGTTTTGAGAGGCTTGATTTTGAGGGCTGTTCCATTTTTCTGGTGGGTCTTGCTCCGGTGGCTTTCCCGTTGTTGGTTTCCGGTGTTTCGAGGGGTTTTGGACGGCTTTGGTGCTTCGGGGTTTTCTTTGTGGCTACCTTAGGTGCGTTCAGTTTTGTACGATGGTGAAGGGGCCTCTACCCATGATCAGAGCCTATAGTCCGTCCGCCGTTCTCGCAGATCGCGCTGCAGCTTAAAGTTCTTTGGTGGTCAACGATTGAAGCTATTTTCGGTATTTTGGTATTTATAGTTGTGCTTTATTTTTAGCTTCGTTTCCTTTTTTTTTTTGCTTTGGTTCTTGATTGGGAAAGTGCCTTCCCTAGTACGTTTGTATTACTCGGCTCTATGGTGTAGTTTATCTTTGTTAGGAAATATTTTGTTTGGATTTTGATGATATCATGTAAAACTTAGAATATGAAGTTGACACCCCATTTTCTATGTAATTCAATTTCTAATAGATAGGTTTGTGTGAGTGAGTTAGAGCCAACTAAGTTGAAAATTACAAGACTCAATCAAGAGCAAAGAGAAGATCCGGTTGTGAGACAATTTGAGTGAAGATTGTGGAAGTGATCAAGTCAAAAGAGAGCTGTCTGTTAGTCGATGGACGTTAAGTCATTCCTAAAAGGTTGAGCCGACTCAAGACAAAGGGATTAAGCAACTGTTAAGTCAAGTTGATCGCGTGATAAATCCGTTGCACAAAACTTATTGACATTACTTAATATAGTAATATGTCCATGCTTTCATGTCTAAAAGTGGTAATCGAAGCGTGCAAAAGGAATGAGCCAATGGGAAGCACTAAACGCGTGTCGAACCCGAAAAGCTGCACACTTCATTAAAGATACCTATCTCAAACGCGTGTCGAACCAAACGCGCGTGTCGAACTGAACGCGTGTCGAACTCAAACGCGTGTCGAACTGAAAATATTACCATCACAAGCTGCAGTTCAAGAAAAGACAAGCCAACGACCAAGAATTGCTATTTGAAAAATACCTATCTGTTCAATGGGCAAATTTTTGAATGTCTTTGTATAAAGGCCGAGGAGACAAGTGAGAGAAGGTTACCGAGTTCATTACAAAGAGTAGTAAGGTTGAAGTTTGAACCGGAAGCTTTGGGCTCATTGGAAGGCCGTGTGATCAATTCCAAGAGTTCGAAGGAGTGAAGAAGCAACAATGTTTTGTGAAGAAGGTTTCGAGTCCCAGGAGTTGCCATTTGTATGATCAAGGTTGACTCATCTTGATTGACTACTTTAGAATCGATATCTTGGATTGGAGGAATTACTCCATCCTCGAACCACTATAAAAATTGCTTGTGTCTTATTTACTTACATCATTTTCATTTTCCGCATATCTTTCATATTTGATAAATTATAATTGCTTAACACAACTGATAATTAACTATTGCTAAAACAAGTGTTGAAAAACAAGTTTAAAACAACAAGGGTGAAAATTCTTATTTCAAAGAAAAATCAAATCAAGCTGTTAATTAAGTGTTAGATGATATCATTTGAGTTATACTATCATGATCGTCGAGTCTATTGAGTGGGTAACTTTGCTAAGTAGGCCAACCTAGTCAGTCCCTCAAGCACTAAATTGATTTGTGTTGACTCGAAAATATTTAAAAGGAATAATTAAAAATTTGGAAAGGTTTATTCAACCCCTCCTTCTAAACTCTTTAGGGGTATCAAAGCGGTTGGTTCATTGAGTCTTCCACATCAAGTTCTTGAACTAGATCTTATTATTTTTCAAAAGAATCAACACTTGAGTTGCAAAGTTATTATCATGGAAGCAAATCTAACTCGCATTTTTGTGTTTCTTTGTGGAAGAGTTTGATGACTAAAAAATTCATATGCAGGGCTCATCTATCACCGCACGATGAGATGTGGCTAGTGATTGAGGATGGGCCACAACAAATCCTAAAGGTCAACAAAGTGTTGTAAGAAGAACACCTCGATGAAGGAGAGGATCTTTGCAGAGATCCAATATCTCGCTATGGTTGAAAAGCCTCGTTGTGAATAGACGACGAAGATAGAAAGAGATATAATCTTGAAAATGTTGCCAAGGACATTCTTTGTAAAACTTTGGATAAGGCTATGTTTAATAAAGTCAAATCTTGCAAATCAACCAAAGAAATTTGGGAAAAAACAAACTTTGATTTGTGAAGGATCTGACCAAATCAAAGAAAATAAATTAATGTTACCAAAAAATTGAAAATTTTAAAATGATTGCGGAGTTAAAGTCGGGATCATTTGGATGCCGCATTTACGAGAAATCATCATCGAAGCCAGCTCAAGAAAGGAATAAACACATAAGAAGATGTGTCCAAGATTCTAAGTCTCTCCCGGTGAGTGGGAAATAAAGGTCATGGCATCGACACACTCCATGGACCTCTCCAAGACATCCAACCATGAGATATTCTCCGATCTCAAAGCTTTTGAGTTTGAGTTGAGAAGAAAAGAACAAGAAGAGACAACTGCACTTATGGCCAGTGAAGGGAAGAAAGTTGAGCCAAAATGAGACAATAGACTAGGAGGAGATTGGCCTAATGGTAAAAAGGTTTAATGATTTCTTCAATAAGAACTACAAAAAGAACAATGGTGAATCCTCAAGAAGACACTCAACACACTCCAAAGCAAGGGAGAACAGACCACCCAAGAGAGTTGAAATCAAAGAACTGAATATCAGAGAGCTGATAATCAGAGGACAAATAGAGCAAAATTGCAGAGAGCTGAGAACCTGTGTTGGAACTGCAGACAACCAGGTAATTTTGCTGTTGACTATCCTTATCCACCAGTCAACAAATACAGAAATGAAGAGGATATGAGGGTTTTTAGAGAAATAAGACAAGAAAATAAGAAAGACATGTTGGGTCGCTAAGACTATCTTTGAAATAGCTAAGTGCAAGGAACCAACGGACTCGGCGGTAGTGAAGCATACTACTCAAGTGATACTGAGAGGAAGAGGCTTTCATTTGCCTCGGCATCCAAATCATGGATGAACTTATAATGACTCAAAAAGAAAGTGGAGACAACACAGGCATATGACTCAATTTCTTTGTGAATGCCCAAGTTCCAAGAGTGATTATGGAAAAAGGATCCTCAAGCAATAAAGGAATCCAACACCACATGCTCCAGCACCACCCACGCAAAACAGAGCTACCAAAAGCCCCATAGATTTCACCAAAGAAAATCATATGATCGGAATGGTAGAAACTATCCAAACCAAACTAATTGGAATAACCAAGTGAGATATCAGCCAAGACCTATGGGATACAAGCCCAAATGGCAAAGACCCCAACCTTATCGCAGGTCATTCCCTGGCAAAAGAGCTATCATCACCCCCACATATGCACCAGGCACAAAACCCAACAAGCACATGAAATTCCACTATTATTCCAAGAAAGCAAATGCTCAAACAAACACACATGCTAATGTCCATTATGATTATGGAACCGATAGATGACAACCTCTTAGAGTAAGATCATCTCGGCTATAGGTTGGTTGGAACATCTTATAGCACTAACCCCTCGGGACCTAGGCAAGTATAGGTACCTAAAACTAATTTCCTTGATTGTAGGTTGAGAACAAGTGAGTGCCAAGGAACCTGGTGCATGGATAGTGGCTACCCGGACATATGACAGAAACAAGAGAAATCTGTCAAAGTTCAAGGAAATCAAAGGTACAAAAGTCATATTTGGAGGAAATGAAGCTCCACTGGAAATCAAAGGCACATGATCCATAAAGAAAAATGGATTGGAGATCACAGATGTTACATATGTTGAAGGCCTTAACTTCAATCCGCTAAGCATTAGCCAACTCTGTGACAAAGGCTATAAGGTGGGATTCAACATGGAGTTTGCCAAATCAAGGATACTGAATCAAATCATATTGTGATTCAAAGAACAAAGTGCGAAAAATATGTATGTAGTGGATTGGTCAACCGCTACACCAAGTACATGTCTGCTAGCAAAAAGTACAGCCGAATCAAGTTGGTTGTGGCATAAGAAGGTGAGTCATCTGAACTTCAAGACAATTAACAAGTTGGCAATAACTCATCTTGTGGAAGGACTGCCTTACTCAGTGTACAAAAATTACTTGTGATGCATGCGAGATGGGAAAGCAAATAAAATCATCCTTCAAGGACAAGCCAAGTCCCTCTTCAACAAGGATATTGCATACATTGCACATGGACTTATTTGGTCTGTTGAACCAACTAACATCAGTGGAAATAAATACACCTTAGTGATGGTAGATGATTATTCAAGATATACATGGACCATTTTCATGTGTAAAAGGAAAGAAACATTGCATAAATTTCCTCAATGATGAGAAGAGTTCTAAATGAGAAGAGTCAAACCATTATTAAGATAAGGTCCGTGGGGAACCGAGTTTGTTAATAAAATTATAACTCACTATTGTGTAGAAAATTGTATTATCGGTGGAAATACTCCAGGAGAATGGAGTAATGTTGAAAGAAGGAACATAATTCTTAAGGAAGCCGCAAGAACATTGTTAGTTGAAGTTTGGATTGCCAAAGAGATTTTGGGTCAAGCCATCAACACTGCTTGTTACACTTAGAATAGGTGTATGATTAACAAGAAATTGTCGAAAACTCCTATGAAATTTGGACCAGGGAGGAAGACAAATGTTGGATATTTCAAGATCTTTGGATGTAAGTTCTTCATGCACAACACTTGATGCCAAGGACAACTTAAAGGCTTTTGATGCTAAAACTGATGAAGGTATCTTTTTGGGATACTCAGCTGAGAGTAAAGCTTATAGAGTGCTGAACAAAAAGACTATGGTCACAGAGGAGTCTATCCATGTGGTCTTTGATGGGCCTAATGTGAATGAAGAAGACATAAATTTTTTTTTTGAATGAATCAAAGATATATTTAAAAATGAAAAAGAGTGATCCTAATCACAAGCTGATCAGGTAGCTAAATAAGCCATACGAAAAGCAAGTCCAAAAGGGAATCAAATTGGTCACAAGCTGACCAAATGGCTGAATGGTTGGGGCCTCGTTAAAACCTCCCAAGGTAAAACCCACCTTTGTGAGAAAAATCCCTGACAGGAAAAAGAGTACCCCCCCATAAATGAAGCGTCCAAAAGAAAAGAAATCTATAGTTAGATTGACAAACATAATCTCCGTGAGATAAGGAGCAATATCCTCTGGTGGAACACCCCACCAAGTCGCCGAATGCAACTTCTTGCTCAGAAGGGCTGCCACTCGGTTGCCTTCACGAAAGATATGCGAAACCACCAGATCTATCTATGAAAGAAAATGAAGAGTATAATGTCATTTGCTAAGATGACGCCATGGAACAACTACGGATCCCTTGTGAAGCAAGTCCACAACATAAATGGAATCTGACTCGAGCCAAAGTTGTGTCCAGCCTATAGCGAATGCATGATGAATGGCCCACATTTACGCCACCAATTTGGCCTCTAAAGCGTACCCAACACCATATAGTACCACAAATCAACCCCGAAAAGAAGCCCCTACATTCTGGAAGGCCCAGCGCTTACCATCCTTGTTCACCTTGATCCAACCTGGAAGTGGGTTTTGCCAATTTACTTGCACTATCTTTGGAGCTTGTCTAGACCGCCTAGGAACACGAAGTCCCCTTAGGATAAGAAGGACTTTTTTATTATTATCCATGCAACCCCGATCTAACGAAGAAGATTCAATAATGAGAACCCGAAGATGGTTAATAGCATGGACCGCCCACCGTTTATCGTTAAAAGCCGAGTTAGATGCAGGACAAAGCTACCACACGCCATAGAAAAACAACTCCGCTCACCGAAATAGAAAGTTATTAACCGCACCAGGAGTTTATTAAAGCGTGAGCCATAATAAGTGGAACATCAAATGAATCAAAATCCAACGCCAAAGAGCCCCCGCAAAGACACGAGACAAACAAGTGATCCACAAATTCGGTAGAAACACAACAAAGACTACAGACATCGAGAGGCGAATAAAACCCTAGGGCGCAATAAGTTTATGACCGCCAAACGATCGTGGATGGCATGCCACACCACAACCGAACAGCGTTCCAGGATGTGAGGTGACCAAATCGAAGAACCCTAATGGACCATAGGAGAATAAGGCCGAATATACGAATATACATCCGGACCCGCGTGTCCTTTGAGGTGGGGAGATGGGAACACGAACAATATCCCAGACCAGATCTAAGTAGGCCTCAACAAATGAGAAGGTGAAATGCCATGATTCGTCATAGAAGTACTCGGAACTGCGTTGCCCAAATAAATATATGTACTCATATGGAATACCAATTCTATCTGCAATGCTGTAACTTAACTAGTTGTCAATCCAAAATAATACCTCGGAATTACACCCAGGGATCCAGCGAGATTCATCTAAACAATCCGCAATGCAAGGCCTAATCCCAATCCAGATTGATGAAGGAATAAATGACCGTCGAATAGATCCGGCAAAAGTCAAATAACATTTCCTTAGGGTCTGGAAAATCATGGAATCCGATGTCATAACTTTCCAACCTAGTTTCATCAGAAAAGCTATTAGCCGCAGTAATGGAACGAACACCAAGGCCCCCCTCAGCCCGAGGGATACAACAACGAGCCCAATTGACCACTACCGAACCTTTAGAGTTATCATCACTAGTCCAAATAATGTTATGCATGGCTTTCTCCATTTTCTTAAGCAAGGATCTCAACCACTTGTTAACCATCATCGTATGACCAAAGGAACTAGTGATCACATAGTTGACCAAGCAGACTCTACCAGCGTGAGAAAGGGTCGTCCCTTTCCATCTACAAAATTTCAAAAGAACCTTGTCAAAAACCTCTTTGCAAGATCAAGGGTCTTAGAAGTGTTTTTAAAGATAGGCGCTCCTAAATAAAGCGTAGGAAAGGCCCCTAATTGAATACCCATAAGATGTTGGACACGCCCACGCGCGGTGTCAAGTAAACATTCGATTTACGAGGATTGAAGGCCTAACCCGAAATAATAGCATACTCGTGAGAATCTAAAGAATAATAGGATCATTAGACGAAGAAACCCACACATAATAACAATGTCATCCGCGTAAATAATCAAAGAAGGAAAAATAATATGTCTAGGCGCAATGAATGGCCCTAGCGATTCTCAATCATCGAGACCTCAATAAATTTACTCGGATGACGCTGCAATGACGCCGATAAGTCGGCCGAGGACCGACTACTCAAAAGAAAGATACAACTGATGCTAATAAGTTGTTAAGGAGTGAGGATTAGTGTAGGTCCCAGGGGTGTAAGTAATGTTTAGAGGGGGTTGAATAAACCTTACCAACTTTTCGATTTTAGTCCTTTGAAAATATTACGAGTTAACCATACAATTTGAGTCCTTAAGGACAATTAAGTTAATTAATCACAGAGTTAGCCACACGATTAGACTCGATAGAGTTGTTGATAGAGTAACTTAGCTGTTTAGTCTAAACCTTAACTTGGCCGTGTTGAGTTTTTCAGCTGAAGACCTAACACCCTTGAATTTGATTTAAACTTGTTTTAACACTTGATTTAAGCACTTAGTTGTTTATCAATTGGATAGCAAATTATCACAGATATAAGATGAATGTGTAGAAATGTAAATATGCTTAAATATAAATGACACAAGTGATTTTTATAGAGGTTCGAAGATGCGGTAATTCTTCTAATCCACTCTTCTCTAACTCCTCGGAGGAATCCACTAAGTAATGACAAGTTTACAAAGTGGTTATAAATCTAGAAATAAGTCTTGATCACACATGGTGACTTGCTCCTTGGACTCGATTCGGAGATGCCTTTGTCATGCTGGCGGCTTTTCGTTCGACTCGAAACTTTCTTCACAGGCGGTGACTTGCTACTTGACTCATTTCCTCAAGTTTCTTTGATTTGATCACAAAGCCCTCCAATAACTTGATGCTTGTTCAACCTGAACCTTAAATGCGATCCTTCTTGGAAAGTAGACCCCTTTGATTCTTCAAAGTTTTCCTCTTCAGCAGTTTGAAGTTGTCTTTCCTTCACAAGTAAGTGTTGGATTGAGTTACTTTGAAATCTAGGCTTGAGGATTTAGCTTGAAATTTTGTTGAGAATATTTTGCTAGTTACAATTCAAAATATGCTTGCTTATAGTTCAGATAATCAAGGTTGTAACTCTTTATCAATTGATTTCCTCAACCTTTTATAGTGATCTTTCAAAAGTTTTCCACTTGAAGAGATAGACTAATTTTCAAAAGTCACTTATGTTAGTTGGCATTTCCTTTCCTGGTCTTTAGTCTTGAGATATGGACCTTTCCTCATATTGTATTGAATGTTCAGCTTTTTTAGGTCGACACAAGATGTAGATTTTCCCATAGGTTCATTGCTTTTGCACGCTTCCGGGATCAAGCACTTTAAGACCTGGGGTATGGTTGTATTACTTAAGTAATGTTCTTGACTTCTATGCAAAAGATTCTTTTCATTTAACTTCCCTTGCGATTTGCCTTTTCCCAGGTGACTTGAGTCCGCTCCAATCATTTGAAGACTCATTTGTCACTTTCAACTTGTGACTTGGCTCCTCGGTTGACTTAATCGACTCTTCACATATTTGTTCCTCATTTTGTTACGTCTTCAGTTGAGTCCTTCACTTTCCATCCTGGCCATACTCAGCTGTTCCACAGCTGAGTCTTCACTTCACTTTTTCAGTTGAGTTCTTGTACTTCCAAGCTTAGCTAACTCGACTCGCTTTCTTCACAACCTTATCTATTACGATTATGTTTACAAGAAAAATGGGGTGCCAACATTCTAATCTACGTTTTACATGGCATTCATCAAAATCTAAATAATAAATTTCCCAACAATTTCCCCCTTTTTGATGATGCCAAAACTTAAAAATATTAAACAACATGTAGGCAACAATGATACATACAGACAATGCAGTAACTAAGAATGTATGCGTAGAATCAATCATTTTATTGATCATAACATTTTTGTCCTTTACACAGCTGTTTACAATGTGTATCTGAGAATTACTATATCAAAGCAATTTACAAGTATCTATGCTAAGATATAAATACAAGGTGTGAAATTACAAAACATTTTATTGAAAAATACAGATGACTTACAAACATGTATTTACAAAAGTAAATTACATGAAGGCTTCACAACAACACTTCATCGCCTTCGCTGCTTCCTTCTTTCCTCTTCAACTCGGTCATCGTCAGGTCTCTTTCTTTTCTTCTTCAGCTGCTTTCTTCTTTTCATATGCTCTCTTCGCAGCAGCATCTTTTATTTTCCTTTCCTCCCATTGCTGGGTTTACCTTCTATTTTCCTCCTCGATCCTTTTCACATACTCAGCATTCTTCCTTTCTACTTCCAAATTAGCTACTTCATCATACCCAGCCCAGTAGATCCTTTCCTTCTTGCCTGGATATATATATTCAATATTTTTAGGTAGAGGTATAGGTCGAAAACCTCTTCCTCCGAGTGTATATCTCTGGGAGTCTTATGTTTAGCGGTGACTTGTCGCTTGTAGTCATTGATTTCTTTAGTAGTCCGCCTATCGGGCCTTCATCACACGACTTAAGGCCTTTCTCCCAATACAGATCCGTGCTTGAGCTATGGACATATTTTGAAAATAGCCTTGATTCGGCGTCTTAAATTTTTCAAGCGATCTTAGCTCGTCTCCATCATCTGGAATGGCATCCAGATCCTTCCCGGCCGGAGTGCCACCATATTGTTTCAATACTTGTTGAACACGGCATCCGCTTTTCTTTCAAACTCCTTCATCTCTGCTTCCACAATTTTTCTCTTCTCTGACATGGTCACAGCAGAGTGTTGGATCGACAGAGTCACTGGAAGTTTGCTGATTATTAAGCGTCGTCACACCGACCTTTTTGAGGGGTTTTGTTTGTCATCAACACTAAATCCTTCGAGCGTTCCCCAACCGATTTTCCTTCTTCTTCTCAAGAGTGATCTTCTTTCAATTTCTTCGGTACTCTTATTCCCCTTTTTGGCATCATCTAAGGGAGAGGAACCCTTGGAAACATTCTGCGAGCATGAAGTCCAGTCGGCTGAGAGCTGAGTTCTGCTTGGAATCAGCTGCGCCATATGATGTTCGAAATTCTGAATGGGTGGCTTTTGATTCAGCTGCCACCAGTTTTATTTCCGCCAAGAGAAGGTTGAACTTCGTATTCATGTTTTCCTCAACACGTAGAATCTCTTTTCGATGAAATTCACGCAGCAACTCCCTTTCAATTGTATGGGAGGCATGCAATCTCTCCATATAGGCCTCGCATCTTGTTTCATATCGGTGTTGTCGCACTCCAAACGAACATTCTATTGTATAATGCCTTGAAATATCGGACTTGCTCGAGACGCATGGCACTCGCTATTGAGACCATTCCCTTATCCTTACCACGATCCCTCTTAAGTAATTTTGTGAGGGTGGCATCTATGTTGTCTAGACGCATATCCGAGAGAGGGTTGGTGCCGTTCCATCTTCTCAATCTCTTCGCGATCAGATCTTCTTGAAGATTTCACGATCTCATTGGCCCCGATTTAAGTCATTGCTGGCCACTCTGCATCAAAGTTGAAATCAATGGCACAATTGAGTCGTGGGAATGATGGTATCTTCTCGAAAAATGTATCGTTGTTGTTCTCGGCCGTCTCTTCTTCTAGCACATGCGACTCTTGAGAAAAGGAAATACATCCTGAAAGGCATCATCTCGCACTTGGGGTATAGTATGCGAGGTGGTCACCGCTGCAGCCTACAGTAGGCGAGCGAGTTGAAGGTGTGGCACTGGAGCGGTTGATTGTGTATGCCTAGCCGACCGAGCCTCAATCGCCTCGAATAGCTTCCTCAGCCTCAGTAGGTTTTTCCATTTGACTTTACTGGTCCTCAGTTGTATCATCAGCGTCATCGGAGGATGATGAAGCGTGGGGGCTTGGTTCATCATCAAAATTAAAGATTTGAAGAGCTGCTTTGAAGTCGACTTACTAAATCGTGGAAGTACATCCTCACCGAGTCTCGTTGATGTGCGGCAGGGGTGGACTCAGCTTCGTCTCCGATCCTAGAAATGTGATGTCGGGATTGTCCGGGAATCGTGAAGAGCACTAATTTCCTCCTCGAGTCAACATTAAGAACGGGAGGGATGTTCTGAGTGCCTTGAGCCTTACCGGGGAGGTCTCAAATCCTATTGGGCCTTCTACACCTCCCCGCAGTCTCAATCTGCGAGGCCTTCTACGACCCATTCGACAGCAGACTATCTTAGGGTCTTCCGTGGCATCCATAGGAGTCTCAACTCCTTGGATTGCACTTTCGAGTGCCAGTGTTAATTCGAAGGCGAGTTCCATCCTCGTGCCTCGACCGCAATAGCATTGTCATCGGCAGCAGCTTGACACTTCACCGGCATTAACTCAATCGTCGTCGAGCCGTTAGTGTCAACTTGCTGTGATTCTTTTTCTTTTTCTTTCTCCACTTCGCCTCCTTTCTTCATCATGGAGTCATCTGCAGTATCCTCCGACCTTGCCGCGGGGAGTGAGTTTCCCCTCTGTTTGGCACACCACCTGAGTGGTGACAATGGGGTCACTCTTCTCCAAACTCTCGATCGCTTCTATTGAGTGCTCGGTAGTAAGGCGGTGGTAACACACTTTCGGTATGGGTTAGCTCAACTTGGGTGCCCAAATTCCCGGTTTCATCGCCATGTCCCTTGGACCCATCTTCGGAGACAATCGGATGTAGTTGCCGCTATAATCGTGGGTACAAATGAGAGTACATTACTACATCATCTGTTTGATAAATGATTTTATCATGATTTTGATGATTTTGTTTTTACACCAAAACAATGTTTTTAAAGGTTGTCCAAATACTCCTAAATGATTTAAAATGGTTTTAATATTTTCCGGAGTATTTCTTCAAGTTTTATTTTCGATAAAATTGACAACACTTTTAATGATTTTTTGTTAATATATTTTTACACCAAAACAATGTCTCTAAATGTTGTCCTAATACTCCCGATCGGTCTAAAATATTTTTACTAATTTTTGGAGTATTTCTTGAGGTTTATTTTCGACAAAAATCGGACAACATTTCATTTTTGAGGTCAATCGTCGCCCTAGAGGACAACCCGTGCACGAACGCATTTTATACTTGAAAATAGAGAACATCTTGAGGGTGTCAACCTCTTTGTGTGTAGATCGGTATGGTCGCCAGGTCGACGGGCGTCGACCAGTGGGCGTCGGCCGATCGGCCGATCGGGTGTCGACGGTGCCTGGGAGCAATTCAAATAGAACCTCCTGGACTCGTTTTTTGGGTTTTGTTCGACCTATGGACACGAGGGTCGACCGGTCGGACCCGCCGACGACGGCCGCCCTTTGTAAATGTGTTTTCTCATTTTTAAACGTCTATTCGCGCGACAGTCGTCCCCTCAAGTTTGACAAAGAAAAATCGACCGTTTGACAACAGACAACATTTCCTTAAATCATGGAGTTGATTTCTATGACTATATTCTTCATTTGTCTTGCAATTTTTTGATTTCAATCTCCTAGGAGGAGTCTATCATGTCCAAGACATCTTCTATAAATAGATGAAGAATTGAAGCAACACTATAAGGAGAGAAAACTACAACACAACAAGATACACTCAAGAATACACTTGTTCTTACATTGTCTTATTTCTTGTTGTAATTTGCCTACCCATTCACTTTCACATTCTTGAGGTCTAGGCTATTCTTGATTACACTTGCACTCAATTGTATTATTCATTATCGAGTTGTAATCTTGAATTTGTGGTCATCATTCAAACACAAGAAATCCTTGTGAGTGTTCTTGTGGGGAAGAACACACTTGGGTGAACTAGGTGTTAGGTGTAAGAATATTGTGGTAATCTTCTTGTTGAGGTGTTGAAGAGTGTGGTGCTCTTCAAGGGTGAAGATTGTGGTAATCTTCACAAGGTGCCATTTGAAGATTGTGGTAATCTTCAAGAAGAGATTGTGGTAATCTCAAAGGTAGTGTTGAAGAAGAGTGTGGTTCTCTTCAAGATGTTGGTGTAAGATTTTGTTGTAATAATTTTGGTAATTATTAATAAAATCTTTTCTCTTTTGAAACCCATCCTGGATATCTTTGGGGTGGTAGAGCACGTAGTCCCTAGGTGGGGTGAAGCTCTATAAATCATCGTGTGCTATTTATATTCCGCACCTTTGTTATTATCTTTGTGCATTTGTATCGAAAAAGGGGCGAAATCGAAAAGATGGAGATAATCTATTCACCCCCTCCAGTTATCGTAGCCACTTGACTTACAAGTGGTATCGAGCCAAACTCTTTGGCAAGCTCGTTCCACATCGCGAGTAAAGAGGAACGGTCATCGGCTACGAATGAAGTCTACCTTGTCGGCGCCTCCACCACCAAGCCACCACTATTTACAAAGTTGCGGGTTCGATATTTGGAACACCGTCATCAATGGAGAATCCATTCCAACGAAGGATACACCACACACCTCCAAAGGCTTCAAAGAGCTCAATGATGAAGAGAATAAAATTATCTCCTTAAATGGTAAAGCTCTCAATATTTTGTATTGTTCACTTACCAATTTGGAATTTGATCATGTTGTAGGTATTCGATCGGCACATGAAGTATGGCAAAAATTAGAAGCCATCTATGAAGTATATGCAAATGATAGGAGCAACTCAAAAGCATCTACTTCTCAAAGGGATACAATGTCAAATCTAAGGAACAAGCCTCTTACAACTTCCAACTATGAAGAAGTTGAATATTGTCTTATGGGCATCGAAGAAGAAAACGAGGTATGTCTTAAACCCTCTATCTCTTATGATATTCAAAATGATTATAGTGATTTGCAAAATGATTATGATGAACTTCAAGATGAATTCCAAAGCTTGCTTGTTAAATACAAAAATTTGAAAAAGGAATTCAATGTTTTGAAAAATGATAAGGATAGTTTATTTACTTCCTATGAATCACTATCATGTGCTCACACCACCACACTTGACAAGGTTAGAAACCTTGAGAAAAGAAAATAGTACTCTTGTTGAGAATATTGAAAGCATGAAAAAGGATTTATTAAAATCCAACTTGAGTACCAATAAAATGCCCAATATTGTTGATATTCATAATTGTGATAACGGACTTGATCATAAGCATAATGTTGTTAATCATATGAAAAAGAATCAAGTCCCTATGCATGTTGGTCATTATACTCCTAAAATTGTTACTTGTTTTTATTGTGGTAAAAAGGGTCATACGACTAATTTTTGTCGGGCTAGAAATAGCTCTAATTATTTGTGGAGACCTAAAAGTCTCAAGACTAATCCCAAAGAACCCAAACACATGAGGGTACCACAAAACAATGTCATATTAGGTACCGTGGAATAATAATCGAAGGAAATTATTACCGCCAAGAAAACATCAAATGACCATTTCATTTGATCAAAGAAGGAGAAACTATTCTCAACAAAACAAATTTCCAAGAAGAGGATATAATCAAAAATGGGAAGAACATAATCCTTGAAATGGCAAAAACATCATCAACAAGATGATTTTCAAAGAAGAAGAGACTATCAACAATGGGAAGGACAAAAATCTTGGAAATGGAGTAATCAAAGGAGCCATCATCAACAAAGTGACTTCTCAAAGGGAAGATATCATCAACAATGGGAACGACACAACCCATGGAAATGGCGAATTGGTAACCCGTATCTCCCTAGTTAAATATGCATTTTATTTTGTTATTATGCATGCCTTTATTTGTGTCTTAATTGCAAAATGAGTTTTCAAGTATTTATTTTTAATTAAGGTCTTCAATATATATTTGTGCTTTTAAAATATTTTTTTTTTAAAAAAAAGAGACCTTATATGATGTTTTAAAACTCTTGTGCGTTTTTGTAGACTAAAGTGTGTTATCACCTCTTATGGATTTTTATGGCATGAGCTTACTTGTGATATCTCTTAGCCTACACCTTTATCATTAGGATTTACATTTTTTTCACAAATGGCCATTTACGTCATTATTTGTCAAGAAAGGCATAAATTATCGAGGTAACGTTCACTTGTGTTATTCTTACTCTTATAGACTCGATATATGTATTGCCATGTGCCTATGTGCTTGTTATTCATAGTAATTTTTACAAGTGCCTTTAAGAGGATATTGTTATTTTGAAAGGCACATTCGATATTTGATTGCACATATTTGCTTTGTCTAACTCTTGATTTGATGGGGTCTTAAATATTTGCTCCGGTTTTTAAAAATTTCTAAAGAGACCTTTTGTAGCTTTCTTAAGCTTATATGTTTTAATTTAAGAGTTGATGAGTTTCATGCATAGTATATGTTTCTTGGTTTATATTGTCTACTTTTACTATGCTATTATGCAAAATATTTTGTGGTTGACATTTAAAGCATGTTATTATACTTGGGCTATTTTTCTTGCTTATATTAGAGATGCCGTTAATGAGTTTGTTGAGTTGTGTAGAAAAGGAAGTACTCCAAATATTTGGATGTAAATGCTCTATTATGAACACCTTAGATAAATTGGATGCCCTATGATGATAGTGATGAAGAAGACAAAAATGGTATTCCGGAACAAACTCGATGACCAAGGCAACATTGGTCGAACTAAGGCGAGGTTAGTAGCTCGAAGGTATTTTTAAGAAGAAGGTAATTGATTTTGATGTAACATTTGCACTCATAGCACATTTAGTAGCTATTTGCATTTTACTTGCCCATTCTTATTTTAAGAAAATTTTCAAGCTTTACCAAATGAATGTTTAATCCTATTTTGAAATGGCTTTATTCTAGTAAGAGTCATGTAAAACAACCTCGGGGTTTAAATTTTTCTAGGCCAAGTGATCTTTATAAAAGGCCTTTTATGGTTTGAAACAAGTACCTCATGTATGGTTTGATAGACTTAGCTATTTTTTTGCTAAATGGTTTTACAAAAGGTAAAGTTGATACTACTCTCTTTGTTTTTTGAAAAAGGGCAAGATTGTTTGCTTATTTATGAGAATATTTTTGGTGCTACTAATGAGTATTTGTGCAAGATATGTTTTTCTAAGTTGATACTAGATAAGCTTGAGATGAGCATGATGGGGAGTTCAATTTCTTGCTTGGACTACAAATTATTCAATGCCAAAGAAAATGGTTACATTTCAAAAGTATCTTTGAAGATATTAGGCATTGAAGAAGGAAGAATCAACTCAACCTCTATGGCTACCAATGTAATGATTAACAAAGGTTGAGAAAGGCATATCCGCCGACAAACAAATTCGAGGTATGTTTTCTTGTATTATTCCTATAGACTCGACATTCCATATTCCTTATGTCTATATGCTCTACTTCAAAAACTATTCCAACGAATCTCATTAAAGTGCTTAAAAAAAGAAATTTTCAAATATTTGAAAGGCACTTTCTTCTTATGACTTGTATATCCAAAGTTTTAAAACGTTATTATTTTTGGGATAACAAGTCGGTGATAATGATTTTTCAAAATATGGTTCGTCATAATCAACTAAACATGTTGAGATTCGATATTTTCAAAGGGTTTGTATGTTTAACAAAAACTTGAGATATGTTTAAATCCGCCTCAAGGATAACTCGCGGACTTTTTAATTGTTAACCGCTGAGTATTTTACCTCATTTCGAACTTGATTATGACATAATGTATATTGAATAAGGTCTACGTTTGCATTTTGCACGTTTTTAAAACTTAGGCGAAAAATCGAATTTTGGATCAAAATTCGGATCTTGAATACATTTGAAACAGGTGGGCTGCGAGGGGGGCCGACTGGTCGCCTGGCTCGACGGTCGACCATGCCCCGGACCGGTCGCCGTGATGAGATTTTTTGGTTAAAACTTGTTCGTCCTCGTTTTCTTATTTTCACAGTTTTCCTCTATATTTCGTCCCCTTTGACATTTGCACACACATTTTACTTCAAATGTGTTTTGTTGCATAAATTACATAGTTTGGGGATTATCTAGCTCGATTATCATCATCATTGCTCGTCTTTACCGATTGAATGGTAAGAATTTCACTCTCTTTAGCTCAATTGGGTTGAACCTTGAGTTTGTGGCTTATATGTATGTTTCTTGATGCAATTCATATATTTTGTGATGAGCTTATTGATTGTTGATGAATAAAATTTTTTAATTGTATTTGGTGATGAAAAACTTGGCTTGATTTCATTTACAAGGGCTATTTATATATTTTTCAATTTTTGATGCCCGCCAATTGTTGGATAAAACGTTTCAATGAAAAAAAAATTCATCACCTACATGATTCTCTCAATTTCAAAAGTCTTATATATTTATAGAGATCATGTTTTGCTTATCAAATGAGCTTTCATAAGCTTCTACAAGTCGTATGGTTCGACTTTTCCCTCTATATTGGCTTATAAGCTTCAATGTTCAAATAACTCGATACATCGGCTTACTTGCGCACTTTGATATGAATATATGATGTATTTATCGTGCTAACATTCTTTTTGATGATTCCAAAAGGGGAGAAACAAGTTATAAGCTCTTTAGCTCATAAAAAGCCAAGATAAGCTCAATAAAAAGAAGCTATAAGTTGTGGCTATGTAAAGCCGTAAGTTGTGGATCATATTATGTCCACTTGATGTATTATGGTGTGCATGACTCTTGGTCCATTGGTTGTAGTATGGACTTATATATGTTTGAATATCTCTACTCCCATCCTTGTATTTATTTTGCATGGAATGTTGTCGCTCACAACGGATAGTTCTTTTTAACTTAGGAAAAATTGTTTTGTTTTCAAAATCGACCTCGTGAAAATTGTTTTGGTTTGTAATCATCAAAATCGAATAGCTAAGCAAGCTAAGCTTTTAGCTCATGTTTAAGTTGCTTATATATAACTCTTGTTGTGCATGTTGATAGGGGAGCTTTTGCTATATATGTTTGAATATCTCTACTCCCATCCTTGTATTTATTTTGCATGGAATGTTGTCGCTCACAACGGATAGTTCTTTTTAATGGTAAAATTGTTTTGTTTTCAAAATCGACCTCGTTAAAATTGTTTTGGTTTGTAATCATCAAAAGGGGGAGATTGTTTGATAAATGGTTTTATCATGATTTTGATGATTTTGTTTTTACACCAAAACAATGTTTTTAAAGGTTGTCCAAATACTCCTAAATGATTTAAAATGGTTTTAATATTTTAGGAGTATTTCTTCAAGTTTTATTTTCGATAAAATTGGACAACACTTTTAATGATTTTTGTTAATGTATTTTTACACCAAAACAATGTTTCTATATGTTGTCCTAATACTACCGATCGGTCTAAAATATTTTTACTAATTTTTGAGTATTTCTTGAGGTTTATTTTCGACAAAAATCGGACAACATTTCATTTTTGAGGTCAAGAAGTCGCCACAGAGGACAACCCGTACGAACGCGTTTTATACTTGAAAACAAAAACATCTTTGAAGGGTGTCAACTTTGTGTGTCAACTTTGTGTAGACCGGTATGGTCGGCCGTCGGTCGGCCTGAAGGCGTCGGCCAGGTGGCGTCGGCCGTCGTCGGTCGCGGTGTCGGCGGTGCACAGGAGCAATTTCTCGAAAGCAGAACCTCCTGGACTCGTTTTTGGGTTTTGTTCGACCAATTTGACACCTGGTCGACGGTCGGACCGCCCCATCGACCGGCCGCCCTCAAGTTTGAAAACAAAAATCGACGTTTTGACAACAGACAACATTTCCTTAAATCATGGAGTTGATTTCTAATGACTATATTCTTCATTTGTCTTGCAATTTTTCAGATTTCAATCTCCTAGGGAGGAGCCTATCATGTCCAAGACATCTTCTATAAATAGATGAAGAATTGAAGCAACACTATAAGGAGAGAAAACTACAACACAACAAGATACACTCAAGAATACACTTGTTCTTACATTGTCTTATTTCTTGTTGTAATTTGCCAAGCTATTCACTTTCACATTCTTGAGGTCTAGGCTATTCTTGATTACACTTGCACCCAATTGTATTATTCATTATCGAGTTGTAATCTTGAATTTGTGGTCGTCATTCAAACACAAGATATCCTTGTGAGTGTTCTTGTGGTAAGAACACACTTGGGTGAACTAGGTGTTAGGTGTAAGAAGATTGTGGTAATCTTCTTGTTGAGGTATTGAAGAGTGTGGTGCTCTTCAAGGGTGAAGATCGTGGTAATCTTCACAAGGTGCCATTTGAAGATTGTGGTAATCTTCAAGAAGAGATTGTGGTAATCTCAAAGGTAGTGTTGAAGAAGAGTGTGGTTCTCTTCAAGGTGTTGGTGTAAGATTTTGTTGTAATAATTTTGGTAATTATTAATAAAATCTTTTTATTATTTCGAAACCCATCCGGATATCTTGGGGTGGTAGAGCACGTAGTCCCTAGGTGGGGTGAAGCTCTATAAATCGTCGTGTGCTATTTACATTCCGCACCACCTTGTTATTATCTTGGCGCATTTGTATCGAAAAAGAGGGCAAAATCGAAAAGATGGAGATAACCGATTCACCCCTCTAGATTATCGTAGCCACTTGGACTAACATCATCGTCCTCATCCTACTCTTGTTGCCCTTCCTCTTGAGGATGGAAGGTAGGATGCTCTTTGCTCTTCTTCTTCGGCAGACATTGGCGGGTGGAGAGACAACCTTTTCAAGTGGAAGTTCGATTGTCTCGACTACGGTGGTATCCTCAGTTGTCCTTCCACAGTTTGGGTCTTCGACATGTCTCTGTTGATCACCCTCGGCCAGACTTGGCAATTTCATCAACTATTTCTCGAGACCGCACTTCTTTAGTGCGGCGATCTCAGAAGTTTTCTTCAGTGAGTTGCGGACTGTTGGTTTCTCAAGCTCGACATCTTGGAGATTCTCTTCCTTCTTTTAGTTTGAACCGGAGGAATTTCAGTTCTGTTTCTTCCCTCGATTCTCTCAGCGGTGGGGGCAGTACATCTTTCTTGACGGAGCTGCCTTCCGTGACTTGCGATCCCTCTTCTTGCTTATGGTGGAGAAGGGATTTGAGGTTCTTATCAACCACCTTCTCGGTCTACTGCTGCAGGGCTGGAGCATTCTTGTTCTTTCTTTGCTGGGGGCAACCATCTTCTTAGCATTTGTAGGGCAGCTTTCTTCTTCGAAGGGAGGAGACAGGTTGTGTCCTCGGGTCGGTGATTCCCCTCACTTGTATCGGCCATCTTCGCATGGGCTCTCTTCCGGGCTCTGAAAGATTAGCCCTAAACATTTTTTTGTTCACATGGAAGGACTTTCCATGTGGAAGGGAATGCCCTTCACTTCCATCAATCGCCAATGACGCCCATAGCCAAGTGATCCTCCAAAGGATCCATCTTCCTTATAAGACATGTTGCCAACATTTTGGCGAGTCGATTTGTATACAAATTCAACCGATTGACTTTCTTTCCCTCCATGATCGCGGCCATGACGATCACATTGGTTTTGTGATTGATTGAAGGCGCCAAACTTCTTGTCAACACACTTTGCGACGACATCCATCGCCTTGTGATAGTCGTCCTTGAGCTTCTTCTCGCATTTGTGTAGACTACTTTGTTGCCCAATCCGGTTTGGCTACTTCCTTCCATGCGGCAGACCAAGTTGACATCGGCCGTATATTTCCATCATGCCCTGGACGACAAGATGTGAGTGCTCGCAAGGTCTTTAGCAGATGATTGTGATGTCCTTGTGGTGGAAAAGAAGACTTGATGCTTTCGTCCGCACCTCCGCATTTACGTAGGATCGCACCACCTCTTGATGTAGGTCGGTGGGTACTCCGTTGTGAGAAAACGCCTGAGATCGGAGTTTTCTAGCATATCGGAGATTTTCTTCACTAGGGTTTCATCTCGAACCCCGCTTTATCATCCCTTCAAAATCCACGGTCGATCGAGTGGATTTACTTCGATAATTTGACAAAGTCGAACTTTGGTGCCATTTGTGGAGAGTTTTACCGATTGAAACACAAAGCTATCATGTGGTCTTCACTTATATAAATCATCACATCTTCATGTTACAACGTTTTGATTTGGATTGGGCCTCGGCACCACGATGATAGAAAGTCTACATCGAGGACATTGTGTTTTTGTTGGAAAAAAATTTAATTTCTTGGAGTTCTCGAAAACAAGGAGACGGTCTCGTTCAGTCTTTGACGAGAATACCAAAGTTTGGGATATGCAATGACATAGGTGCTTTGGCTTAAATCCTTACTTTAAGAACTTTCAATTCCTTTAAGGCAACCACCTATAATCTAGATGATAACATGAATGCAACATTCATGGCAACCAATCTGTGGCAAAGGCTCGCACAAAGCATATCGAACTTGATCTCCATTTTATTCGCGAGAAGGTTCAAAATAAAAACATTCTTGTGTATCGTGTTCGCTTTGCGATCAAATTGCCGATGTTCTAACAAAACGTTGAGTGCCCAATTCTTTACTCGGATACGCAACAAGTTGAATATTGCGTCCCTATCCTCGTTCGAATTGTGGGGGATGATGGAATATATACATGATTTCATTTATCCAGCATGGCAGATTTCATTTAGAGAAATATCTTTCATAAGATTCCTATTTCTTGGCCTTATATGTTTATGCCAGCTATATTTGTACGAGGTTGTTAGGCATAGGATTCAGAGTTACCAATACCTAGCTGCCACATGTCCTTGGCTAATTATTCTAGTAAGTTCTATTGGTTGTATATATAGATGGCAGCCCCTATGCTTGATGTAATCAATTCATATCTTGAATATACTGAATATAGAAAAGTCTGCAGTTCCTTTAAGTTTTCAGATATTAGCTTTTAGCTTCTTGTTTCATTTTTAATATGAAAGCTCACAAAGCTATCAATTCCAAAGAATGTTACGAACATGATCCTTATCACCCAATATTTTGATACGATGAAAGAGATTGGTTCGGCTTATAATTCATCTACTGTTTCTATTCCTCATATGGACCTGTTGTTATACGCGATATGGCAATTCAAATTCATGGTGGGCTTCTCCAGGCTTCCCAGGATATTTATCATTTCTTAACTTGTTCGCATGTTTAAGCATTTAAGGTTAAAATATATTTTTAAGTATTTTGTGGTGTTTTTGTTTTTTTAAATGGGGATAATTTTAGACCTAATACTCCAATTTACCTATTTTTTGTTGCTTTTAGTATTTCGATATTCCTAATTCATCAAATATGATGCCGATGTTACACTGTTTAACCAGTCTTTCTATATGCCCGCCGTTAGTTAAACATCAATATTTATGAGCTAGTAACTTGTTTTAAAAGGTAAATATGAGTAAAATGGTATATATCAGTCTATCTTAGTCTGTGATGACACACACACACACAGACAGACATATATATTCATCCCTCAAGAAAATCAACGCGCCAAAATGGCTATTCGACTAAGAATAAACCGTTTTATTGGCCGAATGTATGATAGTCAATTATAATTAACTGACATACCAACATGAACCAAAACGTGTGGATGTACCTTATGAATTTCGCTCAAGTTGCTTCGTGATATTACTGTTCTCCTGTCTTCTTCATTCTGCTTATTGAATATCCTCAAGCGATCTTCCTCCTGCAATCATTGAGTAATATTTTCGTCTCACCTCTTTCTACCAAATTATATCATAATCTCAATATTTAACAAATATGTGCTAAGTGCAATTTGTGGTTTTCCGCCTGGGCATGTGTATTTGATCAATATTGCTCCACTACTTAAAGATGCCGAAGCTTTCAAATTGTCAATGAAATCGAGTTGAAAAAATCACCCTGTTTAGAACAACGCTTTCAAATGCTGAATTTTTTTCCAGTTCTTTGAAAGAGAGACACATGGTTTATGAGAATATGACCCTCATCAGATCGTTTAGTGGCTTTTAAACCCTCTGTAAGTCTCTTCAAAGAAAGATGCTGAAAAAGGTGACACCCTCACATTATGTTAAGAGTATTAAGTCCTATAAATGTCCCTAAAAGGCTAGTACAGCTTGATGGCTAATAAATGCCATTTACACACAACAAACAAACCGAAAATGCACTAGAACTAATGCCCCAAAGCAAGGTGTTCATAATGAACCAAAACATGAGGATCTGAAGAAAACATGATCTTGTATACCTGTGTTTTGATTTCACGAGTAATGCCGTCGGAAGTAACTACCACCCCTTGAATAGCCGCCTTATTACGAAGCGGTCAAATATGATATACGAGTGCATGCCGCTGCGCTTTTCTTGGCACATGATTGCCACGAAGTCCCACGAGCTTCCTTCTTCATGTATTTGATTGCACTTTTAATTGTAGTCATGGCTCTTGTGATGCAAAGCCATTTCTTGATCTAGCCAAATTTGATTGGTCATGTTGTTGAAAAAATAGGTGATCCAATGTTTCGGTGCAGTCCCAAATAAAGCACAATTTTGATCAATGTCCATATAGTGGAGGCGATCCTTGGTTTGTAACCTTCCTCGATGCAAGCGAAGGATAAATGAATGCTTGGGAGGAATGTAATGCCTCCAAACTTCATTTACCCAAACTTTGAATGCCCCTTGGTCCGAAATATTCATATGCTTTCGAGCAACAGGAATTTTCCCCTGCGAACCACCGATCAAGGTTGGCAATAGCAAGCTCGGTAGTCCCTTCTTTACTCGACAATGATGTCCCGAATTTCAAAGATGCGCTTAAGGAGGAGAATCTCCTTTCGCTGGTGTCCAATCCCACACGGAAGCCCCATTAAGATACACCAGGTCGACCCATCCGATCCACAAAGAGTCCCTTTTATCGTGAATGTTCCAAAGGACCTTTGAAAGGAGGCAAGGTTCCAAGTTTTGACGTCCACGAAACCTAGTCCTCCTCGTTTTGGGGAGACAAATATCTTTCCAAGCAACTAGTGCCTTTCGCTCGCCCCAAAGGAAAAAGGCGACAAATATTAGTTATTCTATCAATCACAGTCTTTGGGGATTGGTAGAATTGATAACTAAAAGCACTCGGCACAAACTAACTCGATCAACTATGTTCGTCCTAGGCATAAGTAAGAGTACAATTGGGCCAAGCATTAATATAACCCGCAATTTTCTCAACAAGAGAAGCATAGTGAACCACTTTCAATTTTTTCTCACGCAAGCGGTATTCCAAGGTATTTGAACGGCATAGATTCAATTGGCATATTCACAAGCTTTGTGGATATCAACTAATTTCGCCCACCGATACATTTGTGTATATTTGGATTTATTCAAGTTCGCCCGTAATCCTGAACACCTGCTAAACTTATTCAAGCAATCCAACAATACACCGACGGAATTACAGTCTCCTTTAGAAAAGAGCATCAAGTCATCCGCAAAGGCCAAATGAGTGATATTCAATTTGGCACATTTGGGATGGTAAGCAAAACGGTCCCTATTGGCAGCAAGATTAATCAAACGAGAAAAATATTCAAGGCAAAGAACGAAAAGGAAAGGTGATAAAGGGTCTCCTTGCCTTAGTCCCTTCTTTCCAGCGAATTTCCCATACAAACTTCCATTCAGTGCAATGGAATAAGATGGAGAAGTCACACATTCCATGATCCAATGAGTGAATTTTGAGGGGAAGCCCAACCCTTCAAGCACAGCCCGTAAGAAATCCCAGCTAACAGAGTCATATGCCTTTCTCAGATCAATTTTGAGAAGGCATCTGGGAGAAATTCGTTTTCGATTATATTGCCGGAGAAGTTCTTGTGCGAGATGAATATTCTCAGTCATAAGTCTTCCCCCAACAAAAGCCTGAGCCTGATCCACAATATTCTCCAACAACGGTGCCATCCTCTTGGCCATGATTTTCGTAATCACCTTGTAAAACACATTGCAACATGAAATGGGCCTATAGTCCCCAACTGATTGAGCATCTTTGTCCCTTCGGTACTAAAGCAAAGACAAAGTGTGATTAATTTGCTTTAGTAAAGACCCATTAACAAAGAATTCTTCAATTCGCACAAAAATCATCCCGACAATCTCCATGACTTCTTGAAGAAGCATGAATTAAAACCGTCCGGACCAGGGGATTTGTCTTCTCAATGTCGAACAAGGCATCCGGATTTCTGTCTAGAGATGTCCCTCTCCAAATTGCAAGCTTGTTCCAAAGAAATGGATGGACCAAAGATTGATAATATCAGGATCAATCGGTTCACATGAGTCCATTGTGCCAAGCAAACACTCATAGAACTTTGTAAACTCCTTAGCAACTTCATCCATAGAAGTGGTTGGGTGACCATCTTCTTTGCATACGAGACAATCTGGTTGCGTTTCTTATTCCTTTTAACCAAGTCGTGGAAGAACTTGGTGCCCGATCACTTTGGTTTAAGTGCTTGCACTTAGCTTTTGGTAATAAAAGCATCGTTCACTTCACTCAAACTCATGGATTGTTTCCTCATGGTAGCCACAAAATTCTGTAAATTCACATTCGTTGGATCATCATCATGCATACAATTGGGCGGTTCTAAATCCTCCTTTGCCTTTTTTTCGGCTTGAAATGTGTGAGAAATGCTTATTATTAAGCTCCTTGAGGGACGCGTTTCAAATGCTTAAGCTTCTTCTTACAAAGCATAAATTTCTTGGTGCCCTGACGACGTACAAATTCAATTTGTGGCGACTAGGTCATTGAAATCTGTATGACTAGCCCACATATTGAAAAATCGAAATGGCCTATTGGTGTTAGCAAGCACATCCAACAAAGAGACAATACAAGGGGAATGGTCAGGATAGACATCCCGAGGTCAAGAAATTCGCCATCCCATCAAGGCCTTGGTCAAACCAATGCTTGTTAACCATTGCCCGATCAAATTTGCACAGACCTCATTATTTGTCCAAGTAAAGTGACATCCCATTGATCTCAAGTCCGTGAGACCCGTGAGAACACAACACTCTTCAAAATGTTTGAGTTACTTGTGGAGGGAAACTTGCAAGGAGGAAGCAGAAGATACCTTGCAAGTAATAGCACGATGTGAATTACATGTGGAGAGATGTCCGGCTCCTCAAGAATGACGGTGGCGGATTCACAAGACCAAGATCCTACCATTAGGATGCGTGTGGAAGTTGCAAGTATACTTCCAACCAAAGAAACCAAGTTCTCATAATTTTCGGTAAAGTTGCCTCGACCAACTTTGTTTCCAACACTCCAATTACATCAAGTTTATGGTGTCTCAAGAAATTCATGACACCTTTTTGTTCCAACTAACAATCTTCATGTTGAATTAGGAAGGGTTGAATCCCTTCCCTTATCCTTCTTATTGTGGGTCTTGACGGTTCCTTTGGCTGGATTATCGCCCTTCTCGTGCTTGATTGACGGACTGCTTGTCCCTCTGCATCTTGATAGAAAGAACGGAGTAATCCTTTTCCTTGGTCTGCGCCCTCTCACCTCGGTGAATGGCCGGGATTCACTTTCGTTTGGATTTGGTTGTTTCTCCTTTGAAGGTTGCACTTGAGCCTCTTCAATGATCTCAACAGCTCCTTATCTTTGATAAAGGTGAGTTTTTGCACATTATTAGCAACTCGTGCGGGCTCGTGGAGCCTTCAATGTTAGCTTTGTCGGTTGGTTTTGTGCAACAAGGCTTCCTAACCCGGCTTAAATGGTTGTCTGTCACGCTTTATTTTCCTTGGTACATCCCTAAATCTTGTGGCCAATTTCCTTGCACTTGGAGCAAAATTTTGGTTCATGCTCATACAACACTTGTTGCATTCTTCTCTTACTGCACGGCAAACGAATGCGAAGTTCCCTCTTAAGCTCCTTAGAGGCATCAACTTCAACCAAAGATCCTTGGAAATGAGATGCGTTCCTTCGAGCTTGAGGGAATCCGTATGCAATGGCTTGCCAATCTTGGTGGCAACCATGCTTAGAGCAATTGGATTCCAGAAATCCACAGGTAGACCCGGTAGCTGCACCCAAACAGGCATAGTTTGGATTTCCATATCATCAAATTCAAAGTACTTGGGCATTTTCTTAAGCAACAAAGGCCTGCCAAACACATAGTAAGGTCCCCCAAGCAAGACCTTATCACGGGCTGCCTCATCCGCAAACTTGAATATGAGCCATTTACTTGTGTGGGTAAAGTATTGAAATGGCACCTGCCATTTCTTACACATCTCCAACAATGCAATCTTCCCTGGGAAACGCCCAGCAAAACAACCAACGAGACAGAAGCCCCATGAATCTTCAACATTATCAGCGTGTTTCTCCTCAAAAATGATATCATCAAGGTCATCGGAGTTGGGCTCGATGACCTTGAGCTGGTGGCCAGCCTCTGGTTTACGGTTGCCAGCAAACAACGAAGTCCATGGAGCTTGGGGGGACTTAGTTGTTTGCTCAGTTCCTAAGCCTGCCACTGGTTTAGGAATTTCAACAAACACTTGGTGTGCAGCAGAACTCACACCCTCCATGGATTTTCGGGATTCTTCCTCAGATTCCTCATCATACTCATAGGAGGAAGAATCATAGTTTTCCCCCGGTGAACTTGCATCACTTAGGGGATCAAAGCAACATCTTTTCCTTGGTAGCGGCAGATTTATCAGTTATCAGGAAATTTTGCAGATCTTACCATCAGAAGCGACAACGAGCTTTTTTCGGACTCGGCCAGATTCAGCTGGATTTTTGCCTTGTTGGCTTTCGTTCTTGACTTACCCATCCTCTAAGGATGTTGGGTAAGCAGATCTGCGAACACCCAACCAGAAATTCGAAGTCCCAAGTCAAAATTCGAAAAACCCAAAGCCAAAAAGCTAAAGTGAAATGGGTATTAGATTCTAGTGCTTCAAATGTTGGTCCAAACTATACCACTCAAAATACGAAAATCATTGCGAGTTATGTGCGATAGAGACATATTGGTGCTACATACTCAATTTTCTTTTACTTGTCCATCCGTTGTTTCTACTTTACCACCTCAAACGATGACTCATTGATGCAAATAATTGAGAACTTCATTGTAAAGCTTACTAAGGAATTGTGTAATTTCATTATTGTAGAAATTGCAAAATCCGATAAAGTGTTCTAACGTGTTTGCTTATTCCAAGTGTTACATTGTTTATTTGAGTTTGAATAGATTTTTTATCCTCCTTGTTTTAGTTGGGCTGCGAGCCATTAAGACCGTTTTTAAAAAAGGGTATTGTAAATGATTGGGACAAGGAACCAAGTTAGTAGATTTATTCCAAGAAATACATTATTGTCGCCAAACGTATGATCCATTGTTATCGTTTAGGCAATGAAAGTGTCAATTGTATGACCGCCAAGCGTATGGTTCCATTATCATTCAAGGAATGAAAGTGCAATTGTATGACCGCCAAGTGTATGGCCCATTTATCGTTTAGAGGGAATGAAAGAGCAAGTGTATGGCGCCAAGTGTGTGGCCGCATTATACTACTAGCTTGATTGATGTTTTTTATTGTGGTGTGTGGGAGAACGCTGGGGTGTTAGAAAATTCATTGTTAAGATTTTGATTATACCATGTAAAACTTAGAATAGAAGGTTGACACCCCATTTTCATTGTATTTCTATTTTGTAATAGATAGGACAACATGATTTGAGTAAAGTCGGTCATGTCGAAGAATGCAAGAAGACAATCAAGACTAGAGTGAAGACCCGGATGTGTGTTTGAGTGTGGTCAAGATGAAGGGTGGAAGGCAAAAACTCGATTGAAGGAGATCCGGTGAGGAACAATGTGTCATCGAGGTTGAAGAAGTGTCATTAAGTCGATCGGGAGTAAGTCTACCAGTTGAATTGACAGTTGAGTCATTCCTAAAAGGTTGGAGCAGACTCAAGTCAAAGGGGTAAATGCAGCAGTCAAGTCAAGTCGACTGACATTAATCCATTGGATGGAAGTCAAGGATATTACTCGATGTAGAAATAAGTCCAAGCAGCCCTTTCTTAAAGTGTTTGTCCTAGAATCGTGCAAAAGGAATAAACTAATGGGAAGCACTGAAGCTTGTGTCCGGATCTGAAAAGCTGCAGAGTTATTTAATACGAGGAAAGGTCAACATCACAATGCTGAAAGTCGAGAAAAGACAAGCCAATGAACAAGAAAGTGTCATTTGAAAATAGCCTATCTCTTCAACTGGAAAATTTTCAAATGAACTCTATAAAAGGCTGAGGAAGCAGTTGAGAAAAGGTAACTGATCTAACAAGCAATTTTCAACCAAGCACAACTTGCAAACATTCTCAAAGCTTATCAAGAAATTCCTAAAGCCTAAAACTCGAAGGAACTCGATCCAACACATGTTGTGAAGGAAATAATACTTCAACTTGAGTTGAAGAGGAAAAGTTTTAAAGAACAAAGGGGTCTACCCTTTGCAAGAAAAATGCTGATAGAAATCACTACAAAGACAACGGTTTAATGACTTTTCTGCTGTCTTTTCCCATATAACAACAGTTTTCTAACAAACCGGTGTCTAATTAGTGCTGTCTTTTGATAATACACAGCGGTTTTCCAGAACTAGTGTCTATTATGAAAAATATCCCCAAATATTCACGGTTTTAGCATCGGATTTATGGAACCACCTGTCTATTTATGCAAATTACTGTGATTGTTTTGACATCGTTCTAAAAGCGGTGTCTTTAATTATTTAGAAACCGGATATTTAGACATAGGTTGCAAATCCGGTGTATATTCATATACTTATTACACCGGTTTAATAAACCTGTGTCTATTTACATACTTTTTAAGGTTAGCGGTATTAGTTAGTCTCTAATTGTACCATAACTAGAAATTTCCAAAGTTATCTCTCACTATCGTCTTCGACTAAAAGATATTTTTATCTCTTGTATGTCTCTCTCCCGGTCGTCCGTGCACCACCCCTCGTGCACCACCGCTCACAGACCGCTGGTCGCACACCTCCGTCGCTCACCGCCGTTCTATATAAAACTCCCCATTTGTGATCTCTTGTTAAACCCTACGCATTTCACCTAGGGTTTTTACACTTTCTCTCAACGAGCCTACGACAATGACAAAACCAATCAAATTAAAGGTACCGTTATTTTTTTCGAACCCTAGTTCATTCTCACCAAAGACATCGGCGTTCATGTATGCATGATATTTATGTTATCTTCGTCTAGTAAAACTTTATTTTTCCGATTTGATTTTGGTGGTTATTTTTTTCTTTTCTTTTTGGATTTGCTTACATTTTTCTTAATTATTCTTTTCTTTCTTGTGTTTTGGTTTGATATCATACTTGGTTAGTGTCTATTGGTTTTCATATTTCGTACACTTTACTTTTCTATGTTGAAATTAGGTTCCTTTACTATTAGCGGGGACAAAAAGGATTTGAAAAAATTAAGTTTAGGTTTTGTTGTTACTTTGCTTCTGTTTTTTGGTGGTTAGGTGTTGATGGGCTCTGTTTCTTGCAATTACAAAGTCTTGAATTTTTTTTTTTTTTCAAACGAAATGCTCACTATTGGTTTCTTTGCTAGATTAGTTGCTATGAGGATAGACTTTGTATGTATGCCTTTTGCATATGGGAGGAGGGTGTATTTCTGCTTTGTAGATTAAAATTAGAATTGTGCCCTTGACATATTCATTGTGCAATTTGTATCTTATGAATACAATACAAAGTGTTTGCCAAATGATAATTGGTGCACTAATTGCACCTCATCCATCAATGATATTTGGGAATTTATCCGATGTTTCCTTTATTTGTTTAGTTCCAGCAAGATGTAGGGAATTGAAAAACTATGGTCGTCGGCTTGAGCTCGAAGACTTAATTAATGTAAGAATGTCTCCAACTTTTCATTAAGTTGTTTTTATATAAAAAAAGGTGAAAGAATAGCTCGATTTTGGATTATTTTATTTGTTTGAGAAATTGAAGTATAAGGACTTGGATGAGGAATTTTTGATGCGAGTCATCAAATTATTCTCGATTCTCCTCTTGCCATCACCCCTTGCGGCATCCGCCTGCGAAGATAATGCAAGATGAGGCTAAGCGTGTGGTTGTAGGAAAAGATGAGAATGCGGTCTTGCTGACTTATAAGTATTATAAGCAGTGAAAACCAGCATGTCGTATGCTTCACTCGGTCACTTAATTTGCTTGTTTAATTTTGGGTTTTTTTCACTTACTAATGATTTTCGTTAGGTTGAACAAGCTTGCTCTGCACTCTCCGCTCTTGCAATTAATAAAATCCGACATTATGCAACTTATTTAGAGAGTGTTGAAATCCACAGGGTCAGAAGTTATTTCTATGTTGCAAGTTGTCGTCAAGCTGGCATTTACATCTGACACTGTAGCCCCAAAAAATGTTGACCAAAAGATATACTAAAGTCATTGAAATTGTTGTGTGCCTAGAAGAATCCAGAGGCAAGCTCCATTATGTGTTTTTTATGTGCTTATTGTTACATCGTGTTTTGTCAATGGTTGTGCTCAACGTCAAGGTTTATCTTCTCTAGGTACAAATATTACCTTTATTTGCTGTTGGAAATTTCGCAACTATGAAAATTGGCAACTGTGCAGATTTTAAAAGAAATTGAGAAGGGTACTCGAAAGCAAATACATTAGCTCTTTGATCTTATTTGTGGAATATCTACATGTGGTATGCTTGTTGTTGCTCTTGGAATAAAGTTTTTGTCCTTGGAGAAGTGTGAAGAAATATACAAAAGAACTTCGTAAATTTTCTACTTCAGGAAGGAACCTCTTATTTCATGGTTTCGACGATATCTACTTATCCTTTATTTTCTTCCCTTTTGTAGGTCCTAAGGGTGTGGTGTAAGGTTTAGAGGGGGGTTGAATAAACCTTACAAAAAGTTCGATTTTAGTCCTTTTTAAATAGTTCAATGAGTTAACTCAAATCGGTTTGTGTCCTTGGGGACAAATGACCAAGTTGGCTATTCAGCTAAGTTACCCACTCAACAGAATCGACTGAGCTGTTGATAGTATAAATTGGTTGCTTAAGCCAAATACTTAACTTGGCTGATTTGGTTTTTAACGGGAAGACTTAACACCGTTTGATTTGTTTAAAGCTTGTTTTTAACACTTAGTTATAGACTTAGTTAATTATCAGTTGGATAGCAAATATAAAGTATTAGCGGATATAAAATAGATATGCGGGAAAGTAAATTTCTTTGAAAGTAAATTGACACAAGTTATTATAGAGGTTCGAAGATGGGGTAATTCTTCTAATCCTCTCTTCTCCAACTCCTGGAGGAGGAATCCACTAAATAACGGATCGGTTTACAAAGCGGTTATCAATCGGATACGACTTGATCACACGGTGACTTCTCTTGCCACTCAACTTCTTCACGAGGCGGTTGCCTGGCTACTACAACTCTCTTCTCAAGTTCTTGGATTTGATCACGAAGCCCTCCAACAAACTTGATGCCTGGTTCGACCATGAACCTTACTACAATCTTTCAACTTGGAAAGTCGGCCCTTTTGTTTCATCAAGTGTTTCCTCTTCAGATTGAAGTTCTCTTTCCTTCACAAGTGTGCATTGGATTGAGTTTCTTTGAGTTTCAGGCTTGAGGAATATCTTGATATGCTTTTAGAATTTGCGAGTCAATTGCTTGAATATTGCTTGTTTGTTCGTGGTTTCGTTAACAAGGTAACCTTTTCTCAAAGTGATTCATCAACCTTTTATAGTGCACATTTGAAATTTTCCCATTGGAAAGATAGGCTACTTTCAAATGTCACTTTGTGTTCGTTGGCTTGTCTTTTCTTGGTCTGCAGCCCTTGTGATGTTGACATTTCCTCGTATTAAATGGCATTTAAGTTTTGTAGGTTCTGACACAAGGTGCAGTGTTTCCCATTGGCTAATTCCTTTTACACATTCTGGGCCAAACACTTTAAGACACAGCGACTTGACATATTACTATATCGAGTAATATATTGACTTTATTCAACGGATCTAAGTCGATTGTCTTCACTTCACTGCTTGCTTTTACCCCAAGTGACTTGAGTCTGCTCCAATCATAGGATTGACTCAACTATCACTTCAATTGATAGACTTGTCTTCTTGAGTTGACTTGAGATCGATACTTCACACGCGGTTGTACCTCGGTGACACTCCTTGATCGAGTCCTGACTTCCTTCTTGGCCATACTCATCCGACATGCAGAGAGTATTGATTCGATCCGAAGTTGACTTCTTGTAATCTTGATTTGGCTAACTTCACTCGATTCTTCGATCCTATCTATTATAATACTGAGTTATAAGAGAAATAGGGTGCCAACTTCGTATTTTAAGTTTTACATGGTATCATCAAAATCTAATAAATAATTTCCTAACAATTTCCCCCTTTTGATGATGCCAAAACTTAAAACAAATAATATAAGTAAACATCAAAAAGAAATATAAGCGGTCAAAGAACAAAGAATGTATGCTTTTGAATAATCATTTTATTGCTCAAAGCATTCTTGTCCTTTACAAAGTTGTTTACAATAAGTATCGAGCTTTTATACAAGTAAATCAATACAAGATGTATCTAAGCTAAGTTACAAGAAAATCCATTTGAGCTATTACTGGAAGACTTACATCTATGTATTTACAATAAAATACATGAAGGGGTTCGCAAAGACACACTTCATCGCCTTTGATGCTTCCTTCATCTCTCTTCTTCATAAGCTCTTTTCTTATCATCATCCGATCTTCTCCTCTTCTTCTCTTCTTTCTCTCTCTCTTCTTTTTCTCATAAGATCTCCTAAAGTGTGTCCTCCCTTTGCTTTGCCTCTCGAGCATTCTCGATTAGCTCTCTTATTCTCTTTCTCTTGCCTCCTCTTATCTTGACTAGCTTGCGTGCAACCTCAAGATTTGCAAGATGTTCATGTCGACCCAGTATGTGATCCCTTTCTTCGTGGATCAATATACGTTATATCCTTTGGTCTTGGCAGTGGTTGAGAACCTCTTCCACCGCCACCGTGTCTTCCCCGTCCTAACTCGCCTTCTCTTTCTCTATGAGTATCTTTGTGTATTGGGGCCTTAGACTTTCTAGTGAGTGATGGCTGGAAGTACATTGCTTATCACGATGTGCATGCATCCAATCCCTTCTCCTAATACACATCCCAAGCTTGAGGCCGAGTCATCCCTTGAAAATAACCTTCCGCTACTAGAGTTTGAAACTCCTCTAGAGATTTGGGCTCGGATCGAGAATCGAGGCATAGTAATGTCTTTGGGGGATTGATCGTAGCATAGTTCTTCCGGTGGAGGACCACCATATTGCTTTAAAATCTCTTCAACGCGAGTGGCCTCGCTTCTCAACTACTTCCTCGATAGGTAGATTAAGGGTAGCTTGCTTTGAGAATGGAAGTTGTGAATTCACCTTCTTTGTGGGGTTTCAAAGATACATCAATTTCAAGGAAGATTTTTCAAACTTTCTTCCCCTCGGCTTTGTCACCTCCTTTCTTGACTCCTCCTTCAATCCCTTTGGGCCTTATCTTCCCCCTTTTTGGCATCATCAACAAATGAAAGGGTTAGCCGGAGAATATACCACTTAAGAGAAAATCCGTCGGTGATGGTAGAATCCTACTTTGACTCTCTTTGTGGAGTGAGCTTTTCAAAACTCGGAACGAGTAGCCTTTGACTCAGCTGTCACCAGTTTCATCTCCGCCATTAGAAGACTAAACTTTTCATTCATGATATTCTCTAGGCGAGTAATTTCAGTCTGGTGAAAGTGCCTAAGTAGATCCATATCCAACTTGTGAGAGGTTTCCATCCTCACGATGTATTCCTTCATTCTCTCTTTGAAACATAGAAGTATCCGCACTTCATACAAGCATCTTGGCAAATAAGACCTTGAAGTAATGGACTTGCTCGAACTCATGGATATACGCTATGCAGCCCATTCCCTTATGCGTAAAATAATTCCTCTCAAATCTGCTTTGTGAGGTAGCATCCCGAATGTCTAATCTCAAATCAAGAGATGCCTGGTGGCGTTCCATCTTCTCAATCTCTTCACGGATCTTTTTGATGGCTTCATGGAACTCGGTTGTTGGATTTGACTCATTTGTCGGCCACACCTTTGCATCGAAATCGAAGTCTATTGGAATAATCAAATCAGTAGGAATAACGGGCTCTTCTTGCACGGTATATTTCTCTTGGTCTCTGGCGATTCTTCCTCCATGTCGGGCGATTAGCGGTGAATGGGAACATATCCTCAAAAACATCATCGCGTACAAATGGTATCCCGAGAGGCTTCACTTGGGGGTTTGTGCTTGAAGTTCCTACAATGATCCACTCTTTGTTCCTTTGATCGACGTCGTCCTTCGGTAGATGTTATTTGTGGTAGCTGCGATTGAGCCGTTGGAGTCATTATGCTGCTGACTATGGAAGCTTTGTCGGTGACGACTGTTCAAAGCATGAGTAGTTGAGTGTATTTGCTCGGTGACCGAGCCTCAACTATCTTAACAACGTTTTTCGGTCTCGATGGGTTTTCCAATTGAGTAACCTGGTCCTCGGTGATTCATCAGCCGATGATAAGATCTTGGGAGATGGCTCATCATCAAAGTTGAATCTAATAGGAGCTATCTTATCACTGACAATACTCTAAGATTTGAGAATATCCTCAGCCTTGTCCTTCGAAGAATCTTCAGGATTAGCGGACTCGGTTTCATCATCGTATCCCAAAAATGAAATATCAATGTGCTCTTGGAAATCACGAAGGGTGTTGATCTCTCTCTACATGTGACTCTTTCTATTTGAGAAATGTTTTTTTCACCTTGTTTCTTACCTAGGAAAGTCTCAACCTTCCTTGGGCCATCATACCCAGCGGTCTCAGCCTTGATTATAGGGCCTTCTACGGTCCGCCCGACAGACTCGTTTTCTTAGGGTCTTCGATGGTGGCATCCTTTGAGTCTCAACTCCTTGTATTGCAATTTCTTGGCCTAGAGTCTCAACTCCTAGGGCCTTTCCATCATGTGCCTTGGCGTCGGACTTCATCACTGCATGGCGATTGACATCTCAACTAGGGACAGACTAAACTATTCGTGCGTCGTTAATGTCACTCTTCTCTTCGTGATCTTCTCTCCTTGGCTCACCTGGCGAGTGAATGACGGTGGGGGTCACTCTTCTCCGAGACGCGGTTATGGTTCCCTCACGAGTGTACGGCCGTAGGCGGTGTCTCAACACCTTCTTCAGGGGGTAGACTTGGCTTGGGTGCCCAAATTCCGGCTTCATCTCCATCGCCCTTGGAGCCATCTTCGACTACATGGGGGACGTGGTTTCAGCAATATCAGACGTAATATGCTGAGCCACTCCTAAAGGATCAGTCCTCGAAGAGACTTTGGAGAAATCTCCCGGACCTTCTTGAAGATTCATCCCGTGCATGGCTCTTGATTCTCGTGTGGTCGGCTCTAACTCAGCCTTCTCTGCTGCAGCAACAGGGTCCATGTCCTCCATTTTCAGCATTCTTGGACTCTGGATATGCTAATAAGTCCCTGTTTGTAGACACGTCTTGGACCTCTCTAAGGCTCTAGCTCGCTCCTCAACTTTCTCCTTCTCTTCTTCCTTGATGAGTGGAAGAGTTTCCATGCAGCTCTTTTCATTTCAGAGCAAATTGGACTGTTGCATGTCCAAGGAATCTGAGTAACTCTTCCTCCTCCTCAATGTACTCAGGGTGAGCAAGCTATTGCTTTGAGTAGTCAAGCTTCCATGCCCTCTATTCTCTTAGTCTGCGATGAATGTGCGGGTAGTGGAGAGTACATTATGATATCATTATCATCATCTTCTTCTCCGGTCTCTGAATGGTACTTAGAGGAGCTTACTCCTTCTCGGACTCGGATCGTCTGTCATGCGAGGGGGTGAGATAAGCGGTTCTTTCATGGGCTCGATTATCTCAATTGTTCTCTTTTCCACAGTTTGTCTCCCTTGCGGCTAGGTCTTGCCCTCTGTGACGATTAGCATCGATGATCTGCTCGGGATCATTCTCTTTTTGAGATGCTCCTCTTGAGCATCGAGTAGTCTCCTCCTTCTCATTTGAGTACCAAACTCAGCTATTTTCTCCAATTCATGATTCTTAAACAACCTCATTCTCTTAGTGGCAACAAACGGAATCTCGGCTCCACTCCGGTAGGCTCTTCTATGGTGAAGGCATGTGTTTCAATAGAAGCCTTTGCAATTTGCCTTCCTTGACTTGGCGGTGCGCTTCTTCTTCATGATTTGGAGATGAAACTTTTGGTTCCTTCTCGTCTCATTTGCGGGGTAGGGGCTTCATTGCGTGGGTAGGAGCTTGGGGTTTGGGCTGCGGGGGCATGGGCTTTCTTTGACTTCGCTACTAGGGCGGGCGAGGCTTTGATGTAGAAACTCTATTCTTGAATATCCGCTTTGGAGAGAGAGGCTCCGGGAGGTCTCGGTTTGTGTCTTGATAGGGTGGTGATTCCCCCTCACTTGTATCGACCTTTCTTGCGTGTGCCTTCTTCTAGGCTCAGGAGAGGTTCTCCTTGAACAAATGTTTGTTTGATGGAAGGGCTTGCCATGGCGTAGTGCAATACGCATCACCTCTATTAAATGGCCAATGAGAAGGCCATATCCCGGCGAGCATCCAAAGTTCCCATCCTCCTTGTAGGACTGTTCATCACGTTCGGCATACTCTTGAAGATGGCCTCAACCTAGTTCACCTTCTTCTCTTCCATAATGCACCATCACAATCGGCTTAGTCTTGGGCCGGTGCTTGAAACTCTCGAATTTCATGTCCACGCTTGGACACGATATCCATCGACTTATGATAATCTTCCTTCAGGAAGTTCTTCTTGGTTGTATACACAGCCTTCGCAGCATACTCCAGCTTGGCAACTTCCTTCCAAGCTACAGCCAGGTTGACATCCTTCTCAGCGATGTTCTTCAACCCTTCGAGAGGGTAGGAAACAATGCTCAGCAAGGGCACCATCAACGCGCAACTCCCCATTCACGTAAAACATAGCCACTTCTTCCAGGTAAGTGTTCATGAACTGCATCGATAGAAAATCCTTTAGGACAGACTTTTCTAGTTTCTCGGTATTTTCTTCACAAGGGCACCATCAACTCCCGCTTGATCATACCGGCCAAAGTCCACATGATTGATCGGTGTTGATTTTCTCGGATAACAATGTGAATTTGTGTTTTGCAGCCATTTTCGGAACTTTTAACCGATTGAAATTGCAAAAACCGAACTTGAAAAACTAGGGTTTCGAACTTGGTTGTAGAGAGAAAATGCTTTTTCTTTGAAGACAAATAGGTTTGTGTAAGGAGAGAGAGTAAAATTTTTCGTATATAAGGGATGTGAAAGGACATGTTTTGGAATTTGAAAATTTTTATCAAGATCAAAGGTTGAGGTTAGAGCTTCAAAACCGCATTAAATTCCCCACATTAAATGTAGCAACATTTATATCCAATCATATGTTTTATTGTGTAGCTTTTATCTTGTGATAATAATTATCCGACGTCATCCTTAAAAACATTCCCGCTCAATTAAAACGACTGCGACTTTGTCACTTAGCTCATAAATGATTTACCTTATATCCAAAGTGACTCAACTCTTCTTCTCTCTTCTCATGATGTAACTCATTGTCGGCCTAACTCGTCTGATTGAATTCCCGGTGAAATTTGTTTCACTTGGTGTAATGTGAAACTTACCAATCTTTCTCTCTCTCTTCTTTATCTACCGATTGAATCTTCCGAGTAGCCTAACTTAGCTCAATTAACCCTAACTCATTTTTGAGCTCCTCAAACCTTGACTCACATAATGGCTTTGTGAATATGTCAGTTAATTGCTTATCAGTAGAGATGTATTCCAAAGTTATATTTTTCTTTTCAACACGATCTCTTATGAAAGGATATCTAACATCAATTTGTTTTGTTCTTGAATGTGATCTTGGATTCTGAGTGATTGCAATTGCACTAATGTTATCACACATGATTGGAATCTCTTTTTCTTCAATATCATAATCTCTCAGCTGCTGTCTCATCCATTAGACTTGGGCACAACAGCTGCCCGCATCTATGTACTCTGCTTCAGTTGTGGATGTAGCTATTGATCTTTGTTTCTTGTTGAACCAAGAAACGAATCTATTTCAAGCATTTGACATGTACCGAAGTATTCTTCTGTCAACTCTACATCCAAAGATAGTCGGAGTCTAAGTATCCTACCACTTGAATCCACCTTCTTTTGGATACCATAAGCCGACTTCGTGGCATCCCTTCAAGTATCTTAGGATTCTCTTAATGATCATGTGGCTCTCTTTTGGTGCAGATTGAAATCTAGCACATACACCTCTTGCAAAGGTGATGTCATCCCTCTACTTGCTGTTAAATAGAGCGTTGATCCAATGAGGGCTCAGTATCCGGTTTGATCAACAACTTTGCCATCCGCATCCATGTCCATCTTGGTGATGTATTCATAGGAATCGTCAGAGGACTTCTCTTCCATACTAAATTTCTTCATCAAGTCTCGGTATACTTGATTTGACTTATGAAGGTTCAATCCTTCAATTGCTTGACTTGAAGTCCTAGGAAGAAAGTCCGCTCTCCTATCATGCTCATCTCAAATTTGCCTTACATGAGGTTTGAGAACTTGTCACACAACTCTTTGTTTGTGGACCCAAAAATGATGTCATTCATATATATCTCGAGCGAGCAAGCGATACACTCTCTCCATCTTGAATCTGAAGAGTGTTATATCAACCTTGCCTTTGGTGAATCCATTGTTAGTTAGAAAGCGAGACAATGTATCATACCATGCTCTTGGTGCTTGTTTCAATCCATATAATGCTTTCTTGAGCTTGTAGACTTTATCTCCAATAGTTTTCTGCTCAAAACCTGGAGTTGTTCAACATAGACTTTTCTTGAACAATCCATTTAGAAATGCACTTTTCACATCCATTTGATATACGGTGAAGTTCTTGTGTGCAACATAAGCAAGAAACATCCTTATTGCTTCAATCCGCAACAGGAGAAAAGGTTTCATCAAAATCTATACCTTCTTGGCGTACCACTTTGGCTACCAATCTTGCTTTGTTTCTCACAAATGGATCCTTCCTCATTCATCTTGTTTCGAAAACCCACTTAGTACCAATAACATTTTGGTGGGTTGGCCTTTGAGCTAATTCCCATACTTTGTTCTTTCAAACCGATTCAACTCTTCTTGCATGGCTTGAATCCAATGTGTGTCTTCTAATGCTTGAGACACGTCCTTAGGCTCTATTTGGGAAATGAAAAAGGTGAACATAGCTTCATGATGTGCTATGGATCTGGTTCTTATGCCATCTCTAACATCTCCAATAACTAACTCTGGTGGGTGGTCTCTCAGCCATCTCACATGAGGTTGGAGTAAGTATGCTGGATTCAGCCGTCTCGCAATTAAGTTGTCTTGAACATCTCTTTCATCTTAATTCAGCTATAGACCTTCCAGCTGTCTCTGCGATTCAACTATCTCATCTTCATCAGGGTTGAGTGCTTTTACTTCAACTTCAACATAAGGACTCTTCTGCATAGTTCGCTCATTCAGCTTATCAGCTAACTCATCAATGTCTTCTCCATTTACATCAGGTTCATCAAAAACCACATGGATAGACTCTTTTGTGACCATAGTCCTCTTGTTCAGCACTCTATAGGCTTTACTCTCAGCTGAGCATCCCAAAAAGATACATACATCAGCTTTAGCATCAAAATCCTTGAAATTTTCCTTGCCATTGTTATGGATGAAGCACTTACATCCAAATATCTTGAGATATCCAAAATTTGGCTTCCTCCCTATCCAAATCTCATAGGGAGTCTTGGTCAATTGCTTGTTAATCATGTATCCATTCTCGTATATCATGTTGTATTTATGGCTTGACCCAAAATCTCTTAGGTAATCCGACTTGACTAACATGGTCCTTGCAGACTTCCTTGAGAGTTATGTTCTTCTTTCAGACTACTCCATTTCATTTGTGGAGTCCTTGCAATGATAACTCATGAGCAATACCATTTTCAACACAATCTTGAGTGATTATACCATTATCAAACTCGGTTCCCTGTATGATCTTATCTTTATAATGGTTTGACTCTTTTCATTTTTGCTCTTCTCATCGAGTTGAGGTAAAATATGCAAAGTTTTCTTCTTTTTACACATGAAAATTGTCCATGTATATCTTGAGTAATCATCCACCACCACTAAGGTGTATTTCTTTCCAACGATGCAAGTGGCTCAATTGGACCAAATAAATCCATATGCAAAGATGTAATATCCTTGTTGAAGAGGGACTTGGCTTATCCTTGAATGATGATTTGATTTGTTTTCCCATCCGGCATGCATCACATATACTTTATTTCTTGTACATCGAGTCCGGCAATCCTTCTACAAGATGACTCCTTGCAAGCTTGTTGATTGTCTTTAATTTGGATGACTAAAACTTATGCCACCAACCAACTTGATTGGTGTGCTCTTTTTAGCTTGAGACACGTGCTTGGTGCAACGGTAGACCAATCTACCACATACATATTCTTTTGTTTTGACCCTTGCAAAGAGTATTCATTGGATTCAACATCTTTGATCTAGCATACTCCCATATTGAATCCTACATTATAGCCTTTGTCACGAGTTAGTTGATGCTTATCGAGGTTGAAGTTGAGGCCTTCAACATAAGCAACATATGTGATTTCCAATCCATATTTTTTGATGGATCTGTGCCTTTCATCTCCTCCGGAGCTTCATTTCCTCCAAATATGACTTTTGCACCTCTAATCTCCTTGAATCTTGGAAGATTTTTCTTGTTTCTTGTCATGTGTCCGAACAACCATTGTCCATGTACCAGGTTCCTTGACACTCGGATGTTCCTTGAACCCGCAATCAAGGAAATCAGTTTTAGGTACCCATATTTGCCTGGGGTCCTGGGGGGTTAGTCTTTATAAGATGTTCCAACCAACCTATAGCTAGATGATCGACTCAAGAGGTTCCCATATCTATAAGTACCATAATCATAATGCACATTAGCAAATTTCTTGGGGATTTTAGGATCATACAACTGTCTCTTTTGTTTATATGCATGTGTGTGTGTTTTAGCAATCACTTTCTTGGGATAGTTATGGTATTTCTTAGTGTAATGCATGGGTGCATATGTGTGCTCTCTTTTTCCTTTGGAGTGACCTTTTCTTAGGTGTTTGCCATATTGGCTTGTATTCCATAGGTCTTTGTTGATGTTTCACATTATTCCAATTTGTTTGGTTTGGATAGTTTCTACCATTCCCATCATATGTATTTCTCGATGAAATTTCGGGGTTTTGGTAGCTCTGTTTCGCTTTTACAGTACTTTCTGTTAGGAGTCATTTGAGGACATGATTGAATTTCTTCCCAACTATCCTTTCAAAGATACTCAATCGGCTTCTTTCCTTTTCCTTTGTAACCAAGGCCAAAGTGTGATTGTGATTGTGCTTTATAGTGAATGTAGGTATAACATTTGGTGTTTTGGGTTTTGGAATGCTTCATTGCTTGAAGTTCTTTTTTCCAAAATCACTCTTGAGTTTGACTATGCACAAAGGAATTGAATCCTATGCTGCGCCTTGTCTCCACATTACTTTTGACTCATAATAAGTTCATCCAATGATTTGGATGTTTTTGTAAATGAGACAATCACATCTTGAAGATCTTTTTTCCCTCTTTTCTCAGCTAACTAACTCGCCATGATCGTAGCATTTTCGGCCTTGACTTAGGGTTCTCATCAGCTATGTGACTCGAGTACTCAATTCTTTAGTAAGTGTGAGTTTTGGCTTTTAAGATGGCTGTTCTCCTCATTTAAAAGTGTGTGTGAGAATTTTATGTGTTCAAAATCTTTCATCATTTTGCCTAATGAATCATAAAGACTGTGGGTGATGAAGTGCGCGTATCACAGTCACTATCACTTGAATCGAGAATGAGATGAGTTAGAGTGTACCTCATCTTCTTGACCTTGTTGATCTTGTTCTTGGCCATGAGGCGGATCAAAGCCTCTTCTTTTGTATCACTTGAGTAGTACTTCACTATACTCCGAGTCACCGCTTCTTTGCACTTGAGTGACTCAATGAGTCTCAACAACTAACATGGCTTTCCTCTTTTCTTGTCTTCTTACCCTCAAGACTCTTCTTCCTTCATCATTTATATATTTGTTTGGTGGGTGGGTATGAACAATCAACAACAAAATGTCCTGGTTGTCTGTAATTCCAAAGACAAGTTCTCGGCTCTTTGATCAACTCGTCGATCCTTTGATTATCGCTCCGATAATCGACTTTTTGATTCTCGCTCTTTTGGGTGGCCTATCCTCCCTTGCTTTGGAGGGTGCTAAATATCTTCCGGAGGTTTCATCCATGTTTCTTTTGTTGTTCTTGTTAAAAACTTGTTGAATCTTTAAACCATAAGGGCAATCTCCTCCTAGTCTATGGTCTTCTTTGGCTCGACTCTTTTCCCATCACGGCCAACAATGCATTGTCTTGGGTACATTTTTTCCTCTTGCTCTTTTCTTCTCGGCTCAAACTCATAAGCTTTGAGGTCCGATAATGACTCATGATTGGATGTTGTTGAGAGGTTCATTGAATGTCTCGGGGCCATGACCTTTATTTCCCATTTAGTGGGAGTGCTCTTAATATCTTCATACATATTTCCTTATGTGTATACTCTTTCCCAAGAGCTGAAAGCTCATTTGTTATCTCAAGAATCGACATCCGGTGATCCAGAGTTTCACTTGCAAACATTTTAAAATTTTCAAACTTTTGATCAGCAAAAGTTAATCATTTTCCTTAATTTGTTACGATCCTTCACAAATTAAGGTCAGCTTATCCCAAATTTCTTTTGTAGATTTGCAAGATTTGAGTTTGTTGAACATGGCTTTGTCTAATGTTTTGTAGAGTATATCCTTGACCACCTTGTCCAGGTTATATCTCTTTCTATCTTCATTTGTCCATTCAGTTCTTGGTTTTTCAACCGTGATTTGGTCTTTCTTCAACAACTTTTCCTTCACCGCATGTGCGGCTCTTACAGCGGTGTTGACTTTGTAAATTTCCAAAGGCCCATCATCTATCACTAGCCACATTTCATCATGTAATCTTTGATAGATGAGCCTATACGAATTTTCCGGTCATCAAACTCTTCTACGGAGAACATAGGAATGCGAGTTAGATTTGCTTCAATGATAATAACTTTGATTTAAAAATGAAAGACTTTGAAAACACAAGTGTTTAAAAACATTTTGAAAAGATAGAGATCTAATTCAAGAACCAAGTGTGGAAGATCAATGAACAAACCGCTCTAATACTACTTATAGGTCCCAAAGGGTGTGGTGTAAGGTTTAGGGAAGGGGAAGGGTTGAATAAACCTTACTAAATTTTCGATTTTAGTCCTTTTTAAATAGTTCAACAAAGCCGACACAAATCGATGTGTCCTTGGGGGATTAAGTTGTTGGCTATTCAACTAAGTTACCCACTCAATGCACTTCGAGCCGTTGATAGTATAACTTGGCCGCTTAAGCCAAATACTTGTGTTGGGAAATTATTTTGTAGATTTTCATGAATGCCATGTAAAACTTAGAATAGAAGTTGGCATCCCATTTTTGTTATAAGTTGCATTGTAATAGATAGGGTCGAGCCGAGACAAGTCGCCTATGCCTAAACATGCAAGAAGTCAACTAGAGACAAAAAGGAAGACTCATTTGTGAGGCAACTAAGTGTGGCAAAGAAAGAAGACAGGAACTCGACTAAAGGTGCAACTGAGTGAAGTATTAGTCAAGTCAACTCAAGATAGCCAAGACTCAAGATTGAAGTGACGGAAGAAGAGTCATCCAATGATTGGAAGATGACTCAAGTCACCTGGGGATGTTAAGAAAATACGATCAAGTCGAGATAATCGAAAGAGATCCGTTGCATAGAAATCAAGAGAATTACTTAAACAAGTAATACTTCCATACTACCTTTCTTGAAGTGCTCGGTCCGAGGAAGCGTGCAAGAGGAATAAACCAATGGGAAGACCGCACTGGGTCGAACTCCGAAAAAGTCTGAAAGAATCATTCATACGAGGAAGTGGCAATTTCAAGGATCGCAACAAGACAATTTAACGACCACAAGTGAATTTAAAAAATAAGCCTATCTCTTCAACGGATGATTTTTGAATGATCACTATAAAAGGTGAGTAGCAAAGCGCCGCCCTTCGTGATCAAATCCAAGAACCTTGAGCAAGTGGGTCAGTAGTAGAAAAAGGCAAAATGCGCCTGTGAAAAAACTGAGTCGCACGAGAAGCCACCAGTGTGTGACCAAGGCATCTCCGGGATCGAGTCCCAAAGGATCAAGTCGGATGTGTGATCAAGACTTGTATTTGGACCGTTAACCACTCGTATATTGATCAATACTTAGTGGATTCCTCCGGAGTTGGAGAAGAGAGGAGTAGAAGAATTACCCCATCTTCAAACCTCTATAAAAACTTATTGTGTCATTTACATTTCAAAGCACCTTAATTTCGTGCATCTTATTTTTATATCTCACGATAAATTTGCTATCCAATTGATAATCAATCGAGGCTAAAACCAAGTATTAAAACAAACTTAACCAAATTCAAAGGTGTTAAGTCTTCCATTTAAAAACAAATCATAGTCGAAAGTTAAGTCTTTAGTCAAAACAATCGAGTTACTCTATCAACACTCAATGAGTCCGCTGAGTGACTAACCCCCGATTAACTAACTTAGTTGTCCATCATGACACATTTGTGAAGTATTAACTCGAATATTTAAAAGGACTAATTTGAAAAGTTGGTAAGGTTTATTCAACCCCCTTCTAAACCTTACACTCACACCCTTGGGACCTACAAGTGGTATCGGAGGCGGTTGGTTCATTGGGCCTTCCGCACGGTTATGAACTAGATCTCCAAATTTTTCAAAGTCTGTTTTAGTACTTGATCTTTCAAAACTCCTTTTAGCGGCAAAAGTTATTATCATGGAAGCAAATTTGACACGCATCCCTATGTTCACAATTGGAGAATTTGATGATTGGAAAATTATGATGTGCTCATCTATCGAATTACACGATGAGATGTGGATAGTGATAGAGGATGGGCCACCGCAAATTTTAAAAGTGAACACAGTTTGTAAGGAGAGTGTGGTTGAAGGTGAAGAGGATGTTGCTCCCGGACCAGTCATAGTTGAAAACCAATATTTGAATGGACAAATGATGACATAAAAAGATATAACTTGGACAATGTGGCCAAGGAAATTCTTTACAAAACCTTGGACAAAGCCATGTTCAATAAAGTCAAATCATGCAAAACGGCTAAAGAAATGGGACAAGCTAACATTGATTTGTGAAGGCTCGTGAGCAAATCAAGGAAAATAAACTATCGGTTGCCGTACTTAAATTTGAGAATTTCAAAATGATCGCAGGAGAGACCTTGGATCAATCGGATGCTCGGTTCACGTAAATTACCAACGAGCTATACGCACTTGGAAAAGAATATACAGAAGGAAATGTGTATGAAGATTCTAAGAAGTCTCTCGGTGAATGGGAAATGAAGGTCATGGCACTAAGACATTCCATGGACCTATCCAAGACATCCAACCATGAGCTATTCTCGGATCTCAAAGCCTACGAATTTGAGTGATAAGAAAAGACCGAGGAGGAGACAATTTGTACCCAAAACAGTGCTCTAATTGTTAAGGATGGCAAGAGAGCTAAGGTCAAAGAAGTCATTGACCAAGAGGAAATAGCCCCGATGGTTAAAAGGTTTAACAAGTTCTTCAATAAGAACTACAAGAGAGGCAACGGCGAATCCTCCGAAGACACTCGGCTCCCTCCAAGTCAAGGGAAGATAGGCCAACCAAGAGAGCAAGAGCATCAAAAGTTGAATATCAAAGGGTGAAAATCCAAGAATGGAAAGAGTCGATCAAAAGGTTGAAAATCTATCTTTGAACTGCAGTAACCAGGTCACTATTCCATTGATTGCCCATATCCTGTAGTCAACAAATATAGGAATGAAAAAGAAAGAAAGGTCTTGAGAGAAAGAAGACAAGAAAAGAAAAAGGCCATGTTGGCTGCAAACTCGCCGAGACAGCCCAAGTCAAGAGACACAACTGATTCAGAGAGTAGTGAAGTGACTACCCAAGTGACTCGAAGAAGAAACCTTGATCTGTTTGATGGCCAAGGAACAAGACCAACCGACCAAGAAGATGAGGTACACTCTAATTCATCACACTCGATTCTAGTGATAGTGATCATGACACACACACTTCATCACCCACTGATCTTTATGATTCATTAGGCAAAATGATGAAAGACTTTGAACACATTAAATACTCACACACACTACTAAATGAGGAAAACAACATACTCAAGAGGCAAAACTCACGGTGACTAAGGAGCCGAGTAATTCTAAGTCAAATAGCGTGATGAGAATGAAAGTCTAAAGGGTGAAAATGCTAAGCTAATAGCAGAGATAATTTCTATAGAAAAGAGGGAAAATGACCTCAAAAATGTGATTGACTCATTGACTAAGGCATCTAAATCATTGGAGGATCTTATTATGAGTCAAAGAGAATGTAGAGACAAGACAGCTTAGGATTTAATTCCTCTGTGCTATGTCAAGCTCCAAAAGTGATTTTGGAAAAAGGATCTTCAAGTAATCAAGTATCTCAAAATCCAAAACTCCAAATGGTGCACACACATTTATTCCAAAGCACAATCACAAGCAAACCGGCCTTGGTTATAAAGGAAAAGGAAAAAAAAGTTGAGTGTTCCGAGAGGACACTGAGAAGAAATCCGGCCGAGTTCCTCGGCAAACTCCAAACAGAAATACTCAGTAAAGAAGAAACAGAGCTACCAAAAACCCCGAAGTTCTATAAAAGAAACACATATGATGGGAATGGTAGAAAGTACCCAAGCCAATCTAATTGGGATAATGTGAACTTTCAAAGAAAGACCTATGGAATATAAGTCAAGTGGCAAAGGCCAGAACTCGAAAGACCACTCCAAAGGTATAAGAGCTTTCATCAAAGACACATAGGCACCTAGGCACTACATTTAGAGATATCACAACTACCCAAAGAAGGCAATTGCTAAAACACATACACAGCATACTGCAGACAAAAGAGACAAATTGTATGAACCTAGAAAACCCCAAGCAATTTGCCAAAATTAATTATGATTATGGCACCGATAGATGGCAAACCCTTAGAGTCAAATCATTTGGCTATAGGTTGGTTGGATCATCTTACAATACTAACCCCTCGGGACCAGGCAAGTATGGGTACCTAAAACCTAACTTACTTGATTGTAGGTTCAAGGAGCGGTGAGTGCCAAGGAACCTGGTACATGGATAGTGGTACGTTCTAGGCACATGACAGGTAACAAGAAAAATGTATCAAAATTCAAGGAACTCAGAGTTGCAAAAGTCATATTTGGAGGAAATGAAGCTCCAGGAGAAATAAGAGGCATTTGATCCATCAAGAAAAATGGATTAGAAATCACGGATGTTGCATATGTTAAAGGACTCAAATTCAATCTGTTAAGTATTAGCCAACTCGTGACAAAGGCTACAATGTTGGATTAAACATGGGTATATGCCAAATGAAGGACATCGAATCAATGAGGTCATGTTGCAAGGATGCGAGACAAAATAACATGTATGTGGTAGATTGGTCAATTGCAACACCAAGCACTTGTCTACTAGCAAAGAGCACAATGAATCAAGTTGGTTGTGGCACAAGAAAGTCGAGTCACCGAATTTCAAAACTATTAACAAACTTGCAAGAAGTAATCTTGTGAAAGGACTTCCAGGACTAAGTATACAAGAAGGAAAGTATATGTGATGCATGTCAAAAGGGAAAACAGATCAAATCATCATTCAAAGAAAAGACATGTCCATCTTCAACAAGAATATTGCACCTACTACATATGAATCTATTTGGTCCAATTGAACCAAAGCAAGCATAAGTGGGAAGAAATACACCTTGGTGGTAGTAGATGACTACTCAAGATATACGTGGACAATATTCATGTGTAAGAAGAAATAAACTCTGAGAAACTACCACAATCGATGAAAAGAATCCAAAATGAGAAGAGTCAAACCATTATCAAAATAAGATCGAGGAGAGGAACCGAGTTTGTCAATAGTATAATCACTCGATCTTGTATTAAAAATTGTATTGGTCATGAATTATCTGCAGCAAGGACTCTACAACAAAATGGAGTTGCGAGAAAGAAGGATGAACTCTTAAAGAAGCGACAAGGACCATGTTAGTCAAGCGGGGCTACCTAAAAGATTTTGGGTGAAGCAATAAACACAAAAGCTATACTCAAAATAGATGCATGATAAGCAGACAAAGCGGTGACAAAGACTCCTATGAGATTTGGACGGGGAGAAAGCGAAATGTTGCATATTTTAGAATATTTGGATGCAAATGCTTCATCCATAACAATGGCAAAGATAATTTAAAGGCTTTAGAAGCTAAAGCTAATGAAGGTATCTTTTTAGGATACTCACGGTGAAAGTAAAGCCTCAAGAGTACTCAACAAGAGGACTATGGTTACAGAGGAATCCATTCATGTGGTGTTTGATGAGCCAAATGTAAATGGAGAAGACATTGAAGAGTCAATCGATAAAATTTGAATCAACCAACCATGCGAGAAGAGTCCATATCTTTGAAGTCAAGTTGGAATTATAAACCCGGATGAAGATGAGATAGCCGAGTCTCAAAAAGTTGGAACATCTGCGCGGCTAAGTGATGATGAGAGAGCTGATCAAAGCAACACAACTGCAAGACGATGAATGTAAGATGTAAGAGAGACCACCCACCGTAACTAGTCATTGGAGATGTAAGAGAAGGTGTCAAAACGAGATCGAACTCAACAAGAAGCAATGTTCACATGCTTCATCTCACAAATAGAGCCTAAAGATGTGTCACAAGCATTGGATGACACACATTGGATTCAAGCTATGCAAGAAGAGTGAATCAGTTTGAAAGAAATAAAGTATGGGAATTGGTTCAAAGACCCACCCATCAAAATGTTATTTGCACTAAATGGGTGTTGAAACAAGATGAACGAGGAAGGTTACGTGGTAAGAAACAAAGCAAGATTTGTAGCCAAAGGATATTGCCAAGAAGAAGGGATAGATTTTGATGAAACATTTGCTCTCGTGGCAAGATTGGAAGCCATAAGGATGTTTCTTGCCTATGCACTCACAAGAACTTTATTGTATACCAAATGGATGTAAAAAGTGCATTTCTCAATGGTTTATTGGAAGAAGAAGTGTATGTTGAACAACCTCCATTTGAGGAGAAGATTCTTGGAGATAAAGTATACAAACTCAAAAAAGCTCTATATGGGTTGAAAAGCAGGCGTGAGCATGGTATGATACATTGTCACAATTCTTGATCGAAACGGATTCACAAAAGGCAAAGTGGATAGAACACTCTTGAGAATTCAAGATAGGAAGAGTATCTTTGCTTGTTCAAATATATGTGGATGATATCATTTTGGATCCACAAACAAAGAGCCGTGTGATAAATTTTCAAATCTTATGCAAAGCAAATTCGAAATGAGCATGATGGGAATCGACATTCTTCCTTGGACTCCAAGTGAAACAGTGAAGGATGGAACCTTCATAAGTCGGACAAAATACACCGAGATTTAATGAAGAAATTTGGTATGGAAGAGAAGTCTTCTATGAAAATACCAATGAATACATCATCAAAATGGATATGGATGCAGATGGCAAGCACTGTAGATCAAACAAGATCTGAGCACTTATTGGATCATTGCTTTATCTCACGCAAGCGGCCCCGACATCACCTTTGTTGTAGGTGTATGTGCAAGATTTCAATCTGCTCCAAAAGAAATCCACATGATTGACCAAAAGGATCTTGAGATATTTGAAAGGAAGCCAAGAAGTTGGCTTATGGTATCCAAAGGAAGGCGGATTCAAGCTAATTGGTTATTGGACTCGACTATCTTTGGATGTAGAGTTGATAGGAAAAGCGCCTCGAGGCACATGTCAAATGCTTGGAAATAAAGCTAATTTCTGGTTGAGCAAAACGCGAAATTCAATAGCCACCTCTCGACTAAAGCGAGAATACATATGCGGGCGGTATTGTTGCAGCCCAAGTCTTATGGATGAGACAAAGTGAGAGACGATGAAGTTGAAGAAAAGGAAATTCCAATCATGTGTGATAACACAAGTGCAATTGCAATCACTCAAAATCTTGTGTTGCACTCAAGAACAAAGCATATCGATGTCGAGATATCACTTCATAAGAGATCGTGTTGAAAAGAAAGACATCACCTTGGAATATATTTCAACCGATAAGCGGTTAGGTATCGACATATTCACAAAACCATTATGTGAGTCAAGATTTCAAGAACACAAGCATGAGTTAGGGTTAATTGAGCTGATTTGACACTAAGAAGACTCAAAGAAAAGAGATGAAACATGAAAAGAGGAAAAAGAGTCAATTCATAATTGACTAAGTGAATCACCGTATTGGAAAATCGGCTATATCGAGAGTTTCTTGTGGTGAGCCACTAGGAGAGCGATGAGAAGAAGGATTGAATCGGCTAAGGAGCAAGCTGAGTCATTCATGAGCAAAGTGACAAAAATGCGATCGTTTTTACTCGCCGGGAATGTTTTTAAGAATGATATCAAGCATAATTATGACGTGTACAAAGCTAAAAGCCGCACACCAAGCTTATGATTGGATATAAATCTTGCCGCATTAAATGCGAGAAATTAAATGTAAATCGGCGTGCAAGATCTAAGCCGTTGATTTTGATCAAATTTCAAAAACCACCCGCACGTCCTTTCATGAACTATACTTAAACCATTTCGTCCGTTTCTCTCACACTTTACCAAAAAATGTTCATCTCTCTCTCGAAAGCAAAAGCAAAAATTTTCTCTCAAAACCCTATCTATCCTCAGTTCAGTTTTCAAGTTTCGTTCGGTAAAACATCTCGAAATGGCATCTACACATGATTTTGTCAAGCTAGGAAAGCAAATCCACACCGAGTCTCTTTGTGGATTTCGATGGTATGGTTAAACAGGGGTCCGACGACACCCTAGTGAAGAAGATTGCTGAGAAATTGGAAACATCCGGGCTGAAACCGTTTCTAACGTTGGAGTTTCCGATGACCTATGTGGAAGAGGTCGCACAGTTCTACGTGAATGCTGAAGTTCACGTTGAGGGCATCAAGTCCTCTGTTCATGGAAAGAAGTTCACCATCACGCCAAGGATTTGGTGAATATCGCTTGTTGCCGGCGGAAGGAGTGCCGGAGATTCATAAAGCCGAGGTCGACCGACTTACGCTTGGAAGGAAGTAGCCAAGTCCGACTATCTTTGCAAAAAGTGGTTTACACAAGCCTAACAAGAGGCCGCTGAAAAGAGGACTACCACAAATTGGACATCGTTGCCAAATGCATAAACATCAAATTTGGTAGCTTTGACGGTATGTCTAAAGCTAAGTTGATCGTGAATGGCTGCGATCCTCGAAGAAAAGAAGGTGAATTGGGCTGAGTTTGTCTACAGCAGACTCGCGAACGTTGGGAACAAATCCTTCAAGGAGGATGGAACGTTTAGAGGTTCCAGGATACGGCCTGGTGATTGGCGGTGATGGATGGAGGTAAAAGGAGTAGCTGAAAGAAGGAACAAAACTCTCAAGGAAGTTCGCAAGGACAATGTTAGTCGAAGCCGGATTGCCTAAAAGATTTTGGGTGAAACAATAAATACTGACATGCTATACTCGAGAATAGATGCATGATCAATAGGCAATTAACAAAAAATCCCTATGAAATTTGACAGAGAAAGCCAAATCATGGATATTTTAAGATATTTGGAAGGATAATTTGAAGGCTTTTGATGCTAAAGTCGATGAAGTTATCTTTTTGGGATACTCAACCGAAAGTAAAGCCTATAGAGTGCTAAACAAGAGGACTATGGTCACATAAAAGTCTATACATGTGGTGTTTGATGAGCCAATTGTAAATGGAGAAGACATTGATGAGTTAGTGAGAAGCAGAATCAGCCAACTATGCGAGAAAAGTCCTTATGTTGATGCGGATGTGAGAGCACTCAACCCGAATATGATGAGATAGCTGAATCTCAAAGATAGCGGGAAGGTCCGCACTGAATTGTGACGAAGAAGCATTCAAGACAACATAGTTGCAAGACGGTTGAACCAAGTCGACTTATCGCAACCCGATGTGAGATGGCCGAGAGACCATCCACTGAGTTAATTATTTGAGATGTTAAAGATGGCATAAGAACCAGATCGAGCACAACATGAAGCTATGTCCACCTTTTTCATTTCCTAAATAGAGCCTAAAGATGTGTGTCAAGCCTTGGAAGACACACATTAGATTCGAGCTATGCAAGAAGAGCTGAATCAATTTGAGAGAAACAAAGTATGGGAACTGGTTCAAAGGCCTACTCACCAAAATGTAATTGGTACTACGTGGGTATTCGAAACAAGATGAACGAGGAAGGATCATTTGTTGTCGAAATAAAGCAAGATTGGTGGCCAAAGGATATTGCCAAGAGGAAGGTATAGATTTTGATGAAACCTTTGCTCATGTTATTAGATTGGTAGCAATAATGATGTTTCTTGCTTATGTTGCACATAAGATCTTCACCGTATATCAAATGGATTTGCGAGTGCATTTACGAATGGACTATTAGAGGAAGAAGTTTATGTTGAACAATCACCAGGTTTTGAGCAGAAATCTATTGGAGATAAGGTCTACAAGCTCAAGAAGGCATTATATAGATTGAAACAAGCACAAGGGCATGGTATCATACATTGTCATAATTTCTAATTGACAATAGATTCACCAAAGGAAACGTGACGTAACACACACTTGAGAATTCAAGATGGAGAGAGTATCTTGCTTGTTCAAATATATGTTGATGAAATCATCTTTGGATCCACAAACAAAGAGCTATGTGACAAGTTTTCAAACCTCATGCAAGGAAGTTTGAAATGAGCATGATGGGAGAGCGACTTTTCTTCTTAGGACTTCAAGTCAAGCAATTGAAGGATGGAACCTTCATAAGTCAAACCAAGTATACCAGAGATTTAATGAAGATATTTGGTATGGAAGAAAAGTCATCGATGAAGAATTCTATGAATACTTCAATCAAGATGGATATGGATGCAAATGGCAAAGTTGTTGATCGACTAGACATAGAGACTTCATTGGATCATTGCTCTATTCAATGCAAAGTCGGGCGGACATCACATTTGTTGTAGGTGTATGTGCTACATTTCAATCTACACAAAAAAAGAGTCATATGATTTAGACTAAGAAAATCCTAAGGTATTTGAAGGGATGCCAAGAAATTGGCTTATGGTATCCAAAAGAAGGAGGATTCAAGCTAGTAGGCTATTCGGACTCAAATTATCTTTGGATGTAGAATGGACAGGGAAGAGTACATCGTACTTGTCAAATGTTTGGAAATAGACTAATTTATTGGTTCAAGAAGAAACAAAATTCAATAGCTACATCCATAGTCAAGCATAGTACATAGATGTAGCAATTTGTTGTGACCAAGTTCTATGGATGAGACAACAATTGAGAGACTATGATATTGAAGAAAAAGAGATTCCAATTATTGTGATAACACTAGTGCTATTATACTCACTCGAATTGATGTTGTTACACTCAATAACAAATAGCATTGATGTCGATATCATTTTATAAGAGATCATGTTGAAAAGAAAGACATCACCTTGGAATATATCTCAACCGATAAGCAATTAATCGACATATTCACTAATCCTCTATGTGAATCGAGATTTGAAGAGCTTAAGAATGAGCAAGGGTTAATTGAGCTAAGATAAGATACTCGGAAGACTCAATCACCGGTGACAAAGAAGAGAGAGAAAAATAGGCAAGTTTCACATTTCACCAAGTGAAACAACCAAGATGGGAAATCGGTTGTATCGAGTTAAATAAAATTGAGTGATCTAATGTGAAGAGAGAAGCGAGTTATGTCACTTTTGGGCAATAATAGAGTTATTTATGAGCTAATTGTGAGCTAAGCGGCAAAATGCACCATTTTCTGCGAGCGGAAATATTTTTAAGGATTACATCGGCGTAAATATTGATGTCGAACAAAAGGCGCACGTTAAGCCTATGATTGGATATAAATGTTGTTGCATTTAATTCGGAGAAATTAATGCGGTTTCAAAGATTAAATCGACCGTCGATTTTGATTAAAAATTTTAAAATTCGTAAACCGTCCTTTCAAGTCCAATATAAGCCAAAACCCTTTTTCTCTCTTCTCACAAAACTCTCTCGTCTTCAACAAGAAAATAATTTCTCTCTATGTAAGTGCAAAACCCTACTTTTAAAATCGAGATTTTTTTTGCTTCATTCACTATTTATTTTCTACAAAAATGGAAGCCACGCACGACTTTGTCAAGATGTCCGAGAAAATCCACTCGAGTCTTGATAAAGCCCTATAAAGAAGATTGCTAAGAAACTTGAGAAAACTGGTTTGAAGGATTTTCTCACTATGGAGTTTTCTCATACCTATTTGAAAGAAATTGCCATATTTTATGTCAACGCTAAATTCCATGATGATGAGATTCGCTCATCGGTACACAACAAGGAGATCAAGATCACCGTTGTTGACCTTCATGAACACTATAAATTGCCTACCAAGGGTGAATGAGATTGCCGAGAAGGATGTAAACCTAGTTGTTGCTTGGAAGGAAATATCCAAGCCTCGATTCAATTTCAAGGTCAGTCTATACAACCAAGAAGGAATTGATAAAAGATGATTAACATAAGTGATGGATCTTTGTGCCTAAATGAGCCGACGTGAAGTTCGGCAGAAAGCCTTTAATCACCGATCTCGAACTAAGATGATAGTGATGGTTGCGATTATGGAAGAGAAGAAGATAAACTGGGATCGAGTTTGTGCGCAACCGAATATGCCGAATGTGATCAATAAGACCATCAAGGAGGATGGATTGTTTGGAGGCTCTTTGGGGTATGTCCACGGTGATTGGCCATCGATGGAGATGAAGGGGATTGCCTTGAGACATGGAAAGCCATTCCATGTTAACAAGAAGATGATCAAGGCCAATCGCCGACGCCGTAAGAAAGCGCATGTAAGAAAAAAACCGAGACCGAGAAGGATACGTCTACACCTTCTTGGTCGTGAAGAAAAAGCGCATATATGTGCCTCATGAAGCCACCGCTACTAAGCGAGATAAAGATGGTGGAGCCCAAAGCCATCAAAAGAAGAAGTTGGAGAGGAAGAAATTCCTCTTGTAAAGACTAAGAGAAGAAGACTTGTTCGCAAGTTTGAGTTGAAAAAGTCGAGTCCGCCACTCCGCAGAGAAGCCTGAGAAAGAGATTGCTAAAACTCAAGAGAGAGCGATCGAGCGAAAAAGATGGTGGAGATTCAACCACCATGGACGCCAAGAAGACAAGATCGTTGATGTCGATCAACAGACTATAGAAGACCCGATTGCTCGGGAGACATTTGTGGGAAAGCAAGGAGCTAGGACAATCGAGCCCAATCCCCCGGATCGATGCCAATGAACCGAGGAGAAGCATGCTCCACTTGCCACCATTCGGGAGGAAGGAGATGATGGTGATGTTATTATGCTATCTTCTCGTATATCCCGACATTCAGCAGAGATTGAGGAATGGAGAAATTGGAAAGTCGAGTTACTCTCAACAACAATTTGAGCACCCGAGTATATAGAAGAAGAAGAAGAGGAACTTTTAAGCTTCTGACGACGAACATCTCTATCCGTTTTTCACTCGATGAAGATTCCTATATGACTATCCTTCGTGATATGAAGGACGATGAAAAAAAAAAAGCTTTGGAGAAGGCTAAGGCTATTGAGAAGTCTAAGATGTGCCTATTCACTTTGGTGGACTCGAGCATGAAATGGAATCAATCGATAGTTACATAGAGGAGATCGACCCTGCCGTAGTAGCAGAGAAACCCGATTCGAAGAGGACATCAAAGAATCTAAAGCCATGCACGAACATCAAATGCAAGAGGGTCCAGGAGAGTCTTCTCAAATCTCTCCTAGCTACGACCCTATGGATGTGGTGTGAAACATACCATGCCGATATTGCCGCCACCACATCCCCCGTGCACTCGAGAAGATGGCACTCAAAAGTTTGGCGATGAAGCTAGGGAAGGAGATAATCCAAGCCAACTCATGCGAGAAGGTGTTGAGACACCGCCCCCACGATCGAACACTCAAAGGGAACAACAACCGAGTCTCGGGTGCGAGCAACCCCACCTCTCTTAACTTAGCGGTGCTCCGGCTAGAGGGAAGCACTCATCACCACGCCCAGGTGGGAGGATCTTTGTGGGAGACCAACAAATGAAGTTAAAAGGAGAAGGTGAGAAACAAACCGAACAACATAGTGAAGATAACGACGCTCGACGTTCAGATGTCTTAGTGGAGTCTTCAATCGCACCGAAGGTCGATGACTTGTTGATGCGGCTAAGGCAAAGGATGGAATGGAGACCTTGGGAGTTGAGACCCCTGGTCCCGAAATTGCAATCCTAGGAGTTGAGACTCCGGCGGATGCCACCGAAGACTCTAAGGTAGCCGAGTCGGTGAAGGGAGATCTGTACAAGACCTGCTGCAGTTGAGATTGCACACAAGGATGTAGAAGACCCTCCAATGTTAAGACTGGGCCGAGGGTGTAGAAAAGCCCAAAGGAGGTTGAGACTTCCTTGGGTAAAGAAGATGCTAATGAGCAAATTCCTCAAGTGGAGGCAATCGATGAAGAAGAAGAAATCAATGATCTTCCCGATTCATAGGAAAACATTGATATTGAATTCGGAATCCAAAAATGAAGCCGAGTCCACCCCGTTCTTGAATCTAATAAGGACACAGTGAGGATGCTCAAGCCTCTCGAGTGAAGATAGTGATAAAGCCGCTCGATGAGATTGGTATCTGGTTGACGGGCCACCCCAAAGTGGCACCATCACACTCCGATGACGCCGATAAGTCGACGAGGAACAAACAACTCATAAGGAAGCCCCTACTAATACCGGGAAGCTATTAAGACAATTGAGCAGTGCTCACATACCGCTCAAACCAAACTCAATCAGCTCAACAGCTAACACATTGCTCCTAATGCCGATGAAGTGGTTCATTTGAGGCAAGTCGAAATGAAGAAACTCGGAAAAGAAAAGGGTAAGGCCCCACAAGCTCGTCCTGCGGGTATACCTATTTACCCCGATGATTTTTTCGAGAACACCTTTCCATTTGAAGCCCAATTACCACCCTTGGATGCCAAATCGGCTATGGAACAGGCCAAGTACACCGTCCACGCCCCACTAGAAGAACACGAAACTCCGGTGATATTACAATGGTGCCTATCGGTTTTGATTTTCATGCGGTTTGGCGGAGAGGATGAGTCACCGACAGCCGACTTTCGGAAGGCTTTTAAAGGCATTTGTGCTAAAATCGAGAAAATGGAGCATGGTTTTGCATCATTAGACCAAAGGTCGGATAATCGTCATGTCAACATCATCAAGACATTTGCGAGTTATATTGAGAATTCGAGAATGGGTTGGACAATCAAAGGCCATGAGATGAGAACAAGTCCGTTACTTTAAGTCTCTATTCGCATAATTGCTGTCTCGTGATGAGTGTAAAATATACGTGCATTTGAGGGCTTAAAATTATATATATTTGATGCATTTGCACACATACTTACTATGTTTTTACTTGGTTTCCCTTGTTGGGCATGATACTATGTACTCTTGTGAATTTTGCAGAAAATGGAGCTAAATTGGACAAAAGATGATAGCATGTTTCAAATGATATGTAAAAAGACAATGGTTTAGTATTTTGGTCATAACGTCTCGTACAAAATTGCTATTGAGGTGATGCAAGTGCCAATGGAAAGTTAAGAGAAAGGGCTACAACTTTCATGAAAACCTCGGGAGCTAATTCGGACAATAACACGGTAAACAACACGTCACATGGCGGACCATGTGGTATCACACGACCATGTGAAAATGCGGTGTAGAATGACACAACCGTGTGCAAAAGGGACGAAAATAGGGGACGGAACCGGGGCCACACCAGGGCTGAAATCCACACAATCGTGTGGTTCCACACGGCCCTGGCCGTGTGGGACTCCGCGGATGCGTTTTTTTGGAGTTTTCCTCCCATTCAAACTCTACAAGTGACCTCTCCAAGCATCTATATAAAAGGGACCAAGGCCCGAACGAATTTTCATCATCTAATACAACTTGATACAGAAAAACACATCAAATAACACAGAACACAATAATCGAAGATCTTCCGAGAGGAAAACGCTAGGTCGCGAAGAACACCACAAGGATTTCGCATCAGGGAGCACAAGAGCTTCGAGGGCTTAGGAGGGGTATCCATCCCGATAAGAAGGGGTTTTCTTTCTATGTCTAAAAACTCTTGTTTGTGCTTATATGATGTCATAATATTGATTCGAATTTATCTATGAGTTGGTAATCAATGTTTGGCATGTATTTTGATCTTAAAGGCATAATCGAAACAAAAGAGATTTATTTTAAATATGATTATTTATTTTCTTAATCACTTCATGCGTTGTATTTTATGAATTCGAGTTATTATTATTTAATTGCTTTTAATCGATCAATAATCGGCATGTAATATTTGTTTCTTGCAAAATTTGGACGATGAGCTCTAACAAAGACTTTAAATCGAATCGGACATGAAACATTTTTGACAAAGCGTGTTTGTGGGGAATCATTCAATTCACAAATCTTTTTGGAGTTAATAAGAATTGTAACGTTATGACGGACTACAATTCTTATTAATCAACTATTTACGCACCACCCGACCATGGGAGTAAATGTATTTACGAATTTGAAGCTCTAGAATTGCATGAATTGGTCGCATTTAATATTGAAGAAGCATGTTGAGATTATGTGCTTAAGGTTGCTCCTAAAGATGTTGAAAATACTTGTGGGGTTCACAAATTTATTTATTTTTTTTTCTTAATTTTCGATTTTAGTAGATAAAATAACTCAATAGTCTGGCCGCTTTCGGCTTAACTGGAATACGATGTTATTATAGCCTAAGTGTTTGAGATTCAATCCCGAGGAATACGACATTGCTTGCCATTATTCTATAAACTACATTGCACACTTGCAGGTTGTATGAACCAAAATATTTTTTGCGAAAAAGGTTTTGGTGCCGTTGCCAGGATTGATTAGATTCTACTTAGATATAGTAATAAGTAGTCCAATCTTAATTGAAGCATATCTTTTGTAAATATTTTTTTCTTTTTCGATTTTTTTATTTTATTTTTTTTCTTCTTCGTTTCTAGCATCATTTTTGTTGAATGCGAGATTGAAATCTCTGAGGCACAAGTAGTCCAAAATCGCTATCATCGCAACGGGAGTCCAACATCGAAGGGCAAATTCAAGGCGATACTTAATCCGAGAAAATAGTGCAATGCCATTCATCCGATGGATGGTACAAAATATGAGGGCTCAATGATTTCAACCGCACGATTCAAATAAAGTGAAGCTAGAAATCGAGTCCGGGTCAAGACGAAAAATTTAGTGTTTTGTGGGAGGCAACCCAAGAAACGTCGCGACAAACTCCGGGGGTAAAAAAAATCGATTATTTGTTTTAATTTTTGTTTTTTAGTTATTTTTGTTTTAGCATGTTTACCGATTTAACACGTTTAATTGCTTTTGTGTGTGTTTTTTATCCAACTTTTATGCCCAACTCCCTATGATTTTACTATGAATATTTGTTGGCATGGGATAACATACTTGTGTGAATAATTTAATAAATTCTTAGGAGGAAAGTTAATCATTTGCTTGGCATGTGTTAAGAAAATGGGTATTTGAGCATGTTGCGAATAATAAGTCGTGAGCTTTTGTGCCTTAAATTACTTTATATTATGCGGACTTATTCTTTCGAGTGTGTCATTCATGATTGATAGAACTCTAGAACTTGACCGGTATCTTCATCAAAGCCATGTGTGTGTGCAATTTTTGAAAATGATCAAAGGCCATCTTTGTTTAGCCTACTTACTTAGCCTAAAGCCTACCTATGAACTCATGATTCCCGATTAGCAAAGTTTGAGCCAAAACTATTATTCCGAGCCACATTGATCTTTAAAATTTGCATATTTTATCCCTACAAATTCTTGAGCTTATAGAAAATGAATATGTTTGAGGGACATGTGGTGAGAACTTATGGAAGTTGGCAAAAGAAAGAGGGATATGAAAAAATTACGTGAAACTCGAAAAAGAAAGAAAATATCCGAAAAGAAAATCATGAAAATCAAGCAAAGCAAAAGAAAAGTTTTGGAAATTCTGAAAATTATGAAAACGAGAGCTTGAGGCTAAAGAAAAAGAAAAGAAGGCAAAAAGGCCTAAGAATGAAAAAAAAAAAAAGGTGGAATTGAGTTGAAAAAGAAAACGACATTATGTTGAAATGGGTTGGTGAATTGTAAGTATGTACGCTTAAATTCTATTTGCTCAAGTCAAGCAAATTTTCCTACCCTTACCAGAGCCTATATTACAACCAAATGAAAAGTCCTTTTTGATTCTTAGATTGTGCACACAAAAAGTGGTCGAGATGTTCATAGTGTTCTTGGGTGTTCTTTCGTTTTTGCCCCTGGTATTATTTTTCTAAAACTTGCTCGAGGACTCCGACCAATGCTTTAAGTTTGGGGATTTTGATGAAAAATATTTGAGGGCTTAAAATGATATATATTTGATGCATTTTCACACATATTTACTATGTTTTTACTTGGTTTCCCTTGTTGGGCGTGATCTGCGTACTCTTGTGAATTTTGCAGAAAATGGAGCTAAATTGGACAAAAGATGATAGCATGTTTCAAATGATATGTAAAAAGACAAGGGTTTAGTATTTTGGCCATAACATTCTCTACAAAATTGCTATTGAGGTGATTAAAGTGCCTATGGAAAGCTAAGAGACGCAGGAGCTAATTCAAACAATAACACGATCAAAAACACATCATACGGCTTGATCATGTTGTATCACACGGCCATATGAAAATGCCGGTGTAGAATGACACAACCGTGTGAAAAAGGGACGAAAACAGGGGATAAAACTAGGGCCGCCCGACCCGACCGTGTGAGACCACATGGGCGTGTGGAAAAGGTATAAAACCCACACAACTTGTGTGTTTCCACACTACTGGCCGTGTGGGACTACCCCCAGACGTGTTTTTTGGAGTTTTTCTCCCATTCAAACTCTACAAGTGACCTCTCCAAGCATCTCTATAAAGGGGATGCCTAAACGAATTTTCATCATCGAATACAACTTGATACAACAAAAACACATCAAATAACACATGAACACAAGAATCAAAGATCTTCTCGAGAGTAAATAGCTTGGTCGCGAAGAACACCACAATGGTTTCGCATCTAGGGAGCACAAGAGCTTCGAGGGCTTAGGAGGGGAACCCATCCTTACAAGAAGGGTTTTCTTTCTATGTCTAAGAACTCTTATTGTGCTTATATGATGTCATAATATTGATTCGGATTTGTCTATGAGTTTGTAACCAATGTTTGGCATATTTTTGGATCTTAGGGGCATAATCGAAAGCGTGGATTTATATTTGAGATTATGTGCCTAAGGTTGCTCCTAAAGATGTTGAAAATACTTGTGGGGTTCACAAATTTATTTCTTTTTATTTTTCTTAATTTTTTATTTTAGTACATAAAATAACTCAATATTTGGTCGCTTCAATAAAATGGAATACGATGTTATTATAGCCTAAGTGTTTGAGATTCAATACCTAAGGAATACGACCTTGCTTGCCATTATTCTATAAACTACAATGTACACTTCGATTGTATGAACCAAAATATTTTTGGCGAAACGATCTGAGCTCCAATAATCTCAAGTTCCGGCAAAGGGACCATACTATCGGGATGGAGAAATCTCATAAGTCGACACTGAGTTACTCATGCTAAAGCAAAATAATGAAATTGCACGATTAGAGACAAACATGAGTCGCCAGATTCGGATGCCCCAAGTAGAGATGAAAGCCGATGGTAGCAGAGTCAAAGGCTATGTGGTTTGAGTTAAATGACCTACTCAAAATCCCATGATAAGCACGATGCAACCAATAGTTGACTTGATTTCATCCTCGGTGGTATGTTCCCTTGCCTACCTCTACCTTTTGGTGATGATGCCAAGAAGGGGGAAGAGGAAGCTATCATGGAACTAAAGGAAGGGCAAGGAGTTATAAGGAAGAAAAGAAAGTAGAAGCAACTAAGGAAGGAATTTCGTGAAAAATCCCCTCTAAAAATTATGCTTGCCCAAACTCCTCAACAAGGAGAAGTCACGATCTCATTTCTCAAAGAAAGTACCTAAAGAGCTGATTTTAGAACAGAAAAGTCGAGAGATGAGCTTGAGTTAAAGAATCAAGAAGAGCCATCGAAGATGAGTTTGAGAAGGTTGTTGACAAGCATTTCGAGCATATTAAGGAGATAACGACAAGGTATGATGGTCCCCAGCCAGACTATTAAAAGATTCCCCGTGATTAAACCCCTAGAGAAATTGCAATGCCCGATCTTGGATCCGAGCCCGAGATCACTAGAGGAATTTCAAACTCTAGACGTAGAAGGCTACTTCAAGAACATGATTCTACCACAGTTTTGGGACTTTTTGAGAGAAGGGTCTAAATCAGGCAAATCACCGATAAGCAACAGAGTTCCAATAGTCACTCACCGAAAGGCACGGTCTGCAAGACACTCCCGAGGAGGAGGAGCGAGTCAATGAGAGGGAGGGATTATTTGGAAGTAGTGGAAGAGGCGAGACACTCCATCACAACCAAAACCACAGACATAAATTATATCAATCCACAAAAGAAGGGATTAAATTATGGGCTAGCTATGATCATCTTGCCAACCTTGAAGTAAAACGCAAGAATGAGGTGGCTGTGAGGAAGCAAGAAGCGAAGAGAAATGAGAGGGTAACGCGAATCGGAGGAAAGGCAACGTAGGGATGACCTGCTTTGTAAGGCGTGCTTATGATAAGAAGAAAATGGGGGAAAAAGAGAAGAAAAAGAGAAAGAGAGGAGGAAGAGGAGGAGAGTCAAGATGGGAGAGAAGACGAAGCAACCAAGGCGTTGAAGACACTGTAACCCTTCATGTATTTTACTTAATTGTAAATACACAAAATTTGTAAGTATTTTGTAATCTCATAATGCTCGATTTGTAACCTTGTTTCGATACTCGTTGTAATTCAATGTATGTATAAACTCCGATACAAAGATGTATATAGTACATTTTATAAACAACTTTTTAAGGACAAGAATGCTATGATCAATAAAATTGACATATTCAAAGCATACATTCTTTGTTATTATCGCTTGTGTTTGTTGTAATTTTTCTCTATTTAAGTTTTGGCATCATCAAAAAGGGAAAGTTGTTAGGAAATTTATTGTTAAGATTTTGATGATACCATGTAAAACATAGAATAGAGAGTTGGCACTCCATTTTCCTTGTATTTTTATTTTGTAATAGATAGGACTTCATGAGTGTGTAAAGTCACTATGTCGAAGAATGCAAGAAGTCAATCAAGATTAGAGTGAAGACCCAGTGTATGTCCCGAAATGTGGTCAAGATGGAAGCCAAAGACTCGATTGAAGGAGATCTAGCCGAGGAACAGTGTGTAAAGGTTGAAGAAGTGTCGATTAAGTCATCAGGAGAGCGAGAGTCTACTAGTTGAATTGGGAGTTGATTCATTCCTAAAAGGTTGGAGCAGACTCAAGTCAAAGGGGTAAAGGCATCATCAAGTCAAATCGATCGGCGTTAATCCGTTGGATGGAAGTAAAGGATATTACTCGATATAGTAATGAGTCCAAGCGCCTGTCTTAAAGTATTTGTCCCAAGATCGTGCAAAAAGAATAAACCAATGGAAAGCATCAAGCTTGTGTCGGACTCGAAAAGTTGCGCAGAGTCATTTAATACAAGAAAGGGTCAACATCACCATGCCGCAAGTCAAGAAAAGACAAACCATTGAACAAGAAAGTGTCATTTGAAAATAACCTATCTCTTCAATGGGAAAATTTTCAAATGAACACTATCAAAGGCCGAGGAAGCATTTGAGAAACGGTAGAACCGATCTAACAAGCAATTTTAAAGTAAGCAAAACCCGCAATCATCTCAAAGCTTATCAAGAAATTCCTCAAGCCTAAAACTCGAAGGAAAGAATACTTCAACCAGTTGAAGAGGAAAAGTTTTAAAGAACAAAATGAGTCTACTCTCCAAGTTTGAAGGAGTTGTAGTAAGGTTCAAGGTCAAACCAGAAGTTTCAAGCTCGTTGGAAGGTGTGTGATCAATTCCAAGGGTTTGAAAGGAGTTGAAGTAGCAAGGCAACTGTCTTGTGAAGAAGCCGAGTCGCAGGAGAAACCAACTATGTGATCAAGGCTATCTCTAGATCAAGAACTACTTTGTAACATGATCATTACTTAGTAGATTCCTCCAGGAGTTGGAATAGAGTGGATTAGAGGAATTACCCCATCCTCGAACCACTATAAAATTTACTTGTGTCATTCACTTTCAACACTTTACTTTCTTGCGTACATCTATATCTCACGATAACTTAAATTGTAACCCGGTGATAATAACATTGCTAAAAACAAGTGTTAAAAACATGCTTAAAATTTACTAAGGGTATTAAGTCTTCCTATGTATAAAACCAAATCAATCGAAAAGTTAAGTGTTAGCCGACGCACTAAGTTATACTATCAATAGCTCGATCGAGTCTGTTGATTGGGTAACTTTGCTAAAGTGTTGGGAAATTTATTGTTTTGATTTTGATGAATGCCATGTAAAACTTAGAATAGGAAGTTGGCACCCCATTTTTGTTGTAAATCGCATTGTAATAAATAGGTTTGGGTCAAGCCGAGTTAAGTCACTATGCCCAAACATGCAAGAAGACAACCGGAGACTAGAAGGAAGACTCATTGCAAGACATTGAGTATGGCAAAGAAGAGAAGACAAGAACTCGATCAAGGAGCAGCTAAGATGCGGTGAGAGGAGTATTAGTCAAGTCAACTCAAGATAAGCCAAGTCTCAAGTTGAAGTGATGAAGAGTTATCCAATGATTAGAAGTCGACTCTAAGTCACCTGGGGAAAGCAAGAAAATGCAATCAAGTCGAGATAATCGAAAAAGATCCGTTGTACGTAAATCAAGAGAATTACTTAAACAAGTAATATCTCCATGCTACCTTTCTCAAGTGCTCATCCCGAAGCGTGCAAAAGGAATAAACCAATGGGAAGCACTACACCGTGTCGAACTCAAAAGTCAAGAACAATTCATACGAGGAAATGGCAATTCCAAGGATCGCAACAAGACAAGCCAACGACCACAAATGACTTTCAAAAATAAGCCTATCTCTTCAACGGGAAGATTTTTGAAAGCTCACTATAGAAGGCCGAGGAATAACTCGAGAAAAGGTTACAAAGGTTACCCGACCATCCGAGAATTGAATACAAGCAAGAAAGAAACATTTTGTAACCCGAAATATTCTCAAGTTATTAAACGCTCAATCCTCAAGCCCCCGCATTACGAAGAACATCAATCCAACACTCACCCGTGAAGGAAAGATAACTTCAATCAGTTGAAGAGGAAATTACTAAAGAATAAAGGGGTCTACATTCCACGAAGGATTGTAGGAAGGTTCAAGGTCGAACCATGTCTTGAGCTTTTGGAGGGCTTCGTGATCAAATCCAAAGAGCTTGAGCAAGTGGGTCAGAGTAGCAAAGCAAGCCGCCGTGTGAAGAAGCCGAGTCGTCACGAGAAGCCGGTGAGTGATCAAGGCGTCTCCGGATCGAGTCCCAAAGGATCAAGTCACCGTGTGTGATCAAGACTTGTATCCGGATCATTACCACTTTGTATCTCGATGAATACCTAGTGGATTCCTCCAGAGTTGGAGAAGAGAGGAGTAGAAGAATTACCCCATCTTCGAACCTCTATAAATACTTATCGTGTCATTTACATTCCAACACTTTAAATTCCCGCATCTTATTTGCTTAACTTTGTCGATAAATTTGCTATCTACTTGATAATTTCTAAGAACTAAATCAAGCTTTAAATCTCTACTAAACCATACTTAAGGGTGTTAAGTCTTCCTGAAAACAAACCACAGTTGAGCTAATTGAGTCTTAAATTTGAGTTATTCTATCAACAACCGAGTCTGTTGAGTGACTAACTCTCTTGATTAACTAAATTGGTCATGTCACCCAGACACAAATTGTGTAGTATCAACTCGAACTTTTAAAAGGACTAAATCGAAAATTTGGTAAGGTTTATTCAACCCCCTTCTAAACCTTACACTCACACCCCTTGGGACCTACAAGTGGTATCGTGAGCGGTTGGTTCATTTAGCCTTCCGCACCGGTTCTTGAACTAGATCTCCAAATTTTTCAAAGTCCGCTTTTGTACTTAAATTTTCAAAACTCCTTTTATCATTAAAAATTATTATCATGGAAGCAAATTTGACACGCATCCCTATGTTCACAATTGAAGAATTTGATGATTGGAAAATTCGTATGCGTGCTCATCTATCAAAGATTACATGATGAGATGTGGATAGTGATAGAGGATGGGCCACTACAAATCTTAAAAGTGAACACAAACTTTAAGAAGAGTCGATTGAGGTGAAGAGGATGTTGCCCTAGACCGGCTATGGTTGAAAAACCAAGAACCGAATGGACAAATGATGACGAGAAAAAGATACAACCTAGACAATGCGGCCAAGGACATCCTTTACAAAACCTCGACAAAGCCATGTTCAATAAAGTCAAATCATGCAAAACGGCTAAAGAAATCGGGACAAGCTAACATTGATTTGTGAAGGCTCGAGCAAATCAAGGAAAATAAATTATCAAGAATTTGCACAAAAATTTGAGAATATCAAAATGATCGCAGAGAAAACCTGGATCAACTAGATGCTCGGTTCACGTAAATCACCAACGAGCTATCTCGCTTGGAAAGGAATATACACGAGAATGAAATGTGTATGAAAATCCTAAAAAGTCTCTCAAATTTGAATGGGAAATGAAGGTCATGGCATCGAGACATTCCATGGACCTATCGAAGACCTCCAACCATGAACTATTGTCGATCTCAAAGCCTACGAATTTGAGAAGAAAAAGATCGGAAGAGACAATTTTGTACCCAAAATTTGCTCTAATTGTTAAGGATGGAAAGAGAGCCGAGGTCAAAAAGTCATTGATCCGGAAGAAATAGCCCCGATGGTTAAATGGTTCAACAAGTTCTTCAATAAAAACTACAAGAGAGGCAAGGGCGAATCTTCCGAGAAGACACTCGGCTCCCTCCAAGTCAAGAGAAGATAGGCCAACCAAGAGAACAGATCATCAAAAAGTGAATATCAAAGGGTGACAATCCAAGATTGGAAAAGAGCTGATCAAAAGGTTGAATATCTATCCGAACCGTAGGCAACCAGGTCACTATGCCATTGATCGACGCCCATATCCTCGTAGTCAACAAATACAAGAATGAAGAAGAAAGAAAGGTCTTCAGAGAAAGAAGACAAGAAAAGAGAAAGGCAATGTTGGTGCGCAGAGAATCCGAGTCAAAAGACATAGCCGAGTCGTGAGAGAGAAGTGAAGCCGACTACTCAAGTGACTCGAAGAAGAAGCCCCGATCCGTTTGATGGCCAAGGAACAAGATCAACCCGACCAAGAAGATGAGGTACACTCTAACTCATCAAACTCGATTCTAGTGATAGTGATCGTGACACACACACTTCATCACCCACTCGATCTTTATGATTCATTAGGCAAAATGACGAAAGATTTTGAACACATTAAATCCTCACACACACTACTAATGAGGAAACCAACCTACTCAAGAGCCAAAACTCACAGATGACTAAGGAGCCGAGTACTCTAAGTCAAATAGCCGATGATAATAAAAGTTTAAAGGCTGAAAATGCCAAGCTAATAGCGAGTAAATAGTGCCATAGAAAAGAGGGAGAATGACCTCAAAAATGTGATTGCCTCATTCACTAAGGCATCTAAATCATTGGATGATCTTATTATGAGTCAAAGAGAATGTGGAGACAAGACAAAGCTTAGATTTAATTCCTCTGTGCTATGTCAAACTCCAAAAGTAATTTTGGAAAAAGGATCTTCAAGCAATGAAGAGTCAAAAATCCAAAACTCCAAATGGTGCACACACATTCACTCCAAAGCACAATTACAAGCAAAGCGGCCTTGGTTATAAAGGAAAAGGAAAACACCATTGAGTGCGCCTGAAAGGACAAAGTGAGAAGAGATTGATCGAGTTCCTCAACAAATTCCAAACGAAAAATACTCAGAAAGAAGAAACAGAGCTACCAAAAACCCGGAAAATCTATAAAAGAAATACATATGATGGGAATGGTAGAAAATATCCAAGCTAAGTCGATTGGAATGATGGGAACTATCAACATAAACTTATGGAATATAAGCCCAAATGGCAAAGGCCTAGAACTCAAAGAAAGGCCATTCCAAAAGTATAAGAGCTTTCATCAAAGACACACATATGCACCTAGGAACTACACTCAGAGACACCACAATTACCCAAAGAAGGCGATTGGTAAAACACATACACAGCATACATGAGACAAAAGAGACAGGATGTATGAACCTAGAATCCCCAAGCAATTTGCCAATATTAATTATGATTATGGCATCGATAGATGGCAACCCCTTAGAGTCAAATCATTTGGCTATAAGTTGGTTGGATCATCTTTCAATTCTAACCCCTCGTGACCTGCACACATATGGGTACCTAAAACTTAATTTCCTTGATTGCGGGTTCAAGGAACAACCGAGTGCCAAGGATCCTGGTACATGGATAGTGGTCATTCCATACATATGACAGAAACAAGAAACATCTGTCAAAATTCAAGGAAATTAAAGGAGCAAAAGTCATATTTGGAGGAAATGAAGCTCCAGGTGAAATAAGAGGCATTGGATCCATCAAGAGGAATGGATTAGAAACCACAGATGTTGCATATGTTGAAGGACTCAACTTCAACTTGCTAAGCATCGACCAACTCGTGACAAGGGCTATAATGTTGGATTTAACATGGGTATATGCCAAATTAAGGATCTTGAATCGAATGAAGTTATGTTGCAAGGATGCGGACAAAAGAACATGTATGTAGTAGATTGGTCAACCGCTACACCCAAAGACTGTCTATTAGCAAAGAGCATAGTGAATCAAGTTGGTTGTGGCACACAAAGTCGAGTCACCTAAATTTCAAAACGATTAACAAGCTTGCGAAGTAATCTTGTGGAAGGACCACGGACTCAAGATATACAAGAAGGAGAGTATATGTGACGCATGTCGAAGGGAAAAAGATCAAATCATCATTCAAAGCAAAGACCGCCCATCTTCAACAATGTTAGGAATTTTATTGTTTAGATTTTGATGAATGCCATGTAAAACTTAGAATAGAAAGTTGGCACCCCAATTCTTGTAGAAATGTATTGTAACAATTAGAGTGGCCAAGCCGAGTTAAGTCACCACGCCCTAACATGCAAGAATACAACTGAAGGCTTGAAGGAAAACTCACGAGAGACAAGTGAGTACAAGAAAAAGAGCAGACAGAACTCGATCAAGAAGCGGTGAGATGCAAACAGTGGAACATCACCAAGTCAACTCAAGAGAAGCCAAGTCTCAAGGGTGATGAAGAGTTATTCTTTGATTGGAAGTCGACTCTAAGTCACCTGGGGAAAGCAAGGAAAAGCAATCAAGTCGAGATAATCAGAAAAGAACCGTTGTATTTAAATCAAGAGATTTACTTAAACAAGTAATATCTCCATACTACCTTTCTTGGAGTGCTCAGTCCCTCAAGCGTGCAAAAGGAATGAACCAATGGGAAGCACTACACCGTGTCGACTCGAAAAGGTGATAAAACAATTCATACGAGGAAATGGCAATTCCAAGAAGCGCAAGCCAACGATCGCAAAGTGACTTTCAAAAATGAGCCTATCTCTTCAACGGGCAAATTTTTGAAAGTTCACTATAAAAGGCCGAGGAGTTTGTTTGAGAAAGATGCAAAAATGACACATACGTGAGATATACAAGCACATCGTAAAACTTAAACAATCTCAATCCTCAAGCCTACATTTCAAGTACATCAATCCAACACTTACCTCGTGAAGGAAGAGAACTTCAACCAAGAGTTGAAGAGGAAACCTTTGAAAACAAGGGTCTACATTCCGGGAAGGATTGTAGAAAGGTTCAAGGTGAACCAAGTCTTAAGCTCTTGGAGGGCTTCGTGACCAAATCCAAAGTGCTTAAGCAAGTGAGTTGAGTAGCAAGCGCAAACGCCTGTGAAGAAGGTTTCGAGTCGCACGAGAAGCCACCGAGTGATCAAGGCGTCTCGATCGAGTCCCAAAGGATCAAGTCGGCCTGTTGTGATCAAGACTTGTATACGGGTTACCACTTTGTAAACCGATCATTACTCAGTGGATTCCTCCAGGAGTTGGAGAAGAGAGGAGTAGAAGAATTACCCCATCTTCGAACCTCTATAAAAACTTTATCGTGTCATTTACATTTCAAAGATTTAAATTTCTCGCACTTTTAAATTGCTTATATCTCACGATAAATTTGCTATCCATTTGATAATTTATAAAGTACTAAATCAAGTCAGAAAAACTTGCTTAATCAAACTTAAGGGTGTTAAGTCTTCCAATGAAAACAAAACCACAATTGAGTCAAATTATAGCCAATTTGAAAGTTACTCTATTAACAACAAATTTGAGTCTGTTGAGAGATTAACTCTCTTGAGTGACTAATTCGATTGTCCATCAAGGACACATTTGTGTAGAACTCAGAGATTTAAAAGGACTAAATCGAAAATTTGGTAAGGTTTATTCAACCCCCCTTCTAAACCTTACACTTACACCCCTTGGGACCTACAAGTGGTATCGAGCGGTTGGTTCATTGAACCCTCCGCACCGGTTCTTGAACTAGATCTCCAAACTTTTCAAAAGTCTACTTTAGTACTTAAACTTTCAAAACTCTTTTCTATCATTCAAAGTTATTATCATGGAAGCAAATCTAACACGCATTCCTATGTTCACTATTGAAGAATTTGATGATTGGAAAATTCGTATGCGTGCTCATCTATCAAAGATTACATGATGAGATGTGGATAGTGATAGAAGATGGGCCTCGCAAATATTAAAGGTGAACACGGTATGCACGAAGAGCACCGGCGGGAAGGGAAGAGAAAGAGACCCGGCACGGACCGGTGATGGTTGAAAAACCAAGAACCGAGTGGACAAATGATGACAGAAAAAGATACAACCTGGAAAATGTAGCCAAGGACATTCTTTACAAAACCTTGGACAAAGCCATGTTCAATAAAGTGAAATCTTGCAAAACGGCTAAGGAAATCGGGACAAACCGACATTGATTTGCGAAGGCTCGGAAGCAAATCAAAGAAAACAAACTATCGCTGGTCAGACAAAAATTTGAGAACTTTAAAATGACTCTCGAGAAAACCTGGATCAACCGGATGCTCGGTTTACGTAAATCACAAATGAGTCAGTTTCTACACTTGGAAAGGAATATACACGAATGAAATGTGTATGAAGATCCTAAAAGTCTTCCAAATTGAATGGGAAATGAAGGTCATGGCATTGAGACACTCCATGGACCTATCAAAGACATCCAATCATGAGTTATTCTCGCAGACCTCAAAGCCTACGAGTTTGAGTGAGAAGGAAAGACCAGGAAGAGACATGTACCCAAAACAATTGCTCTAATTGTCAAAGATGGAAGGAGAGTCGAGGTCAAAGAGGCAATTGACCCGGAAGAAATAGCCCACGATGGTTAAAAGATTTAACAAGTTCTTTAACAAGAACTACAAGAGAGGAAAGGTGAATCCTCCGAAGACACTCGGCTCCCTCCAAATCAAGGGATGATAGGCCAACCAAGAGAACAGATCATCAACAAGTTGAGTATCAAAGGGTCGACAACTCAAGAATAGAAAGAGTCGATCAAAAGGCTGAATATCTATGTTGGAATTGTAGACAACCAGGTCACTATGCCATTGATTGCTCATATCCCGTATTCAACAAGACAGAACGAAGAAGAAAGAAAAAGGTCTTGAGAGAAAGAAGACAAGAGAAGAAAAAGGCAATGATGGCTGCAGCAGATGGCCGAGGCCAAGTCAAGAGAGACGGTGACTCGAGAGAGCGTGAAGCCGACTACTCAAGTGACTCGAAGAAGAAGCCTTGATCCGCTTAATGGCCAAAGAACAAGATCAAGAAGATGAGGTACAATCTAACTCAACAAGCTCGGACACTAGTGATAGTGATCGTGACACACACACTTCATCACCCACTCGATCTTTATGATTCATTAGGCAAAATGATGAAAGATTTTGAGCACATTAAAACCTCACACACACTATTGAATGAGGAAAACAACCTACTCAAAAGTCAAAACTCAAAGCTGACTAAGGAGCTGAGTACTCTAAGTCAAATAGTTGATGAGAATAAAAGTTTAAAAGGCCGAAAATGCTAAATTAATAGCAGAAATTGCGCTATAGAAAAGAGAGGAGAATGACCTAAAAATTTTATGCCTCATTCACTAAGGCATCTAAATCATTGGATGATCTTATTATGAGTCAAAGAGAATGTGGAGACAAGACAGCTTAGGATTTAATTCCTTTGTGCCATGTCAAACCTCAAGAGTAATTTTGGAAAAAGGATCTTCAAGTCATGAAGAGTCTGAAAAATCCAAAACTCTAAATGTTGCACACACTTTCAATCCAAAGCACAATACTAAGCAAACTGGCCTTGGTTACAAAGGAAAAGGAAAACAGCCGATTGAGAGTCCGAAAGGACGGTGAGAAGAGATTCACCGAGTCCTCAAAGAGACTCCAAACAGTAAAAATACTCAGAAAGAAGAAGCAGAGCTACCAAAAATCCTTAAGAAAACTCATAAAAGAAATACATATGATGGGAATGGTAGAAAATATCCAAGCCAAGGTGATGGAATAATGTGAACTATCACCTAGACTTATGGAATACAAGCCCAAATGGCAAAGGCCTAGAACTCAACAAAGGCCATTCCAAAAGCATAAGAGCTTTCATCAAAGACACATATGCACCTAGGCACTACACTAAAAGACACCACAATTACCCAAGAAAGGCAATTGCTAAAACATACACGCAGGCATACAGACAAAAGAGACAAAATTTGTATGAACCTAGAATCCCCAAGCAATTTGCCAGGATTAATTATGATTATGGCATCGATAGATGGCAACCTCTTAGAGTAAAATCATTTGGCTATAAGGTTGGTTGGATCATCTTACAATTTAACCCCTCAGGACCCGGCACAAGTATGGGTACCTAAAACTTAATTTCCTTGATTGCGAGTTCAAGGAACAAGTGAGTGCCAAGGAACCTGGTACATGGATAGTGGTACATTCCGACATATATGACAGAAATAAGAGAAATCTGTCAAAATTCAAGGAAGTCAAAGGAGCCAAAGTCATATTTGGAGGAAATGAAGCTCCTGGTGAAATAAGAGGCATTGGATCCATCAAGAGGAATGGATTAGAAATCACAGATGTTGCATATGTTGAAGGACTAAACTTCAATTTACTAAGCATCACCAACTCGTGACAAGGGCTACAATGTTGGATTCAACATGGGCATATGCCAAATCAAAGACATTGAATCAAATGAAGTGGTCTTTGCAAGGATGTATTGTAAAAATATGTATGTAGTAGATTGGTCAACTGCTACACCCAAAGACTGTCTACTTGCAAAGAGCACATCCGAATCAAGTTGGGCATGCGGGCACAAAAAGCCGAGTCATCCAATTTCAAAACGATCAACAAACTTGCAAGAAGTCATCTTGTGAAAGGACTTCCGGACAAAGATACAAGAAGGAGAGTATATGTGACACATGTCGAAGGGAAAACAAATCAAGTCGTCGTTCAAAGAAAAGACATGCCCATCCTCAACTAGAATATTGCATCCGCTTCATATGGATCTATTTGGCCCAAAGTGGAACCAAACAAAGATAAGTGGAAAGAAATACACCTTGGTGGTAGTAGATGACTACTCAAGATATACATGGACAATATTCATGTGCAAGAAGAAAGAAACTCTACAAAAACTACCCACGGTGATGAAGAGGATTCAAAATGAGAATAGTCAATCCATTATCAAAATAAGATCGATAGAGGAACCGAGTTTGTCAATGGAATAATAACTCGAGATTGTATTGAGAATGGTATTGGTCATGAACTGTCAGCTACAGCAAAGGACTCCACAAATGAGAATGGAGTTGCGAGAAAGAAGAAATAGAACCCTCAAAGAAGCGGCAAGGACCATGTTAGTCAAGCAGGTTACCAAAAAGATTTTGGGTCAAGCAATCAACTGACTTGCTACACCCAAAACAGATGTATGATAAATAGACGGTGACAAAGACTCCTATGAGATCCGGATTGGAAGAAAACCAAATGTTGCATATTTCGGGATATTTGGATGTAAATGCTTCATCCACAACAATGGCAAAGACAACCTAAAGGCTTTTGATGCTAAAGCGATGAGGGTATCTTCAGATACTCAAAGCAAAGCCTACGAATACTCAACAAAAGAACTATGGTTACTGAAGAATCCATTCATGTAGTATTCGATGAGCCAAATGTAAATGGGAAGACATTGAAGAGTCACCGATAAGTTCGAATCATCCAACCTTACGAAGAGTCCCTATGTCAAGCCAGGCGGCAGGATTATCAATTGAGAAGAAGATGAGATAATTTGAATCTCAAAAGCACCGGAAAATCTGCGGTGAGTGATCACGAGAGAGTCGACCACACAAAGAATACAAACGTTGCAAGTCGATCAATCCGGCTAACTTACTTCAACCCGACGTAAGATGGCCGAGAGACCATCCACCGAACTTGTCATTGGAGATATAAGAGAAGGTGTCAAGAAAAGATCGAACCCAACAAGAAGCAATGTTCACATGCTTCATCTCGCAAATAGAGCCCAAAGATGTGTCACAAGCATTGGACGACACACATTGGATTCAAGCTATGCAAGAAGAGCTGAATCAGTTTGAGAGAAATAAAGTATGGGAATTAGTACAAAGACCCATACATCAAAATGTTATTGGAACCAAATGGGTATTCGTAAATAAGATGAACGAGGAAGGTTCGGGTAAGAAACAAAGCAAGATTGGTAGCCAAAGGATATTGCCAAGAAGAAGGAATAGATTTTGATGAAACATTTGCTCCTGTAGCAAGATTGGAAGCTATAAGGATGTTTCTTGCCTATGCAGCTCACAAGAATTTCATTGTATATCAAATGGATGTAAAAAGTGCATTCCTGAATGGTTTATTGGAAGAAGAAGTGTATGTTGAACAACCTCCAGGATTTGAGCAGAAGACTCTTGGAGACAAGGTATACAAACTCAAGAAAGCCCTGTACGGATTGAAACAGGCACCCAGAGCATGGTATGATACCCTGTCACAATTCCTAACCGAAAATGGATTCACAAAAGGAAAAGTAGATAGAACACTTTTCTTTAATTCAAGACAAGAAGAGTATACCGATTGTTCAAATATATGTTGATGACATCATCTTTGGATCCACTAACAAAGAGTTGTGTGAAAAATTCTCAAACCTCATGCAAAGTAAATTTGAAATGAGCATGATGGGAGAGTCGACATTCTTCCTTGGACTTCAAGTGAAAATTGGTGAAGGATGGAACCTTCATAAGTCAAACAAAATACACCGAGATTTAATGAAGAAATTTGGTATGGAGGAGAAGTCTTCAGTAAAAATACCAATGAACACATCAGTCAAAATGGACATGGATGCAGATGGCAAGCCTGTAGATCAAAAACAAGATACAGAGCACTTATTGGATCATTGCTCTATCTTACACTAGCGAGCCGACATCACCTTTCTTTGTAGGTGTATGTGCAAGATTTCAATCGCTCCAAAAGAGAGCCATATGACAAAGAAAGCTAAGAGAATATTGAGATACTTGAAAGGAAGCCAAGAAGTAGGCCTATGGTATCCAAAGGAAGGTGGATTCAAGCTAATTGGCTATTCGACTGACTATGCTTTGGATGCAGAGTGGACAGGAAGAGCACTTCAGTGCACATGTCAAATGCTTGAAACAAACTAATTTCCTGGTTTAGCAAGAAGCAAAACTCAATAGCCACCTCTGGTGAGGCGAATACATAGTGCGGCGGTTTGCAGCCAAGTACTATGGATGAGACAAAGAATGAGAGACTATGAAGTTGAAGAAAAAGAAATTCCAATCATGTGCGATAACACAAGTGCAATTTCAATCACTCAAAATCCCTCGTGTTGCACTCAAGAACAAAACATATAGATGTCGGATATCATTTCATAAGAGATCATGTTGAAAAGAAGGACATTATCTTGGAATATATCTCAACCGACAAACAACTAGCCGACATCTTCACAAAACCATTATGTGAGTCAAGATTTGAAGAACTCAAACATGAGTTGGGGCTAATTGAGCTAAGCCGAGACACGAAGAATCAAAGAAAAGAAATGGAACAGAAAGAAGGTGAAAAAGAGTGAAAACAAAAATCACCAAGAATCACCAGACGGAAAAGTCACTATACCAAGTCATTGATAGCATTTGAATCACTAAGAGAAATGTGAGAAGCGAGTTTAATCGCCTAAGAGATAAGTTGAATAACTTATGAGCAAAGTGACAAAAACACACGTTTTGACTTTGCGGGAATGTTTTAAGAGACACGCCAAAGATAATGATGATGTGTGCAGACATAAAGCCGCACACCAAGCCTATGATTGGATATAAATGTCGCCGCATTAAATACGAGACATGAATCGCTCAATATGCGTGCGAAATCCAAGCCGTTGATTTCGATCACGATTCAAAACCGCTCCGCACGCCCTTTCATAAACCATATTTAAACCATTTTTCGTCCGTTTCTCTCTCACACTTCTAAAACTGCTCAATCTCTCTCTCAAAAGGCAAAGGCAAATACTCTCGAAACCCTATCAACCTTCAAATCAATTTCTGAATTTTTCTTGAAATTATTTAGAAATGGCACCAACTTATGACTTTACCAAGTTGGGAAAACAAATCCACACCGGTTCGACCGTGGATTTCGATTTTAATGGTGAAGCAGGGGTCCGACGACACCCTGGTGAAGAAAATCGCGAGAAGTTGGACATGGTTGCCAAATGTATCGACATCAAATTTGGCCGCTTTGACCAATCACAAAGGCAAAGCCGATTGTGATGGCTGCAATCATTGAAGAAAAGAAGATCAATGGCTGAGTTTATCTACAGACACTCTGCCCTTAACGTGGGAACAAGTCCTTCAAAGAAGATGGGTCATTTGGAGGATCCTCGGGATATGGCCTAGTGATTGGCCGACTATGGAGGTGAAAGGAGTCCCTCTCGACATGGAAAGCATTCCATGTTAACAAGAGGATGTTGAGCTAACCTCTCCGGTGCTCGAAAGCGAGCTTACGCCAAGAGAGCTTACACTGAGGGGGAATCACCTGACCCCAAGACACACCGCCTCCTCTCCAACCAGAAGAAAGTCGCCCCATGCAAAGAAAAGATCACGCCATGCAAAGAAAGAAAACCAAACATGCTCCCCGCCCCCGCAGAAGTCACCCGCCCAGCCAGCCCATGTCACCCGCCCTGCGGCAAAGAGCGGTCGAGAAGGACTCCCAAATACCTTCTCCGATTGTCAAAAGGAGGAGAACCGACAAGCCTAGACGGCCGCCTCCTCGTAAACAAACACCAAGAGACTGCCCCCGCGCCCAAGACTCGAGAGGACACCGCCCAACTGTAAATTCCCCTGGTACAAACCAGGAGACGAAGAAGACTCGTCAAGCGGCCCGAACAGAGAAACCATTTGAGTCGATTACTCACCTAGCACAAACACGGAGACTACCGGAGAAGTAGAGTCTCCGGATGTAGTTGATGAAACAGCCAAGTCTCTCAAGGCAATCAACAGAGGCAACCAAGACACACAGTAGCTCACACAACCAAACTCAAGAAGAACCAGCCCAAGCGGATAGTGATGTAATGATCCTATCTCCACCTTACCCGACATCCAAAATCGTCTGCGTGAGTGGAGAAAATGGAAGTTGAGCAAGTCAAGGGAACAGTTCCAACGGCCTGAATTCATAGAAGAAGAAGAGGAATCGCTAAATTTCCTCGATCGACTCTCTTTGTGCTCCCAAAGACTTGATGAGGACAACTTAGACATCCCGCAAATCTACAAGGAGGAGAGAGCAAAGCAAGTCAAGAAGCCAAGCACGTGAGAAGGCAAGTATCCGCCCCTATCTCCGGCACTACGTAACACTTCCATCCTCTCCTTGATGTCTTCTCCGAAAGTGACGAGGAACCAGGAGAATGATGTCGCCACGTAAGAGTTGCAAATGCAAAGAAGCATTGCACGAATCAAGAATCCTTCACAAGCAAAGATTAATGGAGGGACCAGGAGAGTCCTCGAACACACTGAAATCGATCCAATGGGAGTGGTTCACAAATAGCCCACTGTTGTTCCGCTACCACTTCCCCAGCTCACTCGGAAGAAGGCAATAAGAGAGATGGCGATGAAACCGGGCTAGTGGGGACCCCGGTCGAGCCAACCCCTATTGAAGGTGTGCTACCACCGCCCCAATGGTTGAACCATCAATTGCAACAGCCGGGAGTCTAGAGACGAGTGACCCCACTCCAAGTCACTCACCGGGTGCGCCACCGAGGGGGAAACTCCCTCCACCGCAGCAGCAAGGTCGGAGGATGTCGCAGATGACTCCACAAAAAAGTAAGGAGGCGAAGAAGAGAAATTACAATCACAAGAAGAACATCAAGTTGCCATCAACGAAGCTCGGACGATTGAGACTCTCTCGGTGAGGTGCCAACCGCTCCTACGAAGGCTAATGACGCCGCCGATGCAATCGAGGCACGCGAAGGAAATGTACCGGGAGTTAACATTTCAGGCGATGAAAGTGCAATCCATGGGGTTGAGACTCCAATGGATGCCATCTTTGTAGAAGACCCTAAGACAGTGACGACACTCGTCGAAAGGGAGGACCAAGGCCTCGCAGCAGAGAGACCGCTTTGGAGGAAATGAAGGCCACGGGAGGTTGAGACTTCCCAGGGGGTAAAGAGGTCAAGTAGAGAACATCCCTCCCGCAATCATCGACCCATCCGAGAAAGAGATCAGCGCACTCCATGATTCCCGTGACAACCCCGATGTCACTTTTCCGGGGATCGGAAGGCGAAGAAGAAGTTGAGTCAACCCCATGACAAATCCAAGAGACTCATTGCGGATGTTCAGCACGAGCAAGTCGATCCCAAGACTACTCGTCAAACTTTTAACTTTGATGATGAGCCACCACTAGAAATCTCATCATCGTCCGATGACGCTGAGCGATAAGGCCGAGGACAAGTCTCATTGAAATGGAAAAATCACCGAGACCAACGGTCGTTAAGATACCGAGGCTCAAAGAAGCCGGGTCTACTTCACAACCAAACCCACCAACGTAAAACCATCGCTTCCCTCCTCACGCTATATTTGGATCGATTCCCAAAAGAACTTCACGCGCACCGCTTATCATCGAACAAATCCCGCTTGGCGGTGATGAATCTTTGTGGAATCTTTCCCTTTCTCACCGGAGATACCGTAACTCCACGAAGAGTCGAAAATGAGCAAGCACGCTATCACGGACCAATTGTTTTTCACTCAGGCACCATTGTTCCGGCCGATTTTGATTTCGACGTTGTATGGCCATCACCGCAATGTGAAGAATCATTTGAAGTTCAAGAAGTGTTCAAGGCACTCTTTGCTGAATTTGAACGAATGGAGAGGCATCAGCCTCTTTGGACATGCGCCGGACAACAGAGATGCCAACCTTTACGGTGACTTGAGAGAGGCATCACGGTCGGGATAAGGGAATGGTGGCACAACAAAGAATCAATGCGTGTGGAACGGTGAGATACTTTAACCTTATTCAACAAGTCTTGGTGTGGAGAGTCGAAAATGTTGATGTGAAAACGAAGCCGAGGGAACACATTGAACATATGCATGAAGCTCACACCGCCGAGATCAAGCCGCCGCGCGTGAGCGTAATGCAAATGATATACAGCGTTTGGAAGAACACATGACAAGAAAATTCAGCCTTCTCATGGCCGAGATGAAGCCGATTTCAGCAGAATCCAACGCTACTCGTCGAATTCCATGCAAAGATACAACGCACAGACTTGAAGCAAAATTCAACCATTAGAAGACTCGACTTCATGCTTGTCAAAGATGTTCCCGGGTTCCTCTATCCTTTGATGATGCCAAAAAGGGGGAAGAGGAATACCTTAAAGCAAAGAAATCTCAAGCCGAAAAGAAAGGAGCAAATGATGACAAGGGAACAAATTGAGAAGGGAAAATCACCGAGGAAATTTTGAAATCAAGAAAGGAAAATCACGAGGGGGAAGGATCAAAAGATATGACCTTGATGATTGCACAAACCCCCAATAGGGTCACACCGGTGACATTATAAGCAACAAACTCCCCGTGATCGCCACTCCAACACTCAGCTTTGTATCTATGGCCGAGAAGAGAAAAGCAATTGAAGCAGGATGAAGGAGGTGAAAGGAAGAATGGATGCCAGGGTGATGAACATCTTGAAAGAACACGGAGGCATTCCGGTTGACAGAGACACGTATGCCATTTCGTATGCTCGGACAGAGCCAAGATCAGATTTAATTCAAAACGCCGAATCAAGGATATTTTGCAAATATGTCCATGGCTCAAGCTTGGGACTCGTCGGGAAAAGGGTCTCACATTATGTGAAGAAGTCGATGACAACATACAACCTAAGCACACTCACTGGTCACTCCGCCGGGCACTCACCGAAAGAAGAAGGCCCCCAAGACAAGATATGCCCAGCAGGTAGAGGAAGAAGCGGCAGTGGAGGAAGAAGCTTCGGCACCCAGCCTCCGCCAAGAATATTGAATACGAGATCCGTGAAAGAAATGAGGGATCATCTGGCTGGGCTTGACCAAGTGGCGAACTTATGAGTGGCTAAAACCAACGCCGAGTATGTAAAGAGAATAGAAGAAGAAAACAAAAGACAAACTCAATGGCTATGGCAGAGAGAGAAAGAACAAGGAAAGATGAAGTCGCCAGAAGGTATATGAGAAGAAAAAAAGGCAAATTGATTGACGCGAGAAGAAGAGAAGAAGAGAAGAAGATCTCGATCAAGATGAAAGAGAGGAACAAGGAGATAAAGTGTTGTTGTCTCCAACCCTTCGTGTATTTTATATGTAAATACATACAATGTAAGTCTTCTCCGTAATAAAGCTATAAATTCTCTATTTTTTGTGAAGACAATTACATACTACGATACACCTTGTAAACTTGATTGTGTTAAGTACAAGAATGATATGATCAATAAAAAGATTGATTCTGCGCATACATTCTATGTCAATACACTATCTCAGATGTATCTTTGTTATTTGCATCTTTGTATGATTTAAGTTTTGGCATCATCAAAAAGGGGGAAATTGTTAGGAATTTTATTATTTAGATTTTGATGAATGCCATGTAAAACTTAGAATAGAAAGTTGGCACCCCAATTCTTGTCAGAAATGTATTGTAACAATTAGAGCTCGCTGCCGAGTTAAGTCACCACGCCCTAACATGCAAGAAGACAATCAAGGCTTGAAGGAAAATCACGAGAGACAAATTGAGTACAAAGAAGAAGAGCAGACAGAACTCGATCAAGAAGCGGTGAGATGCGGTGAGTGGAACATCACCAAGTCAACTCAAGAGAAGCCAAGTCTCAAGTCAAGTGACAAGAAGAGCCATCCATGATTGGAAGTCGACTCTAAGTCACCTGGGGGAAAGCAAGGAAAAGCAATCAAGTCGAGATAATCGAAAAAAGAACCGCATTTAAATCAAGAGATTTACTTAAACAAGTAATATCTCCATACTACCTTTCTTGGAGTGCTCACCCCCTGAAGCGTGCAAAAGGAATGAACCAATGGGAAGCACTACACCGTGTCGACTCAAAAAGGTGATAAAACAATTCATACGAGGAAATGGCAATTCCAAGAACCGCAAGCCAACGATCGCAAAGTGACTTTCAAAAATGAGCCTATCTCTTCAACGGGCAAATTTTTGAAAGTTCACTATAAAAGGCCGAGGAGTTTGTTTGAGAAAGATGCAAAAATGACACATACGTGAGATATACAAGCACATCGTAAAACTTAAACAATCTCAATCCTCAAGCCTACATTTCAAGTACATCAATCCAACACTTACCCGTGAAGGAAAGAGAACTTCAACCAGATTGAAGAGGAAACCTTTGAAAACAAGGGGTCTACATTCCGGAAGGATTGTAGAAAGGTTCAAGGTCGAACCAAGTCTTAAGCTCTTGGAGGGCTTCGTGATCAAATCCAAAGTGCTTAAGCAAGTGAGTCACATGAGTAGCAAGGCAAATGCCTGTGAAGAAGCCGAGTCACGAGAAGCCACCGAGTGATCAAGGCGTCTGCATCGAGTCCCAAATGATCAAGTCGGCTTTTGTGATCAAGACTTGTATCCGGACTGCTACCACTTTGTAAACCGATCATTACTTAGTGGATTCCTCCAGAGTTGGAGAAGAGAGGAGTAGAAGAATTACCCCATCTTCGAACCTCTATAAAAACTTTCTTCGTGTCATTTACATTTCAAAGATTTAAATTTCTCGCACTTTTAAATTGCTTATATCTCATTGATAAATTTGCTATCCATTTGATAATTTATAAAGTACTAAATCAAGTCAAAAACTTGCTCAATCAAACTTAAGGGTGTTAAGTCTTCCAATGAAAACAAAACCACGCTTGAGTCAAATTATAGCCAATGGTGAGTTACTCTATTAATGCTCAAATTTGAGTTCATTTGAGAGATTAACTCTCTTGAGTGACTAATTCGATCGTCCATCAAGGACACAAATTGTAGAACTCAGAGATTTAAAAGGACTAAATCGAAAATTTGGTAAGGTTTATTCAACCCCCCTTCTAAACCTTACACTTACACTCCTTGGGACCTACAAACAATAATATTACATCCGCTACATATGGATCTATTTGGCCCAAATGGAACCAAATAGCATAAGTGGAAAGAAATACACCTTGGTGGTAGTAGATGATTACTCAAGATATACATGGACTATATTCATGTGTAAGAAGAAAGAAAAACTCTACAGAAACTACCACTGGTGATGAAGAAAATTCAAAATGAAAAGAGCCAAACCATTATCAAAATAAGATCGAGATAGAGGAACCGAGTTTGTCAATGGGATAATAACTCGCATTGTATTGAAAATGGCATTGGTCATGAATTATCTCGCAGCAAGGACTCCACAAATGAGAATGGAGTTGCAAAAAGAAGGAATAGAACTCTCAAAGAAGCAAAGAAGGACCATGTTAGTCAAGCAGGGTTACCAAAAGATTTTGGGTCAAGCAATCAACACAACTTGCTACACTCAAAACAAGTATGATAAACAGAAGTGACAAAGACTCCTATGAGATTTGGACAGGGAGAAAACCAAATGTTGCATATTTTAGAATATTTGGATGTAAATGCTTCATCCATAACAATGTCAAAGACAATCTAAAGGCTTTCGATGCTAAAGTCGATGAAGGTATCTTCTTGGGGTACTTCCGAAAGCAAAGCCTACAGAGTACTCAACAAAAGGACTATGGTTGCAGAGGAATCCATTCATGTGGTATTCGATGAGCCAAATGTAAATGGAGAAGATATTGAAGAGTCACCGATGATAAGTCAATCATCCAAACATACGTAAAAATCCCTATGTCAAGCCGAAATCGAATTGTAAACTCGTAAGAAGATGAGATAGTCTGAATCTCAAAAAAACAGTGGAAAATTTGCGGCTAAGTGATTACGAGAGAGCCGATCAAAGCAACACAATCGCTAGAAGATGAATCCACCTAACTTACTTCAACCTCGATGTAAGATGGCCGAAAGACCATCCACTAGAACTTGTCATTGGAGATATAAGAGAAGGTGTCAAAACAAGATCCGTAACTCAACAAGAAGCTATGTTCACATGCTTTATCTCACAAATAGAGCCTAAAGATGTGTTACAAGCATTCGATGACACACATTGATTCAAGCCATGCAAGAAGAGTGAATCAGTTTGAAAGAAATAAAGTATGGTAATTAGTTCAAAGACCCACCCATCAAAATGTTATGGTACTAAATGGGTGTTCGTAAACAAGATGAACTATGAGGGTTCGTGGTAAGAAACAAAGCAAGACTAGTAGCCAAAGTATATTGCCAAGAAGAAGGAATAGATTTTGATGAAACATTTGCTCCTCGTAGCAAGATTGGAAGCTATAAGGATGTTTTTGCCTATGCACTCACAAGAATTTCATTGTATAGCAGATGGATGTAAAGTGCATTCCTAAATGGATTATTGAAGAAGAAGTGTATGTTGAACAACCTTCGGATTTGAGCGAGAAGACTCTGGAGATAAGGTATACAAACTCAAGAAAGCTCTGTATGGATTGAAACAGCACCCAGAGCATGGTATGATACTTTGTCACAATTCCTAATCGAGAATGGATTCACAAAAGGAAAAGTAGATAGAACACTTTTCAAAATTCAAGACAAGAAGAGTAGCACGCTTGTTCAAATATATGTGGATGACATCATTTTTGGATCCACAAACAAAGAGCTATGTGAAAAATTTCAAACTCATGCAAAGCAAATTTGAAATGAGCATGATGGGAGAGTCGACATTCTTCCTTGACTCCAAGTAAAACAACAGTAAGGATGGAACCTTCATAAGTCAAACAAAATACACAGAGATTTAATGAAGAAATTTGGTATGGAGGAGAAGTCTTCTCGTGAAAATACCAATGAATACATCACCAAAATGGACATGGATGCAGATGGCAAGCTCAGAGATCAAACAAGATATAGAGCACTTATTGGATCATTGCTCTATCTCATAGCAAGGTGCCGCATACACCACTTTTGCTATAGGTGTATGTGCGAGATTTCAATATGCTCCAAAAGAGAGCCATATGATAGCGGCTAAGAGAATCTTGAGATACTTGAAAGGAAGCTAAGAAGTTGGCTTATGGTATCCAAAGGAAGGTGGATTCAAGCTAATTGGCAATTCGGACTCGACTATGCCTTTGGATGTAGAGTTGACAGAAAAGACTCGGCAGATGTCAAATGCTTGGAAACAGGCTGATTTCTGGTTTAGCAAGAAGAAAAATTCATTAACCACCTCTACAAGCTGAAGCAGAATACATAGTCTGCGGGCAACTGTTGTGCCCAAGTCCTATGGATGAGACAACAACCGAGAGACTATGAAGTTGAAGAAAATGAAATTCCAATCATGTGTGATAAGACAAGTGCAATTGCAATCACTCGAGAATCATGTGTTGCACTCAAGAACAAAGCATATCGATGTCGATATCACTTCATAAGAGATCATGTTGAAAAGAAGGACATCATATTGGAATATATCTCAATCGATAAACAGTTGGTGACATATTCACAAAACCATTATGTGAGCCAAGATTTGAAGAACTCAAGAATGAGTTAGGGTTAATCGAAATGAGTGACACTCGAGAAGACTCAAAGAAAAGAGATGGAACACAAAAAGAGAAAAAGGATCAATTCTCAAAATCACCTAAATGAATCGGCCATGTCGGAGAGATAGCTATACCGAATTAGTGACAAATGAGTCATTGAGAGAACTGTGACGAGAAGAGTTAAATCGGCTAAGGGATAAGCTGAGTCATTTATGAGCAAAGTGACAAAAACGCAATGCTTTTACTAAGCGGGAATGTTAGAATGACGTCAAAGATAATGATGATGTGTACAGACAAAAAGTTGCATACCAAGCTTATGATTGGATATAAATGCTTTGCCGCATTAAATTCGAGACATTAAATGCTAATCGACGTGCAAAATCTAAGCCGTTGATTTCGATCACATTTCAAAACCACCAAGACGCCCTTTCAAAAACCATACTTAACTCATTTTCGTCTGTTTTCTCTCACATATTACCAAAACGGTTCATTTCTATCTCGTAAGCAAAGGCAAAACTCTCTCAAAACCCTATCGTATTCAAATCAATTTCTAAGTTTCTTTTCGGTGAAATCCTCGAAAAATGGCATCAACCTATGATTTTGTCAAGCTAGGGAAGCAAATCCACACTGTGGTCGACCATGGATTTCAAGGGCATGGTCAAATAGGGTCCGATGACACCTCATAAAGAAAATCGCTTGAAAAGCTCAAACGCCCCGGCCGAAACCATTTTCGACAATGGAGTTCTCGATGACCTATGTGGAAGAGGTCGATAGCCGGTTCTACGTGAATGCCGAGATTCACGATGAAGGGATAAGATCCTCGCATACATGGAAAGAAGTTCACCATCTCTCGCCAAGGATTTGGTGAACACTTCTCACTACCGACGGAAGGAGCATCGAGAAATCAACGGCCGATGTAAACCTGGCTGCCGCTTGGAAGGAAGAGCCAAGCCCGACTATATTTGATAAAATAGTTTACACAACAAACAAGAGGCCACGAAGGAGGACTACCACAAACTATTGGACATAATTGCCAAATGCATAGACATCAAATTTGGCAACTTTGACCAATCATCAAAAGCAAAGTTGATCGTAATGGTTGCGATCATCGAAGAAAGAAAAATAAATCGGCTGAGTTTGTCTACACAGACTATGCGAGAATGTAGGGAACAAATCCTTCAAGGAAGATGGTGCATTTGGAGGATCCTAGGATATGGCCAGGTGATTGGCGGTACCGATGGAGGTGAAAGGAGTCCTCTTAGACATGGAAAGGCGTTCCATGTAAATAAGAGGATGTTCAGATCAAACCTCTCGGGCGCACATAAGAGAGCCTACGCCAAGAGAGCCGACACGAGTGAGGGGGAATCACCGACCAAGATACAAATTGTTTCCTCTCCACCAAAGAAGAAAGTCGCCCCTGCAGCCGCTAAGAGAATCTGCCCCGCAGCCTACTAAGAAGATCGCTGCTCGCAAAGAAAGAAAAACAAACCCGCTCGTGCCCCCGAAGTTGAGTCACCGCCCGCAGCCCGTGTCTCCTACCCAAGCAAAGCGGTCGAGAAGGACTCTCAACTACCTTCTCCGATCGTCAAAAAGAGAGAATCGATAAGCCAAGATGGCCAGCCTCGTAAGAAGAAAACACAAAGACGCCCCGCCGCCCAAGACTCGTAAGAAACTCTCTCAACCGCAGGTTCCTCGGTACAAACTAGAGACGAAGAAGAATCATCAAGCACTCCGAGCTTGAGAAACCAGGGTGAGTCACCCACTCACCGAGCAGAGATACGGAGATCCCGGGAGAAGTAGAGTCTCAAGATATTATAGATGAAAACTAAGTCTCACAAGGCGATCAGCAGAGGCAAATTGAAGACACAAATGTAGTTCGCACAGTGAGACACAAGAAAAGTCGATAGAGATGATAGTGATGTGATGATCCTATCCCCACCTTACCAGGACATCCAAAATCGTGGCATGAGAGTGGAGGAAGTGGAAATTGAGTCAATCAAGGGAATAATTCCAACGCTGAATTTATAGAAGAGGAAGAGAAATCGCTGAACTTCCTTGATCGACCTCTCGTGATCTCAAAGATGGATGAAGAAAATCGCAAAGATATCTTGCAGATCTTCAAGGATAAGGAGAAGGAGAGACATGACAGAGGAAGCTAAAGGAACGTGAGAAGGCCGAGATCGCCCTATCACCGCACCACAAAAACACACATCATCTCCTTGATGTCTTATCGCATGATGATGAGGATCGGACCCGCCGCCGTCACGTAAGAGTTGCAAATGCAAAGAAGCAATGCATGAATCCGAATTCTTCATGAGAAGAGCATGATGGAGGACCAGGAGAGCCCTCCAAAACACAATGAAATTGATCCAATGGGAGTAGTGCGGCAAATCGCCACCGTTGTTGCTTCCACCACTTCCCCACTCACTCGGAAGAAGGATTTAAGGGAAATGGCGATGAAACCGGGTTAGTGGGGACCCCGGTCGAGCCAACCCCTAATGAAGGTGTCTTACCACCGCCCCAATGGTGAACACTCAAAAAAGTAGAAATAGCCGGAGTTTGGAGATGAGTGACCCCATTCCAAGTCACTCAATCGGTGCGCCACCGAGGGGGAAACTCCTCCACTCTGACAAGGTCGGAGGATCTTTGCAGATGACTCCACAACGAATTTAGGAGGCGAAGTGGAGAAGGTACAAACACAAAATACACAACAAGTTGCCATCAATGAAGCTCGACGATTGAGACTGTCTCGGTGAGGTGCCAACTGCTCAAGGCTAATGACGCCGCTGATGCGGTCGAGGCACATGATTTAAACAGCCCCGGGAGTTAACACTGGCGATGAAAGTGCAATACATGGGGTTGAGACTCAATGGATGCCACCACAGAAGACCCTAAGATAGTGACACTCGCCGAAAGGGAGGTCCATGCCCATTGCGATTGAGGCTCGCAGGAGATAATGAATGCCAACGGAGGTTGAGACTTCCCGGGGTAAAGAGGTGAAGTAGAGAACATCTCTCCCGCTATCATTGATCCATCTCGAAAAGGAGATAAGCGCTTCATGATTCCCGGATAATCCTAATGTAACTTTTCCGGGATCGGGGCGACGGAAGTCGAGTCATCCCCGTGATGATCAAAAGACTCACTGAGGATGTTCCAAGCACGAGCAAGTCGATCTCAAGACTACTCACAAACTTTCAATTTTGATGGTGAGCCACCAATGGAAATCTCATCATCGTCCGATGACGCTCGAGATAAGGCCGAGGACCATCCACTCCATTGGAGAAACCAAATGAGACCGACGGAAGTTGAGACACGGTGAGGCTCGGCAAAGTCGGGTCTACTTCACAAAAGACCCCAAACTGAACAGAGTCCCACGCGCGTAGGCTCCCAAGCCGCAACAGTTCGAATCCAAAAGGAACTTCACGCGCACCTTTCATCATTGAACAAATCCCAATTGGCCGTGATGATTCCTTTGTAGAATCATTTCCTTTCTCTCTAGAGGTACCCGACCTCCCGACGAGTCGAGAATGATCTCGCGCGCTTCCACGCACTGATCCTGTTCTTCCATTCGACACCATCGCCCGGTGACTATGACTTTTTTGATGGCCGCCACCGCAACGGAAAAACATTGAGTTCGGGAGGTGTTCAAAGCATTATTTTTGGTCGAAATTGAGCGGATGGAGAGGCACTAGGCCTCTATGGACATGACACTGGATAACAGAGATGCCAACCTTATGCGACTTGAGAGGCATAATCGAGAATCGGGAATGGTGGCAAACAAAGAAGAAACAATGCGTGTGGAACAAGCTAGATATTTCGAACATTGTTCGACAAGTCTTTGGTATGGAGAGCCGAGAATGCCGATGCAAAAACGAAATTCAGATGAAGCTAATTTCAGCAGAGTCCAACGCTACTCGCTCGAATTTCGTGCCGCATACTCCATAGCGGGGCACTCGAGGTAGAACTCGGCTATCATCGGCTCGACTTCCTCGCACAAGATATGTTTCAGGGTTCTCTCTCCTTTGATGATGCCAAAAAGGGGGAAGAGGAATACTTTAAAGCGCTAAAGAGATCTGAAGCTGAAAAGGAGGAAGCAACTGTGAAGGGAAAGACAGCTGAGGAAGTTACAAGGAAAAAGAAAGGAAAGTCTGTTGAGGGGGAAGAATCGAGAGATGTGACCTTAATGATTGCACAAACCCCCAACAAGGTCTTGTCACACTAATATTATATCAGAAGAAACTCCCAGGTGACTCGCCACTCCAACACTCGCTATATCTATGGTAAAAAAGAGAAAGACAATTGAAGCAGGGATGGAGGAAGTGGAAGGAAGAATGGATGCCCGAGTTATGAATATCTTGAAACAACATGGAGGCATTCCAGTAGACAGAGACACTTATGCCATCTCGATGCGGGGAATCGAGCCAAGATCGATTGATGAATTTAAAACGCCGCATCTGAAGGATACTTTGCAAACATGTCCATGGCTCAAGCTTGGGACTTGTATCTTGGGAAAAGGGTCTCACGCTATGTGAAGAAGCGACAGCAGGCAGACTCACCGACAGTCCTCTACTGGTCACTCCGCTAGTCACTCACCGAAAGAAGACCCCAAGACAATACATGCCCAAAAGAAGAGGAAGAAACAGTGGTGGAGGAAGAGGATTCGGACCCAGGCCTCCGCCTAAAAACATGGAGTACATAGATCCAGGCAAGAAATGAGGGATCTACTAGGTCTGGTCTTGACCAAGTAGCCAATCTCTGCAAGTGGCTAAAAGCAATGCCGAGTATGCGAAAAGAATAGAAGAAGAAAATAAGAGACAAACTCAGCTATGGGAGGAAAGACAAGAGATATTAAGAAGAGATGAAGCTGCCCGGAAGAATTATGAAAAGAAGAAGAAGGCGGTCAAGATGAGAAAAAGAGAAGAAGACTAGAAGATGACAGAATCAAGAAGATGAAAGAAGGAGGCGTCAAGGAGATGAAGTGTTCTTGTCCACCCCTTCATGTATTTTACTATGTAAATACATACTATGTAAGTCTTCTCGCAATAAAGTCAGTAAATTCTCTATCTTTTTGTGTAGACAAATGTTTGCTCGATACACCTTGTAAATTGTGTAAAAGAACAAGAATGTTATGATCAATAAAAGGATTGATTCTACGCATACATTCTATGTGAATGCACTATCTGTATGTATCTTTGCTATTTACATTTTGAATGTTTTAAGTTTTGGCATCATCAAAAAGGGGAAATTGTTGGGAAATTAATTGTTTAGATTTTGATAAATGCCATGTAAAACTTAGAATAGGAAGTTGGCACCCCATTTTGTTCTAAATCGCATTGTAATAAATAGGGCTGGTCAAGTGAGTTAAGTCACCTATGCCCAAACATGCAAGAAGACAACTGGAGACTAGAAGGAAGACTCACTGCAAGACAAAGTGAGTATGGCAAAGAAGAAAAGACAAGAACTCGATCAAGGAGCAGCTAAGATGCAATCGAGAGGAGTATCAGTCAAGTCAACTCAAGATAAGCCAAGTCTCAAGTTGAAGTGACAAAAGAGTCATCCATGATTGGAAGTCGACTCTAAGTCACCTGGGGAAAGCAAGGAAATGTCAAGTCGAGATAATGAAAAAGATCCGTTGTACGTAAATCAAGAGAATTACTTAAACAAGTAATATCTCCATGCTACCTTTCTCAAGTGCTCACCCCTTAAGCGTGCAAAAGGAATAAACCAATGGGAAGCACTACACCGTGTCGTAACTCGAAAAGTCAAGAACAATTCATACGAGGAAATGGCAATTCCAAGGATCGCAACAAGACAAGCCAACGACCACAAGTGACTTTAAAAATAAGCCTATCTCTTCAACGGGGCAGATTTTTGAAAGCTCACTATAAAAGGCTAAGGAATAACTCGAGAAAAGGTTACGAAGGTTACCCCGACCATCCGAGATTTGAATACAAGCAAGAAAGAAACATTTTGTAACCTCGAAATATTCTCAAGTTATTAAACGCTCAATCCTCAAGCCTACATTACGAAGAACATCAATCCAAAACTCACTGTGAAGGAAAGATAACTTAAATTAGTTGAAGAGGAAATTATCAAGAATAAAGGGGTCTACATTCCACGAAGGATTGTAGGAAGCTTCAAGGTTGAACCAAGTCTTGAGCTTTTGGAGGGCTTCGTGATCAAATCCAATGAGCTTGAGCAAGTGGGTTGTAGTAGCAAGGCAACGCCCGTGAAGAAGCCGAGTCGTACAAGAAGCCACCTGAGTGATCAAGGCGTCTCAGATCGAGTCCCAAAGGATCAAGTAAATTTGTGTGATCAAGACTTTGTATCGGATGTTACCACTTTGTATCGATCAATACCTAGTGGATTCCTCCAGGAGTTGGAGAAGAGAGGAGTAGAAGAATTACCCCATCTTCGAACCTCTATAAAAACTTATCGTGTCATTTACATTTCAAATTTTTAAATTCCTGCATCTTATTTGCTTAACTTTCTTTGATAAATTTGCTATCTACTTGATAATTTCTAAGTACTAAATCAAGCTTTAAATCTCTACTAAACCATACTTAAGGGTGTTGAGTCTTCCAATAAAAACAAACCATAGTTGAGCTAATTCGGTCTTAACAGTGAGTTATTTCAACAATTTCAGTCGAGTCTGTTGAGTGACTAACTCTATCGATTAACTAAATTGGTTGTCCACCAGACACAGTGTGTAGTATCAACTCGAACTTTTAAAAGGACTAAATCGAAAATTTGTAAGGTTTATTCAACCCCCCTTCTAAACCTTATACTCACACCCCTTGTGACCTACATAAAGTAAGCCAACCTAGTGTCCCCCAAGGACTTAGCCGATTTGAATCAACTCTGTTGAAATTTTTAAAAGGACTAAAAAGTGAAAAGTTGGTAAGGTTTATTCAACTTCCCTTCTAAACCTTACACCACACCCCTTGGGACCTACATGGGGTGTAGTGTTTAATTCACTCCATCATGTGTTTACCATTTAGTTGTACCAATGTTGGGTTATAAAATGGGGCATCTACTCTTGTCCGTTTTAAAAATCAGCTTGAATTACCGTAATTGTTTTACCGTTTTTTTTTTTTGCACAAACACTTTATTTGATGCAGGATCGTGATAATCGTCAGTTAGTATATAATGCTTTGATATGTTGCAATATTATTTTTGGATAAGTTGCTCATTCGTGAAATTTCTTACTTGTATAGCGATACTTGTTTTGTCGTGCTTAATTAAATGCTAGTCCGTTAATTTTCCATTCATTTGCACGCATGAAACCGTTTTGTTCACTAAGTGATTAGCTTAATGAATTCATTTCAAGTGTTAATTAACAGACTCTTGCATTTCCATTCCCTAACCACCGAGCTCATTCTGCTCACCCCATGTTTTCCTAAAATTTTCAGAGATGAACTTTGAGTCCGGCACCAATACAAAAGCAACACATAATCTAGATAATGTGGTTTCATTACTGGTTTTGCCCTAAGTATTTTTGAACTGTTGCACTAAGTTATGATCATTGTATCAATTTTACTTTATTTGTTGTTTTAATAGTTCTTTCTTAAGTTAAGACTTCTGTTGTAATATTTGTGATATACTTAGTTTATGTACTTGGGTTTACTCGTATTTTGTGGACTTTTCTATAGACTTAGATTTCGATAAGTTATATATTTCAATTGTTATACTTTTGGATAATTACTCTTCTAGAGCCTAAGTTGTTAAAAAGAAATCAGAGTCGCACGATAATTTAGTAGTTTTGTGATTATTTTGGTTTACCGAAATTTGGGGCGTTATAGATGGTATCCGAGCTTGGGTGTGAAAATGAACTACACCGAACTAAACCAGACGGGATACTCTACCTATGATTGAGATATGTTACTAGATAACCTTAATTTTGAGTTTTGTGTATTGATTATAGAAATCTATGTTATGATAGATTGCTAGAGATGTTGAAGGGAAAGATGTGTCATCTTAGTTTATCGATTTATTGTTTATGTATTGTCATTTGGATTCTAATGTGTTCCGATTATTATACTTGTTTAGGTGAGTAAATTAGATACACTAGTTATTTATCACTTATTTATTACTCTTATCTTCTCAACATAGATGGCCGAGAGGCAAGGTAGAGGAGTAGATCACGTGTCAACCATCGATTTGAACCGTACACACATCGGGAGAGGACTCCAACTCGAGAAACACCACCATTGTCCCTACATACTTATGGTGATAAATTGAATATACAAGTGATGCAACAATTGTTATTATTCTTACAAAGAACAAACTACACAACAACAAAATCAACATAATCGTAGCCCAACGCTTGACACCCACGATAGGGTACTTGAGAGGTTTTTGCGATTTGATCCGCCAATTTTTTGGGGGAGCCTCGATGACATCGGGCAGAGCGGTGGTTAGAGAAGGATGAGAGCATCTTATCAACCCTTTAGTTTTTTTCGTTTAGAAGCGCAACACGAGACCGGTGGCGAAATATTGAGAGCAAGTGGAATAAAGAAGATCTTTGAAAGAATGTGTGTGAAATTTTAAGCGAGAGTTCCAAAATCAATACATTCCACCAAAGAGCTAGAGAGGCACGTAGAGACGTGTTCTATAGTTTAAGACAAAAGTTTCACTATTTGTCTAAGTACGCACTTGGGCAAAAACTTGTTCACCGAAAAATATTTGGATCTCTATAGTACAAGTGTACATTGTAGTTTATAGGATAATGGAAAGAAATGTCGTATTCCTCGAGAGATTGACTACGAAACACTTAGGCTATAATAACAACGCATTCCAATTTTATTGAAGTAACCGAATATCAATAGTTTTATAAATAGAATCGAAAATAATAAATAAAAGAAATAAATTCGAACTCCACAAGTCTTTTGAACAAATATGAAAGCAACCCTAGACACATAATCTCAACATGCTTTTTCAATATTAAATCCAATTAATGTTTCACAAAACCAATTCATGCGTTTCTATGGGTTCAATTTCTAAACTAGTTTATTCCCCTCTCGGGTGGCACATAAATAGTAGATTAATATTAATTGAGGTCTCCGATGCATCACAACTATTATTAACTCCCAATAGATCTTTGAATTGAAATACTCCTCACAAACAAAAGTAGTCTCCGATACATTACCCTATTTATGTTTGAATTCGATTTTCGTCTTGCTAGAACTCACATCCGAATTATGGAATAACAAGTATGACACGCAAATTATTGGCCAAATAATCAACAATTAAGAATAAGCACTCGAATTGACAAAATAGAACACATGAATCAATTAAGAAAACAAGTAATCAAGATTTAACATAAATCCACAATTTTGATTATGCCATAGATCCGAATGATAGCCAAACATTGATAACAAATTCATAGAAAAACTTGAAATTGACATTGTGACATCATTTAAGTACAGACAAGAGATCTAAATCAAGAAAGAAAACCCTTCTAGTCAAGGGATGGATCCTCCTTCCAAACCTTCGAAATTCTTGTGCTTCCGTAGATGTGAAAGGCCTTGTGGTGTTCTTCGTAACATAGCCCTCCTCTCTCGAAGACCTTTGATCCGTGTAATCCTTTGTATTGTAGTGTATTTTCAGATGTAATGATTTGTTTTTTTGTGCAGGCCTTGGTCTCTTTATATAGGTGTTTGGAGAGATCACTTGTACGATTCCGCGAGAAATAGGACTCAAAATTGATGCAGATGGATCACATGGGCCATGTGGATTCACACGGCCACTCCACACAATCGTGTGGATAAAAATGGCGACCGTGTGACTTGGTTTTGTCTCTGTTTTTCTCTCGAACTCTTCACACGCTTATATTCCTTCGCACGGCCGGTTCACATGGCCGTGTCATACCACACGGCCCAATCGTAATCGGTTTTCATCTATGTTCTTCGTCTTTTTAATCTTTTCTTTGCACTCGCCAATCGTGATCCAGGACCATCCAATCGATATCTTTCCATTTAATCTTTGTTTCCTATAAAAAGTTACGAGAATATGCAATATCACGCCCTTCTAAGAAAACCAAGTAAAACACTTAATATACATGCAAATGCATCAATAATATATCAAAATAAGCCCTTAAATGCACATATATTTTACACATAACAAAATCCCCAAACTTAAACCATTGCACGTACTCGAGCAAATTAAGTAAAATAAAATCACGGGTATAAAGAACACAAAAGAACACTATAAATATTTAATCTCATTTGACTCCATATTTAGGTAAACTATGCAATTCATTATCAAGAAGTCATCAATCACAAGTTCGGCATAATTAATATTCTCTCTGTACTCGACATCGCGACCCACAAGAAAATAGTGTATCACTCAACTCGAAAGTGTATGGTAAGTGTTTGCACTCAAAATCAATTCGAGTGAATGTAGAACTACCATAAGCTTGCAAATTGTCTAACATCTCTACCACTTTTGTGTGCATAATTTTACAATCGAAAGGACTTTTCATTTGGTTTTAATAGGCTCTTTGGTAAGGGTAGGGAAAATTTGGATTAAGTGACTTGACTTGAGAAAATCGAATTTAAGCATACAGACTTGCAACTCACCAATCCAATTTTTATCATAAAACTCATTTTTTCAAGATATTTTATTTTTAAACTCAACTCCATCCTTTTTCTCTCTTTTCATTCTTAGGCTTTTTTGCCCATTATTTCCTTTTTTTGTTTAGCCCCAAGCTCTCAATTTTTCAAAGTTTTCAGAATTTTTCTTTTCTTTTCTTTCTTTTGCTTTATTTTTCTCTTTCTTTTTCAGAGTTTTTTTCAAGCTTCATTCCTTTTTCATTTATTTAAAGACTGTTCATCCCTCTTTCTTTCGCCAACTTTCCTCTTTTTCACAATTTCACCATATCTCTCCAAACTATTCATCTTCTATAAGCTCAAGTAATTTTGGGATAAAATATATTTTTCAATTTTAAAGACCAAAATGTGGTTAACAATAAAACGTTAAGGCTCAAAGTGGCTAACTAGGGAATCATGAGTTCGAGGTATGCTTTTTAGGCTAAGTGGGCTAAACCAAGACAAGAAGAATTATTTTCAAAAATTGCACACACACATGGCTTCAATGAAGATACCTAAGCAAGTTCTAGAATTCTAACATTCATCAATGACACACTTAAGAAACAAATAAAATCGCATAGGATAAAAGCAGATTATAGGCACAAAAGCTCACATGCTTATTTTTTGCAACATGCTCAAATACCCATTTTTCTTAACTAATGTCAAACAAATAAAAGTCATCTCCTCAACAATTAATCGCATTATTCACAAAAATATGTCATCTCATAAAATCAAATGCTCATAGTAAAATCATACGGAAGCTTTGTGCTTTTTGAAATCTTGATCTAAAATCACACAAAGGTTTGAAAGGTTTTTTTATGCAATTTTTCTTTGCTCTACATGCAATCTTGTGGTATATGAACTTTGTCTGCCGCTTTAGGGATTGATCTTCCTTTTATAGATGCTTTGAGAGATCCCTGGTAGAGTTCTCGTGAAATTAGGAAACAAAATCAGCCCGAAACATAATACACGGTCGTGAAAAACACACGGGCCGATGTGTAATTTGTATATGAAAAGCAAGTCACAAACTATTGGTGCGTTTGGATGTTTTCAAACACAATTCCCTTTAGTTCGACCGTCCATTCTTCTTTCTTTACCTATTCATTTGTCCTTTGGATCATGCCATATCCTTTGAAATGTGCTATTGCTTTTTGTCAAATTTAGCTCCATTTCCTGTAAAATTACACAAAGTTACGCAGAATTACGCCCAACAAAGAAACCCAACCAAAACACATTAAATATAATGCAAATGTATCAAACATATATGAAAATAAGCCCCTAAATGCCCGTATATTTTCATGTATCAAGATGAATACTTGAAGTTGTAGGTCCCAAGGGGTGTGGTGTAAGGTTTAGAAGGGGTTTGAATAAACCTTACCAAATTTTCGATTTTAGTCCTTTTAAAAGATTCAATAGAGTTGACTCAAATCAGTTGTATCCTTGGGGGACAACTAAGTTGGCTATTCACTAAGTTACCCACTCAACAGACTCGATAGAGCTCTTGATAGCATAACTTGGCCGCTTAAGCCAAATACTTAACTTGGTTGATTTAGTTTTTAACAAATGAAAGACTTAACACCCTTTGGTATGTTTTAAGCTTGTTTAAAACACTTGATTTTTAGCATTTGGTTAATTATCGTTGGATAGCAAATGTATACTAACAATGAGATATAAGGTAAATGTGCAAGAATTTAAATTTTGAAAGTAAATGACACAAATATTTTATAGAGGTTCGAAGATGGGGTAATTCTTTTAATCCTCTCTTCTCCAACTCCCCGGAGGAATCCACTATGTAACAGATCGGTTTACAAGCGGTTATCACCTGAGACACCACGATCACACGGTGACTTCTCTTGTGACTCGAACCTTCTTCACAGGCGGTTGCCTTGCTACTCAACAAGACTTCTCAAGTTCTTGGATTTGATCACGAAGCCCTCCAACAAACTTGATAATGGTTTGACCTTGAACCTTTCTACAATCCTAACTTGGAAAGTAGACCCCTTTGTTTTGAGATGTTTTCCTCTTCAATGATTGAAATTATCTCTCCTTCACAAAGGTGTGTCTTGGATCGAGTATCTTCAAGTTTCGTGCTTGAGAAATATGATGATAAGATTAGAGAATTTTGATTACTTGCTTGAATATAGTATGTTCGTTTGTGGTTCGGGTAACCTTTTCTCAAAAGCTTCCTCGGCCTTTTATAGTGTACATTTGAAATTTTGCCCGTTGAAGAGATACGCTAGTTTCAAAATGTCACTTTGTGGTTGTTGGCTTGTCTTTTCTTGGTCCGCAACCTTTGTGATGTTGACATTTCCTCGTATTAAATGGTATTTCGATTTGCGGATGTCGACACAAGGTGCAAAGTGTTTCCCATTAGCTCATTACTTTTGAACAATTTCGGGAAAACCACTTTTAGACTGGCAACCTTACATATTACTATATTGAGTAATATTCTTGATTTTATTCCAACCGATCTAAGTCGATTTGTCTTCACTTGATCGCCGCATTTACCCTATGTGACTTGAGTCTTCTCCGATCATAGAATTGACTCAATTGTCACTTCAACTCGATAGACTTGGCTCTTTAAGTTGACTTAATCGACACTTCTCTTATTTGTTCCTCGGCCTAACACTTCTTCAAAGAGAGTCCTTATCTTCCTCATGGCCATACTCGAGATGACACACAAATGAGTCTTCGTTCCATCCATAGTTGATTTCTTGCAATCTTTGACATAGTTGACTTAACTCGGCTCTTGATCCTATCTATTAGAATACAAATTACAAGGAAAATAGGTTTCCAACTTCCTAGTGCGGTAAGTAAAAATAAATATGTAAACATCAAAAAGAAATACAAGTAGTGCACTAACAAAGAATGTATGCTTGAATGAATCATTTTATTGATCATAACATTCTTGTCCTTTACAACGCTACATTTACATAGGGTATCGTGAGTTATTCCTATACAAAGCTTAATACATATACACCAATATAGTGAGTATCTAAGCTTCGAGTTACAAGGAAATTTACAGAGCGTATTACGTAAAACCTACATTAATGTATTTACAACAAAATACACAAAGGGGTTTCAAAGACACATCAACGCCTTTCTCGCTTCCATCTTCTCTCTTCTCATCGCCTCTCTTGCGATCATTCTCGATCTTCTCTTCTCTTTCTTTCTCTTTTTCTTTCTTCTTTTTCTCATACGCCGCCTAGCTACGTGTAATCCCTCCGCTTCCTCTCTTCCCATTCGCGAGTAGCGGTCTCAATCTCAGCTTCTTGCCTCCTAAGAGCTTCGGTGTTCTTCCGTTAAACTTCTAGGTTTGCTAGGTGATCATATCCAGCCCAATATATGAGACCCTTTTTTCTCGGATCTACATATGCTATGTATTTTGGTTTTGGTCGAGTTTGAGAACCTTTTCTACCACCACGTCTTTTCCTTCCCGACTCGGCTCTCCCCTTTCTCTCCGGGAGAGTATTGTATGGAGTCTTCAACTTTCGAGATGAGTGACTCGGAAGTCTCGCTTATCGGTGATTGGCGCAAACCGGTCATTTTTCCTAATACAAGTCCTAGGCTTGCGGCAGAGTCATTCCTTGAAAGTAGCCTTCGATTCTAGAGTTTTGAATTCCTCCATTGATCTAGCTCGAGATCCATCATCGTGCATTCCCACCATATTGCTTCTTTATCTCTTGAATGCGAGCTTCTTGTTTCTCGCCTAACTCCTCAAATGCCGTCGATGGCCTTTCGTTTATCTACCATGGCCACCGCAGCCTTTCTCAATAGGTAAGTTACGGGGTAGCTTGTCGAGAATCAAGGCATGACTTCACCAAGTCGTAGGGTTTCAAAGATTCATCAATTGCAAACGCTTTGAACTTCCTTCCCCTCGTTGTGTCACCTCCTTTCTTCATTTCTCCTCATTTCTTAACTTCGCCTCCTTTCTTCACTTTTTTTTTCTTTAATACCTTCACGGCCTCATCTTCCTCCTTTTTGGCATCTCACCAAAATTAAGGGTTAGCCAGGGAATAGTCCGCCGAGGATGAAATCCAATCGGCTATTGGTCAAGTTTCGCTTGAGTCTATTGTAGCGTACGCCATTCTAAACTCCGAGCGAGTAGCCTTTGACTCGGCCGACACAATCTTCATTTCATCCATGAGAAGGCTAAATTTTTCATATATTATTCTCGAGTCGGCAATCTCAATTTTATGAAAAAATGTTGTAAAAATGACTCCATATCTCGACTTGTGAGAGGATTCCATCTTTATCATGAACTCCTTCATCAATTCTTTGATACATTGAATTGTCCGCACTCCACAATAGCAACTTCAGTAAATAGGGTTTGAAGTGACAGATTTGCTCGATCTCATGGTTGTCTTGGCAACTCATTCATGTATCCCGACGACAATCCCTCTTAAATCGGTGAGAGGGTGGCATCCCAATTGTCGATCCGAGATCCAAGGATGCTTGGTGGCATTCCATCTTCTCAATCTCTCCGAGATAGTCTTGAAGGCTTTATGGAACTTAGTTGTTGAAGTTGACTCGGTTGATGGCCACTCGGCATCAAAGTCGAAGTTCATTGGCATAATCGTATCCGAGGAATGACTGTTCTTCATCCACGGAATATTTATTTCGATCTCCTCGGCGATTCACTTCTAAGTCCGGCAATTCAATGGTGAAGGGGAACTCTTCTTCAATAACATCATCTTGAACAAATGGAATCCCGAAGTCTGTTTCTTGTGGAGCCTTCCTTGTTATTTATGAGTAGAATCACTCTATGTGCCTACCTGCGGAAGCATCATCGGCAACTATTGGTGCAATTGTGGAAGCATGCGATTGAGTTGTATCCTTTATCGCAGACTGTGGAAGCCTCGCATAATTGACTCGGTTCAGTTTGGAGCATTTAAGATTATTTGCTCGGTGACCGAGCCTCAATTTAATCTTAATAGCTTCGTCGGTCTCGGTGTGTTTATCTAAATGAATAACCTGGTCCTCACCAGTATCATCAGCGTCATCGAAAATGATGAATCCTTAGGAGTTGGCTCATCATCGAAATTAAACCTCATACCACCGCCTTCTCACTTACCTGGCTTTGAGTTTTGAGAACATCCTTAGTTGTGTCCGCGTTAGATTTTCATGTTTTGTGGACTCGGTTTCATCCTGCGATCCCAAAAATGAAGCATCAATATGATCTTGGGAATCGTGAAGGGTGTTGATCTCCTCTTCTCGCAGCACTCCTTCAATTTGAAGAATGTTCTTTTCGATCGCTCTTTACCTAGGGAAGTCTCAACCTCCCTTAGGCCTTCATTACCCAAGCGGTCTCAATGTTGCAAGGCCTTCTACATTCCCTTTGATAGTCTCAACTGTCTTAGGGTCTTCTACTATCCCTTCGAGTGACGCAGTTGTCTTAGGTTCTTGGACCGTGGCATCCATCGAGTCTCAACTCCTTGGATTGCACATTCAAGACCCAAAATCTCAACTCCCAAGGTCTCTCCATCCTTTGCCTTAGCCTGCGGTAGCAACTTCATTAGCCTGCAAAGTAGTGGACATCTCTCGGTGAGAGAGGCTCAACTGCCTCGAGCGTCGTTAACGTCATTCTTCTATTTTGTATTTTTCTTCTTTGCCTCCTAACTTCTCGTGTTTGTTCTCCCACGCAATCTCCAACCCGGTTGTGGTGGGAGAGTTTCCCCCTCAATCGGCGCAATGTGGTGAGTGAATGACAATTGGGGTCGACCGCTCATGAGACGCGGCTTCAGCTTCCTCTCGAGTGTACATCCGTAGTGGCGGTGTGTTAACACATTCTTCGAGGGGTTGCTTGGCTTGGGGGCCCAAGGTTCGGCTTGCTCCTCGAGCATTCTCCTTCTCTTCCTCCTTGATAAGGCGGAGGGTTTCCATGCATTGTCTTCATTGAGTGCACATTGTACGAGATGCATTTCCAAGGAACCTAAGAAGTTCCTCCTCCTCCTCAATGAATTCGAGGCGAGCAAACCGACGCCCGGAGTAGTCCAACTTCAAAGCCCCCATTCCTCCGTCTTCTTTGAATGTCACGGTAGACTCGGAGAAAACATAATCAAGTCATCTTCATCATCATCTTCTTCTCCGGTCTCTGAATGGGGGCTAATCGGCCTTGCTCCTCCTCGGACTCAATAGCGTCATCCCCGAGGAGTTGAGACAACCGGTTCCTTCATAGGTTCTCCGTTATCTCGATTGCTTCAACTTCTCATTGTCTCCCATACAACTGGTCTTCTTGTCTTTCCGAACATCATCAAGAATCTTCATGGGCATCCACAATCTCTCGAGACGCTCCTCTTTAGCATCGCCATCTCAACTTCCTTTTTGGCCGAGTACCGAGGACTCATTTTTGTTTTTTCAAGCTCAGTTGCTTGAACAACTGTCTTCTTTTGGAGGGAACCAGGTGGATCTCGGGTTCCACCTCCTAGGCTCTTTAATAGTGAAGACATGTGCTCTTAGTCGCCTTTATAGATTTGGCGTTGTCTTATTCTTCACAATAGGGGAGGGAATTTGAGGTTCCTCCTCAATCTCGGCTTCCGGGGGGTGTAACTCGGCCGCATGGGTAGGTGTCTCATTGCGTGGGCAAGTGCTTTAGTTTTGGTGTTGGGAAGGTGCTTTCTTCGATTTGGTGTAGGGGTAGGGCGGGGCTTAGAAGATGCAACTCTCTTCTTGGATGTATTCTTGGGAGAGAGAGGTGGGGAGGTCTAAGTTGTGTCTTCAAGCAGGTCGGTTGATTTCCCCTCACTCATATCAACCTTTCGTGCATGAGCTTTCACCTGGCTCCGTAAAGGTTTGCCTTAAACATCTTCTTATTGGCATGGAAGGGCTTGCCATGACGGAGAGCAATGCCCTTTACCTCCATCGATGGCCAATCACCAGGCCATATCCCAAAGAACAACCAAAGGTCCCATCCTTCTTGTAGGACATGTTCATCACATTTTGGCGATTCAAATTTAAAACGAACTCAGCCCAATTTACCTTTATTTCCTACATGATCGCAGACCATCACGATCGGCTTGGTCTTGGGACGGTGATTAGAGCTTCCAAACTTCATGTCCATGTACTTGGACATGATGTCCATCAGCTTGTGGTAATCCTCCTTCATAGACTCTTTCTTGGATGTATACACGAGCGCCGCGGCCGAACTCCGGCTTGGCAATTTCATTCCAAGTGCGGCTAGGTTGACATCCTTCTCAAAGAATGTCCTTCAAACCCTCGGCGGGCAAAAAGTCGTGTTTAGCAAGGTCCTTGTCATTATTTTGATGACCTTGTTATGGATCGATGAACGGATTTCATCGTCCCGCTCCTCTGCGTTCACATAGAACATGGCGACTCTTCCAGGTAGGTGTGAGTGAATCGCATCGTTAAAAAGTCCTTAAGGCTGGACTTTTCTATCTTCTTAGCTATCTTCTTCACATGGGCACCATCAATGCCCTGTTTGATCATTCCGGCGAAGTCCATCAAGAACCGGTGTGGATCTTCTCGGATAACAATGCGAAGTCATGATTTGTCGCCATTTTCGGATGAGTTTACCCATTGAAACTTGAGAAACTTGACTTGTAAGAACTAGGGTTTGAACTCGATTGCGAGAGAGAATGCTCTTTCTTTTTTGAAGATGAATATGTTTGCGTGAGGAGAGAGAGAGAGTGAAATTTCGTATATAAAGGATGTGAAAAGACGGTTTTGGAATTTGAAAATGGTGATCAAAATCAACGGTTGAGATTAAGTCTTCAAACCACATTAAATTCCCCACATTAAATGTAACAAAGATTTATATCCAATCATATGTTTTCTTGTGCAACTTTTACTCTAGCATTCATTATTACGCCGATGTCATCCTCAAAAATATTCTCGCTTAATTAAACGATTGCGTTTTTGTCACTTAGCTCATAAATGATTCAGCTTATATCCAAGGTGACTCAACTCGCTTATCTCTTAACATGATGTAACTCATTTGTCATCGAGCTAACTCGATCCGGTGACTTTCCGACTAGGCTATTTCACATGGTCGAAATGTGAAACTAGCTTATTTTCCATTTTCTCATCTTCCATCTCTATTAATTTAGTCTTTTGAATATCCTAACTCAGCTCAATTAACCCTAACTCATTCTTGAGCTCTTGAATCTTGATTCACATAATGGCTTTGTGAATATGTCCTAACCGCTTATCGTTAAGATATATTCCAAAGTGATGTCTTTCTTTTCAACATGATCTCTTATAAAATGATATCGACATTAATGTGCTTTGTTCTTGAGTGCAACATGGATTTTGAGTGATTGCGATAGCACTGGTGTTATCACACATAATTGGAATTTCTTTTTCTTCAACATCATAGCCTCTTCGTTGTTGTCTCATCCATAAGACTTGGGCAACATGTTTGCCCACAACTATGTACTATGCTTGGTGTGGATGTAGCTATTGAATTTTGTTTCTTGCTGAACCAAGAAACTAATCTGTTTCCAAGCATTTGACATGTACCAGAGGTACTTTTCCTGCCAACTCTACATCCAGCAAAGTCTGAATCTGAGTATCCTGCTAGCTTGAATCCTTCTTCCTTTGGATACCATAAGCCGACTTCCTGGCATCCCTTCAAATACCTTAGGATTCTCTTAGCTGCAATCATGTGACTCTCCTTTGGTGCAGATTGTAATATCGCACATACACCTACTGCAAACGTGATGTCTGGCATGCTTGCTGTTATATAGAGCAATGATCCAATGAGGGCTCTATATCTGGTTTGATCAACAGCTTTGCCATCTGCATCCATGTCCATCTTGTTGATTTATTAATTGGAATTTTCACTGAAGACTTCTCTTCCATACCAAATTTCTTCATTAAATCTCCGGTATACTTTGTTTGGCTTATGAAGGTTCCATCCTTCAATTTCTTGACTTGAAGTCCTAGGAAGAAAGTCAGCTCTCCCATCATGCTCATCTCAAACTTTCCTTGCATGAGGTTTGAGAATTTGTCACACAGCTCTTTATTTGTGGATCCAAAGATGATGTCATCCACATATATTTGAACAAGCAGTAATTTCTCTCCATCTTGAATTCTGAAGAGTGTTCTATCAACTTTTCCTTTAGTGAATCCATTGTCAATTAGAAATTGAGACAATGTATGATGACATGATCTTGGTGCTTGTTTCAATCCATATAGTGCCTTTTTGAGCTTGTAGACCTTATCTCCTATAGTTTTCTGCTCAAAACCTGGAGTTTGTTCAACATAGACTTCTTCCTCTAGAAATTCATTTAGAAATGCACTCTTCACATCCATTTGATACACAGTGAAGTTCTTATGTGCAGCATATGCAAGAAACATCCTTATTGCTTCCAACCTTGCAACAGGGGCAAAGGTTTCATCAAAATCTATGCCTTCTTCTTGGCAGTATCCTTTGGCTACCAATCTTGCTTTGTTTCTTACAACAGATCCTTCTTCATTCATCTTGTTTCTGAAAACCCATTTTGTGCCAATGATATTTTGGTGGGTTGGCCTTTGAACTAATTCCCATACTTTTTTTCTTTCAAACTGATTCAGCTCTTCTTGCATGGACTAAATCCAATGTGTATCTTCCAGTGCTTGAGACACATCTTTAGGCTCTATTTGGGAAATGGAACAAGTGAACATAGCTACATGTTGTGCTCTGGATCTGGTTTCTTATGCCATCTCTTACATCTCCAATAACCAATTTTGGTGGATGGTCTCTCAGCCATCTTACATCAGGTTGGATTAAGTTAGTTGGATTAAGTCGTCTCGCAGCTAAGTTGTGTTGAACAACTCTTTCATCTTCATTCGATTGTAGACGTTCAAGCCGTCTTTGAGATTCCGCTATCTCATCATCATCGGGGTTGAGTGCTCTCACTTCGCCTTCAACATAAGGACTCTTCTCAGTATAGATGGTTGATTCACTTATCGCCTAACTCATCAATATCTTCTCCATTCACAATAAGAGATTGATTCTACGCATACATTCTATGATTCTACATTGTGCGTACGCGTATATCTTTGCTATTTAATTCTTGAATGCATGTTTTAAGTTTTCGCATCATCAAATAGGGGAAATTGTTGGGAAATTAATTTTTAGATTTTGATGCATGCCATGTAAAACTTAGAATAGAAAGTTGGCACCTCATTTTCCTTGTAATTTGCATTGTAATAGATAGGGGCTGGTCGAGTGAGTTAAGTCAACTATGCTCGAACATGCAAGAAGTCAACCGGAGACTAGAAGGAAGACTCATTTGTGAGGCGGTGAGTGTAGCAAGGAAGAAAAGACAGAACTCGATGAAGGTGCGGTGAGATGCGGTTGAGTAAAGTGTCGGTCAAGTCAATTCAAGATAGCCAAGTCTCAAGTTGATGTGATAGATGAGTCATCCAATGATTGGAAGTCGACTCGAAGTCATTTGGGGAAATCAAGGAAATGCGATCAAGACGAGACAATCGAAAGAGATCCGTTGTACGTAAGTCAAGAAAATTACTTAAACAAGTAATACTCCCATCTTGCGCTTTCTTAAAGTGCTCAGTCCCAGAAGCGTGCAAAAGGAATAAACCAATGGGAAGCATCTTTTTGTGTTAGAACTCTAAAAAGCTAAAGACTCATTAAATACGAGGAAATGTCAATTCCAAGGATCGCAACAAGACAAGCCAACGACCACAAGTGTCTTTTGAAAATTAACCTATATCTTCAACGAGCAAATTTTCAAAAGAACACTATAAAAGGTCGAGGAATCACCTTGAAAAAAAAACCTTGATTACGAGAAAACCATTACAAGCAAGAAAGCAATATCTCAGACTTTGAAATATTCTCAAGTCATTTAAGCTCATTCCTCAAGGCTACATTACGAAGGAAATCAATCCAACACTCACCTGTGAAGGAAAGATGACTTCAATCAGTTGAAGAGGAAACATTTGAAGAATCAATGGGTCTACATTCCACAAAGGATTATAAAAAGGTTCAAGGTTGAACCAGCCTCAAGTTTTTGGAGGGCTTCGTGATCAAATCCAAGAAGCTTGAGCAAGTGGGTTGTAGTAGCAAGGCAAAACGCTCTGTGAAAAAGCCGAGTCATACGAGAAGCTTGTTTGTGTGACCAAGGCATCTCAGATCGAGTCCCAAAGGATCAAGCCATTTGTGTGATCAAGACTTGCATCCGGGTGATAACCACTTTGTACATTGATCAATACTTAGTGGATTCCTCCGGGAGTTGCGAGAAGAGAGTAGTAGAAGAATTACCCCTCTTGAACCTCTATGAAATTTATTGTGTCATTTACATTTCAAAGACTTTAATTATCGTGCATATTATTTTGATATCTGGCGATAAATTTGTTGTCCATCGATAATTAACAAAGTGCAATAATCAAGTATTAAAACAAACTTAAACCAAAATTCAAGGATGTTAAGTCTTCCATTGAAAACATATCACGGTCGAGTTAAGTTTTAGTCAAACAAGTGAGTTATTCTATCAACGGCTCACTCGAAGTCTGTTGAGTGGCTAACTCGTTGATCAACTAACTTAGTTGTCCATCAAGGACTCCCATTTGTATTAACTCGAACGTCTTAAAAGGACTAAATCGAAGGTTGGTAAGGTTTATTCAACCCCCTTCTAAACCTTATACTCACGATCAACTAACTTAGTTGTCCCTGTGAAAGGTAGGGCAATTCGCTTGAGGTTGCTCAATGACCCCCCTTAGCCCGGTGCTCATGACGCGCTACGTAACCTCCACCGTGTCGGGGGACCAAGCGAGGCATAGCTAGCGACATAGGAGCCGAGACTCTCAAAGAAGCACAAGGACCATGTTAGTGAAACAGGGTCGCCTAAAAGATTTTTTGGGGTGAAGCAATAAACACAACATGCTATACTCAAAATAGATGCATGATAAAAACAGATAGTGACAAAGACTCCCTATGAGATTTGGACAGGAGAAAGCCAAATGTTGCATACTTTAGAATATTTGGATGCAAATGCTTCATACACATCAATGGCAAAGATAATTTAAAGGCTTTTGATGCTAAAGCGATGAAGGTATCTTCTTAGGATACTCACCAAGCAAAGCCTACAGAGTGCTCAACAAGAGGACAATGGTTACAGAATAATCCATTCATGTGGTGTTTGACGAACCCAATGTAAATGGAGAAGACGTTGAAGAGTCGGTGATAAGTGAATCACCCAACCATGCGAAGAAGAGTCCCTATGTTGAAGTGAAAGGCTGGAATTATAAACCCGGATGAAGATGAGATAGTGAGTCTCAAAGACTGACTAGAAATATGCAACAAAGTGATGATGAGAGAGCTGATCAAAATAACACGGCTCCAAGACGATCGAATCCGGCCAACTTACTCCAACCTGATGTAAATGGCCGAGAGACCATCCACTAGAACTTATCATCGGAGATGTAAGAGAAGGTGTAAAAACCAGATCGAGAACCCAACAAGAAGCTATGTTCACTTGTTTCATCTCACAAATAGAGCCAAAAGATGTGTCACAAGCATTGGATGACACACATTGGATTCAAGCCATGCAAGAAGACTGAATCAATTTGAAAGAAACAAAGTGTGGGAATTGGTTCAAAGACCTACCCATCAAAATGTTATTGGCACTAAATGGGTGTTGAAACAAGATGAATTATGAAGGTTACGTGGTATGAAACAAAGCAAGATTGGTAGCCAAAGGGTATTGCGAAGAACCAGGAATAGATTTTGATGAAACTTTTGCTCATGTGGCAAGATTGGAAGCCATAAGGATGTTTCTTGCCTATATTTGCTCACAAGAACTTCACTTTGTATATCAAATGGATGTAAAGAGATGAAGACTCTTGGAGATAAAGTAAACAAACTCAAGAAAGCATTATATGGATTGAAACACGCACCAAGAGCATGGTATGATACATTATCACAATTCCCGATTGAGAACAGGTTACAAAAGGCAAAGTGGATAGAACATTCTTGAATTGAAGATGGGAAGAGTATCTTGCTTGTTCAAATATATGTGGATGACATCATCTTTGGATCCACAAACAAAGAGTTGTGTGATAAATTCTCAAATCTTATGCAAAGCAAATTTGAAATGAGCATCTTTGGGAGAGCTAACATTCTTCCTTGGACTCCAAGTAAAATAGCCGAAGGATGGAACCTTCATAAGTCGGACAAAAATACACAGAGATTTAATGAAGAAATTTGGCATGGAAGAGAAGCCTTCGTGAAAATACTAATGAGTACATCATCAAAATGGATATAGATGCAGATGGCAAGCTTTGTGGATCAAACAAGATACAAAGCACTTATTTGATCATTGCTCTATCTCACAAAGCGGGCGGACATCACCTTTGATGTAGGTGTATGTGTAAGATTTCAATCTGCTCCAAAAAGAAAGCCACATGATTTTGACCAAAAGAATCTTGAGATATTTGAAAAGAAGCCAAGAAGTTGGCTTATGGTATCCTAAAGAAGGTGGATTCAAGCTAATTGGTTACTCGGACTCGACTATCTTTGGATGTAGAGTTGACAGGAAGAGTACCTCGGGTACATGTCAAATGCTTGAAATAGGCTAATTTCTGGTTTAGCAAGAAGCAAAATTCAATAGCTACCTCCACGGTGTGACGAGAATACATTGTTGCGAGCATTTGTTGTGCCCAAGTCTTATGGATGAGACATCGGTGAGAGAGACTATGAAGTTGAAGAAAAGAAATTCCAATTATGTGTGATAACACAAGTGCAATTGCAATCACTCAAAATCCTGTGTTGCACTCAAGAACAAAGCACATTGATGTCAGATATCACTTCATAAGAGATCATGTTGAAAAGAAGGACATCACCTTGGAATATATCTCAACTGATAAGCAGTTAGCTGATATATTCACAAAGCCATTATGTGAATCAAGATTTAAAGAACTCAAGCATGAGTTAGGGTTAATTGGTGAGTTGACACTCGGAATAGTCAAAGAAAAGATATGAAACACGAAAAAGATGAAAAAGTGAACTCTTGAATCAACTAAGTGAATCGGCCAGTATCAGAAATCATTGCGTCAAGTTAATCGCGGTGAGTACCTATGTGCAAAGAGAGAAGAGTTAAATCAGCTAAGGAATAAGCTGAGTCATTTATGAGCAAAGTGACAAAAATGCAGTCGTTTTTACTAAGCGGGAATGTTTTTAAGAATGACGCCAAATATAATTATGATGTGTACAGTCAAAAAGCTTATGGTTGGATATAAATGTTGTCGAATTAAATGCGAGAAATTAAATTTTAATCGTGCAAAATCTAAGCCGTTGATCTTGATCAAATTTCAAAAACCACCCGCACGTCCTTTCATAACCCATACATATACCGTTTACCGAACTTTCTCTCACTTTACCAAAACTGTTCATCTCTCTCGAAAGCAAAGAAAGAAATTTTCTCTCAATACCCTATAAATCTTCAAAGTTCATTTTCAAAGTTTCGTTCGGTAAAACATCGAGAAATGGTATCTACTCACGATTTTGTCAAATTGGGAAAGCAAATCCACACCGGGTCTCTTTGTGGATTACGACGGCATGATCAAACAAGGTCGACGACACCTCGTGAAGAAGATAGCGAGAGAAGCTGGAAAAGTCCTGGGTCAAAACCATTTTTGACAATGGAGTTTCCGATGACCTACGTGGAAGAGGTCGCACGATTCTACGTGAACGCGAAGTTCACGATGAGGCATCAAGTCCTCGTTCACGGAAAAGAGTTCACCATCACCGCAGGATCCGCAAAACATTGCTCGTTGTCGGTGGAAGGAGTCCGAGATTTATGAAGCGATGTTAACCTGGGGCTTTGCTTGGAAGGAAGTAGCCAAACCTAACTATCTTTGTGAAGGTTGTCTACATAGCCGAGAGAAGAAGATCTTTGAAGGAAGACTACCACAAGCTGCTGGATATTGTTGCAAGTGCGTTGATATCAAATTTGGAAGCTTTAATCACCGTTTGTCCAAAACTAAGTCGATCGTGATGGTGCGATCATAGAAGAAAAGAAGGTGAATGGGTGAGTTTGTATGTGAGACTGCCAAAATGTTGGGAATAAATCCTTCAAGAAGGATGGTTCGTTTGGAGGATCTCTTGGGTACGGCCTGGTGATTGGCGGATGATGGAAGTGAAAGGAGTCCCTCTTCGACATGGAAAGGCGTTCCATGTCAACAAGAAAATTTTTCGGTCTAACCTTTCCGGAGCACGTAATCGAGCATATGCCAAGAGAGCCGATCACGAGTGAGGGGGAATCGGTGACCACTGAAGAAACAACTATCTCCTACTCTCCTGAGAAGAAGGCGCCCTGCAGCCTACAAAGAAGATCACGCCCTGCAAAGAAAGAAAAAGAAAACAAAAAGATGCACTGCCCCTCGCAGCCGCAGTGGAGAATGAGACTCAAATACCTTCTCCGGTTATCAAGAAAAGGAGGACCGATAAGCCGACATGGCCCTCCGTAAAAGACAAGACTGCGCCCGCCGCCCATAACTAAGAAGAAACCGTATCCGAGCCGTAAATCCCTCTCGGTAAGGACTAAAAAAGAAGAAGAATCTTCAAGCGTTCCGAGCTTGAGAAACCGGTTGAGTGAGCCACTCACCAAACAGATATCAAGACTCGCCGGGAGAAGTAGAGTCTCGAAATTGTAGATAAACGAGCCAAGTCTCTTTGAAGCCGATCGACAGAGGCAAATCAAGACACAGCGATTGTCATCGAAACCGTGAGACACAAGAAGCATCCGAGAAAGCAAACTCTCCTGGTGACAAGATTGTATCCCCTCCCGCAACAGACGCTTTCAGGTGTGGAGCACCAAAGTTTGCTACCTTCAATCCCCGAGAACGAGGGATGGCAGGGAGAAGATGAAAAAGATGATGATGATATAATGATCATATCCCCACCATATCCGGACATCCAAAATTTTTCGAGAGTGGAGGAAGTGGAAGCCGAGTCGATCGAGGGAATAGTTCCAAAGACCGGATTGACCACGTGGTCCAAGCAATCGGATGAAGAAAATCGCATGAGATATCTTGCGGATCTTCAAAGACAAGGAGAAGCGGAGATCGCGAGGAGGAAGTCAAGCTCGTGAAAAGGCCAATATTTGTCCCTTTAATGGAACCACGGATCATACACATCCTCATCTTGACATTCTCTCCGGGAGTGATGAGGATCGGACCTTTGCTACTACGAGAAGAATGGGAGATGCAGCAAGCCATGCGGGAATCTAGGATCCTACATGAGCAACGGTTATTGGAAGGACCATGGGAGTCTTCCACATCGGAATCGAGATTGATCCTATGGGAGTGGTGCAACATATTGCCACAATTGTTGCGCCACCACTTCCCCCGCTCACTCGAGAAGAAGGTGTTAAGGAACTGGCGATGAAAGCGGGATTGTGGGGACCTGATCGAGCCTACCCCTAATGAAGGTGTCTCACCACCGCCAAATGGTGAATACTCAAAGGGAATAGCCAGGAGTCCGGAGACGAGTGACTCCAATCAGTCACTCGGTGGTGTGAGGGGGAAACTCCTCCACCGCAGCCTAGGTCGGAGGTTGCTGCAGATGACTCCACAACGAATCTTGGAGGCAAAGTGGAGAAGGAAAAACAAACGGATACACAACAAGTTGTCACCGACGAGGCTCAGGACGATTAAAAGATCTCGGTGAAGTGCAAACCGCTTCGCAAGCCAATGACGCTGGCGATGCGTCGAGGCACAGAAGAAAGCGCCAGGAGTTAACACTGCGGGCAATGGAAGTGCAATCCATGGAGTTTAGACTCTAGTGGATGCCACCTCAGAACACCCCAAGACAGTGACACCGCCGAAGGGGACGGCCCAGTGCCCTGCTGCAGATTGAGACTCGCAGGAGGTAATGAAAGGCCGACGGGAGGTTGAGACTTCCGGGGGTAAAGATATGGAAAGAGAACATCCCTCCTACTATTATTGATCCATCCGAAAAGGAGATAAGTGCTCTTCACGATTCCCAAGACAATCCCGATGTAACGTTTCGGGATCCGAAGGTGAAGACGGTTTGAGTCATCCCCTATTGCCCACCCAAAAGACTAAGTCAAGATGTTCTCCCAAGCACGAGTAAGTCGACCTTAAGGCTACTCGCCAAACCTTTAATTTTGATGATGAGCCACTCATGCAAATCTCATCATCGTCCGATGGCGCTCCGATATGGCCGAGGACCGATCAACTCATATGGAAAAATCACCGAGACCGACGTTGTTAAGACTGTTGAGGCTCGGCAAGTTAGGTCAACTCCACAATGGACCACGGTGAAGTCAGTCGCGCAGCCTTCCCAAGGTGCGAGGATCGACTCCACGGGGAACTTCACGAGCACAAGTTGTCATTGAGCGATTCCGTTGCCCGTGATGATCCATTTGAAGAATCGTTTCCCTTCTCTCTAGAAGTACCGACCTTCCTGAAGAATCAGCTCGAGATTAGGAATGTTTTCATAAACCCGATCTCGTTATTCCAATAGACACCATCGTCCAGTCGAGACTTTGACTTTGACTTTGTGGCTTGGCCGGTGAGACAAGTGACGGTGAGGTTCGAGAAGTTTTCAAGGCCTTATTTGCAGAGATAGAGAAGATGGAGAGGCACCAGGCCTCACCGAAAGCGAGACGCAAATCTTATTGTCGATCTACGAGCAATAATTGTTAGGATCCGGGAATGGTGGAAACAACAAAGGACAATGCGCGTAGAACAAGCTCGATACTTTAGAAAATTGTTCAATAAATTGCTAGTCAAGGGTGAGAATGTTGATATGAAGACAAGAATGCAAGAGAACATCCGATCGAATGCATGAGTCTCACAACACGAGATGCAATTTGTTGCGTGAATTTCATAAGAAAGAGCTTCGCGGGTAGAGGAGAACATGGATAGGAAGTTCACCTCCTCATGGCTAAAATGAAGTCTGTGACAGTGAATCCAACGCCACCCACTCCGATTCCGTGCGCAAAGATACTCCGCCAGATTCAAGCATAATTGACCATCACCGCTTAGACTTCATACTTGCTAGCTTGTTTCGGGGTTCCTCTCTCCTTTGATGATGCCAAAAGGAGGAAGAGGAATACCTAAAGGCATTGAAAGGAGGACGCGATTGTGAAGGGAAAGACAAGCGAGGAACAAAGACAAGAGAAGAAAGGAAAATCTATTGAGGGGAAGGTTCGAAAGATATGACCTTGATGATTGCTAAAACCCCCAACAAGGTCTTGTCACGGTGATATCATCAAGCCAAACTCCCGATGACTCCGCTCCAACATCCTGCAGCACCCATGGCTAAAAAGAGAAAGATAGTTGGAGCGAGGGGATGAAGGAGGTGGAAGAAAAGACGGATGCCCGAGTTATGAATATACCAAAACAACATGGAGGCATTCCAACAGACAGAGACACCTATGACATTTCGTACGGCGTCGAGCGAGGCAAGATCTGTTAATGAATTCAAGACGCCGCATCCAGGGTTACTTCGCAAATATGTCCATGGCTTAAGCCTGGGATTTGTATTGGGAAAAAGGCCTCAAGCTATGTGAAGAAGGCTGGCGGCAAAGCAGACATCTGGCAAATCACTCTGCAGATCACTTTGCTAGTCACTCACCGGGAAAAAGAATTTCCCAAGATACAATACACGCCTGAGGAGAGGAAGAAGCAGTGGTGGCGGAAGAGGTTTGAGGCACTCCAGACCTCTCGCCCAAAAAACATTGAATATATAGATCCAGGCAAGAAAGGAGGGATCTATTGGGCCGGATTCGACGAAGTAGCCAACCTACAAGTGGCCAAGAACAATGTTGAGTATGTGAAGAGGATCGAGGAAGAAAATGGAAGACAAACTCAACTGTGGGAAGAAAGGCAAGAAAGAAAAAGAAGAGATGAAGTGCAAGGAAAGCATATGAGAAAAAAAGCGGTGAAGAAAAGAGGAAGAGGAATAGATCGAGAAGAAGACAGAGTGAAGAAGAGGAAAGAAGGAGGCGTGAAGGAGATGAAGTGTTCTTTGTCCACCCCTTCATGTATTTTACTATGTAAATACATCTTTATAAAAGTCTTATGTACATCGAATAAACTTGTATAATTTCTATACTTGCGTAGATATAGAATAGCATGGTTACCTTAAGTTCTGTTTAAGCTCGATACACTCAGAACAATTTTGTCTAAAGAACAAGAATGTTATGATCAATAAAAGATTGATTCTACGCATACATTCTATGATTCTACATTGTCTATATGTATCTTTTCTTTGTTTAATTATTGTATGAATGTTTTAAGTTTTGACATCATCAAAAAGGGGGAAATTGTTGGGAAATTAATTTTTAGATTTTGATGAATGCCATGTAAAACATAGAATAGAAAGTTGGCACCCCAATTTTGTTATAAATTGCATTGAAATAGATAGAGTTGGTCGAGTGAGTTAAGTCAGTTATGCCGAACATGCAAGAAGTCAACTCGAGACTAAAAGGAAGACTCATTTGTGAGGCGGTGAGTGTGGCAAAGAAGAGAAGACAGGGAACTCGATCAAGGTGCTGGCGAGATACGGTGAGTGAGTGAAGTGTCGTCAAGTCAACTCAAGATAGCCAAGTCTCAAGTGGAAGTGACGGATGAGTCATCCATGATTGGAGGTCGACTTGAAGTCACCTGGGGGAAGTCAAGGAAATGCGATCAAGTCGAGACAATGAAAGAGATCCGTTACGTAAGTCAAGAGAATTACTTAAACAAGTAATACTTCCATCTTCGCATTTCTTAAAGTGCTCGATCCCAAAAGCGTGCAAAAGGAATAAACGATGGGAAACCGCACTTTGTGTCGAACTCGAAAAGTCAAGAATCATTCATACGAGGAAATGTCAATTCCAAGAAGCGCAACAAGACAAGCCAACGACCACAAGTGTCTTTTGAAAATTAACCTATCTCTTCAACGGGCAAATTTTCAAAAGAACACTATAAAAGGTGAAGAATCACTTTGAGAAAAGGTGACCTTGACAATCGAAAACAAATACGAGCAAGAAAGCAATATCAGAATTTGAACTATTCTCAAATCATTCAAGTTCAATCCTCAAGCCTACACTATGAAGGAAATCAATCCAACACTTACCCGTGAAGGAAAGATGACTTCAATCGAGTTGAAGAGGAAACATTTGAAGAATCAAGTGCATTCCAAGGAGGATTGTACAAAGGTTCAGGACGAACCAGTTTCAAGTTTTTGGAGGGCTTCGTGATCAAATCCAAGAACCTTGAGCAAGTGGGTCAGTAGCGGCAAAGCGCAAACGCCTGTGAAGAAGAAAGGCCGAGTCGTCAAGAAGCGGTTGTGTGACCAAAGCATCTCGGACATGAGTTCCAAAGGATCAAGTTTGTGTGATCAAGACTTGCATCTGGACCGATTACCACTTTGTATCTTGATTAATACTTAGTGGATTCTTCCGGGGAGTTGGAGAAGAGAGGATTAGAAGAATTACCCCATCTTCGAACCTCTATAAAAATTTATTGTGTCATTTACATTTTAGCACTTTAATTTCGCACATTATTTCAATATTTCTTTGATAAATTTGCTATCCGATTGATAATCAAAAAGTGCTAAAACCAAGTATTAAAACAAACTTAAACCAAATTCAAGGGTGTTAAAGTCTTCAAGTGAAAACATATCACGAGTCAAGTTAAGTTCTAGTCAAAACAGCGGTGAGTTATTCTATCAACAACTCGGTCGAGTACGCATTGAGTGGCTAACTCTTGATTAACTAACTTAGTTTGTCCATCTAGGACTCACTTTGTGAAGTATTAACTCGAACGTTTTAAAAGGACTAAATCGAAAAGTTGGTAAGGTTTATTCAACCCACCCCTTCTAAACCTTACACTCACACCCCTTGGGACCTACACAAACCATCCAAAAATATACTAGCACTACCTCAACCAACTATCTCCCATGAAAACCCAACCACTAACCCCAACAATACCAAAGCCCCCACTCACTACATCTCTCCATAATAACCCACCCACTAACGTAACACAAGCTCTCAACTTGAACATCCCAGCACACACTACCCCACAATCCACCCATCTCCTACGATACGAACAATAACACCATCCAAAAATCCCCATTACCACAAGATACCACAACACGCCCAATAAACATACCCAAGTCGACCCCAACCCCACGACCCTCTTCTAGCCCATCCATAAATTGACCAAGTCAAAACCTTGTAGCAAAAAAAAAACCTGGACCCGAACCAAACATTCGACACCCCTACCCCTAAAACGTCTTCAACCGATAAACCAAAAAGGAGCAGAGATATGGAGGAGGTGAGTACAATTGTTGAAAAAAGTGACAAAGCGAAGAAAATTAAGGAGTTCGGTTTGTTCGATGCCATTTGTAATTTTGTTCTATCGGTGGAGGCTGCGGAGAAGCAACCCCGCCGGTCACAATGAGTTGACTCAGTTGGAACTATTGAGGGCTTGGGAACCCGACGATAGTTCAAGCGCTTAAACGTATTATCAAACCTAAAGATTCCAGTTTTGTGTTCCTGATGGAAATGAAACTTTGTACTAATGAATATAACGGCATCATTAATAAATTTGGTTTTGAAGGAAAGCACGTGGTTGATTGCAGTATGGGTTCGGGTGGACGATGAGGAGGCTTGTGTGCTCTTTGGAAGAATGAGGATGATTTTAGGGTGGCTTCTTATTCAAAAAATCATATTGATGGCTACTTCACTAAGCATGAGAAAGAGTGGCGAATGACGAGTTTATACGGATGGCTGGAGAACACTAACAAAAAATATACATGGGACTTTTGGAAAATTTGGCGCTAAATTGCTCGACCCATGGATTTGTTTTGTGGACTTTAATGAAATACTATATTACTATGAGAAGATAGGGGCGCTCAAAGGAGGATTTGAAATTGGCGGGTTTCACGAGGCCTTGAATTCGACAAATCTAGAGGACCTAGGATATAAAGGTTTCACGTTTACTTGGGCGAATGGGCAACAAGGAAACCAAAATATTCAAGAGAGGCTTGATAGGTACTTGGGGAATCATCAATGGGTTTTCATGCACCCGGGTTATGTAGTCGATCACTTGCCACGCACTAATTCAGACCATTGTCCGATTACAATAACCTGGAGGGAAAGAAGGGAGTACAGTCGTGGGAAAAAAAGAAAGAGACGTCGGATTTATCATTTTGAAATGATGTGGCTTCTAGATGAATCTTGCATGAATGTTGTTCGCAACGCATGGGAAATGACGAACAGTCTGGGCAATCCAAAAATACTCCAAAATAAAATCATGGTTTGTGGAGAAAATTTGAAAAGCTGGGAAAGTACCCATTTTGGCAACATAAATGAGCAGATACGGGAGTGTGAGGATGCCCTACGGAAAGGGGAAAATGTTTATCCATCCACGGAGAATTTAAAAAGGCGTAGAGACACAGAGGGGAAGTTGGAGGACTTGCATAAAAAAATGAAGCAATGTGGCACCAACGGGCTAGAACGAATTGGATCAAAGATGGTGATAGAAATAAGGCCTTCTTCCATTATACGACATCTGGCCGCCAACAAAGGAACCGAATTGAATGAATCAAAAATATGGGCGAAAACTAGGTAGAGGAAGAAGCTCAGATTGAAGGGGCATTTTATGACTATTACAAAGAACTGTTCTCGGTGGAACCCTCCTTGGACATGGATCGAGCCATTGACGCTGTTAAGGCTAAAACAACAGAGGAAATGAACGAGATACTACGTCGGCTTTTCACCAAAGAGGATGTGGAGAGTGCTCTATCGCAAATGCACCCGACAAAAGCGCCTGGACCTCACGGTACACCCGCTATCTTTTATCATAAATTCTGGTCCATTGTTCATTCTGATGTCCTTAATGTTACTCTTGATGTTCTAAATGGTAATGCTGATCCCCAATGCCTAAATCACACATACATTGCTCTCATTCCTAAAAAGGAAAAATCGGAGATAGTGCAAGATTTTCGCCCCATAAGCCTTTGCAATGTGATTTTTAAACTAATTACAAAAACCATGGCAAACAAGCTTAAGCTCATTCTCCCAAATTTAATCCACCAAACCCAATCTGCTTTTGTGCCAGGCCGCCTGATAACTGATAATGCCCTTCTCGCTTTTGAGATTTTTCGCAAAATGAAATATAGCCAGGCCAAGAAAAAAGGTTCGTTTGCCTTCAAACTGGACATGAGTAAAGCTTATGACCGGGTTGAATGGCAATTTGTTAGTAATGTCATGAAAAAAATTAGCTTATGCAATTCTTTTGTTGATCTCATTATGAAGTGTGTGTCTACAATTTCGTTCTCTATTTTGATTAATGGGCAGCCCTGATAACGCCCTTATCCCCACCCGTGGTCTCCGACAAGGCGACCCACTTTCCCCCTATCTGTTTTTATTTTGTGCAGAAGCCTTTTCTTCGTTGATTAGAAAAGCAGAAGCTAGCGGCAACCTACACGAGAATCATATTTGTACGAGAGCCCCAAATATATCTCATCTCTTCTTTGCAGATGATAGTATTATATTTGGTCGAGCTAATGACCGGGCGATAGAAGAAGTTGTACAAATTATCAAATCTTATGAACGGGCTTCGGGACAACGAATAAATCTTGAAAAATCAGAAATCTCTTTCAGCTGTGGGGTGGAAACGGAGAAGCAGGTGGCGACGCCAGATAGAATGGGAGTGCAGCTTGTGGAAAAACATGCAATTTACCTGGGAATACCAACGGCCTTGGGTCGATCGAAGAAAGATGTTTTTAAAGCAATTGTTGACAGGGTTCGGGAAAAATTAAAAAACTTGAAGGGCAAGCTCTTATCGATTGTTGGAAAAACAATTATCATAAAGACCGTTGCCCAGGCTATCCCGACATACATAATGAGCTGCTTTCGGCTCCCTAATGAAATATGCAGCCAAATAAACTCGATCACTAGCTACTTTTGGTGGGGGCAAAGCCAAGATGAAAGGAGAATACATTGGTGTTCGTGGATTAAATTATGCTCATCGAAGAAGGATGGGGGGCTTGGTCTCCGTGACTTGGAGTGCTTTAATGATGCTATGTTGGCTAAACAAAGCTGGAGACTAATTCAGGATTCAAATTTTCTTCTGGCTCTCACCCTAAAAGCCAAGTATTTCCCTCGTAATGATTTTTTGGAAGCAACAATGGGTTTTAATCCATCTTTAACTTGGAGAAGCATTGTTGCGGGAAAAAATGTTATTACTAAGGGAATGCGTTGGAATATAGGTCTGGGAGATAAGGTTAGTGTTTGGAAAGACCCATGGATAGCTAGCTCTCCAAACTTCCGGGTTCAATGCTCTCCCCAAGGGTGGCCCCTGGACCTTATGGTGCGAGATCTTATTCATGATACATCCCCTCGTTGGAGACTCGAGCTGATTCACGAATTTTTTTCTGAACAAGAAGCAAGCTTCATCAAATCTATACCCCTCTGCGCTAATCCCAGGACGGATCGAGTAATATGGCATCATACTAAAGATGGGGTCTATAGTGTGAAATCTGGCTACAAGATTGCCAAGGGGCTGAAAGATTGTCTTCAAAGTGTGGCGTCGAGTTCAGGTACAAATCTGAAAATCTGGAGATGGCTATGGCGACTTCGGATACCGCACAAGATTCAGATTTTTCTTTGGAATAGCACTGAAGAGAATAGGAGTGGACATCGAGCCTTATTGCAACAGGTGTGGCCTCGAGGTCGAAGCATTGGAGCATGCAATACGCGACTGTCCGTGGGTGGAGAAGTTTTGGGCGGTTTCCCCACTTCGCATCAATCTTGGCGACAAATTGAACAGAGTTGGGCTAACAAAATGGATTGAAGAATTTATGGAACAGGGAGATTCAGAGAGTCATAACATTTTTCTGATGCTTTTGTGGATGACTTGGCACGCGCGAAACATGAAAACATTTAAACATAAAGACTTTGATTACTTATGGTGCTTCGGTGCAGCCCAAAAGCGACTCTAAGAACACTCAGAGGCGCTCGACCGGGGAATCTTCCGACATATTTCTCGCACAGCGGAAGTATGGAGTAAACCGGTGGAATCTTGGACAAAAATCAATACTGATGCCTCTATAATGAGGGGACAAGGAACAGGGTTGGGAGTAATAATTAGTGTGTCATGAAGGTAAACGATTAAACAGTGTGACTATGTTCCACCCACAGGAGATCGAGGTGGATGTTGCGGAAGCTCTTGCATGTAAGGAAGGTCTTCTCCTAGTTCATTCAATGGGAATCCAGAAGATTATACTTGAAACGGACAGTGCCATTATTTTCAACAAGATGAAATCAACCAAACCATATATTTCATACCTGGGACGCATTGTGGAAGAAATCAAGCTTTTATCATCTTCTTTTTCTAGTTTTATTCCTAGTTGTGTTAGACATTCGGCTAATTCGGTGACTCACCACCTAGCCCGTTTTGCTTTCTCTTTTATTGTCCAAACGGTCTTCTTCTTGAAGGCTCCAAGTCACCTACACAAACTCAATCGTTAACCATTAAGGATTAGACCAAAATATTTTGCAAACATAACCGAAACTTAAAATAGTACTATGATCAGTCTACCAAACCTTGATTCTCTCTCGATGGGTATCTCTGGCCGGCTTGATGAATCCAAGCAATTTTTTTCTTTTGTGGATCAAACTTGCGGTATTTAGGTAGTTTAACCTTAATTAGTTTTATATACACATTAACTAAGTTTGTTTGGTGGAGGAATAGGAGAGAAAGGAGAAAGATGAAGAGGTTTGAAATGAAAAATGAAGTCATCTTCTTGAGAGGTTCTTGACTGTAAAGAAAAGAGGAAACAAAGTGGTTGTGTACATGTGTAAGTCGGATGCGTATGAGAAATGAAAGAGTTAGAGTTTTGTTTAAAATGGTTAATTAGTCAATTAAGATCCATGCTATATTTGGGCTAGCTTGAAACTGATAAATATGATGTTGGGTCTCAAATAGAGTTGGTTAAGTTAATCAATTAAAGTTAATTATTAATTAATTATAATATTCATAATCTCAACCCTCATATGCAACTAGATTGAAACGATTAATGAAATATGTAATACTCCGAGTCGAACTACTACTAATTAAATTAGAATAATTAATAATCCCAATAGTGAATACAAATTTAACTCAATCAGGTTTGTGCTAGAAAATTAAAAATTTAATTACTCCTCTCTAACTTCCAAGGTTTAACCACTCAAAACTAAACTCACCAATCTCGAATAGACTTACTGAATTACGATTGAGCCTACCTAATTATAATGAAATGTTTACTTGATTTGTTATATTAATTGATGAAAATTAACACAAAGTTATCCCTAATATCATGATGATTATAATAGTCCACTAATTAAAACATTAAATTGACCCAATATACTAGGATCCACCCGATCAAAATAACGAACAACCATTCCAAGTAGGACACAAGAGTCACTAATTAAGCTGAATCAAGGATCACTTGAGCATCAAACACTACAATAATAAACTCGAGATTAAAATATTATACAAAAATATTATAGTCACAAAATAAATATTTTATGTTAAAATATTTTTTGTAACAATATTATATAACTATCCAAAGGTAGGGTGCTACACCGCTCTCGGCTACGATCCTGGAGGGGAAGACCTCACCCGGCTAAGATCCGATGAGAAGACACCTTCCGACTAAGACCTCTGATGGGAGGGGCCTCCTCACGGGGGTCTTAATAATTCACCTCTTTCAGATAAAACCCCGGAGGGAAAGACCTCACTTGTGTAAGACCATGGGTGGGAAGACCCCGGATGGGAGGGGCCTCCTCATGGGGGTCCTATTAATTCATCTTCTCCAGCTAAGACCCCGGATAGAAAATGTTAGTCCAAGTGGCTACGTAAATCTAGAGGGGGGGTGAATAGATTTTTCCGATTTTCCAATTTAAGCCATCTTTTTCGAATAAGAAGACAATGACCAAAATACAAGTGCGAAAATGTAAACAACACTCGATGATTCATGGTTGTTCAACCCAACTCTTCTTACAATAACACCTATGAAGATAACCACAATCTTCCAACTCGTAGAGTACCAAACTCTTATTCATCTCAAAGAGCACAAAACTCTTCCAACTCGAAGAGCACCAAACTCTTTAACACGAAAAGCACCAAGTTTTTCAATAAAATCAACCAAATGTGTATTTGCCAAAAGAACACTAACAAGGATTTCTTGTCTTGGATGATGTTACAAATATAATCAAGATTAAACTTTAAATGAAATATTACAATTCAAAAGCGCAAGTGTAATCAAGAAAGAAAACCTAATAAGCAAGATGTGAAAGTGATAAGCTTAGGCTAATACAACAAAAATGTTGAAAGTGAAGAACAAAATATTTGCAGAGATTTTTCTTGTTGTGTTGTATTTTGCTGTCTTGTTTGAGTTGCTTCAAGCCTTCCACTATTTATAGGAGAGCTCTTGGATTTGAATCTCAACAATAGGCTCCTCCTTGGAGATTGAAATCTGTTAGAAATCAATCCCCTAATTTCATGAAAAACCATCTCTTGTGCAACGAATAGTTTGCTGATAAAATCTTAGGTCGACCTGTCGACCTCCAATATAAGAAAAATATTTAAAATTGAAATAAACATGAAAAACCAATACTTGGACCGCTCCAGGGGGGTTGGACCGGTCGATCGGTCGCCCACCCCTTAGACTGGTTGGCCTCCCCAAATTCTGAGACAGAAATAAATTTTGCAATTTTCAAACTTCAGGCACCGGTCGCCCTCTAGGTCGACCGATCCACCACACCGATCACCCTATAGTTTTAGTCCAAGTAGCCACTATAATCCAGAGGAGGTGATGAATAGATTATGCCGATATTTTGATTTTCACCCTCTTTTTTTAATGTAAAACTGATAACAAGAATGTAAATGCGGAAACGTAAACAAAACTCAATGATTTATAGAGGTTCAAGCCACCTAGGGCCTAATCCTCTACCACCCCGGTATACATCCGAAGTGGATTTTGAAAAAGAAAAAGAATTTTATTAATAGTTACCAAGACTATTATAACTTCTCCTTGAAGAGCACCTCACTCTTCTTACAACTCCATAGAAGTATACAACTTTGAAGTACAAGTGTAATCAAGAATAAAGTTTAGTACTAAAGATGACCAAGTGAATGACTTAGGCAAAATACAACAAGAATATAAAAGCTAAGAACAAGAGGTTTGCTTGTGTTTGTATTGCTTGTGTTGTTCTCGCTTGTTGCTTCAATCCTTCATCTATTTATAGGAGAGGTCTTGAACTTGATAGGCTCCTCCTTGGAGATTGAAATCTATAAAAAAATTGTAGGTTAAATGAAAATTATAGATTGAAATGTGAGACCCCAGATTTTTTCAATCGTAGACAACGCGTTCGCGGGTATTATTATTATTATTTTTCTTTTTTTCGATACTGTATTAAATATTCCGATAATTTATTTTTATATTTACTATTTATTTTGCGACTCGTATTATGATCGGTTATCTATTTCATCTTAAATGATCTTTGAAAACTATCTACTAGTAAATTAGTATTTTAAAAATGCAATACATTTGTCTTGAATGATCATTTAGTAAACATTATATTTTCGAAACAATAGTACTTGAGATTTACCTTATACAAAAATACAACTTTGATATTGAAATAGCAAGTGTCTCATACTTAATTTTGTCAACTTACTTATTACTTGATTTAACTAATTTATACTTGAAATTGTTTTTATTTTAGGGTGTTTGTTAATGACACTTATTTTCACTTCTTTAACCATTGTCGATTTCTTTCGACTTTTAACATGGGTTTCAACCGATTCAACTTGTTCTTGAGCGACTAGCTAATAAAACTCTTTTAGCATAATATATTTACTTTTATTTTAAAATTCCAAATTTAAAGTTTATATATTTTGAAATAATTTTATAATTTAATTAATTGCTTAATTGGTATTTTTGGCTTGTACTATTTTGACTATTTTACCACGTCACTTTGATGGGTAAATATTAATAATAAATATATTTCGTATTTAATTTTATTTTATTACTTGTGATCATGATCATTTACTAATTCTATTTCGCATTTATGATCACTTGATTGATCATTATTACTATTTTTGTATTTATTAGTCACCTTAGAATTTTAAGAGACTATTTATTTTAGAGACTTTTACCTTATGGAATTAAGAATTTGATTTAGTATAAGTGATTTTGAGACTCATAAGTGATCAAGGAAATCACTATTTATTTGGAGATTGATATTATTCATCTATTAACATCAATTTTGGGACAAAGAAAAAAATATGTGAATACCATAATTGCCCCTATAGTGGACGGCCAAGAGGTATATTTTGGTGTAGAAATATCATCCAACTCTTGTACACTTACACCTTTTATTAGTCATCTTGTGTATAATTACACCATTAACACAAACCTTATACACATTATCTTATACCTCAATTTTATATCATTAAATTTCCCCAACTTATTCTATTCTTCCAACATTCTCCTTAATTTTCTCCCAACCCATACTTTGACCAATTCCTTTGTCTCCATGCAAGAGCCAACATTTAAGCCTGGAAAAATTTCTCATCTCTCTCTCCTCATGTTACACGGCCATTAGCCAAGATGTACAAAAAAATTATCTCATTTTTTCACCAACACATCCCTTCAAGTCTTGTATTTTCTCTCCATTCTCTCTAAAATTCCCCAACTTCTCTCTATATTTTCTTCTTCTTCTTTCTTCAAAAACTTAGCAAAAATTTGAAGAAAACTCCTTCAACACCTTCATAAAATTCGAATTATACTACTCCAAAGGTAATAAATTTCATCTTCAATCCATTTTGGATATCACCTAGTTCATCTCTTTCACCTTCTAATTAAGTTTTAAATTTTGTTTGAGGTATACTTAGAAGACCATTTGAAGATTAGAGCTTGACATCATCTTGAAGAGGACTTCAAGATCCTTGAAGAAAATTTTGAAGAATTGGACTATAAGGTAAGATGGTGGACTCTAGTATCTTTTCCTTCTTCCTTCTATTTTTCTTCAAATTTTAACACCCCTTTTTCATTTTTGAGAAATATGGGCTGACCTTAGGTGATTTTGGAAGTGAACCAAAAATTCAAAACTTGAGGCTTCAACTAGTTCCAAATCACTTACTACACAAGGTAAAGTGTAGTATTTCCAATTTTCTTATCTTCTTCTTTTTCTTCTTATTTTTCACTCATTTTCCTAACTCTAAATTTTGATATTTCTTGACTTAGGGGTGACCTAAGCAACCTCATACCAAGTTGTGAAATTTGTCCTTTTTATTTCACAATTTTCCAAATTTAAGGTGGGTGGAAAAATCATTTCAACTTCTAGGTGTTTTTATTTAAATGCATGTAGTATTTTAATTTTGAGCACTTGAGATATATATATTATGTATTGCATGTTAATTTTATGTATCAAGTTGTGAAATTTCTCAAGTGTTGCTCAAAAATGCTATTTATTGAAATTTAGGTGCATGCATGTGCAATTTAATGTTTTGGATGACTTATAACCTGGACAAGTCGAGCATAATTGATTAAAATTCAATTTTTGGACTTAAAATGCAAAAATGGAAAGTTGGTGGACTTAATTGCAAGAAAATAAAACTTAATGGACCCCTCTACAAATTTTGAATTTTGGGACTGTACTCAGGTTCAAAAATGACTTTTGGACATTTTAATAAAGTTTTAAGAGTTTTAAGATAAATAAAATCAACCTTTAAAAGCCCAAGGACTAGATTGTAAAATTTTAAAAGTTTAAGGGCTACTTTGCAATTTCTGAAACTGTACCAGACCTTGCTTTCAAAATTTGAAATTTTCAATCTCAAGGGACTGGAAATGACATATTTTAAATATATTCCAAAAATCCAAGTGTTTAGAGCTTGGAAAGTAATTTTACTAAAATTGAGGGACTAAATTGTAAAAGATTAAACTTGAGGACCCAAATGAAATTTCCAGGACTCATACAGTACATGTACCTGGAATTACAAATTTAACTATAACTTAATTATATTTTGGACCCAAGGTTCAAATTTCAAAACAATTGGACCCCTAAAAGTCTTAAAGGCAATTATTTGAAAATGGGACAAAAATGAGATTTTCAAGAGTTAAAGGACCTACGCTTATTTCTTTTAAAAACTGCTTTTGTCCCAATATCCTACTAACCTTAGTGACATTCTCCAACTGGAATCACATTAAAAGCCCTTCCGGTTTGTGAGTTCCGATTATTTTAAACTAAGGGCCCGAAATGACAATTTTTACAAATTTGGGGACAATGCGAGAATTTTATAAATACTCGACCTCAAAACTTTGAAAACCTGAATCTCTGAACAATTTAGAGATTTTAGGAACTGACCTCATAATTTTTCAAGGTCCGGATATTTATTTATTCAATTTTTAACCATAAAAGTATTGGTTTTTACAAAACGGAGCTAATTGCAAATTTTCTTTTTATCAAGGACCTAACTCAAATTATTTTCCTTTTACTAAAACAGCCCTGGACCCTCTGACTTTAATTACTAATTAAAATATTTTATTTTCTCAAAAACCCTTGACTTATCGGATCGTCTTGACCGATTAACACCCGATCGCGGAGCGACTTCCTAAATCTTGTGATTTTGAATCTATAACGGGACTTATGTTCCACCTAATCTTTCAAGATATCGAAGATTCATCCTTCCCTATAATCATCTTCATCTTTCCTGAATCAATAATACTCATTGCACCGATTGACTACCGAACTTGTTTTTACTTTCTGCTGAGTCAACTTGGTGTGTCGAGCTCACACTCTCGAGAATGGATACGTCGGGAATGGAACCGGCAACTCGGCTGCTATTTCACTCTTCCGGCCCCATCGTCTTAATCCCCAAGGCGAGGGACGGAGTTTGTCAAAGGAAGCGGATCGTAGTACTTGAGGTATAATCATGATTATGACAAATCCGAGCCTTGCTAGCTCCACTGTGGATTTTGTCTTTGCCTATGGAGCGATAAGGTGTGGTCTTGGACCATCTTGCTTGGGGAGTTACAAGGAAGACGAAGGAATCATTTGTCTAATCCATACGATTCCGTAGTTAATCGGGCCCATTTGGTTGGCGCTACAAATCCATACGCAACCGCTACTTGTATTGCATTGGTTGGCGCCACAAATCCGTACACAACCATTAATTGTCTTGCATAGGATTGGCGTTACATTCCGTATGCAATCCTACTGTCTTGCACGAATCACATAGTGCTGTGTGACCACGAATCGTTTTCTTAAATTGTATAAGTATATTACTTAAATATATTTTATCACGACGCGCTTGTGGATTTTGTGTGTGAATTCATGCATCATATCTCACGCGTTGTCATACAAGCTGTTTCTCGCATTAACTATATATCGCCACACCCGCATTACGATCACCCCATCCATGAGATTTCTGTCTCATCCCTCTCCTGCTTTCTAAACCTTTAGATGATGACTACGTTGAAGATGTCGAACCAACCCGCAGTTGATGACCCTCGCCCTACCCGTCGATCTTGCATCTTTTTACCGATGATTGTTCTTATTTTATGTATTTTTACCGATGTTGGACTCCCATTTATCCTGCTACTCTTTTCTCTCTCTGATTGTAATTTTAGGCGTATGACCCTTTGACGTTTAAGATATGGACATTGTACTTTACCTTATGTTTTCGTTTTGGCCTATAAAATTATTCGAGGTTATTATGTCGGATGTATTTGGATGTTGTTGGACCTTAAGATGTAATTCGTACTTTACTTATTTTATTTCATTTGCTTTAGACTCTGTTTCACTTGGGATTGTTGTATCATTTGTTTAGACTGTTGGGTTTATTTCTACTTAAGTGGTTGATCGTCGTCGCGTCCGTCTGGGGCATGACATGAAATCAAGAGAATCAAGCAAGGGATGAAATTTTTCATTGAAACATTTTGTCGAACACTTGGCGGGCGTAGAATAAAAATGAAGAAGTATATAGCTCTTGTAAATGTAATCATGCCCAAAAATTCACCACCAATCATAGTTCTATAATCATAATCCATCAACAATTAACATACTCAATACAATGATACAACAAGTTCATCAAAATACCAAGTAAAAGTACTTTCTCAAGGGTTCAATTTTTCATTTGGAAATGCAATCCCTTAATAAATGATGATAAACCTCAATATGTTTAGTTCGATTATAATGAACCGAGTTTGAGCAATATTTATAGTGGACGTGTTATCACAAAAAATAGGAACATTTTCAAAAGGACATTTGTAATCCGCTAAGGTTTGTTTCATCCAAAGTAGTTGAGTACAACAAAATACCGCGAAAATGTATTCGGCCGGCCGTTGATAAGGATACACAATTTTGCTTTTCCGAAAACCAAGATACGAGGCAATTGCTTAAAAATTGACATGATCCGGAAGTATACGTGATCATCAATATTTCCGCATAGTCCGAATCACTATATCCTTTAAGAAAAAAACATTTTCGTTCTTTGGATAAAACAAGCCATATGAAATAGTGACTTTCAAATATCGAAATTTTTTTAATGGCACTCATATGAAATTATTTGGGATTGCTTTGAAAACGAGCACATAGGCATACATCATGAAGAATATCGGGTCTACTTGCGGTTAATTAAAGTAAACTACCAATCATACCTTGATACTTTGTTTCATCAACCGACTTGCCTTTTTTATCCTTGTCTAGCTTGATGTTGGTTGCCATTGAGAGTAGTGACGGTTCTTCCTTCTTCAATGTCGAACTTCTTTAGAAGTTTTTTTGTATACTTTGATTGTGATATATAAATGACTTCTTGGCATTATTTTATTCGAGTCCAAGAAAGAAATTGAGCTACCCCATCATGCTCATCTCAAATTCACCTTGCATCAATTTGGAAAATCTCTAGCAAATAAATTCATTAGTAGCACCGAATATAATATCATCAACATAAATTTTAACTAATAAGCAATCTTGCTCTTTTTCGAAAATAAAAATAGTATCAACTTGACCTCTTGTAAATCTATTTTGCAAAAGAAAAGAGCTAAATCTACTCATACCATGCTCGGGGAGCTTGTTTTAAACCATAAAGGGCCTTTTTAAGTTTTTAAACATCATTTGGCCTTGAAAAATTTTCAAACCCCAGAGGTTGTTTTACATAGACTTCTTCTTGAATAAAACCATTTAAAAGAACAGATTTAACATCCATTTGGTAAATCTTGAAATTTTTGAAACAAGAATTGGTAAGTAAGATACGAATTTCTTCTAAACGTCTATGGGTGCAAATGTTTCATCATAGTCAATACCTTCTTCTTGACAATACCCTTGAGCCACTAACCTTGCCTTGTTTCAAAATATATTGCCTTGGTCATCGAGTTTGTTCGAAATACCCATTTTGTACCAATAATTATTTGTGATGGAGGATAAGGTACTAATTCCCAAACATCATTCCTTTCGAATTGATTTAAATCCTTTTGCATTTCTAAAAACCAATCCTCATCCTCAATTGCTTCCTTTGCATTTTTAGGCTCTTTTTGAGAAATGAGAGCTCTCTTGGCAAATTTACTAATAGTCATTACCTTGTCTAGAGGGTCCCCAATTAAGATATCTTTTGGATGATCTCCTTTGAATTTTAAAACAACGGTGGGATCACAAGTATCACTTTTGTCTTCTTGTGGAACATTTGAAGTTGAAGGTTGATCATTTAATGTAGAAGGTTGATCATTTTGAGCATCATTTGGAAGAATTAGTTCAATATCATCTACTTCATCACTTTCATCATTGCGTATCCTTTCAACACCCAAGACTTCATTAAATTTGATGTGAATAGATTCTTCAACTACCATGTTAGTCTTATTGTAAATTCGATATGCTTTGCTCTTGGTTGAGTACCCCATAAATATTCTTTCATCGGCATTAGGATCAAGTTTATCCAATTGATCCTTGGTATTCAAATAATAAAACACTTACAACCAAATATTTTGAAATAACTAATATTTGGAGTTCTTAATTTCCAAAGCTCATATAGTATTTTATTCAATTTAGGACGAATGTATACACGATTAATAACATAACATGCGGTACATATGGCTTCGGCCCAAAAATATTTTGGAAGAGAAAATTCATTGAGCATGGACCGACTCATTTCTTGAAGAGTTCTATTCTTCCTTTCGGCTACTCCATTTTGTTGTGGTATTCTTGGAGCCGAAAAATTGTGAGCATATCCCTTGGTTTCATACAAGACTCTAAATTCACCATCAAATTCACCACCTCGATCACTTCAAATAAACTTAATAGTATCTTCATTTTCATTCTCAAGAAGTCTACACAACTTAACAAACTCATTAACGGCATCATTTTTATTTGCAAGAAAAATAGCCCAAGTATATCTTGAATAATCATCGACTATAACAAAAGTGTAATTTTTCCCGTACAAACCAAGATGAAGTAATTGTAGAGGCTTGGTTGTGGAAATTTCATTTTGGTCTTAAAACTACTTTTAACTAATTTGTTCTTTTGACAAGTGTCACATAAGCCAAGATTTTCAAAATTCAATTTGGGTAGTCCTTTTATATATTGGTTTTTGTAAATATTTGTCAAATTTTTGTATTCAACATGTCCAAGTCACCTATGCCATAAAGTTGTTAAATCATTATTGGCGATAGGACAAGAAACATTTTGACTAACCAAATCACTTGTGATTTTGTAAAGATTTCCTTTTCTATTTGCTTCACAAATAATTTTATTATTTTTAAGAATAAGGCATTTTTCTTTATTAAAAGTAACTTCATGATTTGAATCACTAAGTTGGCTAACATTTATCAAATTGATGTTGGTAAAAAATTCTATCTCTCTGTCATGTGGCGTGAACACCCACCGTCCACGAGCCATTTTGAATCTTCCGAAATGGTTATAGCCCCTAGCACCTATAAATAAATTATATTTAGGTACCCTATAATTTTGGGGTCTATGGGGGTTAGTCTTGAGACCTTTGGGTCTCCAAAACGACTAAAGTTATTTTTCAATTTACAATCATTTGTATAGTGTCCATTTTTAGCACAATAAAAACAAGTAATAACATTAGGACTACTAGCACATATGAAAGTCGGACCTTGGTTATTTTTCTTATAAGCATTTTGAAAAGGTTTACAACCAAGTCCTAGTTTTGAATGCTCACTTCATTGTGCATCAACAATTTTTGTAACTTTGTCCGTACTTAAATTAAAATGATGCACATCCTTTTTCAAATTTCAATTTCTTTTGTGAGTATTTGTTTTTTGGAATCAAGAGTATGAGCTTTTGCAAGAGTAATAGCATGAGCATGATCAAATGATTCATAAGACATAAATAATTTATCCTTTTCTAATTTAAGCTCTTTATACTCATTTTTCAAAGTCATGTATTTCACAATCGTGTTTTGAAACACATTTTGCAATTCATTATAATCACATTGCATTTCGTCAATTAAAGAAGAAGATGAAGAATTAGAGCGTACCTCATTGTTTTCATCGTCTATGGCCATGAGACCATGTTCTTCTTTCTCATCGGATGTGGCAAGGAGCTCATCCCATGTTTTTCTTCCACATTTAGAGCTTTATTCTTGGGAAAAAGGCTTTTGTTCTTTTGCTCCTGCTCCGCTAATTTCGGGCAATCGGCTATGTAGTGCCCAGGTTTCCCGCATTTGAAGCACGAGTTATCTCTCAATTTTCTTGCCTTATTTGTGTTACAAACTTTGCAAATTTTCGGACAAGAACTGCCGTCTCTTCATCATCTTCATCACTAGCATAATATGAATTATTAGAAGAAGATGCTAAGCCTTTAGAAGTAATTTGCATACCCGATTGAGAGGTAGATGGTTTGGAATTTTTCCTCTCTTTAAGATATACTTCGTAGATGAGGAGGTTTCCGATGAGCTCGTCAAATTTGAGCGTTTCGAGATTTTGAGCTTCTGTAATTGCTATCACCTTTTCGGACCATGAACCAGGGAGAGCATTTAAGACCTTAGTTACCTTGTCTTCTTCGGAGATGACTTCCCAAGTTCCACAAGAGGATTGACTATGTTGTCAAGCCTTTCCACCATTTTTGAGATGCCTTCACCCTCAAGCATGATGAAGTTTTCAAAGTCTTTAGCAAGCATAGTTTTTCTTGCTTGTTTTACTTTCTTTGTGCCATCATATATAGTTTCCAATTTTACGATACTTCATGTGCAGACCTTATTCTTTTTATGAGATTATACTCGGTGGCGTAAGAGAACAATGCAAAATATTCAAGGCCTTACCGTTTAGAGAAAATGACTTATTGTCGTTGTCATCAAATTCTTTAAGGCTCTTGAGGGCCGTGGTTCCATCCCCCAATTTCATGGTTGGTTGAGTTATCCCTTCAATAACCGCATTCCAAATATTGAACCCGCACTTGTAGAAAGCACTGAATTCGGTCTTTCCGAAAGGTATAGTTGTTGGCATCGAATAGTGGTGGCTTGTTGGTGGAGGCGCGGTGGTGAGGTAGCCGTTTGTAGCCATGGATCTTTCCATGTAATACCCTTACCCTTGTAACACATATTTATATATTATAAAACTATAGTTCATAGGCAAAGACGCAGTTTGCATTGCACATGATATTAACATGTTAATCATCGATTTGTAACCATTTTGCGACCGGATGCACTTACTCAAAATGATTTAACGATTTAGCAACACTTATTCACACATGTGCATTTATCCATATTACATAATATTAACGACCGTGCCCTTTTATATACATGTCAAAATAAAACTCCCTATATGAAATGCAAATGATGAGTGAGGGAGAAGGATTAGAATCCAGTAGGCCGACCTTTGATCCATGCCTTAAACTTCCGTCACACTCACACGGATCGACTTGTATCTACATCAACTAAAAATTGACAACATTGCATTTGGTGAGTTGCAAGCTCAAGCAAGTATAATCGAATAACAAGTTATTTAACACCATACAAGCACATTATCACAATCATTTCACATCATTTAATCATATCATTCACAAACATATAAATGCATGTGCTTGATCATATTATTTTTCTTGTTATTGGCGCTAATACCAAGAATAAATGATGATCACGAAGATGGCCATAGCACTCTGTAATTCTTAATTCACGTAGAGTTCGGTGAACTCGGGGTGGCGTACCATACTCTGTAATCGGAATTTTTGGATGTTTGTAATTTAATAACATATGATTCAAGGTCATTGCGACCATAATGAGAAATCCATTTATCTCGATGAATGCATTTTCTATAATCACATATGTCTTCCCTCAAAAAAAAAAAAATAATCACATATGTCATTTCCATATCAATATCGATGGAGATCGCATATCTCATTTCCATATCAATAACATCAGTGGAGATCACATATCTCAATTCCATTTCAGTCTTGTGCAATAGAGATCATATATCCCTATTTCATCAAAATATCACCAAAGAGATCCATAAAATTCACATTAGAGTACAACAAGCTTCTAATTACCGTAGGCGGACAAGTAAGCAATTCATTTGAACATCTCAATTATATAATCACAAAAGTCAAATAACAAGATAAAAGATTATACTCACAAGGGGTGTTCTTATTCTTTTTCTATCCGCTTAATCGGCCTTGTCTTTTCCTTTATCGGATCGTTGCCTATTAACATATAAAAATGCATAAATAATTTCAAATTATATATTTAACACTAATGACGTCAGTGTACTCAATTTATAACATGTGCAGATAAAGGAATTCTAATTGGCATGATTTTAGCTCAATAAAATAGCTATCTTAGTTCATTTCCATTATCCTATATCACGGTACCCACAAATATAATTATTATTTTTATCTTATTATATCCTAACATGACCTTAGAAAAACAATTCATTATCAATACAATTTTATTACTATTTTAACTAAAACAAAATCTTTTATCTCAATTCATCAACCAGGCTACGGAGGTTACCAGAACATGTGGCTAGATGATTTCATTCTACAAAACTAACTGAAGTTATTTCTTCTAATATCAGATTCTTTAAGCTAAATTATATTAGCATCTTTGATATTAGCTAGAAGTTAACAAAAATACGTGTGGATTTCTCATGATTTCCAAACCAAGTAATTATGCATGAGCTACCTTCAGTGTTTCTCACATCCAAACTGAAGTTAACATCTATAATTAGACTAAAATTATCGTGATAATGAGTTCAACAAAAACATGAAATATAGCCCTAGAAATATTACCAGTTTCTTCCCACTTATGCCTATTGTTTTCCTCTCTCTGTTTTAGTTTTTGCTTTCAACATGAGTATATCTTTTGTGACTCATAGTTTCATCTATATAATAATATACACTCTATGTTACTATAAGGCGGTGAGTATTTGTATTAGTTGATATATATCGATATTAGACAAGTGGCGCACATAAAAATAATTAACTAAAAGTTGGCATAATTATTTCCATATAGACACAGGTGGCATATGTATGTAAAGTATTGAATTGGTTGCATGTATTCATGAGGAGTAATGGGTTCAGACAATGTTCTAGTGACCGATTAATTCGAAATCTTAATACCAAAGAAATTGAAGGCTGATTAGTGACACTACATTTAATATTATATATATATATATATTACAAAGATATATATATATATATATATATATATATATATATATGGATGGGGTTATATGAGACCACCTCATAGGGTGACTCCATAGGGACCAATCCTACCCACATATCTAGATTTGTTAATGGTTGTGATTTTCGATGAAAACCCGCAAATTACATTTGCAAAATAGGGGGAGGGGCAAATTTGTAATCCCACAAAATTCCCCAACAAAAACGGATTATGTTACCTTTTATAATCATCTTCTCCAAATCGATCCGACAAAATTAGCGTGAGATCTGATTTCTTCCTTCTCTTCTTTCTTCTTCATCGAACGCTTCTCATGAAATAAGGTGAACCGAAAGATCGCTAGCTTGAGTAGAACACAATTTTTGCTGCATAATTTTGTGGAGAATCAATCGCGTATCATGATGCATCTGAGAAGAGATGCACAACATATTTGAAGAAGGATTTCTCACATCGCTTGGAGAATGTATGTATGATATTGATCATATTATGTAGATATAAAATCAATATCGCAATATGATGCTAGCTAATCGCAACGCAATTCATAATTCTAAAAAAACTCTCAACAAAACTCGTAGTCATATACTTGCATATGAATGCAACTTTGTTTGCTTACGTAGTATCGTCATCCGCTTATGAAGAGCATTACTTCGTTAGAGTGTTAAAAGCTGGAAAAATTTATGAAAACATGCTCTCATAAATCATGAAAAGTAATCTTTGCTTATGTAATATTCTTATGAAAAAAAGTAATGTTGCTTATGTAATATTCTTATGTTGCTCGTAAACACATGTGTGTTTCATGAAAATATGATTGATTATGAAGACATTTGAGTAGTGCATATTAACAAGCAAAAAACTACTAAAATAACTTATTGTCACCTATATGCGGGGGAGCAGCATGAATATACCTCGACAACGACTTGAAATATCGGGTGACTACGAAATCTTGGATACCTAAATGTGAACAACCAATCAAACCTACACAATCAATTGTCTTTGATAATTTGGGTGGGGTGCAATTCTACGAAAAATATGGCCAAAGTGTTGGTTTTGATGTTCGAATAAGTACAACAAAACGCTTAGGACATATTCGAATACATTGTATGCAACAAAGAGGGCTTCAAGCATGTTGCAAAATCACGAGAAAAGAGGATAACGACAAATCTAACGATACCGGTGAAAGTTAAAACCGGACATAGAACCTCAGACGAGTTGGGTGCAATGCTCATTGTATATTGAATATGTTGAAAACGGAAGATACAAGGTAAAACACTTTGAGGAAAAGACACACACAGTCTCATACGAGAAAAGTTCGAGAAATTTTTGAAGGTTAACGAAACCTCAATTTTGGACACCAAAGCAATTCATTATAAAGCGTGCGAAAGCAAATATTGGGAATGCAAAATCTCATCGATTGTATACACAAATGGTTGGGGGTACTCTAACACATGTGCCTTGCAAATTGATTTTACGAATTTGAGGAAGAGAGTTGAAAGCATATATTAGCGGGCCGATGCATAACTAGTCATAGATAGGTTTCTCAAGAAGATGGAAGTCGATCCGGTATGGCGTTCAACTACGACGTCGGCGAAAATGAACAATTGACCAGACTATTTTGGGTTGATCCAATATGCGGGATAAACTACGCCTGCATTCGAGAGATGTCATATCATTCGATGCAACATACAACACTAATAGGTAACTAGGCCTAACAATGCATTCATTCTATTTCATCTTGCTTGTATAGTGTTGACATGCAACATATGAAGAACATAATTTATGCATACATCATAATATCTCTTGCTTGTGTAGTGTTAATATATTGCATATAAAGAACATGTTTTATGATTGTATAGGTACAAAATGGTGTTTGCTCCATTTCTTGGCATTGATAATCATAAAGAATGTGTAACTTTTGCATTGGGGCTACTCTTGAAGGAAGATGAAGAATCCTACGTATGGTTATTCCAAAAGTTTATGGAAGCAATGGGGACGTGAGCCAATATACATTGTAACGGACCAAGACCTGCGATGAAGAATGCGATAAGAAGGGTTTTCAAAAACACGATACATCGCTTGTCTATGTGGCACATAATGGAGAAGGTGATTTGTGAAGCTTGGGCACGCATTATTCAACGATGAATGTTTCATGAAAAGATGAAAGACCTAGTGCGGAATAATTGCATCGAACCAGAATATTTTGAAGAAAAATGGAGCGAGCTAATGTTGAATACAATTTGACTTCACATGCATGGTTGAGGAATATTTTTGAGATTAGACGATCATAGACTCCATCATATTTTAAAAATGTTGAGTTGGGTGGACTACTCCGAACCACATCAAGATCGAGAGTGCTAGTTGGTTCGGCGGTTTCCACGAACCCCCAAGTCAACTTGGTTGAATTTTTTATGCACTATGAAAATGCAATGGAGGCTCAAAGACATGCAACATATAAATTGACCAATGAGACAGGCACAAGTGTTCGAAATGCAAGACACCATTCGCAATTGAAAAACGCAGCGTCGGTGTATACCAGGGCGATGTTTTCCGTTATGAGTTGAAATAGTGGCATCGTGTTATAACTGTCTAATGTTAAATGTCGAAGATGCTATGGATAACCGTTCTTACCATATAAAAGACATTGGCATCGGAATATTTACTGTTGTTTTCGATAAAAAATGGGACTTGATGATATGTGGTTGCAATATGTTGAGGCAGATTGGTGATATGCCGTCACATCTTGATGTTTTTCAAGGAACTTGACAAAATTCTAGAAAAATACATACTCAATCGATGGATAAAAAATGCACCCGCTTCTCAGACTTTAAACATCGAATCACTTTGTCACTACACAAATAGGCGCGAAGTCGATACAACGTTGCAAAAGATATGGTCTAATTTCCATTGTTGTGCAAGGATTGCAAAAGGCAACAAAGAATAGCTGGAATCTTTGGGAAAAATCATTCAAGACCACAAGCGGTTGTTACTCATGCAACAAGGGATTAATGCGGTATATTAAACAAGCGGCGTTGCTAGAGGACTTTGGTGGGACTACATCATAAGTTCAAGTTTTGCCACCAAAACAGGCAAGAACAAGGGTAGTGGCAGCCATGTTAGAAGCCGAATACAAAGCTAAAAGAGAAAGCGAGTCAAGGCAAGCAAAAAGCTAAAAAGACATTGTGGGAAGTGTGGAGACATTGGGATCCATAATTGCCGAACCGCGAGTAAAGAAAGCGTAACACAATACTCTATAGTCATTTTCATTACTTTATTTCCTTAGACATCATGCATGGATATTTTGTTACAAACTATGTTTTTACACCTGCTATGGTGATAAACTTCATATGCATTAAACTTCAAGTACATAAGCAATGAATGAACGTTTCATATGTAGCACACATACATTTTGCTTAAAATCCAAAAAAGCTAATATATAAGCGTCCCCCATATATTACATATGCAACAAATATGTACTACCTAAGCAAGAATTGCACATATCTTTGATGATATAGGAAAAATTGTTTGGAAATTAACAGATATCTCTTTGTAAGCACGAACATGCTTCTTCCTATGCATACAAATTATGATTCACAAGCAACATATCTATTTAATAATTACTGTATTGCACATCTACACATGCATCAAAGTAAATGGTATTTACACAAAAACATCGTATCTACAATTGTTTAATCTAAACCTGCAATGCTAATGTAGACTTTACACAAAAACATCATACATAACCAAAAAAACAGAAAATGTACGATCCTACATATATGTTTATCAAAACATTTGAAACATGAAAGCATAAAAAAATATAAAGGTATCTTGTTCGAACTAGAGTTGTAATATCACATTTAAATTCCTACAACTACTTCATCCATTGTGCTTTTTTTGCCTCGAGCAAATTCTTCGCCTTGAGTTCGTTCATGTCGGCCAAAGCAATAGCGTGGCGTTTTCGCCCATAACATGGATAACTATAGGATTTTTCTTCATCAAACCACTATCCGATTCGTCATGCCTCCGCCCATGTATGTTTCCATGTGGCGAATGGCAAAAAAGTGATGCAATCCACCTTATTATCATTGTCTCTCCAGTCCATGGCCAACCTCAACACTTTAGAGTTCTGAATATAACGTGCAGCCAATGCAGAACCTTTGGACAAAATGTACTGGGAAAATGTATGGCGCTGCAAAGGTCACATCACATGGGCATCAAAATAACTTCATATGCACAATGTTTCACCTACATAAGCAATTAATAAACACTACGGATACAATAGATCTATATTATATAAGCAAGCATTGCAATATGCATATGAAGTTTAGTACACAAGATATTACACATGCACAACAATTATCATACATAAGCAATGTCATTGTATTGCTTGAACATATATAAAAATAATATTAAAAAAGGCATGAGAAAGATGCTCATACCAAATTTTCGGGGAGGCGTTCGTACTTGTTAATTTTCGTACCCTCCACTGAAGAATTGTTCGAAATGTGGCATTGCTTATTGACATCAAAGCACACGGTGAAGAAATGCTCGCTTTTACAAATTGGAAAGAATAACTGATAACAATACACATAAAAATAAATTAAAAATACAAAACACCAAAATGTAAATAATAATACAGAAAAAAAATCTAAATACCAAATTAAATGTATCTAGTCTTTTTCGAACTTGTGTCGCCAAATTCGCATCAAAGCTGGTTGTGAATAATCTCACTGCATCCTTCGTATCCAATTCAGCCCTCGTCGACACAACAGAATATTGCTATAATATTTTGTAGGCGATTACACTCAACTAAGCATGAAAAGAAAAGTGGCTAATAATAAATACAAATGCAACGTACTGTTGAGTATGTTGTTGCGAAAAATCTTCGTGGCGAACTCTTGCTCTTTAAGGCCTCCTTGTGATTAAGGACCATGGACCATATGTCTATAACGGCCGAGCACACATACTCCCCCTTCTTCATGGATGCAACATAATCTCTCACCAACTCAACATCCCCATTCTTAAAAATTACTTCATACCTATGAATTAAAAAACAGGATAACACAACAATACACAATATGCTTCTAAAAATTATAAAAAATAGAACAAATATAAAACATATACTACGTCATGTGACCTCATTTTCCAACAACCACTTGAAACGAACAACTCATTTTTGTTCAACTTTGATTTCAAATCAATCTGCCTCACAAGAAATGGAGAAATTAGAGGGCAAGATTTTTTCGGAATTCTCTTCGTTGTATAATCAATCTCACTAACCATCTCGTTGACATCGACGCCCTCCTCCACCTCTTCATCCCCATTATTGCCTCTAACACCACCGCTCCGCTTGCAACATCCCCTACATTACAACAAAAAATTGGATAATTATATTACACATTCAAGACTCCATACATTCACCACAAACTAATTTCAAATATAAGAAAAATAAATTTTCACTTGTTTAATCTCGGACCTCGATCACGTTCAGCAATAGTTCCTGGCATGTCACGGATAATTTCACGAGATATATTAACAACATTGCCCCATCCATCATTCCGTTCATCCGAGTAACCCCGAGACTAAAACTGGGCACATCCTCAATCGTTTTTATCTTTGGTCTCTCTACCCAGTGCACGCTCTATATTTTCGATCGTCGTGATAGTCTCGAGAGCTATTCCAATAAAGTTCATTCTCTTGAGTCTCACTCATCGAGCGTTATCGATCGCCTCCACACTATCTGCCTTTTGCTCGTGAAAGAAACCAATCGGCTTCCTTGTCGCTTCTTGAATTTTGTTAAATGTGCAACCCCATAAATTTTTTTGGCACATTCTCCAAAAATGTTATCATGTCAACAACATCCATTGCAAGACACGACAACTTATCCAACATCCTCACAGACATATTGCTAAAATCATATGCACACAAAACTTAAAGGTTGCACCCAGCAGGACATAAACAATTATTCGAACTACACATGCAATAAGATTGTACTACACAAGCAACATGATAACCTTACATAAGCAAAGACTTTAAAAGGTCATATGAACCAAACTAGTACTACATAAGCAACAAATATGAACTACACATGCATGTCAAAAGCAACTATTGAGTTAAATTCAAGAATTGAACCAACTTGTGTACATAAGCAATAATTCTCAACTACATATGCACCAATATTGTACTACACAAGCAACAATTTGCATTACACAAGCACCATGACAACCTTGAATAATCAAGCCTTAAAAGTTACATGCAACAAACTTGGGTTACACAAGCAATAAATCGAACTACACATGCATGACAAAACATTTTTAACATCAACAGGAAACAAATTTGTACTTCATTAGCGGTAAATATAAACTATAAAAGCAAAACAGAATAACTAAATAAGTAATCATTGATTACCTCATTACTCAAACTATCAGATGGTAGCTTGGCCTTGAATGAAGGTCTCTCCGTAATACACGGTAGATTCGGGATGGACCCTCAACTGACCCTCCGATTGCAATGGTTGGTCAACAAAACCCTTTCCCAAACAAACTCTATCTAACTCCTCATTTGTACTATTCTGAATATCTCTGTAGTCCAAAAACAAAGACTCGTGACCTCTAGGAACATCACGGGTGTAAAAAATAACTCGGTCCATATAAAGAACTGCAATTAAAGGAGAAAAACAATTAAAACCACACATACAACTATAAAAAATAACTATTAAATCGAAACTTAACTTACATGACTATAAACAACAATGGGCGTTGAATTGTTTTTTTTTCTCACTGATTTCCCATTTATCCTTGCTGGCAACCAGAGTATTCAGTGTATACTCACACCAATTCAATTTACGGATGCTACTGACATCCTCCAGGCTTTTCATTATAAGTGGATTTGCGTATCCACACGGATTGTTCCCGATCACCAGACAATCAACCAAGACAGCAAAATGTCTCTTAAACCAAACACCACCATCTTTGCAAGCTCTCATCTGCTCGCATACTTCACCGGCTGTAATGTTATTATTCTCCTTCGCAAAAAAACCTTGCCACTGTTTGAGTAGCTGGCACTCACCATCTGATCTCAGTTTTTTCTGGATTTTGATAGGGCCATTTGGGAAACCAAGAACGCGCTGTACATCACTCACATCAATGTGGATCGATTTCCCATCCGCCCATCTCAACTCACAACTAGGTGCATCAAAGTGTTCCGCCAACCAATATATCGGCTACCCCCAAATCCCATCTCAACAATGGCGGCCATCCGAGGGGTTCCAAATTTACCATGGCTTCGACTAACAACTTCGGTTTTGATCTTGACCCACATCTTGGATGTTCAGACTTCTTACTCTTGCCTTTAGTCCCATCCTCTGTACTTTTTTGCCTCTTCTGGCCAACATGTTCATCTTGTGGACCCTCAACAGGTTCATCTTGAGCGCGAGAACAAGTTCACTACTCAACACTTTTCTTTTGCCTTTAGCCATTGCCTTGAAAATTCGAGAAAATCACACCTACAATAAAAATATACATGAACATAAAACATTACAAACTATTCTTATATACATACACATATATTCAAGTTGTATTTTTATGAGCATGTTTTTAAAAGATCATAAGCAAGCCTATTAATTTACACAAGCAACATGCAAAAACTAACCAAGCAAATCTTGGCAAAATGCATAACCATATAAAAAATAGTAGAAATATGGTGTTAACGAACGCACTGAATATAAAAACAACCAAATGATGCCTTGTTACAAAAATCTAAAACTTCGCATGCACATATTAATAACTTCATAAGCAGGTTTACACAATTACATAAGCAGAGGTATAAAATTACATAAGCATCATAAACATTCCAACAAAAATCAAACATAAAAAATAGAATTGCGATGGAGTCAATGTATTATTCCTGAACTAACTTAACAAGGAACCCTAACATCTACCAAAAGCAAATGAAAAAAGACCACAAACATAAATCTGAACACAACAAAAAAACATCAATGTGCAAACATATATTAAAAACACGCAACATCAACCAGGGATATCATCCTAGAGCAACAAAAAACCTAGACTGAAGTTGGGAATATCGAAAGAGAAACCGCGAACTAAACCTTCATAAACCCTATACAACTGGAAACTTCCTACAATCAAAGCTTCGAACACAAAAACTGAACGAGATTACGCTTACCTTCAAAAGAACTGCTTCAAAAGAACTTCAAGCCCTTCGTGAGAAAATAGAATGGAATTACGAGAGAGGCAAGAAGTAGATAGAGAGAATGGAAAGGTGTTTTTAAACTCAAACATCATTTGAGAGAGGGAACGATCGTGAAGAGTGGGGAGAATAGACGTGAGGGGGAATAAAATCTTAGTAACGATTCTGAAGTGTCAAATTACCACCCTACCCTTATTAATGGCATTTGAAACAAAAAATTAACATAAAAAACCCTAAAAATCTGGACCACCCAAAATTATTGATCTATGGTTAGGATGTGTCCCTATGGACTCACCCCAAGTAGGATGACCTATTTGATCCATATCATATATATATATATATATATATATATATATTTAAGTTAAAGCTTAACACACACACACACACACATATATATATATTATATGCCGTGTATGTAAGTGTTTAACATAAACATTTGGGTAATAATTATTTTCAAGTACCTCAATTAGTTTATAATTATCCTTGTGATTGATTGAACGTTATAAAATAAAATAAAATGTTAGGTTTTGGGTTGTGACAATTCTCCTCCCTTAAAAATTTTGTACTCGAAATTTGTACCGTATCACTAAATAACCACGAGATATTGCTCTATCATATATTCTTCTCTAGAATGATTTCTCCACAACACTTTTACCAATGGAATCACTCTGTTTGTAAGTTATTTTTCTTTGTATCCCACTACTTCAATTGGTTGTTCGACATAACTCAGATTATCAGAAATTTCAACTGGTTTATCTCGAAGAACATGTGACGGGTCTGATCTGTACCAACAAAGCATACTAATATGGAATACATTATGAATCTGAGACAATTCAGGTGGCAAGGCGAGCCTATAAGCTAATGGGCCAACCCTTTCAAGTATTTCATATGGGCCGATATAATGGGGACTCGGTTTACCTTTCTTTCCAAATCTGAGAATTCCCTTCCAAGGGGAAACACAGAGAAATACTTTCTAACCAACTTCATATTCCATTTCCGCCTATGTTGATCAATATAACTCGTTTTCCTATCTTGAGCTGTTTTTAATCGACTTTTAACTATTTTCACAATTTCAACTATGTCTTGAATCGATTTGGACCTTCCGAATCGTATTCCCTCTTCATCCCAACATATGGGACTCCTGCATTTCCTACCATACAATGCTTCATAAGGCGCCATACCAATCTTTGTTATGATGTTGATTATTGTATGCAAATTCTATCATCGCAATGTATTCATTCCAAGAACCTTTAAACTCAAGAACACAAGCATGAAGTATATTCTCTAGAGTTTGAATAGTCCTCTCTTTGCCCATCATCGTGGATGAAATGTTGTACTAAAATGTAATTTAGTACCTAATGCTTCTTTGTAAGCTACCCCAAAATCTAGACGTAAAACGAGGATCATGATCTCGGAAACAATAGATACGGGTACATTATGTAGTTTAACAATCTCATTCACATATCGTTTCGCTTGATTTTCGAGAGTAGAACCCCATCAAAATGGTAAAAAGTGTGATGACTTTGTTAGTGGGTCACTTGAAGAACCAAAATGCATCATTTTCCTAGGTGTCACATCACGGACCATAAAGGAAATCCATATTAATACGCTCCCACTTCCAAACAGGAATAGGTAATGGATGCGGTTTACCCACTTTGGTGCTTGATGTTACGATTTTTTCTTTGGCAAGTTAAGCATTTTGAAACATACTCAACTACATCTTTCTTTATTGGGCCACCAATAATGGCATTTTAAGGTTTGATACATTTTTGTACTACCTAGGTGCATGGCATATGGTGCGATATTGAGCTTCTTCCATTGTCTCATGCCTTAAGCCACCAACATCGGGGGACACAAAGTCGATTGTTGATCGTCAAGCAACCAACATCATTGAGAACAAATGATGTACTATTTTCTTGTTTCACTTTTTCGCAATAGTGGTGAGTTTATCATCACGAAATTGTGTTTGTTTAATTCTTTCAATCATCAAAGGATGGATACAAATTGAAGCGCATATAACACCCATGTTATTCACATTCAATTCAACATTCATCTTCCTCAAATCTAGCAAATACTATAAGGAATGCACTAAGAGAGAAGAAACGAGATCGTAAGATTTTCGGCTCAAAGCATCAAAGAACAACATTAGCCTTCCATGGATGATATTAAATAGTGCAATCATAATCTTTAAGCAATTCAAGCCATCTTCTTTGACGCATATTCAACTCTTTCGACTTAATAAGTATTTCAAGCTTTTATGATCCGTGAAAATTTGAAATGTGGCACCATATATGTAATCTACGACTCCATATATTTAAAACAAAAACAACCACAGCTAGCTCAAGGTCATGAGTAGGATAAGACATCTCGTATGGTTTAAGTTGCCTAGACGCATAAGCAATAACCTTACCGTGTTGCATTAAAACACATCCTAAACCTTGATAAGAAGCGTCACTGTAAACAACAAATCAATTGGTACCTGAAGGAATAGTCAAGATCTGGGGCGGTGGTAAGACTTTTCTTCAATTCTTGAAACTCTTCGACAACAATCTGTTCATTGGAAAGGAACACATTTTCGTAGTAATTTTAAATCGGTGGAGTTGCAATAAGAGAAAAATTCTACACAAATCGTCGATAATATCCGACTAAACCTAGAAAACTACGAACTGTAACACTTTTTGGGTTTTCCCATTTGATTCTCGCTTCTATTTTTTGTGGATCAACTTTAATCCCGTCACCGAAACAACGTGTCCCCAAAAGATTACTTGATCTAACCAAAATTTGCATTTACTAAGTTTTGCATACAATGTTTCTCTCATAAGGTTTGCAACACCATTCTCAAATGTTGTTCGTGTTCCTCACAGATTTAGAATATACCAAGATATCATCAATAAAGACAATGACACATTTATCTAGGCAAGGACTAAACACATTGTTCATCAATGCCATAAATACAACGAGTGCATTAGTCGAACAAAAGGCATTACCAAAAACTCATAATGGCCATACCTAGTACGGAATCTTTTGTTTTCAAAATATCAGCCTCTACAATTTTCAATCGGTGATACCACGATCTCAAATCAATCTTTGAGAAAACACTAGCACCTTGCAATTGATCAAATAAATCATCTATTCTAGGCAATGGATATTTATTCTTTACTGTTACTCGATTCAACTGCCGATAATCTATATACAATCTCGGTGTACCATTTTCTTTTTAACAAACAACACGGGTGCGCCCCATGGCAAAACACTTGGTCTAATATATCCTTTATCCAATAATTCTTGTAAGCTGCGTTTAATTCTTGTAATTCAATAGGTGACATTCGATAAGGAGGGATAGAAATTGGAGCCTTACGTGGTTGTAGTTCAATGGTGAACTCTATATCTCTATCCGGAGGTAACCGGGTAAATCGCCTGGGGAACACATCTGGATACTCTTTAACTCTTTGGAGTGTTTTCAAGTTTCAAACCACATAAGCGTGCGTCTATTACGTGGGCTAGGTAATATTCACAACCTTTCTTAATCATTTTGAAAGTTGTAGATGCAGATATTATACATGTATGTAGAATTTCTCTTTCACTTTTAAGTACTATATGTGTCTGATCAGGAAGCTCCAACACTATTTCTTTATTAAAACAATCCAATTTAGCATGGTGTTCGGTTAACCAATCCGTACCTAAAATCACATCAAAATCTCTTAAGGGTATAACAAGTAAACTAGCACTCAATTTTGATTCACCGATCCAAATTTTGCAATAACAGTATACAGTATTTACAATCAGTACACTCCCTACTGGGGTTCGAACCAGTAAGTCATATCCTAATGTTTCCGGTTTATTACCCAAATGTGATGCAAATGATTGTGAAACAAATGAATGTGTTGCTCTAGATCAAATAAAACATAAGCATTTGTATACGAGATTGATAGATTACCAAGAACTACGATTGGTGCAACTTTAGTTTCTTCATGTGTCATAGCAAAAACTCGATTTGGATCATGTTGTCTCGTCGTTTGACTTTCCTCCTCTGCACTAGCACCTCTTCCTATACCAAATTTTCCTCGACCTCTATCTCTATTAGGATTGAAATCACTAAACCTAGTTTGCTCCTTTGTGAGTTCCTCGCGTGGTTTTGAGCAATTCCTTGTTATATGTCCAGGTTCACCACGTCTAAAACATTTTCCGTAAGCAATCTACATTATCCATAATGATTTTTACCACAATGTGCACATATGCGAACTCGATGGTGTAGAACCAAGATTACTCTTCTTGGCCGATGTTGCACCTCTGAAACTACCATTTTTAAGCGCTCAGTAACTCCTTTGTGCGGTAGTGAGAAATTCCTTTTTATTTCTAAATCCTCGTGTTTTGTCACCCTGTCTCTTCTTATTGTATTGAAAGTTTTGTTTGATTCAGCATCCAATTTCTCAGCACGTATTGTTGCAGCTTTCAACTTACTATAGGACTCCAAATCTATAGGTGTAATACGGTTTCGAATAGCAAATCGAAGTCCAAACTCAAATCTAATACATTTCTTCTTTTCCGTGGCTATCATATGTGGGGCTTAATGAGAAAGTTGATTAAACAGCACTTCACATTCAACAACTGATCGACTTCGTTGTTTAAGTTCAAGAAACTCTTTTTTTTTCTGATCCCTATAAACCTCTGGCAAGTATGTATCGTGAAAATCTCTTAGAAAATCATCCCATGTCAATATAGGTGGTTGAACAGTACTATGAGGTATAGTCTCCCACCAATCATACGCATTTCCCTGAAGGAGTGATCTTTGCATAATCAAACTTCTCTTCAGGAGTACATTTCATCAAATTCAGAACCCTTTCAGATTTGTTTTAGCCATGTTTCTGCCTCAGCTGGATCAGTAGTACCCACAAAATCAACAACTCCCATTTTTCTAAGTTTATCATACTTTCGTTCCCATGGTTCAAGGTGGGTTTACGGTGTAGGTACCGTGGATACACAAAATGAGGGTATTCCATGCATGTGATGCATAGGGGAGTAAGATGAGTGTGACTCGGCTCATTTGCCGCTCCTTCCCCTCCGTGAACACTTTGCTCATTATTATAGACGTGCTTCTTGACTCACAACCCTTTGCCTAAAATATGACGAGAAATTGTAAGTTTAGTATAACATTTAATGATAATGTGCATGTCATGCCATGGTCTCTGAGAACCCCTACCCGAGCTACGATATCAAACTAAAATATAACACCCTTACCCTTGTAACACATATTAATATAGTATAAAACTATAGTTCATAGGCAAGACACCGCAGTTGCATTGCACGATATTAACATGTTAATCATCGGCTATAACCATTTCTCGCACGGCGGATGCACTTACTCAAAATGATTAAACGATTTAGCAACACTTATTCACACATGTGCATTTATCCATAGTGCATAACATTAACGACCGTGCCCTTTTATATACATATAAAAATAAAACTCCTATATGAAATGCAAATGATGAGTGAGGGAGAAGGATTAGAATGCGTTTTTATACCAAAACAATGTCCTTAAATGTTGTCCAAATACTTTCGATCGATTTAAAATATTTTTACCATTTTTCGTAGTATTTCTTAAAGTTTATTTTGGATAAAAATTGGACAACACTTATGTTTCAGGCTCGACCGGTCGCCCTATAGGGCAACTGTACACTGAGTTGAGTTATGAAACAGAAAACGGGATGGAACGGTCGCCCTCATGGCGACCGGTGCCGGAACTTGTTCTCTAGAACAGAACATCATGTTTCTTAAATTTGGTCATCCCCAACCGTTCAAAGATAGGGGCGTCGGTCGGACCCCCGTCGATGGTCCCCCCTGTGTAATTTTTGCAGAGAACTCATTTCAAACTTATCTTTGCGCGACCGGTCCCACGCTTCTTTTATCGACAAACTATCCGATTTGCATTTTCGCATGACTTTTCCCTAATTTGTGGGATTGATTTCTAACAACTATAATCTTGATTTTAAATGGTTTCTTTTGCAGAAAATCACTACCCAAGGAGGAGCCTATGTCCTGGAAATCAAGGCAAGACATCTCCTATAAATAGAGGCTCCATTCAAGCAACAAAATACAACACAATATACAAGCAAAGAGCATACAAGCAAACACATTCATATCTTATTGTATTAGCCTTTAAGTACTTTCACTTGCACACTCTTGAGGTCTAGGCTTTTGATTCTTGATTACACTTGCACTCAATCTTTTTATTGTTAATATAGAGTTGTAATCTTGAATTTTGTCCATCATCCAAAACAAGATATCTTTGTTGTTGTTCTTGTGGTAAGAGCACACTTGGGTGATCTTAGGTGTTGAAGGGTGTGGTACTCTTCATTGGTGTTGAAGGAATATTGTGGTAATCTCCTTGAATGTGTTGTAAGAGGATTGCGGTAATCCTCAAGGTGGTGTTGTATTAATTTTGGAAATTAATAAAATCTTTTGCTTTTTGAAATCCATCCCGGATATCTTTGGGGTGGTAGTAGATTAGGCCCTAGGTGGGTTGAACTACTATAAATCATCAAGTGTTGTTTAATTTCCGCATTTACATTCTTGTCATTTGCTTGTTCACTCGAAAAAGAGGGTGGTATTTGAAAAAGCGGCATAATCTATTCACCCCCCTCTAGATTATCGTAGCCACTTGACTAACATGCATTTGGTGAGTTGCAAGCTCAACAAGTATAATCCAATAACAAATTATTTAACATCACACAAGCACATTATCACAATCATTTCACATCATCTAATCATATCATTTATAAATATATAAATGCACGTGCATGATCATATTCTTTTCTTGTTATTGACCAACTAATACCAAGAATAAATCGTGATCACGAAGATGGCCATAGCACTCTGTAATTTTTAATTCACGTGAGAGTTGATGAACTCGGTGGCCGTCTGAAGACTCGTAATCCAGAATTTCGGATGTACGTAATATAATAACACATTATTAAAGGTCATTCGCGGCCATAACGAGTAAATACATTTATCTCTCGATGAATTCATTTTCTATAATCCCATATTTCATTTCCATATCAATATCGCAGAGAGAGATCGCATATCTCATTTCCATATCAATAACATCGAGTGGAGATCACATATCTAAATTCCATTTCAATCTTGTCCAATAGAGATCATATATCTCGATTTCATCACAACATCACCAAAGAGAACCATACAATTCACATTAGAGCACAACAAGCTTCTAAGTACCATAGGCAGACAAGTAAGCAATTCATTCGAACATATCAATTATATAATCACATAAGTCAAATAATAAGCTAAAAGATTATACTCACAATTGGTGTTTTTATCCTTTTTTATCCGCTTAATTGGCATTGTCTTCTCCTTTATCCGGATCGTTGCCTATTAACATATAAAAATGCATAAATAATTTCAAATTATATATTTAACACTAATGACGTCATGTGTACTCAATTTATAACCTGTGGGTAAATAAAACCTAATTGGCATGATTTTAGCTCAATAAAATAGCTATCTTAGTTCATTGCCATTATCCTATATCAGGGTACCCACAAATATAATTATTATTTTTATCTAATTATATCCTAACATGTCATTAGAAAAATAATTCATTATCAATACAATTCTATTACTATTTAACTAAAACAAATATTTTATCTCAATTCATCAACCAGGTTGCGGAGGTTACCGAACATGTGGTTTGGATGATTTCATTCTACAAAACTAATTGAAGTTATTTCTTCTAATATCGATTCTTTAAGTTAAATATCAAATTTAATATTATACACATATATATGTTACACTTTTTACAAAGATATATATATATATATATATATTTTAGGTAAAGGTTAACACACACACATATATACATATATATATATATATATATATTATATCCCGTGTATGTAAGTGTTTAACATAAACATTTGGGTAATAATTATTTTCAAGTACCTCAATTACTTTATAATTATCCTTGTGATTGATTCAACGTGATAAAATAAAATAAAATGTAAGGTTTTGGGTTATGGCATTTCCTCTTTACTCGCAATGAAGAAGCAGCTTGCCGAAGAGTTCGGCTTTGATACCACTTGTTAGTCCAAGTGGCTACGATAATCTAGAGGGGGTGAATAGATTATCTTTGATTTTCCAATTTTGCCTTTTTTCAAATGTAAAACTGATAACAATAATGTAAATGTGGGAAAGTAAACAACACTCGATGATTTATAGATTTTCAACCCACCTATGGGCCTAATCCTCTACCACACCGGTATATCAAAGTGGATTTCGAAAAAGAAAAAGAATTTTATTAGTAGTTACAAAACTTCACCTTGAAGAGCACCTCACTCTTCTTACAACACCACCTATGAAGATTATCACAATCTTCTTACACCAATGAAGAGTACCACACTCTTCAATACCTAAAATCACCAAGTGTGCTTTTACCACAAGAACACTAACAAGGATGTGTTGTTTTGGGTGATTGAAAACAATTCAAGATTACAACTCCTTAGAAGTATACAACTTTGAAGTGCAAGTGTAATCAAGAATAAAGCCTAGAACTCAAGATGTGCAAGTGAAAGACTTAGGCTAAATACAACAAGAATATGAAAGTTAAGAACAAGAGGTTTGCTTGTGTTTGTATTGCTTGTGTTGTTCTCACTTGTTGCTTCAATCCTTCATCTATTTATAGGAGAGGTCTTGAAATTGATAGACTCCTCCTTGGAGATTGGAATCTGTAAAAAAATTTCAAATTAAATGAAGATTATAGCTGTTAGAAATTAATCACTTAAAACAAAACATGCTTTTCGGTCAAAAACAACTATCCATTAAAATTGTGAAAAGTTGTTCACGCTGCAAGAACGGATAGTTTTTTGATATAAATATGTTACCTAAAATACGTAAAATTAAAATTTTGCTTCAAAAAATACTTGGTGGACCGATCCAGGGGGCTCGACCGGTTGTCCATTTCTGATTTTGTAAATTTTATAATAAGTTCCTTATCTTCATCTTCTTCTTCACTTGAATAATAATTTTTTAATTTTGAGGCAAGACCTTTTGGAGTTGATCCCATATCCGATTGAGAATTTGATGACTTTGAATTATACATTTCATTGGTATAAACATCATAGATGATAAGATTGCCGACAAGCTCATCAAAATTTAGAGTTTCTAAATTTTGAGCTTCCGTAATAGCAAGCGAATTGTTTCGGACCAAGAGGCGGAAGAGCATTTAGAACTTTTGTGACCTTATCCTCTTCAAAAATAATTTTCACAAGTGCAACTAGAGGATTTACAATATTGTCAAGCCTTTCAACCATTTCGAAATATTTTTCCAACATTCATAGTGAAATTTTCGAACTCTTTGACCAACATAGTCTTTCGAGCTTGTTTCACTTTCTTTATGCCTTCATAGATAACTTCTATTTTTTTCCCATACATCATGATCGGATCAAATTCCTCTAATACGATAATATTCTGTAGTGGTAAGAGAACAATGAACTATGTTAAGAGGTTTACCATTTAAGGAGAATATTTTCTTGTCTTCATCATCGAACTCCTTGAGGGCTTTGGGAATTTGAGTTTCGTCTTCCTTTTTCTTCATTGGAATGGATACTCCATTTATAATCGTATACCAAATATCGAACCCACAACCTTGTAAAAAGTACTCCATTCTATCTTTCCAAAATCCATAATTGTTGGAGTCGAAGAGAGGGGTCTAGTGAATGAAGCACCGGTTTGTAGATAGCTCGTTTGTAGCCATGGATCTTTCCTCTTTACTCGAAATGAAGAACGAGCTTGCCAAAGAGTTTGGCTCTCATACCACTTATTAGTCCGAGTGGCTACGAAAATCTAGAGGGGAGTGAATAGATTTTTCCGATTTTCCGATTTACGCCCTCTTTTTTTTGAATATGTTGATGATGACCAAAATAAAAGTGTGGGAGTGTAAACAACACTCATTATTGAGGTTCAACCCACCTATGTCGGGAATGGATTTCAAAAAGGGAAAAGTTTATTAATAGATACCAAACTATTACAATCTTTACATTGAAGAGCACCAAACTCTTCTTACAACAAAGACATATGAAGATCACCAAAATCTTCCAACTTGAAGAGCACCAAACTCTTCTTTAGTTCGAAGAGCACCAAACTCTTCCAGCTTGAAGAGCACCAAACTCTTCAACACCTCGAAGAGCACCAAACTCTTCAAGACGAAAAGCTCAAAGCTTTTCAATCAAATCAACCAAACGCGTTCTTGCCAAAAGAACACTAACAATAATTTCTTATTTTGGATGACGTTACAAATACAATCAAAATTACACTTTAAACGAAATATTACAACTCAAAAATGCAAATGTAATCAAGAAAGAATGCCTAATAAGCAAGATGTGATAGTGATAAGCTTAGGGTAATACAAGAAAAATATTGAAAGTGAAGAACAAAATATTTGCAAAGATTTTTCTTGTTGTGTTGTATTGTGTTGTCTTGTTGAGTTGCTTTCAAGATTCAACTATTTATAGGGGAGCTCTTAGATTTGAATCCCAAGCAATAAGCTCCTTCTTGGAGATTGAAATCGTAAAAAAAGCGCACATTAAATGGAGAATATAGCTGCTACAAATCAATCTCCCAATTTCATAAAATGTTGTCTATTGTGCAAACGGTTTCTTGATAAAACCTTAGGTAGACCAGTTGAGCTCTAATATAAGATAAACATTTAAAATTGAAATACACAAGAATAATCAACACTTTGGATGTCAGGGGTTGGACCGGTCGACCTATAGATTGTTGGTCGCCCACCCTTGGACCAGTTGGCCTCCCCAAATTCTGAGACAGAAACATATTTTGCAATTTTCCAAACCTCAGCCACTTGTCTCCCTCTAGGTCGACCGGTCCACCACATCGGTCGCCCTCTAGGTTGGTCGGTTGATCTCCCTATTTTGAGCAAACAGGTTGTTCTCTGTTTCGACATACTTCAGGTACGGCTTTCCTTATAAGGCAACTAGTTGGCCTCAAAATAGAAGTGTTGTCTGATTTTTGTCAAAAATAAACTTCAAGAAATACTCCAAAAAATTAGTAAAAATCATTTAAATCATTTTGAAGTATTTGGACAACATTTGTGGATATTGTTTTGGTGTAAAACTCAATAATATGAAATCATCAAAATTACGATAAAAATATTTATCTAACAAGAAGGGCCTCTTCATGGGGGTACTAGTAATTCACCTCCTCCGACTAAGACCCCGGAGGGGAAGACCTCACTCGGCTGAGACCCCGAGTGGGAAGACCCCATTCATCTAAGACCCCAGATGGGAGGGGCCTTTTCATCGGGGTCCTACTAAATTTTCCTCTCCCGGCAAAGACCCCAGAGGGAGGGGCCTCCTCACAAGGTTCTACATAAAATTCTTCTCCATGATGAAATGGGCAAGAAAAAAAGGCAAAAATGCTAACACATGAGGGGAAGAGTTCAAATTGATAAAGCAAGAACTTAGGAAAAGCTCCAAAAGGATGCCCTCCTCCGAAATCCGGAAGGCCACCATCTCTGGAGTCTGGATGGGCGCCGCATGAGCTCCTGAAGGGCACCCTGTTTGGGCTCCGGAAGGGCGTCCCCTAAGCTCTGGAAGGGTGCCCTCAATGAACCTCGGAAAAAGAAAGTCATATGCAAATATTACAAATACAACATGATAAAAGAAAGCAAATATGCATAAAGAAGAACATCAGTGTAGCATAAAAGCAGTGGAGTGTCATCCGCCCCCGTGGGGTGAAGAAATATCTCAAACAAAAAAGAGAACACAAAAAGTATCCAAGTACTTAAAGAAAGCCCTTAACATTTTGGCGGGAAGCAAAGGTCATCTGGGTGGAAATACAACAATCAATGATCAAGCATTGATAGGTGTGAGTTTTGCATATATTTTGAGGCATATTTCTGGTTATAATGATGAGTAAACATGCATATACTCGCGTAAAATGTTACATATTCACTCCTTGTGGAAAAGATATTACACTTTGCTTATTTTATAGGAATTTCATGATATTTGAAGCAAATTGAATATAATTACGAGAAGAGCAAAGTGGAAACACGGAGAATTGAGTGAACATACGAAAAGTGAAGCCAAAATGAGCAAAAGATGAGCATATAAGGAAAATACAGGGAGCGCACGGGTTGGGCGTGCCTTAGGCACCACCCGTGCACCCCTGAATGAAGAAAATTAGAGCTTCTGCATGGCGCACGGGTAGCCCGTGCTCCGACGCACCACCCGTGCGCTCTACAGAGATTGGATGATTTCAACGGGATGGCGCACGGGTAGCCCGTGCTCCGACGCACCACCCGTGCGCTCTACAGAGATTGGAAGATTTCAACAGGATGACGCACGGGTAGCTCCCCCGTGCTCGACGCACGGGTAGCCGTGCTCCGACGCACCACCCATGCGTCTGCTATTTGGAATCCCATAATCTGCATGACATTATGCCCTAAAATGAAAGGTGGGTATAAAAAGGCTTTTGGGGGCGCACACAAGGATATTCGGCATTTTGGGATCTACAACATAAGACAAGGGTCTATTCTTGGAAGGAGACATCAAGGAGACAATCGGGTTACATCGGAGCTTGAGGAACGGAGATATATCGAGAGATTGTCGACTTTCCTAAGTTTTTTCTTGCTTCTCTTTTAGTTTCAATCTTTCATTTTCATTTTGTAATGGCTTTGAACAATTTGTTTATGAGTTGTTTAAAAATCATGTGTAGTTAAACTCAAGAGATTTAGGGTTTTGGAAGTAGATTAATGAACTCTTGTTGGATGTTTTAGTCTTAGTTGAAGTTATTATCTTGAAGCCTATTTGAGTACATTTTGAGCTTATTCTTGTTTTATCACTTGATCAATGATTTAACTTGTTTGATATATTGATTCATAATTCGAGAGATGAGTTTCAATATTAGATCTTGAATCTGGACACAAATATTTGCATGAATCGAGAGGTTTGTAAATATTTGTGACGATATTTGATCTTTTAAACTTTTGGGAGTTGAATGCTTCATGTTGAGTAGAGATGCTAGCATAAGTATTTCAATCTACGTTTTATATGCATCTCGAGAGGGAGGATAAAATAGCTTTGTGATCGTCTTATAGGAATATTGATAATAACGTGGCTTGATTAAACCGGATAACAAGAGGATTATTAATCGAAACCTTTACTCGAAATCCATTTCATTATCTTGATACTTCTATCATTTGTATTATCTTAATCTTGTGTTTTAGTGATTTAAAATGTCTTAATCTCAATACAACAATCATCCATTTCGATCGTCTAAATAAAAATAAGACTATCTTAGTTCAATACTTAGCACACTAATTTATTAGTCTCCGTGGATATGACCTTGCTTACCCTATTCTATAAACTACACCGTACACTTGCGGTGGAGCTAAAAATAAAGCGAACAAGTTTTTGGCGCCGTTCGGGACTAATACAATTTCGGTGCTAATATTGCGATAGATAGAATTAATTTTAATTTAGAAATTTTATTTTTACATTTTGGATTCACTTTAATTCTTCATTATTTCACTTGTTTCTTTTAGTTCGGTCCAGGTAGTGCATGAACACGCGCTTGAGGCAAGGGGACTTGATCTCGCTTATACAGGAAGTCGAGGCTTTCGCGAGAAGAATCGGTGCTACCACTAGACGGGCTGAAAGACAAAGACAATCCGATAATGGGGGATTTGAATGAGTTACCAATACGGCAAACAATGGTGGAAACGAGTTACCAATATCGGTTCATGAGAAGCCATTCGTGATTACTTTCGACCACAAACGAATCGTAATTACGGTGGTATTGCCCATATTCCTATCAATGCCAACAACTTCAAGCTCAAACCGGCACTGATCAATATGGTGCAACAGAATCAGTTTGGGGGGTTCGCAACTGAAGATCCTAACTCTCACCTTGCACATTTTATCCAAATATGCAATACAATCAAAATGAACGGAGTCTCGGATGACGCCATAAGATTGCGCCTGTTCCCATTCTCTTTACGGGATAAGGCGAGAAATTGGTTGGGTACTTTGACGCAAGGCAGTGTAAGCACATGGGACGAACTGAGCCAAAAGTTCTTGTTTAAATTCTTTCCACCGAGCAAAACTTTGCAGCTCAAAAGCGAGATTACTCAATTCGACAGTTTGACTCAGAGCCTTTGTACGAGGCTTGGGAAAGGTTTCGGGATTTGTTACGTAGATGTCCACAACATGGGTTTTCGGAGAATCAACTTGATGATGTTTCTTCTACAATAGTTTAATGGGACAAACGAGGGCCTTTGTGGATGCCGCAGTGGGAGGAGCAATGTTGGCAAGGTTTCCACAAGATGCCTTGAACCTTCTTGAAGAAATGGCCATGAACGATTACAGTGGCCATCCGAAAGATCTAATGTATAACGAGTAGCGAAATCTCGATTGGACCCAATTAAAACATTTACGGCACAAGTAAGCGGCTTTGACAACTCAATTGAGCGTATTTGACGGGGGGCGAAGCGGCACGAGCATGGGTAGTGAAGCTCTTCTATATCCGATGGAAGAGGTAAATTATGTGAATAAGCGAAATTTCAATAATTTCCGGAATAATTCAAACCCAACGCACTACCATCCAAGTTTGAGAAATCATGAAAATTTCTCCTACACAAATACAAAGAATGTGTTACAACCTCCGTCGGGATTTAATGCTTCAAGTGGATGCGGAAATGGGAAGGCAAATCGTCATTGGAAGATGCACTCACCTCCTTCATAAATCAATCTAATGCATTCATGAATGATACGAGGAGCCGCCTCGCTAAGCAAGACTCTCGGATGGATAAGATAGAACAACAAGTGACAAGCTCGATAAAGAATCGAGACTCAAATGGGTCAATTGGCTACAATTGTGGGTGGTCAACATCACAAGGGTCAATTTCCAAGTAATACTGAGAAATGAATCCTAAGGAACAATGCAAGGCGATTCGTTTTGAGCGGTGCACGGAATATGAGGGGCCTAAAGAAAATCGGGAATCTGAAACTTTCGGATGAAGCATCGAGGCGGAAGCGGGAGAATCCGTGATGAAGGATGATCCGTGATGAAGGATGATATTGAAGAAAATAGGAAGGAAGAGAACAAAGAGGCGGAACAAACAAGGGTGAGAAGCTATAATCATCATCTAACTCGAATATATCTAAGTTGCCTATATCTCTTCCCTTTCTCAAAGATTTCAAAAGAAAAAGCTTGATGATCAATTTGCAAAATTCCTTGATATATTTAAGAAATTGCACATTAACATTCCTTTTGCGGACGCACTAGAACAGATGCCAAACTATGAGAAATTTCTTAAGGATGTTATGTCGAAAAAGCGGAGGATGACAAGCTTTGAAACGGTGAATTTGACGGAAGAATGTAGTGCAATTATCCAAAGAAAGCTACCACAAAAACTAAAAGATCCGGGAGTTTCACTATCCCTTGTGCTATTGGTGGTAATTTCTTTAATAAAGCGTTATGTGATTTGGGGGCAAGTATTAATTTGATGCCTTTGTCTATTTTCGGAAGCTTGGATTAGGCGGCGTGAAGCCAACTATTGTGACATTGCAACTTGTAGACCGATCACTTACGTATCAAGGGAATAATCAAGACGTCTTGGTAAAAGTTGATAAATTTATATTCTCGTGGATTTCTTGGTTCGGATACGGAAGAAGATCGAGGCGTTCACCGATACTTGGACGTCCTTTCCTAGCCACGGGTAAAGCCTTAATAGATGTGCAAAAGGAGAGCTCACATTACGGGTTCTTGATGAGCATGTTTTATTTTCTATAGATAAGGCAATGAAATTTCATAATTCGGTGGAGAATTGTAATTTTTGGATATAGTTAGTTCATGCATTGAGGATTATGTTGATCATACATTGTCTACATATGATTTGGAATTTGGTCTAACCCACTCGTGCTCAATGTCGAGTGTTGTCTTTGGATTTTGATAACCAAGATTTGTACGACTATGTTTGTGCCTTAGATCATATGCATGAACTACCTAAAAGCGCAAGAGGCGAGAACACAAAGTCGAAATAAGGAGCCAAACTTGCGTAAACGCACGACCCATGCGTCCACGCACGGGCAACCCATGCGTGATCTTTGATGGAAGAGTTGAGGTCTCTGAAGAGCACACGGGCCGTGCGCTGGAGCACGGATCTGCTCGTGCGCTATAGAAGGGAAGACTCGAAACAGGGGATCATGCACGACACGTGCGTCGAGCATGGGCAACCCGTGCATGACCGAAATAGTAACATCAACTCGGAACTCAAGCAATTACGAACACCTCAAATATGCATTCCTTGGGCCAAATAATGCAAATCCGTAATCGTTTCATCTCTTCTCACTCCTACTCAACTTGATAAACTGTTAAGGGTTTTACAAAAACATAAGTCGAAGCCTTTGGGATGGTCTATAACTGATTTAAAAGGCATAAGTCCATCCGTTGTGATGCATAAAATTCGGATGGAAGATGTTTATAAACCATCGGGGCAAAACCAAAGACGACTAAACCCAATCATGCAAGATGTGGTTAGGAAGGAAGTGTTGAAATGGTTGGATGTAAGGATCATTTATGCTATATCCGATAGTTCATGGGTAAGTCGGTACAAGTGGTGCCGAAAAAGGGGGTAATGAGTGGTGAAAAATGAGAATGAATAACTGATTGCTACTAGAATCGTTACGAGGGTGGCGAATTTGCATTGATTATCGAAAACTAAATGATGCCACTCGAAAAGATCATTTTCCTCTTCCCTTTATAGATATGATGTTGGATCGTCTTGCAGGTTATGATTATTATTGTTTTTTAGATGGTTATTAAGGTACAATCAAATCATGATTCATTTGGAAGACCAAGAGAAATCAACATTTACATGTCCGTATGGGACATTTGCATTTAAATCGCATGCCATTTGGTTTATGTAATGCGCTGCCACTTTCCAACGTTGTATGATGGCTATATTTCACGATCTTATTGAAAAAGTAATGGAGGTGTTTATGGACGATTTCTCTGTGTTTGGTGATTCTTTTGATAATTGTCTTCACCATCTTTCCCTAGTCTTGCGATGTGAAGAGACCAATCTAGTACTAAATTGGGAAAAGTGTCATTTTATGGTACGCGATGGCATTGTACTTGGTCATCGAGTCTCTTCTACGAGGTTTGGAAGTAGATCGGGCAAAGATTGTAGCGATCGAGAAATTACCACCTCCTACAAACGAAAAAGCTATCCGGAGCTTCTTGGGCCACCTTAGGATTCTATAGAAGGTTTATCCGTAACTTTTCTAAAATTTCTAAGCCTTTGAGCCAATTGCTAGAAAAAGATCTCGCTTTCAATTTTTCCAATGATTGTTTGCGGGCGTTTAAAACGTTGAAGAAGGCATTGGTGACCGCACCTATTCTTGTCGCCCCAGATTGGAGCCAACCGTTTGGTGCGGGAGTTTTGCCTCCAAATCTATCGTCATATCAAAAGAAAAAATTCCTACATGACGTCAAGTTTTACATGTGGGACGACCCCTACTCTTTAAGAGGTGTCTTGACAAAATCATAAGGAGATGCGCACCTCAAGAAGAATGGGAGGAGTCCTACAACAAGATGTTACTCTTCACCCTGCGGCGGACATTTTGGCCCAACCCGCACCGCTGCGAAGGTAATGCAGAGTGGGCTATACAGGCCCACTCTATTTAATGATTGCTATTTGTTTGTGCAACAACGTGACAGTGTCAACGAATGGGCCACATTTCCGAAGACACGAGATGCCGATGACAAATGTAATCGAAGTTGAATTGTTCGATGTTTGGGGGATTGACTTTATGGGCCCATTTGCATCATCTTCGGGCTATCAATGTATTCTACTTGCAGTGGAGTATGTATCCCGTTGGGTAGAGGCGATTCCTTCCAAAACAAATGATGCTCAAATTGTGATGAGGTTTCTTAAGAAAAATATATTTACTCGATTCGGCACTCCAAGAGCTTTAATTAGCGATGAAGGGTCGCATTTTGTAAATAAATTGATGAGCAACTTGTTGTAGGTCCCAAGGGTGTAAGTGTAAGGTGTAGAAGGGGGGTTGAATAAACCTTACCCAATTTTCGATTTAGTCCTTTTAAATATACAGAGTTGATTCTACGATTTTGTGTCCTTGATGGGCCGGTCGATTTAGTCAATCGGTAGAGTTAGTCTCTCAATGGACTCAACCGAGTGTTGATGGAATAACTCATTGTTGATTCTAAATTAACTCAAGTTTGTGGTTTTGTTTTCAGCGGAAGACTTAACACCCTTAAGTTTGATTAAGCAAGAGTTTAGTGCTAGGTTTAGTACTAGTATTATCAAGTGGATAGCAAATTTATCGTGAGATATAAGCGAGTTAAACATGCGAGGAATTAAAGTCTTTGAAATGTAAATGACACAATGAAATTTTTATAGAGGTTCGAAGATGGGGTAATTCTTCTACTCCTCTCTTCTCCAACTCTGGAGGAATCCACTAAGTAATGATCGGTTTACAAAGTGGTAGCAGTCCCAGGATACAAGTCTTGATCACACAGGTGACTTGATCCTTTGGGACTCGACCTGAGACGCCTTGATCACTCGGTGGCTTCTCTTACGACTCGGCTTCTTCTTCACAGGCATTTGCGCTTGCTACTACTGACTCACTTGCTCAAGCTCTTTGGATTTGATCACGAAGCCCTCCAAAAGCTTAAGACTTGGTTCGACCTTGAACCTTCCTACAATCCTTCGTGAAATGTAGACCCCTTTTTCTTCAAAAGTTTCCTCTTCAACTGATTGAAGTTCTCTTTCCTTCACGGATGAGTGTTGGATTGATGTACTTCGTAATGTAGGCTTGAGGATTAATCTTGAATGATTTGAGAGTATTTCGGTTATAGTTTATTTGATTTCTTGAATGTTCGTGGTTCGAGTTCCCCTCCTCTCGAGTCATTCCTCGGCCTTTTATAGTGATCTTTCAAAAATTTGCCCGTTGAAGAGATAGGTTTATTTTTGAAAGTAACTTGCGATCGTTAGCTTGTCTTGTTGCGATCCTTGGAATTGCCATTTCCTCGTATGAATTGTTCTTTCACCTTTTCGGGTTCGACACGATGTAGTGCTTCCCATTGGTTCATTCCTTTTGCACGCAAGGACCGAGCACTCGAGAAAGGTGGTATGGAGATATTACTTGTTTAAGTAAATCTCTTGATTTACGTGCAACGGATCTTTTACGATTATCTCGACTTAATCGCATTTCCTTGCTTTCCCAGGTGACTTAGAGTCACTTCCAATCATTGGATGACTCTTTTGTCACTTCAACTTGAGACTTGGCTTTTCTTGAGTTGACTTTGATACTCCACTTGGTTGCATCTCACCTGCTTCTTTAGTAGAGTTCCGTCTACTCTTCTTTGCCATACTCATTGTCTCACAGAGTCTTCCTTCCGATCTTGATTGTTTTCTTGCATGTTAGGGCGTAGGCGACTTGACTCAGCTTGGCCAGCTCTAATTGTTACAATGCATTTTACAACAAGAATTGGGGTGCCAACTTTCTATTCTAAGTTTTACATGGCATTCATCAAAATCTAAACAATAAAATTCCTAACAATTTCCCCCTTTTTGATGATGCCAAAACTTAAACCATTCAAAAATGCAAACAACAAAGATACATACAGATAGTGTATTGACATAGAATGTATGCGCAGAATCAATTCTTTTATTGATCATATCATTCTTGTTCTTTTACACAACTGTTTACAAGGTGTATCAGAGTACATATTTGCCTACATAGAAAAATAAGGAATTCATAGCTTTATTACAGAAGACTTACATTGTATGTATTTACATAGTGAAATACGAAGGATTGGACAAAGCAACACTTCATCTCCTCATTTTGTCTCCTTCTTTCATCTTGTTCAAGATCTTCTTCTCTTCTTCTCTTTTTTTCGTCGTCATTTTGCCTTCTTTTTCTTTTCATATGCCTTCCTGGCGCCTTCATCTCTTCTTATTCTTTCCTGTCTTTCCTCCCATAGCTGAGTTTGTCTCTTGTTTTTTCTTCTAGTCTTTTTACATACTCGGCGTTAGTTTTAGCCACTTGCAAATTTGCTACTTGGTCAAGCCCAGCCCAAAGAGATCCCTCCTTTCTTTCCCGGATCCACATATTCAATGTTTTTGGCAGAGGCCTCAGGAGTCAAGCTTCTTCCTCCACTCACGCTTCTTCCTCTACCTCCGGGCGTATCTTTGTCTTTGGGGTCTTCTTCTTTCCGGATGAGTGACGGCGGAGTGACAAAGCAGAGTGATGCCGGTAGTCTTGCTGTCGCCTTCTTCACATAACGTGAGACCCTTTTCCCAAATACAAGTCCCAAGCTTGAGCCATAGACATATTTGCAAAGTATCCCTCAGTTCGAGCGTTTTAATTTTATCAATCGATCGTGGCTCTGTCCGACATCCGAGATGGCATAAGTGTCTCTGTCTCTTTGGAATGCCTCCGTGTTCTTTCAAGATGTTCATAATTCGGGCATCCATTCTTCCTTCCACTTCCTTCATCCCTCGCTTCAATAGTTTTTCTCTTATCGGCCATGGATATAGAGTGTTGGAGTGGCGAGTCACGCGGAGATTGCTTATAATGTCATTTGTGTGAGGACCTTGTTGGTGGGTTTGTGCAATCATCAAAGTCACATCGTCGACCCTTCCCCTCAACAAGCTTTCCTTTCTTTTGTTTCAAGACTTCCTCACCGTGATTTTCCCTTCTCACCGCTCCTTTCTTCTCGACTTCAGATTTTAGCGCTTTAAGGTATTCCTCTTCCCCTTTTTGGCATCATCAAAGGATAGAGGAACCCCAGGGAATATCTTGGCAAGCATGAAGTCGAAGTCTTCTTCGATGGTCGAGTTTCGCCGAGTTTGCTGCGTTGTATGCAAAGACGGAATTCGGATCGAGTAGCGTTGGATTCTCTGAAATCGGCTTCATCTCGGCCATGAGAAGGCTGAATTTTCTTGTCATGTGTTCTTCCAAACGCTGTAGATCATTTGTATTTTGCTCACGCAGAGCCTTTATCTTGGCGGTGAGCTTCATGCATATGCTCAATATGTTCTCTAAGCTTTGTTTTTGCATCGCATTTTGACTCTCCATACCGACTTGTTGAACAATGTCCTGAAGAATCGACTTGTTTCACACGCATTGTTATTGTTGTTGCCACCATTCCCTTATTCTCGACGGTTATGCGTCAAGTCGGCCGTTTGTAAGGTTAGCATCTCTGTTGTCCGATCGCATATCCAAAGAGGCTCGATGCCTCTCCATCCGTTCAACCTCGGCGAATAATGCCTTGAACACTTCTCGAACTTGGTGATTCTTATGTTGCGGTGATGGCCATACAAACATCAAAGTCATAAGTATTTGGAACAATGGTACCGAAGAGAAAACGGGAGGTCAGCGTGATAGCGTGCGCGTTCATTCTCGACTCTTCATGGAGGTCGGGTACCTCCGGGGGAAAAAGGAAAGGATTCTATAAATGATTCATCACCACCCACCGGGATTTGTTCGATGATGAGCGGTGCGTGTGAAGTTCTTTTAGGAATCGATCCTGCTGCGACTTGAGCTTGAGAGAGCTCGCGCAGTGGTCTCTTGTTCACCGGGTCTTGTTGTGAAGTGGACCCGCTTTGCCGAGCCTCGGTTGTCTCAACAGCTTCGTTGGTCTCGGTGATTTTTCCATTTGAGTAGACTGGTCCTCGGCCTTATCGAAGCGTCATCGGACGATGATGAGATTTCCATTGGTGGCTCATCATCAAAGTTAAAGGTTTGACGAGTAGTCTTGGGATCGACTTGCTCGTGCTTGGAACATCCACGGTGAGTCTTTTGGATTTGGCATGGGGGATGACTCGCTTCTTCATCGCCCCGATCCCGAAAGGTTACATCGGGGATTATCCTGGGAATCATGAAGTGCGCTTATCTCCTTCTCGGATGGGTCGATGATAGCAGGAGGATGTTCTCTACTTGACCTCTTTACCCCGGGAAGTCTCAACCTCCCGTGGGCCTTCGCACCTCCCAGCAGTCTCTCTGCGGCGAGGCTTGGTCCTCCCTTTCGACGGTGTTAGCTGTCTTAGGGTCTTCGTGGTGGCATCCATTGGAGTCTCAACCCCATGGATTGCACTTTCATCGCCAGTGTTAACTCCTGTGTATTCCTTCCTTCATGTGCCTCGACCGCATCGCAGCGTCATTAGCCTTCGTAGAGCGGTTGGCACCTCGAGAGACGAGTCTCAATCGTCTCGAGCGTCGTTGATGGAAACTTGTTGTTCTTCTTGTGTTTGTAATTTCTCTCCTTCGCCTCCTTGATTCGTTGTGGAGTCATCTGCCAGCATCCTCCGACCTTCGCTGCGGTGGAGGAGATTTCCCCCTCGGGGCGCACCGGTGAGTGACTTGGAATGGGGTCACTCGTCTCCAAACTCCCCGGGCTGTTTCGATTGAATGTTGGCCGTTGGGACGGTGGTAAAACACCTTCAATAGGGGTTGGCTGATTGGGGTCCCCATTGTCCCATTTCATCGCCATCTCCTTATTGCCTTCTTCCGAGTGAGTGGGGAAGTGGTGGCAAAGCAACAACAGTGGCTATTTGTTGAACCACTCCCATTGGATCGATTTCAGTGTGTTCGAGGACTCTCCTGGTCCCTCCATCGATCTTTGCTCGTGAAGGATTTTGGATTCATGCAATGCTTGCTTGCATTTGCAACTCTTTCGCGGGCGGCATTCTCCGGATCCTCATCGGTGTTAGAGAAGACATCAAGGAGAGGATGTGTGTGTTACGGGGTGCGGAGATAGGCGATGCTTGCCTTCTCGCGTGCCTCAACCCTTCCTCCTTGCTTTTCTCTCTCCTTTTCCTTGAAAATTTGCAGGATGTCTATGCGGTTGTCTTCATCAAGTCTTTGGGAGCACGATCTTTAGTCCAAGGAAATTTAGCAGTTCCTCTTCTTCTTCTATAAACTCGTGTCGTTGGAACTATTCCTTGACTTACTCAACTTCCATTTCCTCCACTCACGTTGCAGACGATTTTGGATGTTTGGGTAAGGTGGAGATAGGATCATTACATCACTATCCGCTCTAGCGGGTTCTTCTTGTGTTCAGTGTGTGAACTACGAGTTGTGTCTTCGGTTTTGCCTCCTCTGCTAATCGCCTTCGGCCAGACTTGGCTGTTTCATCAACTACATCTGGAGACTTTACTTCTCCAGCTAGCCTCTCGTATCTGCTCTAGCCGAGTGGTCGACTGGGTTTCTCCATCTCGGAGCGCTTGATAATTCGTCTTCATCTCCTAGTTTGTACCGAGAGGATTTCTAGTTCAGAGACGGTGTCTTCGAGTCTTGAGCGGCGGGGCCAGTCGGGTGTGTTTTTTCTCGAGGAGCGGGCCGTCGTGGCTTCTCGTTCTCCTCTTTTTGACGATCGGAGAAGGTATTTGTGAGTCCTTCTCGACCGCTGCTGCAGGGCAAGAGACGCGGCTGGCTGGGCGGTGACTGCTACGGCGGGCGGGAGCATGTTTGGTTTTCTTTCTGCAGGGGGGCGTTCTTAGTGCAGGGGCAGCTTTCTTCTTTTTGGAGAGGAAACAATTTTGTATCTTCGGGTCGGTGATTCCCCTCACAGTGTCGCTCTCTTGGCGTAAGCTCTCTCTCCTGTGCGCGAGAAGTTTGCTCGAACATCCTCTTGTTAACATGGAATGCCTTCCCATGTCTAAGAGGGACTCCTTTCACCTCCATTAGCCGGCCAATCACTAGGCCATATCCTAGGGATCCTCCAAATGTGCCATCTTCCTTGAAGGATTTGTTCCCCACGTTCGGGCAGAGTGCATTGTAGACAAACTCGGCCCGATTTATCTTCTTTTCTGCGATGATTGCAGCCATTACAATCGCTTTGCCTTTTTGATTGGTCAAAGCCGCCAAATTTGATGTCGATACATTTGGCAACTATGTCCAACAAACTTGTGATAATCCTCTTTCGTGATCTCTTGTTTGTCTTTGTATACACTATTTTATCAAAGCAAAGTCGGGCTTGGCTATTTCTTTCCAAGCATCGGCCAGGTTGACATCAACCGTTAATCTCGATGCTCCCTCCTGCCGGGTAGTGAGCAATGTTCACCAAATCCTTGGCGAGAGATAGTCACCGCTTTCCGTGAGCAGATGACTTTATTCCTTCATCGTGAATCTCAACATTCACGTAGAATTGTGCGACTTCCTCCACATATGTCATCGGATATTCTAACGTCGAAACGGTTTGGCCAGGAAGTTTCCAACTTTTGGCGATTTTCTTCACTAGGGTGTCGTCGGACCCTGTTTCACCATTCCATCGAAATCCACCGTAGAGCCGGTGTGGATTTGCTTTCCTAACTTGGTAAAGTCATAAGTTGGTGCCATTTCTCAGGATTATATTAAGGAAAAAACTCAGAGATTTACTTGGAGATAGATAGGGCTTCGAGAGTATTTTGCCTTTGCTTTTGAGAGAAAGAGATGAACAGTTTTAGAAGTGTGAGAGAGAAACGGACGAAAATGGTTTAAATATGGTTTATGAAAGGGCGTGCGGGTGGTTTTGAAATGTGATAGAAATCAACGGCTTGGATTTTGCACGCCTATTGAGCATTTAATGTCTCGTATTTAATGCGGCAAAAGCATTTATATCCAATAATAAGCTTGGTGTGCGGCTTTATGTCCGTACACATCATCATTATGCCGACGTATTTCTTAAAACATTCCCGCTTAGTCAAAACGATGCGTTTTTGTCACTTTGCTCATAAGTTATTCAACTTATCCTTTAGCGATTTAACTCTACTTCTCACGAGTTCTCTTAGTGACTCGGCTATCACGGTGACTCGTGTAAATTGTCTTTCCGATCTGGTGATTTCTTGGTGATTTACGTGTTCGACTCTTTTTCACCTCCTTTCTGTTCCATTCCTTTTCTTTGATTCTTACGTGTCTCGGCTTAGTTCAATTAACCCCAACTCATGTTTGAGTTCTTCAAATCTTGACTCACATAATGGTTTTGTGAAGATGTCGGCTAGTTGTTTATCGATTGAGATATATTCCAGGATGATGTCCTTCTTTTCAACATGATCTCTTATGAAGTGATATCTCGACATCAATGTGCTTTGTTCTTGAATGCAACACGGGATTTTGAGTGATTGCAATTGCGCTTGTGTTATCACACATGATTGGAATTTCTTTTTCCTCAATTTCATAGTCTCTCATTTCTTTGTCTCATCCATAGGACTTGGGAACAACAATGCCCATGCCTATCTATTCTGCTTCCGGTGTAGAGGTGGCTATTGAATTTTGCTTCTTGCTAAACCAGGAAATTAGCTTGTTTCCTAGCATTTGACATGTGCTGAAGTGCTCTTCATGTCCACTATGCATCCAAAGATAGTCGAGAATCTGAATAGCCAATTAGCTTGAATCGTCATTCCTTTGGATACCATAGGCCTACTTCTTGGCTTCCTTTCAAGTATCTCAATATTCTCTTGGTTTGCTTTGTCATATGGCTCTCTTTTTGGAGCAGATTGAAATCTTGCACATACACTTACAAAGCAAGGGTGATGTCCGGCCTCGCTGGCCGTGAGATAGAGCAATAATCCAATAAGTGTTCGTATCTTGTTTGATCTACAGGCTTACCATCTGCATCCATGTCCATTTTGATCGATGTGTTCATTGGTATTTTTCGAGAAGACTTCTCCTCCATACCAAACTTCTTCATTAAATCTCGGTGTATTTTGTTTGACTTATGAAGGTTCCATCCTTCATTTGTTTCACTTGGAGTCCAAGGAAGAATGTCAACTCTCCCATCATGCTCATTTCAAATTTACTTTGCATGAGGTTTGAAAACATTTCACTGACTCTTTGTTTGTGGAACCAAAAATAATGTCATCCACATATATTTGAACAAGCAAGTATACTCTTTTTGTCTTGAATTCTGAAAAGTGTTCTATCTACTTTTCCTTTTGTGAATCCATTTTTTTTGTTACTTAATTGTGACAAAGTATCATACCATGCTCGGGTGCCTGTTTCAATCCATATAGAGCTTTCTTGAGTTTGTATACCTTATCTCCAAGAGTCTTCTCGCTCAAATCCTGGAGGTTGTTCAACATACACTTCTTCTTACAATAAACCATTTAGAAATGCACTTTTTACATCCATCGATATACAATGAAACGCCCTTATAGCTTCCAATCTTGCTTCGGGGGCAAATGTTTCATCAAAATCTATCCTTTCTTCTTGGCAATATCCTTTGGCTACTAGTCTTGCTTTGTTTCTTACCACGTAACCTTCCTCGTTCATCTTATTTCGAACACCCATTTGGTGCCAATAACATTTTGATGTATGGGTCTTTACACTAATTCCCATACTTGATTTCTTTCAAATCGATTCAGACTCTTCTTGCATAGCTTGAATCCAATGTGTGTCGTCCAATGCTTGTGACATGTCTTTGGGCTCTATTTGCGAGATGAAGCATGTGAACATAGCTTCTTGTTGAGTTCTGGATCTTGTTTTGACACCTTCTCTTATATCTCCAATGACAAGTTCGTGGATGGTCTCTTAGCCATCTTACATCAAGGTTGGAGTAAGTTAGTGGATTGGATTGATCGACTTGCGGTTGTGTTCTTTGTGGTCGGCTCTCTCGTAATCACTTAGCTGCAAATTTTCCAGCTGTTTTTGAGATTCAACTATCTCATCTTCTTCAATTGATAATTACGGCTTGGCTTCAAAGATAGGGACTCTTACGTATGGTTGGATGATTCAAACTTATCGGTGACTCTTCAATGTCTTCTCCATTTACATTTGGCTCATCGAATACTACATGAATGGATTCTTCGTAACCATAGTTCTTTTGTTGAGAATCCTGTAGGCTTTGCTTTCAATTTGAGTATCCTAAGAAGATACCTTCATCGACTTTAGCATCAAAAGCCTTTAAGTTGTCTTTGCCATTGTTGTGGATGAAGCATTTACATCCAAATATTCAAATATGCAACATTTGGTTTTCTTCATCCGGATCTCATACGGAGTCTTTGTCATTTGTCTATTTATCATACATCTGTTTTGGGTGTAGCAAGTGTGTTGATTGCTTGACCCAAAATCTTTTTGGTAACCCCCTTGACTAACATGGTCCTTCCGCTTCTTTGAGGGTTCTTTCCTTCTTTTCGCAACTCCATTCTGTTGTGGAGTTCTTGCTCTTGATAGTTCATGACCAATACCATTTTCAATACAATACTGAGTTATTATTCCATTGACAAATTTAGTTCCTCTGTCGATCTTATTTTGATAATGGTTTGACTCTTCTCGTTTTGAATCCTCTTCATCGATTGTGGTAGTTTTTGTAGAGTTTCTTTCTTCTTGCACATGAATATTGTCCATGTATATCTAGAGTAGTCATCTACTACTACCAAGGTGTATTTCTTTCCACTTATCTGGCTGGTTCCACTGGGCCAAATAGATCCATATGAAGCAGTCCAATATTCTTGTTGAGGATGGGCATGTCTTTTCTTTGAATGACGACTTGATTTGTTTTCCCTTCGACATGCGTCACATATACTCTCCTTCTTGTATATCGAGTCCTGGAAGTCCTTCTACAAGATTACTTCGGCAAGCTTGTTAATCGTTTTGAAGTTCGGGTGACTCGGCTTTTTGTGCCACAACCAACTTGATTCATTGCGCTCTTTGCTAGTAGGACAGTCTTTGGGTGTTGCGATTGACCAATCCACTACATACATATTTTTCTGTCTACATCCTTGCAGTACAACTTCATTTGATTCAGTATCTTTGATTTGGCATATACCCATGTTGAATCCGACATTGTAGCCCTTGTCACAGAGTTGACTGATGCTCAGTAAATTGAAGTTGAGTCCTTCAACATATGCAACATCTGTGATCTCTAATCCATTCCTCTTGATGGATCCAATGCCTCTTATTTCGCCAGGAGCTTCATTTCCTCCAAATATGACTTTTGCTCCTTTAACTTCCTTGAATTTTGACAGATTTTTCTTATTTCCTGTCATATGTCTGGAACAACCACTATCCATGTACCAGGTTCCTTGGCACTTAGTTGTTCCTTGAACCTGCAATCAAGGAAATTAAGTTTTAGGTACCCATACTTGTCTGGGTCCTGAGGGGTTAGAGTTGTAATATGATCCAACCAACCTATAGCCAAATGATTTGACTCTAAGGGGTTGCCATCTATCGATGCCATAATCATAATTAATCCTGGCAAATTGCTTGGGAATTCTAGGTTCATACTGATTGTCTCTTTTGTCGTATGCCTGCATATGTGTTTTAGCAATTGCCTTCCCGGGTAATTGTGGTGTCTCTGAGTGTAGTGCCTAGGTGCATATATGTCTTTGATGAAGGCTCTTATGCTTTTGGAATGGCCTTTCTTTGAGTTCTAGGCCTTTGCCATTTGGGCTTATATTCCATAAGTCTATGCCGATAGTTCACATTATTCCAATCATCTTGGGCTTGGATATTTTCTACCATTCCCATCATATGTATTTCTCTTATAGATTTTTAAGGGCTTTTGGTAGCTCGCTTCTTTTTTGCAGAGTATTTTCTGTTTGGAGTTTTTTGAGGAACTCACTTTGAATCTCTTCTCATTGTCCTTTCAGCGCACTCAATCGGTCATTTTCCTTTTCCTTTATAACCAAGGCCAGTTTGCTTGTTATTGTTCTTTGGAGTGAATGTGTGTGCAACATTTAGAGTTTTGGATTTTTCAGACTCTTCATGGCTTGAAGATCCTTTTTCCAAAATTACTTTTGAAGTTTGACATAGCACAGAGGAATTAAATCCTAAGCCTGTCTTGTCTCCACATTCTCTTTGACTCATAATAAGATCATCCAATGATTTAGATGCCTTAGTGAATGAGGCAATAACATTCTTGAGGTCATTCTCCTCTTTTCTATAGCAGCAATTTCTCGCTATTAATTTAGCATTTTCGGCCTTTAAACTTTCATTCTCATCGGCTATTTGACTTAAAGTACTCGGCTCCTTAGTCACTTTGAGTTTTGACTTTTGAGTAATTTGTTTTCCTCATTCAATAGTGTGTGTGAGGATTTAATGTGTTCAAAATCTTTCATCATTTTGCCTAATGAATCATAAAGATCAGTGGGTGATGAAGTGTGTGTGTCATGATCACTATCACTCGGTGTCCGAGTTTGATGAGTTAGAGCGCACCTCATATTCTTGGTCAGGTTGATCTTGTTCTTTGGCCATCAAGCGGATCAGGGCTTCTTCTTCGAGTCACTTGAGTAGTCGGCTTCATCGCTTTGCTCTCGAGTCGATTGTCTCTCTTGACTTGTTTCAGCATCTCTGCAGCCCATCATTGCCTTTTTCTTTTCTTGTCTTCTTTCTCTCAAGACCTTTCTTTCTTCTTCATCCCTCGTATTTGTTGACTACGAGGATATGAGCGATCAATGGCATAGTGACCTGGTTGTCTACAGTTCCAACATAGATATTCAGCCTTTTGATCACTCTTTCCATTCTTGGATTGTGTCCCTTTGATACTCAACTTTTTGATGATCTGTTCTCTTGGTTGGCCTATCTTCCTTGATTTGGAGGGAGCCGAGTGTCTTCCGGAAGATTCACCCTTTTCTCTCTTGTAGTTCTTATTGAAGAACTTGTTGAACCTCTTAACCATCGGGCTATTTCTTCCGGGTCAATGACTTCTTTGACCTCGCCTCTCTTCCCATCTTTAACAATTAGAGCAAAATTTGTTTTGGGTACAAATTGCCTCTTCCCGGTCTTTTCTTCTTAGCTCAAACTCGTAGGCTTTGAGGTCCGAGAATAGTTCGTGGTTGGATGTCTTTGATAGGTCCATGGAATGTCTCGAGTGCCATGACCTTCATTTCCCATTTTTGGAAGACTTTTTAGGATCTTCATACACATTTCTTCGTGTATATTCCTTTCCAAGTGCATACTCATTTGTGATTTCTATGAACCGAGCATCCAGTTGATCCAGGTTTTCTCCCGAGATCATTTTGAAGTTCTCAAATTTACATCTGACCACCGATAATTTGTTTTCTTTGATTTGCTCGAGCCTTCACAAATCAATGTCAACTTGTCCTGCATTTCTTAGCCGTTTTGCATGATTTGACTTTATTGAACATGGCTTTGTCTAAGGTTTTGTAAAGGATGTCCTTGGCTACATTGTCCAGGTTGTATCTTTTTCTGTCATCATTTGTCCACTCAGTTCTTGGTTTTTCAACCATGACAGTCCGAGAGCAACATCTTCTTCTCCTTCACCGCAACTCTTTCGTGACAAATTTGTGTTCACCTTTAAGATTTGCGCAGAGGCCCATCTTCTATCACTATCCACATCTCATCATGTAATCCGATAGATGAGCCTCGCATACGTATTTTCCAATCATCAAATTCTTCGATAGTGAACATAGGAATGCGTGTCAAATTTGCTTCCATGATAATAACTTTTAATGATAAAAAGAGTTTTGAAAATTTAAGTACTAAAGTAGACTTTGAAAAGTTTGGAGATCTAGTTCAAGAACCGGTGCGGAGGGTTCAATGAACCAACCGCTCGATACCACTTGTAGGTCCCAAGGGGTGTAAGTGTAAGGTTTAGAAGGGGGTTGAATAAACCTTACCCAATTTTTGATTTAGTCCTTTTAAATATACGAGTTGATTCTACACGATTTGTGTCCTTGATGGACATCGATTTAGTCAATCAAGAGAGTTAGTCTCTCAACGAGACTCAATCGAGTTGTTGATGGAATAACTCATTGTTGATTCTAAATTAACTCAATCGTGGTTTTGTTTTCATTGGAAGACTTAACACCCTTAAGTTTGATTAAGCAAGAGTTTAGTGCTAGGTTTAGTACTAGTATTATCAAGTGGATAGCAAATTTATCAAACAGATATAAGCGATTAAACATGCAGGAATTAAAGTGCTGAAATGTAAATGACACAATGAAATTTTTATAGAGGTTCAAGATGGGGTAATTCTTCTACTCCTCTCTTCTCCAACTCCCTGGAGGAATCCACTAAGTAATGATCAGTTTACAAAGTGGTACAGTCCGGATACAAGTCTTGATCACACAACGGTGACTTGATCCTTTGGGACTCGACCGAGACGCCTTGATCACTCGGTGGCTTCTCTTACGACTCGAACTTCTTCACGCAGGCACCGCTTGCTACTACTGACTCACTTGCTCAAGCTCTTTGGATTTGATCACGAAGCCCTCCAAAAGCTTAAGACTTGGTTCGACCTTGAACCTTCCTACAATCCTTCGTGGAATGTAGACCCCTTTTCTTCAAAAGTTTCCTCTTCAACTGATTGAAGTTCTCTTTCCTTCACGGGTGAGTGTTGGATTGATGTACTTCGTAATGTAGGCTTGAGGATTAATCTTGAATGATTTGAGAGTATTTCTGGTTATAGTTTATTTGATTTCTTGAATGTTCGTGGTTCAGGTTCTCTTCTCTCAGAGTCATTCCTCAGCCTTTTATAGTGATCTTTCAAAAATTTGCCCGTTGAAGAGATAGGCTTATTTTTGAAAGTCACTTGTAGTCGGGTTGTCTTGTTGCGAGTCCTTGGAATTGCCATTTCCTCGTATGAATTGTTCTTTCACCTTTTCGTGGTTCGACACGATGTAGTGCTTCACATTGGTTCATTCCTTTTGCACGCTTCTCGACCGAGCACTCCGAGAAAGGTGGTATGGAGATATTACTTGTTTAAGTAAATCTCTTGATTTCTCGGCAACGGATCTTTTGCTGATTATCTCGACTTGACCGCATTTCCTTGCTTTCCCAGGTGACTTAGAGTCACTTCCAATCATGGATGACTTCTTGTCACTTCAACTTGAGACTTGGCTTTTCTTGAGTTGACTTGACCGATACTCCACTTGGCCGCATCTCAATCGCTTCTTTAGTAGAGTTCCGTCTACTCTTCTTTGCCATACTCATTTGTCTCACGATTGAGTCTTCCTTCCGATCTTGATTGTTTTCTTGAATGTTAGGGTGTAGCTGACTTGACTCGGCTTGGCCACTCTAATTGTTACAATACATTTTACAACAAGAATTGGGGTGCCAACTTTCAATTCTAAGTTTTACATGGCATTCATCAAAATCTAAACAATAAAATTCCCGACACTTGTTGGCAAAATATGGGGTGAAACATAAAGTTGCATTGGCATACCATCCACAAGCCAATGGGCAAGCCAAGTAGCCAACCGAAATCAAACAAATTCTTGAGAAGACGGTTAACATCAACCGAAAGGATTGGGCATTAAAATTGGATGATGCTCTATGGGCGTACCGGACTGCATATAAGACATCGTTGGGCACATCTCCATATCAACTTGTCTTTGGGAAGTCGTGCCATTTGCCGGTAGAATTGGAGCACAAAGCATTTTGGGCGGTCAAGAAACTAAATCTGGATTTTCAAAAGGCCGGTGAAGAAAGGTTGCTCCATTTAAATGAGATGGAAGAATTTCGGGATGAAGCTTACGAAAATTCCCGAATTTACAAAGAAAGAACCAAACGATGGCACGACAAAATGATTAAGAAACGAGAGTTTTTACTAGGGGAACCCGTCCTCTTGTACAATTCACGCCTTAAACTTTTTCCGGGAAAACTCAAATCTAGGTGGTCGGGGCCTTTCGTGATAAAGAAAATATTGAATCCTCCCGGCATTGTGGAATTGTTAACAAAAGATGGTGAGACTTTCATGGTAAATGGCCAGAGGATTAAGCATTACTTCCACCGAGGCAATCAAGAGGAGGTGACATCCATCACCTTGCGAGACCCGTGACGGAACAAAAACAGGCGTCAAGCTAAAGACGTAAACTATAGCGCTTGTTGGGAGCCAACCCGACGTTTTTGGTGTGGATTTCAATTTTTTTAATTTTTGTATTTTTCTTGTGTGTGTTTTATTCTAATTTTGTGTGTTTTAAAAAAAAATGTCCTGAATTGCTGTACAGGTGCGCACGGGTAACCCGTGCGCCAACGCACCACCCGTGCGCCCTACAGAGAGTGGAGGTCTCTACGGGATGGCGCACGGGTAACCCGTGCGCCGACACACCACCCGTGCGCCATACGGAAAGAGGTAAAACAGAGCGGAGTTTTTAACATCGCTCTTCATTTTTTTCAAACAACCCCAACGCACACTCCTCCCTTTCCCCCACTTTCTTCAAAAATCACCCAAACTATCACTCAAATTTGTCCATTTAATCCCTCCGCCATCACATTTGAACTCCAATTTACATTGAATTCGAGTTTGCTTGAAGAATTTTGAGCAAGAGCACCTAAGGCTTGGAGGGGGTACGATTTCTATAGGGGCCTCATTACCCCTATGCCCGCTAAGCATTTCAACGTCGATTTCCGAGGCTTGGAGCCTATTCCGGGCAGCACTCGGGTTAATTTGGCATCGTTGCACCTCATGAAGTTCATAGCAAACGAAGACAACACATTGGTACTTCTACGAAGAAAGGTGTTGCATTTCCGTTGCTTAACCCGCCATACACCACGGTCGATACATTGGCGGACACCACCAACTTCCTAATGAACTCGACGCACATAATCAATTACAGAGGCTATAGATGCAAGGAAGAAGCGCAGAGTTGAAGGTTTCCAGGATGAATAGGATATGGTGGCGGAGGAGGAGGAGCTACACAGACGAGAAATGGGGGTGGAACCTCATCACCTCCAACTTGGCTATGACATTCCCGACTCCTCACATGGAGGTGATTACCCCCGAACCTCACATAGTGGGGATCGTCCGGAACCTCTTATGGTGGCACGTCCCAACGAGGGAATGAATTTCAAGATATGTTACGAGCATTTGGGGAGAACTTGCGCCATCAAGGAGAAGAGTTGAGGCAACAAAGGGAGGATTTGCGGCAAAGATCGGGCTGATTTCCTCACATTCCGAGAGAACTATGACAGGAGGGTCCGAGGAGACGTGGCAAGTGCTACAACAATTACAAATATGGCAAATCTCACAAGGCCACTTCCCACCGCCGCCACCACAAATGATTCAGGTATATCTCCACTTTTCACTATTGAAATTCTATTTTTCCCCTTTCGATAAAAAAGGTACAATTTCATTCAAGTTTGGGGAGAAGTAGTATTTTGATATTTGAAATGTGTAGATAAAAAAAAAATTAAAAAAAAAAAATTAAAAAAAATATCCATTGCATTGTTGTGTGTTTTCATATAGTTGCATATAGAGCATTCTAGGTTGCATTGCATTAGAAGCACGTTTATGGCTTTAGCACATTTATTGCTTTCTTAGATGTTAGAGAGCGAGTTGACCGGGCATGTTGCAACTTGTTGTTTGTGTGTTGATTGAAAATTTATATTGTTGGGATTGGATGTTGGTTATGAGTTGATTGAGCCTTGAATAGATAACATTGAGCATGTTGATATGGAAAACTTGGTTTGGTCTTTGAATTACATATTTACAAGCCTCGTGAGCTTTTGAGCCTTTACCGCTTGTATCTTTTGCGATCTTGTTGTGATTTGAGTGTATCATTCATGTTGTTAAAATTCTAGAACTTGCTTGGGTATCTCTGTCAAGGACACATGTTGTATGCGAATTGTGAATGTGATTAAAGGCCATATTTGCTAGCCTTTCAAGCCTTTTACCTACCTAAAGATGTTGAAATTCCTAGTTAGCCAAGTTGAGCCTATAGCCTATTTCTTTGATAACCACAAAATTTAACCCTTGATCTTAATATATCCATCACCTTAAACTCGAATGTATAGCGTTGAGTAAAGGGAATGAATGAGGTGAATGGGTGGGAATTGAAAAGTAGGATAAGTGGGAATACTTGGTTAAATGGAACAAAAAGAGGAAGGAAATGAGTTGAAAAAGAAGTGTTGAAAATTCACAAATGAAAAAAAAAAAAGTTGATAAACTTGGGGGCAAAGGATTGTAATTTGAGGCGATTCTCAAAAGAAAGAAAGGAAATGGAGATAAATAAAGTTGATAAAAATGAAGGATGATTGGAGTAGCATATGGGATTGTAATGTAGATGATTGATATGCTCATCGGTCTATATACTCGAGTTTGAGTCACTTTATCCAAAATTTCCTACCCAAACCAAAGAGCCTTCATTACAACCAAATGACAAAGTCCTTTTTGATTCACAAATTGCATACACTCTAGTGGCGGAGATATGAGACGAATTGCAAGCCTATGGTAATTTTGCGACATCGAATTGATTTGAGCGTAAACACGTCCTATATCCTTGTGAGATGAGAGTATACACTTAACTTTGAGGGTCGTAATTGAGCATTTCACCATGTTTTGTTTGATGCGTGCCTTCGAGTAGATATTTGAGGCTTGATTGGTTTGTTGCTTGACATTCATGATGAACAATGTGAATTTCTTTTTGGATCCTTTGTGTTCGCTTTTATTCTTATCACCCCTGTTGTGCTCAATCGTGTTTTCAAAATTGTTGATCGGGACGGTTAACGGTGTAAGTTTGGGGATTTTGATAGGTGTGAGTTTTGCATATATTTTGAGGCATATTTGATTATAATGATGAGTAAACATGCATATACTCGCGTAAAATGTTACATATTCACTCCTTGTGGAAAAGATATTACACTTTGCTTATTTTATAGGAATTTCATGATATTTAAAGCAAATTGAATATAATTACGAGCAGAGCAAAGTGGAAACACGGAGAATTGAGTGAACATACGAAAAGTGAAGCCAAAATGAGCAAAAGATGAGCATATAAGGAAAATACAGGGAGCGCACGGGTTGGGCGTGCCTTAGGCACCACCCGTGCACCCCTGAATGAAGAAAATTAGAGCTTCTGCATGGCACACGGGTAGCCCGTGCTCCGACGCACCACCCGTGCGCTCTACGAGATGGATGATTTCAACGGATGGCGCATGGGTAGCCCGTGCTCCGACGTACCACATGTGCGCTCTACGAGAGATTGGAAGATTTCAACAGGATGACGCACGGTAGCCCGTGCCCGACGCACCACCCGCGTCTGTCATACTGAATCCCATAACTGCAACAGATTATGCCCTAAACCGAAAGGTGGGTATAAAAAGGCTTTTGGGGGCGCACACAAGGATATTCTCGGCATTTTTGGGATCTACAACACAAGACAAGTGGTCTATTCTTTGGAAGGAGACATCAAGGAGACAATCGGGTTGCATCGAGCTTGAGGAACGGAGATATATCGAGAGATTATCGACTTTCCTAAGTTTTTCTTGCTTCTCTTTTAGTTTCAATCTTTCATTTTCATTTTGTAATGGCTTTGAACAATTTGTTTATGAGTTGAAGTTATTATCTTGAAGCCTATTTGAGTATTTTGAGCTTATTCTTGTTTTATCACTTGATCAATGATTTCACTTGTTTGATATATTGATTCATAATTCGAGAGATGAGTTTCAATATTAGATATTGAATACTCGACACAAATATTTGCATGAATCGAGAGGTTTGTAAATATTTGTGAGGATATTTGATCTTTTAAACTTTTGGGAGTTGAATGCTTCATGTTGAGTAGAGATGCTAGCATAAGTATTTCAATCTACGTTTTATATGCATCTCGAGAGGGAGGATAAAATAGCTTTGTGATCATCTTATAGGAATATTGATAATAACGTGGCTTGATTAAACCGGATAACAAGAGGATTATTAATCGAAACCTTAACTCGGAAATCCATTTCATTATCTTGATACTTCTATCATTTGTATTATCTTAATCTTGTGTTTTAGTGATTTAAATTGTCTTAATCTCAATACGACAATCATCCAATTTCGATCGTCTAAATAAAAATAAGACTATCTTAGTTCAATACATAGCGCACTAATTTATTAGTCTCCGTGATACGACTTGCTTACCCTATTCTATAAACTACACCGTACACTTGCGGTGGAGCTAAAAATAGGCGAACAAGCATGGGGGCTCCGTCTCCCCTCAACAAAGATCGGCTCCACCAGGATCATCTCCATTGTCGCCGCCCGTACCATTGTCTCTGCCTCAAAGGTCTTACAAAGCCTCGATCTCCCCATCGTCCTCCTCATCGAAACATTATAGTCCAAGATGCCTATCGCCTCTCTCGGAGGCCTTTTGTCCGCCATAGATGCCTATCACCTTGTTGGAGGCCTTTACTCTCGCGCCAAAGATATCCCAAGCTCAAACCGTATAGTCCCAATAGACTAGATCCCCTCGCGATGGTTCACTCTACCGTAAAAGATACCTCGAGGACCAATGGTCCCTAAGTAGCATCACAGGCTCTATCCTCGCCTCTTCCCCAAAAGATCTAGAAGAAGGACGGGAAGTAGGAACAACATAAACATGGTCCCGAATGAGAACCGAGCACTGGTCACCATCCCGATGGCAAGGGCGCGACCCTCGCTCACCATCACTCCGAGGTGGGGCACTCGAGCTCCAACCAACAAGTAGATTTAGCTTGGCCTTTTTCTTTTCCTTCGTCTTGAAGGCCCTCAACTTTGTGATGCTATAACTCTCCTTACCTAAGAAGCAAACAAGAAACCCTATCAGATAATGGAACGATCAAATGTACAAGTAGAAGTACCCAAAGGATCCTAAGCATTGAGAAGACTCTCGAACAATCCCTTGGATATATAAACTTTTGCCATCTCCTTATTGGAAGCAGAAGTACTTCGGGCCGACAGGGCTTCCGAGACCCATTTGTGAGGGAGCTCCTAACCTTTGTACCTCACATAGAAAACGTCATCCTTCCACAACCCGCCGGAGAAGGAATTCCCATAAGAAACTTGCATTGGGCGGCGAATAAGTAGAAGTAGGTGTCGCCAGGAGACATGTCTAACCGCTATTTGTCCAACGCATGCACCCACGTATCTAAGGATCGCAATAAAGAAATCATTTGTATGAAGAACACATGACCAATGGAGAAACTATAATGATACACCATGATGAACTCCTCGGGAGGATGAGTAAGTCATTTGCTCAAACTCGAGGCTAATATCAACAATGTGAAGGAAGCTCTAGCCACTCCCGCAACCTACAATGATAAATAGATGATACTCGCTTACCAACTCTCCGGAACAACCGCCCAACTTCTCGGGAGAATGTGATGAGAATCCATGGGCGAAAAACCCCGTAACGGTGCGGTTGGTCATTGACGAGAGCTCGAGCAAGAAAGTTCAAGGATGCACACAAAGGATTGATTCAAGTCATTCAAAAAGAGACCAGGAGCGCATTGCTAATGGAGAAAGATGTTGAGTGGTCCAGTTGATTCGCGTCGCCAACATTCAAGAGTCCACCTCAAATCGAGCAAGAAAACAAAGCATTTTTGCGTCTTGAAGACTTTGTAATCAAGTTCTCAATAGTATCTTGTATTCATTTATGATGACTAATGCACGGCCCGTGCGTTGTTGCACACGAGATCGGAGCCTTTGACTTGACGCACGGCTTTGTGTGTGTGTGTGCGATGTTATGAACGTTCGACTTGACGACGGCGTGACGCACGGCCCGTGCATGTGCCCGTGCCTCCATCCTGGTTTTGAAGAGTTTGGTCAATTTTTATTTCTTTTCGGTTTTAAATTGTTTCCTAGTAGGGTTAGGGTTTGGATCCCTTATAAGGGTGAACACTTGTTATTTTTCATTAGTTATCAATTGAATTCAAATTTTACTCACGAAATTGAGTGTTTTCTAAGTGCTTCAAGATTTACGTTTCTTGTTGCAATTATCGACATATCGGCAATAATCCATAATTGCTTGTGGCGTCTTCACATACCGAGGTTCGTGCATTGCTAAGAAACGGGTCGAGGTTTCCACCAATTTTAATAGAACTAATGAAGATCTTGGGTTAACAACATATTGTTGTTGGGTTGTATGCACGATCGTTACTACGGTTCACATCGAGTTGGTAATCGAGCGATCTAGCAAGGTTAAACCTATCATTGTTTCTTTAATTCTTGTTATTTTCCAAAAAATTTTACAAACCCTAGTTCTTCAAGGGTACAAAAAAATCAAAATTTGCATAGAAAAATCAGCGGGTAAAGAATCGTAATTCGTGTGCATAAAAAAACCAAAAATTCTGGAAAATCAGAATTACAAACCCTAGTCTTCAAATTTCATCTTATTGAGATTCGTTGTTTGCTTGGTGATTGTCTTGGTTTATTGGGACGATTTGCGATTGATCGATTGGTTTATAATCGTGACAAGCACGGGTACCGGAAATTGTGTGTTGAGTAATACACGAGCGTATACACGTGAGGAAGTGAATCAACCATGTCCGAGGAAAATCGATAATTGTTGGATTTAGGTAATAAGTTGGATATGGAGGCACTTGCAATCCTCATGAAGAAAGTGTTGATCGATATGTATAGGGATGCCAGGGAGGCAACGAAAATAGAGGAGCTTGTTACTAGGGCACGGAGGCCTAGAAGGTTCGAATGGAGTAATGGGCGGATGAGATGGATGATTTTGATTCTAAAAGGGAGCAAAATTACAATCCTGGTAGAGGTCGGCACGAAAATAGGGTGATAGGGGGACGTGAGGATGGCAATTTGAGTAACATCAAAATGAAAATTCCATCTTTCCAGGAAAGAGGATCCGGATGCCTATCGGAATGGGAGAGAAAAATCGAGAATGTATTTGATTGCCAAAATTATTCTCGAATTGAAAAAGTTGAAGTTGGCGTCAAGCGAATTATCGGATTACGTAAGTGTTTGGTGGGATCAATTAATGGTCACGAGGAGAAGAAGTAGCGAGTGACCCATTTCCACATGGGAGAAGATGAAGAGTTTGATGCGACGTTGTTTTGTACAAAATCATTATTACCGAGGCATCTATCAAAGGTTGCGAGAGATTGACACGAGGGTCGAAGAGCATAGAGGATTATCATAAAGAGATGGAGATGCCGATGGCAAGGGCTAATATAGAGGAGGATCGGGAGGTTACGATGGCGAGATTTATCACAGGATTGAATACTCCTATTGCAAACTACGCGACTTACATCGTTTTTGTCAATCTTGAGGAGATGGTGCACATGGTAGTGAAAGTTGAGCATCAGTTCAAGATGAGGGGTTTCAACCAATAGGCATCGAGTTCTAACTCCAATGCATGGAAGTCGAACACTAACAAAAAGAAGGATCATTGTTCAAAAATAGTAGAGCCAAGGGGGAAGGCAATCGAGCCTAAACCCATTGAGTAAATTGAACCTCTACTACTCAAACGAGGGATATTAAATGCTTTATGTGACATGGTCTTGGGCATATTGCTAGTTAATGTCCAAATAAGAGGGTGTTGGTGTTGCGTGATAACGGGAATGGAGTCGGAAAGTGAGAGGCTCGAGAGAGCCGGATTATAGTGATATGCCGGAGTTGGAGGATATTATGGACGTGATAGAGGTGGCAACGGAGGAGTCATTGTCTTTGGTGTCCTGCAGGGTCCGAGTATTCACCTAAGTTAGATGAAGGAGTCCAGAGAAAACATCTTTCATATAAGGTGTTTTGTCAATGGAAAGGTGTGTAGTGTCATTATAGACGGTGGTAGTTGCACTAATGTAGCTAGCATGAAGTTAGTAGAAAGAATGGGAATTCCAATGATGAAATACCCACAATCATATAAAGCTGCGGTGGTTGAGTGATTGTGGGGAGACGCAAATCGAGGGCAAGAGAAACTAGCATTTCAAATTGGGAGATATAAGGATGAGGTGTTGTGTGATGTTGTGATGATGCGGCGGGCCACATTCTCATTGGGTAGATCATGGCGATTTTATAGGAGGCTACAACATGACGGTTACACCAATCAAGTATAATCTTGCTCATAATCAAAAATGTTTTGAGCTTGTTCCTTTGACTCCAAAAGAAATTTATGAGGATCAAATAAAGCGAGAGTAGGAGAGGCAAAAGAAAAAGAGAGTTCGGCAAGTGAGAGTAAAAATCAAAATAAAGCCGAGAAAAATGAGAGTTTGAGGGAAAACAAGAGTGAGGGTCCGACTAAGGGTAGAAGTCATATTCGAGAGAGTCGGGAAAAAGGAGAATAACATTAATAAGATGGCCGAAAAACAAAAGAGGGGACGAATGGCCTTGAGGTAAGAAACGAGGGAAAAATAAATTTGATGGAAAAAATGAGTGACCTTAGGATAGCCACCACGAGTGGTTGTTTGATGATACTCTTGTTGAACAAGGGCACTTATTTATCTACTAATAGTCTTAACCCGAATTTGCCTAGTTCTGTGTCATCTTTGTTGCAAGAATTAGAGGATGTGTTTCCAGACGAGATGCCGGATGGGTTACCGCCTATTCGGGGAATTAAGCACCAGATTGATTTCATTCCGGGGGCATCACTATCGAATCGACCGGCGTACAGGTCCAACCTGGAGGAAATCCAGGAATTGTAGCAGCAAGTTGATGAATTGCTAAGTAACAAACTCATTCGGGAGAGTATGAGTCCGTGTGTAGTTCCGGTGTTACTAGTTCCAAAGAAAGGTGGGTTGTGGAGGATGTGTGTTGGTGTCGGGCTATTAATAACATCACTATTAAGTACCGACACCCACGTACCTCGCTTGGATGATATGTTGGACGAGGTTCACGGGTCTAAAGCATCTTCTCCAAGATAGATTTAAGGAGCGGATACCATCGATTCGTATGCAAGAAGGAGACGAGTGGAAAGTCGCTTTTAAGACCAAGCATGGTTTGTATGAATGGTTAGTCATGCCGTTTGGGCTAAATGACGCACCGAGCACGTTTATGACGTTGATGAACCATGTTTTGAGGGCCTTCATTGGGAAGTTTGTCATATGAGTTTATCGCAGATATAAAGTAAGTGTGCGAGTAAATGTAAATGTGCTAAAAAATAAATTTACTTTGATGATATCCTCATCTATAGTAAATCATTCTACGAACACTTGGATCACTTGCGGGCCGTATTAGAAGTGTTGAGGAAAGACCAACTATATGCAAATATTGAGAGGTGCACATTTTGTTCTTAGTAATTGATATTCTTGGGGTTTGTAGTAAGCTCGAGGAAATCACGGCGGACAAAGAGAAAATTAAGGCTATTCAAGATTGGCCTAAACCAAAGATTGGCAGTCAAGTTCGTAGCTTCCATGGGCTTGCAAGTTTTTATTGGAGTTTTGTACGAGATTTTAGCACTATCAAAGTGACATTGACAGAGACAATTAAAAAAGTGTTGCGTTTCGGTGGGGTAAAGCCCAAGATAAGACATTCGAGTTCTTTGAAAGAAAGGTTAACACATGCGCCTTTGCTAGAATTACCGGATTTTACCAAGATTTTTGAGATTGAGTGTGATGCATCGGGAGTTGGGATTGGAGATGTATTGATGCAAGAGGGGCGACCAATCGTGTTCTTGATGAGAAATGAGTGGGGCGACCTTGAACTATCCGAGTACGATAAGTTTTGGCCTATGGAATTCATATATCACACTGATCACGAGTCATTAAAGTATCTCAAGGGGCAAGAAAAGTTGAACAAGCGACACGTGTCTTTGGCTTGAGTTCACCGAGATGTTTCCATACATCATCCAAGACAAGCAAGGTGAGACTAATGTTGTAGCAGACGCACTATCTCGGAGGTACACTCTTATCTCTACTTTAGATGCTAAAATCCTTGGGTTTGAACATATTAAAGACTTGCATGATCTTTATTTTTTGAGTCGTTTGTTGCATGCAAAAAAGGGCGGTGGATAAATTTTATTGACATGATGGTTTTCTATTTCGAGAAGATAAAACGTGCATTCCGGAATGTTCATTGAGGGACTTACTAGTGAGAGAATCACACGATGGGGTCTTATGGGACATTTTGGGGTAGCCAAAACTTTAGCTGTGATCATGCATGAGCATTTCTATTGGCTACATATGAAACATGATGTTGAACTAATTTGTACTAGATGTGTTACTTGTAGGCAAGCTAAATCTCGAGTTCAAAACCAGGGTCTTTACACACCACTACCTCGTAACGACAACACCTTGGGTTGATATTTCTATGGACTTTGTTTTAGGACTTTAGAGAACTAAACATGGGTCCGATTCTATATTTGTTATCGTAGATCATTTTTCAAAAATGGTACATTTTATTCCTTGTCATAAAGCGATAATGCATCTTTGATTGTTGACTTGTTCTTTAGAGAAGTTGTGAAATTGCATGGTATGCCTAGGACAATTGTTTCGGATAGGGATGTTAAGTTCTTAAGTTAGTTTTGGAAGACCTTGGGAAACGGGAACTAAATTGTTATTTTCTACTATGTGTCATCCCCAAATAGACGGTCAAAATCAAGTAGTAAATAGAACTTTGTCCATGTTGTGAAGGGCTATCATTAAAAAGAATATTAAAAATGTGGGAAGATTGTTTACCGCATGTTGAGTTTGCTTACAATCGTGTTGTTCATTTTGCATCAAGTTTCACCATTTGAACTTGTTTATTGTTTTAATCCGCTAACCCTATTAGATTTATCACCTTTACATACTTCCGAGCATGTTAACCTCTTATAGCGTAAGAAAGCTGATTTTGTGAAATAGTTACATGAGAAATCAAGGCTCAATATCGAGCGGCAAACAGAAAGCAAAGATATACATCACGGTTTAACAAGCATCACAAGAAGATGGTGTTTGAGAGGTGATTTGGTTTGGGTACATATGCGCTCTGAATGATTCCCAGCCCAACGAAAGTCCAAATTGCAGCCTCATGGAGATGGTGCATTTCAAATGCTTGATCGGATCAATTATAATACGTATAAGATTGACTTGTCGGGCGATTATGGGATTAGTGCTTCTTTTAATGTTGCTGATCTTAGTCCATTTGATGCCAATTAGGATTTGAGGACAAATCTAAGAGGAGGGGAATGATGAGAACCCATGGGCGAAAGACCCAGTAACGGTTCTAGTTGGTCCAGTGACGAGAGCTCAAACAAGAATGTTCAAGGATTCACTCAATGGATTGATTCAAGTCATTCAAAAGAAGAACGAGAGTGCATTACCGATGGAGGAATATGTTCGAGTGATCCAATTGATTCGCATTTGTCAACATTCAAGAGTCCACCTCACACTGAGGAAGTGAAGGATGCCAAGAATACAAAGCATTTTTGCGTCTTGAAGACTTTGTAATCAAGTTCTCAATAGTGTCTTGTATTCGTTTATCTTATATAGTCGTAATTTGATTTGTTTTGAGTCGCTTTGATGTTTCAGAGGCCAAATAAACCTTTAAGACCACGTCTAAGTTGTTATTTCAATTTTGGGACGAGCAGGGGTCAAATTCGAGGACAAAGTCAAAAGGGAGAATTCGGATTAATGCATGGACTAACGCACGGCTTTGTGCGCGCGCCCGTCGTGCATTGTTACGCACAAGATCGGGAGCCTTCGACTTGATGCATGGCTCGACACACGGCCCGCGCAATGTTGCGAACATTTGATTTGATGCACGACTGATGCATGGCCCGTACTTATTGTACCGTGCCTCCGTCTGGGGGTTTTGAAGAGTTTGGTCAATTTTTATTTCCTCTTTAGTTTTAAGTTGTTTCCTAGTAGGGTTAGGGTTTGGATCCCTTATAAGGGTGAACACTTGTTATTTTTCATTAGTTATCAATTGAATTCAAATTTTACTCTCAAATTTAGTGTTTTTCCAATGCTTCAAGATTTACGTTTCTTGTTACGATTATCGACTTATCGTGCAATAATCCATAATTGCTTGTGGCGTCTTCACATACCGAGGTTCTTGCTTTTCTAAGCAAGGGTCGAGGTTTCCACCAATTTTAACCGAACTATTAAAGATCTTGGATTAACAATGTATTGATGTTGGGTCATGTGCACAAATGGTTTCTACGGTTCACATCGGAAGGCCTACGTTGATACTTGGGTTGATGGACCTCCTCCGGACTATCTCCTCGGACTTCTCCTTGGAAGACTCATTACTTGGACTCGAGTCTAACTCAAGCTCTATTTTTCCCTCACAATCATAACATCACCGGAGCGAGATAGGGAGCACCAAAATCCGTGGGTAGAGGTGGAAATGGAATGATAGAACTAGAGACCGACGGTTGATGATGCCCTAGACGCTAAGCGGGGCGAAAAAGGACCAGAATCCCCAATCCAAATCGAAATATGCAAAAACTCCCCCCGTAATTATTACATATAAGACAAATAAACCACACATAAGATGAAATAAAATAGATCTACAAATCAAACACAAGATCAAACAAGATTATATCAAGCCCCTAGAATGTCTAATTAATTCATCAAACAATTCATGGAAGCGAGTTTGATACATATGAATAAATACATGAATTATGCCACTAAGAAAGAGATGAAGAATGAAGAACTTTTATTTGATGATTTGATCCTTAATTCTCCAAGGATCTGTTAAAGAATTAATCTGGTTCCCTTCATGTTTGTTGTGTTGTCTCCAACTGTATTCCATCTCTTAATATATTCTACATCAAACTCTTCCCGATTCTCGATGTTCTTTCGTGCTACAAACCCAACTCTATTTATAGTTGCTACTTTATTTTCTTCTATCTTTCCAAATTGTATAATTTGTCTTCTTCTTAGCGTTTAGTTGTTATCCGCTTTCTTTAGGTATAAAGAGATTTTCTCCATCATTTCTTCATGTAAAGTTTAATTAGTGATGAAAGTGTGTTAGGTAGGTATCACGTTATGCGATGAATGTATCGCAAAGAGAAATTAGGTGAAATTTGGGGTTGAATCTGCGGTAGGAAAACATTGTACCATGGTACATAGTGAAATTACACTGCGTACCATGGTACATGTGTCAAAACAATTATGTACCACGGTACAATATCCTTATACCACTATACAGGGTTATTTTGTAATGCAAAGATCTCTTGTGGTACCCGTTTGAGCCGTTTCTTGATTTCTCTTTAGCTTTTACCGCAGCATGGGTTTGTGTGCCGCAGAAGACAACTTATTTTTCACCATTTTTCGTCCGTTTTCTTAATTCTTTGATACCTAACTACCTATTACAACTTGATATACAACTTCAACAATAATTTTTACTTAATTTAGTCAAAAACAATACAATTTCTAAGTTTATGATACCTAATTTGTTGGTAAAAATCCAACTTAACACGGCATGAGTCACGTGTATTTGATTCAATGCCATTCCCAGATTATGACAAAGTATTGAGATATGCCGAATAGGTTAATATACGATGGAGTTATGATATGATCGTAGAACACAAAAACCTTCTTTAAAAATGATGGATGAACAACATCATGTGTATTCCAAAATAATGTGTGTCGTGCAATCAAAAGAATGTGGTATGTTCTTTTTATATGGATATAAGTACATGTAACATATTTTTGTGGAGGACTTTGTCTTCCGGGTTGATATGGATAAATTTTCTTGAATGTGGCATCGTTTGACATAGCACATCTTATCTTTCTTGGTGGAAAGACGACACATTCTCGATTTATTAATACCTTAAATTAAAATCAAACAACGAAATACAATTGATTAATTGATCGTTCATTGTAAACTTATAATCTTTCATGAAGCTCCAATGATGAACAAGTATTATTTTGAGTCCATTCACAAAATTGTACGAGATGTTATGCAACTTGAGAACCCATATAGTCATGATATCCACTTTGGAGGTAAAATGTTTTCGGTGGAGACTTTAGGACAGATGTTGCTTGTTGTACCCAAAGAAAGTCGGCATGATATTTTGAATGACATGATAAATTCATCCTAATAATATGCGTCTTCACACTACGGGGAAAAAGGTAATGGACATCGGTTAAAAACCGATGTTGAAAGAAAAAAACCGATGTTGAAAGCCCTGTTGTTAAAGAGGGGATTTTCAACATCGGTTTTTAATCGATGTCAAACAGTTAAACAACATCGTTTAAAAAAACGATGTCTATTAAGAAATATAAGTGATGTCAAAGCCCCGTTGTTAAAGTGTCAACTATTTAACAACGTTTTATACCCGATGTTGTTTCCTTTAACAACATCGGTTATTAACTATCGGTTTGTAACCGATGTTGATACTGAAAACCACAACGGCTAAAAGTGATGTCTTAACTCGCATAACCGATGTCGTTTTATTTTTACACATCACTTTATAACCGATGTTGTTTTGTAAACTAATTTTATTTCGTTGAGCAATATTCTGTATTTTTCCCAAAAATCCCTGTAATTAACGACAATAGCACCAATATTCACAAAGCTAAAACAACAAACAATTAAGTACAATCGAAATTAAAAACTATAACTGCATTAAGCCATTCATTGAAAATATGAACAACAAGTTAAAAGCGAAAATGTGGCTATACAAATGAGTACTTAAAGGGCCTTAATATTGCAACATCCTCATAGTTGCCAATTTGTCAACTTACATTGCAAATCCTTACTAGTAATGTTATAAACAAAATCTAACGAGTGCTAGTGAAAATAGAACAAACACGTCCTCAAAACATCCTTCGACCCTGCGATCTGGTAAAACAACCTGAAAAGATGGGTATAATATTAATTTTTAAGTCGAAAAGAAATCATCAATCATATTGTGAGATATCCATATCAGTCGCTGTAAGTTAGATATCCATATTGAGCTTGAAAAAGGTTTTCTCATTATCATACCAAATCGAATGGACTTAAAGAATGAAATCAAATTGTGAATCTATTGTGCTCTTCGTCAATCTTTGTTATATCGGTCAATGAAATTATGAAATCATGGTAATTATTGAACAATTAATTTTACCATTATAATGTTGCCCTGTTATAGAATCTACTAAAACTTTCCTGAACAAGCTCCACAGCAAACACAAGGAATAACAAATCAAATTGTGAATCTAATGAGCTATTCCTTCACAATATGCATCTAGCTACTCATAATTTCCAGCCTTTAATTTCTCAGACTAAATGAAAATATCTTAATTTTCAAGAAATTTCAAGTGTGAAAATAATTAGTAACTGTGCGTCAATTCTTTATAGAACCCAACCATCAATCAACTGTTAAAAGAGCAACAACAAAACAACACAAATACCATTACATCCCAAATCATTTTTGTTTTTATGGCTGAAGATTTGGGAAAAAAAATTGAACATAGAAAATTTTGTCACAACAAAAAGGATTATACAATCTTACCAATGAAACGGGATTAGCCAAAGTAGCTTGGCTGGTGCAATGCTATTATACAAACCCAATTTTAACACCCAACAGCTACTTTAAAACGATACCATTTATTTGACCATAGTAAGAGCTTGACCATAGCAAATGTGCTTGTTTGTGGTATTTCATAGTCATAGTCATAGTTTGAAATATCCAAAAACATAAGCAGAAGAACTCATCAATAAACATATTCACAAGCAAGAAACCAAACAAATTTAACTATTCACAAACAAAATTATAGCCAAGTCAAGGGTAGCTTGAGTACCTGTTCTACTCAAACATGTGATCTTGTATGCAATTCGCCCACTCCAAATGCACTTCATCAATTTGTCTTTGGAGTGTATTGACCTTTTTGAACTATGAACACAAATTATATTAGTAAAATCCAACTATATAAATTTTCTTGAAAAACCAACTAATAATCACTTTGCAAAATTATAAATTACACAATTTTAAACTATTTAAAAACTTCAAATATGAAACTGTATGTTTTACCATTGATCGCAATAGAGCTTTGTTAGTCTTTGAAGCATTCATGAAGTATCTCTCTCATGTATCGCAAAGTACATAGAAACCACTGCTTTCTTTTCATCCCGGTTGAATAGAGCCTATATGAGGAAAAACATTGTTAGTTACTCATACAAATAACATTGATCAACATATGTTAATCACAAGGACATACCGCGATTATATCCCATTGGGGTTGCTTTTTTCCATTCCTTCCCTTGCGCACATTAAATAATTTTAAAGCCCTTCAAACATCATAAGATCGATTAACAAGTGAAGCAATATTTAATTTATCCACTTTCATGTGAAAAAAACTTACAGATTAACAACATCTCTCCAAGTATCATCGCGAATGTGGGGGCCAAGAGGATCCAAAACATATACAATCTCATTGTAAGGGTGGATCACAGTTAAAATCCAATGAAAACTAACACAAATAAATGATTAGTACTTGGCTTTAGACAAGTTAAGAATATGCAATTGAAAGTTATATTGCAACTCTTACTTACCCTATATTACATGGCGCCAAAACTAATTGATTACTTGATGCACTGCCCAACCTATTTGCTAAAAAGCGTGCCCTGGATTCCATTAATTGTTGGATATAATTTTTATCTGTTCTTGTTGTCGGTACATGCCCTATACCATACGGATCCACAAATAAAAACTTATCCACATATTCTTCCTTCATCTTTTTGTAAAGGTGCCTACAATCAGTGGCGGACGCAGGATTTCGGCTTTGGGGGGGCGAAAAACGGACCGAGTTCATATATTTAAACTATGAAAAAAAAATTGGAGGGCACTGTAAAATCCAACTATTTGAAGATTTTTATCAAAGTTTTGGGTGGGCAATTGTAAAAAAATTCCTTTATTTTAGCTATAAAAAAATAATTTTAAAAAATTTTGGGGGGGAAAAAACAATTTTGGAAAATTTTGGGGGGCAGCAGCCCCCCCTTGTCCCCCCCTCCGTCCGCCCCTGCCTACAATTTTAAAAAGAAAAATGAAATTAGTATAGAAAATTATGAAGTATTTGCAACTTATAAAATTGTAGATAATAATTGAAAGATTTACCATATGTACACAATTATACAAAGCACGAAATTGGCTCCAATTCACAAAAGTGAGTGATGTCTGAAATGTCAACATAAATCTCCTTCGAAATGTCAAAGACATCATTATCTAAAGTCATACGTACACTCTTTCCATCAAGCACATTCTTGCAACAACAATAGAACATGAACAACTCTCTTAGCATCTTGGATTTGACAACTTTACTATTGTTTTTCCCATCGCCAACTTTGATTGTACCAGATTTCTAATTAATGCAAATGTACGAGGGCGTTAGATAGGTGCCAAACAAAAAATTCTTGAATCATTTAAATCACAATTACCTCATTTTTCAGTTTTATCAAATTAATGCCAGCCAGGCAACATGGTTACCTCAAACATCACCAAGACACGACACGCCCTAGGGATTTTAATTGGCAAAGGAGCTGATTCATCCATTGCTTCATCGATGGCGATGCACATGCAATTTGTAGGTAATGGCTCATCATGAAGAAAGTTGCCAGGTCCATCGACATGGACAATCGTACCAAATGCAGCAATCTCGTTTGTAGACTCCAATGTCAATGCTACTGCAGAGCCCTAAAAGATGAATAATCATCAGTTAACTACAAAAAAATAATAAAAAATCTTTACACAAGAAATACATGTTCATTGTTGTAATTAAATATATACCTCTAAAGCAACTTTTCTGTCAAGAATTACGAAATCAGCTTCATCATCATCTTCATCTTTGTTGGATTGATGTTGAGAACAACTAACTTTCTCTTCATCTTTGTTTAAGATAGCTTTCTCTTCATCTTTGTTTAAGATCGCTTCTAATTTTTCTAAGCGTTCATTTTGCTTTTCTAAGCGTATATTTTGCTCTTCAATACGAGCACCCTGTTCAGCAATCAATTTCTTAGCGTCAACCAGCTCTTTTATTTGCTCACATCAAGAAATATATATCTAAATCAAAAAATACCCTGCCCTCATGTTATACGTACATCAATGCATTGTCGTCCATAACCAAAGATACATTCAACTTCAAACCAAATGGAAAGTCCATGCTTTTTGTTTTTGCATGTATTTATTATTTAATTATTCATTTTCCATTCAAACGTCAATTAGACTATTATTAAATATTAAATAATCCATTTTCCTATTTTTCTTTCTTTGAAATAGTATCGGGGGCTGATTGGTCCATGTCCCCCAACCACTCCCTTGTCTTGAGACATTGTCTCTTTTTAACTTTATTGGAAATACTCAAAAGTTAATTTGATGACTATGCAAACAGAATGATAGTCTTGGTCGTAAAGGGAAGCTCACAACATTTAAATAATTGCTTTAAAATAACCATAGATTTGTTTCTTTAATAAGTGTATGTATTGTAAAGAAATAGTAAAAGAAATGGGTGATGTTAACACACAGAAATTGTTCATACTTAATACTCTGCCCTCATTCCTCTCAAAAAAAAAAAAAATACTCTGCCCTCATGCTATACGTACATCAATGCATTGCCGCCCATAACCAAAGATACATTCAACTTCAAACCAAAGGCTTTGACTCACTTAACAAACCTCAACAACTAATGTTTGAATTACAACTATATATGTGATTATTATTTTTTGTCTGAATTATCTATGTTATGACATATCATTGGACAAAATGAATAAAAAAAAATGGTAACAATTGCTTTCTTTCAAGTACATTCACATGGAAGACCATTTTCTCAAGACCATCTTTAGAATGAAAACATTCTAACATGTTTCTTCTTATTGATCAGACAATACTGGCAACACCCAAAACCTATTAAATTGGAATTCTCAAACTTGGGCTTACAACTGAGTTAAACTGTCAAATTTGAACCAGTCTATGTCATAAGAATTCTCAAACTTAGGCACGTACAATTAGGGGTGTGCACAGTTCGGTTAACGGCCGAACCGAACCGGAACAAAAATTCGATTCGAACCGAAACCAAACCGAAAATTTTGGTTCGGTTTTCGGTTTTAATATTTTTATAATTTCGGTTCGGTTCGGTTTTTTGAGGCAGTTAACGAACCGACCGAAAAACCAAAAATATTTTTAGATTTTTTATTATTTAAATATATAACATATATAAGTTGCTAATTGCTATATTGGGTAGCATCTCTTATAAAACAAAAGCAATTTTTGCTTCTTAAAAATCAACTGAGGAGCTGAGGGCAACCAATAACACAAAAAAGCACTTTTTTTTTGGTGAAGACAATCACTTTTTTTAAAAGTCTTACCCTCAGTCCCTCAGGTTCTCGCTCTCTGTCTCTCGCATTTGGGTTGAAAAAACTGAAAAAAATAATGGTTCATGGGACTGTAATGTGAGCACTTCTAATGTATGTTGTTCATGTTGTTTTTTTGATTCATGCATTTTGTAGGATTTTTTTTTAGGTAATGGTTCTGAAAATTGCACACAGCTCCTGCATTTTATAGAATTTATTAAATATTTCGACCGGTTCGGTTTTTAACCGAAAAACCGATTTTCCGATTCGGTTTTTAACCAAACTGAAATTAACAATTTCGGTTCGGTTTCGGTTTTTGGACCGAAATTTTGGTTCGGTTCGGTTCGGTTTGGCCGAACAAACACCCCTACGTACAATACAAGATATGCCACTCAGCAAACTCAATGATACATACAATAGCTGCATAAGAAATCAACTAAAAAGAGTTGCACTCACTAATTATATTAGTACGGAATCAAGAAGAGATGATCAAGAAATCAGAGGCACGTAAACCTTCAAGTATGACAACACAACTTTGCATTTTTGTCAACCTCAAAATTTAAAAGAATCAAACTATTAGTGATGAAAAAGAAACCCACAAAAAAACAAAAAAGAAAAACAGTGCACGCTTATTTCTAGGGTCATCGCCTTTCACACATAATGAACTTCAATTAGAGAGAGATTTTGCGAAGGGAATGATCGAAGAGGCAAATTCACAGAAATATGCACAGAAGGCAGACATCGTTAATATGCTTCAATTACAAAAATCAGTAAGAAGGGGGAAAAATCCCCTCCAATTATTTATGAATCTGAATATTCAATTTAACAAGGGCCATGAAACATCCAACTTATTAACTTGTAAAATCCAAAAAGTGAAAGAAAAAAAAAAGCATACGGGGGATATCTGGGAACTAGGGTTTTACCAGTGAGGCGCTATGAACGATGAGCGGTGGCGCCGCGTGTCTCCGGGAACACCGCGATGGCCTCGGGCGTCATTAATCTTCTTGTTCGATCGAGATTCGTCGGAGAAGTGAATTTTGGAGAGGAAGTATTGTACGATGCTCAAGTCGGAGAAGAGAAATTTGGAGAGGAAATCTGCATGATCGTGCTTAAGTCTTAAACCTGGTTAGTTATTTGTTAATTAATCCCATAATTTATTTTTATTTTGTATTAGTTAAATCAAAGAGAACACGTTTTTAGTTTCTCTTTTTTTTTGACTAAAAACGTGTGTTAAGTCCTTTCGGTCTTTGGGAACCAAAAATAGAGAATTTTTAATTCATTATTTAAAAAAAAATCCAAATTTCAACATCGGTTAGAAAAACGTTGTCTAATGAATGATGTTAAAGGATAAATAGACATCGTCGGGCCAAACCGTCGCATACACCGATGTCTATTTTGTACTAGACATCGTTTGGGACATCGGTACATTAGAACCGATGTCTATGAGCGGAAATCGCCGGTAATAGACATCGGTTGTGCCAATAACCGATGTTAAAACGTATTAGACAACACGACAATGAAGCAAATGATGTTGTTTTGGTGATGTCTATTCCTATTTTTCTTGTAGTGTCAAAGTCTTGGTAAAACTAATTATTATATGAATTTGGTTAAGTTTTCTTAATGGAAACCAGGAATTGGAGACGGCGGAATCGGGAGAAGAAAATGATGGTTGCGCTTACTATTGACATTCCCGGAAGGTATCCCTTTCAAGCGTCGATGATTTTATTGCCACTATTGATGAAGATATGTATCAAATGTTTAGAGATACCATTGATGATCCGACATGCTTGAAGGAAAAAGCAATTATGTCACCAACCTTTGATGTTGAGTCCATTAATCAATATATGGCGTCTTTAAACTCATATGAGGACCATTCTTTTTCGGTTCCAACAACGCTGTAAGTCGAACACCGATGTTGATTTCTTGTATGATCCGCACATACCAAAAATCATAAACAAGGTAAAGTGTTCTAGTGTTGCAAATCATGAAATGCATTTGAAGGTTGAGGCTCGATTATGCAATTATGGAACATAGTCCATTCAGTTAGGTTGTGTAATGATACAAGACTAGTGGTTATAAGGTTTGGTAAGTATGTACTTGAATCTAAAATTCTAATGGGCACCAATGCAGGTCATGAGGTGTTGATTTTGAAAATGACATTGACCTCTTAGAATACCATTCAAGTTTCAACGTATACAATTTCCTCTAACATTTCATATGCAATGACTATAAACAAGAGTCAAAGATAATCTTTCTCTAATGTGGGGCTGTATTTGAAAATTCTATTTTATTTATGGTCAATTATACATTGTTGTCTCTTGAGTTACTAATCATAAGGGTTTGAAAATATTAGTTTGTGGTGACAATAAATCAAAAATCAAACATACGATTAATGTTGCGTACAAGGAAGTATTCCAAAATTTAAAAATTATTGAATGTAGTTATTTAGCTTGTTTCGTTTTTTATAGTTTGTATTATGCAATTTCATATTCTTTTGCATTCTAATTCTTATATATATATATATATATATATGCAATTTACATGAAACAACACAACTCATCCTACTTCGTGCGTCATGATGGTGAAATACTAGTTATATATAGATGAAGCGGTTTGCCAACTTTTCAAACATCTATATTTTGAAATTGAGAAAATTGCGACAATTTGAAATGAATTTATACAAACAATCCTTGTTATCTATTAAAAGAAGCAATGTATATTGAAAATTGAATAAATTGTCACCCGTATATACTAAAACACTTTCATCTATTTTTTTTTTTTTGAAATTGAGAAAATTGTGGCAATTTGAAGTTAGTTTACCCAAGAAACCCTTTTGTTATCTACTAATAGAAACAATATAATTTGTGAAAAGAATTTGAGGATAAATTTATTTTGAAAATTGATTATATATATATATATATGAATTGGCTCAAATGAGACCACATTACTTTGGGGTGAGACAGGGTGTATCAATCTTATCCATTCATTGGGTATTTTTAATGGCCACGATTTTTTCCGGGATTTCAGACTTTTCTCATTTATTTTAATTCATTATGGGTAGAATGGTACTTTTTGTTATCAATTTTTTTTTCATCGTTTGACTCTTTGAAACAATTTTTTTCCATATTTTTTTATATTTGTTTCGGAATCCGGCATAGTTAGGGTTCTTTTGCTGCTTAGATAGCTATTAGGTAATATTTAATTAGTTATTTTTCATTGCACTGTTTATGAAACTATGATATAGTTGGGTATAATGTACTGCATATTTTATTTTTACTCACTGCATACATAGCTTCCGGATAATGCATAGTTAGTTGATTTTTTTATAGTTTATGATACTACATAGTTGGGTATATGTCCTAGCATATTTATTTTTTTACACGCATAGATAGCTTCAAGATAATGGATAGTTAGTTGATTTTTGTTGTATAGTTTATGATACATTGTATAGTTAGGTATAATATCTGCATATTTAGCTTTTTTACAATCGTATGGATAACTTCTAGATAATGCATAGTGAGCTAATTTTTTGCATGGTTTTCAACCATGTAACATCCTATAGTTATATCCTCGTTTCATAAGTATCTACGCATCGCATACCAATGGGATGAAAATTTGGTAAAAGATTTCATTGCCAAGTAACTACTAAGTATTACAAAGAGTATACATATACAAGTCAACAAGGTAGCAGTTCCACTAGTCTAGATGGCAATGGTTCCTCTAATCTAGCTTATAACTGTTCTAGAAATCTACTTTGTAATGGTTCCTTTAATCTACCTTGTAACAGTTCCACTAATCTAGCTTATACAACTATACTACTTATTACAAAATATTTTGATCCATGATTTAAGCCTTCATATATCCCTGTCCCAAAAAAAAAAAAAAAAAAAAAAATTGATGTTGGTCGATCAAGAAGTATGAATTTGCCCACAAGAAATTCGTGATGTTGTCATGTCATAGCCTTGGTAAATACATCACTATTTGGAGAATCTTTGGAAATATGAGGAAGATAAATAATACGAGTGTCTAAGGCTTCGTGAATAGAATTTCAATCCACCTCAATATGTTTAATGCGCTCATGGGGATTTGCAGCAATCAGGATAGCACTAGTGTTATTAGCAAAGGGTGGAGTAGGATTCGATTGAGAGAAACCAAGCTTGCCTAGAAGTACATGAAGCCAAACAATCTCTAAACAAGTTGCTAACATAGCACGATATTCATATTCTAATGAAGGTTTAGAAACACGAGCTTGTTTCTTACTCTTCCAAGAAATTAAAGAATTCCCTAGAAACATGCACCAACCTGTGACAGATCATCGAGTGTCTGCACAACCACCCCAATCAGCGCTATAGGAAACAAGATGAAGAAGAGAACCAATGGAAAAGAACAATCCATGACTTGGTGTCCCATGAAGATATCGAATGATACAACGAATAGAAGCTAAATGTAAATTATGGGGATGTTGCATGAATTGACTTACTTACTGACCAGCAGAGTAAATATTCGCCCTCGTAATAGTTAAATAGTTCAAGTTGCCAACAATTTTCGGTGGACAGTAGGATCAGAAATGAGATCACCCTCCTCACTATGATACTTGTGTTGACTTCTAGCGGAGTGTCCACGGGAGAGACATATGAAAGACCAACAAATTCAAGCTAGTCTTGTGTGTATTTATGTTAATTCAAGAAAGTACCAGAAGAATCAGAATGAACTTCCAAACCTAAGAAGTAAGTAAGATGACCGAGATCCTTCATACATAATGAGGCTTGAAGATGTTGTTGCAAACGAGAAATTTAGTAGAAATATGTCCCAGTAATAACAATATCATCAACATAAACTAGGAGAAGAACAATACCATTCAACGTCTTGTATAGAAACAATGATGAGTCATATTGGTTTTGCTTAAATGAAAATTGAAGCAAGGTGGATTGGAATTTGTCAAACCAAGCTTGCGGAGCTTGCTTTAAACCATAGAGCAATCGCTTCAACTTACAGACATCCAATGAAGAAGAGGAAGGCATGCCAGGTGGTAGAACCATGTCAATCTTCTCTTTGAGATCACCATGGAGACAAACGTTTTAACATCAATCTGATGAAGTGGCCAACCTTGTGAGGCAACAATCGAAATAATCATATAAATCGTAGTCATTTTGGCAACCGGAGCGAAGTCTCATCGTAATTGACCCCATACTCTTGTTTGTTACCAAGGAAACTAGCCGTCCCTTGTAGCGATTTAAAGTACCATCGTAACGAAACTTGATTGAGTAGACCCATTTACAACCAATGTCTCTAACATTAGTCGAACAATGAACAATATCCCATGTGTTATTGTTGTCAAGAGCTTGAAGTTCTTCTTTCATAGCCTTACACCAACAATCATATTTAGCAGCTTCTAAATAACATGAATGAATAGAAACATTGTCCAAAGTAGTATGAACAGATGTGTGAGGAAATCCATAACGATCCGGTGGACGGGTGATTCTGGATGAGCTTTAGGCAGTAGTATTTGATAGTTGATTATCCGTGGAAGAAACATTTTGAACAGGCTCATATATCGGTTCAAGCTCAAGAAGCTGTAAAGTTGGACGTTGTCAGTATAAACAAATGCAAGAGTGAATCTCTCATGAGTAGTATTTACCTTATCAAAATTAGGAAGAACAAGTGTCTCTAGTGAAAACATGAGTAAAAAAAGAAAAATTGATTTTCAAAGAAATTAACATGACGAGAAATATGGAATATGTTAAAACATGTATCATAGAAAACATAACTTTTGTGTGAAACACTGTAACCTATAAATGCACATTTGACAGATTGAACAGGAAATTTATGACTCTCATGAGGTGGCAAATAAAGAAAACAAACACAACCAAAAGTATGAATGTCAAGATAGTTAGGATGCTTATGATAAAGACGATAATAGGGAGATTCAAAGTTCAAGAAGCTTGAAGGCAAGCCATCGATTAAATAAACCATTGCACTTAAGGCTTCAACCCAAAATTTAGATGGAACAAAAGATTCAAGCAATAAAGTTCGAACAACATCTAATAAATATCAATTCTCACGTTCAATAACATCATTTTGCTAAGGTATTTATGGATAAGACCGAGGACATGCGGTTCATTTTGGCTAAAGAAAATCATGAAATTCATGGGACATATATTCGCCACCAATCTTTAAAGAAAATTGAGCTCAATATTGGCTACAAATGTTTGGAAAACAGAAAATACCACAGACTTAGAACGAAAAAAATAAATCCAAGTATATTTATTATAATCATCAATGAATGTGACAAAGTACTTATAATTGGCATGTGATATAATAGGAGTAATGCCCTACACATCACTATGGATCATATCAAAGCAATTTTCTACACGACTACCATTAGAAGGAAAAGGAAGAGACTTGCTTTTACCTAATTTACATGTAGATCAATCAAAAGAAAGATGAGAGCAAAATTGATATTTATTGCCCAATAGACCCAAATTTATTAAATGAGATAAGACAACAGAATTAGGATGGTCTAAATGTTTGGGCCAATCAACTTTTGGTTTACAACGATACTAGCCATAGAAAAAAAAATTAGGAACAAAAAATTGCAAAGAAAACAAGTGTCCAACTTTAGGCCCCTTCACTAGTGTCTTCGCCGATTCCTTATCCTGCACAATACTGTCATCACGGGAAAATCGAACATCACAGTTACTATCAACCAATTGTCCTACTGAAAAGAGACTAGTAGAAAACTGATGTGATACACGAACGTCTTTAAATGACGAATTAATGTCCCCAATAGCACGAATATTTAACTTACTATTACTATCATTAGCAATCTGAATGTTTCCACAATAATTTTGAACATTGCTAATAGTTTTGCTAGAATTTTTCATGTGATTGGATACACAGTAATCAACAACCCAAGATAAAAATGGTGGAGTGTGCTTCCCTTGAAGCCCTAAGGTGAAAAGCGCAATAATAATCATCTTTGAACCATTTTTGGAGTAAGAGTTGATTTATAAACAATTGTAGAACCAACAACACCCTGGTTAACGACCATAAATTAATTAGTTTTACGATTTTGAGGACGAGTATGACATTTATTGATAATATGCCCAGACTTCTTACAACAATTGCGAAATTTATTTGCACAGTTAACAGCAATATGTCCGTATTCCTTGCAACTAAAGCATTGAACTTGTTGCATATCTCTCCCGTTGCTTTTCCCATGGGTCGCAAAGATAAGCAATTGCATTATCATTCATTATATTTTGCTGAAAAATAGTTTGTGTTGCAAGATGTTGCTCTTCATGAAGTAATTCTCCAAAAGCACACATTCAAAGAAGGAGAAGGATCACGATTCAATAAATTGCAGCGGGCTGCCTCAAATTAAGGACGTGGTTTCATCAAAAACTGATATGGCTTGCTCTGTTCATGCACTTTTTCAACCACAATCAGAGATTCAATTGGTACTTGGTCATAAATTATGCAATGGCATTCTACCCATAAATTTTGGAATCCAGAATAATAATCTTAAATGGACAAATCACCCTGAGAGAACCTAGCAATCTCGTACTGTAATTGAAAAAGTTTGGTTGTATTGTCTTGACTAAAAACCTTTTTTAATACTCCCACATGTCATTAGTTGTCTTACATGGCCTCAAATTTAGAACACGTGATCGGTCAACTGATCCCAAAATCCATGTCATGTCACAAGCAACTTTGACTTTCCACTGAGCCAATTTAGGAGGTTCAGTAGGAGTTGGATCACTACCATTGATGTGACTCCATAGTTTATTTCCTGTGACAACTAATTGAAACTGAATTTTTCGTATAGAATATTTTTTACCCGTGAATTGCACACAAAAAATATCCATGTTGCAGGTTGAAATTATACCTCTAACTCACCAAATGCAACAATAAGTAAAGCAAGCTAACCCAAAAATTCAAGAAAGAATACCATAAATATGCCCAAAACCAAGATAGTAAACTCTCTAAAAATTATGAATTATGGGTCTTGTATAATATCAATTGGATGAAATTTTGGTAAAAGATTTAATTGTCTGGTAACCACTAAGTATTAATATATATATATATATATATAACTCAATGAGGTAACGATTCCACTAGTGTAGTAATTGGTAACGGTTCCTCTAATCTAGCTTATAAATATTCCACAAATCTAGTTTGTAATGGTTCCTCTAATCTAGCTTGTAAACAGATTTCACCAATCTAGCTTATAGAACTTACTACTAATTACAATATATTTAGTACATGATTTAAGCCTTCATATATGTTGTCATCATCGTCTTCGTGAAAATTACAGTTTTTAATAGTTTGTTGTCAATGACCAAACTCGGGTTCTACATCTATGTCTACACCATCGATATTGTTGGATTGAGTTTCTTCTACAATTGATGATTGTTCATTACTTGAATCGAACATATCATATTGATGTTTGTTGTTTCTCTATAATATCATAAAAAACAATTTCCTATTTTTCTCTGTAAATTTGAAGAAATGTAATGGCCCCGAGTTTGAAAATTTCGATTTGAATTGTAGATATGGCAAAAAGCTTGGTTTATGAAGAAGGATCGTGATTGATTTTTTTTCTCTCTCTATAATTGTTTTTATAATTACGTTAGTAACTAAATGTGTTTTGACAATCTTATCCTTTAGCGGATTAAATTAAATTTTTTAATGTATTATTAATCCGTTTAATCATATCATTTGGCTATTATAGGCAATGGTTGAGATTAATCCATCATGTCTCACCACATGATAGGGTCTCACTAGATCCAACCCCTATATACAAATTGGATCAAATGAGGCAGCGGTCTCTATGTAAGATAGTGTGGACTAATCCCAACCATTTATTGTTAAAATCAATGGATGATGTTATTACGATTATTTAATTATTTAATTATTTAGTTCCTTCATTGAGGGTATTTTAGAACTTTCATTTTTAGCAGTTTTTTTTGGAAATGTGACTCTTCATTTCCTTGATTTGAGGGATTGCATATCTGATACAAGATCTCCCGCTATTCAATTAATTTATCTATGCATTATATTAATTCTAAATATGCAGTATGTTTTATTTATGTATGCACCAAAATGAACATAAATATGCAATAAATTTTCCAAAATATAAGCAAATATATATATATATACGGATATGCAATTTATTCAAACTAAGTATGCATTATATAGCATCATTCAATAATCGATTTGTGCATGGTGTTATTGTTATATATGCATCAAACAACAAATAATTATACATCAAACAATAACTAACTACTTAATTGTCTCATAATTATATATGCATCAAATAACAACTAACAATGTGTTGCCTCCTAACTATATATGCATCAAACCACACTTAACAATATCTTATTATTATCTATGCACTAAATAAAATATGAATATGTAATATATTCTAATAATGTATGAATTAATCAACAACTAATTGATAAGTGTTTGATAACTATCTATGTAGTATATTTATTCTAAATATGGATTAGAGTCACAATAGTTTTGTTATATATTAGTGGTGGGTTTATGAGAGATAGACATATTTGATTGTGGGATTTTGTGACACCCTACACTTGATTAATTTAGAATTTATTTTGGTGTAATTTAAAATTATGTTTTAATATTTTATTTCTTATAATTTAGTAGTATTTATTTAGTTAGCATATATTTTAGTATTCATTTAACTCTATGAATATATATGTAAGAGTATAATTCTTTCATTTGATTATGTACGTATATATAAAATATAATTATTTTGGTTAATAAGATTAGAGTTAAAATTATTTGAGCTTTATATTTCTACCATATCCTAGCCTAAAACAATTGTCGAAATTATGTTACCCAAAAACTAAGGCCCAACCCTCACAAAATAAGTTTCAGGATTCTATATATCACAAGCCCAATCCCCTTTTATTTTCAACAATTTTAACTAAAGCCCATACGCAAGCTCAACCTCAAGTTAAAGCCCACCCATTTAACACACCTTTAAATACCAAACCCTAGCCCTAAAAGCTTATTTAAAGATTTTTTACACACACTAACACACACCAGAATGTGAAAACCTCTCCCCCTCCTCTCCTTCTCCAACGGGCGCCGCCACCACGCCCGCCATCGGCCACATCCATAGTATTATTTTAAATTTTATTTTTTCTTGCTTTCTTATTTGTTTCTCATTTTATTTCTCTTTTTATCCTCTCTCTCTCCCCCCTCCCGCTCGCCGGCTGCAACCACCACCACCGTCGCCCATCGTCCACTGCCAACCATATATATGTAATTTTTTTTCCTTTTGTTTTCTTTCCTTTCTCCTTCTCTCATTTCTTCTTAAATTTAATTTTGTTTTGATTTTGTTTTTCCGGCACCGCCATGCGCCGCTGCCTGGGATGTCGTCTCTCATGGTCGAGGCATCTTCAATCACTGAAAAATGCCACTGCCAATGGCTTGTATCAACGCAAACACACACATATATTACTCATATTTTTATTATATTTTTCTTTTGCTCATTATTTTATTTTTGTGATATGAACTTAATTTGTTACAAGATATGGGTTTGATGAGGCCAAAACCAACACCTCGTTGAATATTTGGTTCGCAATGGATGAGGTCAAGCCGAAAATCCATTTGCATGTGTTATCTTGTGATAGATCTAGGGATTTATCTAAAGTTTTGATATTTTTATTTCTTCAATTTTATTCAACTAAGCCTAAAAACCGAAAAATAATAATAGTTTTTTAAAATGATTGAGTTTTAAGGCTATTGACTCTGGAAGTTATAGATCCATGAACATCAACAAATATATTTACATTACAGAGGGAAAAATGTTATGTTTAACATCAGTTATAAGTTGCCTTTAAATTTGCGTCATGTGATTATTATATTGAACGTACTCACAAGCATTATTACTTACATTCTTCATTTTATTGTTTTAGCATTTTTGGAATTTGGGTTTAATGATGCTTAAAATCAACAATACCTTGAACATTTGGTTCGTAAAGGTTGAGGTTAAATATAGATATATAATCTGATTAAATTAGAAATATCATTTATAACTATTTTCAATGATATTTTTAATATTTTTTGAGAATTTGACTAAAATGAATAAATCTATCATATTTAATCATAAACTGAATCTGTCCTTTTTAATTGATTTGCCTTAAAATTTGTTAGCTTAAAAAAGAATCATATTATTTTGGCGAAGAATTTGATTAAAAGGAATAAACTTGTTGTGTTTAATTATAATTTAATCTTTATGTTAATAGCTTTAAAGAAGTCGGCTCATATATGTTATTAGTTGTGCTCGTTGGGTAATGATCAAGAAACTATTTCTTTTCATTACATTGATTTCATTACAAAATGATATTGGAACTTTAGAATGTTAATTTGACCAGTTTAATGTATGACTTGTTTCTTTGTTTATAAATTTGCCTCCTATATTTAGTAAATTGTATACTTTTAAAACTTGTGCTTTTGTTGAGATTTTCTAATTCTATTATTGTGGGTTAATGAGACTAATCCCAATAAAACCACTTAGGTTACACCATATGGTTGAGGGAAATATGGAGACCTTGTTATATAAATATTAGTTTCTTCAAATAAATGAACCACAATTTTGGTTTCTAATTATATCTATTCATTTTAGAAGCCTAAAATAATTTGGACCTTCGTGTATGAATTTCGAGCAACAATTTTGGAGAATAACTATTTCATGGAATCGAACTTTAAATGTTGGTAATTTTTTTTAAGTGAAGTCATTTTAATGGGAAAGATGAAACATGGGTTGCATCCATCTATTTCGTTTGTACTTAAATTTATTAATTGCATGAGGTTTGATATATTTGATGATGAAATTGTAAATTGTGTTATAGGATGGTCGTTTGATAACCAAGTTAGGTTGGATAATGACTAAGGATAGAACCTAGATTGGATTCACTTGTATTTCCCAAACATCATGAGTTTTCAAAGGATTTTAAATTTTAAATCTAGAAAACGCCTAAAATTAATGTGCGCTTAATCTAAATTACTAGTTTAAAAGAAATATCTCCTCTATTTGAATATATGTCATATAATCAATCCAATTGATCAAATAACTACATTAGTAATTGACTAAGTTCGGAACTAGAGTCGTGAATCATTTTAATAGAGTTTTGTATTAATTTTAGTATAGTACGTAATTTGTTATAATTATATGTTAACTAATTTGAAAGAATATATACATGCAATGTGCCTTTGTTTTTAACTTTAAAGTTGTTTCGAATAATTGACACAATATTGGCCTAAGTTGTATTTTTATAAACTGGACAATATTGTGTTTCCCTTGAAATCAATAATAATTAATCCTAGTTGATATAAGATGAATTACCCACGTAGCCTCATCACTTTTACAAAAATAGAGAACTTCTCACGTGCGAGATAGACGAATTATGTTAATAGTCTTTAAGATTGAAAATTTATATTCTTGCGTTATAATGTCATGTGCGTGAGTATTTTAATTACTTTATACATTTTTCATTGCAATTAATTATTATATGTATCATTTCCATGTCTTGAAGTTCATTGAAATTGGTATCTTGAGTCTTGTGATGAACCCGTTTGGCGTGTGTAGTTTGGGCAATCAATCGAACAGATCGCCTGTTGATGTTTGCTCGACTACACATGTGCCTATTCCCATGTTTATGGTCGGGCCGGAGACGGCGACAGAACTTGGGTCGCAATATTGGTATATTCCAGGAATATGACGAACTAACGGGTATAAACCACACTTAAGAGTCGTCGAGCCACTCGGGAGGAATAAGGTGAATATGAGGCTTGACTAGTGAGTTGGAGAATACAATAGGGTTCGGTGTTTGATCAACATCGACCCTGCATTTATTTTGTGCATCCTCATTGGATTTTAATATGGGGCATAGAACCTTGTATGTTTTAAAATTAGGCTTGAATTGGAACGTTAGGGTGTGGTGTTTATTCCACTTCAGCCCAGCGTTATTTTGTGTATCCGAAGCGTTAGATTTTAAAATAGAAAATAGAACCTTGTCACATTTTAAAATTGGTGTGGATCATCGAAATGTGTTTTAACGTGTTTGTCCTAATATTGTATTTGATGCAGAAGCCAAAATATTATGACGTTAGTACAATTTATTTTCCGTTACGATATTGTTGCAATATTATTATCTATAATTTGCTTATTCGCGATATTGCTTAATTGTGTAGCAGTACTTATTTTGTATGTGTTGTAATTAATATTAGTCTTGTTATTTCGCATTCATTTGCATGCATGAAACTATTTGGTACACTAAGTAATTAGCTCAAATAATTTCTTTCAAGTTTTCATTAATAACATTTGCATTCCCATTGCCCTACCCACTGAGCTCGTTTAGCTCACCCCATGTTTTCTTAAAAAATTTGAGAGATCAACGAATGTGAGTCCGGACACCAATACAAGAATAATGCAAAAACCGAATCGTGTTATATTACTACTCACACTTTTGCCCTAAGTATTTTGAAGTGTAAGTGTACTGATCTTGGTTTCATTTTTTTGTGATGTATTACTTGTTATTGTAAAGTTTTTTAAGACTTCCGTTGTAGTATTGTATATACTTAGTTTATGTGATTGGGTTTACTCAAGAAATTTTTTTAGCGGACTTAGATCTGTTAGTATTATAAGTTTAAAATTATCGTACTTTTGGACAAATACGTTTGTGGAGCTTAAGTTAATAAATTTTTGGAATTGGACTATGAAATTGGGGTTGTTGTAACTATTTTGGTTTATGAAATTTGAGGCGCTACAGATATGATATCGAGATTGGGTGTAAAAGGAACTACACCTAAGCTAAACCAGGACAAGATTCTCTACGTGGACTAGATTATTACTAGTGGGTGATCTTAAAACTCTTATTAAGTTTAAATTGAAATAATTATGTTGTTTGGCTTTATTAACAATTAAGATTTGATTATCGAGTAGGATGGAAATTGCGGGGTTTGAATTGAACTAACAATGGATTCCAGAGGAATTTGATGAGGGCGCTAGTGTTAAACCGATCGATGCTAATTTATCTTTTGAAGTTATAGTATCGAAATTGTTAATACATTATATACCTAAGTATGGATCTTGTGTTTACTCAATCTATATGGCAACTAGACGCTAATGTAGGTAGACATCACATCCTGTCAAGATCGTGACGCGTTTTCTTTTCTTTTCGGTTTTGTTACTTTTCTATTGTTATTAGTTTATGATTGAGATCCGAGGTGCCTCGATTATAAGTTTGATAAAGAATTAATAAAGTGTGATACATCTATGCGGATGAATTACTTGACGCCAACTTAGGGTATCAATGAGCTATTGGAATAGTATCAATTATATTTGGGATCCTAATAAGGAATATGCGAATTAATAAACCGGGATACATCTATGTTGATGAATTACTTAACGCCAATTTGGGATATTGATGAGTAGTTGGAATATTATTGATTTTTAGGTTTAGAGCCACGATGATTATTAAGGAATACTAATTTGAAATAACGTTCTTTCAAATTCGAAGCGAGTGTGTAGGGTATACCATATTATTTGATCACCTTGATGTTATCTTTGACATAAGTCTCGATTATAGTTTAGGAGTGAAATGAGGAAATGGATCTAAAGGGTTGATAGAAAACAATTTCTCAAGAAGAAAAGAGATATTGACAAAAACAAGGTACGCGACAATTTGGGTTAATATCATCATGGTTACCTATAAACTTACAGTTGATAGATATACTATGGTTTTATTTTTATGTGATAAGGTGAACATTACTTTACGACTGAGTTGGGGATTAAGTATTTAGTAGACGAGTCCAATTACGATGTGATATGCATAACAACACCATGATTTCAGATCGATGTAAGCAATTTGTCTTTTGGGTATAGTAATTGAATACCGTTTTGTGGATTGTTGATGGACGTTTATAGATATTATCTATATATAATGGCAAGATGTTGTAAGCTCTCCTTTGCCGATATATTTGATGGATTCCATTATGTTTCAATTATTTTGAGTATTCAGAGGTTTAGATTTATTGCTGGTATTTGGGTTGAGCAAAATATTGAAGTGTAATCTTGGGTCTTTATATTATTATCGAAGTAGTCACTCTAAGTTAGACGTGGAAATTGATTAAAAATAGGTTGATCATTTGAAGTGTATTAGATTATAATAAATTGATTAATAGTTGATTTATATAGAAGTTTAATTCAATTTCTAGATAATATGAATTAGATTGGTTTTTGTGGAAACACGTCTTTTTGGTTTTAGTTACTTTCGTAACCCTCAATAAAGAACTTATAGATATACATTATTTGATTATGAGGTGACCTATTTTGTAAATATATTTGATGATTTAGAATGACATCACAGAGATGTTTGAGTTTGGGTATACTAAAGAATACAAAGTTATGATTCATCAAAAAGGGTGATTATAGATACTAAGCTACCGAGAAATCGAGAACAAACTGGGACATGATCATTTGCTTGTGGATTAGATCACCATTATTTGACAATATTGAATTTTGAGTTGAGCTTTATTTTGATACTTGAGTGATTTAGATCTGAATAGTTGAATTCTTATAGATTATGTTTGGTTAAGGTTGAATTGAGGATTAGATTTGATTATCGAGTGGAATTGGATTTATTTGGCCTTGAATCAAATTTTAATGGATCTCGTAGAAACACAAAAAGAAGATCATTAGTGATAAGTCGACAATCTTTTAAGCCCGAGTATGGAATCTAGGAACTTATCCTTTGGGATTTTAGCATCAATATCATTTATGTGTTAGACTAGGTATGGATCGATGTATAATCAACGTATTTGATAATTAGCGTTAAGATTTAACAAAAGAAAGAGTGACTTGGGACTTTAAGCTTGAAATTATTAGGTCAAAAAAATTCTATGATGAAAAGGAATTTGGGGACCAAATTCTTTGAAGGAGGGGAGTATGTGACAGCCTACACTTGATTAATTTAGAATTTATTTTGGTGTAATTTTAACTTATGTTTTAATATTTTATTTCTTATAATTTAGTAGTATTTATTTACTTAGCATATATTTTAGTATTCATTTGACTTTATGATTATATATGTAAGAGTAGAATTATTTCATTTGATTATGTAAGTATATATAAAATATAATTATTTTGGTTAATAAGATTAGAGTTGAAATTATTTGAACTTTATATTTCTACCATATCCTAGTCTAAAATAATTTTCAGCAATTATTTTACCCAAAAACTAAGGCCCAACCCTCACAAAATAAATTAGGGAAATTACACAAAATACGCTGTTTTTGGTCCCATTACCACACAATACGCTCATATTACTCTTGTGCCTATTTTTTTACTTTTGTACCTAATTTTGTTTTTGCGTTCTTTCTTTGTTTTTTGATTATTTTTATTTTTTTCATTTTTTTGTTCTGCATTGTTTTATATGTTATATAAGTTGTTTCGAGGTTGTTTAAATTTGTTTCATTATTGTTTCTATGTTGTTTCTTTGTTGTTTCGATGTTTCAAAATAACTGTAACCTATTTTTTATGCTGTTTTTTATTCATATATTATTTTGTACATTGTTTCTATTGTTTCGGTGTTGTTTTATAATATTTTTAATGTTGTTCTAATAATGTTTTTTGTTGTTTTCATGTAGTATTCAATGTGTAAATACAATTTTTACCTATTTTTAAGCTCTTTTTATTCATGTTGTTTTAAATATTTTTACGTTGTTTTGGGTTGTTTTCATACCTTTTTTAATGTTGTTCGATATTTTGTTGTTGTTTCAATGAAGTTTTCGATGTTTAAATACAATTTTTTACCTATTTTTATTAAAAGAAACATGTTAGAAACAATGTTGAAACACAGAAACATGTTTGAAACATGTTAGAAACATGTTTGAAACAATGTTGAAACACAGAAACATGTTTGAAACATGTTTGAAACAATGTTGAAACAAAGCGTAAAATTTTCCGGGAATTTTTGCTGGAGCGTATTGTTGTGTAAAAAATAGCGGGCAGCGTAAATTTTGGTAAAATTTCACGGGGAAGCGTAAATTTAGGTAAAATTGCATTGGGAGGCGTAAAAGGCTGGTATTGACTTAAACCAGGTGGGTATTTTTGTCATAAGCCCAAATAAATTTCATCATTCTATATATCACAAGCCCAATTCCCTTTTATTTTCAGCAATTTTAACTAAAGCCTATACTCAAGCCCAACCTCAAGTTAAATCCCACCCATTTAACACTCCTTTAAATACCAAACTCTAACCCTGAAAGCTCATTTTCAGATTTTTTACACACATTAACACATACCGAATGTGAAAACCTCTCCCCCTTTCTCCTTCTTCTCGGTGGCGCCGCAAATGGCAGAACCGCCGCCGCCGCCACATCCCTAGTATTATTTTTAATTTTATTTTTCTTAAATTTAATTTTCTTCTTAAATTTAATTTTCTTTTGGTTTTGTTTTTCCGGCACCGCCATCGTCCATCATCGCTGCCAGGACGCCGTCTCTCGGCGACGGCATCTTAAATCACCGAAAAATACCCTTTTGCCCGTGGCTTGTATCACACGAACACACACGTATATATTATTAATATTTTTATTATATTTTTCTTTTGCTCAATATTTAATTTTTGTGATATGAACTTAATTTGTTACAAGATATGGGTGTGATGAGACCAAAACCAACACCTCCTTGAACATTTGGTTGGCAATGGATGAGGTCAAACCGAAAATCCATTTGCATGTGTTATCTTGTGATAGATCTAGGGATTTATCTGAAGTTTTGATATTTTTGTTTCGTCAATTTTATTCAACTAAGCCTAAAAACCAAAAATAATAATAAAAATTTAAAACGATTGAGTTTTAAGGCTATTGACCTCTACAAGTTATAGATCCATGACGATCAACAAAGATATTTACATTACAGAGGTAAAAATATTATGTTTAACATCGAGTTATAAGTTTTCTTTAAATCTGCGTCATATAATTATTATATAGAACGTACTCACAATCATTATTACTTACATTCTTCATTTTATTGTTTTAGCATTTTTGGAATTTGGGTTTAATGAGGCTTAAAATCAACAACACCTTGAACATTTGGTTCGTAAAGGTTGAGGTTAAAACCGAAAATCAATCTTATTATCAATCTAAGACAACTTTGAGAAATTTATATTAGATTAATTTTAGGTTTAATATAGATATATAACTGATTAAATTAGAAATATCATTTAAAACCACTTTCAATGATATTTTTAATTTTTTTTTGAGAATTTGACTAAAATGAATAAATCTGTCATATTTAATCGTAAATTGAATCTGTCTTTTTAATAGATTTTCCTTAAAATTTGTTAGCTTAAAACAAGAATCATATTGTTTTTGACAAGAATTGGATTAGAAGGAATAAACTTGTTGTGTATAATTATCTTTTCAAACACTTAGTCCAATTATTTACTCTTTTGGTCCCAAATAATTTTTAAGGAAATTTAGTCCGATAAAGATGAAAAGTTGTAATTTAGTCCCAAAACTAACAAAGCGTAATCGACCGTTAACTCCATTCTTGCGGGACCAATAGTGCATTTGTACAAAAATTAATCAAATAAAAGAAAAAATTGTTCGAAAAAATTGAAAAAATGTCTAACAATTCTAAAAATTATTTTAATAAAGTTTAAAAATTATTTTCCATTTATTAAAAATCCAAAAAAAATATTTTAAAATCTAAAAATTAAAATATATGAAATCGATAATTTGTTTAAAAACTACAAATATTAAAAAACAATCAAAATTATTTTAAAATCTAGAGATTACATAAATAAAATATGAAAATTGTTAAAACTCTTTATTTCAAAATTGACATTATTTCAAATATTTAAAAACTTAATTCTAAAAAAAAAAAAAAAAAAAAGTCAAAACTCTTTTTACAATTTTGAAAATTGTTTTATAAAACTCTAGAAAGTCGCCAATTTTTTTCAGATTTTAATATTGTCACGCCCCAGACGGGACGCGACGACGATCCAAAACTTAAACAGAAATAAACCCAACAGTCTAGACACATGATACAATATAACTCCAAGTGAAACAGAGTCTAAAGTAGAGGAATAGACTACAAGTATGGTACAAATTTATCCAACAATATCCAAATACAACCCATCGAAATATCCGAATCAACTTACGGTCAATACTAAAATAAAGTACACAAAGATCACAAGATTAAGTGTCAAAGGGTCCTACGCCCTTAAGTACGACCCAATGGAAATCGGAATAAAAAGAGAGTCCAACAAGTAACAAAAGTAAAAGAAACAAGTCCAAAGAACATCAACAATAATAGAAAGCAAGTCCAACAGGCGGAGCATGGGAATTGATCCGTGGTAGGTTCGACATCTTGCGTACTCCTCATCTAGCCGTTAGAAAAAGGAGGGGATGAGGAGAAATCTCGGTGGATGGGGTGATCGCGTACAAGTGTGGCGATATATATAGTTAATGCAAGAAAACATTTGTATGAAAAATCGTGAGTTATGATGCGTGATTTCACACACAAATCACAAGCGACGTGATAAATATACTTAATATAATATACTTATATAGTTTTGAAAAGAGTTTATGCTCATACAGGCACTATGTGATTCAAGCAAGACGGGTAGAATTGCGTACGAAATGTAACGCCAATCCATGCAAGACAAGTAGTGGTTGCGTACGAATTTGTAGCGCCAACCAATGCAATACAAGTAGCGGTTGCGTACGGTTTGTAGCGCCAACCAAACGAGTTTGATTAACTCCAGAATCATGTGGATCAGACAACGATTCCTTCGTTCTTCCTTGTAACTCCCGAGTAAGATGGTCCAAACCTGTCACCTTATCGCTCCATAGGCAAAGACAAATCCACAGTAGTGCTAGCTAGGCCCGGATTGTCATAATCATGATTATACCTCAAGTACTACGACCCGCTTCCCTTGGACAAACTCCGTCCCTCAGGTGCGGGATTAGGACGATTGGGCGGATAGTGGAATATCGGTCGAGTTGCGGTTCCATCTCCGACGTATCCATTCCGATTTGTGAGCTCGACACACCAAGTTGACTCAGGCGGGAAATTAATACGAGGATGTCAACCAGGTAGTCGAGTATATTGATTGAGGGAAACTTGATTCAAAAAAGTTTTCAAAAATGCGTGGCATTTATTGGCGTTGGTGGAGTAATTTGGATGAAGATAATTATCGAGAGGATAAGTAATCTTCGATGTCTTGAAGAATTAGGTGGGACATAAGTCTGTTATAGATTCGAAATCGCACGACGAGGAAGTCGCCCCGCGATTGCGCATTAATCGTCAAGGCGATCCGATAAGTCAAAGATTTTTGAGAAAATAAAATATTTTAATTAATTATTAAAGTTAGAGGGTCCAGGGCTGTTTTAAAAGAACAAAATAATTTTATTTAGGTCCTTGTTAAAATGAAAATTTACGATTAGCCCCGTTTTTTAAAACCAATACGTTTGTGGTTAAACATTGAATAAATAAATGTCCCAACCTTGAAAAATTATAAGGTCGGTTCCTAAATTCTCTAAATTATTCAGAGATTCAGGTTTTAAAGTTTTGAGGTCGATATTTTATAAAATTCTCACATTGGCCCCAAATTTGTTAAAATTGTCATTTCGGTCCCCAAGTTTGAAATAATCGGAACTCACAAACCGGAAGGGGTTTTAATGTGATTCCAGTTATAAAATATCACTAAGGTCAGTGAGATATTGGGACAAAAGCAGTTTTAAAAAGAAATAAGTATAGGTCCCTTAACTTTTGAAAATCTCATTTTTGTCATTTTTTAAAATAATTGCCTTTAAGGCTTTTAGTGGTCCAATTGTTATGAAATTTAAACCTTGGGTTTAAATTATAATTAAGTTATAGTTAAATTAGTATATCCAGGTACAAGGACTGTGTAAGTCCTGGAAATTTCATTTGGGTCCTCAAGTTTAATCTTTTACAATTTGGTCCCTCAATTTTTATAAAATTACTTTCCAAGCTCTAAACACTTGGATTTTGGAATACACTTAATATATGTTATTTCCAGTCCATTAAGAGTTAAAATTTCAAATTTTAAAATAGGGTCTGGTACATTGCCTAAAATTGCAATTTAGTCCTTAAACTTATAAAATTTTACAATCTAGTCCTTGGGCTTTTAAAGGTTTATTTTATTTATCTTAAAATTTTATTAAAATGTCCAAACATCATTTTTGAACCTGATTACAATCCCAAAATTCGAAAACTAGAGATGAGTCCCTTAAATTTTATATTCTTGCAATTAAGCCCACCAACTTACTATTTTTGCATTTTAAGTCCAAAAATTGAAATTTAATCAATTATGCTCGACTTTTCCAGGTTATAAGTCATATAAAACATGAATTTCAAGGATCATACACATGCATGTCCATTTCATACAAGAATTCATCAAATACAACAAAAAAGTGTACATGCATGCACCTATTTTTCAATAAATTGCATTTTTGAGCCATACTTGAGAATTTTTTCAACTTGATACATGAAATTGACATGAGGTACATAATATATATATATATATATCTCAAGTGCTCAAAATTAAAATACTACATTCATTTACATAAAAACACCTAGAAGTTGGAAAGATTTTTTCCCACCCACCTTAAAAATGAATTTGTTGGTGAAAAATAGAATAAATCACTCTTGATGTAGAAGTGACTTAGGTCAGCCCCTATGTCAAGGAATATCAAAAAAAAATATAGGAGTTAGAAAAGTGAGGTTAAAAATTAAGGAGAAAAGAAGAAGGTGAGAAAAATTAGAAATACTATACTTACCTTGTGTAGTGAGTAAGGTGTGACTAGTAATGGCTTCAAAATGTAGGATTTTGGTCACCCTCACGGAACCACTTAAGGTCAGCCCCTAAAACTCCAAAAATGAAAATGGAGTATCAAAATTTAGAAAATAGTAGGAGAAGAAGAAAAATATACTAAAAGTCCCAATTCTTACTTTGTAGTCCAAATTCTCTTTACAACTTCGAGTTCTTCTTCATGATGATGTCAAGTCTCTAATCTTCAAATGGTCTTCTAAGTATACCTTAATCAAAGTTTAAAACTTAATTAGAAGGTGAAGAGGATGAGCTAGGTGATGTCAACAATGGATTGAAGATGAAATTTTTACCTTTGGAGTAGTACAATTCGAATTTTATGACGGTGTAGAAGGAGTTTTTTTGAAATTTTTCTAAGTTTTTGAAGAAAGGAGAAGAACAAAATATAGAGAGAAGTTGGAGAATTTTAGAGAAAAGGGAGAGAAAATACAAGACTTGAAGGGATGTGTTTGTGAAAAAATGAGATAATTTTTTGTACATCTTGGCCATCGGCCGTGTAACATGAGATAGAGAGAGATGAGAAATTTCTCAAGCTTGAATGTTGTCTCCGGCATGGAGACAAAGGAATTGGTCAAGGTATGGGTTGGTAGAAAATTAAGAATAATGTTGGAAGAATAGAATAAGTTAGGAAAATTTAATGATATAAAATTGAGGTATAAGATAATGTGTATAAGGTTTGTATTAATGGTGTAATTATACACAAGATGAATTGTCACGCCCCAATTTTTATTATACTATAAAATATTACCCAATAAATTACATCTCCACATATTCCTTAGCTTATACTCGACAAAAGCTATTATCTAAAGTACAAATAATTAAAAACCATAAATACAATGGAAGTCTATGAATACATACAATTTTACTAGAGTTGCAATTAATTTATCTTTACAAAATAGTTTAATGTCATGAAGTTCATGAAATAGCTAATGCCATGAAATTATTAGCAAAACTAATTTCTTTAGGAAAATGATATTTTACCCACTTTTGGTTCGGATCTTCGTTTGGGCCGGAACGATCAAGGCACTAATCCTTGCTAGGATCGATTCTGACAATGACTCTTAGAGACGACTCACGATGGCGATTTACTACGAGATCGTAAATGCGAATATGTAATATATTACAAATGTGAAAAAGAACAGAAGTTTTTGATTTCGAATGAATCGAAAAACAATAGAAACAATCGTTTATAGTTTTCAAAAAGCTTCCGCCGCACAGCGCCGACACAATAGAAGCGGTTTTGCAAATCAATTTAATCTTTGAAGCGGTCTTTGCCTTCTTTGCTACAAAAGCCGCTTTGCAAATCAAAAATTTCTTTGAAAGCATTTCCGACATACAATTGCTACATAAATTAATAAGCGGGCGCCGCAAATCAAAAGTCGCTTTTGAAGCCGTCACACATTGCTACATAAATTAATAAGCGGTGCTTTGCACGCTGATTTCTTTGCATAAATTAATAAGCGGTACATTTGCACATTTGCTACTAAAATTAATTAAATAAGTTATTAATTAGCAACAATATCATAATTAATATTTAAAAAAATTGAAATTTTCAAAATCTCAACTATTCCATTATTTTAACCGTGATTATATTACGAGTTATCCAGGAAGTGGGGTGTCACACTCTCCCTCCTTAAAAGAATTTAGCCCCATCCTTCCTAGAATAATTGCGAGTCGAAATGATACACCAACCCGAGTCAGCAAGAATGGTTCTGCGCCGAATGTGTCACGCGAACCCAGATAAAACAGGTTGGTTGCGAGTTGGAAGTGACAAGTCAACCCGAACTTGATAATGTTTCCGTGCGAATGTGTCACGCGAACCCAGTAAAACAGTTGGTTGCGAGTCGGAAGTGACAAGCCAACCCGAAGCGATAATGGTTTGTGCCGAATGTGTCACGCGAACCCAAGAAAAGCAGTTGGTTGCGAGTCGGAAGTGACAAGCCAACCAAGTAAGCAGTAATGGTTCCGTGCGAATGTGTCACGCGAACCGAGTAAAACAGTTGGTTGCGAGTCGGAAGTGACAAGACAACCCGATGCGATAATGGTTCCGTGCGAATATATCACGCGAACCCGGTAAAAAAGCGATTGGTTGCGAGTCGGAAGTGACAAGCCAACCCGATGTGATAATAGTTCCGTGTCGTATGTGTCACGCGAACCCATTAAAAAGTTGGTTGCGAGTCGGAAGTGACAAGCCAACACGAAGAAGCAATGCATAAGTTGGTATACTATATAATCAATCAAATATGTCTAAATTGTTATTTCGAGATCAAATCTTAAGTCTATCCGTACCGCTTAACCCATTACGGGCCAAAGACCCTATCCTGGTTTAGCTTAGGTGTAGTTCCTTTACACCCAAGCTCGACGATACCATAACCATCACGCCCAATTTTTGTTATACTATAAAATAATACCCAATAAATTACATCTCCACATATTGCTTAGCTTATACTCGACAAAAAGCTATTATCTAAAGTACAAATAATTAAAAACCATAAATACAATGGAAGTCTATGAATACATACAATTTTACTATAGTTGCAATTAATTTATCTTTACAAAATAGTTTAATGTCATGAAGTTCACGAAATAGCTAATGCCATGAAATTATTAGCAAAACTAATTTCTTTAGGAAAATGATATTTTACCCACTTTTGGTTCGAATCTTCGTTTGGCGAGAACGATCAAGGCACTAATCCTTGCTAGGATCGATTCGATAATGACTCTTAGAGCGACTCACGATGGCGATTTACTATGAGATCGTAAAAAAATCAAGTTTTTTGATTTCGAATGGCGAAAAACAATAGAAACAATCTATTTATAGTTTTCAAAAAGCTTTGGCCATTTTGCCGCGGTGACACAATAGAAAATCGCAAATCAATTTAATCTTTGCCAACGGAGCCATTTTGACAGATTTCTTTGCTACAAAAATTTCTTTGGCATTTCGCCGCACATTTGCTACCTAAATTAATAAGCGGTACGCAAATCAAAAGTGCTAAAAAGCAAAGGCTTGACACCATTGCTACATAAATTAATAAGCGAGGTTGTTCTGTTCTTTTGCATAAATTAATAAGCGGTATTTGTTGCACAATTTTGCTACTAAAATTAATTAAATAAGTTCTTAATTAGCAACAATATCATATTTAATATTTAAAAAAATTGAAATTTTCAAAATCTCAACTATTCCATTATTTTCACCGTGATTATATTACGAGTTATCCAGGAAGTGGGGTGTCACATGAATACATAAGGTGTATGTGCACAAGAGTTGGAAGATATTTCTACACCAAAATTATCATCATGGCCGTCCACTCCTATGATTAATGTGGTATCCATATTTTTTTGTCCCAAAATTAATGATAATAGATGAATAATATCAATCTCCAAAATAAATAGTGATTTCTTTGATCACTTGTAAGTCTCATGATCACTTATTCTAAATCACATTCTTAATTCTATAAGGTATAAATCTCTAAAATAAATAGTCTCTTAAAATTCTAAGGTACTAAATAAAATTAAAATCAATGGTAAAAGTAAAAATATCATTCAAGCAATTAATTAAATTATAAAATTATTTTGAAATATATATAAATATTAATTTTGAAAATTACTAAATATATAAATTAATATTTCACTATAAGAAAATTAATAGCTAGTCGTTAAGAAAAAAATCTAACCGGCAAATGTAACACGTTAAAAGTTGAAATGAAATCGATTATCGTTAAAGAAGTGAAAATAGGTGTTATTAGCATACACCATAAAATAAAAACGAGACTTTGTTATTTTCAATAAAAAGAATTCGATTTTTATAGAATAAATCTAAAGTACTATTCTTTTGAAAATAGAAATTTTATACTCTATGAGCTTTCAAGACAAGGTATTGTATTTTTAAAATTCTAATTTAGTCTCGTGATCGTGTCGTCTATGGTTGAAAAATCTAGAGCTTCACAAATATATAGTTTTGAAATAATTTTAATACTTATAAAAAATTTAAGATCTTTTAAAAACAAATTTTAATATTTTCTTTAACTTTTACTGATTTTTACATATTTGACGTAAAATAAAATTCCATGTTTTTTACTCTTTTGGATTTTTAAAAAAATTCAAAAATACTCATTAGTTATCAGTTTTTAATCCATTTTTGGATTTTTTTAAAATTTCCACATTTTAAACGATTTCTAGTTTTTATTATAATTTTATATTTAACTCATTTTTAAAATTTGAAATAATTTTATGATTTCAAAACATATTTCAAAAGTTTCTTTAATTTTAAGTATTTTTTCAAATTTGACGTAATTGTCAGATTTTTTAAAATAATTTATATGATTTTGTAAAAAGAAAATACCAATTTTTACTACTTTTGGATTTTATAATAAAAAATAAGATTTGTTTTGTAAATTTTTTAAAAGTCTTGATAGTTTTAGTTTTAATCCATCTTTTAGATTTTCGAGACAAATTTCCATATTCTTCAAACCGATTTCAGGATCTTTTTAGTTTTATCTTAAATTCATTTTTATTATTTGAAATAATTTCTAATAATTTTAAATTTTATTAAAATAGTATTTGAAAACAGTTTTCTTTTTTTTTTTTTTTTTTTGTTCTATTTGATTAATTTTGGGAGAAATGCATATTTGGTCATGCGAGAATAGAGTTAACGGTCATTTAAGTTTTCCGTTAGTTTTGGAACTAAAGCTGCAATTTATGATTCGTATAGGACTAAATTTGCAAAAAAAAAAAAATCAATTGGGACTACAAGATCAAATCATGGGACTAAAAATATATTAACTCTTTTCTTATGGGACCAAAAGTGTAATTTCTCTATTATAATAACATTCCCAACAATGGGAGAACTTCATAATAGGGTCCAAATTTAAGAAAATCTATCATTTCAAGACCCAAAATACCTTCTCAAATCAAGGCCCAATTTTTATTTTTCTCAAAAATTAGGTCCTCTCTCAAATTTTGGGTTCTCACTTCAAGACCCAAAATTTCAATCTTCTCAAATCAAGACCCGGTTTTTATTTTTTTCTCAATTCGGGCCCTCCCCAAAATTTTTGGTTCTCACTTGAGTTTTAAAATTTAATGTAATCTATCACGCCAACCACAAAAATATTTTTCATTCTCTTTTTTTTTTACTCAACCCTTTTTCCTAATCGATATTTGTTTTAAACTTAAAAATTCAATCATAATTTGTCTATCATTTGTTTTTAGTAACCGAAAAATAATATACTACTTTTTCATTCATAATTTGGATATCTTATTTTTTTTTAGTAACCGACAAATATTTTAATTACTATTTTTTCATCCTATTAGCTTCATACATTTAGATGTACATATCTCGCTATCTCCACGTTAAACAAAATTGACAATAAGTATGAAGTAGGAAAATAAGAATGGGCGAAAAAAGCAAAAAGATGAAGAAAAATATTTTTATGGTGACGTGATACATTACACTAATATTTCTCTTTTTGTTAAATTCTAAAACCTAGAGTCGAACCCAAAATTTAGGGGAGGCCCGATTTGACAAAGAAATAAAAATTGGGTCTTGATTTTTGAATGTTGAAAATTTTGGATCTTGAAGTGAGAACCCAAAATTTGTGGGAGGCCCAATTTGAGAAAAAAATTAAAAGCGGGTCTTAACTTAATAAGGTTGAAATTTTAGGTCTTATATAGTGATAGAGTTTCTTAAATTTGGACCATATTATGAAATTCTCCCTTCCAACAATTGTTTTAAATTGATCAAATTGCGTGACACAATTTATAGACACAATTTATTTGAAAGTTGGACACATTGTGGCAATCATTATAATTAAATATATCCAAAGATATTGGATCAAATGTTGCGAGGGTATATATGTAAAGGCAGAATTGACTAATCCTAGCCATCTAATTTTTCACTCGAATGGTTGACTTTTTTCCGATTTTTAAATACTTTTTTATTTTCCATGCGGGAAGGGTGTTTTAGCCATTTTAACCAATGAAGTTTTTTTTTTGGTAACCTCTATACATGCCGGTTTTGCGGGGATTTTTGAGGAATTTCGTTTCCATTTTTACTTCGTCTTCCTTTTTTTCAAAAAAGTTTACATGACTTCTCCGATAGTGTATTTTGCATATGTGAAGAATAGTTTGAAAATATATCTCGTTTTCTTTCTCAAAACTTTCGATTGTGATGAATTTTTTCATCCTTCTTCTTTCACACGATTTTGTTTTTCTCATAATGTTTTGCTCTTGTGTAGAAGAATTCATCATCCTTTTTGTAATCCATTAAATTAGTTTTTAAAAAAGCACATTTTTTCAAACCATATATCGATACGTATATGCACTAGTATTTAAATAATTATGCACCATATATAAATAAAATATGCATCAAAATTACAAAAAAATATTTGTCACTATTCCTAATGTGCACAAGTTGCAAATCAAAACTAAACATGCATCGTTATTGTTGAGTTATGCATCAAACATACACTAAGTATGCATCACTTTACAAATACAATTTGTCACTATTCTTAATGGGCGAAGTTACAAATTAAAAACTAATATTCATCGTATTATTTAATTATGCATCAAATATACACTAACTATGCATCAAAATTACAATGTAATCTGCCATTTTTCCTAATGGACACAAGTTACAAATTATACTAAATATGCATCGTTACTATTCACTTATGCATCACACATACACTAACTATGCATCAAAATTATAAATGTGATCGTCACTATTCTCAATGGGCACAATTTACAAATCAAACTAAATGCATTGTTATTATTTAATTATCCATCAAATATACACTAACTATGCATTTACGTTCTAGATTTCTTTCGATCCCAATTTACTCGGATTTTGCTGTGTATATTGATTTTATGTGGTATTCATTTCGTATTTTTGTTCTTCTGCTACAAATTTTATTTTCCTTTTCATTTGCATGCATGAGAGAGAAGAATGGTGATTTTGTGTAATTTTATAGTTATGCAAAGTGATTTCATTATATCTCATGATTATTGGGGTGTAGATCTTTGTTATAATGGAAAGTTTGTTACATCATTTTAATAATTTACTATATTGCCCCTTTTATGTTTAAAACAATTAGTAAATGCTTTAATATTGATTGCAATCGAACCATTGATTAGTAGACATGATGATTGTGATTAATCCATATGGTCTCATGGTAAGGGGCGTTTTAGAGGTGTTCATCGAATCAAATTATGAATTCTTGAATTTCTCAAATCGAATTAATCAAATGTACATTTTAAATCCCCAATTCGAAATTCAATCTTAATTTGATTAAATTGAATCGAATTTAACAGATTGGATTTGTCGAGTTTAAATATCGACTTGAGTCAATCCAAAAATCCAAATTGGTCAATAAGTCGGGCACGGTTCGGATTCGATCCATATAGTTTTGGATCCAAAACCCATATTTCAAGCAAATTTTCAGTTTTTTTGAACAAAGGATATAAAAAATATTAAATTATCAAAACCATATTGTTATTTTAAAGATATAAAAATATTAATAATACAATACTTTTAAGATGAAATTCTCAAAATCGAAAGCATATTATTATTCTTTTTTGAAAGAAAAACATATTGTTCTTTTAACTTTATATGCATTATAAGACATTACATGAAACTAAACAAAAATTCTTGAAACTTTGAAAAGAGATAGAATTCTAAAACTAGCTATGACCACAATTTTATAATAAAAAACATGTGAAACTAAATGTTCTTTACACATCAACTAAGTATATATATATTATTTCTATTTGCATATCCAATTTATATTTACACAAGAAAACCACTCGTGTGTTACACGGGATTTGTGCTAATTTTTTAAATTTGATTTTTTTAATTTTTTGTATTTTGGTTTGTCAAAATAACGTAAATATTTATTTCTTAATTATATTGTTATAATTATTTTCACATTAATTTCCACAAATTAATTGTATATTGCAATGATGACATTTATTTATGTGGCGTTTAAAAAACCACTTAGTTAATTGTGCTAATTTTATTAATAAAAAACATCCCATAAATATATCTTCTATTTTTTAAAGTAGTTTACCTTTTTAGATTATATAGATAGTTTGGATAGATTTAGATAAAAACTTCGATTTTGGATTATTAAGAGTATAATAAATTGTATAGATAAAAATTTCGATTTACAAAAAGTATATTGTATAGATAGCATCTTTGATATTAGGATTATTTGTTATTTTTAATATATATATATATATATATATATATCTATATATATAGGGGAAGATCCAATGAGATCACATATTATAGTGAGACAATGTTGACTCATCTCAACCCTCCTTTATCTATATCAATGGCTAAGATAAATAGGGGTTAAAATTACATTAAACATTTAATTAAGGCAAAATAAGGGTATAATTGTCAAAACAAACATGAGGGGGACCATCCAAATATGAAATTAGTTATTAGGAGAGAGAAAATCACGTGGGGAGAGAGAAAATCGCGAGAAAATCACGCCGAGAGAGAAAATCACGCATGTGTCTTTCTGCCATGTAGTATGTTGTACACTTATCATATATTTGATTGTATACTTAACACTATTTTCTTTGTATGTTTAACATAATTTTCTTTGCATATTAAAATGGTCAAACAAAAATATGTGGAGACCGTGAATCAAGGAATCTGTTATTGAGAGAGAGAGAGAATCACGCTCATTGACATGTGGGGACCGTGGATTAAGTAAATCAATTGTAGAGAGAGAAAATCACGCACATTATAGTATTGTATATTTAACATATATTTAATGTATATTTAACACTATTATCTTTGTATATTTATCATATTTGAACTGCATATTACAATTGTCAAACAAAAATATAAGTATACAACAAAACACATATAAGTGTACAACAAAACACATATAAGTATACAACAAAAAAATAAGTATACATCAATATAAATACATACATCGAAAGTTTGTCACGCCCCAAACGTGACGCGACAACGATCAATCACTTAAGCGAGAAATAAATCGTAGATCTAAACCAAAGATACGAAACTCCAAGTGAAATAGAGTCTAATGCAAGTGGAATTAAAATAAACACGAGTACAAATTACATCTTAAAGTCCGGCGTTATCCGAATACAACCCAAAAGATTATCTCGAATTAACTTACGGTACCAAACGAGAAATAAAAAATGAAGAGCCCAACAACAAATAAAAGGAAAAGGAAATGTTGCTCCACATCACATGATAGGGATTCAATCTGCGATAGAGGTTCGATGTCTTCCGAACTCTTCATCTAAAGGTTAGAAAACGAGGAGGAATGAGACAGAAATCTCGGTGGATGGGTGATCGTGTGTGAGTGTGGCGATATATGAAGTTAATGCGAGAAAACGGTTGTATGAAAACGCGTGACTATGATGCATGTGTTCACACATAGTCCACAAGCGTCGTGATAAATATATTAAGTAATATACTTATACGATTTAAGAAAAGCGATTCGTGGTCACGCAGCACTATGGTCCAAGCAAACGGGAGGATTGCGTACGGATTTGTAACGCCAATCCTATGCAAGACAAGTAGCGTCATCGATTTGCGTGCGGATATGTAGCGCCAACCCGTTCCGTTCAACTCCGGAATCGTGTGGATCGAGGCAAAGCGATTCCTTTGTTCTTCCTTGTAACTCGCCCGTTCATGATGGTCAAAGACCTGTCACCTTATCGCTCCGTAGGCAAAGACAAAATCCACGTTGGAGCTAGCAGGCTCGGATTCGTCATAATCATGATTATACCTCAAGTACTACGACCCGCTTCCCTTGGACAAACTCCGTCCTCGGTTGCGGGATTAGGGACGATGGGGCGGAGAGTGGAATAGCAATCGAGCTGCCCGGTTCCATCCCGACGTATCTATTCCGACTATGAGCTCGACACACCAAGTTGAATCGGCAGGAATTTAAGTACACGTTCGGGTAGTCAACCAGCAATGAGTATTATTGATTCGGAAGCGAGTTCAAGAAAAGTTCTCAAAATTTTGCACAAGATGGTTATGGCGTTGGTGGAGTTATTGGGATGAAGATAATTATCGGGAGGATAAGTAGTGTTCAATATCTTAAGGATTAGGAGGAACATAAGTCCCGTTATAGATTCGAAATCGCGAGACGAGGAAGTCGCCCGCGATTGGGGTATTAATCGGTCAAGACGATCCGATAAGTCAAGGGATTTTTAAGAAAATAAAATATTTTAATTAAATATTAAAGTCAGAGGGTCCAGGGCTGTTTCTTTAAAAGAAAATAATTTGAGTTAGGTCCTTATAAAAATAAAATTTACAATTAGCCCCGTTTTGTCAAAACCAATACTTTTGGGGTTAAAAGTTAAATAATAAATGTCCCGACCTTGAAACATTATGAGGTCAGTTCCTAAATTCTCTAAATTGTTCAGAGATTCAGGTTTTTAAAGTTTTGAGGTCGAGTTTTTATAAAATTCTCACATTGGCCCCAAATTTGTTAAAATTGTCATTTCGGGCCCTAAGTTTAAAATAATCGGAACTCACAAACCGGAAGGGCTTCTAATGTGATTCCAGTTGGAAAATGTCACTAAGGTTAGTGGGATATTGGGACAAAAACAGTTTTAAAACGTCATAAGTATAGGTCCCTTAACTTTTGAAAATCTCATTTTTGTCCCATTTTGAAATAATTGCCTTTAAGGCTTTTAGGGGTCCAATTGTTATGAAATTTGAACCTTGGGTCCAAAATATAATTATGTTATAGGTAAATTAGTATTTCCAGGTACATGGGCTGTATAAGTCCTGGAAATTTCATTTGGGTCCTCAAGTTTAATCTTTTACAACTTGGTCCCTCAAGTTTTATAAAATTACTTTCCAAGCTCTAAACACTTGGATTTTTGGAATACACTTAAAATATGTTATTTCCAGTCCCTTAAGAGTTAAAATTTCAAAATTTAAAATTTGGGTCTGGTACAGTTTCGAAATTTGCAAAATAGCCCTTAAACTTCTCAAATTTTACAATCTAGTCCTCGGGCTTTTAAGGGTTGATTTTATTTATCTAAAAACTCTTAAAACTTTATTAAAATGTCAAAACATCATTTTGAACCTGAGTACAGTCCCAAAAATCGAAAATTACAGAGAGGTCCCTTAAGTTTTATTTTCTTGCAATTAAGTCCACCAACTTTCCATTTTTGCATTTTAAGTCCAAAAATCGAATTTTAATCAAATATGCTCGACTTGTCCAGGTTATAAATCATTCAAAACATAGGTTTCAAGTGTCATAAATATACATATCCATTTCATGCAAGCATTCATCAAGTACAACCATAAAGTGTACATGTATGTCCTATTTTTCGATAAATCGCATTTTTGAGCAACACTTGAGAATTTTTCCACTAGATACAAGAAAATAGCATGCAATACATAATATATATCTCAAGTGCTCAATAACAAAATACTACATGCATATTTTCAATTTAAAACACCTAGAAGTTGAAAGGATTTTTCCACCCACCTTAAAGTTCGGTTTGTTGGGAAAAATGAAATAAATCTCTCTCGATGAAGGAGTGACTTAGGTCAGCCCCTAAGTCAAGGAATATCAAAAAAATATAGGAGTTAGAAGAATGTGGTTAAAATTTAAGGGGAAGAAGAAGATAGTGAGAAAATTGGAATTACTACACTTACCTTGTGTAGTGAATAAAGTGTGACTAGTAATGTCTTCCAAGTGTAAGATTTTGGTCACCCTTAATGTTAACCTCCAAAGTCAGCCCCTAAAACTCCAAAAATGAAAATGGAGTGTCAAAGTTTGGAAAATAAAAGAGAAGAAGAAAAGGTACCAAAAATTCCATTTTTACCTTATAGTCCAACTTTTCACAATTTTCTTCAACATGACAAGTCTCTTAACAACTTCAAAGGTCTTCTAGGTATACCTCAAAATCAAAAATCAAACTTAAATTAGAAGGTGAAAGAGATGAGTTAGGTGATATCAAAAATGGATTGAAAAAGGCATTTTCCTTACCTTGGTAGTGATGGTTCGAATTTTATGATTTAAGTAGGAAGAATGTTTGTTTTTGTTTAGTTTTTTGAAGAAAAAGAAGTGTTTGATGATATGAAGAAGATGTTCTTGAAGTTGTGAAGGATGTTTGAAGATGTGAAGGAATTGTGTTTGAAGATTTGAAGATATGAAGATATGTTGTTTGAAGGTTTGAAGATGTGAAGGAATGGTGTTTGAAGATTTGAAGATATGGTGTTTGAAGATTTGAAGATGTGAAGGAATGGTGTTTGAAGATTTGAAGATATGGTGTTTGAAGATTTGAAGATATGAAGAAGTGTTCTTGAAGATATGAAGGAGTGGATGAAGATATACTTAGAGAGATGTTGGAGATTTTAAAGAGAAGTTGGAGAAAATGCTTGAATTATGAATGTGTTGGATGAAAATGATATTTTGATCAAATGTTTTTGATCCTCAAGGTGTTATGGACGAAAATTGAGGTGGAGAGGGGGAGGAGATAATTTTTTTGATCAAATTCTATGTCTTCCAACTTGTCTCTAGCATGGGGACAAAGGCCTTGGTCGAAGTGTGGTCTTGCATAGGAGGATAAAATTGAAGGGATTGAGGAGGATGTTGGCATGGAATGTTGGGAAGTCTCCAACATGTTGGGTAAGTTTATAATAAAGAATTGGTGTATAAGATATTGTGTATAAGATTTGAATTAATGGTGTAAAAATACACAAGATGAATACACAAGGTGTACATGTACAAGAGTTGGGAGATATTTCTACACCAAAATTCCCATCATGGCCGTCCACTTAAGGGTATTTATGGTATTTCCATATTTTTTTTTTTTGTCCCAAATTGGTGATAATAGATGAATAATATCAATCTCCAAAATAATTAGTGATCTCCTTGATCACTTATAAGTCTCATGATCATTTAATCTAAATCGAATTCTTAATTCTATAAGGTATAAATCTCTAAAATAAATAGTCTCCTAAAATTCTAAGGTGACTAGTTAGTACACAAATAATAATAATGATGATTGGTCTAGTGATCATTAATGCGAAGTAGAAGTAATAAATGATTATGATCACAAGTAACTAATAAAAAGAAAAGAAATTAAATGCGAAATATATTTATCATTAATATTCACCCGTCAAGCGACGCGGTAAAATAGTCAAAAGAATACAAGGACGATACGTGAAACAAATACATTATTGAATAAAAATTGAGGGCTTCATATTCTCCCCTCCTTAAAAGAATTTGGTCCCCAAATTCTCTTAACAACTCGGATATTGATTCCTCATGTCTTCTTCCATTTCCCATGTTGCGTCTTCATCTCGGTCGTGGTGCCGCTTACAACTTTAACCATTAGAATCTCTCTATTACGCAATTGACGTACTTTTTGGTCAATGATTCGATTGGTTCCTTGGTGTAAGATAAATTCTCCATTAGAGAAGGAGCATCACGAGTGATGATGTCCTCGTGGATCTGGTTGATACTTTTTCAATCTTGATACATGGAATACATCGTGCATTCCCGCATTTCGTGCCGGTAACTCAAGTCGTCAGAGGCCAACTTTCCGATCCTCCGCAAAATTTTGTAAGGTCCAATATATCTCGGACTCAATTTGCCTCCTTTACTTAGATTGATCAATCCTTTTCGTGGCAAGAGTCCGAGAAATACTTCATCTCCGCTTCAAATTCCAAGTCCTTTCTCCTTTTGTCCGCGTAACTCTTTTGGCGGCTCGAGCGATGCACGGATCCGTTCCTTGATCAACTTGACCTTCTCCATGGCCTCCTGAACTAAGTCGACCTTTGGAATCGAGGGTGACTTCCGTTTCTCCTTCGGAGTCCATTGGTCATCAATCTCCCAGTGTAGAGGGGATCTACACTTTCGTCCTTACAAGGCTTCGTAGGGTGCCATCCCAATCGTGGCCTGATAACTGTTATTATAGGCGAACTCGGCCAATGGTAAGTGCGAATCCCAACTTCCTTGGAAATCCAATGTACAGGCTCGCAACATGTCTTCCAGGGTTTGAATTGTTCGCTCGATCGCCATCGGTTTGCGGATGTCTTCTTGTCTTTGAAACTTAGCGAGGTACCTAATTCCTCATGTAAGCATTTCAGAACTGGAGACAAACCTCGGGTCTCTGTCGACACTATGTCGACGTGGCACTCCATGCGGTCGAATGATCTCTCGGATGTAATTTTTGCGCAAGTTTTCGCAAGTTGTTGGTTTTCTTCATGGGTAAGAAATGTGCGATTTCGTGAGTCGGTCTACGACTACCCATTGTAGCATCATCACCTCGTCCTGGTCCTTGGTAGATCCGTCATGAAGTCCATCATTATGTGTTCCCATTTTCACTCGGGAATTCTCAACGGTTGTAATAAACGGATGGTCGTTGGTGTTCAGCTTTTACTCGTTGACAAGTCAAACATCTCGCAACGAACTTTGCTACCTGGTTCTTCATGTTTACCCACCAGTAATGTCGTTTCAAGTCCTTATACATCTTGTTTCCTCCAGGATGTATGGTGTATTTCGAACGGTGTGCTTCTGAGAGGATTCTCGCTCCTAATCGCTCGTCATTCGGTACACAAATTCTACTCCAAAATCTGATGATTCCATCTTCATGTACCGAGAATTCTGATCTCTCTCCCTTAAGTATCTTCTCTTTTAGTTTTTTTTTTGAAGTTGCACGTCTGTCCCCTGTGCTACTTTGATCTCGTTCAGTAGATCGGGTTTAACTGAAATATTAGCACATGAAATTTGAGTACTGGTTCTCGTCGGATTCCAGGTGCTCAATTCTTCCAATGATCTCCAGTCTCGAATCATTAGTCTAGCTAAACTCGCTTTTCGCTTAAGGCATCGCCTACTACGTTAGCTTTCCGGGATGGTATTGAATATCAAAGTGATAATCTTCTATTAACTCCATCCATCTTCGTTACCTCAAATTGAGTTCCTTCGAGAGAATAGATACTTTAGGCTCTTATGATCCGTGTAAACCGTGAATGTTGCTCCGTAGAGATAGTGCCTCCATTTCTTTAACGCGAACACTATTTGCCGCTAATTCCAAGTCATGCATTGGGTAATTGGCTTCATACGGTTTGAGTTTCCGTGATGCGTAAGCAATGACCTTTCCTTCTTGCATGAGTCTCGCTCCTAGTCCTTCCTTTGATGCGTCACCTGTAGACGACAAAGTTTTTGTTCCCTTTAGTAGGGCTAAGACCGAGCCGAGGTAAGTCGTTTCTTGACTCTTGAAACTAGCCTCACACTTGTCATTCCACTCAAACTTGACTTGCTTCTGGGTTAGTCGAGTGAGTGGTCCGGCTATCTTAGAGAAATCCTGGATAAATCTTCGATAATATCCAGCTAGTCCTAAGAAACTTCTGATCTCCGTTATAGACTCGGGTTGTTTCCATTCAACCACCGTCTGTACCTTCGAAGGATCTACGGCGATCCCGGTGCCGGATACTATGTGTCCCAAGAATGCGACTTCACTAAGCCAAAATTCGCACTTGCTGAATTTGGCATACAGCTTGTGTTCTCGTAGTGTCTCTAAAATAATTTTCGAGATGACGCTCATGCTCCTCTTTAGACTTAGAGTATACGAGTATGTCATCAATGAATATCACTACAAATTGATCCAAATAAGGTTGAAATACTCGATGCATCGATCCATAAACGTTGTTGGTGCATTCATCGATCGAAAGGCATCACTACAAACTTGTAGTGTCCATATCTTGTTTGAAATGCCATTTTGGAAACGCGTCTTCTTCACGGATCTTGATTGATAATATCCTTGTTGCAAATCAAACTTGAGTACACCGTCGCTCCTTGAAGTTGATCAAACGATTCGTCTATCCCTCGGGAGGGGATATTTAGTGGTAACGTCTAGTCGAGATCATATAATAGTCACATCCTTAATGTATCTTATCCGTGATACCTAAACCACAAGTCAAATTCCCTTACGTAAGCTTGTGCGGTACTTGAGAATGAATAACACAAGGGTATTATCATTGATCAATATACTTAGTGATTCCCCTACTATCATTTTCCCAATGTAATATCATTAGGTGTCTAGATCCCATAGTATATCACATCCAAATCATATACTTCTCAAGAGAAATCCTCATTTTCTTCGAGTCTCACCATACCAGGCATTATAATCTCTAAATCACGGATTTTCTAAATCACCTAACGTCCAAATAGAGAAATATTCGGATATCTTAACACTATAACTCGCCCAAAATAGTTCAAATATTCATCCAAGATTCAACTTAGGTCATCTAGTAGTAGTACTCAATCCAAGGCAAAGGAACCTATCCTGGTCAAACAAAACTAAGGCGGATTAGACGAATGTAAGGAAAAGATATGGAAGAACAAGAAAAGAATGACTAAGGAAAGTCAGTCAATAGTCAACTAAGTCAAATCAAGTATGACTATGGATTCTCCAAGTATAAATTTTAACTTAACCTAAACATCAATAATATGGTTCTATGCCATTTTTGAAATCGATTTCACACTTAATTAGTCAAGTCGGTACTACCCAACACAACCGAGGGTCCTATCTCGGGTCATTTCGGTGTAAGTTTCCATCTTACTAGCCGAGCTCGATACCATAACCTGTCACGCCCCAAAGGTGACGCGACAACGATCAATCACTTTAGCGTAAATAAATCAACGGTCTAAACCAAAGATACGAAACTCCAAGTGAAATAGAGTCTAATGCAGTGGAATTAAAATAAACACGAGTACAAATTACATCTTAAAGTCCTGGCGTTATCCGAATACAACCTAAAAGATTATCCGAATTAACTTACATACCCAAACAGAAATAAAATAAAGGAGCCCAACAACAAATAAAAGGAAAAGGAAATGTCGCTCCACATCACCGATAGGGATTCAATGCAGAGTTCGATGTCTTCAGCGAACTCTTCATCTAAAGGTTAGAAAACAAGAGGGAATGAGACAGTAAATCTCGGTGGATGGGTGATCGTGTGTGAGTGTGGCAATATATGAAGTTAATGCGAGAAAAACGGTTGCATGAAAACGCGTGAGCTATGATGTATGTGTTCACACATAGTCCACAAGCGTCGTGATAAATATATTAAGTAATATACTTATACGATTTAAGAAAACAGTTCGTGGTCACGCAAGCACTATGGTTCAAGCAAGACATGGGGATTGCGTCGATGTATAGCGCCAATCCTATGCAAGACAATTAGTGGTTGCATATCGATATGTAGCGCCAACCCGTTCATTACAAATAGTGGTTGCGTCTTGATCGATATGTAGCGCCAACCCGTTCCGCTCAACTCCGGAATCGTGTGGATCAGATAGTGATTCCTTTGTTCTTCCTTGTAACTCCCGTTCATGATGGTCAAAGACTGTCACCTTATCGCCCGTAGGCAAAGACAAAATCCACGTTGGAGCTAGCAAGGCTCGGATTCGTCATAATCATGATTATACCTCAAGTATCTACGACCCGCTCCCTCGGGACAAACTCCGTCCCTCGATTTGCGGGATTAGGACGATGGGGCCGGAGAGTGGAATAGCAGCGAGCTGCCCGGTTCCATCCCCCGACGTATCCATTCCGACTATGAGCTCGACACACCAAGTTGACTCAGCAGAATTTAAGTACACGTTCAGTAGTCAACCAGCAATGAGTATTATTGATTGGAAAGCGATTCATGAAAAGTTCTCAAAATTTTGCACAAGATGGTTATGGCGTTGGTGGAGTTATTGGGATGAAGATAATTATCGGGAGGATAAGTAGTCTTCGATATCTTAAGGATTAGGAGGAACATAAGTCCGTTATAGATTCGAAATCGCGAGACGAGGAAGTCGCCCCGCGATCGGGTATTAATCGGTCAAGACGATCCGATAAGTCAAGGGATTTTTAAGAAAATAAAATATTTTAATTAAATATTAAAGTCAGAGGGTCCAGGGCTGTTTCTTTAAAAGAAAATAATTTGAGTTAGGTCCTTATAAAAATAAAATTTACAATTAGCCCCGTTTTGTCAAAACCAATACTTTTGGGGTTAAAAGTTAAATAATAAATGTCCCGACCTTGAAAAATTATGAGGTCAGTTCCCAAATTCTCTAAATTGTTCAGATATTCAGGTTTTTAAAGTTTTGAGGTCGAGTTTTTATAAAATTCTCACATTGGCCCCAAATTTGTTAAAATTATCATTTCGGGCCCTAAGTTTAAAATAATCGGAACTCACAAACCGGAAGGGCTTCTAATGTGATTCCAGTTGGAAAATGTCACTAAGGTTAGTGGGATATTGGGACAAAAACAGTTTTAAAACGTCATAAATATAGGTCCCTTAACTTTTGAAAATCTCATTTTTGTCCCATTTTGAAATAATTGCCTTTAAGGCTTTTAGGGGTCCAATTGTTATGAAATTTGAACCTTGGGTCCAAAATATAATTATGTTATAGGTAAATTAGTATTTCCAGGTACATGGGCTATATAAGTCCTGGAAATTTCATTTGGGTCCTCAAGTTTAATCTTTTACAACTTGGTCCCTCAAGTTTTATAAAATTACTTTCCAAGCTCTAAACACTTGGATTTTTCGAATACACTTAAAATATGTTATTTCCAGTCCCTTAAGAGTTAAAATTTCAAAATTTAAAATTTGGGTCTAGTACAGTTTCGAAATTTGCAAAATAGCCCTTAAACTTCTCAAATTTTACAATCTAGTCCTTGGGCTTTTAAGGGTTGATTTTATTTATCTAAAAACTCTTAAAACTTTATTAAAATGTCAAAACATCATTTTTGAACCTGAGTACAGTACCAAAAATCGAAAATTACAGAGAGGTCCCTTAAGTTTTATTTTCTTGCAATTAAGTCCACCAACTTTCCATTTTTGCATTTTAAGTCCAAAAATCGAATTTTAATCAAATATGCTCGACTTGTCCAGGTTATAAATCATTCAAAACATAGATTTCAAGAGTCATAAACATACATATCCATTTCATGCAAGCATTCATCAAGTACAACCATAAAGTGTACATGTATGTCCTATTTTTCGATAAATCGCATTTTTGAGCAACACTTGAGAATTTTTCCACTAGATACAAGAAAACAGCATGCAATACATAATATATATCTCAAGTGCTCAATAACAAAATATTACATGCATATTTTCAATTTAAAACACCTAGAAGTTGAAAGGATTTTTCCACCCACCTTAAAGTTCGGTTTGTTGGGAAAAAGAAATAAATCTCTCTCGATGAAGGAGTGACTTAGGTCAGCCCCTAAGTTAAGGAATATCAAAAAAATATAGGAGTTAGAAGAATGTGGTTAAAATTTAAGGGGAAGAAGAAGATAGTGAGAAAATTGGAATTACTACACTTACCTTGTGTAGTGAATAAAGTGTGACTAGTAATGGCTTCCAAGTGTAAGATTTTGGTCACCCTTAATGTTAACCTCCAAATTCAGCCCCTAAAACTCCAAAAATGAAAATGGAGTGTCAAAGTTTGGAAAATAAAAAGAGAAGAAGAAAAGGTACCAAAAATTCCATTTTTACCTTATAGTCCAACTTCTTCACAATTTTCTTCAACATGACAAGTCTCTTAACAACTTCAAAGGTCATCTAGGTATACCTCAAAATCAAAAATCAAACTTAAATTAGAAGGTGAAAGAGATGAGTTAGGTGATATCAAAAATGGATTGAAAAAGACATTTTCCTTACATTGGTAGTGATGGTTCGAATTTTATGATTTAAGTAGGAAGAATGTTTGTTTTTGTTTAGTTTTTTGAAGAAAAAGAAGTGTTTGATGATATGAAGAAGATGTTCTTGAAGTTGTGAAGGATGTTTGAAGATGTGAAGGAATTGTGTTTGAAGATTTGAAGATATGAAGATATGTTGTTTGAAGGTTTGAAGATGTGAAGGAATGGTGTTTGAAGATTTGAAGATATGGTGTTTGAAGATTTGAAGATGTGAAGGAATGGTGTTTGAAGATTTGAAGATATGGTGTTTGAAGATTTGAAGATATGAAGAAGTGTTCTTGAAGATATGAAGGAGTGGATGAAGATATACTTAGAGAGATGTTGGAGATTTTAAAGAGAAGTTGGAGAAAATGCTTGAATTATGAATGTGTTGGATGAAAATGATATTTTGATCAAATGTTTTTGATCCTCAAGGTGTTATGGACGAAAATTGAGGTGGAGAGGGGGAGGAGACAAATTTTTTTGATCAAATTCTATGTCTTCCAACTTGTCTCTAGCATGGGGACAAAGGCCTTGGTCGAAGTGTGGTCTTGCATAGGAGGATAAAATTGAAGGGATTGAGGAGGATGTTGGCATGGAATGTTGGGAAGTCTCCAACATGTTGGGTAAGTTTATAATAAAGAATTGGTGTATAAGATATTGTGTATAAGATTTGAATTAATGGTGTAAAAATACACAAGATGAATACACAAGGTGTACATGTACAAGAGTTGGGAGATATTTCTACACCAAAATTCTCATCATAGCCGTCCACTTAAGGGTATTTATGGTATTTCCATTTTTTTTTTGTCCCAAATTGGTGATAATAGATGAATAATATCAATCTCCAAAATAATTAGTGATCTCCTTGATCACTTATAAGTCTCATGATCATTTAATCTAAATCGAATTCTTAATTCTATAAGGTATAAATCTCTAAAATAAATAGTTTCCTAAAATTCTAAGGTGACTAGTGAGTACACAAATCATAATAATGATGATTGGTCGAGTGATCATTAATGCGAAGTAGAAGTAATAAATGATTATGATCACAAGTAACAAATAAAAAGAAAAGAAATTAAATGCGAAATATATTTATTATTAATATTCACCCGTCGAAGCGACGCGGTAAAATAGTCAAAAGAATACAAGGGCGATACGTGAAACAAATACATTATTGAATAAAAATCGAGGGCTTCACATTCTCCCCTTCCTTAAAAGAATTTGGTCCCCAAATTCTTTTGTAACAACTCGGATATTGATTCCTCATGTCTTCTTCCATTTCCCATGTTGCGTCTTCATCTCGGTCTTGGTGCCGCCTTACAACTTTAACCATTGGAATCTCTCTATTACGCAATTGACATACTTGCCGGGTCAATGATTCCGATTGGTTTCGGTGTAAGATAAATTCTCCATTAGAGGAGGAGCATCACGAGTGATGATGTACTCGGGATCTGGTTGATACTTTTTCAATCTTGATACATGGAATACATCGTGCATTCCCGCATCTTGTGTCGGTAACTCAAGTCGTAGGCCAACTTTCCGATCCTCTCGCAAAATTTTGTAAGGTCCAATATATCTCGGACTCAATTTGCCTCCTTTCTTTGGATTGATCAATCCTTTTCGTGGCAAGAGTCCGAGAAATACTTCATCTCCGGCTTCAACTCAATTGTTGGTGTGCGACACCGATCTCCTTGTTGACTATGACATGTCGAGGAAAATCTTCACCATCGGAAGATATGAGAAATATTTCAACCAGAGATGTTGAGTATTGCTTACCGAGTTATGACCAGGACATCAATAAACATCTAAATGTCTTGTATGAGAAGGAAACAAATGTTCAAAGATAATGAAAGCCGTGGATGGAAGGATTTCTCTAAAATATATGCTTGTGAAGAGAAGGAAGTGGTTAATTACACAATTACAATGTCGCACTTCTCGATTTCAAATAAATCAAAAATATTTATTAAATTAGGTAAATCTCAACCATCTAAAATTAAAGATTTGTGGACATGATTAGCCCACACTTTGTCTCACTTTAATTATGTGGCCTCATTTGATCAATCCCTATATATATATATATATATATATATATAATATAGGGTTGACACATGGATGAATATGAAGTCGCCATGAGAAATCGGGAGAATGAGGAGTTAACACATGTCTCGAATAATGAGATGATGACATGTGTCATATTTATATTTTCATTTACTATATAGGGTTGATAATATTTAGAATATATACTATATAAATATTATAATTGAATTGAATCAATACACGAATTCGAATTGGAAAATGAATACGAATCAATATTCGAATCGAATTTACTCGAATTTCACCTCGAATTAGGATTTTCAAATAGAATTCAAAAAAATTCCCCAATTCGTTATTTGATTTGAATATTCATATTCGAAATTGAGTTGATTCAAAAATCGATTCGAAATTCAAAAATCCTAATTCAAATTAAGATTTGAATTCAAGTTGCATTGAATTTGAATTGATTCGAAAAATGAACACCCCTAGCCATTTACGAGATTTTATCCCTATATCCATATCGAATATATATGCTCTACATATAATGGGCTAGTGTTAGGAATTTTATTGTTTAGATTTTGATGAATGCCATGTAAAACTTAGAATAGAAAGTTGGCTCCCAATTCTTGCTTTGAAATGTATTGTAACAATTAGAGTGGCCAAGCCGAAGTTAAGTCGCCTACGCTCCAACTTGCAAGAAGACATTTGAAGGCTTGAAGGAAAACTCTGTGTGAGACAAGTGAGTACAACAAAGAAGAGCAGACAGAACTCGTGAAGAAGCGGTGAGATGCGGTGAGTGGAACATCATCAAGTCAACTCAAGAGAAGCCAAGTCTCAAGTCAAGTGACGGAAGAGTCATCCAATGATTGGAAGTCGACTCTAAGTCACCGGGGAAAGCAAGGAAATGCAATCAAGTCGAGATAATCGTAAAAAGAACCGTTTACGTAAATCAAGAGATTTACTTAAACAAGTAATATCTCCATACTACCTTTCTTGGAGTGCTCGGTCGAAGCGTGCAAAAGAAATGAACCAATGGGAAGCACTACACCGTGTCGATTCGAAAAGGTGATAAAACATTTCATACGAGGAAATGGCAATTCCAAGAAGCGCAAACCAACGACGCAAACCGATTTTCAAAAATGAGCCTATCTCTTCAACGGGCAAATTTTTGAAAATTCACTATAAAAGGCCGAGGAGTTTGTTTGAGAAAAAAATGAATGACACACGTGAGATATACAAGCTTATCAAAATCGAAACATTCTCAATCCTCAAGCTACATCTCAAGTACATCAATCCAACACTTACCCGTGAAGGAAAGAGAACTTCAATCAGTTGAAGAGGAAAATATCGAAAACAAGGTGTCTACATTCCAAGAAGGATTGTAGAAAGGTTCAAGGTGAACCAAGTCTTAAGCTTTTGGAGGGCTTCGTGATCAAATCCAAAGTGCTTGAGCAAGTGAGTGTAGTAGCAAGGCAACCGCCTGCCTGTGAAGAAGCCGAGTCGTATGAGAAGCCACGGTGAGTGATCAAGGCGTCTCAGATCGAGTCCCAAAGGATCAAGTCGGCCGTTGTGATCAAGACTTGTATCCGGACATTACCACTTTGTAAACCGATCATTACTTAGTGGATTCCTCCGGGAGTTGGAGAAGAGAGAGGAGTAGAAGAATTACCCCATCTTCGAACCTCTATAAAAACCATCTTGTGTCATTTACTTTACATCATTTAAATATACGCACTTTTAATTGCTTATATCTCTTTGATAAATTTGCTATCCATTTAATAATTTACAAGTACTAAATCAAGTGTAAAAACTTGCTTAATCAAACTTAAGGGTGTTAAGTCTTCCACGAAAAACAAAACCACCGGTTGAGTCAATTTATAGCCAATTTGAGTTACTCTATTAATGTACTTCAATTTGAAGTCTGTTGAGAGATTAACTCTCTTGAGTGACTAATTCGATTTGTCCATCAAGGACACAATTTGTGTAGAACTCAGTAGATTTAAAAGGCCTAAATCGAAAATTTGGTAAGGTTTATTCAACCCCCCTTCTAAACCTTACACTTACACCCCTTGGGACCTACAAGTGGTATCGGAGCGGTTGGTTCATTGAACCCTCCGACCGGTTTATGAACTAGATCTCCAAACTTTTCAAAAGTCCGCTTTAGTACTTAAGCTTTCAAAACTCTTTTCTATCATTAAAAGTTATTATCATGGAAGCAAATCTAACACGCATTCCTATGTTCACTATTGAAGAATTTGATGATTGGAAAATTCGTATGCGTGCTCATCTATCGGCATTACATGATGAGATGTGGATAGTGATAGAAGATGGGCCTCGCAAATATTAAAGGTGAACACATTTGCACGAAGAGTTGCAAATTTGAAGGGGAAGAAGATGCAAAGACCGCACTACCATGGTTGAAAAACCAAGAACCGAGTGGACAAATGATGAAGAGAAAAAGATACAACCGGACAATGTAGCGAAGGACATTCTTTACAAAACCTCGACAAAGCCATGTTCAATAAAGTGAAATCTTGCAAAACGGCTAAGGAAATGGGACAAACCGACATTGATTTGCGAAGGCTCGTGAGCAAATCAAAGAAAACAAACTATCGGTGGTCGTACAAAAATTTGAGAACTTTAAAATGATCTCGGGAGAAAACCTGGATCAACCGGATGCTCGGTTTCGAGAAATCACAAATGAGTCGTTTCTACACTTGGAAAGGAATATACACGAGAAGGAAATGTGTATGAAGATCCTAAAAAGTCTTCCGGTGAATGGGAGATGAAGGTCATGGCATTGAGACACTCCATGGACCTATCAAAGACATCCAATCATGAGTTATTCTCGGACCTCAAAGCCTTCGAGTTTGAGTGAGAAGGAAAGACGAGGAAGAGACAATTGCACCCAAAACAATCTGCTCTAATTGTCAAAGATGGAAGGAGAGGCGAGGTCAAAGAGGCAATTGACCCGTAAGAAGAAATAGCCACGATGGTTAAAAGATTTAACAAGTTCTTTAACAAGAACTACAAGAGAGGAAATGGTGAATCCTCCAGAAGACACTCACTCCCTCCAAATCAAGGAATGATAGGCCAACCAAGAGAACAGATCATCAACAAGTTGAGTATCAAAGGGCCGACAACTCAAGAATAGAAAGAGTCGATCAAAAGGTGAATATCTATGTTGGAATTGTAGACAACCAGGTCACTATGCCATTGATGCTCATATCCTCGTAGTCAACAAGTACGAAACGAAGAAGAAAGAAAGGTCTTGAGAGAAAGAAGACAAGAGAAGAAAAAAGCAATGATGGCTGCAGAGACTGGCCGAGACGCCAAGTCAAGAGAGACAACTGACGGTCAGGTGAAGTCGACTACTCAAGTGACTCGAAGAAGAAGCCTTGATCCGCTTAATGGCCAAAGAACAAGATCAAGAAGATGAGGTACAATCTAACTCAACAAACTCGACACTAGTGATAGTGATCGTGACACACACACTTCATCACCCACTCGATCTTTATGATTCATTAGGCAAAATGATGAAAGATTTTGAGCACATTAAAACCTCACACACACTATTGAATGAGGAAAACAGCCTACTCAAAAGTCAAAACTCAAAGGCGACTAAGGAGCCGAGTACTCTAAGTCAAATAGTCGATGAGAATAAAAGTTTAAAAAGGTTTGAAAATGCTAAATTAATAAGCGAGAAATTGCCGCTATATAGAAAAGAGGGAGAATGACCTCAAAAATGTTATTGCCTCATTCATTAAGGCATCTAAATCATTGGATGATCTTATTATGAGTCAAAGAGAATGTGGAGACAAGACAAAGCTTAGGATTTAATTCCTTTGTGCCATGTCAAACCTCGGGAGTAATTTTGGAAAAAGGATCTTCAAGTCATGAAGAGTCCGAAAAATCCAAAACTCTAAATGTTGCACACACTTTCAATCCAAAGCACAATACTAAGCAAACTGGCCTTGGTTACAAAGGAAAAGGAAAAAAACCGGTTGAGAGTCTTTGAAAGGAGTGAGAAGAGATTCACCGAGTCCTCCGAGACTCCAAACAAAAATACTCTGAAAGAAGAAGCGGAGAGCTACCAAAAATCCTTAAAACTCATAAAAGAAATACATATGATGGGAATGGTAGAAAATATCCAAGCCAAGCCGATGGAATAATGTGAACTATCACCTAGACTTATGGAATACAAGCCCAAATGGCAAAGGCCTAGAACTCAACAAAGGCCATTCCAAAAGCATAAGAGCTTTCATCAAAGACACACATATGCACCTAGGCACTACACTCAAAGACACCACAATTACCCAAGAAAGGCAATTGCTAAAACATACACGCAGCATACTGAGACAAAAGAGACAATTTGTATGAACCTAGAATCCCCAAGCAATTTGCCAGGATTAATTATGATTATGGCATCGATAGATGGCAACCTCTTAGAGTCAAATCATTTGGCTATGTAGGTTGGTTGGATCATCTTATAATTTAACCCCTCGGGACCCATACAAGAATGGGTACCTAAAACTTAATTTCCTTGATTGCGGGTTCAAGGAGCAGTGAGTGCAAGGAACCTGGTACATGGATAGTGTTACATTCCGGACATATGACAGAAATAAGAGAAATCATTGTCAAAATTCAAGGAAGTCAAAGGAGCAAAAGTCATATTTGGAGGAAATGAAGCTCTGGTGAAATAAGAGGCATTGGATCCATCGGAGGAATGGATTAGAAATCACAGATGTTGCATATGTTGAAGGACTAAACTTCAATTTACTAAGCATCACCAACTCGTGACAAGGGCTACAATGTTGGATTCAACATGGGAATATGCCAAATCAAAAATAATGAATCAAATGAAGTTGTGTTGCAAGGATGTAGACAGAAAAATATGTATGTAGTGGATTGGTCAACCGCAACACCCAAAGACTGTCTACTAGCAAAGAAACAAAATTGAATCAAGTGTCGTGGCACAAAAAGCCGAGTCACCCGAATTTCAAAACAATTAATAAGCTAGCAAGAAGTCATCTTGTGGAAGGACTTCCGGACTCGAGATACAAGAAGGAGAGTATATGTGATGCATGTCGAAGGGAAAACAAATCAAGTCATCGTTCAAAGAAAAGACATGCCCATCCTCAACAAGAATATTGCATCCGCTTCATATGGATCTATTTGGCCCAAAGTGGAACCATCAAGCATAAGTGGAAAGAAATACACCTTGGTGGTAGTAGATGACTACTCAAGATATACATGGACAATATTCATGTGCAAGAAGAAAGAAACTCTACAAAAGCTACCACGGTGATGAAGAGGATACAAAATGAGAAGAGTCAAACCATTATCAAAATAAGATCAGATAGAGGAACCGAGTTTGTCAATGGAATAATAACTCAAGATCTTGTATTGAGAATGGTATTGGTCATGAACTATCACCGCAAGGACTCCACAGTGAGAATGGAGTTGCGAGAAAGAAGGAACAGAACCCTCAAAGAAGCAAAGGACCATGTTAGTCAAGCAGATTACCAAAAAGATTTTGGGTCAAGCAATCAACACGACTTGCTACACCCAAAAAGATGTATGATAAATAGGCGGTGACAAAGACTCCCTATGAGATCCGGATGGAAGAAAACCAAATGTTGCATATTTCAGGATATTTGGATGTAAATGCTTCATCCACAATAATGGCAAAGACAACCTAAAGGCTTTTGATGCTAAAGCCGATGAGGGTATCTTCTTAGGATACTCAACAAAGCAAAGCCTACGTAATACTCAACAAAAGAACTATGGTTACGGAAGAATCCATTCATGTAGTATTCGATGAGCCAAACATAAATGTAGAAGACATTGAAGAGTCGGTGATAAGTGAAACATCCAACCTTACAGAGAGTCCCTATCTTCAAGTCAGGCGGGGATTATCAATTCGAAGAAGATGAGATAGCTGAATCTCAAAAGCGGTGGAAAATCTGCACGGTGAGTGATCACGAGAGAGTCGACCACAAAGAAACAACCGCAAGTCGATCAATCCGGCTAACTCACTCCAACTCGATGTAAGATGGCCGAGAGACCATCCACCGTAACTTGTCATTGGAGATATAAGAGAAGGTGTCAAGACAAGATCCGAACCCAACAAGAAGCAATGTTCACATGCTTCATCTCGCAGATAGAGCCCAAAGATGTGTCACAAGCATTGGACGACACACATTGGATTCAAGCTATGCAAGAAGAGTGAATCGAGTTTGAGAGAAATAAAGTATGGGAATTAGTACAAAGACCCATACATCAAAATGTTATTGGAACCAAATGGGTATTCGAAATAAGATGAACGAGGAAGGCTCGTGGTAAGAAACAAAGCAAGATTGGTAGCCAAAGGATATTGCAGGAAGAAGGAATAGATTTTGATGAAACATTTGCTCCCGTAGCAAGATTGGAAGCTATAAGGATGTTTCTTGCCTATGCACAGACAAAAATTTCATTGTATATCAAATGGATGTAAAGAGTGCATTCCTAAATGGTCTATTGGAAGAAGAAGTGTATGTTGAACAACCTCCAGGATTTGAGCGAGAAGACTCTTGGAGACAAGGTATACAAACTCAAGAAAGCCCCTGCACGGATTGAAACAGGCACCAGAGCATGGTATGATACCCTGTCACAATTCCCCGATCGAAAATGGATTCACAAAAGGAAAAGTAGATAGAACACTTTTTTAATTCAAGACAAGAGTATCCGCTTGTTCAAATATATGTGGATGACATCATTTTTGGATCCACTAACAAAGAGTCAGTGTGAAAAATTCTCAAACCTCATGCAAAGTAAATTTGAAATGAGCATGATGGGAGAGTCGACATTCTTCCTTGGACTTCAAGTGAAACAAGTGAAGGATGGAACCTTCATAAGTCAAACAAAATACACCAGAGATTTAATGAAGAAATTTGGTATGGAGGAGAAGTCTTCTCAGTAAAAATACCAATGAACACATCAGTCAAAATGGACATGGACGCAGATGGCACGCCTGTAGATCAAACAAGATACTGAGCACTTATCGGATCATTGCTCTATCTCACGGCTAGCAGCCGGACATCACCTTTTTTGTAGGTGTATGTGCAAGATTTCAATCTGCTCCAAAAAGAGAGCCATATGACAATGACTAAGAGAATATTGAGATACTTAAAAGGAAGCCAAGAAGTAGGCCTATGGTATCCAAAGGAAGGTGGATTCAAGCTAATTGGCTATTCGACTCGACTATCTTTGGATGCGAGAGTGGACAGAAGAGCACTTGAGGCACATGTCAAATGCTAGGAAACAGACTAATTTCTGGTTTAGCAAGAAGCAAAACTCAATAGCCACCTCTACAAATTGAGGCGAGAATACATAGTCTGCAAAATTGTTGTGCCCAAGTCCTATGGATGAGACAAAGATGGTGAGAGATTATGAAGTTGAAGAAAAAGAAATTCCAATCATGTGTGATAACACAAGTGCAATTGCAATCACTCAAAATCTGTGTTGCACTCAAGAACAAAACATATAGATGTCGATATCATTTCATAAGAGATCATGTTGAAAAGAAGGACATTATCTTGGAATATATCTCAACCGACAAGCAACTAGCCGACATCTTCACAAAACCATTATGTGAGTTAAGATTTGAAGAACTCAAACATGAGATGGGGCTAATTGAGCTAAGTCGAGACACGAGAAGAATCAAAGAAAAGAAATTGAAGGAAAGAAGGTGAAAAAGAGTGAAAACAAAAATTAGCTCAAGAATCACCAGATCGGAAAGTCGGCTATACCAAGTCGGTGAGAAATTTGAGTCACTAAGAGAAATGTGAGAAGCGAGAATCAATTCGGCTAAGAGATAAGTCGATTAACTTATGAGCAAAGTGACAAAAACGCAAATCGTTTTGACTTAGCGGGGAATGTTTTAAGAGACACGTCAAAGATAATGATGATGTGTACGGACATAAAGCCGCACACCAAGCCTATGATTGGATATAAATCTGCCGCATTAAATACGAGACATGAATCGCTCAATATCGTGCGAAATCCAAGCCGTTGATTTCGATCACGATTCAAAACCGTCCGCACGCCCTTTCATAAACCATATTTAAACCATTTTTCGTCCGTTTCTCTCTCACACTTCTAAAACTGTTCAATCTCTCTCTCAAAAGGCAAAGGCAAATACTCTCAAACCCTATCAACCTTCAAATCTATTTAATTTTTCTTGAAATTATTCTAAGAAATGGCACCAACTTATGACTTTACCAAGTTGGGAAAACAAATCCCACACCGGTTCGACCGTGGATTTCGACGGAATGGTGAAGCAGGGGTCCGACGACACCCTAGTGAAGAAAATCGCGGAGAAGTTAGAAACGCCGGGGATCAAAACCGTTTCTATTTGGAATATCCTATGACCTATGTGGAGGAGGTCGCACAATTCTACGTGAATGATGAGATTCACGACGAAGGAATCAAGTCATCCTTCACGGAAGCGGTGACTATCACCGCCAAGGATTTGGTGAATATTGCTCACTACCGGCAGAGGAGCATCCGAGATTAAAGAGGTTGATGTAAACTTGGCCGACGCATGGAAAGAAATAGCCAAGTCCGACGCGTTCTTTGACAAAATAATATACACAACAAACAAGAGATCGGCTTTGAAGGAGGATTATCACAAATTGTTGGACATTGTTGCCAAGTGTATCGACATCAATTTGGCGCTTTGACCAATGTCAAAGGCAAAATTGATTGTGATGGCCGCAATCATCGAGGAAAAGAAGATAAACTGGCTGAGTTTATCTACAGCAGATCGCTTTCTGCCCGAGGGAACAAGTCCTTCAAAGAAGATGGGTCATTTGGAGGATCTTCGGGATATGGCCTGGTGATTGGCCGGCTATTGGAGGTGAAAGGAGTACCTCTTAGACATGGGAAAACATTCCATGTTAACAAGAGGATGTTCGAGCTAATCTCTCTCGGTGCTCGAAGCGAGCGTACGCCAAGAGAGGCGACACAGTGAGGGGGAATCGGTGACCCCAAGACACAAATGCCTCTCTCTCCAAATTAAGAAGATCACGCCCCCGCAAAGAAAGAAAACAAACATGCTCCCGCCCTGCAGCAGAGTCACCGCCAGCGGCCGTGTGTGCACCCGCCCGCAGCAGCGATCGAGAAGGACTCACAAATTCCTTCTCTCGATCGTCAAAAGGAGGAGAACCGACAAGCCTAGACGGCGGCTCCTCGTAAACAAACACAAAGACGGCCCCACCGCCCAAGACTCGAGAGGACACCGTCTCTCGAACCGTAAATCCCTCCGGTACAAACTAAGAGACGAAGAAGACTTGTAAAGCAATCGAACAGGAGAAACCAAATTTGAGTCGCCTACTCGGCTAAGCACAGATACACGGAGACTATGAAGAAGTAGAGTCTCCGGATGTAATAGATGAAACACCAAGTCTTTGAAGGTGATCAGCAGAGGCAACTCAAGACACAACAGTAGCTCACACAAATTGAAACTCAAGAAGAACCAGCCCAAGCAGAGATAGTGATGTAATGATCCTATCTCCACCTTACCCGACATCCAAAATCGTCTGCGTGAGTGGAGAAAATGGAAGTTGAGCAAGTCAAGGGAACAGTTCCAACGGCCTGAATTCATAGAAGAAGAAGAGGAACCGCTAAATTTCCTCGATTATCTACGTGCTCCTAGCTCTAGATGAAGACAAGCGCATGGATATTCTCGCAGATCTACAAGGACAAGGAGAGAGAAAAGCAAGTGAAGAAGCCGAAGCACGCGAGAAGGCAAGTATCCGCCTCTATCTCCGGAACACGTAACACTTCCATCCTCTCCTTGATGTCTTCTCCGAAAGTGATGAGGAACTGAGAGAATGTCGCCGCCACGAAGAAATGCGATGCAAAGAAGCATTGCATGAATCAAGAATCCTTCACGAGCAAAGACCGATGGAGGGACCAGGAGAGTCCTCCAAAACACAACTGAAATTGATCCAATAGGAGTGGTTCAGCAAATAGCCACCGATGTTCGCTACCACTTCCCAGCCTAACTCGGAAGGCAATAAGGAACTGGCGATGAAACCGGGCTAGTGGGGACCCTAGTCGAGCAAATCCCTATTGAAGGTGTGCTACCACCGCCCCAACGGCTGAACCATCAATTGCACAATGAGTCCGGAGACGAGTGACCCCACTCCAAGTCACTCACCGGTGGTGCGCACCGGGGGAAACTCCCTCCACCGCAAAGCAAGGTCGGAGGATGCTTTGCAGATGACTCGACAAATAAGCAAGGAGGCAAAGAAGAGAAATTACAATCACAAGAAGAACATCAAGTTGCCATCAACGAAGCTCGCAGTTGAGACTGTCTCACCGAGGTGCCAACTACTTTGAAGGCTAATGACGCCGCCGATGCAGTCGAGGCACATGAAGGAATGTACCCGGGAGTTAACACTGGGCGATGAAAGCGCAATCCATGGGGTTGAGACTCCAATGGATGCCATCAAGAAGACCCTAAGACAAGTGACATGCCGAAAGGGAGGACAAGGCCTCGCAGCAGAGAGACCGCTTGGAGGAAATGAAGGCCCACGGGAGGTTGAGACTTCCAGGGGTAAAGAGGTCAAGTAGAGAACATCCCTCCCGCAATCATTGACCCATCCGAGAAGGAGATCAGCGCACTTCATGATTCCCAGGACAACCCCGATGTCACCTTTCTCGGGATCATAAGGCGAAGAAGAAGTTTCGAGTCAACCCCATGACAAATCCAAAAGACTCGGTGTGGATGTTCCAGGCACGAGCAAGTCCGATCCCAAGACTACTCGTCGGACCTTTAATTTTGATGATGAGCCACCAATGGAAATCTCATCATCGTCCGATGATGCTTCCGATAAGGCCGAGGACCGTCTACTCAAAAGGAGAAATCACTGAGACCAACGGTGTTAATTAAGTGAGGCTCGGCAAGCCGAGTCCCATCGCACCACAAAACCCTGAACCGAGACCATTGCTCCGGCTTCTCAAGATGCACTGGATCGATTCCCAAAAGAACTTCACGCCCACCGCTTATCATCGAACAAATCCCGGTTGGCGGTGATGAATCCTTTGTGGAATCTTTCCCTTTCTCACTTTGGAGATACGAGAACTCCACGAAGAGTCGAAAATGAGCAAGCACGCTATCGCTGCACCACCTCCCGTTTTTCACTCAGGCACCATTGTTCCGGCCGATTTTGATTTCGACAACAGTATGGCCATCACCGCAATGAAGAATCGGTGAAGTTAGAGAAGTGTTCAAGGCACTCTTTGCTGAAGTTGAACGAATGGAAAGGCATCAGCCTCTTTGGACATGCGCTGGACAACAGAGATGCCAACCTTATAGCCGACTTGAGAGGCATCACGATCGGGGTAAGGGAATGGTGGCAACAAAGAAGAATCAATGCGTGTGGAACAGGTGAGATACTTGAGAACCTTATTCAACAAGTCTTTGGTGTGGAGAGTGAAAATGTTGATGCGAAACGAAGTCTGGGAACACATTGAACAGATGCACGAAGCTCACACCGCCGAGATCAAGGCCGCTGCGTGAGCTGAATGCAAATGATATACAGCGTTTGGAAGAACACATGACAAGAAAATTCAGCCTTCTCATGGCCGAGATGAAGCGATTTGTGAGAATCCAACGCTACTCGGTTCAATTCGCGGCAAAGATACAACGCAGTGAGACTTGAAGCAAAATTCAACCATCGAGAAGACTCGACTTCATGCTTGCCAAAGATGTTCCAGGGTTCCTCTATCCTTTGATGATGCCAAAAAGGGGGAAGAGGAATACCTTAAAGCGAAGAAAATCAAGTTTGAAAAGAAATGAGCGGTGACAAGGGAACAAATTTGAGAAGGGAAAATCGGTGAGGAAATTTTGAAATCAAGAAAGGAAAATCTTGAGGGGGAGGATCAAAAGATATGACCTTAATGATTGCACAAACCCCCCAACAGGTCCCGTCGGTGACATCATAAGCAAACTCCCCGTGACTCGCCACTCCAACACTCAGATCAGTATCTATGGCCGAGAAGAGAAAAGCAATTGAAGCAGGGGATGAAGGAGGTGGAAGGAAGAATGGATGCCAGGGTGATGAACATTTTGAAAGAACACGGAGGCATTCCGGTTGACAGAGACACGTATGCCATTTCGTGGATGTCGGGAAAGAGCCAAGATCGATTGATGAATTCAAAACGCTCGAATCAAGGATATTTTGCAAATATGTCCATGGCTCAAGCTTGGGACTGTACTAGGAAAAGGGTCTCACATTATGTGAAAAGCCGACAGCATGCCCAGACAACCTAAGAAATACTCTACTGGTCACTCCACCGGGCACTCACCGGAAAGAAGAAGGCCCCAAAGACAAAGATACACCCGCAGGTAGAGGAAGAAGCGGCGAGTGGAGGAAGAAGCTTGCACCAGGCCTCTCGCCCAAGAATATTGAATACGTAGATCCAGGAAAGAAAGGAGGGATCTCTTCACGGGGCTGGGCTTGACCAAGTGGCAAATTTGCGAGTGGCAAAAACTAACGCCGAGTATGCAAAAAGAATAGAAGAAGAGAACAAAAGACAGACTCGGCTATGGGAGGAGAGACAGAAAGATTAAGAAGAGATGAAGTGCCAGGAAGGCATATGAAAAGAAAAAGAAGGCAAATTGATGACGAGAAGAAGAGAAGAAGAGAAGAAGATCGATCAAGATGAAAGAAGGAGATAAAAGGAGATGAAGTGTTCTTTGTCCAACCCTTCGTGTATTTTATATGTAAATACATACAATGTAAGTCTTCCGTAATAATGCTATAAATTTTTTTGGAGACAATTACATACTACGATACACCTTGTAAACAATTGTGTTAAGTACAAGAATGATATGATCAATAAAAAGATTGATTATGCGCATACATTCTATGTCAATACACTATCAGTATGTATCTTTGTTATTTGCATCTTTGTATGATTTAAGTTTTGGCATCATCAAAAAGGGGAAATTGTTAGGAATTTTATTGTTTAGATTTTGATGAATGCCATGTAAAACTTAGAATAGAAAGTTGGCTCCCCAATTCTTGCTTTGAAATGTATTGTAACAATTAGAGCCGCAAGCCGAGTTAAGTCGCCTACGCTCCAACTTGCAAGAAGACAATCAAGGCTTGAAGGAAAACTCTGCGTGAGACAAATTTGAGTACAACAAAGAAGAGACAGAACTCGATCAAGAAGCGGTGAGATGCGGCTGAGTGGAACATCGTCAAGTCAACTCAAGAGAAGCCAAGTCTCAAGTCAAGTGGAAGAGTCATCCAATGATTGGAAGTCGACTCTAAGTCACCTGGGAAAGCAAGGAAATGCAATCAAGTCGAGATAATCGTAAAAGAACCGTTTACGTAAATCAAGAGATTTACTTAAACAAGTAATATCTCCATACTACCTTTCTTGGAGTGCTCACCCTAAGCGTGCAAAAGAAATGAACCAATGGGAAGCACTACACCGTGTCGACTCAAAAGGTGATAAAACATTTCATACGAGGAAATGGCAATTCCAAGAACTCGCAAAACCAACGATCGCAAAGTGATTTTCAAAAATGAGCCTATCTCTTCAACGGGCAAATTTTTGAAAGTTCACTATAATAGCTGAGGAGTTTGTTTGAGAAAAAAAAAAAAAAAATGAATGACACACGTGAGATATACAAGCTTATCAAAATCGAAACATTCTCAATCCTCAAGCCTACATCTCAAGTACATCAATCCAACACTTACCCGTGAAGGAAAGAGAACTTCAATCGGTTGAAGAGGAAAATATCGAAAACAAGGGGTCTACATTCCAAGAAGGATTGTAGAAAGGTTCAAGGTCGAACCAAGTCTTAAGCTTTTGGAGGGCTTCGTGATCAAATCCAAAGTGCTTGAGCAAGTGAGTCAGTAGCAAAGCGCACTGCCTGTGAAGAAGCCGAGTCGCACGAGAAGCCACCGAGTGATCAAGGCGTCTCAGATCGAGTCCCAAAGGATCAAGTCATTTGTTGTGATCAAGACTTGTATCCGGATGTTACCACTTTGTAAACCGATCATTACTTAGTGGATTCCTCCAGGAGTTGGAGAAGAGAGGAGTAGAAGAATTACCCCATCTTGAACCTCTATAAAAACCATATTGTGTCATTTACTTTACAAAGATTTAAATATCCGCACTTTTAATTGCTTATATCTGCCGATAAATTTGCTATCCATTTAATAATTTACAAGTACTAAATCAAGTCAGTAAAACTTGCTTAATCAAACTTAAGGGTGTTAAGTCTTCCAATAAAAACAAAACCACAGTTGAGTCAATTTATAGCCAACAAATGAAGTTACTCTATTAATGTACTCAAATTGAGTCTCGTTGAGAGATTAACTCTCTTGAGTGACTAATTCGACTGTCCATCAAGGACACTGTGTGTGTAGAACTCAGAGATTTAAAAGGCCTAAATCGAAAATTTGGTAAGGTTTATTCAACCCCCTTCTAAACCTTACACTTACACCCTTGGGACCTACAACTAGTCGATGCTACCCACTTGGATAGCTACCCAATATAACCAATTTATTTTTGGAAATAGAGCAAATTGTGGGAATTTGAAATCAACATATACAACCAATTTCTACAGTTTGAGAATTGAACAATATGTGACAATAATTTCAAATGAGAAATTCAAGTAATTATATGAATTTAGAAATATATTCATATCAATATTAGTATGGGATAATTACAAAAAGTACCTTCGAGGTTTGATTCAAAAGATTAAAATTAAGAGGTAAACGCAATGTTTTTATAAATATGAAGGGGGGTTTTGAAATATTTTTTGGTTATAAAGGGTTTAAATTGTAGGACCCCGAAATTTTGACTACTTGTAATATATATAACTTTGTATATGAATATATTTTGTATGGTATTTTCCTATAATATTTCAGTTTTGATTCATCCTGAATTTTAGGGTGGAATATATATTAAGAATAATATGTATTTTAGTTTATTTAAATTGTTAAAATTTAAATTCTAGGCCTTAATTGAAATATATATGTTTATTTAAATACTTAATTTAACATAACTAATTTGTTAAGGGGTCAAAACGTAATATGTCCATATTAGCCTATATGTGTATACACCATTGTAATTATACAATACAATCAACCAATCACAATAAGTTCTTGAAAGTCAGGTTGGGAAAGGCGGTGGAAATAGAAACTAAGTTATTGGCCAAATTAGGAGATATATCTAGTCAAGTGGATAACCATCTAGATAAACCACTCTCACAAGAAGAAAAAAGAAAAGAAAGAAGAAGAGAACGGGCAGACAACATAAGAAGAAGAAAGAAAAGTGATCAATGGTTTGATTTCTCGCTTTACTTATGGTGGTGTACAATTCTATAGTTTTGAGGAAATTAATATATATATATATATATATATATATATATAGGATTGGTTCAAATGAGACCAATCCTTTAGGTTAGTCCATAAGAACACTTATGGACTATTAATTGATTTAAAATTTTGGATGGTGTAGATCATTTTAGTTAATTTAGGCATATAAGGGTATAATTATTTTTTTATATTTAATTAGTTATGTTAATTGGACGGTTATTAGCTATTTTTAAGGAAACATAATCCTACCTTTTGATTACCCGATTTTTAGGGAGGAAAAATCATCAACTTCAAGCGTTTTTTCTTAATTGATACTATTTCCGCGATATTTGTGAACAAATGTTTTATTGTATACTTAGATCGGTGGACTTGTATACTTAGTCATGTTTTATTATATATTTAGTACGGTGGATTTGTATACTTGGTTCAAGAGAATCGTATTCTTAGTTATATAAGTAGTTTAGTAAGTAGTTTAGTGAATTTGTATACTTAGTTATGTGGATTTGTATACTTAGTTATATAAGTAATTCAAAGTGTAATTGTATACTTAGTTAAATGTTATGTCTACTTAGTATTATTTTAATGTATAGTTAGTTCAATGTAATTGTATACTTAGTTAAATGTTTCGTATACTTAGTAAAGTTTTAATGTACAGTAGTTTAGTGTAATTGTATACTTAGTTAATTATTTATGTATACTTAGTAATGTTTTAATGTATAGTTAGTTTAGTGTAATTGTATATTTTTCATTAATTGTTGCACGATTTTGTTGCCATATTTGAATAATTTGCAGGTTCGAATGGGAAGGGAGAGAAAGGAAGGATGAATTGCTTGATTATGGGGACGTGATCAATACAAAATCACGCCCTAATTTTTAGGAGGCGGTTACTATATTTAATTTCCTGGATTCATATTTTATCCCTTTTGTATACTTACTTATGAAATGTTGTATATATTGTAATATATCTTGGTCATTGATTTACTATTTTGATGGTATATATTTAGTCCTATGGACTAACCTAGAGTTCTGTTTCATTGAATCCCCTACTTATATATATATATATATATATATATATATATACACGTAGTGTTTGACTATTCCTTTGTTTAGATGTAAGAAATCATAACAATTCCTTTAAATTGTTGTTTGGTAAACTACAAATAGTTTAATACTAAATCTGATGCTTAAATTTTGTGATATAAATAAAATTTTAGATTTTGTATTAGCACCACCACTGTGCGTAACCTTTGGATAAATTTAGGGTACTTAGTTTAATAATCAAGTTAATATTCTATTATAATCTAATTTGGTTGCTGAATTCAAACTTTGGTAAGATTATGCTGCTACTTCATATTTTATTTATTTTATCTTGTAAAGTTAATCCCTGAGAGGTTCTAATTACTAGCCTAATTAAATGTCTTGGAACCTTAGTTGTATTCCAAATAAAAATAAAAATAAGAAATAGTTGTTACCTGATGATAGGAATCGAAAAATTCTAGTATTCAATACAATGTTAAGATAATGACTATTAAATGGAATCCGTCTTATCTGAATTAATCAAAGAATACAGTTAATTATTTACGAATGAGTTACTTGGCTGAGAATTGTTGTATTGAGATATATTTTGGAATTTATATTTAAGAAATAAATTAATAAATCTTTTCCATATAATTTAAGTTCTTATGTAACTAATATGAATTCCAACACATAAAGTAATTATTTAAAAAGACTTTTAATTATGCACGGAATAATAAGGTATGGAACTGAGAGTCTCACTATATTTAGGTGTAATTTATGTATTGTCTTGTTTGGTAAGTGTCGGGCCTTAGTGTGATGCGGATAGGCTGAGTTCGGCCTGGTCGACAAGGGTGCGATCTTAAAAGGTTCTACGCTATTCACAACCAAATCCCACCGCTTAAAGACGGAGTGTTCGAAGGTTGAAGTGGGTCGTAGGATCGGTATATTCAAATATGACTTCTCCCAAGCCGCGAGCCCCGGCCTGGGAGAGTCGTGCCGTAGTGTGGTGCAATAAGGGGCAAGGCTTTACGCCAACGTAATAAAGGAGCGATAAGGGAGAACGGGAATTACTTACCGTTAATGAATGGTCCCTCCGTTAATGTGATATTTGGAATAATTATGATATAGATTGGTTAAGAGATTAATTGAGTGACTGTTCTTTCTAAATTAAAATGATTGTACTTGTAAAGAATAATTGAACGTCTCTCAATAATAAACTTTTCTAAAAAAGACACACATGCACACGCGCACCCACTCACTGAGGGTTTCTTTTTACTCATATATATTTTCCTAAAAACTTATTTCAGGCGATAATCCAGAAGACAACGAAGTAGTTGAGGGATTTCCCTGATCTTACTAGCTAGTGCCAGTTACGGGAGTTTGTTGCTAAATATTTGATGGATCGCTATGTTTATATGACGTGTTTTGGAGAGAACAATGATTATAATAATAGTTTTATTTATAGAAGTTTCAAAATCGGGTTAGCTTTTCTTGTAATTTTATTACGATGTACGTTGACTTGTAATAGTTATATGAATATTCTCGCTCTTTTGTTAATAGAGATGATAGATTTTGATTATTATAGCTTTGTATGTTTGGGCGTGACGGAAGTGGTATCGAGCAAAGGTTTGTAATAAATTTTACACCTATGCCTACCAGGATAGGATCCATGGATAGTAGTTATGATAAGTGTATATTTTAGTTATAACCTCATGACTTTAATATAATAATCTCTGTAATTTTAAGATGTAAATTTTAGCAATTTATTTGATTATTTTACTAACCAAGTTCTAATGCGTATTAAGGTATGACATCATATCCCGAGTCATCCACTAGAAACTCTAAATTTAGTTTAACCCTTAATGATCAATTGAAATGGGCTCGAGAGCAAATCTCCAAGTTGGAAGACATAGTGAGAAATTTGTTAGAGGATAATGAATACTTGTACCCAGACGTCAACAAATGGGAATAGCTCTTCTAAATCGGGAGGCGTTTTTGTGCAACAAATAGCGGGGGGACAAGTGATTCAACATAAGGAAATTAGATAGATACACTTCAACATCAAGTGGACGACCTTCGGGAGCAATTGGACCACATGACAGGTTACGAGATTAGATCCTCCATCAACTGGATGCGAATCGTGAGGTGTATCAAAGAAACCCTAGTTAATATACGAGCACGGTATTTTGGTATAGGAGATGAAATTCCGGGGGTTGCAATAGGACCTAATAACCAGTTAGTCCACCCAACACCTCACAACATAGAACGCAGAAGGGACCTGAAGATGATCTCAAGAGGAGCCTCATGGACGAAAAGCAGAGATTGAGGAAGGAATGGACGAAGTGGATGAAGATGTACATAGTGATGTAACTAATGAATACGTTCGTAGCGGATAGGACTTATAAATTTTGTATACGAATATCGGAGGGGTGAAATGTATATATAGTAATTGCTAATGGATACAAATAGTAGTACTATCTACTTGTAGTGTGATAGATGTGTCGAATATTGTATATAGTACTACTATCATGAATGTAATCGTCACATTTTGTGTATAAATGATGATTACATGTGATTGTTTGATTTAGTTTAAATGTTGTGTTCTTACATCTTATGAATAATTACTAATTTTGCAATATAGATGGTGATAGACGTGGTCGAGGAAGGCCCCGATTAAACCATCGGGATGAACCTCAACGACATCGTGAGCGAGCTCCCGCACATGAAGAACCCCAAGCACACCCACCCGCCACAGAGACAACCTAACGACACAAGCCTTGCAATAAATATTGCTATTTATGCAACAACAAGCAAATCAACCCCAACATCAAGACCCTCCCGAGCCGGTATTGGTTGCGCGCGATAAGATGTTGGGATGATTTTTAAGGTTTGACCCTCCCGAGTTCCTAGGCAAGCCTCGATGATATCAAGGTCGGCGTTGGTTAGAGAAAATGGAAAGCATATTCTCGGCGTAACAATATACGGAAAAGCAACAAGTTACATCTTGATTTTTACTTGATCCGTTTTTCGCTTTCAATGTACATCTTCATGTACGGGTTGCCCTATAGAGTGACCGGGCGAGCACGAGACATAAGTGTTGTCCAATTTTTGTCGAAAATAAACTTCAAGAAATACTCCAAAAAATTAGTAAAAATATTTAAAAACGATCGGGAGTATTTGGACAACATTTTCAAACATTGTTTTGGTATAAAAACCCTTTAAAACAAAATCATCAAAATCAAGATAAAAACATTTAACAAACAATCTCCCCCTTTTTGACGACTACAAACCAAAACAATTTTAAGAAATATTAAGAGGTCGATTTTTGAAAACAAAAATGATTTTCCAAAGAAATATAACTAACCATTTGAAGCAACCAAATTTCCAAATAAAATAGCCTCAAGGAAGGGAGTAAATATTTTCAAAATATTAGTAAAAACTCCCCTATCAACATGCATATCAAGATAAACAAATAAGCAATCATACAAAAGTTAAAAGCACAACTTTTACAATGTAACTAAAAGAATTACGAGCTTAGAAGCTCCCCTGTCAAAGATAACCATAAAACAAGTATCATAAGTCCAAGATATATCCAATGGACTAGTTTATAGCCAAAGCTTTTAGCTTATAGCTTCTTTCGCAAGCTTATTTTTGCTTTTATGAGCTAATGAGCTTATAACCTATTTCTCCCCTTTGGAATCATTAAAAAGAATGTTAGCACGATAAAAGTATCATATTATCATGTCAAAGTGCGCAAATATATCGAGCTATAAAAGTTTAAGCTTCAAGTCCCAAAGGCTAAGGAAATAATAAAACAAATGACTTATAAGGTTTGTAAAAGCTCTTTGCAAAAAATGATCTCTATAAATATGTAAGCCTTTTAAAAATGAGAGAATCATGAGGGTGATGAATTTTTCTTTGAAACATTTTATCGAACACTTGGCGGGCATCAAGTAATAAAGAAGATGTGTAGCCATTTGAAAAATTAGCCAAGCCAATATATCATCACCAATTTGCACAAAACATCATTCAACCAACTACTCAAGAGTATCAACAAAATACCAAGATAAAAACTTATTCTCAAGGGTTCAACCCAATTGAGATAAATCTATCCAACTAAGCAAAATAAACAAGGCATTACAAATGCCACCAAGCAAAAATTAAAAGAAGCACTTTTACCATCAAGTACTTCATACCTTTCATCCAAAATATCAAAAATGCCATCATGCGTAAGAATATTTTTACCATCAAATACTCCATCAAAACCATTACCACAAGAAATCATAAGCTACTAGCACTCTTGCTAGTTCATCCACTTAAAAACAAACAATCAAATTTCATTAGTGCAATAGAGTTTTACAAAATAGTTCATTACATCATAAGAAGAAAAGACATGAAATAAAGCAAGAAATAGCAATAAAGTCGTCAATCTTCACGGAGGAGAAGCACGCATTTGAGATGAGGACTTTGATGAACTTCTTCAATTTTCCAACCGACTTTTTCAACTTAGAATTCTCTTGACTTAAAGCCTCATACCGAGCTTCATGATCCTTTGTTCGCCGAGTTGGGCTTGAAAAGATCCCCGAGAAGGTTGGGCACCGGTATTACCTTCTGGATTGCCTTGTTCTTCACCCAAGCCAATCTTTTCGACTTCTTCATCATCAAATATATCATCGGGTTTTGAGATGAAGATCCTTGGTGTCTCCTCTGGCCATTTTTGTAGGGCAAATAGGCATATTTTTATGCATTCGTACTATTTGCAAAATATTATCAATATCGAAGTCATTATGAATCATCTCCGAATTAAACTCCGATGATGGTAAACCCAAATGCATGAGAAGTTTGCAAATCCAATTTCCCATAGCAAACTTCTTAGTCCCTTGCGTAATCGACTCAATGATGCGTTGAATTAAAATTGCACCAAAGTTGAGCAATTCCTTCTTGCAATTTTATACGTAAAAGGAAGTGCATATTACTCAAGCATTTTCCCAGCCTTTTCCACAAATGCAATAAGCTACAATTGTTGAAATAATTCTATTCTCAAGAGACATAGCCAACAACGAGTATTGTGGCCGAACGCCCAAAAATACCTTAACATCTTCCGATGAGACACCAAACATCTCATAATTCCAATTTGTGCACCCAAAGTAATCCCATCCTCCTTCACGGACATCCAATAACCGACATATATCATTTGGAGTCCATCTAAAGTGATGACCTCTAACGAATGAGTTCATAGCAACGGGCTTTCTTTGAACATCATACTCAATCCACAAATTTGCATAGAAATGTAAAATCACATTATCATCATATAAAACAAAAGGATGCTCCCATAAATACATCCATACTTGATCCTCAAAAATCCCCGAATAGTCGATAATCACCCGAAAAAGTACCAAATCGACAAATCTTTGTACGCGAATCGACTTGCTACCCAAGTCCAAATTATCATAATGCCATTCCGCATATTTATTGATAAAATTAAGCACATTCGCTGAACGCGGAGCTTGAGGGATAAATGATTTCTTACTTTTGGCCCAACGACAATGGTCAAGTGAGATAGTGCCACAAAGCTCGGTGATTTGAAGCCGTGAAAGTTGGGGGTTTTGATTATTCTCATGATCTTGAGCTACATTCCTTTGGGTAGCTCTAATTTCGCGTTGTTCGGCCTCTTCTTGCCGACACCAAGTTCCCCGTCCGGCCTTTCTACACTTAGGATTGAGATTTCGATCGGTAGAATTCCTGGAGATGCCATAGATGTAAGATTCTTGCAAAATAGAAGTGATTAGCAACAAGAATCACAAGATTTGATGAAGAATTGAGATTTGTAGGTTGAAGAAGAATGACAAATCGCGCAAGGGTTTGGGGTGTTTTTTTTGTGTTCTATTATGAACCGAGAGAACATACATATTTTAATAGGGCGTAGGTAGGAGGTTGACTCGAAGCAAGTTAAATTTGAGTGGAACGATAAATGTGAAGCTAGTTTCCAAGAATTGAAGAACGACTTAAAACAACACCTATTTTAGCACTTCCCGAAGGAAATGAAAACTTTGTTGTCTAAAGTGATGCTTCCAAGGAAGGATTGGGAACGAGACTTATGGAGAATGGAAAGGTAATCGATACGCATCAAGTAAGCTCAAACCTTACGAGATGAACTATCCAACATATGATCTAGAATTAGTGGCTATTGTTTTTGCTTTGAAGAAATGGCGACATTATTTATATGGAGCGTCATTTATTTACACCGATCATAAAAGTCTTAAGTATTTGTTTTCACAAAAGGAATTAAACGTAAAGCGCAAGTGGAGATGGATGGAACTTTTAGAAGACTATCATTTTTCCATTCAATATCATCCCGGAAAAGTCAATGTAGTGGCAGATGCTTTGAGTAGAAAAGTATGTTTGGCTAGACTAATGATCAGAGAATTGAAATCGTTAGAAGAATTGAGTTTTTGAATCTTGAAATAACATGTATACATCTTTTATGTGCTAACATGTCAGAAGACCTACCTTGTTGGAAGAAATAAGGGTGTCACAAGAGAAAGATCTCAAGTTCCAAAAATTAAAAGAGAAAGTCGTACAAGGAAAGAGACCTAAGTTTAATATAGGGAATGATGGAATCCTACGATTTAGAAATCGAGTATGTATATCCAACGACGAAACATTAAAGAACGAGATCCTTGTCAAGCTCATCGCTCGAGGTATACAGTTCATCCTGGTGGAAACAAGATGTACAATGACTTGAAACAACATTACTGGTGGGCAAATATGAACAATCAAGTTGCCGAATATGTTTCAAGGTGTCTAACTTGTCAACAGTGAAGGTCGAACATCAACGACCTTCTCCGGGCTTCTACAACCTCTACCCATACCGAATGGAAATGGGAATATATAACTATGGATTTTCACGGATTTGGGTGATAGTTGATAAGCTTACCAAATCAAAGATACTTTCTTCCTATTAGAAAGACAAATAGTCTCCATAAACCGGCTCAAATATACATTAACGAGATTGTGAGACTACATGGTATACCTACTAACATTGTTTTTCTCATAGAGATCCAAGATTCGTATCCCGATTCGAAAAGCCCGCATGAAGCTTTGGGAACCAAGCTAAGCTTTAGTATTGTTGCTCATCCTCAAACCGATGGACAATCCGAGAGAATCATCCAAATACTTGGAGATATGCTTTGAGAGCATATGCGTTAGACTTTCAAGGAAACTGGGATTCTCATCCGCCCTAGCAGAAATTTGCGTACAACAATAGTTATCAAGCAACAATGGGGATGGCGCCTTATGAATCTCTATACGGAAGGAAGTGTAGGTCACCCGCTCATTGGAAAATTGATGATAAATGGACTCCTAAGAAGAAAAGTACTATGTCGTCACCATTTCCCAAGCTCGATCTAGTGTAAGAAGCTATCGACAAAGTTCGAATAACGAGAACGAATCCGCACAGCCTCAAAGCCGCTAGAAAAGCTACACGATCAAAGAACAAAAGATTTAGAGTTTACAATCGGTGATGAAGTATTTCGAGATTGTCTCCACGAAAGGGTATGATTCATTCCGGAGGGGTGGGAAATTAAGTCCGATACATTGGACCTTTTAAAATACTTGAAAGAATAGGAACCGTAGCTTATCGTTTAGAGCTTCCGCCAAAACTTGCGGGAATGCACAACGTCTTTCATGTCTCAAGGCTAAAGAAATATCATCCCGATCCGAGCACATAATCAAGGACAACATTCCTCGAGTAATGGATAATTTGACATACGAGGAGAAACCGCTGCGAATTATAGATCGTCAAGTTCGAGAATTGAGAAACAAAGGCATTCCCTTGGTTAAAGTAGTGTCGCAAAACCACGATAAGCTAGAAGAAGCCACTTGAAAAAAGAAGAAGATATGCGAAAGCACTACTCGAAATCTGTTTCAAGAAGAGAATATGGAGACCAAATTCTTTTAAGGAGGGAAGGATGTAGGACCCCGATATTTTGACTACTTGTAATATATATAACTTTGTATATGAATATATTTTGTACGGTATTTTCCTATAATATTCCCAAATTTTAGGGTGGAATATATATTAAGAATAATATGTATTTCGTTTATTTAAATTGTTACAATTTAAATTCTAGGCCTTAACTGAAATATAAATATGTTTATACTTAATTTAACATAACTAATTTATTAAAGGGTCAAAACGTAATATGTACATATTAGCCTATACGTGTATACACCGTTGTAATTATACAATACAAGCAATCAATCACAATAAGATCTTGAAAGTCAGGTTGGGAAAGGCGGTGGAATTAGAAACTAAGTTATTGGCCAAATTAGGAGATATATCTAGTCAGGTAGATAACCATCTAGAAAAACCACTCTCACAATAAGGAAAAAAAAAAAGAAGAAAGAAGAAGAGAACGGGCAGACGACATAAAAAGAAGAAAGAAAAGTGAGTGGTTTGATTTCTTGCTTTACTTATTGTGGTGTACAATTCCATAGTTTTGAGGAAATTAATATATATATATATATATATATAGTGTTTGACTATTCATTAGTTCAAATGTAAGAAATCACAATAACTCCTTTAAATTGTTGTTTGGCAAACTACAAATAGTTTAATACTAAAGGTGATGCTTAAATTTTGTGATATAATTAAAACTATAGATTTTGTATTTAAGATAATGACTATTAATCAATTCTATAGATTTTGTAAACTACAAATAGTATTCAATACAATGTTATGATAATGACTATTAGATGGAATCCGTCTTATCTGAATTTAATCAAAGAATACAGTTAATCATATACGAATGAGTTACTTGGCTGAGAATTGTTGTATTAAGATATATTTTGGAATTTATATTTAAGAAAATAAATTAATAAATCTTTTCCAAATACTATAATTTCTTATATAACTGATATGAATTCCAACACATAAAGTAATTATTTAAAAAGACTTTTAATTATGCACGGAATAGTAGGGTATGGAACTGAGAGTTTCACTATATGTAGGTGTAATTTATGTATTGTCTTGTTTGGTAAGTGTCGGCCCTAGTGTGGTGTGGATAGGCTGAGATCGCTAGTTAGACAAGAGTCTGCGTTCTTAAAAGATTCTACGCTATCCACAACCAAATCCCACCGCTTAAAGACGGAGTGTTCTCAAGGTTGAAGTGGATCGTAGGTCGGTATATTCCGAATCACGACTTCTCCGGGCTTGCGAGCCTCGGTGTGGAGAGCCGTGCCGTCGTGTGGTGCAATAAGGGGCAAGACTTTACGCCAACGTAATAAAGGAGCGATAAGGAGAATGGGGTTACTTACCGTTAATGAATGGTCCCTCCATTAATGTGATATTTAAAATAATTGTGATATAGATTGATTGAGTGATTAATTGAGTGATCGTTGTTTTTAAATTAAAATGATTGTAATTGTAAAGAATAATTGAACGTCTCTCAATAATAAACTCTTTTAAAAAGCCACACATGCACACGCGCACCCACTCACCGAGGTTTCTTTTTCCTCACGTATATATTTTCCTAAAAACTTATTTCGCACGATAATCCGGAAGACAACGAAGTAGTTGAGTGATTTCCCGATCCGACTAGCTAGTGCGATTCACGGGAGTTTGTTGCTAAATATTTGACGATCGCTATGTAAATATGACGTGTTTTGGAGAGAACAAGAATTGTAATAATAGTTTTATTTATAGAAGTTTAAAACCGAGTTAGCTTTTCTTGTAATTTTATTACTATGTACGTTGACTTGTAATAGTTATATGAATATTCGCTCTTTTGTTAATAGAGATGATAGATTTTGATTATTATAGCTTCGTAAGTTTGGGCGTGACATAAAAGTTAGACCAAATAAAACCTCAATGGTATTTTTGTAATTTTGAAAGTTAGCTCGATTTTTTTATAATTAGGTCAAACCTCAAGGGTATATTTTTGTAATTAGCCCTATTAATATTAAATTGGAATAGAGTCCAACTTGAGTCGATCATTGATTCTCAAATTCAATGTTATTAAAGTACATAGAAAAAAAAAAACTAAAGCTAACCAGAAATACAACATATATAAAGGACAAATTGCTTGTGGAAGATATTCAAACATGATAAATACCTCGTAACAACAAAAATAAAGACGTTATTTTATTGAAATGCAATAGTGAAGTTACAAAATCAAAAGAATAACAACTTCACAATCCGGAATATAAAGGAAAGGCACTTCAAGTAATATACATTGACGAGCAGCACACTTTACCAAGGTAGAGTTTTTGTTAGATCCTTAGAAGGATTATTATGTTTTGAATGATATATGCCATCAAATCTTGTCTCCCAATAACATACTTTGTCTTCAACTTCACAGAAAGACAGAGACCATTTCGCACTAAAAACAGTAATAGACGCCACTTTCCCATTCCACAGTAGATCGCAGAAGTACACATCTGCAAAAGAACTAAGGCACGCATAAAACTTAAATTCCTGATTTGTAGTAATCATATGAGTTCCTTTGTCATCATCTTTATCTTGTGCTTTACAATGCAACGTTAATGATGGAGAATTTGGGGAAGATGATTGACATACGAACAGTATAATGTACGAGACCATAGCAATTAAATATGTTTTGAACATCTGATGATGTTGCTTGAAGAAGAATGGTGGAAATGACAAAAAGTTGTAGCAAGTATTTAATCATTGTATAACAATACACGTTTCTAGTTGAAATTGGACTTTAATACATTTTTTGGTCTTTTTTTGTTGATTATATAGACGAAATAGTTTGGTTAGGTCAACATTGCAAAAATCTAATTTTGGAAATTGAGTGGATTATATGGAATTTGAAATCAATTTAAACAATCAATTAATTAATATAATCAATGTGTAATTTTGGAAATTGAACAAATTGTGGTCATCTTTCAAATAAAAAATACATGTAATTCATATGATTAATTGTATTTTATATATACGGTAAAGCCAATAGACAATTTGCCATCATGAGTCGAAAAGATTCTCCTTGAAAAGTTGTAAGAAGTATTTAATAATTGTGTAACAATACATGATTCTAATTGAATTTAGACTTTTAAACCTTTTTTGGTCTTTTTTGTTGATTATATAGACGAAATACTTTGTTTAGGTTAACATTGCAAAAATCTGTTTTTGGAAATTGAGTGGATTATATGGAATTTGAAATCAAATTATAAAATCAACTAATTAATAGAATCAATGTGTACTTTTGGAAATTGAACAAATCATGTGGTCATCTTTTCAATGGAAAATACAAGTAATTCATATAATTAGTTGTATTTTATATATAATACTATAAAAACATTTGACAATTTGCCATCATCATCAGTGGAAAAGATTACCTTTAATTAGGAGTATTAATTACTGTTTGCAGGAAAATAGGTGGATCCCCCCCCTAATACCAATTATAATAAATGCCTTGGACAGGAAAATCAGATAAAGTATTAGAAAAATATATATGTGAAAAATTGAAATGAACCCGTTATTACTACAACATTGTTGAAAAGACTTTTATATTCCTGCCCTAATCAATCGAACCTAGTTCTTACTAATTACGTGCGGACCTTAGTTTATCTCATCATATATATCAGAAACATATAGGTTTTTCCGCGTCAAAAAAATATATAGGTTTAAAAAAACATATACAGACAAATGCACTTACAATATATATCTATCAAGTAGGGAGGATCAAGTGAGACCATGTCTCTAGGTGAGACACAATGGACTAATCTCAACCATCCCTCACTATTAATCAATGAGTATGATTTAATGGATAAAAAATATATTAAAATATTAATTTAATCAATATAAGGGTAGTAGGGTAAAATAACATAACAAGTTAGTTACAAAAATGGAATCAAATCTCTTTTCTCTCATAAATCTCCCAATTTCCCCAAATCTCTCTCTCTCTCTCTCTCTCTCTCTCTCTCTCTCTCTCTCTCTCTCTCTCTCTCTCTCTCTCTCTCTCTCTCTCATTCGTCCATTAATGCAAATAAAGAAAACTGTGAAGAACTCGAAAATTACAGTTCATGAAAATTACAGAGAAAAAACAAGAAAAATCGGTGCAATATTACAGAGAAATAACGAACAGTGAGTTCGAAAACTAAATATGCAACAAAACTCAACTAAATATGCATTATCTGAAAACTATCTATGCAGTGTAAAAAAACTAATATGTAGTACAGTATATCCAACTATGCAAGACGTCATAAACTATGCAACAAAATCAACTAACTATGTGTTATCTAGAAACTATCTATGCATTGTGGAATAACTAAATATGCAGTACATTATGTAACATCCCATTTTTATAATTTCCAAAAGCAACATCCCATTTTCATAACTAAATATACATTATATTGAACATATTTATGCAGTGTAGTATAACTACATATGCAGTACGTTATATTCAATTATGTCTTGTTTTCGTGAAAAACAAAGTGCCAACAAAATAACTAAATATGCATTATTTGATGTCTAATTATGCAAAGAGAAGAAGCCTAACTATGCTGTAAAATAAAAATATTTAGAAAGAAAACATGTTCCTTAAATTCCGCCACAAAATCCGGCAGTGTCAATTTCAGCCCATAAAATCCGCTGGGACCACTAATTTGAATTACAAAATTACAATCTTACCCTTAAAATCAGCGAAAATTAGGAAATAATTAAAAAAACTGAATTAATCACATCCCTTCATTTTTTAAGATCAATGGATAAGATGAGTCCACACTGCCTCACCTAGGGAGGGTGGTCTCATTTGAACCAAATCCCTATCAAGTATTGTTAGAGAGTTTTTATTGGGCTATTCTCCTATCGACCGTCTAACGAGATATATTTTTTGACGGGTCTAAATACCCGACCCATATCCCCACCCCATGACTAGGTCCATGCAAAAAAAAAAATCGAAAGCACAGCAACATTGTGATTGGAGCCCTAACTGTGTTGCACCTTCTACAACCAAATCAACCACCACCGCCCGGCACCAACCTCCGTGCGCACCTACACCGCATGCTATTTTCCATTCCGCCATCTCGCAGTGTACCACCACACCTCCTTCGCACCGCCATCGATCTATGAATCGCGCCAATCCTAGTAGGTATTGATTTTTGTCTATATTCCTAATTAATAGGTAAATCCGCATTGAACAAAAGTCGGCAAAAGGTGCAACGAGAGACAACTTGAACAATGACATAGGTAAAAACGGTGAAGGTTACATATTTTTCATTTGGTTCATTATTAAAAAATGTGAAGTTGCATTAAAATGTTTGGAAGTATTAAATAAAGGTATTAGAATTTACAAAATAAAAAGTATATATTTTATAATTAAAAGGGACAACTTTTTTGAAAAGTAACATAAGTTGTATTCAAATGTATTAGTAGTATTAAATAAAGGTATTAGACTTTACAAAAAAAAGTATCGACTGGAGTGGCTGATCTTATTATGTATTTTATTTCTTAGTTTTTCCTAAAATGTATTACTTTTAGGTGTAATAGCACTAATAGATTCCAGTGATGAGATTGACGTTTGATAAATGTTTTTATCATGATTTTAATGATTTTGTTTTAAAGGGTTTTACACCAAAACAATGTTTGTAAATGTTGTCCAAATACTCCCGATCATTTTAAAACATTTTTACTATTTTTCGGAGTATTTCTTGAAGTTGATTTTCGACAAAAATTGGACAACACTTCTGTCTCGTGCTCGACCGGTCGCCCTATAGGGCAACATGTACCTGAGATGAGCTTTGGAACAGAAAAATGAGATGGGAGATTAAAATGGGACGTCGACCGGTCGACCCAGAGGTCGACCGGTGGGGGCGATCAGTCGGCCTAAGGGCAACCGGTACCTGGGAGTTGTGTTTTGAGAACAGACCTCTCTGTTTCGTATTTTGAGTACCCCCAACCAGTCCACATAGGGGCAACCGGTCGGACCTCCCGTCGATTGGTCCCCTTGTGTATTTTCGTCAAAATTTCATTTCAAACTTATCTCTACGACGACCGACTACTCTTTTGACAAAGAAACTATTCGTTGAGTTTTCAAACAGCTTTTTCCCTAAATGTGGGATTGATAACATCTATAATCTTGATTTTAAATGCTTTCTTTTTTAAAAATCACTCCTCAAAGAGGAGCCAATGTCTGGAAATCAAACCAAGACCTTTCCTATAAATAGAAGTTCCATTCAAGCAACAAGATACAACACAATATATAAGCAAAAAAGCATAAGAAAACTCATTGTCAAATACTTTGTTGTATTAGAAAGTCAACTTTCACTTGCACACTCTTGGGGTCTAGGCTTTCCGTTCTTGATTACACTTGCACTCAATATTTGTATTATCATTATCGAGTTGTAATCTTGATTTTTATCAATCATCCAAACCAAGATATCATTGTTGTTGTTCTTGTGGTAAGAGCACACTGGATGGTCTTAGGTGTTGAAGAGTGTGGTACTCTTCATAGGTGGTGAAGAAAGATTTTGGTAATCTCCTTGAAGGTGTTGTAATATGATTGTGGTAATCCTCAAAGGTGGTGTTGTATTAATTGTGGTAATTAATAAAATTTCTTTTTCTTTTTCGAAATCCATCCCGGATATACTGGGTGGTAGAGAACGTAGTCCCTAGGTGGGGGTGAAGCTCTTTAAATTTACATGTGTTCTTATTTTCCGCCTTTTTAGTTTCTATATTTGCTTGTTCATTCAAATAAGAGGGCATAATTTGAAAAACCGGCATAATATATTCACCCACCCTCTAGATTATCGTAGCCACTTGACTAACAAGTGGTATTAGAGCCAAACCCTTTGACTAGCTCGCTCGAGTAAAGAGGAAAGATCAATGGCTACGAATGAAGCTTATCTAACCATCGGCGCTTCTACCAACAAGCCTCCGCTATTCGACGCCAACAACTACGCATTTTGGAAAGGCCGAATGGAGTGCTTTCTACAAGGGTGCGGGTTTGACATTTGGAATGTGGTGATTGAAGGAGTTGCTCAACCAACCGAGAAATTGGAAGACGGCACCTCAGCTCCTAAACCTTTCAAGGAGTTCGATGAAAATGACAAGAAGGCTTTCTCTGTAAAGGTAAGGCCTTAAATATTTTGCATTGTTCTCTTATCGCCACCGAGTATAATCGCATAAGAGGTATAAGGTCGGCATATGAAGTTTGAGAAAAATTGGAAACAATATATGAAGAGACAAAAAAGGTCAAACAAGCAAGAAAAATCGTGCTTGTTAAAGACTTTGAAAATTTCAATATGCATGATGGTGAAAGCATCTCAAAAATGGTGGAAAGGCTTGACAACATTTTTAATCCTCTTGTGGCCCTCGGTAAAGTCATCTCCGAAGAAGAAAAGGTGACTAAGGTATTGAATGCACTTTCCAGTTCATGGTTCGAAAAGGTGACGACAATCACGGAAACTCAAAATCTTGAGACACTCAAGTTTGATGAGCTCATTGGGAACCTTCTCATATATGAAGTCTATCTCAAAGAGAGGAAAACTCCAAATAATCCACCTATCAATCGGCACGCAAAATATTATTAAATGCTTAAGATCTTCTTCTAATAATGTATATTATGCTAGTGATGAGGATGATGAAGAGATTGCCGCACTTGTCCGAAAAATTTGCAAAATTTGTGGACAAGAATAAAGCAAGGAAACTGAGAGACAACTCGTGTTTCAAATGTGGAAAATCCAGGCATTACATAGCTGATTGCCCAAAACTAGTGGAGGAAGAGCAAAAGAAGAAAAAGTCGTTTCCGAAAAAAGAAGGCTTTGAATGCGGATGTCAAAACTTAGGATGAACTACTTGCCACATCCGATGAGGAAGAGGAAGGCGAACAGGGTCTTATGGCCATAGACGATGATAACAATGAGGTACGCCTAATGCTTCATTCTCTTCTATAAATGATGAATTGCAATGTGACTTTGATGAATTGCAAAATGAATTTCAAAATTTGATTGTTTAATACAATAGTTTGAAAAAAAGAGCATAAAGAGCTCAAACTAAAAAGGATAAATTGTTTACATCTTATAAATCTCTTGATAAAGCTCATGCCATTACTCTTTCTAAAGTTTGTACTCTTGAAACCGAAAAACAATCGCTCACTAATGATCTTGAATGTTTAAAAAGGTAGTGCATTATTTTAACTTAAGTACGAGTAAAGGTACAAAGATTTTAGATGCACAAGGAGGTGAGCATTCCAAATTAGGACTTGATTATAAGCCATTTCAAAATGTTTCAAAGAAAATGACCAATGGCCGACTTTTCGACGTGCTAGTAATTCGCATAATCTTAATTGCTTCTATTGTGGTAAAGTTGGACATTATGCTAATAAATGCAAAATAATAAATAGCTCTAGTCATATTGGAGACCCAAAGGTCTCAACTCTAACCCCATGGATCCCAAAATTATAGGGTACCTAAAAGAAATTCTTTTGTAGGTATAGGGGCTATAACAACCATGGAGGATTCAAAATGGCTCGTGGACATCGAATGTTCACACCATATGACCGGAAGGAGAGAACTTTTACCAACATCAAGCTCCAAGAAGAGGGTATGGTCATGTTCGGGAATGGCAAAGGAAGAATTCTTGGAAATGGAGAAATTGGTAACTCTTATTTCTATGAGTAATGTTCTTTAGTAGAAGGGCTTAAGTTCATTAGCCAACTTTGTGATTCAAATTATGATTTTTTTCTTTTAATAAAGAAAAATGCCTTATTCTTAAAAATGGTGATGTTATTTGTGAAGCAAATAGAAAAGGCAATCTTTACAAAATTTGTACAAGTGATTTGGTTAGTCAAAATGTTTCTTGTCTTGTCGCTAATAATGATTTAACTAGTTTACGTCATAAAGCGACTTGGACATGTTGGATATAAGAATTTGAAAAATATTTACGTAAACCAACATGTAAAAGGACTACCCAAATTGAATTTTGAAAATCTTGGCTTATGTGACACTTGTCAAAAGAACAAATTAGTTAAAAGTAGTTTTATGCCCAAAAATGAAATTTCCACAACCAAGCCTCTACAACTTCTTCATTTGGATTTGTATGGGGATATTACGACAAGTCTAAGTGGAAAATATTACACTTTCGTTATTGTCGATGATTTTTCTAGATACACTTGGGCTATTTTTCTTGCCAATAAAAGTGATGCCGTTAATGAGTTTGTTAACTTGTGTAGACTTAGTAAGAATGAAAAGGAAGAAACTATCAAGACAATTTGAAGTCATCGAGGTGGAGAATTTGATGGTGAATTTAGAATCTTTTGTGAAACCAAAGGGTATGCACATAATTTTTCGACTCCAAGAACTTCTCAACAAAGTTGAGTAGCCGAAAGGAAAAATAGAACTCTTCAAGAGATGAGTCGGTCAATGCTCAATGAATTCTCACTTCCAAAATATTTTTGGGCCAAGCCGTAAGTACCGCTTGCTATGTTATAAATCGAGTTTATATTCATCCTAAAATGAATAAAACTCAATACGAGCTTTGGAAAGGAAGAACTCCAAATATTAGTTATTTCAAAATATTTGGATGTAAATGTTTTATTTTGAATACTAAAGATCACTTGGACAAACTTGATCCTAAGGCCGATGAAGGTATATTCATGGGGTATTCAACCAAGATCAAAGCATATCGGGATTACAATAAGAATAGTATGGTTCAAGAATCAATTCATGTCAAATTTAATGAAGCCTCGGGTGTTGAAAGGATACCCAATGATGAAAGTGATGAAGAGGATATTATTGAATCCATTGTTCAAAATGATGCTCAAAATGATCAACCTTCTACCTCAAGTGATCCATCATCCACTTCAAACGTTCCTCATAAAGACAAAGGTGATACTTCGGATCTTCCCGTGGCATTGAAATTTAAGGAGATCACCCAAAAGATTCATTATTGGTCATCCCCTTGATAAAGTGATGACCTAAAGAAAATTTGCCGAGAAAACTCTTATATCCCAAAAAGAGCCTAAAAATGCTAAAGAGGCTAATGAGGATGAGGATTGGTTTTTAGAAATGCAAGAGGAGTTAAATCAATTTGAAAGAAATGATGTATGGGAATTGGTACCTTGTCCTCCATCTCAAACTATCATTGGTACAAAATGGGTATTCCGGAACAAACTCAATGATCAAGGCAACATTGTTCGAAACAAGGCAAGGTTAGTAGCTCAAGGGTATTGTCAAGAAGAAGGTATTGATTATGATGAAACATTTGTACCGTAGCACGTTTAGAAGCTATTCGAATTTTATTTGCCTATTCTTGTTTTAAAATTTCACGCTTTACCAAATGGATGTTAAATCCGCATTTTTAAATGGTTTTATTCAAGAAGAAGTTTATGTAAAAGAACCTCCGGTTTGAAAATTTTTCTAGGCCTAATGATGTTTATAAATTTAAAAAGACCTTGTATGGTTTAAAACAAGCACCCTCGTGCATGGTATGATAGACTTAGCTCTTTTCTTTTGCAAAATGGTTTTACTAAAGGTAAAGTTGATACTACTCTCTTTGTGTTTGAAAAGGGCAAGATTGTTTACCCTGTGCAAATTTATGTTGATGATATTATTTTTGGTGCTACTAACGAATCATTCGGCAAGAAATTTTCTAAGTTGCACTACAAGAAAATGACTTTTAATGACGGAAATCACATCACTATTAGGGATGGCAAAATCCCCGCGGGGAACCATCCCCGTTGGTACCCGAGCAATATGGGATGGGAATCCCGATTAATTCGGGGTGGGACGGGATGGTGATTCCCCGACTTTTTAGAATCGGGATGGGACGGGGGATGGTATTTATATCCCTCGTCCCATCCCCGTCCCTCGTTTTTGATAAAATGGGGATTCCCCGTCCCCATCCCCATTCCCGATACATATATATTATATTTATTTATTATTATATTAATTCTAGTTATAATATTTATTAAATTTAAAGACTAAACTCTTAAGTATTTATAATTTTCATTGTTCTCATTAATTCTTTTATGTATTGTTTTATAATTTTTTTATTTATTTTAATTATTTTAAGTAATTTTTTTATAATTTTTTTAATTAAAAATTACAAATGGGGAACCCGATTCCCCGTGGGGACCCCGATTCCCGTGGGGACCCCGATCCCCGAATGGGGATTCCCATCCCCGTCCCAAATGCACAAAATGGGGAATGGTACGGGGATGGTATTTGGGATGAGATTCTCGGGATGGGGATGGTATGTCCAATACACCGGCTCGCCCTCGCCATTGCCATCCCTAATCACTATATGTCCAAAATCTGTCATTAAAGACTTTTAATGACGGAAATTTCCGTCATGGACCCTTCATTACCGCCTCTCCTAGGTAAAGTAAATAATGACGGTAGATTGGTCCGTCATTATTGTTTTAATATATTCAGTGACAGAATTATCCCATCATTAATAATTAACTTTAAATGATGACAAATTTCATTATTAATTACCTTTTTGCCTCTCAGATTTGTTATTTGCCCCTCACTAAAAATTAATTTACCAATGAAATAGTAATTACCCATTAAACTTCATTATTTGTAATGAAATTCACATTCATTATTTATATGAATTGCTCATTACATAAAAATACTATCATTACTAATAAATATGAATACTGCTACGTATTCATAACATAATTAATTAAACAACAAGGTTTATAAAAACAACTAAATCCATACTTACTAATTTATTCAACATATATACAATTGTAATTTGTTCCAAAATATGACTTCATCTCCATGGATAGTTAATACTCTCTAAATCTACTCCATTCTCTAAATCCATTAAATGGAGTACAAAATTATTTGAACACAAAGGCGAATCACTCCGTTGCTTCAAACTACAAGGTACCAATCTCATGATCAATGCTTGAATTTTCTTTATGAAGCAACCTACAAAAAAAATTAATAAAAGAAAGGGATTATTCCTGTAAAAACCAATAACATACAATGGCTAAAAATATTAAGAAATATGATGGCCAAAATCATAATCCATAGATTAAGCTGCAAAGGTCAAGTGAACCATATTATAATTGCAACAAATTATAAAGGCTAGAGAAGTTGTTTGTGCTAAAGGAATTGCACATTTGTGTTAGTCCTGATAGGTTCCCGAGGTCAGGTGGTAAAGGGCCAGAGAAGTTGTTTGTGATAAAGGAATTGCATAAGTAAAATACATATATAAGACATTCAAGAAGACAATCCAAATTGAAGAGGAGTTTCCAATTTTTGCATATGAAAGCACCTAATTATAAGCAACTTGCATGAAAGCATACTACTTTTTTGGTTAAATTGTATTAATGAAACTAAAGGGAACTCACAATGATCTTAAGTCTGTAAGCAGTCCAAGACTCCAAGTTCCCCTGAAACTCCCCTTTCCCCTAGAAGCTCTCCTAATAATGCATTTATGCCAAGGCTCCTGAAAGTATGAAAACACAAATTTTCATGATTTTCTTCATTTAAACACTATTAAAAAAGTAAGAGAGAAGAGAGAGAGAGATGGTTTTACTGCATGCATAGTTGTCAAAAGCGCGCCTAGGCGTCGCCAGGCGACGCCAGGCGGTAGGCGACTCCAATACCGCCCGAGAGTGACTACAGCGACAAAAGTGAGGAAGCGGTCGCCGGGCCGCCAGGCGTCGCTTTTCTTGAGGCGATAGGCGAAAAAGCGACGCCTGGCATGCTGGGCGTTTTTGTGTTTTCCAGTTTTTTTTTATTTTTTAATACAAAGGGCTTTTAAGTAAAGTATGTTTTAAAGTCTTAAACCCTAAACATAACCCACTAGTCCCACTACCCAGTCAAAGATCATTCACTGCTCTCAAAGAAAGAGCATGTAGCGCAGTACGCCGCTACAGTACGCGCGCTACAGTCGCGCTGCGCTACAGTGCACAACCTAGGTATTTTTCCAAATTTTACTTGTTTTTCAGTGTTTTTTTAATTTGCAACTACATTTGATATTAGCTCTTTTAAATTTATGGGTAGTTGGTTTTTTGTGCTTTAAGTTTTAAAATGAATTTGTATTTCTGTTTATGATCTATATTTATTATTTATTTATTTTACCATACCCGTTTGTGGCTATATTTTTTTGTGTTTTAACTCTTTTAAGTCTATGGGTAGTTGTTTTTTTTTTGTGTTTTAAGTCTTAAAATGAACTTAGATTTCTGTTTATAATCTATATTTATTATTTAAATACTTAGGATGGGATTGAATTTTGATGTTGTTTTGTTGACATTATATTATTATCACTATGCTTTTGTTGCTTGATGATTTACTTTAGTATGATTTATTATTTTTGTTGTTGATGTTTAGAAGAATATAAATATATAACATGTTTTTCTAGTTGTTGTCGCCTTGCGTGGCAAGGCCATCGCTTTGTCGCCTAGGCCATCGGGCGCTAGGCCATGGCTTGTCGCCTTGGTGTCGCCTATCGCTTTAACAACTATGACTGCATGCGAATGAGATTCCCAATGGTCACGGGAATTGGACCTGTCAAATAATTTTGGCTCAAATTTTGTAATATAGAATATGAAATTAATGTTCAAGTATCAGAAAGAACTGAATGTATCCATTTAAGAGAATGAACATATACATCAGTGAGATAAGTCAAATTCCAGAGCTCATTTGGAATTGGACCGGCAAGTCGGCAAAATCCACTGCATAAATTCTCCTGTAAATATAAAACCATATATGATATAATCAATTAATTTCACACCATGGACTATATCACAGAAATTAAATTAGAACGTATATATGTGAAAACACATACTCTTGGTGCAGTAAGTTACGCCTCAAATATATTCACTTACCGAGCCGTGATGTGGCAAGTAGAGCTATTATTATCGGAGCAGTCACATTTAATGCCTGGAGTTATGTTTGCAATTTCAGTTGCATCATTGGCAACACCTACATAATTCACCACTAATGTTCCATTGATTTGTGGCTGAAATCCCACATTGCTCGAACATGGTGTACACAAGAAATGAAGATGAAATACTACATCACAACAAAACTCAGTCATAAAAAAGCAGTTCATTGAGACAATTAACCATACGAATTATATCATAATCAACTCACCAAACAAACAAAAACCAATAAGTATCAACCACAATTACACCAATCTTTCTTTTCATTTATATTTACAGTAAACAATGCTTTAAAAAGGTAAGCATAGATAATTAGCTGAATCCAAACATTCAGAGTTTCACAGGTTTTAAAACAAAAATGAATTACATATTAACATATTTCCTGTTGTTATCTCGAATTCATTGAGTATTATTATTACAAAATCATTCATCAATTCACCAAAAAGAACTGGGATAGTAGAAGAAAGTAATTACTTTAATGATTCGTAGATCATGAAAGTTGGCAAATACGATGACATCGGATCTAATAAAAATATGCATCAAGCCAATTAATGTTAATTAACCATAATTTGCTTCAAAAAGTAATATACAAACAACAGAAAAAATAGTATCCAAACACCAACAAAAGAACCCTAGTCTCAAATCCCAATTTCCAGAGTCGACAATTACAAAACTCTAACTTACTGGGTTATTGATCGGACGAAACTCCATGAGAATCGACATATTCTAAGCCTGTATTGATCAAATTTCATTATCAATTTTAGTAGCATAATAATGAAACTGAAAAAAAAAAATAAGAGAGAAGAAATTCCAGAGTTACAAAACTAAACTACAAGGCTAAGCGAACGAAGCTAGAAGAAAATACTAGCGGCGATGACAGACATCGGCTTAAGACAACGATGTGCAGGTAGAGATATAGAAGAGACATGAGGGACGAGGGTAGAAGTTAGAACGAGGAGAGAGAGAGAGAGAGAGAGTCAGAATGAGAAGAGAGAGGACGATGGTATAGAGGACAAAGGTTATTTTATTTAGATTGTTTAGTAGAATAAAATTTAAGAAGTTTTCTTATTTAATAAAAAGTTTTTTTCTATTTTTTAATAATGAAAACTATAATTGGAAATATATGAAGCCTAAAATTTTGTAACCAATAATGAGGGGAATTTTCTTGCACATAAGTAATGACGGGATTATATATTAATAACTAGGAAATTAAAATTTCCTTATTAAAAATTCAACTCTTTAACTACCACATTTTTTACCCTCATAAAAACTTCACAAAATCATGTCTTTAATTACGGTTTTTTCATACTCTCATTAAATTTTCGTCATTATTAATTGATATTCTCATAGTGTTGATGCAAGGTGAACTTGAGATGAGTATGATGGGGGAGCTCAACTTCTTCCTGACTTCAAATTAAGCAATGCTAATAAGGTATCTACATTTCACAATCAAAATATACAAAAACTTTTGAAAAAGTTCGGTATTGAAGAAGGAAGAACCGTCTCTACCCCTATGGCAACAAATGTCAAAATTGACAAAGATGATAAAGGCAAGTCCCAGTAGATGAATCAAAGTATCGAGGTATGATTTTGACTTATTTGTAATATTCTTTATGCTAGTTTCATATGATTGTGATGAATGATTAATTATAATTTATTGAATGTTGTTTGAACGATTTGATGATGAAAAATTTGGCTTCATTACATTTACAAGGGCCTTATACAACTTATTCCTTTTAACGCCCACAACGTGTTCGATGAATTATCGCACGCAAAAAATTGCAACGTTTACATGGCTCTTATGCTTTCAAGTGTCTTATATATTTATTGAGATCATGTCTTGCCAATCAAACGAGCATATGGATATCAAATGATCAATTTCTTCCTTTTCTAGTTGGATTTTACGCCTATTCTTAAAAAAAGTTGATAACTCCACTCTTTGGCGCATTTTGATATACATGTATGGTGTTTTTATCGCCCTAACATTATTTTTCATGATTCCAAAGGGGGAGAAACATGAAATTGGCTCATTAGCTCAACGAAGCTAATAAAAGCTCGCGAAAGAAGCTATAAGCCATGACTTCTTAAAGTCATGTCGTGAAGTATACTTAGTCCATTGGATGTATTATGACTTATATGCATGGATAATGAGTGTTTTTGACAGGGGAGCTTCTAAGCTCTTGATATTTTGTTTAGATTGTAAAAGCTAAGCTTCTAGCTTAAGAAATATTTCCTCTTGATGTGCTTGTTGATAGGGGAGCTTTAGTAAAACGTTTTTGAAAATCTTAACTCCCTTTTATTTGATTATTTTGCTTAACTTGTTATTACTTTAAAGGGATAGTTTACTCCTTGACCGGAAAATTGTTTTGTTTTCAAAAATTGTCCTTCTTAAAATAGTTTTTGTTTGTAATCATTAAAAAGGGGGAGATTGTTTGATAAATGTTTTTATCATGATTTTGATGATTTTGTTTTAAAAGGTCTTTACACCAAAACAATATTTATAAATATTGTCCAAATACTCCCGATCATTTTAAAATATTTGTACTATTTTTTGGAGTATTTCTTGAAGTTGTTTTTCGACAAAAATTGGACAACACTTCTGTCTCTTGCTCGACCGACGCTCTATAGGCAACCCGCACTCTAGGAGATGAGCTTTGGAACAGTAAAAATGAGATGGGAGATTAAAATGGGACATTGACCGGTCGACCCAGGTCAACCGGTGGGGGCGACCGGTACCTGGGAGTTGTGTTTTGAGAACAGACCTCCCTGTTTTGTATTTTGAGTATCCCCAGCCGATCCACATAGGGGCAACCGGTCGAAGCCCCCGTCGACCGGTCCCCCTGTGTATTTTCGTGAAAATTCCATTTCAAACTTATCTCTACGCCGATCGGACTACTCTTTTTGACAGCAAACTATTCGTTGAGTTTTTTGACAGCTTTTCCCTAAATTGTGGGATTGATTTCTAACAGCTATAATATTGATTTTAATTGCTTTCTTTTGCAGAAAATCACTCCCTATGGAGGAGCCAATGTCTGGAAATCAAACCAAGACCTCTCCTATAAATAGAGGTTCCATTCAAGCAACAAGATACAACACAATATATAAGCAAAAGCATACAAGCAAACTCATTGTCAAATATCTTTGTTGTATTTTAATTACTTTCACTTGCACACTCTTGAGGTCTAGACTTTCAGTTTTTGATTCCACTTGCACTCAATATTTGTATTATCATTATCGAGATGTAATCTTGATTTTTGTCAATCATCCAAACCAAGATATCCTTGTTGTTGTTCTTGTGGTAAGAGCACACTTGGGTGATCTTAGGTGTTGAAGAGTGTGGTACTCTTCATAGTGGTAAAGGAAGATTGTGGTAATCTCCTTGAAGGTGTTGTAAGAGGATTGTGGTAATCATCAAAGGTGATGTTTTATTAGTTGTGGTAATTCATAAAATTTCTTTTTCTTTTTCTTTTTCGAAACTCATCCCGGATATACTGGGGTGGTAGAGCATGTAGTCCCTAAATAGGGTGAAGCTCTTTAAATCGACGTGTGTTGTTTATTTTTTGCATTCTCGTTTCTATATTTGCTTGTTCATTCGAATAAGAGGGTAGAATTTGAAAAACCAAGCATAATCTATTCACCCCCTCTAGATTATCGTAGCCACCGGGACTAACAAATGATGACATCAATAATCACAGAGAGCAGGGGGACAATATCATGTTGATAGATGCTAAAATTAAGAAATATTTTTTGTTTGTAAAGAAAGTTTTACAAATACATTCAAAAGTATTGTGTTTTATGATCAAAAGTATTGTGTTTCATATATTTCCCCTATTAATTATTTTCTTCTCGTTAATATAACAAATTTGACTTATTCTCTTATTGGTATGAAGAGGATTGATATGGAACATATATATGTACATCAGACGCAACCATGCTTGGTAGCTTGGTTTTAGTATTTTTAAAACAATTACAAGATGCAATGAAATTAGTGTTGTGACAGAAAAGTATTATGTTCCCGTGAGGGATCTACGCGATCCAAAACCCAATTGAGGAAAAAATAAAAAAAAAAATTATAATACATGGACAGATGTGTAGGATATCATTGGGGGCAAAGTTGAACAACAATGGTCTTTAAGAAATTGGTGACGATAATATGTTGTACAACCACAAACTCACTAGAAAAGAGTGGAGTCATTTGCATCGTTTTGTAAGCGGTTATTACCATGAAAAACTAATCCTATTGGGAAGATGATTTCTTCTAGAATGAGAAACATTGAATCTTTCCAAACGTGGTACAAGATGAAGGGGGTGAAGAGTGCATTGGTCAACAATCAAATATCACTTGAACTTTGTGAATCATTTTAAAATGAATGCAATAGAGGTAGGCGATGCACAAACATTGATTGATATGTTGTACCAACAAGATGTCAAGATCAAGACTTCTTTTTCAGATTTAAATTAGTTGATATGGGGAAATTGTGTAATCTATTTTTGAGGGATACAATGATGAAGGACGATTACAAGATATATGGTGATGTTGTTGTCTATGACACAACATATCGAACAAATAGGTATAATTTGATTTGTGCTCCATTTGTTGGGATCAATAATTATTGGAAGAACATAATGTTTGGTTGTGCCTTCATATAGGATGAGAAAATCAATCATTGGAGTGGATTTTCAAAATTTTTAGAAATCAATGGAGGGTCAATGTCCTATATCAATCTTTACTGAGATCAAAATCTAGCGTTTGAAAATTCAATTGAAAAGGTATATATTACTATACAAGTTGCACTTGTTTATATGTAATACTTTTATGAGACAAATACACTTACCCATCCAAACTATACCGATTTTTATACTTTACCCTACAAACTTTAATTCGTGACACTTTGCCCCCGAACTATAAAAATTATTACACTTCACCCTATATGGACAATTTTGTCCCTAGGTTTTATCCTTTCTAAAACAATAGTTATAGTTATCCTTTTAAACCCCAATTTGTAGCAAACTACTACATAATAATAAATTTATTGCAATAATCAATAAACATAAAAGTTTTACTCCATAATCAATTTTGTTTTTCGGATTTTTCTAGAAATGAAAACCTTTATTTTTCTATCCCATATTTTGTTCGTGGCATTGTTACACCTACTTAGATCCAGTCTCTATTCGAGGTTTTAAATGGATCATGTCAAAGTTTCCAAATTTATAAACTCAACAGACATAATTCAATCAAAATTCTCATTTCAAGTATAATCCGTATACAAATTAGGTCTATAGATCAAAATGAACACCATTACGACCATATCGGCCAAACATGCTTCCGTAAAATTAATAAATACCTTAAAATTCATACCTTCTTTGACCGAAATAGCCCCGGGTGAGATGGTTCGCAACACCACCAAAAGAGGAAAATTATCGCCCCGGATCTTTTTGACAAATAAATCCTCACTGTTCAACCTCAACCTCCCGGGGAAGATGATTTGCAAATTATCCAACTCCTTCAAAGAATCGTTCAACACGGCCTTAGTTCGTTTCCTACTCCAGGCGTATAAGTAATTCTTAAACGGGATGGATTGATAGTACATTATGAACACATGTTGAAGCAGAAAGCCTTTTTTTTATTAAGAACTTATAGAAATATTTATTACATTAGTAATCTCCTTTTGGGAGGAGAAAACTTGTTTAGCCTCTCATAGATGAGGCTTGCACTCGTAAATACATAAAACTTTAAACTTAAAACACTAAGCTAATACAAATTTCCACTCAGAATATATTATAAGAAAACTAAGGAAAATGTTCGATGTCCTCAGCTTCCTTCAACTCTTGCTACTTATAGAGATACGTCCGGACTTCAAAGGCGGACTTCAAATCTTGTTGATGGGTAAGACATCACCGCTTACGTCATACTCCTAAATTATTGCCTAGTCGCTTTTTCTTTTCTTTTCGCGTGACTCATCCCATGTGTTGTTTGTCGGGGAATCTTTTAAAAATTTGGTTTGCTTGGTCCCCGAGAATAACTCATTTTGTGAGCTGGGCCCTTGTCCTTTACAACTGCATGGTCTTGTCAGTCGGGTTTGGGTCGGAATCCGTTCCCAAACTCGGGTTCTTTCTGTTCGGAGCATGCTTGACAAATACTATTGTTGATCTGTCATTGAATTCAAAAAGAAATCCATTTCTGAATTCTCGAAAAACTTGAATGGATATTTGACTTTGTCCATTTCTCATTAGACAAACCCAAAGACCCCATGCTCGACGTGTAGAAGCTTCATCTTTAAATTGCTCCTACTAAGACGGTACTTCTTCCTGAAGCCGCCTTAATGTATTTTAAAGCATTTCCATCCGGTCTTCTTAGCTTGATGAAATGAAAAGCTTCATTAAAGCCTTTCTTCATTTGGTTCATGAGATGCACTAATAAAATACAGTTCAAAATATCTCCTCTCGGCCAAGAGTGGATTGTTGGCCCAAGTCTCGTAAATCGCTTCCCCAATCCATTTCGGTAATTTTGAAATCTCTGGGAATCCGGGTGACACAAGTATAAATTGAAGCTAAGGCTCCAAAAGTATACCATTCTTGTACTTCATTTGGATGACTTCCTGGTTTCATCCAAAACGGGATATTTGTCTAAGATGTCAACCATTGTTTTTTCTAGGGTTAATACCTCTTCTTGTAACCAATTTTTCCGATTGTCGTTGTGACGCCCACCCCTACTACTACACTACTAAGCAATATAAAAAGTGAAATTTGACAAAGTAAACCCTATATACCTGTACATTTTTTTTACCTGTGATATTTTAACAACGAACAAGCAAGATCACTTTACTTATAAGAAAATGACAACCCATATCTACAAGCAAAAGAGGTAACAAACCCTATATTAAACACAACAACCTCAATGTGACCACACTCATAACCCACATCACCCATCTATTTATATATACATATTTACATGAGAGTTTCAAAAGATGGTACAACCTTAAACCAAAATATAATACAGAACCAAAAAGAGAAAAGTGACCCATCAACATAGCCCAACAGGTCGTCATCCATGTACACTGTCCTCAATAACCTGTAGGAGCTCCAGTAGCCTGCCCAGTAAGGCCTGGAAATCCAGCATCACCAGACTCACCTACAATGCATGAACTACATGAGCTAAAACTCAATAAGTAAAAATCATGCATGTCAATGAAATGATATGAAATACATAAGTAATTGAGTCCAAGATACTCTTTCGAGAATGCATGCCGATGAAATAAAGTATTTCAACCAAATTCCTTTTTCATTTATCGGGCCCCGCCCCCTACTACGCACCTGGAAAGAGCTCAATATCAATTTTCGGATGGCCAATAACCGATTGACACAGCATTTAGGCCCATCCTCTTGTGACCGCGGATGTCCGCCTCATGCCCGCACCCGCGATCCACAAGAAGTCATCCCACTCGCTGCACCAACCATAAGGGTACTATCAAGTGGACCATCCTCCCGTGACCACCAGGCGTCCGCCTCATGCCTGCCCTTGCGATCCTCCGGAAAGTCATCCCACTTGCGGTACCAAACATCATATACATAAGCCACACAGCCCAGGCACCGATTGCACTAGTAGCGACCAACCAAAATATTTTCTTTTCAAGAAAATCATGTCGTGCATGCCTCATTTCAACAATACTCACATGTTGTGCATGCACGTGCGAATGCCAATGAATGACATGCTCAATGAAACAATAATCATCACACTCCAATATCCACCAAGCAACATACGCACATCAAGGTTCCATAATGCATCCATCAAGATACAAGAATCACATTAGTATCAATAAGACATGAAATACTATGTTCACGCATTGTAATTGCAGATGGATTTTCACTTACCTTGTGATGGTCATGCCTCACCTATATAATTATTATTGTAACTTCTCACTCCTAAATGTATAACAATCTGTAAGAAAAAACGGGTTATCAAATTCATTCCTATCTCAAAGATCTAAATAGCACCTCATAAATAGCCCTAAATTCTAGTTTTACACATTTAGAAAAATAACTGTGTATTTTATTATGAAGGTAATTCATTTATAATTCACCCTTCCATTGGTCTATCATTTCCAAAAATTACAAAGAGTATGTATCTCTTTATTGGAGTGTGAAAATGATGCTATGCTAATCCCTCGTAATAAAATCATTAATTTAAATTATTTACTACCAGGATGCCACACGTTTCATTCATTTATCTACATATGTTCTTATTCAAAATAAGGAATCATATTTGCATGGAGTTGAACTAACATGATTCTAATAGGCTAACTAAAGCAATTTACCACACATGACCCCCTTTTTTTATAAAAAAAAATTAATCTAACTACTATATAATCCTTTTTCTGTAACTTAACACAATTATGTGTAAATTTCTCTCTCTCTCTTTTTTTTATTTGTTCTTTTAAAATTGATTATATGTAAGCCTTTTCTCACAAAGAAGTTCGAAACCACATCCATTTGATATCTATTAGCATAATTATATATGAAATAAACAAAAAGAAAAGATAGCCTGGGGACATCTTACCGATTTCGTCTCTCGGAATACCGCCACTTTCCTCTCTATTTACTTCTATTGCGTTTTTACCGTGTATTTTGTGTTTGTGAGTGACAAGATATATCCAACCTTTTGTTCTCCCCAAGGTTAAGACGGTTAAATGGATAGATATTAGAGACTAATATATTCAGCAGAACCCATATAGATAGATAGATTATTATATATATAGATTAGTCATCACTATATATATACACTAATATTAACCATTCGGGTTAAGCTGCACATATATATTATACTTATATAACTTTATAAGTTAACCCTTACTACACTTGAACAACTAGTACTTTTATTACTACATGTATATATTATAAGTTATATATTTATTTGTAACTTAATAACTAGCATCCAATAGCCCGACAAATAAATACTTTTTTTCTACTTAAATTAGTAATCCGACGACTAACACTATAGGTGAGTTCTAAAATTATTGAACTAGTCATGCCGTATAAAATAATCAGATTATGCAAATAGCACATAACCAACATGTAATGCATGAACTATATTGGCCAGTGAGCAGTGCGAGGCTCGGGTATTACATCCTCCCCTCCTTATAAAAATTTCGTCCCCGAAATTTTACTTACCGAAATAAGTCAGGATATTTAGCTCTCATCTCGTCTTATCTTTCCCATGTAGCTTCTTCTACTGATTGATTTATCTAGAGTACTTTAACTAATGGGATTTCCTTATTCCTGAGGTTCTTTACTTCTCGTAACAATATCTCCACAGGCATCTCTTCGTAGCTCAAGTCAGCCTTTAATTCTATTGGTTCGTGTTTCAAAATATAAGATGGATTTGCAACGTATTTCCTCAACATAAAAACATGGAATACGTCATGAATTTGAGATATTGACGCAGGTCGGTCAAGTCTATAAGCCACATCACCAATTCTCTCTAGGACTGAGCTTTCCCTTCTTTCTAAATCGCATTACCCTTTTCATTGGTGCCAACTTCGGAAACACTAGGTCTCCTACAGAATATTCTAGCATTCTTCTTCTTGGATCTGAATAACTTTTCTGTCGGCTCTGAGCAGTTTCCATCCTCTGTCGAATTTGTCTCACAGCCTCTGTCATTTCTTGAACCATGTCTGGGCCTAAAAGTTTTATTTCATCAACCTTGTCCCAATAAACCGGCGATCTACACTTTCTACCGTATAATGCTTCATAGGGAGCCATCTAGATTGTGGTTTGATAGCTATTGTTATAGGAGAATTCTATCAAAGGTAGATGTTTACTCCAATGTTCTTGAAAATCTAGAACACAGGCTCGAAGCATATCTTCTAAAGTTTGTATTGTTCGTTACGATTCGATTGTCCATCCGCTTTGAGGGTGATAAGCGATCTTAAACTAAACGGCGATCGTGTTCCTAGTGCATCGTAAACTCCCCGGAAAGTTGACAAGAATCTAGAGTCCCTATCTGAAACAATAGATAGTGGCACACCATGAAGTCTAACCACTTCTTGTATATAAAGTTGTGCGTATCGATCCATGGAATAGGTTGAGCAAATAGGAATAAAATGAGCGGATTTGGTTAATCTATCAATGACCACCCAAATAAAGATCGTGTCCTCGATCCTTGTTTTGGGCAAACCCTGTCACAAAATCCATGGTGATCCTTTTCCATTTTCATTCTGGAATAGGCAGAGGTTGCAACATTCCAGCTGGCCTTTTATGTTCCGCATTTATTTGTTGACAGGTTAAACATTGTTCCACGTATTGGGCGATATCCCCTTTCATTCTTGGCCACCAGTACTGCATCTTCAAATCTCTGTACATTTTAGTAGCTCCTAGATGTACATAATATAACGTTGAATGCGCTTCTTCTAGAACATCTTCTCGAAGATTTCCCTGTTGGGCACGTATAATCATTCTTTTCATAGTCATTCAATTGTCTAGACGCATACGCAATCACCTTACCATTTTGCTTTTAGAACCCCTAACACTATTCTTAAGTGCTCAACGTGCTCCTCTTTTGTTCTAGAGTAGATCAAAAGATCATTGATAAACATAATAACGAATTTATCTAGAAAATCTCTAAATACCCGATTCAGCAAGTCCATGAAAGCGGCGGGGGCATTCATTAATCCAAACGACATCACCAGGAATTCATAGTGTTCATACCTCGTGTTGAATGTTGTTTTACGTATATCATCTTCTTTTATTTTTAGCTGATGGTACCCGGATCGCAAGTCGATCTTTGAAAACACTTCAGCACCTTGAAATTTATCAAACAAATCATCGATTCGAGGTAATGGGTATTTGTTCTTAATTGTAACTTTGTTTAATTCGTGATAGTCGATACACAATCTCATTGTACAATCCTTCTTTCGCACGAACAGGACCGGTGCACCCCATGACGAGAAGCTAGGTCTAATGAAACTTTTATCTAGCAACTCCTGCAATTAGATCTTCAATTCTTTCAATTCAGATGGAGCCATTGGGTATGGAGCTTTAGAGATTGGAGACGTCCATGAAAGTAGGTCAATAACAAACTCGATCTCACGGTCGGGTGGTAATCCAGGAAGATCATATGGAAATATATTGGGATATTCTCTTACTATTGGAAGTTCATCAAGGGTTGGTTGGTGTTGTTCATCGATGCTCATGACACTTAGTAGGTATCATTCACAACCAACATCTAGTAAACGTCATGCCTTTAGTGCTAATATGTTGGAAATCTTAAGTGGGTCGTGATTCCAGCGAGGTAAATGAATATTCTCCTAGGAGTTGAATTATCACTATTTTCTCTAAGAATTAATTGTAGCACCATACTTCAACAACCAATCTATACCCAAAATGAAATCATAGTCGTTCATTGCTAACACAATTAGATCCGCATAAAATTCTCTATTTTCAATTGGAATAACATAAGGTCTCAAAATCTGGTTAGTCTGCTTGGAATCTCCTGAGAGAATTATTACATTATAACCCACTTAGCTACATCGTGTCCTACCCAGTCTCCTCACGTGCTCAGTGGATCAAATGAATGTGTCGCTCATGAATCAAATAATACGAATGATTGGGTGTCAAAGATAAGAAGTTTATCTGTAACCACTGATGGGTTCGCCTCTGCGTCTGCTCTCGTGATAGTAAATGCTCTAGCTGGTATAGTCTTTTGTCCAACAGGTTTTTGATTTCTTTGACACCCCCGGCTATATGCCCCACCTTTCCACATGTATGACATGTTCTAGTTTTCGCAAAACACACTCCACAATGTTGGCTACCGCATCTATGGCACATAGGTTGCACAATTGGTGCTTTGCCCGTATCATCCCTTTGACGTTTGTTCCGATCCCACTTTGTTGTTGTCCCCGCTGTGGTTGAAAACAGCCTGTTGTTCTTGAGTTTGAAATGGTCTCTTCTTTTGATTTCCAATCCATCGTTGGCCCCGTGCTTGTTTAAATTGGCGCCAAACTTCTTGAGCACGAACGATTTTCGATTCATTTGTTCTCGCTACCAATGTTCTCTCAAAGAACTTTGTGAATAGGTAACTCCTAGAGTTCCCGCCATACTAACATCTCTATACGATTCGGCCCTGCCCTAGACCTTCAAGGAACCTCTCGACTTTCGAGCATCAGTGCTAACCATGTGTGTAGCAAACCTAGACAGTTGTTCAAATTTGCGAATATAGTCCCCTACTGTCATAGTTCCCTGTCGCAGTTGTATAAATTCATTCATCTTCATTGCACGAACACATGAGTCTGTAGAAATATTTGTTTCTAAACAACTCCTTGAATCTTTCCAGTGTCATGATTGTAACATCTTCGATACTCTTCGTCATATCCCACCAATGTCCAACACTTCCGCGAAGTAAGAAAGATGCACACATCACTTTCTTCTTTGGGGACTCTACTATATTGGAACATATTCTCTAGAGTTCGTAACCAATCTTCTCTTGTGGGATGGGATCATTTGCATCTTCAAAGGTTGGTGGGTTTAGCTTTCGGAATCTTTCCCCGACTATCTCAACATGATCTATCCTTCGTTGCGATTGATTCATTTCTGCTCTTTGTTGTCCATTAGTATCCCTCTGATGGATGAGTTGTTGAATTTGTTGATTGTCATTGGATAAGCTTTGTAAGTCGAGCTATGACATCACCACGGTCACCGGTCGGTATAGGTATCTCCCCTCCTTGGTTTCTATCCCCACTACTACTCTCACCCCTAGTCCTCACCATAGCTGAAGCACTGTCTTAGAGAAAACCTAATAACATATGGCCAATATAATTCATGAAACATAAAATGCACCAGACAATAAAGTAAAACTTACTGGCATGCTTGAGCTTCACGAGTTTTGAGTTTGTGTACATGGACAGTCTCTGAACCTACAAACCGGGCTCGATACCACGCGTGACGCCCATCCCTACTATTACACTACTAAGCAAAATAAAAAGTGAAATTTGACAACGTAAACCCTATATACCGTACATTTTTTTACCTGTGATATTTTAACAACGAACAAGCAAGATCACTTTACTTATAAGAAAATGACAACCCATATCTACAAGCAAAAGAGGTAACAAACCCCGTATTAAACACAACAACCTCAATGTGACCACACACATAACCCACATCACCCATCTATTTATATATACATATTTACATGAGAGTTTCAAAAGATGGTACAACCTTAAACAAAAATATAATACTGAGAACCAAAAAGGGAAAAATGACCCATCAACATAGCCCAACAGTCGTCATCCATGTACATTGTCCTCAATAACTCGTAGGAGCTCCAGCACCGCCCGATAAGGCCGTAAATCCAAAGATCACCGGACTCACCTACAATGCATGAACTACATGAGCTAAACTCAATAAGTAAAAATCATGCATGTCAATGAAATGATATGAAATACATAAGTAATTGAGTCCAAGATACTCTTTTGAGAATGCATGCCGATGAAATGATATGACCCCTTTTTTATTAAAAAAACTTAATCTAACTACTATATAATCCTTTTTCTGTAACTTAACACAATTCTGTGTAAATTTCTCTCTCTCTCTGTTTTTTTTTATTTGTTCTTTTAAAATTGATTATATGTAAGCTTTTTCTCACAAAGAAGTTCGAAACCACATACATTTGATATCTATTAGCATAATTATATATGAAATAAACAAAAAGAAAAGATAGCCTGGGGACATCTTACCGATTTCGTCTCTCGGAATACCGCCACTTTCCTCTCTATTTACCTCTATTGCGTTTTTACCGTGTATTTTGTGTTTGTGAGTGACAAGATATATCCAACCTTTTGTTCTCCCCAAGGTTAAGGCGGTTAAATGGATAGATATTAGAGACTAATATATTCAGCAGAACCCATATAGATAGATAGATTATTATATATATAGATTAGTCATCACTATATATATACACTAATATTAACCATACGGGTTAAGCTGCACATATATATTATACTTATATAACTTTATAAGTTAACCCTTACTACACTTGAACAACTAGTACTTATATTACTACATGTATATATTATAAGTTATATATTTATTTGTAACTTAATAACTAGCATCCAATAGCCCGACAAATAAATACTTTTTTTTCTACTTAAATTAGTAATCCGACGACTATCACTATAGGTGAGTTCTAAAATTATTGAACTAGTCATCTTTGTATATAAAATAATCGAGTATGCAAATAGCACATAACCAACATGTAATGCATGAACTATATCGCCAAAGGAGTGAGCGGTGCGAGGCTCGGGTATTACGATCGTTGATATACCTACATTGGAGAAATATTAATCTCGTCAATTTGAACCTTAGATTTTCCTGTCTCGTGGCCTAAGATTCAACTCTCCTCTTTTACCCCAGGTCTTTGGGTTGACTTGAAGACTCGGGTTGTGACATCGAGCTTCAACATTCATCACGTTTGTACATCCTCGGGGATGAATCATCCGCAACACTTGTAATTATGGTACTTGAATCCATAACCTCCGGGTTAGAGCCTCGTTCTCCATTCGCCCCTTTTTGCATCGTAGGAGATGTGGCCGGAAGAGAGGCCCTTGCAGCCGCTTAGAACAATTGTCCTTGAGCTAATCTGGCATGCTCGTATTTGACTAGAAATAGATTTTGGTCGGTCTGTTGAAGTCGTCCAACAACTTCTCGCATTGAGACATAATGTCCCAAAATCTTGTTCTAGACTCTCCATGTTTTCCTTGAGATGTCTTACTCGTTTAAGGACTCACAAAGAACGCGTCCTTCCATCTCGTGTTAAAAAATATGTAAGAACATTTTCATGAGATTTTATATTGACAATATCATAATCATAATATTGACATTCACTTGCCATCTAAGTAATCGAGTCTTTTCTGGTTTTGATTCAATTTTGTTTTTTAGAAAAGCCTTGACACTTGAATTATCAATTTTTAAGATAAACTTTTTAGCCAGTCAAAATAGAGGCCATTTTTGAAAGCCTTTCTGGCTGCAAAGAATTTGTTCTCGTTGATATGCCACCGATTTGCTTCATTAGGTGTGAATAACCCACCGCAGATATCTGCATGGCACTACTTCGTTTGGTGTGGCCTTAGTAAGATCTGCCACTCACCATCATCACTAGCATCTGTGTATAATACCAGTTCGTCCTTGTCTTGGGAATTGCATGTTTTGGAACCTTTTGCGAGACTTCCTTGAGTTGTTTTATCCCTTTTTGCATTCTCATCCGAAAAGTTCAACGATCGTGGAATGAGCTAAAGGATCTCAACAAGTAATCTCATGCATGAATGAATGCTAATCCCATATCTTATCTTTTATAAACTTGAAAGACTTTACATTTTCTTTACAAGTAACCTTTCATATTCGTACTTAAAATATTATCTTTCTTTTCATAAAATGTTCTTAGGATGCGAGTTCGCTTGGTGACATATCGTTTTAATCAGTGGTCGCATGGGCCTTGTTATTTGGAACCCGATTAATATTTTGCCCGAAAGTTCATTTTCTCTTATTTGCCCGAAGGCCCATTTCTTTGTACATTAATATTAGCCGCAAACGGCACATTTTCGAACTATGCCCCCCGCGCTCATTTCACACTCACTCCAAAGATCATTGAATAATGTGCACACATTTGTTTTTGAAAAATATTATTAATATAAACCTTAAAACATAACTTAGTTTTATCATGCTCGTGAAATACTATGAGCATACAATAACATGATGCATAAACCTAAGTGTTGCAACTTTAATTGAATATGAACATTAACTTAAAGGACATAAATATAATAGTTAAATCACATTAATTAGAAGATATATTAAAAGTAAAGATGACATAAAACATGTAAATGACGATAAACTTAACTTCATATATTCAACATTAATTGGGTAGACCAATATATTCAATTAGTTAGGGAAAACCCTAAATTCAATTAGTTAAAGGAAAACCCTATATTCAACTAATTAGGGATAAACCCTATGGTCAATTAATTATTGAATATCCTACGTTCAATTAATTTGGGATAAACTCTATGTTCAACTAATTAGGAAAAACATTACATTGAATTAATTAGGGATAAACCCTACATTTAACTAATTAAAGAAAAATCCTACATTCAATTATTCAAACATATTTAGGAAAAATTCATACAAAACCTACATTCAATTATTCAACCTCTTTGGAGTAAGGTCATACACACGTTCGGTTTAGGGAATACCCTACATTCATTTAACTAGTGAAACTCGGATTCCGACATATTTGGGAAAACACACTACATTCAATTAATACATTCAATTACTTTCAACGCAATTAACTATAATTACATTCAATTAGTTAGGGAAGAATGCAAGTAAATTTAATTAGCGAAAAACCCCGTGGCAAACTATTTAGGAAAGACCCTATATTCATTTAGTTAGGGTAAATCCTTCATTTAACTAGGTATGGGAAGCTATTCATTCTACTAATATAAGGGAAATCCCGCATTTCAAGGATTCAAATATATTTAGGGAAAACCCTACATTAAGTTAGTTAGGGGGGAAACCCTATATCCAATTAGTTATGGGAAACCCCACATTCAGTTGGTTAGAGTTAAACCCTCTGTCCAATGACTTAAGGGAGACATCAACGTGTAAAAACGCACGGAAGGAAATGCTCACACGGTCGTGTGAGATTCACACGGTCTTACCGTGTGACTTGTCCTTGAGCAAACTAAGAAAAATACTCTCAAGCGGTACAAAGAAACACAACAACACTAAAAACACTTAATCTCATTCATTATCAAGAAATCATCAATCCCATGTTCGGCATAATCAATACTCTTTCAAGATTTCTGACATCATGACTCACAAGTAATAGTGTATCGCTCAACTCTCAAAGTGAATGGGACGTGTATATGCTCAAATCAATTCAATGAATGTAGAACTACCATAGGCTTGCAAATCGTCTAAAGCATCTCTACCACTTAAGTGTGACAATTTAAGAATCAAAAAGTACTTTTCATTTAGTTGTAATGTAGACTCCTAGGTAAGGGTAGGAAATATTTGGATTAAGTGACCGACTTGAACAAATAGAACTTAAGTACACAAACTTTCAATTCACCAACCCAATTGCATTATAAAACTCTATCTTTCAAGATATTTTGTTTTTTAACTCAACTCCACCCTTTTACATCTTTATCATTCTTAGGCCATTTGACTTCTTTTATTTTTCCTTATGCTTTCAATTTTTCAAAATTTTCAGATTTTTTTCCTTTTCCTTACTTTTTCTTTATTTGCTCGATTTTTTCTTGTTCTTTTCGTAAATTTTCTTTCTTTATCGAGCTTCATTGTTCTTTCATTTACATATGCACCGCTCATCCCTCTTTGTCAATACTTCACCAAATCTCCCCAAACTATTCATATTCTATAAGCTCAAGTTTTGGGATAAAAATTTATTTTTTAATTTTAAAGATCAAAATATGGCTAAAAATAAAAAGTTTAGGCTCAAAGTGGCTAACTAGGGAATCATAAGTTCATAGGTTGGCTTTTAGGCTAGGTATGCTAAAACAAAGATACCTTAAAATATTTTCAAAAATTGCACACACACATTGCTTCAATGAAGATACCAAAACAAGTTCTAGAGTTCAATAAAAAGACTCGCACAATATGAAAGCAATTAAAGACATAAAAGCCCACATGCTTATTTTTGCATCATGCTCAAATACCCAATTTTCTTAACTAATGCAAAACATGCAAAATATATCTTCCCAACAATTCATCATATTATTGACAAAAAACTTCATCTCATGAAATCAAATGCTCATAGTAATATCATGCGGAACCTTTTTATAATTTTTCGAATTTCTAATCCTAATTCACACGGCGATAAACATGCTAAAACGGTAAACGTGTTAAACTAAAAATATAAAAATCAAAAAATTTTAAAAATGTTTTTATGCAAATTTTATATGTTCTATATGCAATCCTAAATGTAATGTAAAAATGCAACAATATTTATTTACGCATTCTTGACAACCCCTCCAAACTTAAAATATGCTTCGTCCCACGAGGAAATTATCAAAAAAAAAAAGAGAAATGTGTAAAAAGTAGGTACAGACTCATTGTGATGGTGGAGGTGGATTGTAGTTGCCCTGTGAGATCTGCCACTGGTCTATACAAGACATCATCTCATACATATCATTCTGCTGTGGAGTGATAGCGTCAAATCGCTTTACATACTCAGTATGATACTCATCAACTATAGTTGAGAACTGATAATTATCATCCATCAAGGTTCCCAAATTGACTTCCACCCTTTGAAGCCTATTCCTAAAATTCCATTGCCGACTACCCCCTTGTCTAGAGGATTCTGGCCTATCCGTCTCATGCCTCGGCTTATCTTGCTCTTCTTGAGCAGCAGTCCATTGGTATCTGCTCATCAACCAATTACCCCTATTTCTAATAGAAGTAGAATCCGGATATGGCAGTCGAATTTTGGATCTATCCGCTAAACCAACCAATCATATTGAATCATTTTCATTGTGGATAAAATTGTCACATCAATATTTTTCCCCCATCAGCTAGCGCATACCCTAGAAAATTCACATTAAAATACTCGGTTATAGCAATAATTAGTCCACCAATGCAAATTCCCCCTTTTCTTGCTTTTCCACTCTCTCGAATTGTCTAACTATGAACGCCACGGCCTTGAGTACCATTTCTTTCACCGAGCCATACACCAAAGTATAAACAAATCGTCAACCCGCATGGGCCCTTTATTATCTTTCCTTGAGAACATCGTTTCCACTAATGTACGTTGCACATAGGAAAAAATGAGGTTATTAATACTAGACACCTTAGAGGTACCCGGTGTATAAATTCTTTTCCTCGTGATCTTCTTCCAAAATTCGAGCATATCGAATCATCATGCTCTTCAACCCCATAAGCTGGACTTCTATAAATTACATTCAAATCATCAATAGATAACTCCTCGGCTCATTAGCTAGCCTAAACCGAATGCCTACCAAATTTCTTTTGGGACTACCAATTCAAACCCGCTCAAAAATTCATATGAATAAAGTACCCAAGGTAGTAAGAGTAGGTTCATCATTGTACATTGTTGAAATCACATTCCGAGATAGAGTACCTCCCACCGAGCCGGTGCGTGTTGTCCGTGAGAATGAAATTGTAGAACTTCGGGTCGTTCACCTCATAATGGGTTCGGGCTTGGGAATTGGTTCCTTCTCCTCCTTATGTTCCTCCTAGTTCCTCTTTCCCATCCTCTAGAAGCCATGGATATGAAGTTTTGAAGTTTTTTTGAAAATATGAAATTTGAAGATTGAAAACCCAAAACTTGAAGGAGAACTTTTGAAAATTAAGAAATTGGAAGATTTTTGTTGTGGGTATTTTGAAAGGAAGAAGAATTTGTGATTTTGTTTGAAGATTTGAAGTTGGATTTGAAGAATTTTGAAGATGGTTTGGGGTATTTGAAGGAGAACTTTTGGTCCTTAGTATTTGGAAGGAAGAAAGTAGAATAAATTTGACTGTGAGTTTGCAAAGGGGTAAAATTTTGACAGATACACATTGCACGGCCCGTGCAGCCCTATGCCTATTCTCTTTGTCTATTGTGACCATTCACACAGTAGTGTGAACTTCACACGCCAACCCTTGTTAATGGTCTCGTGAAGCATATCACACGGTCGTGTGTTTTGATTTTGAAATTTTTTGACTAAAATTCGGAGTTTGTCGTGATGTTTTCTACACAAAACTCACAAAAACAAACAAAATGAAATATTACATTAATAATAAAATTGAAAACTAATTAAAATCGAATTAAATGAAGGCGATAAAAATAAAAACAAAAAATATAAAAAATAACTTTGGTTGCCACCCACAAAGTGATAAGTTTTACGCCTTTAGCCGGATCTCGATTTCTAGCATTACCGTAGTTCAACCGTGTCGTTTAAAGTCTTTGAGCCGTCAAATTTTGTACCATTCATCGGAAGAATAACATTGGACTGTTCTCTTGGATTAAGTTCAGTATCGCTTGGAAATTTTCCCTTTTGATACTGGCCTTCCATTGCTATCGCGATTTGGGCAACTTGTGTTTCCAAAGACTTCATTCTCGCATTCACATTCGTGTTAATGAGAGAACCTGTTCCTCAATCCTCGTCTATCTTTTCTTCGTCTTTATTCGTCTAGAAGTAGTTTATCCAATAAATGAGGAAAACATCTCTTCCCAGATGCTTTCTTATCACTAGACTCCCCTCCGCCTCCACATTAAAACCCGTAGGTGACTGTAAAATGTTTTTGTTATTAGCATATGAAATGTTCTCGTGGTTTAGCAGCCCGAGATGATAGTACCTGGTTGTCAGATAGTTTCCATAGTTTTTGTTGAAGTTCCTTTGCTGTCCCAAAATAATAGCCTCTTCTTCAACAACTGCAGGGTCTCCAGGAGCCGCTTGTTGCATCGCACCCAGTTTCATATTAAGCATGGATACTTGTTCTGTGAGCATGACAACTTTCTCATCATGGAACTCCTCCACACATCGGATATTGGACTTCTCGGATGGCTAGTGGAAAATAACCCAATGATAATTGTTATTTTCCATCTCCTCTAAAAATTCAAGTGCCTTATCCAGAAATTTCTGTAGTAGTGCACCCCAGATGCATAATCTATAATAATTCTCGTGTTGCCACTTAAACCTTTATAAAAATAATGTATTTGTTGGTAATCGGGATACCCGTGTTGAGGGTACTTCCTCAATAATTCTTTCAACCTCTCCATGCTTCATATAATAGTTTCGCATATGATCGACTTAACGGGCAATTTCACTTTTTTTGTTGCGAGTGTCTTACTAGGTGGAAAATATTTAGCCGTAAACTATTGACTTATTTCAGCCCAATCTGCTGAAGGTGGTGATAAAGAGCATAACCATCCCTTAGCCTTTATCGTAGAGACAATGCAAAAAAAAAGATCAAATGATATCCTCGTAAACACCATTCATCTTAACAAGATCATGATTTCTAAGAATTGCGCCGGATGCACATTTTGATCCTCACCGACTCTCCCCTTAAACTAGTTTTGTGAAACCATCTAGATCAATGCGGGTTTTAGTTTGAAATTGTTTGCATTGATTGGCGGATGGGCCACACCACCATTCCTCCGACTAACTCTTGACCGGGAAGTAGTCCCAAACTACCCTCCTCGCGGGCCTTTCTTTATTTGGTTCCGTTGTTCTACTCTAAGTGGGCATTTATCATTATTTGATTATTCCCAACATTTTGATTAGTCCCATCCACCATTACTTTAAATTTTGTTTCTTACTTGTTTCGATGTCTTTTTGATTTGTAAATCAATACGTATTGGCCGAGCGGATGTGGAACGCGTGATCATGCATTATCGCACTCAATAAAAATAATATTAGAACCAAAGCAACAAAATTTATTTACAAAGAATAAATAAAAAAAAGTACAAAACATCGAAAAAGAGGATTAACAAAAAAATTTGCTTCAATTAAGACTAAACTACTTATTAATATATCTATGTTGAATCTTTCAATCTTAGGAAACGACGCCAAAAACTTGATCGTGAAAATATTTTCGTTATCCGCAAGTGTACGGTGTAGCTAGCAGAGATAATGACGAGCAAAGTCATATTGCTCGGGATGGATCTTCCTCCAAGCCTTCTAACCCTGTGTGCTTCCGTAGATGCGAAAGGCCTTGTGATGTTCTTCGTAGATTTGCCCTTGTCTCTCGAGAAGACTATTGTTTTGTGTAACCCTAGTGTATTTTGTGTTGTAAGATGATATATGATGGTATGAAATGTTCCCAATTCGTGCGGTGCCTTGGTCCCTTTATATAGGTACTTTGAGAGATCACTTGTAGAGTTCGACGGGAAAAGCAATACAAAATCAATCGACAGATGAATCACACGGACGTGTGCAATTCACATGGTCCGGTCATGTAAAGCGTTTCACTCTCCATTTTCTTCGTGTATTCGATTATCGCTTCACATTCTTCAATCTTATGCGGGTCTTCTAACTAATATCTTTTAATTTAAGCTCCGTTCCTTGTAAAAGCTTACAAGAATATAAAGATATCATGCCCTACTAAGGAAACCAAGTAAAATACACTAAATATGCATGCAAATGCATCAAATACACAACATTTTAAGTCCCTAAATGAACGTATATTTTACACGTATCACCACGTGGATTATACTTTCATCATTCAATGTGGACATATCACTAAGTGAAATATAAAAAGCACCATCATGTGCAAAAACTAGTTGATTCGATTGAAAACAACAACTTATAAAAATTAATAATGAAAAAAATATTGTTCAAACAACATAATCAAAAAATAACTTACAGTTCAACATTATTTACTCTTTTTTCGTTTGTGATTGAAAAAGAATAGCCAACCACACCCTTCTCCTTCATTGACAATACTTCAAGAAAATTCTTGATGTGTTTCCTCGTAATTGAACATCTAAAAGCTTTCTTTTCACGAATGGGGCACCATTCATTTGTGCTTGCACAAAAACAATAGTCAACTAATACTTTACAATGTAACAACTAATACTATTAACAATTACACTTCAATACAAAAAGGAAAAGAAAAATGACTCATTACTAGTACTTTAGAATGTAAAAACTAATATTTTACAAAGACAAAAACTAATACTATTACGAGAAACTACTAATACTTGAATCAAAGAATGTTTTCTTATCCTTTTCATCATATTTGAAATCTTCATCTTTCTCAAGTGATGCAACACAATCATCAATTGCTTCTTCATTCACATCCGATACAACAACTGATTTTTCATTCACATTAGGTGCTCCTTCCTCTTTAGGAGTCAAAATATCAAAATAAGACATAGACGGGTTAGTGAATTTCTTCATCCTCTCAAAATTCATCACCACCGATCAACATGACCATGAAGTTTTGCACTTGAAAAAAAAATGTTGAGTCTCAAATAAGGGAGTGGGAGAAGATGAAGTTTCTTTTTATCAATCAGTCACTGCTGACTTCCTCACTCTCACCATGTGCGCATGAATAATAACATTTATGTCCCTTCCGAGCAAAGATAGATAATTCAATCATACCCTACAAAAAAAAAGAAAAGCTTTAAAAAAAACAAACACAATTACTTTTGTAGTAAATAATAATACATGTAAGAATATTATCTTACATCTTTTGCCAATTCATGGATCTCCATATAAAAAATCTCTCCCTTCGGCATTTTGTAATTTATCATTTGAAACGATTCATTGTCTTCACCTTCCTCATCCTTCTCAACTTTCTTTCCCTCATCTATCTCAACTTTCTTTCCTTCCTCTTTGTCAACTTTCTGTTCCTCATCTTTCTGAAATTTCTTTTCCTCGCTACTCTTTTTCTTGATTCTTGTGTTTTCTAGATGACACTGGATATGTGTTTGTCAACAACTCTCCTTGGCCAAATTCACCAGCAACACATTCTCCCGCAACTCTATTCTTGATTTTATCTCGTATTCAATCTTTGGATCACGGGTAGGGTGGGGGGTTTTGCACGACCTTTCCATTACAATCGGTGAAAGTACAAGATTTGTAGAACCTACACACACCCACTCACATTATTAATATTACCCTTCTTGTACTTATTTACAAAGAACACAAAGAATATTTAGTACATATGAATACCAATCAAACTTACATATTTGGGCAACTTCAACTATCGACCTTAACACCGAATCCACATTTCTATTAGTAGTTGGTGTTAAAAGAAGACAAGGAATATAACACAAAAAATCTTTTGAAGTCATCCTCACCATCAACCATCCATTCCATAACTTATCGCAACGACTTCAAACTAACTTCCCCATAAAATTATATCTATCATTCCATTAACCCATTATAACCTAGCTCTCCAAGTCCTCATTATTCATGTATATAGCAAATCCTTTGTTTTTAGATAGAAGAAAACAAATCACACATATCATCAAATTGTCACAACGAAACTTTTGTTCTTGTCTATCTTAGATAATTGGTTTTTACCATTACAATTACTAATCGACCACTTTAATATTTTTGTGGGGATTGCATTCACTCCACCCATTGTTAATAACCTCCAAAACCAATATCCTCTATATCTTTCTTTTGTTGTGTAGATACCTTGGATATCAAAACATAAAGACCGCCTAGTCTACATTGTGTCACAAAATTACTCGCAAACCGCATAAAAACTAGGGCTCTAATACTTTACATTGGGCAACCTACTACGATTAAGTGGGACTAGTAATACATTTCATGGGACAATACCTACAAACTATATAATATTACCCGCTTACATTCAGTATTCTTTTCGATGTAACTTCTTTCTCTTTTTACTTCCTTCTTCCTCTTTGGTGGAATATATTCTTTACTTGATCGATATTCATATGGAACCAAAGCTAAGGCATAATTATCAAGTTTCGACTTCTTCGCCACATTCTTAGTACTCATTCGATACTAAAACATAAAAAACAGAGAGCCTATTAGTAATAACTTTAAAGCATATTATTCACAGAACAACTAATAATATCTCATAATACTTTCTCTGTAAATAACCGATACTATTGAGAGTAACTAGTAAAACAAAATGCGAAACACCACCCACATAAAAAAAGAGAGAACAACTTTAGAACACAAAATAGTCCAAAAATTAACACTAAACACATAAAATGGAGAACTCATTACTAATACTTTTTGCAGGATAACAACTAATACTATTCGACTAACTAGTAATACGTTTTAAAAAATTATTATCACATAGAATAAAGTAAATGTTCACTAATAAAAACACCGAACTAATGAGAAACACAAAACTAATTAAAAAGCGCAAAATAACTATAAATAGATGAAACTAGGGTTTCGAACTCTATATTTCGAAACAAACTAATACCAACTAAAAACCCTAGATATGAAAATTCGATGAAAGTATAGTTTTAAAGTCCAAAAGTAAACAAAACCCAACATCAACGAAGCAAAAATTAACTTTATGAATAGAACACGAGGATCGTTGAACAAAAACCACACGAAGATCTTTGAACTAAAACCTCCGAACAAAATAACCTTATATTTGAAAAACTTCTTAGAATTTCGTCTGGAAATTTCATTTCAAAATTTCGAAAAGAAATCTTGTGGTTTAGTTTTGAATAAATGTAGTGGGAGAAGTGACGGTTCAATTTAAAAAATAGGGAGTGGGAACCGCTACTCCAAAAAAATGCTAAATTGAAAAGTCTAGTTTAATTGCAAAAATAGACATAAAAGATAACAAAAAAAAACATGAAGATATGAATTTAAAACAAGGCAAGGCCATGGTCGAGTCAAATCCATCTAATGGACCGGACCCATCATACGGTATGACAAGAGTTTTTGTGTTTTTATTTTCGTTGTTTAATAATACTCCTATTCAAAATAAGTGACATTTTGGCACATAAAAATTCTTCAAAATAAATAATATTTTTAATATTTTCAAGGATGGTGAAAGAATAATACCTTAAAGGTATCCATCATTTTTCAACTAACAAGCGTTTATTATAACCTTAAGGTACTAATTTCCAACTAACCTTAAGGTACTAATTTGCTTTAAATAGCAAATCCTCCCTTAAAAGGTATCGATCAATTTTCATAAATTTATTTTGTTCCAAAGCAAAGTATTTATAATTAATGAAGGTTATACTAAGTATTTTAACACAATCATAATATGTGTATATATATATATATATATAATAACCAAGTCACTTATAAATAGTAATAAAAATATTATCCCACCTTAAACACAATTCTAGAATTAGTAAAATATAATTATAATATATAACATTACTTTGGGTAATTAGTTAATTAATTTTGAATCTATTTGTATATATAATAATAAGCATTATAAAAATAAGCTTTCCAATTGTGTGTGAACTACATTTTATTGAATTTGATTTTTTATTTTTCTTTGGAAAAATTTAGTAATTTTTTTATTTTTGATTCCATTTTGACGTATAATATATCAAATTAATTATTTTTTACGATTATTAGTTTGACACCCATATGGAATATATAAAATAAAGGGCATAAAAATGAAAAAAATGATATATTTACTAAAATTCTTATTTTTAATGGACTATAATAATTATACATAGAGCTATTGGACATCAACATATAAATTCAGGTATTTTGATATTTGTAATATATGTAATTATAATTTAATCCTAATAATTAAAATGCATGGTTGTGGGTTATGACAATAATCTTCTCTCACCTTCTTTCTCGGCCTTTTATAGTGAATATTCAAAAATATCTTCGTTGAAGAGATAGACTTATATTCCAAATCCCACTCGTGACGTTGTTGGCATGTCTTTTCCTTGCAAAATTAATGAGGATTGTACCATAATTTTAATGCTCACGCCTTTCCTTGGTCTCGTAGGTTTTGGGTATATCCTATTGGTTCCTTACTTTTTGCATTCTTTCACCAAACAACTTTCTTGTCGGCTGACTGACATTGGCCTATTTGACGCAAAACCTCGACTTTTGTTGACAAGGGATCTCTATCAACTTTCTTCAAGTTTTCTCTGATGTATACCCCTTTGACATTGGATTCCAATCATTTCGTAATGACATATTGTCGGTCGGTGACCAAGATAACTTTTCGTAATGACATAGTTGTCGATCGATTGACCAAGATAACTTTTCTAAGTTTTACATGGTATCATCAAAATCTAAATATAATTTTTCCTAACAATTTCCCCCTTTTTGATGATGCCAAAACTTAAATAATTACAACAAAGTAAATAGTGCAAAGAACAAAGAATGTATGTGTAAAATATGTAAATTTTATTGATCATATCATTCTTGTACTTTACAAACAAACTTTACAAAGTTATTACAAAGTATACCCTATATATTGTATCAAAGATTTACTATTTATACGATTGTATCGGAGCTTATTATAGAACTAATATATAACAACTATCGTGAGCTATATGATATTGCAAGAATACTTACAAATTTTGTATTTAAAGTTAAGTCAAATACATGAAGAGGTTTTGACCATCTTTAACGCCTCAACTGTTTCATTTTTGTCTATTCTTCTTCGGCTCTCTTCCTCTTTTTGTCTACTTCTTCTCTCTTTCTCTTTTCGTAAATTGCTTTTTTAGCAAAGCAGGTCCTCCATTTGTCGCTTTCTTCTCCTACTCGATTTGCACTCTCGTTTTCAGCTTCTTGTCTTTTCCTAGCCTCCTCATTCTCACGCTCCACTTCAATATTTGCAAGAGCGTTGAATCCAACCAGTGAGAGGTGATTACCTTCTTCTCGTGGATCAATATACCTTACATCTTTAGGTCTTGGCTATGGTGGAGTACCTCCGCCTCTTCCACCACTTCCAAACCTTCCCCTTCCTCGATATGACTCATCTCCTCCTCTAGGGGTGTACTTTACGTACATGTGTTTTTCTAGTAGACTGACCGCTTGAACTCTGCGCTTCTCAGGTTGATTTTCATAATTCGAGCCCTTTCTCTCAATACATGTCCCACGCTTGTGGTAGAGTCATGTTCTTGAAGTAGCTTTCAACCTTTAGAGTCCGAAATTCCTCTAGGGTGGCTTCTTCATAGAATTGCCTTCCACCTTGCTTGCTTTCCTTTTTCACTCATTCCTTATCACTTCACTATTCTTCTTTACTTTTCTCTTCCTCATTTTTGGCATCATCACCAAGGGGTAGAGCCAAGTTAGGGAATATTCCACCGAGAAGTAGATCAATCTTATTATTTGTCGCGTGGCATGCTTATCATGAGTTTGAAGTATGTTGTTCTCTCCATTCTTTGAATTTCGATTTGTGTTGAGCTTGAGCAACTCCATGTCGGTCTTATGTGATTGATCCATCCTAAACATGTGGTCCCTTTGCCGTTCTTTGGAACTTAACATTGTCTCGAGCTCCGGATCACCATTTTTGCGAATAGAGATTTGAAGTAGGTGACTGCTCATGCCTTAATGCCTTTGCGAAAGTTGGTGCGTAAGTGGACTACTCTTCTAGCCATACTTCATCGGAATCGAATCCAATCCACACCATAGTGGTCTCATTTGAGTTCCAATTTCTTGGGAGAGACTTTGGATGGTATATATGGCACGCCCGCGGTGACTGCTTCAAAGGGTATGTGAGCTTTGAAAGTAATCGGCAAATAGATCCTCAAGGAAAATAGGGATCTCCACGTCCTCGACTGTGGAGTTTTTCTTCTCTTTCAAAATTACTTTAGCTCTATGCACCTCAACTGTTTCAACGTTATCGGTAGTTTGAGCAACTATGTTAGCTCTTTGTTGTCTTTGATGATCCTTAGTTGTCTTAACAAGTTCCTCGGTATCAGGTGTTTTTTCCTGTTGAGTAGTCTGGTCCACGCATCGACTTATCGGCTTCATTGAAGGGTGATGGCACTATTCGCGGTGGGCCATCAACCATTGTGAATTGCATTAGAGTAGCCTTATCACGGCTTGACTCCTTTTTTCTGTGCCTCCTCATCGGCTTTGTCCTCATTTGATTTATCAACGAGTGGACTCGGGTTTGTTGTCATATTCCAAGAACTTAGTATCAATGTTCTCCGGGAATTGTGAAGGGCATTGATCTTCTTCTTCGGGGACTCTTTCATCAAAAAGCGATTACATCTTCAATGTTTTCTTACCTAGGGAAGTCTCAACCTCCTCCAGGCCTTCACTACCTCAACATTCTCGAACTGCGATGGGCTTTGTACATTCTCTTTTGCGAGTCTCAATCGCATCAGGATCTTCAGCAGATTATCCCTTTGTGACGGAGTTGCTTTAGGGTCTTGAGTGGCATCTTCGAGTCTAAACTCCTTAGATTGCACTTTCAGGCCAAGAGTCTCAACTCGCATGGATTCACTTTCATCCTTTACCTTAGTTGCTTGGCAAAGCGTCCATCGCCTGCATGGCGGCTAAAATTTCAGCTAGGACAATCCCAACTTTCGAGCTTTGTCAACCTCGTCCGCTATATCGCTATATTCTCACCATCGTCTCCTAACTCCTTTTATGGTTGGTATCCCACATCCTCCTCCGACCTAGCTATGGTGCTTTGAGTTTCCCCCTTAGTTGGCGCACCGGTGAGTCTCGAGCAATGGGGTCAATCGAAACCCGAGACCCCATTGTTTGTCCAGTTGAGTGTTGAAGATTAGGGAAGGTGTGTCTCAACACCTTCTCGCTAGGAGTGGCCTAGCTTCATCGCCGGTCTTCCCGGAATTGTCTTCTCAGAGTGCACAGGAGATGTGGTTGCTTGAATATTTTTCACCATCTCCATTATGTCGGGCTAGGGGTAATCATGACAGATGATGATTCCGGGCCCCTATTTATTTGTTGCTCGTGCATCTCCTTGGATTCCCTTATTGCTTGCGAAACTCAACTTTCGCCACAAGAGTACGGTCGATCTCCTCAATATCACTATCACTATTGTCCGGTGATTCCAAGGCATGTTCAGTGCATCATCTGTGAAGGCACATGAATGAGGCTTTTTCGATTCTTTGTGACAAAGATTGGCCTTCTAATTATAGCTTTCAACTTCTCATCATCTTTCTTTTCATAAAGGATGATTGTGCACATATCAAGGTTAAGAGTGGAGCTAATCGATATATTTCCCAGGAAGCTCAGAAGCTCTTCTTCTTCCTCTACAAACTCAGGCCTCTGGAATTATTATCGGCATACCTCACCTTGAATTTCTCCGATTCTAAGTTGATCTTGAATGTCGGTGTAGGTAGGAGACAACATTTCTAGGTCGTCGTCTTCCTCCCCGAATGGGCGCAAGTGGAACATGTTCCTATTCAAGTGTTCGAGCATCGATTTGAGGGGACTAAACATCTAATTATTCAAATTGGTCCGATGTGTCCGCTCTGTGTTCCTCGATTGTTTCCCTAAGAGTTAACTCTTGTTCAGTTTGCTATCCCTCGTCGCAAACTTCTCAACTTCAGTGGTGATTACTTCACCACCCTCAACTTCCTTAGACCGCTCTTCTTGAGCTTCAGCTCTCCTTGGTTGAGTGCCGATTCAATCGGCTTCTCAAGGTCCGATTTCTTGAACATTCTTCTTTGTTTTGTTGGAACCAGAGGAACCTCGGCTCCACATCTTCGTGCTCATCAAAGGAAAAACCTTTTCACCTAGAATATTTCTTTGACGCACCGCTTTCCTATGCAAAATAGTGTGCTTCTTCTTCACGATTGAAGAAGGTATTAGAGGTTCCTTTCGGCCTTTCTTCGAGGCTGTGGGCGGGACGGTTTTGGGATGGTCGCATGGGCAGGTGCTTTCTCGAAATAGATGTAAGGGCAGTCTTTCTATCTTTCTATGCGCAACAACTCTCTTATTTTTTTGCGGCTTCGCAGGAAGGAGCGAGGCGGTTGAAGTAGTGTCCTCGGGGACATGATCACTCACTCACCTTCACGGGGTCGCTCTCTTCTAGCATGAGCTTGCCTCACGAGCTTTGGAGAGCTTAGTTTTGAACATCCTCTTGTTCACATGGAAAGGTTTCCCATGCTTGACCAGGACCCTTTCACCTCCATCATATGGCCAATGACCAGGCCATATCCCGTGAGCTCAAGAATAGACCATCATCTTTTATAGTGTTGTTCATGACATTCTTCTCTTCCAAGATAGCGGCCATAACGGTCAGTTCATCCAAAGCAGGTTTATTGAAGATGCCAAACTTCATGTCCATTCCTGGACACAATATCCATCGACTTTTGATAGTCATCCTTGATCAACAACTTCTTGGCTGTGTAGACAACCTTAGTAGCTTGAGACTCAGCTTGGCAATCTTCTTCTATGCCGAAACCAGGTTCGCGTCCTTTTCAAAGAATGTCCTTCATTCCTTCGAAAGAAAGGTGGCAGTGTTCAACTAGCTCTGCGATAGTAAGTTTGATGTCTTTGCTATGGACCGAAGACCCGATCTTTCCATCTTGAACCTCGGCGTTCACGTAGAACATTGCAACTTCTTCGAGATAAGTGTGGGAGTATTCCATGGTGAGAAATCCTTTGAGACCAGATTTCTCCAATTTTGCATCAATTTTCGAGCCAGGGCCTTGTCGACTCCTGTTTTGTTTCACCATTCCTTCAAAATCCACCGATGAGCGAGTGGATTTTGTCAACCATCTTGACGAAATCGTAGTTAGCAAACCGTTTCCTCGAAATGATCGGTGAAAATCTTGTCAAACCGACACTTTAAAAATTCGGGTTTCACTTGTTTGCAGAGAAAACTTGAACTTGCTTGTAGGAGAAGAGAGATTTTTGAGGAGAGTGAAAAATTGAATTTGGTATATAAGGGACGTGGAGAGGACTTTATTTTTGAAATTTGAAAAGGTTGATCAAGATCAACGGTCAAGATTAAACATTTGAAACCGCATTAATTTCCCGCATTAAATGCAAAGAACATCTATATCCAATCATAAGCTAAATGTGTGCAAGCAGGCTTAATTCGACACAATAATTACGCGCCGACGTAATGCCAAAAACATTCCGCAAGTAGAAAACATTGCGTTTTGTCAATTAGCTTATTAATAACTCAACTATCTTCCAAAAGTGACTTAAGTCCGCTTCTCTCTTCACATGATGATCACTCAACCGCTGCCTAACTTAATACAAATTTGATTTCCGTCAGGGTGTTTTACTTTGGCCGAACGTGAAACTTTGCTTATTTTCACTTCTCTCTTCTTGTTCTCTGTTTATTGAGTCTTCCGGGTCACCTAACGGGTTAGTGAACATGTCGCCTAATTGTTAGTCCAAGTTGCTACGATAATCTGGGGGTGAATAGATTATGCCGATTTTCTAATTTTTGCCCTCTTTTTCGAATGTACAAATGATAGCAAGAAAATAAGTGCAGGAAAGTAAACAATACACATTGATTTATAGAAGTTCAACCCACCTATGGCCTAATCTTCTACCACCAGGTATATCAAAGTGGATTTCAAAAGGAAAAAGATTTATTAATAGATACAAAACTATTACAACATTTACCTTGAAGAGCACCAAACTCTTCTTACAACACCACCTATGAAGATTATCACAATCTTCCAACTCGAAGAGCACTAAATTCTTCTTCGTCTTGACGAGCACCAAACTCTTCCAACTCAAGAGCACAAACTCTTCAACACCTCGAAGAGCACCAAACTCTTCAACACGAAAACACTAAGATTTTCAACCAAATCAATCAAACGTGTTCTTGCAAAACAACACTAACAAGGATTTCTTGTTTTGAATGATGCTACAAATACAATCTAGATTACACTTTAAATGAAATATTACAACTCAAAAGTGCAAGTGTAATCAAGTAGGAAAGCCTAATAAGCAAGATGTGAAAGTGATAAGCTTAGGCTATTACAACAAGAATGTTGAAAATAAAGACTTAGACAAATTTGCAGATTTTCTTGTTGTGTTGTATTGTTTTGTCTTATTGTGTTGCTTCAAGCCTTCATGTATTTATAGGAGAGGTCTTAGATTTGAATACCAGCCATAGGCTCTTTCTTAAAATTGCAGATTACATCAACATTATAATTAGAAATCAATCCCTTAAAATCATGAAAAGTTGTCTCCTATGCAATGGATAGTTTTTGCTAAAACCTTAGGTCGAATGTACCACAATTCAGAAATTTGAAATATATCTTGAAAACCAAGTGGCTAGGCGGTCGAACAGGGCTTTGACTGGTCGAACAGGGGTTCGATCGATTGGCCCTACCTTGGACCGATTGAGCACCCTTTTTTGAAGAACAAATTGTTCGTAATTTGATTTTGATCTTCAAGCACCAATCAACCTCAACAAAATATTTTTTCGTCTCGTTTCTATTTGGAATTTGGCACGGGTTGCCCTCTAGCGACAGGTTGAACACGAAATAAGTGTTGTCCAATTTTTGTCAAAAATAAACTTCAAAAAATTCTTGAAAAATTAGTAATTTTGTTTTATATAGATTAGGAGTATTTGGACAACATTTAGAGACATTTTTTTGGTGTAAAACTCATTTTAATAAAATCATCAAAATTACGATAAAAACATTTATCTAATAAACTCCCCCCGATGATTACAAACCAAAACATTTAAAAGGTTGATTTTGAAAACAAAACAAGTTTTTCTGGTCAAAAATAACTATCCATTTTGAGTGACACTTTTCATTCATAAGAATTATAAGGATGGGAGTAAAGATTTTTCAAAATATTTTGTAAAAGTTCTCCCTATCAACATGCACAACAAGAGTAAGTGAAGAAGCAAACAACCAAAAGCTAAAAGCTTAGCTTTTGCACTTTGAGCTTGAATAACAAGAGCTTAGAAGCTCCCCTATCAAAGAGAAATCATTAGTCATGTATAAAAGTCTATTATGCGTCTATAGGACTAAGTTTCATCCTCACTTTTGGCTTTTTCATCCACCACTTATTGTTTTTTTATCGAGATCTTTCTAGCTTCTTTGAGCTTATGAGCTTATTTCATGTTTCTCCCCTTTGGAATCATCAAAAGAATGTTAGAACGATAAAAACATCGTAAAAACATATCAAAGTGTGCATTTCAATTGAATTATCAAGCTTTTGATCATAGAGGTTAAAATTCCAAATAATAAGGGAAAAGTTGAGAAGATTATTTGTAAAATCTCATTTGATAGATAAAACATGATCTCTATAAACATATAAGACATTTGAAATCAAGAGAATCATATAAAGGATGAAATTTTCATTGAATGTCAAACACTTGGCGTGCGTAGAATAAAATCGAAGATGTATATAAGAATCATGCCCAAACATTTATCACCAATCACAATTCTATTATCATGAGCCATCAACAATCAACATTCCCAACACAATGATACAACAAATACATCAAAATTCCAATTAAAAAGCACTTTCTCAAGGGTTCAACCTAATTGAGATTAAAAGAAGAATTAAACTTACCAATCAATCGAAGAAGTCGAGTAATATGAATGATATACTCATAATATAAGTCCAAAAATATAGAATTTACAAGAAAGAAATAATTTTGAGTGAATTGTGTGTGAAATTTGCAAAGGGATGCGAAATAGGTGAAAAACGAGTAAACAATGCCAAGTCGGAAACATAATCGAACTTAAACAAATTTGAGCCTTGTTCGATGGTCCAAGGGCTATCCAATGGTTGACCTCCCGTCATCCGGTGCCTGAAGGTTTAGTTTATGTTATGTCCGAATTTAAAGTTAAAAATCCAATTTTTCACCCTAAGTTTTAAAAACGCATAGAATGAAATCATAGACCTTTATTCAATATGCATTATGCCTAAACGAGCTTGAATTGAAACAAAAGACTTAGCGGTTAAAGGTTTTTTGAAAATATTCGCGAGTTGATCTTGAGAAAGAACAAAACATATCTCAATTTTTCGTTTGGAAATGCAATCTCTTAGAAATTGATGAGGAACCTCAATATGTTTAGTTTGGTTATGATGAACAAGGTTTTGAGCAATAATTACAAAGAGACGTGTTATCACAAAAAATAGGATCATTTTTGAAAGAGCATTTGTAATCCGCTAAGGTTTGTTTCATCCAAAGGAGTTGTGTACAAGAAAATGCCGCAAAAAATGTATTCGACTTTGGCTGTTGATAAGGATACACAATTTTGCTTTTTCAAAACAATGATACGAGGCAATCGCCTAAAAAATGACATGATCCGGAGGAACTTTGCGATCATCAATATTTCCCGCATAGTCCGAATCACTATATATTTTAAGAGAAAAACTTTTGTTCTTTGGATAAAACAAGCCATATGAAATATCGCCTTTCAAATATTGAAAATTCTTTTAACGGCACTCATATGAGATTCTTTGGGATTGCTCTGAAATCGAGCATATAGGCATACGACATGAAGAATATCAAGTCTATGAGAGTAATAAAAGTTGATGAACATACCTCAATTTTGTTTACGTCAACCAATTCAAACTTGACAAATCGATGTAGATAACCATTGATATTACTATGATAATTTGTCCTTTAACACCCAAGTATCTCCTACAAAATCTTCTCGAAAATTTCTTGCACAAGAGTTTAGTAGTATCAATATTACAAACCAACATTAGAGATTAGACAAGTAACACATACTATGCTTTTGTATTAATCCACAATGAGTTTGATAAAACATGTAAGTTTTTATGTTCTTATAGAAAAGCTATACAAGTTCTCTTTTTGAAATTTAAAAATCCGAGAGTATATAGTTGAGACCTTATTTAAGAAACATTTTGAAAAAGAATTTTGACAATCAAGACAAGAATAAATACATGAATATGTGCAATAATTAAGTAAACCGCATAATTCAAGAAGAGGATAAGAGTTACCAATTTCTCCATTGCCAATGGTCGTGTCTTTCCTATTGTTGATTATACCTTCTTCTTGGAAAATGATTTTGTTGATAATGTCTTTTTCTACTTTCACTTTATTAAACTCCTTTTTCAAAAGCTTATATTTAACAATTATATTTTGAAACTCATTTTGCGATTCATCATAGTCGCCTTGCAATTCATTAATGAAAGAAATAGAAGAATTAGAGCGCACCTCATTGTCTTCATCGATGCCCATTAGACATTGCTCGGTTTCTTTATCATCGATATTGCAAGAAGCTCATCCCACGTCTTTGGATTTGATATTATATCCGATTGAAGTAGATGCTTTTGAATTACTCCTTTCATTTATATATACTTCATAGATGAGAAGATTTCCAATAAGCTCATCAAAATTTAGAGTTTCTAAATTTTGAGCTTCCATGATAGCCATCACCTTTTCGGACCAAGAACTGGGAAGAGCATTCAATACTTTAGTTATCTTGTCTTCTTTTGAGATGACTTTTCCGAGCACCAATAGAAGGATGATAATTTTGTTGAGTCTTTCCACCATTTTCAAATCCCTTCACCTTCGAGGATTATGAAGTTTTCAAGTCTTTAACAAGCATGGTTTTTCTAGCATTTTTAACCTTCTTAGTTCCTTCATAGATGGTTTCCAATTTTTCCCATACTTCATGAATGGATTGCATTCCTCTAATGTGATTATACTCGTAGCGGTAAGAGAACAATGAAAAATTTTAAGAGCTTTACCGTTTAGAGAAAATGACTTCTTGTCATTATTGTCAAATTCCTTCAGGCTCTTGAGGACCCAATTTCTTGGTTGGTTGAGCTACCCTTCAATAACCGCATTCCAAATACCGAACCCGCAACCTTGTAGAAAGTACTCCATTCGGTCTTTCCAAAAGCATAGTTGTTGGCGTCAAATAGTCGTGGCTTGTTGGTGGATGCGCGGTGGTGAGATAGACTTCATTCGTAGCCATGGATCTTTCCTCTTTATTCGCACTTACCAAAGAGTTTGGCTCGATACCACTTGTTAGTTCAAGTGGCTACACTAATCTAGAGGGGGTGAATTGATTATGCCGATTTTCCGATTTTCACCCTCTTTTTCGAATGTAAAAATGATAACAAGAATATAAGTGCAGGAAAGTAAACAACACACATTGATTTATAGAAGTTCAACTCACCTAGTGCCTAATCTTCTACCACCCGATATATCCAAAGTGTATTTCAAAAAATGAAAAATATTTATTAATAGATACCAAACTATTACAACCTTTACCTTCAAGAGCACCAAACTTTTCTTACAACACCACCTATGAAGATTAACACAATCTTCCAACTCCAAGAGCACCAAACCCTTCTTCACCTCGAAGAGCACCAAACGCTTCCAACTTGAAGAGCACCAAACTCTTCAACACCTTGAAGAGCACCAAACTCTTTAACACGAAAAGCACCAAGCCGTTCAACCAAATCAATCAAAAGTGTTCTTGCCAAAAGAACACTAACAAAGATTTCTTGTTTTTATGATGTTACAAATACAATCAAGATTACACATTAAATTAAATATTACAACTTAAAAGTGCAAGTGTAATCAAGAAGGAAAGCCTAATAAGCAAGATGAAAGTGATAAGCTTAGGCTATTACAACAAGAATGTTCAAAATAAAGACTTAGACAAATTTGCAGAATTTCTTGTTGTGTTGTATTGTTTTATCTTATTGTGTTGCTTCAAGCCTTCAAGTATTTATAGGAGAGGTCTTGGATTTGAATCCCAACGATAGGCTCCTTCTGGAGATTGAAATCAAAAAAATTGCACATTAAATCAAGATTATAGTTGTTAGAAATCAATCACTTAAAATCATGAAAAGTTATCGATCGCAGAACACATAGTTTCTTTGATAAAATCTTAGGTCGATAGGTTGACCCCAAATGAGAAATTCGAAATATAACTTGAAAACTAAGGGCTGGACGGTCCAACAGAACTTCAACCGATCGAATCCTGTTCGACCGGTCGACCTACATTGGACCGATTTAGCACTTTTCTTGAAGAACAGATTGTTCTATAATTTGATTTTAATCTTCGAGGCATTGGTTGACCACAACAAGAAATTTTTCTTTCTCCTTTCTATTTTGAATTTAAACTTTCGTGCACGGGTTGCCTCTAGGGTGACTAGGTTGAACACGAAATAAGTGATGTCCATTTTTGTCAAAAATAAACTTCAAGAAATACTAGGGAAAATTAGTAAAAAAACATTTAAATCGAGTTAGGAGTATTTGAACAACATTTATAGACATTATTTTGGTGAAAAATTCATTTAAATAAAATCATCAAAATTACTATAAAAACACTTATCTAACACTAATTGCTTATCGTTGAGATATATTCCAAAAGTGATGTCTTTCCTTTCAACATGATCTCTTATAAAATTATATCTGACATCAATGTGTTTTGTTCTTGATTGCAATACTGGATTCTCAGTAATTCCAATAGCACATGTGTTATCACACATAATCGGAATTTATTTTTCTTTTATATCATAGTCTCTCGCCTATTATCTCATCCATGGAACTTGGGAACAATAGTTTCTCGCAGCTATGTACTTGCTTTTAGTGGATGTAGCTATTGAATTTTGTTTCTTCTTGAACCAAGAAACCAACCTATTTGCAAGCATTTGACAAGTACTGATGTACTCTTCCTATCCACTCTAAATCCAAAGATACCGAGTCCGAGTAACCTTCCATCTTGAATCCTCCATCATTTTGGTACAATAAGCCAATTTATTGGCATCCCTTCAAGTACCTTAGGATTCTCTTGGCCGTAGTCATGTGACTTTCTTTTGGTGCGATTGAAATCAAAGCACATACACCTAAGGCAAAGGTAATTAATGCGGCCTACTTGCTATTAAATAGAGCAATGATTCAATGAGAGCTCTATATCTAGTTTGATCAACAACTTTGCCATCCGCATCCATATCCATCTTAACTAAAGCGTTCATAGGGATCTTCACATATGACTTTTCTTCCATACCAAATTTCTTGACAAATCTCTCGGTATATTTGGTTTAGCTTATGAAGGTTCCACCCTTCATTTGCTTGACTTGAAGACCTAGAAAGAAAGTCACTCTCTCCCATCATGCTCATTTCAAACTTCCCTTGAAAAAGGTTTGAAAATTTGTCACATAGCTCTTTATTTGTGGACCCGATGTGTAGGTCCCAAGGGGTGTGAGTAAGGTTTAGAAGGGGGTTGAATAAACCTTACCAAATTTTTGATTTCATCTTTTAAAAAATACAATGAGTTGACTCAAGCGGTTGTGTCCTTGAGGGACAACTAAGTTGGTTATTGACTAAGTTAGCCACACAAATGATTTCGATAGAGTTTGTTGATAGAATAACTCGGTTGTTTAATCTAAACTTAACTTGGTTGGTTTGGTTTTATCGTGAGAAGACTTAACAACCTTTGATTTGTTTTAAACTTGTTTTAACACTTGATTTTTGGGCACTTTGTTTTTAATCGGTTGGATAGCAAATATAAATTTTATCAAAGATATATGATGTAAATATGCAAGAAAGTAAATGTGCTGAAAATAAATAAATGATGATTATTTTTATAGAGGTTCAAGATGGGGCAATTCTTTTAATCCTCTCTTCTCCAACTCCTGGAGGTATCCACTAAGTAATAGATCAGTTTTACAAAGTGGTGAACAGTCTGGAGACAGCCTTGATCACACAACTGGCTTCTCTTGCGACTCAGCTTCTTCATAGGGTAGCCGCAATGATACTTCTGCTCACTTCTAAAGTTCTTAGATTTGATCACGAAGTCCACCAACAAACTTGATACAGTTCGACATTGACCCTTCCTACAATCCTCCTTGGATAGTAGACCCTTTTTGATTCTTGAGAAGTTTTCTCTTAAATAGATTTGAAGTTGCCTTTCCTTCACGACTTGTGTTGGATCGATTTTCTTCGAAGTTTGAGACTTGAGGTTAGCTTGAATATACTTGAGAATATTGCGGGTTAATTGCTTGAATATTTCTTGCTTGTTCGTGGTTCAGGTAACCTCTTCTCAGGAATTTTTTCAGCCTTTTATAGTGAACTTTTGAAATTTTGCCCATTGAAGAGATAGGCTAATTTCAAAAGTCACTTGTGTTTGTTGGTTTGTCTTGTCCGCAATCCTTGATGTTTACATTTCCTCGTATTAATTGCCTTCACAAAGATTGCGGATCTTTGACACACGGTGCGGTGTTTCCCATTGGTTCATTCCTTTGCACAAACCTTGGACTAACACTTTACACTGCGGCTTTGACATGTTACTATTTCGAGTAACATTCTTGACTTTAATCAACATATCTAAGTCAGTTGTCTTGACTAGACCGATGTCTTTACACCAGGTGACTTGAGTCGGATTTGGTCATTGGATGACTCAACTATCACTTCAACTTTGAGACTTGGCTTCTTGAGCTAACTTGACCGACACTTCTTACAGTTGTTCCTCACCGACATACCTTGATCGATTCCTTGACTTCCTTCTTAGCCATAGTCACCGACACACGTAAGAGTCTTCAATTCAAATCCATCAGATTGACTTCTTGTATTTATCGGCGTAGGCGACTTGACTCACCTTTTCCAGCCCTATCTATTACAATACAAATTACAAGGAAAATGGGGTGCCAACTTCCTACTTTAAGTTTTACATGGTATCATCAAAATCTACTTAATAAATTTCCTAACAATTTCCCCTTTACATTGTTTACATTTAGTATCGAGCATTTCTTAATAGAGCAAAATACATGCATCTAAGTTAAGATACAAGAATATATACAGAGCGAAAAATTTAAGAAAAAAACTTCACTAAGTACATTATTGGATAACTTATATGAGTGTATTTACAAAAGTAATATACACGAGAGGGGTTCGCAAAGACAACACTTCAATGCCTTCGCATTGTTCCTTCCTCTTTCTTCTTGACTCTCTTGCGCTCCTCGTAAATCGCCTCTCTCTTCTTCTCTTCTTCTCTTCTTCTTCCTTCTCTTTTTTTTTTTCAGAGACCCATTTGGAAGCATCATCCCTTTTCTTCGTTCGAGCCATTGTCGAGTTTGCCTTTCATTCTCCTCTTCTTCTTGTCGCTCTCCCGCCTCTGCTTTTCTTTCTTGTCACTTCCAAATTGGCCAATTCATCATACCTGACCAAGTAGATCATCCATTTCTTGTCGGGATCTACATATTCAACATCCATGTGTTTTGGTTGAGGCCGGAACTCTTCCACCACCACTTATTCTCTCCGCTCGTGTGTGTATCGCACGGAAGTCTTCTACTTACCGTACCGAGTGACTACCGGAAGTCTGGCTTTGCCAGCCTTCTTCGCACAATGCTAGACCTTTCTCCCGGTGCAAATCCCAGGTTTGGGCTAGTGTCATTCCTTGAAATAGCCTTTCGATTCAAGTGTTTTGAACTCTTGGTGATCTAGGATCGATCCATTATCGAGAATCGCATCCTCGATCTTTTCCAACCGGAAGACCACCATACTATTTCAACACTTCCTAAACACGGGCATCCCGCTTCTTAGAGAACTCTTCAAACCCTTCTTCAATAATCTTCCTTTTCTCCGACATTGGCACAACAAAGTGCTCAATTGGTAAGGTTACTGGGGAGTTTGCTTAGGATGGAGGCAAGAACATGACCTTGCTGGGGGTTTCGCTAACATTAGCGTCAAATCTTTTGAACTTTCCCCTTTAGCCGCTTTACTCTTCTTCACAATCTGATCTTTCATCCGAAAGCCGCGCCTTTTTTTCAACTTCTCCTCTTTCAATCCCTTTAGGGACACCTCTTCCCTTTTTGGCATCATCAAAGGATAGAGGGACACGGGGAACATGCTTCCAAGAAGAAAGTCTAGTCTATTTATCGTTGAGTCGTGCGGAGTCCTTTGCATCAATTGCGGTTCTAATCTCCGATTGAATGTCATTAGACTCACTCTCAATATCTTCATTTCAGACCAAGAGTAAATTTGAACTTGTCATTCATCGTATTTTCAAGTCTCGAGGATCTCATTCTTATGAAAATGTTGCAATAGCTCCATATCATTTTTGTGAGATGGGTGATTCTTTCAATATAGTCCTTCATCCTCTGCCGATTAAGGAGTTATCCTCACTCCATACGAGCATTCTTCCATATAGGGCTTGGAAATATCGTACTTGCTCGATTTGCATTGCGATCGCTATTGTGTCAGTCCCAAATTTGCACCACGATCCCTCTTAAGTCGGGTTTGTGAGAGTGGCATCGCGATTGTCCAATCGTAAGTCGAATGAGGCCTAGTGACCTTCAATATTCTCAATCTCCTCACGAGATCTTCTTGAAGACTTCACAATTTCGGTATGCCAGTCCGATCGAGCTACATGCCACTTTTTGTTGAAATCAAAGTCTTCCTGGAACAATCGTGTCGGTGGGAATAATGGGATCTTCTCGATAGTATATTTCCTTAATTCAGCCAGCGATTGTCTCTTCTTCGGGATGCAGTGGGTCTTGGAAGAATGGAAACACGTCTTGAAAAACCTCATCACACACATAGGGAATATCTGGATCTCGTCCCTTTGCTGCAGTCCCTTGGTGTGATTGAGTGGAGTTAACTGACGATGCCCCAACTGCGGCAGCTTCATCGGCAAAGTTCATAGTGGGAGCTGTGGACGGAGTTGACAAAGTCGTTCTATCGCTGCGAATCGTGGAAGCCTCACGCAGATGACTCGGTTCAGTGGGGCTTTTGGATTGTCATGCCCACCGACCGAGCCTCATCTGTCCGAACAGCTTCCTCGGTCTCAATAGACTCGCTAAATGAATAACATGTTCCTTGGTTGTATCATCAGCGTCATCGGATGATGATGAGGCTTGGGGAGTCGGCTCATCATCAAAATTGAACTTTACGCAGTCGCTTTGTCATTTTGCTATCTCTTTGTCTTGAGAACATCCTCGGTTGGGTCAATATGATCGCAAGCGGAGTGGACTCGGCTTCATCGTCCGATCCCAAAAAGGATATGTCTAAGTTTTCTTGGGAATCATGAAGTGCGCTTATCTCTTTTTTCTACATCGTATCACTTGTTCGGAGGAGGAATGTTCTATGTATCTTGATCCTTACCAGGGAAGTGTCAACCTCCTTGGTCCTTACCCCAACAGACTCAACTATTGCGAGGCCTTAAACATTCCTGGACGGTCTCACATGTCTTAGGGTCTTCGACCATGGCATTCAAAGGAGTCTCAACTCCTGGATTTCACTTTCACCGCCAAGAGTGTAAACTCCCAGGGCATAACAATCCTATAAATCGACTAAAAGGATGTGTGTCATTGGTCGGTGGACCTTTCGGTGAGCCGAGTCAACTTTCCGAGCTTAAGTCAATGTCACTTTGTTGTTGTTCATGTTCTTTTTCTACTTTGCCTCCTCACTTTACTTGTGTGTCTCTCATAGTAACCTCCAACCCTGTTGTGGTCTAATTATGGGGTCACTCTTCTCCGAGATGCGGCCTTATTCGTTGAGTGCTCACCGCTGGTCCCCTCACCGCTCACCACCGAGTGACTAATTATGGGGTCACTCTTCTCCGGAGATGTGGCCTTATTCATTGAGTGCTCACCGGGTCCAAGTGTGATAACACCTTCTTCGGGGTTGGCTTAGCTTGGGTGCCCAATTTCCCGCCTTCATCGCGGTGCCGCCCTTGAGCCATCCTCCGATTCCACAAGGGACGAGCTGCAGCAATGATGGATGCAATGTGTTGTGCTACTCCCGGAGGATTGGTTCACGGAGACATTGTGAGGACTCTCCCGGGCCTTCAAACAGACTCACTCATGCATGGTTCTCGATTCCATCGAGCCTGCCGCATCTCGGACTTCTTAGTCTGCAAGAACAAGATCCATATCCTTATCACTTTAGGAAAACACATCAAGATGTGTGTGAGTGTGATCTAGAGATCCAGTGAACTCGCACATATTGGCCTTTTCCAACGCTCGTGCCTACTCCTCGCCTTTGTCTTTTTATCCCCTTTTATGATGCAGAGGGAGATCCATTCAATTGTTTTCATCGAGGGCCTATCGAATAGTGTCAACACCAAGGAAATGGAGAATACATGAGTACAACGTCATCATCACCTTCTCCTTCACCTCCTGTTTCCGGAATGGGAAGTAGAAGTCCTTGCTCTTCTTTAGAAGCAACAACATCATTGCGGGGAGGAGAGACAACCTTTTCAATGAAGGCTCGCTTGTCTCTCATTGTTTTTTCTCCTCGCTCAGTTGTCTTTCGCAAAGCCGGGTCTTAGTTTGATATCTCATTGAACACCATCGCCAGACTTTGTAGATTCATCAATGACCTCGGAGACGGCTCTTCATGATTTCAGCTAGTCTTAGTCTCTTTCTTCTCCGGTGAGTGGGGACTCAACCATTTTCTCAAGGTCGGAATGCGACGACCAGCCTTCACTTCCTTGGACGAACTAGAGGGACTTCCGGTTCCGATTCAAGATATTAAATGGGATTGAGTACTTTTCTTACAAGGGTCGTCTTCCGGACTTGGCATTCTTCTTCTTCTTTGTGACTTGAGAAGGGAGTGAGGGTTCCTTCTCGCCCTCACAGTGGAAAGTGATCGGTCAGAGGGGCAGGAGTCTCGTTTGCTCGGGTAGGGGACTCGGCACGGGGGCAGTGCTATCTTTTTCTTAGTGCAGGGGAAGCTTTCGGAGGAGGAGGGGTAGCGAGTTGTATCCTCAGGGTCGATTGATTCCCCTCACTAGTATCGATTCTCTCGCATGAGCTCTCTTTTGGCCATTGGAAAGGTTTGCCGGGAACATCCTCTTGTTCACATGGAAGGGTTTGCCATGACGGCGGCAACACCCTTCGTTCTAGCAAATGGCCAATCACAAGGCCATATCCTAGCGAGCTTCCGACGGACCCATCCTTCTTGTATGTTCTATTCAGCACGTTATGGAAGATTCTGTTGTAAACAAACTAAGCCCAGTTGACTTTCTTTCCCTGCATGATCGCAGCCACGACGATCGCTTTGTCGGGATACCGTGATCTAAGCTTCCAAACTTCATATCCACACATTTTAAGAAGACATCCATCGCCTTGTGATAGTTGTCCTTCAAAGCAAGTTCTTGTCATATTTGTGTAAACCACCTTATCAAAGATACTCGAGTTTGGCCACTTCCTTCCATGCAACGGCAAAGTCGACATTAGCTTCGAATATCTCCTTCATGCCTTCCGATGGTAATAAGCAAAGTGCTCAACATTGTCCTTTGCATTGAGTTTTATGACCTTGTTGTGGACGGAAGATTTGATTTCGTTGTCCCGCACCTCGGCGTTAATGTAGAACCGATCTACCTCATCAAGGTAGGTATGAGAGTACTTCATAGTCGAGAAAAGCCTTTTAGCCTTGACTTTTCCAACATTTCAGCGATCTTCCGAACTAGGGTCTCATCAACACCTCGCTTTCTCATTCCATTGAAATCCACCCAAGAGCTAGTGTGGATTTGCTTCGAGAGTTTTGCAAAATCGCACTTTGGAGCCATTTTGATTGAGTTTTACCGAACAAAAATACAAAAATTGCTTGAAAGAACTTAGTGTTTCTAAGAGAAAAACTTTGCTTTGCTTGAAGATGAACAGTTCGCGTAGTGAGAGAAATGAAAGGACACATTTCAGATTCTTAAATTTTTTATCAAAATCAACGGCTCAGGTTAAATCGTCAAAACCACATTTAATTCATCGCATTTAATGCAACAACATTTATATCAAATCATATAGGTTCCTAGCTCCATTTTTCCCCAAATTCTCTCAAAATATCCCAATACCTCTCAAATTGTTTCATCTTTGTGATTATATCACTCATATTCTTATTGTTTTCATGGCACCCATCAATTGACCGGAGGAAATCTTCAAAAGAGGAGAAGAAAACAAAGGGGAGAATCTTCCTCCAACCCTTAGCAAGACGATATTCCACAAGGAGATAACCAAAATCGCTTACGTAAGAGGAGATCGTTGAATGGAAAGTTCGGGATTTCAAAATCGAATATTTATTGAGACTCTAGTAAGTTATCACTTCTTTACGAGCCTCCTCTAGAGTTAATAGATTTCAATTTCTAAATAAACTTGCGGATGAGTACTATAAAAACATTGGGTTGAATGATAAAAAATTGCTTGCACTCGTATGGTTCGATTTTTAGCATTTCATGATGAATATTCGGAAATTAGGGCTTATTTTGAAATTCAAGGTTGGGTTTCATTATGGAATAATCTGTGTTTGTATTATTATGATGAGCTTATAAAACTTTTTTATGCAAATATGTGGATTGTTGATGCTACGGTAGATAATCCGTTGGAACTTCACACATTCATTAATGGTAGACACTTTTCGTGGACATTGGCCGATATTTGTAATTATTTTAATGTGCCGAATGATGGTGTTGAAAATGTGGATTGTGCTCATTGGGATGATGATCTTTTTGGTGTCTCACTTTATGAGGTAAAAACATTCTTAGGAGTTTTTCGAAGTAACCTTCTCGTAATGCCGCCAAATTATCGGATTGTATCCATTATTTGATCCTATTGTGTTTGTGGTAAATAAGTAAAACTTCCGAGTAATCTCGAACTCTTTCTTACCTATAAGATTATCCGAGGAGAACGAGTAAATTATGGGGCTATTTTTGTATATTGTTTGTCGGAATCAAAAAGGTTTACTAAGAAAAATATACATTGGGAAATTTGATTTGTCGACTACTATACCTATCGGGCTACCCGAAAAGTGAGATGAATACCGAAATTCGCACAATGACTATGATAATGCCAACATTCTACAAATGGTGAGAATGCGACAACATTTACCACGGGTTCCCACCAAAGCCGCTAGGGACGTGCTCAAAATCCACAACAATCTTGAGATGATTTCTTTAATGACAATGAGCTTGAAAATATTGGAAGAGGAAATATTGAGGAACAAGATGAGGAAGAAGAGAATGTGGGAAATGAAGAAGAGGAACAAGAAATTGGAGAGGAATAAAATGAAGGAAATGAGGAAGAACACTTCAATGAAGGAAATGAGGAAGAAGATGAAAAAGCAGGCCGGATGTTGAAGATTTAAGTCTCAAAGAGAGAATGGACAAAGTGGAATGAGATACATTTAGGGATGTAGCCTCTCTTAGAAAAGAGCTTCGGGTTGTGAAGGAAGAAAATTCTAGATTGAAAAAGTCTAGGGAAAATTGAAGAAATTCATCAAAGAGCTTATCCTGCTTGCTTCTCTTCGGATGAGGATTGATGTCCCTACCCCGTTATTAGCTTAACATTTTTTATTGCCCATGTTGTTTTGTAATTTTATGAATTATCTTATAAAACTCTATTGCACTAATGAGATTTGCTTGTTTTCTTGAAAGGGTTAAAATAGCAAGTTGAAAATGGCTTGTGGATGATCATGATATTGATGGAGTATTTGATGGTAAAAATACTCTAGTTTGGCATTGTTTCATAGTTGGTATGAAGTACTTGATGGTAAAAGTGCTTCTTTTAATTTTTGCTTGATGGCATTTGTAATGCCTTGATCTCTTATTTGGCTAGAATTATCTCAATTGGGTTGAACCTTGAGAATTTATTTTGTTAGGCCTCCTTTTTTTTTTTGAGGAAATTTTGTTAGGCCTCTTATTTGTTGGATATATGTTGAAAATTGCTTTTGGTGATGATATGAACAACTTGGCTTAATATCTTTTACAAGGGCTATATACATTTTCTTCAAATTTTGACGTCCGCCAAGTGTTCGATAAAATGTTCCAATGAAAGATTCATCACCTACATGATTCTCTTATTTTCAAATGCCTTAATTTCTTATTGAGATCATGGTTTGGCAAACAAAACGAGCTTATGGACTTTTATGATATACTTCTCCATTTTTTTGGATTGTAAGCTTAATTATTTTTCAATGGTTGATAAATCATATTGTTGGCGACTTTGATATACTTGTATGATGTTTTTATCATCCTAATATTTTTTTCATTCTTTTTGATGATTCCAAATGGGGAGAAACAGAAAATTGGCTCGTTAGCTCAAAGAAGCTAATAAAAGCTCGATATAAAAGCTATAAGCTATGGCTTCTTAAAGCCATAAGTTGTGGACTAAACTTAGTCCAATTGTTGATTGTTGGACTTATATACTCGATGTTTTATTGGTAGGGGAGCTTATAAGCTCTGGAACAATATGTAAAAGCTAAGTTTTTAGCTTGTGATTAATTGCTTTTACATTATTCTTGATGTGCTTGTTGATAGGAGAGCTTGTGCAAAAACAAAAATTAAAAAATTATAATATTTGGATAAAATTTACTCCCTACTTGGTTGCTTATGTATTTTGGAAATTTTGGTTGCTTCTAAACGGTTAGATGTTTTTACCGGAAAATCATTTTCAAAATTGTCCTCCTAATATTTCTAAAAATTGTTTTGGTTTGTAATCATCAAAAATGGGAAGATTGTTTGATACATGTTTTTATCTTAATTTTGATGATTTTATTTTTACACCAAAACAATGTTGTTAATTGTTGTCCAAATACTCCTAAATGATTTAAAATGGTTTTAATATTTTCCGAGTATTTCTTCAAGTTTTATTTTAGAAAAATTGGACAACACTTTTAATGATTTTATGTTTATAAGTTTTTACTTCAAAACAAGGTTCCTAAATGTTGTCTAAATACTCCCGATTGATTTAAAATGTTTCTACTAAATTTTCGGAATATTTTTTGAGTTTTATTTTTGACAAAATTTGGACAACATTTCTATCTCGAGGTCAACCGGTCGCCGTATAGGACAACCCGCATCAAGATGAATTTAGAACAAAAATGAGATGGAGTGATAAATGGCAAGGTCGAATTTGGTCGACCAGGGTATCGACCTGACGCGACCGATCGACACCGTCGACCAGTGCACGGGCATTAATCTTGAAACAGAACCTTCGCACCTTTGATTTGTATAAGGGGGACCAGTTGAAATGGGGTCGATCGGTTGAGGCCTACGTCGACCGGTCGCCCTATTGTATTTTTCTATGTTTTCTTCAAACGCGTCTATTTGAGCGACGGCCGCCTCTATGTTTTGACAAATGAAATTTCTAATGTTGTGCATCGACATCTTTTCCTTAAGTTGTGGGATTGATTTCTAACAGCTATATTCTTGATTTTAATTGTATTTTTCTATAGATTTTCAATCCCCAAGAGGATCCTATGCTTGATCAATCATCTCCTATAAATAGAGTAAGTTTTGAGCAACCAATACAACAATTGAGATACAACACAACAAGATACATACCAAGCAAACACTTGTTCTTCATAGTTATTATTCTTGTTGTATTTTTGCCTAGCTTATCACTTTCACATCTTGAGGTCTAGGCTTTCATTTCTTGATTACACTTGCACTCAAATTCTAATATTCATTATTGAGTTGTAATCTTGAGTTTTGGTCATCATTCAACATAAGACATCCTTGTGAGTATTCTTGTGGTAAGAATACACTTGGGTGATCTAGGTGATAGGTGTTTCAAGAGTGTGGTGCTCTTGAGGTGTTGAAGAATTTGGTATTCTTCAAGATTGAAGATTGTGGTGATCTTCAAAGGTGCCGTTGTGACGATTGTGGTAATCTTCAAAGGAGATTGTGGTAATCTCCAAAGGTGGTGTTGAAAAAGAGTGTGGTGCTCTTCAAGGTGTTGTAAGTTGAAGTTATATTAATTTTGGTAATTAATAAAATTCTTTTTCTTTTGAAATCCATCCCTGATATATTGGGGTGGTAGAGGATTAGCCCTAGGTGGGTTGAACTCTATAAATCGATGTGTGTTGTTTACATTCCGCACCTTTATTATTGTCTTTGACCATTCGGTTCGAAAAAAGGGTAAAATCGAAAAGATGGAGATAATCTATTCACCTCCCCCACTAGATTATCGTAGCCGCTTGACTTACAGAGTCGACCTTGTTCGCTTTGGGTGCTTGCGCAGATGACTCGGTCTCACCTCGGGGCCTTGGTGAGTGGGTTGACCCGGTGATCGAGCCACACTGTCTTAATGTGCCTTCTTCGGCCTCGATGGATTCTCGCTAAATGAATTTGTGTGTCCTCAATCGCACCATCAGCATCATCGAAGATGATGAAGTCTAAGAGCTTGATTTATCATCAAAGTTGAAAGTTTGACGAGCAACATTGAATTCTCGCTTGCTCGTTTGGTAGAACATCCTCACGAGTCCTTTGCGGCCAGAGTGGACTCGGCTTCGTCTTCGATCCCAAGAATGTTGTATCGGGATTATCTGAGTCATGAAGAGCATCGATTTCTTCTTCTAAGTTAGGAATGATGACTTGAGAAATGCTCTTTTCTCCTTGATTTGTACCAGTGGAAGTCTCAACCTCCTTGGGCCTTCATTACTTCCTCGCAGCTCTCCCGCAGCAAGGCCTTGTACACTCTCTTCGACAGCAATTGCCTTGGTTTTCAAGATCGGCATCCACAGTGGTCTCAACTCCTTGGATTGCACTTTCGGTGCAGAGTGTTAACTCCTAAGGAAGATCCATCTCGTGCCTCGACCGCAGCGGCGTCCTCACTGGCAGAGTAGCTTGGCACTTCAAACCGAGACAGACTCAACTGGTTCGAGCCGTCTGTGACAACTTGTCGTTGTTCTTTTTCTTGTTCCTTTTCCACTTCGCCTCCTTGTTTCAAAGTGTGGAGTCATCTCGCATCTTTCTCCAACCTTGTTGTAGTGGAGTGAGTTTCCCATCACCGGGCGCACTACCTAAGTGGCTTATGGTGGGGTCACTCTGCTCTCCAAACTCCCGGTCGCTTCCTTTGAGTATTCAGCCATGGGGCAGTGGTGGTAAGACACCTTCTACAAGGGTTGGCTCAACTGGGGTCCCCAATTTCCCGGTTTCATCGCCATGTCCTCGATCCATCCTCCGAGTGAGCCGGGAAGTTGTTGCAGAATAACTATGGCAACTGTTGTACCACTCCCAACGGATCAATCTCCAACCGAGATTTAGAAGACTCTCCTGGTCCTTCCATCGCTTTTGCTCATGCATCAACTGATTCTAGCATGGCTTGCCGCATATCCAACTTCTCCTTTGCAAAGAAGGATCCACATCCTCATCACTATCCGAGAGCATGTGAAAGTGAGGATGAGTGTGGTCGGTGCAAGTGAGAGGGCATATATTTGCTTTTTTCACGAGCTTCAGCCTTCCTCTCGCTAACCTTTCCTTTTCTTTGTCCTTAATGATTTGCGTAATGTCCAGGCATTTATCTACATCAAGTGCTCAAGCACACGGTGGTCAATCCGAGGAAGTTCATCAATTCTTCTTCTTCCTCAATGAATTCAGGGTGTTCAAACTGCACTCGAGGGATCGAGCTTCCATTTCCTCTACTCGTGAGACGATTCCGAATGTCCGGATACACTTGAGAGCATATGATCACATGGTCATCTTCATCCTCTCCTTGTTGCCCTCCCTTTCGGGAATGGAAGGTAGCATACTCGGCCGCTTCTTCACCATCAAGAAAGATTCTGTGGCGCGTGGAGACACCCCTATCAGAGGAGATTTTATTGACTCCATCGCTTCTTCTTCCTCACCGTTATATTCACGGTTGGGTCTTGAGTGCCTCATGTTGATCGCTTCAGCCAATGAGACTTGGTTGTTTCATCAATAACTCGAGACCGCACTTCTTCAGCCAGCCTCGAGAGATTTTCTCCAAGTGAGTGGCGACTCACTGTCTTCTCAAGCTCGAGAGCTTGAAGATTCTTTTTCTTCTCTTTCTCTTTACTAGAGGAACTTTCGGTTTGATACTTCTTTCTTCAAATGCCTTGGCGGCGCAGGGGCCGAGCATCTTTCCGAGGAGCCGCTTTCGGGTTTGGCAGTCTTTTTCTTTCTCGATGGTCGAGAAGGTATTTGGGCTTTCTTCTTCACCCTACCGTGTGGGAAGGCGACTTTCAGTAGGGCAAAGCGACTTGGTCCGCAAGGCAGGGTGGTCGTCTTTCTTCTTTTCTTTGTAGGGGCAACTTTCTTCTTCGCACCGCAGGGCATCATCTCTTCTTTAGAGGGGAGGAAACAATCGTGTCAATGGGGTGAGCCGATTCCCCTCACTTGTGTCGGCCCTCTTGGCGTATGCTCTCTTCTCGACTCTAGATAAATTAGCCCGAAACATCTTCTTGTTGACATGGAATGGCTTTCCAAGTCAAAGAGGAACACCCTTCATCTCCATCAAAATGGCCGATTACAAGGCCATAGTGATTGATCGTATTTTGCATGTATTTTGGGCTTAATATTGGCTAGAATGTGTGGATATGCATGCGTTATATGAGTAAATTGGGTATTATTCTTGTTTTGTGGAATTGGATTACGCTTTGCTCGTTTTATACGAATTTATCTATATTTATAGCATAGTGGCAACAATTCGGGCATTGCAACCGCCAATACATGACATGAGTGACGAAGTTTGGAGTCGAATCGAGAAAAGTTGGACGAACCGGGCGAGAAACGGAAGAAAATAGTCTATGGGCATATTGTTCCAGGTGAGAACGGGCAGGCCCGTGCTCCTCTCAAGAAAATTACAAATTGTTCGGCACCCAAAGACGGGTGGCGTAAAAGGGCACGATCGTGCGTCGCTGCACAGGAAAACAGAGCTTATCCAATTTCAACCAGGTTTCGACCGAACGGAGTACAAATAGACCTGGGGCGGCCAAAAACAAGGACACGCTGATTTTTACCCTAGAAACCGGAGAAAAGAGCGTTTCCACCGGATACTTTAGGAGATTGATCAAGACCGCAACCATACCTTCGAGGATTGAGGATGATTGAGAGATCGTCGTCATCCCCGAGTCACTTATTCCATCATATCGTTATTTCAATTAGTTAGATTTTGATTATGAATAATTTGTCTATGAATTGTTTATCTTCAATGTCCGGCTAAACATCTTGTGATTCCGGGTTTGGGGAGTAGATTAATAAACACTTTTATGTGATGATTAAGGATAATTGAAGTTAATGCTTTCTTCTTCTATTCAAGTACTTTGCTTTAATTCTTGTTTTATCAAAAGGCCTTTGATCTAAACTTGTTTGATGTATTGATTCATAATTCTAACCGATGAGTTTCAATACTAGATCTTGAGTACTTGACACAAATAGATTGCATGATTGAGAAGTCCGTGAATATTTGTGAGATCTTTTAATCTTTTGAACTTTTGGGAGTTGGATATCTCATGTTGAGTAGAGATGCTAACATAGATATTCCAATCAACGCTTTTACATACATCTCGAGAGAGGGGTAAATTACTTGGTGATTGATCTATAGAGAAGAATATGTTTAACCTTGGTTTGCCTAACCGAGCATAAAAGTGGGATATTAATTGAAACCATAACCTCGGAATGGCATCCATCCATACTTGATCTTTTAATCGCTCTTTGCTTTGTTATTTTATGATTAATTTCTCGCTTTAGTAGTAATAAAACCAAACCTTCAAATTTCGATAGTTTAGATAAAAATAGACTATTATAATCCAATATTTAGTACATTAATTTATTAATCCTTGTGGATTCGACCTTGCAAACCATATTCTATAAACCGATCCGTACACTTGCGGTGAAGCTATAAAAATAGGCGAACAAGTTTTTGGCGCCGTTTTGGGATTAATCAAATTTTTAGTACTAATATTGTGATAAATAGAACTATTCTTAATCTAGACGTTTTTCTTTTCTTTTTAATTTGTTTGATTTTTCTTCTATTGTGGTTAACTTGTTTTCTTTAGTTGGTCGTAGTGCATGATCACTCGCTTCAAAACAAGGAGAATTAACACCGCTCATACCGGAGGTTGAAGCTTTTGCTAGGCGAAATAGTGCAACTACTAAACGGGCGAAAGACAAGCAGGACCAAACCATGGCGGGAGTTGAAGACAACAACAGAGGCAATAACGGAGGTAACAACCAGGCCAACAGTGGTCAATTGTTGAGTTACCAATACCAGTGGTTCCGGTGGCATTTCAACAAGAGGCTTGATACGCTGACGATTACTTTCGCCCAATCAATCGCAACTATGGTGGAATTGCCAACGCCCCGATCAATGCGAATAATTTTGAGCTTAAGCCGCCCGATCTCGATGGTGCAGCAGAATCGGTTTGGGGGCTTCCCGTGCGAAGATCCAACTCTCATCTTGCGAATTTCATACAAATCGCAATACTATCAAGATGAATGGGGTGATGATGATGTTATACGTCTTCGCCTATTCCCTTTTCTTTAGGGATAAGGCCAGGAATCGGCTAGCAGCACTCTAACTCGTGGGAGTGTAAACAATTGGGATGAGCCGAGTGAGGTTCTTATTCAAATAATTCCCACCAAGCAAGACACTACAACTTAAGAGCGAAATCACTCAATTCAGGCGGTTTGATTCTAAGCCTTTGTACGAGGCCCGGGAGAGATTCCGGATTTGTTGAGGAGATGCCCGCAAAGACGGATTTCCCGAGGATCAATAGCTCGCTTTTTTTACAACGGGTTGATGGGGGCAGACTAGATCGCTCGTGGATGCCGCAATGGGGGCGCGCTTCTCGCAAGGTTTCCGTAAGATGCATTCAACTTATTGGAAGAGATGGCCATGAATAGCTATCGGTGGCCCTCCGAAAGAACTAATGTGAAAAGTGGTGGTCAAGTGTCTAATTTCGACCAATCAAGAGTTGCGGCCCGGATGGCCGTCGACAAATCAACTAAGTGCCTTGACGAAGGCCAACGAGGGAAACGCTGGTACAAGTAATGGTGGAGTTCCTCTAGATCTCGATAGAGGAAGTAAATTACGTGAATAACAGGAATTTCAACAATTTTGGAACAATCAAAATCCCACTCATTATCATCAGGGACCGCGGAACCACGAAAAACTTCTCCTACGCGAACACAAAAACGTGATGCAACCACCACCATGGTTCAATGTAACTAATGGAGTAATTATCTGCAGATCCTAAACCAACAATGGAAGGCATGTTCACCTCGTTTATGAATGAGACGAGGAATAGGTTCAATAAGGATGAGGCAAAGATGGATAAAATCGAAAACCATGTCACTCAATTGGAGTCCCAGGATGAAGAATCTTGAGACCCAAATTGGTCAAATAGCTACGATTATTGGTGGGCAAACATCAAAAGGGCCGATTTCCGAGCAACACCGAGGTAAATCCAAAGGAACAGTGAAAGCCATTCGCCTCGAGGAGTGGAACGGAATACGAGGGGCCGAAAATACGGAGAATTCAAGAATTGCAGGACGGCACGGCCCATGCGCCCATCGCACGGCCAGCCCATGCGCTCTTGAACGGCAATCGATGCGCGGGTGATGCGTAAATTGAGGCAAATGGCGAGGTTGAGGCCGAGAAAGGAGCCGAGGAACATCTTTTTGAACAAACAGGGTGAGAAGCTTAAATCCTCCTCTAACCCCGATATTTCTAAACTTAATGATCCCCTTCCTTTTCCCCAACGTTTTCAAAAGAAAAATTTAGACGACAATTTGCTATGTTTTTAGATATTTTTAAGCGCATATTAACATTCCATTTGCAGCACGCATTGGAGCAGATGCCCAATTACGCTAAGTTCTTGAAGGATGTTATGTCAAAGAAAAGGAGAATGACTAGTTTCGAGACAAATAACTGGACAGAGGAGTGCGGTCAATAATCCAAAGGAAACTACCACGAAGTTGAAAGATCAGGGAGTTTCACTATCCCTTGTGCTATTGGTGATGTTTTCTTTAAGAAAGCACTTTTCGACTTAGGGCGAGTATTAACTTAATGCCCTTGTCTATTTTCAGGTAACTTGGATTAGGAGAGGTGAAGCCATCTACGGTCACCCTACAACTCATGATCGATCACTCACATATCCAAAGGAATCATCGAGGATGTCTTGGTAAAAGTTGATAAATTCATATTCCCGTGGATTTCTTAGTGCTAGACATGGAGGAAGATAAAGACGTTCCTTTAATACTTGGGCGGGCATTCCTAGCAACGGGAAGGCCTTAATAGATGTGCAAAAGGGAGAACTCACGTTACGGGTTAATGATGAGCATGTTCTATTTACGATATATAAAGGCACTTCAATTTCATGATGGTGTGGAGACTTGTAAATTCATAGACGTAGTTGAATCCTGTATTGATGAGTATGTGGATCATACATTGATTCGGGATACTTTGAGTTTGGTTTGACACATTCGTGTTCAACATCGAACTTGACTATTGATATTGATAACCAAGACTTGTATGATTGTGTTTGTGCTTTGGATAATATGCAGAACTACATGAGGAGCGCAAGAGGCGCACACACGCTGAAAAACATACGGAGTCGAGTTCTACAGGGACACACGGCCCGTGCCCTTGAGCACGCCAGGTCGTGGGTATAGCCAAGGAAAAAATGAAGAAAACGACGACGCCACGGAGCCCGTGCCTAAGGTCGAAGGGAAAGTCAAGGAGTCAAGATGGCACGGCTCATGCTCATCAAAGACGGCAGCCCATGCTCCCATCCGAAGAGGCCAAATCAAACCTAACTCAAGCCCTTGCCCGAGCATCTCAAATATGCATTCCTTGGAGCGAATAACACGAATCCGATAATCGTATCATCTCTTTTAACTTCTGTTTAACTCGATAAATTGCTTAGGTGTTACGAAAACATAAGTCGGCGATAGGTTGGTCAATTTCTCGATTTAAAAGGCATTAGTCCATCGATTGTGATGCATAAGATTAGAAGGGAAGATGTCTACAAACCTTCGTGCAAAATTAAAGAAGATTAAACCCTATAATGCAAGAAGTCGTTAGAAAAGAAGTTTTAAAATGGTTAGATCTTTGGAATTATTTATGTTATTTCCGATAGCTCTTGGGTAAGTCGGACAAGTGGTCTTCAAGAAAGGGGGATGACGGTAGTAAGAAACAAGAGTGATGAACTTATAGCGACTAGAGTAGTAATCGGATGGAGAATTTGTATTGATTATAGGAAGTTAAATGATGCTACTCGCAAAGATCACTTTTCCTCCCCTTTATTGATATGATGTTTGATCGCTTGGCGGGGATACTATTATTATTGTTTTTCGATGGTTATTCCGTGTATAATCGGATCATGATTGTCGAGGAAGACCAAGAGAAGACGACCTTTACATGCCCCTATGGTACATTTGCATTTCGCAGATGCCATTCGACTTTTGTAACGCAACCGCTACTTTTCAAAGATGCATGATGGCTATATTCCATGATTTCATTGAGAAAATAATGGAGGTGTTCATGGATGATTTTTTTGTGTTTGGAGATTCATATGATCATTGTTTGGATAACCTTTCTCTAGTTTTGTAGAGATGCGAGGAGACTAATCTTGTTTTAAATTGGGAAAAGTGCCATTTCGTGGTACGAGATGGCATTGTTTTAGGCCACCGAGTTTCTTCTGCAGGTTTGGAAGTTGATAGAGCGAAGGTTGTGGCAATAGAGAAACTCCCACCTCCAACAAACGAGAAAGCCATTCGAAGTTTCTTGGGGCACGCCGGATTCTACAGAAGGTTTATCCGTGACTTTTCTAAAATCACTAAACCTTTAAGTCGTTATTAGAAAAAGATACTCGCTTTTAATTTTTCCGATGATTGTTTGTAGGCTTTTGAAATTCTCAAGAAGGCTTTGGTGACAAAGACCAATTCTAGTAGTTCGGATTGGAGTTAGCCCTTCGAATTAATGTGTGATGTGTGATGCCGACTTTGCGGTTGGGGCTGTTTTGGGTTAGAAAAGAGACAAGATGTTGAGCCATCTACTATCCGAGCAGTAACCTTAGACAAAGGCTCAAAAAACTACACTACCACCGAGAAGAAATCTTTGGCAATCGTGTTTGCATTCGACAAGTTTTGATCTTACTTGATTGGAACTAAGACGATAGTCCACACCGACCACGCGGCAATTAAATATATGTTTGACAAGAAGAATGCCAAACCGAGACTGATTCGGTGGATCCTCTTGCTCCAAGAATTCGATGTGGAAATTCGAGATAGAAAGGGTTGCGAGAATGTAGTAGCCACCACTTATCCGCACTAGAATACAAGAAGGATGAGAAAGATATCACGGAGGCAATTAAGGAGGAATTCCCGATGAGCAACTTTCGATGCTACAAGCTAAATTCCCATGGTATGCGATTTTGTTAACTATTTGGTTGCGGGGTTTTGCCTCCGGATTTATCATCCTATCAAAAGAAGAAGTTCCTCCATGATGTCAAGTTTTACATGTGGGACGATCCCCGCTTCTTTAAGAGGTGCGCCGACAACATCATTCGACGATGTGTACCTGAAGAAGAGTGGGAGGGAGTTCTACAACAGTGCCACTCTTCACCTTCCGGAGGACATTTTGATCCGAGCAAGACGGCGGCTAAGGTATTACAAAGTAGATTATCGGCCTACATTATCTAACGATTGCTATCTATTCGTACAAAGTTGTGATAGCTGCCGGCGGACGGGAAACATCTCGAGACGACATGAGATGCCAATGACGAATGTGATGGAAGTTGAACTCTTCGATGTGTGGGGATCGACTTCATGGGCCCTTTCCCATCTTTGTCAGGCTATCAATACATTCTACTTGCAAGTGGAATACGATCTCGATGGGTTGAAGCTATTCCGCCCAGACCAATGATGCGCGAGTAGTGCTCAAATTCCTCAAGAAAAATATATTCACTCGGTTTGGAACCCCGAGAGCTTTGATTAGTGACGGGGGCACACTTTGTGAATAAATTAATGCGCACTCTACTTGCGAAGTACGGGGTTAAGCACAAGGTGGCATTAGCGTACCATCCGAAGCAGCGGCAAAGCGGTGAGGTAGCCAATAGTGAGATTAAGCAAATTTTGGAGAAAACGGTAAGCATAAATCGCAAAGATTGGGCCATGAAGCTAGATGACACACTATGGGCATATCGGGATGCATACAAGACACCCTTAGGCACATCACCGTATCGGTTAGTATTCGAAATCGTGTCACTTGCGGTCGAATTGGAGCATAAGACGTTTTGGGTCAGTAAAGAAGTTAAATTTTGACTTCAAGCGGCCCGGGTGAAAAGAGGCTCTTGCACCTAAATGAGATGGAGGAGTTCGGGATGAAGCCTATGAAAATTCCGAATTTACAAGGAGCGAACCAAATGATGGCACGATCGAATGATAAAGAAGAGGAGTTTTTGCCGGGTGAACAAGTCATTTTGTTTAACTCGCATCTTAAACTCTTTTCCGGGAAAGCTTAAGTCTAGATGGTCGGGCCGTTTGTGATAAAGAAAGTGTTAAATCCTCCGGGAATAGTGGAGCTATTGAGCGAGATGGGGAGACATTCATGGTGAACGGCCGGAAGAATCAAGCATTACTTGAGCCGGGAGCAAAAGGAGGAGGTGACACGCCTCACATTGCTAGAGTCGTGATCGACTAAACAGGCCTCAAGCTATAGACGTTAAATTTAGCGCTTGTTGGGAGGCAACCCAATGGTTTTGTTGTTTTATTTCTTCCCATGTTTCTTAATTTGGTTCTTTTTCCTTTTCTATGTTAGGATTTAATTGCTTTCGAGAGGTTAGAAGTTTTCATTATTTAAAAAAATCGAAAAATCAAAAAAACAAGGGACGGCATATAGCACGCGGGCAGCCCGTGCGCCATGCACACGGCCCGTGCCGACCCACACTGAAGAGTTTGGCCTTCGCCCCTAGCACGGGCAACCCGTGCCATTTGGCACGGACCCGTGCTCTTCAGAATTTGGGGCTCCAACCCGACCCAAAGACGGGCCACCCGTGCCAAAAAGAGCACGCCCGTGCCTGCGCTACCGTGAGTTACGGGGGTCGAAAATTTTTCACAAAAACACATCAACCCCTCGCGCCGACGAACAAGCTCACCCCCTCCACATTTTTTCGAGAATTCTCCTATAATATCACCACTACATTGCTCTAAAGTCGATTTTCAATTGTTAAAATTGTTTGAAAGCAAGGAATTGGGGTAGAAAGCACTAGGGTTACAAAATTTCAACTCTCTCCCTATTTTCGGATTATAAGGTATGAATTGAACTTTCTATGTCAAATTTCTTGTGAATTGAGGATTAGAGATGATTTATGATGCTTGTTTGATACTTATGCCATGATTTTGATTGTACTTTTCTATGGGGCATTATATCGAACACCTTATGGGTTGGTGAATTGGGATGATTTTGATTGATGCTTGATGGATTATACTTTTGCTAGATTGTTTAGGATGTTAGTGGCTAATAATTTTGGCAATTATATTGATATGTGAGTTGAAAGCTTAATTGTGGATTAAATTGTTGAGATGAGCCACTATGCCTTTGTTGGATAGTTGTATTAATTCGTCATTCGTTTTACTTGGCACGTACGGGTTCTCACGATTGTTTTGCCAGGTACTAATTTGAAAACATGGTTGAACCACGACCGAACCGAGGTAGACGAGGTTGGGAAGCCATTTGCCGCTCGAGCGCCACCACACCCGGACAGCCCCGAGGCTTACGGGCTCACTATTGACGAGAATGACATACTGGATAGGTGGAACCGGCTCATCCCTCGTTCCTTCGCACCTACACGCTATACCGACGATGAATGTACCCGAACTCTCGGGATACACGAGGAGGTGTGGCAAATGTTTGATCGAGTTGGATGGACCGCATTCATGCAAGGGCGGTGGCCAACCTACAAGACACTCGCACTAGAGTTCTTAAGCACTGTTCAGGTCACGGAAACACGACCACGGAATGAGCCTCAGAAAATCCATTTCAAGTTGGGCAACGAATGGAGAAACGTCACTATTGCCGAATCGAATCGGATTTTGGGGTACCATCGACGCCCATACCGAACGGCCGCAAATTATGACTCGCGTGCTTTTTGGCGATTGTTGATCGAAACCCCACGACACAGGCCTCATGCAATACGCAAAGACGCTCCTCAAGGCCTCCTCACCCGCAACCCCATATTCCGATACATTCAAAAATTAACGGCCCATTATGTGTTCGCCCGTACAATAATGGGGGTATGCAAGCGAGAGAACTATACCTACTTTGGTGTATGCTCAACCGAACCCCTTATAACATGGCGGCGTACTTTGTGGAACACGCCGTCTCACGCATAACAAAGATGACGCTGGGAAAATACTAATTGGGGGAATGATAACCCCAATCGCACAACATTTTGGGGTTGACATACGCCGGATGGAACCATTAGCGCGCAAACAAGCATTAACATGAGCGCCTTTCACACCATGAAGATTATCGGTAATGAGGAGAATATCCTCTGTTTTCAACAAAAGTCGGGTCTTCGCTTTCCCCTTCCTAACCCGCACTCACGCGAGTAATTGATAACCAAATCAATCGCTTATGTACCGAGGAGCAAATCGGAGTCATGCGGGGTTTGGCAAACAAAAGAGGCGAAGGGTAGCCGGGCTGCCCGACGAAGAAGACTTGGTCATGGAGGCGCGGGAGTATGATAGACGGAGAGAGGGGTTTGAGCAAGGCTTCCAACAGGAAGCTTCGATCGTGAGCGGCCTGGGGATGACTGATATTCTAGAGAGCTCCCCGCCAAGGCGAGGAGCGTGGGGGACAGATATGATCATGACGGGTTCTCGTGCATTTGAGGAAAGCTTGACAAAGATAGGAGTGATTTCCGTGCTTACCAAGAAGTCCAAGATCAAAGGTACCATATGCACGAGCTTGTGGAACCAAGCACACGAGCAAATGAGTCGGAGATATTGCACGCAGATACTACGGATCGAGAATTGGCATATCTCCCGGGGCCACTACCCACCGCCACCCCTACAAATGGTGATCCGAGTCCTTTCCACACTTTTCATTGAAATTCTACCTTCTCTTGCATGAGCTATAATTTCATTCAAGTTTGGGGGGAGGTAGTATATTTTTTTTGATGGGTGTGGCGTTTGCATTCATTTAGTTGCATGTAGAACATATAGGTGGCATTGCATTAGATGTTTTAAATTTTTATGGTTTTAGCACGTTTATCGCTTTAGCACGTTTATTGCTTTCGTAGTTGTTGGGGAGTGAGTTGACCGCTTTTGTGTGTTTTTGTGTTGTGATTGAGATCGTGACCTTGGGAGCATTTGCGAATTGATTTTTGTTGTTTTGAATTGGATATTGAGTGTGAGTTATCGGGTTGAAAATGGTTTACGTGGAGCATGTGATTATTGAATCTTGGTGAACATACTTTGAATTATGCACTTACAAGCCTGTGAGCTTTTGAGCCTTTACTGCTTTCATAATATGCAGTCTTGTTTGTGATTGAGTGTGTCATTCATGTTTGATTTGAATTCTAGAACTTGCTATGGTTTCTCCATCAAAGTCACATGTTGTATGCATTCATGAAAATGATTTTAGGCCATCTTTGTTAAGCCTTTGAAGCCTTTTGCCTACCTATGATATTTGATTTCCCTAGTTAGCCAATTTGAGCCTATTGCCTGATTTTTGATAGCCACATTTTAAGCCTTCGAATCCTATGTAATATAACTGTTACCCTGAGCTTAAGCGTATAAAATTGAGAAAAAGGGATGAATAAAGGATTGAATGGAGGGTGTCATAAGTCGAAAATGTGTACATGTTGGGAACTTGGGAAGAAAATATGAAAAAGGAGGAAATACTCATAAAAGTAAAAAAAAAAACGTGCAAAGTGAGTCGGCCGAGCGAAAAAAAAAAATAGGTTGAGAATCGTGATGTAAGGCGAAGGGAATAATGTGTATGAAAAAGAAGGGAGAAATAGAAAAGTGAGAGGATATAAGGCGATTGGAAGCACATAGTCGAGTGGAATTAGAAAAATGGTTAGAGAAGAACAAAGGTGTTTTCCAATCTATACGCTACTGATTGAGTCACTTTATCCATATTTCCTACCTTAACCAAAGAGCCTTCATTACAACCTTAAATAAAGTCCTTTATGATTTGTGAATTGCATACAAACGAGTGGCGGAGATGTGAGACGATTCGCAAGCATATGGTAATTCATCAACATTGATATGACTTGAGCGAATACACGTCCCTTATCATTCTAGTGAGAAGAGTATACACTTTATCCTTGAGAGGCGTGATTTGAAGTGTTTTACCTTGATTTTTATAAACTTGTGCTCCGTGTTAACTCTTTGAAACTTGGTTGATTTGTGCTTGATGTCTATGGATAGATGACATGAATTATGATGCGGTGTTCTTGAGTTGCTCTTCTTTTCCCCAGTTGTGTTGTCTTATTTATAAAGTGTTGACCGGGACTGTCAACAGTTTAAGTTTGGGGGTTTGATTGACTGGTATTTTGCATGTATTTTGGGCTTAATATTGGCTAGAATGTGTGGATATGCATGCGTTATATGAGTAAATTGGGTATTATTCTTGTTTTGTGGAATTGGATTACGCTTTGCTCGTTTTGTAGGAATTTATCTATATTTGTAGCATAGTGGCAACAATTCGGGCATTGCAACCGCCAATACTTGACATGAGTGACGAAGTTTGGAGTCGAATCGAGAAGAAGTTGGATGAACCGGGCGAGAAACGGAAGAAAATAGTCTATGGGCATATTGTTCCAGGTGAGCACGGGCGCAGGCGTGCTCCTCTAAGCACAGCCATATGGGCACGCACGTGTTCCTCGAAGAAAAATTACAAATTGTTCGGCACCCAAAGACGGCCGGGCATGCAAAAGGGGCACGACCGTGTGCGTGCTATGGGAAAAACAGAGCTTATCCAATTTCAACTAGGTTTCACCCGAACGGAGTACAAATAGACCGGGCGGCCACAAACAAGGACACGCGGATTTTTACCCTAGAAACCAGAGAAAAAAGCGTTTCCTACCGGATACTTCGGGAGATTGATCAAGACCGCAACCACACCTTCGAGGATTGGAGATAGATCGAGAGATCGTCGTCATCCCCGAGTCACTCATTCCATCGTATCGTTATTTCAATTAGTTAGATTTTGATTATGAATAATTTGTCTATGAATTGTTTATCTTCAATGTCTGGCTAAACATCTTGTGATTCCCGGGTTTGGGGAGTAGATTAATAAACACTTTTATGTGATGATTAAGGATATTTGAAGTTAATGCTTTCTTCTTCTATTCAAGTACTTTGCTTTAATTCTTGTTTTATCAAAAGGCCTTTGATCTAAACTTGTTTGATGTATTGATTCATAATTCTAACCGATGAGTTTCAATACTAGATCTTGAGTACTTGACACAAATAGATTGCATGATTGAGAAGTCTGTGAATATTTGTGAGATCTTTTAATCTTTTGAACTTTTGGGAGTTGGATATCTCATGTTGAGTAGAGATGCTAACATAGATATTCCGGTCAACGCTTTTACATACATCTCGAGAGAGGGGTAAATTACTTGGTGATTGGTCTATAGAGAAGAATACGTTTAACCTTGGTTTGCTTAACTCGAGCATAAAAGTGGGATATTAATTGAAACCATAACCCGGAATCCGTCAATCCATACTTGATCTTTTAATCGCTTTTTGCTCTGTTATTTTACGACTAATTCCGCTTTAGTAGTAATAAAAACAAACCTTCAAATTTCGATAGTTTAGATAAAAATAGGACTATTTTAATCCAATACTTAGTACATTAATTTATTAATCCTGTGGATTCGACCTTGCAAACCATATTCGATAAACCGATCCGTACACTTGCGGTGAAGCTATAAAAATAGGCAAACACATAGCCCAGAGATCCTCGAAAAGCATCCATCCTCCTTGAAAGATTTGTTGCGATATTCGCAAAGTCTGTTGTAAATGAATTCAGCCCAATTGATCTTCTTTTCTTCCCCGATCGCAACCATGACGATCGGCTTGGTTTTGGACGTTGATTGAAGCTTCCAAACCTCATATCCACACACTTTGCAAAGATATCCATCAATTTGTGATAATCGTCCTTGTAGCTTATTCTCGGTTGTGTAGACCACTTTCGCAAAGACATTGAGGTTTGGCCACTTCTTTCCATGCGAGGTAAATTTACATCGACTCATATATCTCCGACACGTTTTCCGACAAAGAAGAAAGAATGCTCCGCAAGGTCCTTTGCGAGTGATGAGTATGTCCTTGCGGTGGATGGAGGACTTAATCCCTTCGCCCGCACCTCGGCGTTGACATAAAACCGGGCGACCTCCTCAATGTATGTCATCCGATACTCCATAGTTAGAAATGGTTTGAGTCCCGATTTCTCGATTTTGTCCATAATTTTCTTCACAAGGGTTTCATCGTAACCCTGTTTAATCATTCCTTAGAAATCTATTGTTGAACTTGGTGTGGATTTGCTTGGCAAGCTTAGTGAAATCATACGTTGGTACCATTTTTGCTTTAGAGAGTTGTTGGAAGAATCGAACGATTTCAATCTTGAAATGGGTAGGGTTTTGCGAGAGAGAATTTTAGTGCTTTAACGACTTGAAGATGAATTTGTGAGCGTGAAGAGAGAGAAAGTTCTAATCTTCGTATATGTATGACTTGAGTGGACGGTGGGGATTGAGTCTTAAAAGACGCATTATCTCTCCTTATTTAATGCGGCAAAGCATTTATATCCAATCATGGACATAATTGCAAGCTTTTCCTCGATTAACGTGAGCATGTGCGGTGCTTAATGCTAAACCATTTTCGCTTCTTCAAAACGACACCGTTTTGCCACTTTATAACTCACCTTCTCTCCTTTCATTAGTTGATTAAGTCGCGCCTAACTTGATACGATTAACTTTCCGATATAGCTGTTTCACTTGACTGATGTGAAAAACTTGTTCCATTTTCACTTTTTCATCTTCCATTCCTTCTGAATAAGTCTTCTGAGTGTCAACTCAGCTAAATTAACCCTAGCTCATGCTTAAGCTCTTCAAATCTTGATTCACATAAATGTTTTGTGAATATGTCACCAATTGCTTATCGGTTGAGATATATTCCAAGGTGCGATCTTTCTTTTCACCATGGTCTCTTATGAAATAATATGCGACATCAATGTGTTTAGTTCTTGAATGCAACACAAGATTTTGAGTGATTGCAATAGCACTTGTGTTGTCACACATAATTGGAATCTATTTTTCTTTAACTTCATAATCTCTCAGTTGTTGTCTCATCCATAAGACTTGGGCACAACAGTTGCCCGCAGCTATGTATTCTGCTTCAGCTGTGGATGTGGCTATAGAATTTTGCTTCTTGCTAAACCATGAAATTAGTTTGTTTCCAAGCGTTTGACATGTACCTAAAGTACTTTTCCTATCAACTCTACATCCAAAGATATCGTAGTCCGAATAACCAATAAGCTTGAATCCACCTTCCTTTTGATACAATAATCAAACTTCTTGGCATCCTTTCAAATATCTTAGGATTCTCTTAGCTGCAGTCATATGGCTTTCTTTTGGTGCAGATTGGAATCTTGCACATACTCCTACTGCAAAGGTGATGTCGGCTCTTGGCATTAAGTATAGCAATGACCCAATAAGTGCTCAGTATCTTGTTTGATCTGAGGCTTGCCATCTGCATCTATGTCCATCTTTGTGATGTATTCATTGGTATTTTCACGGAAGACTTCTCTTCCATACCAAATTTCTTCATTAAATCTCTAGTATACTTTGTTTGACTTATAAAGGTTCCATCCTTCAAATTGTTTTGACTTGAAGTTCTAGATAGAAGGTCGCTTCTCCCATCATGCTCATCTCAAACTTGCCTTGCATGAGGTTTGAGAACTTATCACACATCTCTTTATTTGTGGATCCAAATATAATATCATCCACATATATTTGAACAAGTAGTATACTTTCTCCATCTTGTTCTAATAATGTTCTGTCCACTTTGCCTTTTGTGAATCCATTTTCGATTTAGAAATTGAGATAATGTATCATACCATGCTCTTAGTGCCTGCTTGAGTCCATATAGAGCTTTCTTGAGTTTATACACCTTATCTCCAAGAGTCTTCTCGCTCAAATCCTGGAGGTTTCTCAACATAAACTTTTTCCTCTAATATTCCATGGAATGCACTTTTCACATCCATTTGATATACAATAAAGTTATTGTGCAAAGATAGGCAAGAAACATCCTTATTGCTTCTAATCTTGCAACAGAGCGAATGTTTCATCAAAATCTATTCCCTCTTCTTGGCAATACCATTTGGCTATCAATCTTGCTTTGTTTCTTACCACGTAACCTTCCTCATTCATTTTGTTTCTAAAAACCCATTTTGTGCTAATAACATTTTGATGTGTTGGTCTTTGCACTAGTTCCCATACTTTGGTTCTTTCAAATTGGTTCAACTCTTCTTGCACGACTGAATCCAATGTGTGTCATCTAAGGCTTGAGACACATCTTTTGGTTCTATTTGGGAAATAAAACAAGTAAACATTGCTTCTTGTTGAGCTCTTGACCTTGTTCTTACACCATCTCTCACATCTCCAATGACTAGTTCAAGTGGATGGTCTCTCGGCTATCTCACATCGGGTTGAAGTAGATCGGTTGGGTTGATCGTCTTGCGGTTTGTGTTGTCTTGAGCAACTCTTTCATCATCATTCATTTGCATATTTTCCAAATTGCCTTTTGAGACTCAACTATTTCATCTTTATTTTGGTTGATTACTCTTGCTTGACTTCAACATAAGGACTCTTCGCATAGTTGGATGATTGACTTATCGACTAACTTTTCAATGTCTTCTCCATTCACATTAGGTTCATCAAAAACAACATGAATGGACTCTTACGTGACCATTGCTCTTTTGTTCAAGACTCTATTGGCTTTGCTCTCGGTGAGTATCCCAAAAAGATACCTTCATCAGTTTTAGCATCAAAAGCCTTTAGATTATCTTTGTCATTATTATGGATGAAACATTTACATCCAAAGATCTTTAAATACCCAACATTTGGTTTCTCCCCTGTCCAAATTTCATAGGAGTCTTTGTCGGTTGTCTATTGATCATGCATCTATTTTGAGTATAACATGCGGTGTTGATGGCTTGACCCAAAATCATTTAGCCAATCGGCCGGCTAACATGGTTCGCGGCTTCCTTGAGAGTCATGTTCCTTCTTTCTCGCTACTCCATTCTACTATGGAGTCCATGTTGCGGATAATTCATGAGAAATACCATTTTCCATACAAGATCTTGAGTAATTATCCCATTAACAAACTCGTCCCCTCATCGGATATTATCTAGATAATTTTTTGACTCTTCTCATTTTGAATTTTCTTCATCAGTTGTGGTAATCTTTGCAGGGTTTCCTTCTCTTTGCAAATAAATATTCTCCATGTATATCTTGAATAATCATCCACCATTACCATGGTGTATTTCTTTCCACTTATCTTTGGCTAGTTGAATAGGACCAAATAAATACATGTGTAGCATATGCAATATCCTTGTTGAAGAAGGATTAGACTTCTCTTTGAATGAAGATTTGATTTGTTTTCCCATCCGGCATGCATCACAAATACTTTCCTTCTTGTACACTAAGTCGGGTAGTCCTTCCACAAGATGACTCCTTGCAAGCTTGTGGATTGTCTTGAAGTTTAGATGACTCGGCTTCTTGTGCCACAACCAACTTGATTTGGATGTGCTTTTTGCTAGTAGACATGTGCTTGGTGTAGCCGTGGTCCAATCTACCACATACATATTTTTCTTTCTTGATCCTTGTAGCACTATCTCATTTGATTCAACATCTTTGATTTGGCACACTCCCATGTTGAATCCAACATTGTAGCCTTTATCACCGAGGTGACTTATGTCGAGGTTCAAGTTGAGTCCCTCAACATAAGCAACATCTCGTAATTTCTAATCCATTCTTCTTGATGGATCCTTTGCCTTTGATTTGCCCCCGGTGCTTCATTTCTCCAAATATAACTTTAGCACCTTTAATCTCCTTGAAGTTTGATAGACCACTATCCATGTTTAATCTCCTCGAAATATAACTTTAGCACCTATAATCGCCTTTAAACTCATATGTCCGGACCAACCACTATCCATGTACCAGGTTCCTTGGCACTCGGTTGTTCCCTGGACCCGCAATCAAGGAAATTAGTTTTTAGGTACCCATACTTGCCTGGGTCCCGAGGGGTTAGTGTTGTAAAATGATCCAACCAACCTATAGCCAAATGATTTGACTCTAAGAGGTTCCCATCTATCGTGCCATAATCATAGTGCACATTTGCAAGTTACTTTTGTGTTTTAGATTCATACGAGATGTCCCTTTGTCTGTATGCTTGTGTGTGTGTTTTAGCAATTGCATTCTTGGTGTAATTGTGATATTTTGAGTGTGGTATCTATGTGCATATGTGTCTTTGAGAGTAGCTCTTTTGCCTTTGAAATGACCTTTCTTTGAAATCTAGGTCTTTGCCATTTGGGCTTATATTCCATAGGTCTTTGTTGATATTTCACATTATTCCAATCACTTGGCTTGGATAATTTGTACCATTCCCCTCATATGTGTTTCTTTGATAAAACTTCAAGTTTTTGGTAACTCTGTTTATTCTTTACTGAGTACTTTCTATTCGGAGTTTGATGAGGAGCTCTCCGAATTTCTTCTCGTTGTCCTCTCAAAGATACTCAATCGGGTGTTTTCCTTTTTCCTTGTATCCAAGGCCAGTTTGTTTGTGATTGTGTTTTGGAGTTAATGTGTGCGTATTTGGTGTTTTGGGTTTTGAGAAGCTTCATTACTTGAAGATCCTTTCTCCAAATCCACTCGGGAGTTTAACATTGTATAGAGGAATTAAATCCTAAGCTGTCTTATCTCCACATTCTCTTTGACTCATAATAAGGTCATCCAAAGATTTAGATGTCTTTGTAAATGAGGCAATCACATTTTTCAGATCATTTTCTCTTTTTTCAATAGCGGCTATCTCGCTTTAATTTGGCATTCTCGGCCTTGACTCTTTGTTCTCATTAGCTATGTGACTTAGAGTACTCGGCTCCTTAGTCACCGTGAGTTTTGGCTTTTGAGTGGCTATATTCCTCATTTAATAGTGTGTGTGAGGATTTTATGGGCTCAAAATCTTTCATCATTTTGCCTAATGAATCATAAAGATCGAGTGGGTGATGAAGTATGTGTATCGTCAGTCACTATCACTAGTGTCCGAATGAGATAGGTTAGAGTGTACCTCATCGTCATGGTTTGATTTGTCTTGTTCTTTGGCCATAAGACAAATTAAGTTTTCTTCTTCGAGTAACTCGAGTAGTCAGCTTCTTTGCTCTCGAGTCGGCTATTTCTTTTGATTTTTTGTCTCAAAATTGTCTCGGCGACTAACATGGCTTTTTTCTTTTCTTGTCTTCTTTCTCTCAAGACTCTTCTTTCATTTTCGTTCATGTACTTGTTGACTATTGGATATGGACAATCAATAGCAAAATGTCCTGGTTGTTTGCAATTCCAACACAGGTTTTCAACTTTTGGTTAGCTCTTTCATTTCTTGAGTTGTCGGCTCTTTGATATTTGACCTTTTGATGTCCGGCTCTCTTTGGTGGCCTATCTTCCTTGACTTTGTGGGAGCCGAATGTCTTACGGAGGATTCACCTTTGTTTCTCTTGTAGTTCTTGTTGAAGAACTTGTTAAATCTTTTAACCATCGGGGGTAATCTCCTCCTGGTCAATGACTTCTTTGACCCCAGCTCTCTCCCATCCTTGACTATAAGTGCGCTTGTTGTTTTGCGTACAAGCTTTTTCTTGATCTTTTCTTCTTAGCTCAAATTCATAAACTTTGAGGTCCGAGAACAACTCATGATTGGATGTTTTTGATAGGTCCATTGAGTGTCTTAGAGCCATGGTCTTCATTTCCCATTCACGGGAAGCTTCTCAAGATCTTCATACACATCTCTTTTTGTGTGTATTCTTGCCAATAGCGATAGTTCGTTTGTGATTTCGTGAATGTCATCCAGTTGATCCATCGTTTCTCCCGCAAAACATTTTCAAACTTTCAAATTTTTTAACAACAACGGATAATTTATTTTTCTTAATTTGCTCACGATCCTTCACAAATTAAGGTTGATTTATTCCATATTTCTTTGGTTGTTTTGCAAGACTTGACTTTGATGAACATTGCTTTGTCCGAGGTCTTGTAAAGTATATCATTGGCCACGTTATCCAAGTTGTATCTTTTTCTATCATCATTTGTCCATTCGGCTATTGGGTTTTCAACCATAGCATTTGGTTTAGATCGCTGACCTCTTCTCCTTCGGTGCTTGTGTTCTTCTAACAAAGGAGTGTTGACTTTGAGTATTTGCAATGGCCCATCTTCTATCACAATCCACATCTCATCATGTAAAGCGATAGGTGGGCTGCATGCAAATTTTCCAATCATCAAATTCTTCAATGGAGAACATAGGGATACGAGTTAGATTTGTGTCCATAGTGATAATTTTGCTTATGCAAGAATCAAAGAATTCCAAGTGTTAAGTTTTTGAAATACAAAGATCTAGTTCAAGAATCAAAGGTCTTTGAAGGTTCAATGAACCAAATGATATGATACCATTTGTAGGTCCCATGGGGTGTATTAGAAGGTTTAGAAGGGGTTGAATAAACCTTCTTAAAAAATTTCGATTAAGCGAGAGTTGTTTGGTCACTCGATTCAATTGCGGACTCAAGTGAATTTGGTTGTAGAGAGTAACTTAGTGATTTTATAAAACATCTTATAAAGTCGACTTGATTATTCAAAGCGGAAGACTTAACACCCTTTTTAAAGATTAACTAAATGTGATTTTAACACTTGTTCTTGTATGCTTAGCTTATTATCACTTGGAATATATTTCAAAGTATTCAATAAGTAATGCGTAAATTAAAGTGCTAAAAGTAAATAGACACAATATTTATAGAGGTTCAAAGATGGGGTAATTCTTTTAATCCTCACTTCTCCAACTCCCGGAGGAATCCACTATGTATTGATCGATTAGAAAGTGGTTCACGAGTCTAGAACCAAGTGTTGATCACCCGGTGACTTGTTCCTTTAACTCGTCTAGAGATGCCTTGATCGCCCACCGTACTTCTATTGCAACTCGGCTACTTTACGAGGTAGTCGCTTGTTACTACAACCCACTTGATCAAGTTGTTGGATTTGATCACCTGACCCTCCAATCAACTCGAATTCTTACTACACTTCCACTCAAGAAATGTATACCCCAAAGTTTTAAAGTTTCCTCTTCAATCAGAATGATTTTGAAGTCCTTCACAATAAGTGTTGGATGTTGAAATCCGATAGATTTTGGACTTGAAGAAATATGAACATTCTTCGAAACTTGTTTTGCGTATCCTTTTTGATTTTCCTTGTTCGCAACTTAAGCTTGGTACGCATCAATCGTTTTTGTGTTCTTCGTGTGTATTCATTCCTTTTTTTCCTTTTTGAATCTTGATCCTTATATAGTATCATTTGAAAATATTGTCCGTTGAAGAGATAGATAATTATTCAAATCATAATCCAACTAGACATCGATTTCCTCCATTGTGCTTTTCGGGCATGTGTGACATCCACTACCTCGTACTCTTGAATGTCCATCTTTTTGCTTATCATAATGCACTTTGCATTGGTTTTTTCTTAGTGCAATAAATCATGGGTATATTACTTAAATAAGTAACCTTCCATGTTGTGTTTGCAACGGCTTGAATTGATTGTCTTGATTCAATCGCTTCTCTCGAACATAACTTATCTTGGTTTTATACATGTCACAACCGATTCTCGGCTTATAATACCCAGTTGAGTTCCAAGTCTTTTTCCTTGTTAACACTCAACTCATTTCTCAATGGAGTTCTTCACTTCACTTCTTGATTGACTCAGTTGACTCCTTGTACCCCATAAGCATAGGCGACTTGACTCACTTATTTAGCCCTATCTATTACAATGAAGATTACAACAAAAATGGGATGCCAACATTCTAATCATAGTTTTACATGGCATTCATCAAAATCTAAACAATAAATTTCCTAACAAACATATTGTTCTTCCTCTAACAGTCCATTCGTTAAATGCACTTTTCCATCCATTAGGTAGACAGTAAAGTTCTTATGTGCGTGTAGGCAAGAAACATCCTTATTGCATCCAATCTTGGAACAGGAGCAAAGGTTTCATCAAAATCTATGCCCTCTTCTTGGCAATACCCATTGGCTACCAATATTGCTTTGTTTCTCACTACAGATCCTTCCTCATTCATCTTTTTTCTAAAAACCCATTTTGTGCCAATAATATTTTGATGGTTTGGCCTCTGCACTAATTCCCATACCTTGTTTCTTTCAAATTGATTGACTTTTCTTGCATGGCTTGAATCCAAAGTGTGTCATCCAATGCTTGAGACACATCTTTTGGCTCTATCTGGGAAATAAAACAAGTGAACATAGCTTCATGACGTGCTCGGATCTAAAATCGCTGCATCGACAACAAAGGAAAGAGCTCGGTTTGACTTCATCTAGCTCAATATATATTTTTATGCCATCTCTAACATCTCCAATAACTAGCTCTGGTGAATGGTCTCTCAGCCATCTCACATCAGGTTGGAGTAAGTCTGCTGGATTTAGCTGTCTCGCAGCGAAGTTGTCTTGAAGTGCTCTTTCATCTTCATTTAGCAGTAGACTTTTCGGTTGTCTTTGAGATTGACTATCTCATCCTCATCTAGGTTGATTGCTCTTACTTCATCTTCAACATAAGGACTCTTCTGCATAGTTGGTTGATTTAACTTAACAGCTAACTCTTAAATGTTTTCTCCATTCACATTAGGTTCATCAATAACCACATGGATAGACTTTTCTCGTAACCATAGTCCTCTTGGTCAGACTCTATAGGCTTAGCTCTCGGTGAGTATCCCAAAATCATACCTTCATCGACTTTAGCATCAAAAGCCTTCAAATTATCTTTGTCATTGTTGTGGATGAAGCATTTACATCCAAATATCTTTAAATACCCAACATTTGGTTTCTCCTGTCCAAATTTTCTTGCACTAGTTCCCATACTTTGGTTGATGTGTTGGTCTTTGCACTAGTTCCCATACTTTGGTTCTTTCAAATTGGTTCAACTCTTCTTGCACAACTGAATCCAATGTGTGTCATCTAAGGCTTGAGACACATCTTTTGGTTCTATTTGGGAAATAAAACAAGTAAACATTGCTTCTTGTTGAGCTCTTGACCTTGTTCTTACACCATCTCTCACATCTCCAATGACTAGTTCAAGTGGATGGTCTCTCGGCCTATCTCACATCAAAGGTTGAAGTAGATCGGTTGGGTTCGATGCCGTCTTGCGTTTGTGTTGTCTTGAGCAACTCTTTCATCATCATTCATTTGCATATTTTCCGGTGTCTTTGAGACTCAACTATTTCATCTTTATTTTGGTTGATTACTCTTGCTTGACTTCAACATAAGGACTCTTCTGCATAGTTGGATGATTGACTTATCGCCTAACTTTTCAATGTCTTCTCCATTCACATTAGGTTCATCAAAAACAACATGAATGGACTCTTTCTCGTGACCATTGCTCTTTTGTTCAAGACTCTATTGGCTTTGCTCTCGTTTGAGTATCCCAAAAAGATACCTTCATCAGTTTTAGCATCAAAAGCCTTTAGATTATCTTTGTCATTATTATGGATGAAACATTTACATCCAAAGATCTTTAAATACCCAACATTTGGTTTTCTCCTGTCCAAATGTCATAGGAGTCTTAGTCAATTGCTGTTGATAATGCATCTATTTTGAGTATAGCATGTTGTGTTAATGGCTTCAACCCAAAATCTCTTAGGCAATACTGACTTGACTAACATGGTCCTTGCAAACTTCCTTGAGAATATGTTCCTTCTTTAAGCTATTCCATTCTGTTGTGGAGTTCTTGCAGATAACAACTCATGAGCAATACCATTTTCAACACAATATCGAGTTATTCTCCCATTGACAAACTCGATTCCTTTGTCGATCTTATCTTTATAATGGTTTGGCTCTTTTCATTTTGAACTCTTTTCATCCGCCGAGGTAACCTCGCAATGTTTCCTTCTTTTTACACATGAAGATTGTCCATTTATATCTTGAGTAATCATCCACAACCACAAGGGAGTATTTCTTTCCACTTATGTTGGCTGGTTCAACTAGACCAAATAGATCCATATGCAACAGATGTAATATCCTTGTTGAAGAAGGATTTGGCTTATGCTTGAATGAAGATTTTATTTTCTTTCCCATCTTGCATGCATCACATACACTCTCTTTCTTGTATACTGAGTCTGGCAATCCTTCCACAAGATGACTCTGTGCAAGCTTATTGATTGTCTTGAAATTCAGGTGACTCAGCTTCTTGTGCCACATCCAACATGATTCGGTTGTGCTCTTTGCTAGCAGACAAGTGTTAGGTGTAGCAGTAGACCAATCTACCATATACATATTATTTTGTCTTGATCCTTGCAGCACTATTTCGTTTGATTCAGCATCTTTGATCTGGCACACTCCCATATTGAATCCAACAATGTTGCCTTTATCACAGAGTTGGTTGATAATTAACAGGTTGAAGTTGAGGCCTTCAACATAAGCAACATCTGTGATTTCCAATCCATTCTTCTTGGTAGATCTTGTGCCTTTGATTTCCCCGAGCTTCATTTCCTCCAAATATGACTTTTGCACCTCTAACCTCCTTGAATCTTGACAAATTTTTCTTGTTCCATGCCATGTGTCAGGGAATGTACCACTATCTATGTACCAGGTTCCTTGGCACTCACTTCCTTGAACCCGCAATCAAGGAAATTAGTTTTTAGGTATCCATACTTGTCTCTGGGTCCTAATGGGTTAGTGTTATAAGATGATCCAACCAACCTATTGCCAAAAGACTTGACTCTAAGAGGTTGCCATCTATCGCGCCATAATCATAGTGCACATTAGCAAATTGCTTCGGGGTTTTAGGTTCATACAACTGTTTCTTTTGTCTCGTATGCCTGTGTGTGTTTTAGTAATTGCTTTCATGGAGTAATTGTGATATTTTGAGTGTAGTGCCTAGATGCATATGTGTGTTGATAATAGCTCTTTTGCCTTTGGAATGACCTTTGCTAAGATTTAGGTCTTTGCCATCTAGGCTTGTATTCCAATGGTCTTTTGATATTTCACATTATACCAATCAAGCATTGTTTGGGTAGTTTCTACCATTCCCATCATATGTATTTTCTCGATGAAATTTCTGGGGTTTTTGGTAGCTCTGTTTGCTTTTCACGAGTATTTTCTGTTTGGAGTTTGTTGAGGAACTCGATTGGATTTCTTCTCACTGTCTTCTCAAAGATACTCAACTAGCTATTTTCCTTTCCCTTTTATATCCAAGGCCAGTTTGTTGGTGATTGTGCTTTGGAATGAATGTGGGTGCAACATTTGGTGTTTTGGTTTTTGAGATGCTTCATTACTTGAAGATCCTTTTTCAAAATCACTCTTGGAGTTTGGTTGTGCGAAAGGAATTAAATCTTATGCCTATCTTATCTCCACATTTGTTTTGACTCATGATAAGGTCATCCAATGATTTGGATGCCTTTGTAAATGAGGCAATCACATTTTTCAGATCTTTTTCCCTCTTTTCTACAGCAGCTAGCTCTGCTATGATCTTGGCATTCTCAGCCTTCAGCTTACTGTTCTCATAAGTTATGTGAGTCAGAGTACTCAACTCTTTAGTCAGCTGTGAGTTTTGGCTTTTAAGCTGGCTGTTTTCCTAATTTAGAATAGTGTGTGAGAATTTAATGTGCTCAAAATCTTTCATCATTTTGCCTAATGAATCATAAAGATCAGTGGGTTATGAAGTGTGTGTATCACAATCACTGTCACTAGAATCAGAATGAGAGTTAGACTGTACCTCATCTTCCTGATCTGGTTGATCTTGTTCTTTGGCCATGATGAAAATCAAAGCTTCTTCCTCGAGTCACTTGAGTAGTCGGTTCACTACTTTCTCGAGTTTCTTTCGCTTCTTTGGACTTGTCGACTCGGCCAGTCTCTGCGGCTAACATGGCCTTTTTCTTTTTTCTGTATTCTTTCCCTGAAGTCTTTTCTTTTTCTTCATTCCTATATTTGTTGATTGGTGGATTGGAACAGTCAACCTGCAAAATGTCTTGGTTGTCTCTGATTTCAACATAGGTTCTCATCTCTTTGATTAGCTCTTTCGTTTCTTGGATTATTAGCTCTCGATATTCAATCCTTTGAAGCTCAGCCCTCTTGGGTGGCTTTGTCTTCCCTTGACTTGGAAGGTGTTGGATGTCTCTGGAGGTTTCACCATTGTTTCTTTTATAGTTCTTATTGAAGAACTTGTTGAATCTCTAAACCATTAGGCTATCTCCTCCTAGTCTATGGTTTCCTTTGGTTCAACTCTCTTTCCTTCACGACCATCAACGCAGATGTCTTGGGTACAGTTGTTTCCTCTTGCTCTTTTCTTATCGGCTCAAACTCATAGGCTTTGAGTTTTGAGAACAACTCATGGTTAAATGTTCTTGAGAGGTCCATTGAATGTCTCGGGGCCATAGTCTTCATTTCCCATTCATCCGAGAGGCTTCTTAGGATTTTCATACACATCTCCTTTTGTGTATATTCCTTCCCAAGAGTGAAAGCTCATTTGTGATTTTAGTGAATTTGGCATCCAATCGATCCATAGTTTCACCTGCAAGCATTCTGAAATTTTCAATTTTTTTAACAAACAATAGACAATTTATTTTCTTTAATTTGCTCACGATCCTTCACAAATTAAAGTTAGTTTATTCATTTCTTTTGCAGATTTGCAAGATTTGACTTTATTGAACATTATTTTGTCCAATGTCTTGTAGAGTATGTCCTTGGACACATTGTCAAGTTGTATCTCTTCATGTCCTAATTAGTCCATTCGAGTCCTTGGCTTTTCAACCATGGTGTTCTTGCTTCAAAGAATAGCCGCTCCTTGTTGCTACTCTTACAGTTGTGTTCACTTTTAGTATTTGCGGCGGTCAATCCTCTATCACTAGCCACATTTCATCATTTAAGCATATAGATGAGCCCGCATACGAATTTTCTAATCATCAAATTCTTCAACAAAGTGAAGCAGAATGCGTGTCAAATTTGCTTCCATGATAATAGCTTTGCTTAAAAATGAAAGATTACGAACATGAAAGTGTTAAAAACGTTTTTGAAAAGATAAAGATCTAGTTCATTAACCGGTGCGGAAGGCTCAATGAACCAACCGCTCACGATACCACTTATAGGTCCCAAGGGGTGTGAGTAAGGTTTAGAAGGGGGTTGAATAAACTTTACCAAATTTTTGATTTTAGTCCTTTTAAAAAAAAATACAACGGTGGTTGACTCAAAAAGTTGTATCCTTGAGGACAACTAAGTTGATTATTGACTAAGTTAGCCACTCTACGGACTCGGTAGAGTTGTGGATAGACTAACTTGGTTGTTTAACATAAACTTAACTTGGTTGGTTTAGTTTTATCATTGGAAGACTTAACACCCTTTGATTTATTTTAAGTTTGTTTTAAAACTTGATTTTTGGCACTTGGTTATTAATCAGTAGGATAGCAAATATGAATTTTATCGTGAGATATGATGTAAGTATGCTAGTAAGTAAATGTCTTTGGAAAGACATAGATAATTTTATAGAGGTTTGAAGATGGGGTAATTCTTCTAATCCTCTCTTCTCAAACTCCTGGAGGAATCCACTAAGTAATAGATCGGTTTTACAAAGTGGTGAGCGATCGGAGACGACGCCTTGATCACATAGGCTTCTCTTTTGACTCGTTTCTTCACTGGGTTTGCCTTGCTACTTTAGCTCATTTCTCAAGTTCTTGAATTTGATCATGAAGCCCTCCAACAAACTTGATATTTGTTCGACATTGAACATTCCTACAATCCTCATTGGATAGTAGACCCCTTTTGATTTTTCAAAAGTTTCCTCTTCAAATGATTTGAAGTTGTCTTTTCTTCACGACTTGTGTTGCATCCATTTCCTTCGAGTTTCGGACTTGAGGATTAGCTTGAATATACTTGAGAATATTACAAGTTAATTGCTTGAATATTTTTGCTTGTTCTTGGTTGGGTAACCTCTTCTCGATAATTTCCTCGGCCTTTTATAGTGAACATTTGAAATTTTACCCGTTGAAGAGATAGGCTAATTTCAAAAGTCGTTTGTATTCATTGGCTTCTCTTGTCTGCCGGATCCTTGATGTTCACATTTCCTCATATTAATTTCATTCGTAGTATTGCGGATCTCGACACACGGTGCAATATTTCCCATTGGTTCATTCTTTTTGCACAAAACTTGGACTAACACTTTACACCTGACAGGTTTGACATGTTACTATTTCGAGTAACATTCTTGACTTTAATCAATAGATCTAAGTCAATTGTCTTGACTAGATCGTTGTCTTTACCCAAGGTGACTTGAGTCGCCTTTCGGTCGTTGGATGACTCAACTATCACTTCAACTTTGAGACTTGGCTTGAGCTAAGCAGTGACACTTCTTACGGTTGTTCCTCGGTGGTGACACACCTTGATCGAGTCCTTGACTTCCTTCTTGGCCATACTCGGTGACACACGTGAGAGTCTTCAATTCAATCCATGATTGACTTCTTCTATTTCTTAGCGTAGGCGACTTGACTTCGTTTTTCCAGCCCTATCTATTACAATACAAATTACAAGGAAAATAGGGTGTCAACTTCCTAGTTTAAGTTTTACATGGTTTCATCAAAATCTACTTAATAAATTTCCTAAGATGATGTCATCCACATAGATTTGAACAAGAGTGTTCTATCAACTTTGCCTTTGGTTAATCCATTGTCAATTAGAATTATGACAATGTGTCATACCACGCTCTTGGTGCGGTTTTTAATCCATACGGTGCTTTCTTAAGCTTGTAGACTTTATCTCCAATAGTTTTCGCTCAAAATCGGGGTTATTCAACATAGACTTCTTCTTCCAAAAGTCTACTCAAAAATGCACTCTTCACATCCATTTGATACACGGTGAAGTTCTTGTGTCTTTGCATAGCAAGAAACATCCTTATTGCTTCCAATTTAGCAAATAGCAAAGGTTTCATCAAAATCTATTCCTTACTCTTGGCAATACCCTTTGGCTACTAATCTTGCTTTGTTTCTTACTACAAATCCTTCCTCATTCATTTTGTTTTGAATACCCAATTAGTATCAATAACTTTTTGATGGGTAGGCCTTTGAACCAATTCCCAAACTTTGTTCCTTTCAAACCGATTGACTTCTTCTGCATAGCTGAATCCAATGTGTGTCATCCAATTCTTGAGGCACATCTTTGAGCTCTATCTCGGAAATGAAATAAGTAAATGTATGGCTTCATGTTGAACTCGGATCTGGTTCGTACTCCATCTACAACATTTCCAATGATTAGCTCGGTGGATGGTCTCTCAACCATCTCACATCTGGTTGGAGTAAGTCTGCTTTGGATTGATCGTCTCGAGATAAGTTGTCTTTAACAACTTATGCATCATCATTCAGTCTGCAGACCTTCCGGTTTGTCTCTCGATTCGGCTATCTCATCTTCATCGAGGATTGAGTGCTCTTAAATCTACATCAACATAAGGACTCTTCTACATACTTGGTTGATTCTTCTTCTCGATTAACTCATATCGTGTCTTCACCACTCACATTAAGTTCATCAAACACCACAAGGATAGACCCTTCTATGACCATAGTCCTTTTGTTCAAGACTCTATAAGCTTTACTCTCGGTGAGTATCCCAAAAAGATACATTCATCAACTTTAGCATCAAAAGCTTTTAAGTTGTTCTTGCCATTGTTGTGGATGAAGCACTTACATCCAAAGATCTTGAAATATCCAACATTTGGCTTCCTCACTATCCAAATTTCATAGGGAGTCTTAGTCAATTGCCTATTGATCATGCATCTATTTTGAGTGTAACAAGCGGTATTGATGGCTTGACCCAAAATCTCTTAGGCAATAGATAGAACTTGACTAACATTGTCCTTGCATCTTCCTTGAGAGTTCTGTTTCTTCTTCGGTACTCCATTCTTTGTGGAGTTCTTGCAGATAATTACTCATGAGCAATGCCATTTTCAACACGATCTTGAGTTATAATCCCATTGACAAACTCGATTTACCTGTCGGACCTTATCTTAATAATGGTTTTACTCTTCTCATCATTTGAGACAATTTTTGCAATGTTTCCTTCTTTTTACACATGAAAATAGTCCATGTATATTTTGAGTAATCATCCACCACCACTAAGGTCTATTTGTTTCCACCGAGCATCGGCCGTGCTTCAATAGGACCAAATATGTCCATGTGCAATGGATGTAATATTCTTGTTGAAGAAGGACTTGGCTTTTCCTTGAAGGATGATTTGATTTGCATTCCCATCGGCATGCGTCACAAATGCTTTCTTTCTTGTTCATTGAGTTATGCAATCCTTCCACAAGATGGCTCTTTGCAAGCTTATTAATTGTCTTGAAGTTCGAGGTGACTTAGCTTCATGTGCCACGGCCAACTTGCTTCGAGTGTACTCTTTGCTAGCAGACATTTGCTTGGTGTAGCGAGTTTACCAATCCACTACATACATGTTCTTCTGCCTTGTTCCTTGAAGCACAATTTTATTTTCTATTTGGAGTATGCTGATGAACATTTCTGAATTTTATTTCAGTTGTCCTTTCAGCATACTTAACTAGATTCTTGCATTTACCCTTATATCCAAGGTTAGTATGATTGTGATTGTGTTTTTGTGTGGGTGTTGGTGCAACATATGGTGTTTTGGATTTTTGGACTCTTTCATTACTTGAGGATCCTTTTTTCCAAAATCACTCTAGGAGCTTGAGCATGTACAAAGGAATTGAATCTTATGTCTGTTTTGTCTCCACTCTTTTTGAGTCATTATAAGTTCATCCAATGATTTTGATGTCTTTGTAAATGAAACAATCACATTTTAAAGATCTTTTCCCTATTTCTTGAAGCGATTAACTCTACTTGGATCTTGGCAATTTCGGCCCATCGACTTTGTATTCTCATCGGCTATGTTACTTAGAGTACTCGGCTCTTTAGTCAACTGTGAGTTTTGACATTTAAGTTTGGTTGTTTTCCTCATGTAATAGTGTGTGTGATGTTTTGATGTGCTCAAAGTCTTTCATCATTTTGCCAATTGTATCATAAAGATGTGTGGGTGGTGAGGTGTTTGTGCCACAAGTACTATCACTAGAGTCTAAGTGACATGAGTTAGAGTGTACCTCATATTCTTGATCTTTTGGATCTTGTTCTTAAGCATGAGGCGAGATCATAGCCTCTTCCTCGATTGTCTTTGGAGTAGTCCGCTCCACTACTATCCGAGTCTGTTGGTTCCTTACCCTTTTGTTTTTAGCGAGTTTGATGAGCCAACATGGCTTTTTTTTTTTTTTTTTTTCTTGTCTTCTTTTCTCTCAAGACTATTCTATCCTCTTTATTTCTATATTTGTTGTTTGTGGAATAGTCAACAAAGAAAATCTCCTGGTTGTTGCAATTCCAACACAGTTCTCAACTCTCTATAAGTCGGCTCTCTCGGCCCCGATTATCGTGTCTATGATATTCGATTCTTTAATGTTCAACTCTCTTGGAGGATTCACCCTTGTTCCTTTTGTAGTTGTTATTGAAGAACTTGTTGAACCTTTTTACCATTAGGGCAATTTTCTCCTGGTGTATTGTTTCCTTTGGCTCACCTATCTTTCCTCCACTGGCCATTAGTGCAAATTGTCTTGGGCACAACTTGTTTCTTCTTTCTCCTTTCTTTCTCAACTCAAACTCATATACCTTGAGGTGTGAGAATAGCTCATGATTTGATGTTTTGGAGAGGTCCATGGAATGTCTCGAGGCCATGACCTTCATTTCCTATTCAACTGGGAGAGACCTTAGGACCTCCATACACATCTCTTCTCGTGTGTACTCCTTTCCTAGAGCCGAAAGCTCATTAGTGATTCTCGCAATCGGCATCGGTGATTAAAACTTTCACCGCGATCATTTTGAAGTTTTCAAATTTTTGGACCGCAACTGTGATTAATTTATTTTCTTTGATTTGTTCGGATCCTTCACAAATCAAAGTAGGTTTTTCCCAAAATTGTTTGGTTGATTTGCAAGACTTGACTTTGTTGAACACAACATTGTCCAAGGTTTTATAAAGGATGTCCTTGGCGAGTGTCAAGATTGTTTCTTTTTCTATCTTCGTTAGTCCATTCACAATGATTCTTATCAACCATAGCAGGTCAGGCTCTTCTTAGCATCCTCTCCTTGGTGGAGGTGCTCTTCTTATAGTAGTGTTAACCTTTAGTAGCTCATCCTATATGACTAGCCACATCTCATCGTGCAAAGGCGATAGATGAGCACGGATACGAATTTTCCAAAGAAACTCTTCCACAAAGTGAACATGGGAATGCGAGTTAGGTTTGCTTCCATGATATTAACTTTGCTTTTGAAATAAAAGCTTTCAAAACTCAAGTGTTGTTTATTTGGAAAAGACTAAGATCTAGTTCAAGAACGGTGTGGAAGGCTCAATGAACCAACCGCTAAGATACCACTTGTAGGTCCCAAGGAGTGAGTAGTAAGGTTTAGAGGGGGTTGAATAAACCTTACCAAATTTTCGATTTAGTCATTTTAAATATTTTCGAGTTAACACAAATCGGCTAAGTCCTTAAGGGAAAGCTAGGTTCGCTTACTTGACAAAGAAAGTTACCCACTTAATGACTCATCGAGTTGTTAGATAGTATAACTTATTTGGTATCAACTAACACCAAAATTCACGATTGATTTAGTTTTGGTCACGAAAGACTTTTTACACTTAATGTTTTAAACCTGTTTTTCAACACTTGTTTGTAGCAATGGTTATTATCAGTTGAGTTTAGCAATTATAACTTAGCGTGAGATATGAATGATATGCAAGAAATTTAAAAATGTTGTAAGTAAATAAGACACAAGCAATGTTATAGTGGTTCGAGGTTCTGGTAATTCCTCTAATCCACTCTCCACTAAGTAATGAGATCTTGATTACAATTAGTGAGTAGTCCGAGTCAGCCTTGATCACACAACTAGGTGCTCCTTGGTCTCGCTTTCTTCACAAAATCGATTTCTTACTACTTTAGCTCCTCTAGCTGTTTGACTTGATCACACAACCTTCCAACGAGCCCAAAGCTTCTAGTTCGAATGGAACCTTACTACTTCTCCTTCAACCTTGGAGAGTAGACCTTTATGTTCTTCAAACAAATTTCCTCTTCAACTTGATGTAGTTATCTTTCCTTCACCGAGTATGTTGGATTGAGTTCCTTCTATTTTAGGCTTGAGGAAAGTCTTTGAAAGCTTGAGAGTATTGCGGGTTCGCTTGAATGCGTGTATTCTTGTAATGAACTCGGTAACCTTCTCTCACTTGTTCCTCGGCCTTTTATAGTGAAGATTCGAAAATATGTTTGTTGAAGAGTTTGACATGTATTTTAAATATCCCACTCGTAGGTTGTTGGCATGCCTTGTCCTTGCAAAGCATTAATGAGGATTGTACCATGATTTTAATGCTCGCAACCTTTTCTTTATCTCTACATGTTTTCGGTACATCCTATTGGTTTCTTGCTTTGTGCATTCTTTCAAGCCAAAATAGATTTATTCTTTGGCGGCTGAACACAGTGCCTATTTTTGATAAAACATTGACTTGTGTTGACAACGGATCTCTATCGACTTTCTTCAAGTCTTGTCATTTGTATACCCTTTGACATTTGATTCCAATCATTTTTGAATGACATATCGTCGATCCGTCGAGACAACTTTTCGTCACTTGAGTCCTTCACTTGAAGTCCGATGTAGAACAAAGTGGATCTTCTCGGCCATTTTAACAAAATCATAGTTAGCATTTATCAAAAATGAACAGTGAAAAACATGTATATTGAATCTTTGTAAGAACTAGGGTTTTGCTTTAGTTGAGAGAAAAACTTGAACTTGCTTAAGAGAGAAAAGTGTATTGTGAGGAGAGAAAAAATGAATTTTGGTATATAAGGGACACGAGGGGACGGTTTTAGAATTTGAAAAGGTTAATCAAGATCAACAGATTGAGATTAAAAGCTTGAAACGCATTAATTTCGGCGTTAAATGCAGCCGCATTTATATCCAATCATAGGCTAAATGTGTATGCGGGCTTTATTCTAACACCATAATTATCTTGACGTAATGACCAAAAAAATTCCCGCTCTCAAAAAAAACGATTGTGTTTTGACACTTAGCTCATAAATAACTAAGCTATCTTCCAAAAATGACTTGACTCTACTTCTCTCTTTACATGTTGATCACTCATCCGTCGCCTAACAAGATATAAGCGATTTCCGTCTTGGTCAATTGTTTCATTTGGTGGGAAATGAAACTTTGTTGATTTTCAAATCTCTCTTCTTGACTCTGCTTGATTGTGTCCTCGATTCTCCTAATTCAGCTCAATCAAACCTAGCTCATTCTTAAGCTCTTCAAATCTTGATTCACGTAATGGCTTAGTGAATATGTAACCGCTTGTCGGTTGAGATGTATTCCAAAGTTATGTCTTTTTTTCAACATGATCTCTTATAAAATGATATCGATGTCAATGTGCATTGTTCTTGAATGCAATATTGGATTTTGTGTAATTGCAATAGCACTTATGTTATAACGCATGATTGGAATCTCTTTTTCTTCTATATAATAAACTCTCGGTTTGCCTCATCCATAGAACTTGGGCACAACAAATTTGTCATGCAGCCTATGTACTCTACCTCATCTTTGGATGTAGCTATTGAGTTTTGTTTTTCTTTGAACCAAGAAACTAATCTATTTCAAGAATTTGACAAGTACACGATATTTTTCTTCACGTCCACTCTACATCCAAAGATAGTCCGAGTCCGAGTAACCAACTAGTTTTAATCCTCCATTCTTTGGGTACCATAAGCCAACTTCTTGGGATCCCTTCAAATACCTTAGATTCCCTTGGCTATAGTCATATGACTCTCTTTTGGTGCGGATTGAAATCTAGCACATACACCTAAAGCAAAGGTGATGTCCGCCTACTTGCCGCTAAATAGAGCAGTGATCCAACGAGAGCTCTATATTTGGTTTGATCTCTGACTTTGTCACATGCATTCATATCCATCTTAAGCGATGTGTTCATGGGGATCTTCACTGATGACTTTGCTTCCATACCAAATATCTTCATCAAATCTTTAGTATATTTGGTTTGAACTATGAAGGTTCCATCATTCAATTTCTTGACTTGGAGACCTAGGAAAAACGTCGCCCTCTCCCATCATGCTCATTTCAAAATTTCCTTGTATGAGGTTGGAAATTTTGTTACACGCCCTCTTTATTTGTGGAATCAAATATGATGCCATCCACATAGATTTGAACAAGCAATATACACTCTCCATCTTGAATCCTGAAGAGTGTTCTATCAACGTTTCCTTTGGTGAATCCATTGTCAATTAGAAATGAAACAATGTGTTATACCAGGCTCTTAGTGCTTGTTTCAATCCATACAAGGCTTTCTTGAGCTTGTAGACTTTGTCTCCAATGGGTTTTTGCTCAAAACCGGAGGTTGCTCAAAGATAGACTTCTTCTTCCAAAATTCCATTCAAAAATGCACTCTTCACATCCATTTAATACACATTGAAGTTCTTGTGAGAAACATAAGCAAGAAACATCATAATTGCTTCCAATCGGCAACATGATCAAAGGTTTCACCAAAGTCTATATCTTCCTCTTGGCAATACCCTTTGGCTCTTTGTTAGCAAAATTTATGTTTAGATTTGATGATTACATATAAAACTTAGAATAGGAAGTTAGCACACCATTTTATTTATAACTCAACTTGTAAGAGATAGATTTGCATGAGTTGAGTCGTAGTTAGTTAAGTTGAAGACTATCGAGGTGAAGCTGGCGATGCGGCCAAGGGAATGGATGGTGATGAGTCCACGTGAGTTGAGACTTGCAATCCAAGGATTTGAGACTCAAAAGGATGCCAACGAAGACCCTAATGTAGCTACGACAAAGACAAAATGGATATTTGTTGAAGACCATGATGCAACCGAGATTGCAAAAATGAATGCGGAAGGCCCATCGGGTTGAGGCCGAGGGCATTGAAGGCCTAGAAAAGGTTGATAATTCCCTAGGTAAGAAAGTTGTGGAAGAAGTGTCGCCCCTTCTATAAAGAAATCATGAAGAAGATGAGATCAATGCTCTTCACGACTCCCGAGGAATGTAGATGTTGAGTTCTTGGGAAGCGATGATGGACCCGAGTCCACCCACAATGATATATCATCCAAGGACAAAGTCGGTGGTGATGAGGCACATGCAAAGAGGAGGCAAGCCGGTGAAAAGGTTGCTCCTATGAACTTTACTATGGTCGATTGGCCAACTCAATGGTGCCATCACCCTCCAATGACGCCCGATAAGCGTCGAAGACAAGACTACACAAAAGGAAGATACAACTAATGTTGAGGAAGTTATTAAGACAGACTAAGGATCGGAGACGACTCAGCAGCTAACATAGTTGCACAAGATGTCGATGATTTGAGACAGTTGAGGCACATAGAGTGAGGAAATTTTGATGGAAAAGGGAAAAGCTCCACAAGTCGAGGATGTGGAAATCTCTATTTTTTCGAAGATCTTTTTTCGACTATTTTTCCTTTGAGGCACATGTGCCTTTGGAAGCAGAGTTAGGCTGCGGAATGTGCGGATATATCGCCCAAGTTTGTCCTAAAGAACTTGGAACTTCAATCGATACAACTATGGTCTTGATTGTATTCGATTTTGATGTTGAATGGGCAAAAGAGTAGTCCACTAATGCCCAACATCCGGAAAGCATTCAAAGCCATCTGTGCAGAAATAAAACATATGGAGCATGGATTTGCAGCAACAGACCAATAGCTAGACAACTGCGATGCCAACATCACTTTGGAGATATCCGAGGAGCGAGTTTTTAGAATATGGGAATGGATCGGGCGGACTAAGGCATTAAGGCATGAGCGGGTAACTTACTTCAAGTCATTATTCACAAAAATGAGGATCGGAGCTCGACAACGCCAAGTTCCAACGGCGTCGGAGGGACCACATGTTTAGGATGGATCAATCTCATAAGAGTGACATGGAGTTGCTCAAGGCTCAACATAAGTCGAGAAATTCGGAAGATGGAGGCCAATATGGAACAACAAATAAAGGTGCTCCAAACTAAGATGAAACTAATGGCAATCGAGATAATGGCTTTGAGATCCAAATTTGAGCAAAGATACTCCACTACTCACGACAAGCAAGATATGGCAAAGTAGGAGGAGATTCCTCGAGTTGGATCTACCTCTTGGTGATGATGACAAAAATGGGGACGAAGAAAGTAAAGAACAACAAATGAGTGATAAGGATGGAAAGAAAAGGGAATCAAGCAAGGGGAAGCGGTGAAATGAAGAAGCCACCCTTGAAAATCTTGCTTGCTATGACCCCTCGAAGTCAAGTAAGTAACTTCCATTCTCACCACCTACCGAAAGAACCATCCTTAGGAGACAATGTTGATTTTGCAATCAAACAGTCAAGAGAAGCAATTGAAATGAATTCGAGAAGGTAGGTGACAAGCACTCGGAAGAATCAAAGACATAAAATCAAGATTTGAAAGCCCTCCCAATTTGGATTGAAAGATTCCCCGGTGTAAGACACCCTTAAGAAATCACGATGGCTAATGCAGGATCGAACCTATATCACTAGAGGAGTTTCAAACTCTAGTTGTAGAAGGCTACTTCAAGAACATGATTCTACCCTAGGAGCGGGACTTGTGTTGGGAGAAAGGACTTGACTTATGCAAATCGGTGAGAGACAAAGATACTTCAAGCGGGGCATCAGTCGGGAAAATACCCTTATAGTACACTAGAGGAGGAGCTAGATCATGCGAGGAAGGGGAAAGCTTGGAAGTGGTGGAAGAGGCAGAGGTACTCCATCACACTCAAGACCTACGGATGTTAGATATGTTGATCCACGAGAAGAAGGGAATCAACCACTGGGATGGGTATGACAGTCTTGCTAACATTGAAGGGGAGAGAAATAATGAAAAGGCTAGAAGAATACAGGGCGAGAATGAAAGGCTTACACGCGAATGGGAAGAAATGCATAGAATTGAGGACCCCTTTGCTAAATGAGCCAATGAGAAAAGAAGAGAGAGAAGAAGAAGACATGAAGAGGAGGAGAGCAGAGAAATATCGGAGGAGAGTGAAGATGAAAGAGAGAAGAAGGAAGAAGTCGAGGCATTGAAGACATGAAACCCCTTCAAATGTATTTTACTTTGTAAATACAAAACTTGTAAGTTTTCGTAAAGCCTTTAAACTCGATACTTGTTGCAAATTTTGAGTTTAGTAATTGCTACATTTGTACTAAATCATCATAGCTCTAATACATTTGTATAGATAGTTTAGCTACGATATAGTGTATAGAGTATACTTGGTAAAAGCGTTGTAAAGTGCGTTTGTAAAGTACAAGAATGATATGTTCAATAAAATTAACATATTCTATGCATACATTCTTTTTATTCTTGCACTATTTACTTTGTTGTATTTATTTAAGTTTTGGCATCATCAAAAAGGAGAAAATTGTTAGGAAATTTTATGTTAGATTTTGATGATACTATGTAAAACTTAGATTAGAAAGTTGGCACCCCATTTTCTATGTTGGCACCCCATTTTCTATGTAATTCAACTTGAAATAGATAGAGTTGAACAAAGCCGAGTTGGAGTCACTAAGTTTAAGATTACTAGAGTCGATTGAATAGTAAAGAGAGGATTGATTGTGTGTCACCAATTTGAGAAGCCAATAGAAGAATCGGTCAATCGACGTGAGCTTGATCTCGGTCGGTGAGAGTGACGGCTAAGCCATTCCAAAATGATTAGAATCAAATGTCAAAAGGGCATGCGGTGACAAGACTTGAAGAAAGTGAAAGAGATCCATTGTCAACACAAGTCAAGGTTTTTCTTTGAAAAATAGGCATGTGTGAGGTCATCAAACAATAAAGTTATTTTCTTTGAAAGAGTGCAAAAGGCAAGGAACCAATGGGATTTAAAAAGCTCGAGAGACTAAGGAAAAGGTGTAGAGTATTAAATTCGTGGTACGATCCTCATTAATGTTGCAAGATAAGACAAGCTAACAACCTACGAGTGAGATTTGAAATGTATGTATATCTCTCCAACGAACATAATTTAGAATCGCACTATAAAAGGTTGAGGAAGCAAGTGAGAAAAGGTTATCGAGTTTATTACAAGAATACAAACAATAAAGCAATAACCTGCAAATACTTTCACGATTACAAAGATATCCTCAAGCCAAAATTCAAAGAAACTCTATCCAATACATTGATGAAGGAAATATTACTTCATCGAGTTGAAGATGAAATTTGTTTAAAGAACAAAATGGGTCTACTCTCCAAGGTTGAAGGAGAAGTAGTAAGGTTCAAGTTCGAACCGAGGCTTTGGGCTCATTGGAAGGCTGTGTGATCAATTCTAAGAGTTGAAGGAGTCAAGAAGTAGCAAGACAATTGTTTTGTGAAGAAGAAGTCGAGTCTAGGAGCAGACTAGTTGTGTGATCCGGTGACTCGGATTGTTGATTACTTTGTAACCAAGATCTTGTTACTTAGTGGATTCCTCCAGGAGTTGGAGAAGAGTGGATTGGAGGAATTACTCCATCCTCGAATAACTATAAAACTTGTTTGTGTCTTATGTACTTACAACACTTTCATTTCTTGCATATCTTTCATATCTATTGTTAAGTTATAATTGTTGAACTCAACGGATAATAACCATTGCCCAAAACAAGTGTTGTAAAACAAGTTTAAAACAACAAAGGGTGAAAATTCTTCCATTTGAACAAAAACAAAATCAACTGTTATTTTAAGTGTTAATTGATACGGTTGAGTTATACAATCAACAAAACTCAATGGAGTATGTTGAATGGGTAACTTTGCTTAGTAAGCCAACCTAGATGTTCCTCAAGGACTAAGCTGATTTGTGTAAAAAAAAAACTCGAATATATTTAAAAGGACTAAATCGAAAATTTTGTAAGGTTTATTCAACCCTCCCCTTTCTAAACCTTACTACTCACCCTTGGGACCTACGAGTAATCCTCTTTGATGAGTTCTTTTGTGTAAACAACCTTGTGCAGACTGCGGCTTGGCAAGCTCCTTCCATGCCGCAACCAGGTTAACGTCTTTCTCCGTGATCTCCTTTAACCCGAGAAGAAGGAAGATGACGGTTAGCAACCAAGTCTACAACATTTATCCCGATGTTAGTGTTGTTGATGGAGGAACGAATTTCTCCATCGTGAACCTTAGCGTTCACATAGAACATAGCCACCTCTTCCTGGTAGGTGAGTGAGTACTTCATCATGAGAAACTCCTTCGGAGCGGATTTCTCCAACTTTTCGAAATATTCTTAGCAAGGGCCTTGTCAACACCTTGCTTCACCAAACCTTCAAAATCCACCGTAGAACCAGAGTGAATTTTCTCAGCCATCTTCACATAGTCATATGTGGGTGCCATTTCTGAAATCGGAACTTGAAACTAGAACCTTCGAGCAGAAATAAGGTTGCAGAGAAAAACTTTTGCCTTTGATTGAGAGATATGAAATGTAGTGTGAGGAGACAAAAAATGTATTTAAGTATATATGGGATGTGAGAGATTAAGTCTTGAAACCGCATTAAATTTCTAGCATTAAATGCAACAGCATTTATATTCAATCATAGGCTAAACGGGTACAAGCTTTTTATTGACACCATAATTACTCTTGATGTCATGCCCTAAACATTCTCGCTCGAAGAAAACGATTGCGTTTTGTCACTTAGCTCATAAATAACTCAGCCATCTTTTAAAAGTGACTTAACTCTGCTTCTCTCTTCTCATAATAATCACTCAGCTATCCAGCTAACTTGATATAGCTGACTAGTCGTCTTGGCTATTTCACTTGGCTGAAAAATAAAACTTTGTTGATTTCCAATTCTTTCTTCTTTGACTCTGTTGAGTCATCCGAGACTTCTAACTTAGCTCAATCAATCTTAGCTCATTTTTAAGTTCTTCCAATCTTGATCCACATAACGTCTCAAAGTGAATATATCACCTAATTGCTTGTCGGTTTATATGTATTCCAATGTGATGTCTTTGTATTCAACATGATCTACGATAAAATGATATCGACATCAAGGTGCTTGGTTCGTGAGTGCAATCTTTGGGTTTTGAGTTATTGCAATAGCACTTGTGTTATCACACATAATTGGAATCACTTTTTCTTCTATGTCATAGTCTCTCGATTTGTTGCCTCATCCATAACACTTGGGCACAATAGCTACTGCTGACTATGTACTCTACTTCAAAGAAATGGATGTAGCACGAGTTTTGTTTCTTCTTTGAACCAGGAAACTAATCTATTTCCAAGCATTTGACAAGTACATGATGTACTTTTCCTTTCTACCTTACATCCAACAAAGTCCGAGCACGAGTAACCAACTAGCTTGAATCCTTCATCCTTTGGATACCATAAGCCAACTCCTTGGCATCCGTTCAAATACCTTAGGATTCTCTTGGCTACAGTCATGTGACTTTGTTTTGGTGCAGACGGAAATCTAGCATATACACCTACAGCAAAGGTGATACATCGCCTACTTGCTGTCAAATAGAGCAATGATCCAATAAAGGCTCTACATTTGGTTTGATCAACAACTTTGCCTTATGCTTCCATACCCATCTTGATGTATTCATGGGATCTTCACCGATGACTTCTTTTCCATACCAAGCTTCTTCATTAAATCCCTGGTATATGTGGTTTGACTTATGAAGGTTTCATTCGTCATTTGCTTGATTTGAAGACACAGGAAGAAAGTCGGCTCTCACTTCATACTCATTTCAAACTTCCCTTGCTTGAGTTTTGAAAACTTGTCACATAGCTCTTTGTTTGTGGATCCAAAAATAATGTCATCCATATAAATTTGAGCAACCAATATATTCTTTCCATCTTGAATTTTGAAGAGTGTTCTGTCAACCTTGTCTTTGGTGAAACCATTGTTAATAAGAAACTGAGACAATGTGTTATACCAGGCTTTTGGTGCTTGTTTCAATCCATACAATGCTTTCTTGAGCTTGTAGGCTTTATGTCCAATAGTTTTCTGCTCAAAACCTAGAGGTTGTTACACATAGAGTTCTTCTAAAAGTCAATTCAAAATTGCACTCTTCACATCCATTTGATAAACAATGAAGTTCTTATGTGCAACATAAGCAAGAAACATACTAATTGCTTCCAATCTAGCAACATGAGCAAAGGTTTCATCAAAATCTATACCTTCCTCTTGGCAAATACCCTTTGGCTACCAATCTTGTTATGTTTTTTACTATAGATCCCTCTTTATTCATCTTGTTTCTAAATACCCACTTAGTACCAATAATGTTTTGGTGGGTAGGCCTTTCAACTAATTCCCAAACTTTTTTCTTTCAAACTGATTTAGCTCTTCCTAGTGTAGGTCCCAAGGGGTGTGATGTAAGGTTTAGAAGGGGGATTGAATAAACCTTACCAAATTTTAACTTTTAGTCTATTTAAGATTTTCAACAGAAATTGACTCAAATTAGTTGTGTCCTTGGGGACAACTAAGTTGGCTATATTCAACTAAGTTACTCATTCAATGGATTTCGATAGAATGTTGATAGTATAACTCGGCTACTTAAGCTAATACTTAACTTTAGTTGATTTGGTTTTTAACGCGGAAGACTTAACACCCTTTTGATAAATTTAATCTTGTTTTAGCACTTTGTGTAAGTCAAGCGGCTACGATAATCTAGAGGGGGTGAATAGATTATCTCCATCTTTTCGATTTCGCCTCTTTTTGAACAAAACAAGCCAAAACAATAATAAAAGTGCGGAATGTAAACAACACTCGTCGATTTATAGAAGTTCAACCCACCTAGGGCTTAATCCTCTACCACCCCAAAGTATATCAGGGATGGATTTCAAAAAGAAAAAGAATTATTATTAATTACCAAAATTAATACAACACCAACTTACAACAACATCTTGAATAGCACCACACTCTTCTTCAACACCACTTTTGAGATTACCACAATCTCTCTTGAAGATTACCACAATCTCCAACGACACCTTGTGAAGATTGCCACAATCTTCTACCTAGAAGAATACCAAATTCTTCAACACCTCGACAAGAAGATTACCACAATCTTCTTACACCTAACACCTAGATCACCCAATTGTATTCTTACTACAAGAATACTCACAAGGATGTCTTGTGTTGAATGATGACCAAAAATCAAGATTACAACTCAATAATGAATATTACAATATGAGTGCAAAGTGTAATCAAGAATAGCCTAGACCTCAAGGATGTGAAAGTGATAAGCTAGGCAAAATTACAACAACAATAATAACTATGAAGAACAAATATTTGCTTGAAGTGTATCTTTTTGTATTGTATATCAATTGTTGTATTGGTTGCTCCAAAACTTCCTCTATTTATAGGAGATGATTGATCAAGCATAGGCTCCTCTTGGGGATTGAAAATCTACGGAAAAATACAATTAAAATCAAGAATATAGCTGTTAGAAATCAATCTCATATTTTAAGGAAATGTTGTCTGTTTGTCAAACGGTCAGAATTTTCTTTGTCAAAAGATAGGCGACCGTCGCACGAGAAATAGAGTTTGAAATAAATGTATCACAAATTTACACAAGGCGACCAATCAACGTAGGGTTCGATCGCACAAACTTAAAAATCGAAGGGCGGGAGTTCTGTTTCAAAGCCATGCTCCCAGTCGGGTCGCACCACTAAGCGGTCGGTCGGCTGCCGGCCAACGCCCAGGGCTCAATTTATGTTTCAATGTACTCTTCAGTCACGGGTTGCCCTATAGGGCGAGGTTGGCCTCAATATCAAAGTGTTGTCCAATATTTTATCGAAAATAAACACCAAAAATACTTGAAAAAGTAAAAACATTTTAGACCGATCGGAAGTATTAGGACAACATTTAGAAACATTGATTTGATGTAAAAACATATTGACACAAAATCAATAAAAGTGTTGTCCAATTTTAAAATAAAACTTGAATAAATACTCCAGGAAAATATTAAAACCATTTTAAATCATTTAGGAGTATTTGGACAACAATTAAAAATATTGTTTTGGTGTAAAAATAAAATCATCAAAATTAAGATAAAAACACGTATCAAACAATCTCCCCGTTTTTGATGATTACAAACCAAAACAATTTTTGGAAATATTAGGAGGACAATTTTGAAAATGATTTTTCGGTAAAAACATCTAACCGTTTGGAAGCAACTAAAATTTCCAAAATACATAAGCAACCAAGTAAGGAAGTAAATATATTCAATAATAAGCACAAGCTCCCCTATCAACAAGCACATCATGAATAATGTAAAAGCAATTAACCATACGCTAAAAGCTTAGCTTTTACATATTGTTCAAGAGCTTATAAGCTCCCCCCTGTCAACAAAACATCATTAGACAAGTATATAAGTCCATCAAGCAACAATTGGACTAAAAATAATTCACAACTTATGGCTTTTAAGAGGCATAGCTTATAGCTTTTATAACAAGCTTTTATTAGCTTCTTTGAGCTAATGAGTCATTTTCTGTTTCTCCCCTTTGAAATCATTAAAAGAATGTTAGAATGATAAAAACATCATACAAGTTTATCAAAGTGCGCCAACAATACGATTTATCAACCATTTAGCTTAGACAAAAAATGGGAGAGATGTATCATAATAAGCTCATTTTGTTTGTCAAAACATGATCTCAACAAGATTTTAAGACATTTGAAAATAAGAGAATCATGTAGGTGATGAGTCTATCATTGAAACATTTTATCGAACACTTGGCAAGGCGTCAAAGTTTGAAGAAAATGTATATAGCCCTTGCAAAAGAAATTAAGCCAAGTTTTTCATTTCATCACCAAAAACAAATTTTCAACATATATCCAACAAATAAAAGGCCTAAACAAAGTAAATTCTCAAGGGTTCAACCCAATTGAGATAATTTATAGCCAAAGAAGAGATCAAGGCATTACAAATGCCATCAAGCAAAAATTAAAGAGCCATCAAGTAATACATGTCAAGCATCAAACAATATAGATTAGACATTACAAATGTCCCAAATTATCCATCTAAACAAAATGATCAAGGCATCTCAAGTGCATTTAAGCAAAAATTAAAAGAAACACTTTTACCATCAAGTACTTCATACCAATTATCAAACAATGCCAAACTAGAGTATTTTTACCATCAAATACTCCATCAATATCATGATCATCCACAAGTCATTATCAACTTGCTATTTTAACCCTTTCAAGAAAACAAGCAAATCTCATTAGACGAAAGAGTTTTACAAGAAAGTCCATAGAAATATGAAACAACGTGAACAAGAGAAAATGCTAAGAAAATAAAGGGGTGGGGACATCATTCTTCGTCGAAGAGAAGCAAGTTAGGAATAAGATCTTTGATGAATTTCTTCAACTTGCCGATTGATTTTTGCATTTTGGAGGTCTTTTGCTCCAAAGCCTCATACCTAGCTTCATGATATGTTCGTAGATCATCATACTCGGCTTGGGTGTACCTCCTAGGCGGTTGAGCACTGGTATTACCCTCCGGATTGCTCTGTTTGCCTTCCTCCGCCAATCTCACGGCATCGGCATCATCAAAGAAGTCGTTTGGATCTGGGGAATCTTGGCCTCTTCCTCTAACCATTTTAGTTGGTCGGATGTCCATGTTTTTGCGCATAGTGACCATTTGGGAGATGTTATCAATGTCAAAGTCATTTTGAAATACCTCCGAATTACACTCCGACGAAGGTAGTCCCGATTGTATAAGAAGTTTACAAATCCAATTGCCCATAACAAACTTCTTATTTCCTTCGAGTAATAGACTCGATTAGACATTGAATAAGAATAGCGCCAAAGTTAAGCGGTTCCCTTCTAGCAATCTTATAAGTCAAAAAATAGTCCATGTTGCTAGACATTTTTCCCGTTTTTCCACATATGCAATAGGCGACAATAACGGATATAATCCGGTGCTCAAGAGTCATCGCCAACAATGAATATTTTGGCCATACGCCCAAATAAGTCTTGACTTCTTTCATAGACACCCCCAACATCTCATCATTCCAAATTGCACAAGAAAAATAGTCCCAACCACCTTCTCTTACATGTAGAAGCCGACAAATTTCATTAGGAGTCCACCTAAAATGACGACCCCTTACAAATGAATTTACCTTAATAGGCTTCCTATCATCATCATATTCCACCCACATATTTGCATAAAAATGTTGAATAATATCATCATCATATAAAACATATGCATGCTCCCATAAAAACATCCAACCTTGCTCTTCAAAGAATCCTCTAATAGTAGGATATTCATTAGTAAATGAATTAAATCGACAAATTTTAGTGCGAGCAATCGATTTTCCACCCATTCCCAAATCTTCATAGTACCACTCCATATTTGTTGATGAAATCTAGAACATTATTAGAACGGGAGCTAATGGTATTAGAGATTTCTTACTTTTTCGCCCAACGGCAATTCTTGAACGAAATTGTTCCACGAGCTCGGCAATTTGGGCCGAGAGAGTACGGGATTTTGAATGTCGTCATGCTCTTAAGCCACGTTCCTTTGGGTAGCTCGAATATCCCTTTGTTCGGCTTCTTCTTGCCGATTTCTCGAAGAACCCTCGCCCCTTTCTTCTCTTGGAAGTGGGATTTTGACCGGTGGGATTTCTTGGAGGAGCCATATATGTAAGATTCTTGCAAAAATAAGAGGATTAGCAACAAAAATCACAAAGATTGATGAAGAATTGAGGATTATAGAGAAAGAGGGAGACGTGCGTTGTGTAAGGGTTTTGGGGATTTTTTGTTCTGTTTGAAATGAAGAACAGGAGTTTTAACCAAAAGTTTTGCACAGGCGACCGGTCGAGGTGGGGTGTGACCGGTCGACGTGCGGCGACCGATTTCGGCCCGCTTAACCGGCCCCAATCAGTGCGATTTTTCATTCTTGAGAATTTTCCAAAATTCGATTTTTCACCCCAAAAGTTTTAAAACTTGCAAAAAGATAATTATGGACTAAATCCAACAAATATGAGTTTCGAGAAAACACATATACGAGTAAAACGAGATTTAACGAGTAGTGCCCTTTTAAGAAAAATTTACTAAATCATTTAGAGGCACTTAAGGGGTTGAAATGAAATGTTTTGAAAGACATGTGCATAAACATGACATGAACATAATATCGAGTTCTAAGAATAATACGAGTGAACATACCTCGATGGTTTAAGAATCTCTAATAGGCGATAGCCAATGAATATGAGATATATAACCTACAATTCTTTAAACAAATTTTGCACAAGATATAATAGCACAAGTGTAGGCAAGTAATAAGAGATATCACAATAAAAATGCTTATGCTATAAAAATCCATAAGAGTTTAAAAGCAACATGTAAGGTCTCATTTTCAAGGGATTTTAAAAACACAAATATTTATTGAGGACCTTAATTTTAAAATTATGAAAACTCATTTGCAATATAGGCACAAATAAAAACATGCATACTAACTAAATAAAATGCATATTTAAATGGAGAGATACGGTTTACCAATTACGCCATTTCCATAGGTTGTGTCGTTCGTTGTTGATGATATCTTCCCCTTTGAGAATCATCTTGTTGATGATGGGTTTTCCAATTGCTCTATTTCCAAACATTGTGGCCTTCCCATTTTCGAAAGTGTCTTTCTCTTTGAAAATCATCTTTTTGATGAAGTCTTTGCCATTTCCAAGAGGGGGTGAATAGATTATCTCCATCTTTTCGATTTCACCCTCTTTTTCGAACAAAACAAGCCAAGACAATAATAAAGGTGCGGAATGTAAACAACACTCGTCGATTTATAGAGGTTCAACCCACCAGGACCTAATCCTCTACCACCCCGGTATATCCGGGATGGATTTCAAAAAGAAAAAGAATTTTATTAATTACCAAAATTAATACAACACCAATTTACAACAACACCTTCAAGAGCACCACACTCTTCTTCAACACCACTTCGAGATTACCACAATCTCTCTTGAAGATTACCAAAATCTCCAACGGCACCTTGTGAAGATTGCCACAATCTTCTACCTAGAAAGAATACCAAATTCTTCAACACCTCGACAAGAAGATTACCACAATCTTCTTACACCTAACACCTAGATCACCCAATTGTATTCTTACCACAAGAATACTCACAAGGATGTCTTGTGTTGAATGATGACCAAAAATCAAGATTACAACTCAATAATGAATATTACAATATGATTGCAAAGTGTAATCAAGAATAGCTAGACCTCGAGGATGTGAAAGTGATAAGCTAGGCAAAATTACAACAACAATAATAACTATGAAGAACAAATATTTGCTTGAAGTGTATCTTGTTGTATTGTATCTCAATTGTTGTATTGGTTGCTCCAAAACTTCCTCTATTTATAGGAGATGATTGATCAAGCATAGGCTCCTCTTGGGGATTGAAAATCTACGGAAAAATACAATTAAAATCAAGAATATAGTTGTTAGAAATCAATCACATATTTTAAGGAAATGTTGTGCGATGTCAAACGGTCAGAATTTTTTTGTCAAAAGATAGGCGACCGTCGCACGATTTAAATAGAGTTTGAAATAAATGTATCACAAATTTACACAGGCGACCTGGTCGCGTAGGGTTCGATCGCACAAACTTAAAAATCGAAGGGCATGAGTTGTTTCAAAGCCATGCTCCCGGGTGCGACCGGTCGACTGCTCTTATACACTCCAGGCTCAATTTATGTTTCAACGTACTCTTGGTGCGGGTTGCCCTATAGGGTGACCGGTTGGCCTCAATATCAAAGTGTTGTCTAATATTTTATCGAAAATAAACACCAAGAAATACTCCGAAGAAAAAGTAAAAATATTTTAGACCGATCGGAAGTATTAGGACAACATTTAGAAACATTGATTGGATGTAAAAACATATTGACACAAAATCATTAAAAGTGTTGTCCAATTTTAAAATAAAACTTGAAGAAATACTCGAAAAATATTAAAATCATTTTAAATCATTTAGGAGTATTTGAACAACAATTAAAAACATTGTTTTGATGTAGAAATAAAATCATCAAAATTAAGATAAAAACATGTATCAAACACTTTGTTATTTATCAGTTGGATAGCCGATTTAACTAACGTGAGATACAAAAGTATATGCAAGAATGTAAATCTTGAGAATATTGCGCAGTTAATTGCTTGCTTGAATATTACCTTTTCTCAAAAGATTCCTCGACCTTTTATAGTGCTCATTTGAAATTTGCCCGTTGAAGAGATAGGCCAATTTCAAATGACACTTCTTGTTTGTTGGCTTATCTTTTCTTGGTCTTGCGAGAGATATGATGTTGAGCCTTCCTCGTATTAATTGGTTCGGACTTTTGAGGGTCTAACACAAGCTTGAGTGTTTCCCATTGGAATATTCCTTTTGCATGTTTTAGGGACAGACAATTTAAGACCTGGTAGCTTGGACGTATTACTATATCGATTAATATTCTTGACTTCCTTCTAACGGGTCAATGTTAGTTGTCCGACTTGATTGTTGCCTTTACCTCTTGTGACTTGAGTCTTCTCCAATCAAGAGATTGACTCAATTATCACTTCAACTATTAGATTTGGCTTTTAAGTTGACTTGACCGATACTTCACATAGTTGTTTCTCGGTGACTCTCCTTGATCGAGTCCTTGACTTCCTTCTTAGGCATACTCGGTGACACACACAAAGAAAGTCTTCACTCTAGTCTCAGTTAACTTCTTGTATTCTTGACTTAGGCGGCTTCACTCAAATCTTTTAGTCTATCTATTACAAAGCGAGAATTATAAGGAAAATGGGGAGTCAACTTCATAGTCAAAGTTTTACATGGTATCATCAAAATCTAACAAATAAATTTCCTAACAATTTACTAACAAAATAAGTAAACAAAGAAAAAAAAAGCGGTCAAAGAAAAAGAATGTATGCTTTTGAATAATCAATTTTATTGATCATAGCATTCTTGTCCTTTACAAAGTCAAGTTTGTTTACAACAAATAACAAAGCTATACACAAGTATAACTTATCAACGTATATATATGCTAAGTTACAACGAGAATGAACAATACAAGACATTTCTCAAAGCTATTACAGGGAAAACTTATACTTATGTATTTACAATAAAGTAAAATACACGAAGGGGTTCGCAATTGTCTTCAACGCCTTGGTTGTTTCATTCTTTCTCTTCTTCTTCACGCCTCTCCTCCCGTCATCTTGACTCTCCTCCTCTTCCTTTCTTCATCCTCTTTCTTCTTTTCATAGGCTCGCTTAGCAAGCCAGGGTCATCCCTTCGTTGTCTCTCCTCCCATTCGCGATTAAGCCTCTAATTTTCTCGCTTCTTACTTATTCTTTGCTTTAGTAATGTTGCGTGCAACCTCCATGTTAGCAAGATGATCATATCCACCAAAGATATGAGTCCCTTCTTCGTGGATCCACATACTTAACATCTTGGTCTTGGTCGTGGTTGACTACTTCTCCCCTTTGCCACCATGTCTATCCCTTGTTGACTCGGCTTCCCTTCCTGGCGTATATTGTCTTGGAGCTTTTGACTTTCTAGCCGAGTGGTGATGGAACTTGGTTGCTTATCACCCGTCTTGCATAGCTCAATTCCCTTCTCCCAAAGTACAAATCCCATGCTTGAGGTAGAGTCATATTCGAAAATAATATTCTCGCTTCTAGAGTCTAGAATTCCTCTAGAGATTTGGGATCGAGATCCAAAGATCGGGCATAGCAAATTCTCTTGGGGGCTTTATAGCAGGGTAATAATTTCGGTTGGAGGAACATCATAATGTTTTTCGATTTCTTGAACGCGAGCCGATTGCTTCGAGCTACCTTTTCGAATTCGGCTTCAATGGTGATCTTGCATCTTTCATTGCCAACTCGATTTTCTATTCAATGGTTAGCTCTTTCGGTAACTTTGAGAATTGAAGCAGTGACATCTCATGGTTGTGGGGTTTCGAAAACATCGGTTTCAATGGAAGATTTTTGAACTTCCTTCCCCCTCAACTGTGTCACCTTTCTTCGCCTCTTTATTTCTCCTTTTCTCCTCTTTTCGGTCCCTTTAAGGCCTCATCTTCCCCCTTTTTGGCATCTTGGTGGCGGTGAGTCGTAGGGTACCCGATCAAAAATTCGAACGACCCCACATTGACCATCAAGGATGAATACCACTAGCTCATGGATGTGGTAGCCAAATATATTGACATGAAGTTTGGATTATACAATCTGCTATCTCAAGTTAAGGCGATTGTTATGGTTGCCACCCGTTGTGGAGGAGGTGGAGGTGAACTGGAATGAGTTCATCTTTGAGAAGTTGTGCTAGAATATTTAGAACGTGAAAGCGGTGGTGGGGATGCTTGCGCACTCCCTAGGATATGGGCTTATCTTGGCCTACTTGATGGAGAAGAAGGGTGTTCCCCTTCGCAAAGGGAAGCTCTTCCATGCGAGTAAGAAAATGTTCAAGGCGAACATTCACCGCTTGAAGAAGCCATATGCAAATAAGAGTGCCACTTCTTAGGACGAATTAGTAACATGTTCCCGACAACAATTTTCTTACGCTTTGATCCTCTCTTCTTAACATATTGCCGTTGATCCCCGAGTGACGAATAAAAACTAGGACGATTGCTCCCGTAAAGGCGATTGTTAAGAAGAGAAGAGCAAATAGCATAGTTAGCCATCATGGTGAAGAAACTAAAAAGGGGAGGAAAAGTACCCCCAGAGAGGTGCTCCAGGAGACGACTTGTCAAAAAGCATGTTGTAGAAGAAACTGAAGAGACGACAACAACAATGATCGGCGGAAGCCACTCGATTCAATATCCAAGAAAGGTATAAAGGTCAATTCCAAGGATAACGATTGTAAAAACGGTGAACAAATGACTGCTAAAGAAACTCAAAATAGCTCGAGAAGTCACCCCACGAAAATGGGTGACAAATTGCATATATGGACCGGGTTGGGGCCAATCATTCGGCGCCTAACCAAATTGTAACCAACTTTGTAGATAACTCAAAGTACCCTTTGTGAAACACAAACAAAGCTGTGAAGGTCCGGGTATTAAATGAAGTTCATCTAATGCTTAAGTCAAAGCCAAAGATTCTAAGGATAGCACGAATGGACTAGGGCACATAGTGATTAGTATAAAAGCGTACCTTGTAAATGACATAGGAGGGGTATTCTTGTTCGGGACTTTAGGGCTCACATGCCTTGTTTAATGAGTTGGGTCTTGTGGGTAAATACATTGGGGGTAATTAAGCCCGAGATAATTGCATTCAGGAGCAACAAATAATAAATAAGTGGGAATTCAAAGCAATTAAACAAATAAAGGATAATTACAAATTTAAATTACCCACATCATTTCATTATATTAAATGGACGAAATCTCACACCACTCCCTTGATAATATACTTAAATGTGTTTATCGAGTTTTGGAAGTAATAATGTCATTAGGGGTGGAAATAGGCCAGGTCAGGCCAAACTTTGTATTGGACGGCTTAGGCTTGGTTTGCATTTTTCAAACTTAAGCTTGGCATGTGAAATATAATATGTTTTTTTGCCTAAGTTTGGTCTGCATTTAAAAAATAAGTCCGCCTAAGCTTTATTAGAAGCCCGTTAAAAGCCTACAAAACCATATATTTTATTTTAAAATATATTTTATCTATTATAATAATTAAATAATTATATAAAAAGAATAATACTAATAAAGTACATAAAATAGGCCAGTCAAGCCAAACTTTGTATTGGACGGCTTAGGTTTGGTTTGCATTTTTCGAAACTTAAGCTTGGCATGTGAAATATAATATGTTTTTTCACCTAAGTTTGGTCTTTTAAAAAATAAGTCGGCCTAAGCCTTTATTAAAAGCTTAGATTAAAAGCCTACAAAACCATATATTTTATTTTAAAATATATTTTATCTATTATAATAATTAAATAATTATATAAAAAGAATAATACTAATAAAGTACATAAAATATATTGTATTTTTATATTTATAGAACTACGAGAAAAAACAAGGGAATTCCAACGAAAAAAATCATTGGTATTTGACCAATTTCCATTGGAATTATCAATTCCAACAAAAATTCCAATGGAAAAGCATCATTGGTATAATGGTCGTTGGAATGACAAAATTCAAATGAAAATTCCTATAGAAAAAATATTCCAACAATACCAAATGGTTTTGTTTATCGACTTTCTGTTGGGATTTTCAAATGATATGTTGTAGCATTGGAATTTTGAAAATTCCAACAGTTTTTATTAGTTGGAATTATTTCGTTGGAATTTGATTGTTTTCTTATAGTGCCATAAATAGCCGGCTTATTTGTTTGTAAGGCTATTTTAAAAGCCTATGTCGACCTATTTATGTAAATAGCTTACTAAAAGGTCTTGGTCGACATATTTAATAAATAGATCGGCCAGGATTGAAAATAGGCTAGCCGTAAGCCACGGCTGTCGGATAGCTTGGCCTATTTACACCCCTAAATGTCATTCACGTGAAACTTAGCCAAATGTATTTCTAAGTTACTTTATTTGCATGTGACAATAATATTATAATATAAAATGATAATACCATGATGTGTAATTCGACTAATATTTACATACTTGGAAGAGTTTCTATTTTTATTCCTTATATATTTGTCTTTATTATCTTCTCTCTTACACAAGGAAATTGTATTTTTGTATGAATATTGGGAAAGCATAATGTGTTAAACTGTTAATTATTTGATGATTACTATTAATAGCTGCAAAATAGCATATAATTAATTAATTTGTCCTCATAATTTGTAGTTATTAATATTCCTAGAATTTTCCCACTAGTCATTTGTAAGTCATTATATATGGACACACGAATATGTTCCATCGACCGGCAGCTTTGAGAAAATGTGACAAAAAGACAATGCCCCTTTTGACAAACACCATACTCAAAGTCACAATCGATCAAATTTAAACTGCTCCAATTCATCATTCAATATGATCAGGCCAAGGAAGTCTTGTTCAAGTGGTAAAATTTGAGTTTCATTTATATTTATATTCTGTTTATTTTATTAAAAGTTAACTTATTATACATTGTTGAGTTTCGTCTATTTTATTTGCTTTTTCCATTTATGAGATAGTCTATTTTATTTTTAAATTATCTTAGCAATGCCCATGGTTCCGGAACCGCCAATTTCGATTCTTCCAAAATGAGGAACCGAATTTGGAGCCTAACTTTTCAGGTTTCAAATCGAAACCGACGGTTCGGTTCCACTTGTTCCTCACGGTTCGGTTTTAGTTACAAAATAAAAGAAAAATAGAAAATAAAAAAGAAATTAATGGACTTAATATTCATAATAATATTAATAATAATATTAAGTTGCATATGTATTCTCTTAAGGTATAAATGAATCAAATTCATGTGGCCACTTACAACATTTAGTTTAATTGTCACGCGCGGTTCCGAATATAAAATATTATAATAAATATTTAACAATTCCTAGTATATTTTTACCCAAAAAATAAAAATAAAGCTGTCGGTTCCACCATGCTTGAAGGTGATTTTCACGGATTTTGAGACTAAGAAACCGGGCGGAACCGGAATTGGCCTATACGATCCCGGTTCAAGTATTGGAACCAGGTTTTGGTCAACAATTCTTCCAAGGATCGCCGACTACGATTTTGGTTCGACTTAGAGCCCAATTAGGGTTCCACCTGGCCACCCCTACGTTATAACAACTCGACATAAATTTTCCCCTAACGCCTCGTTTGGGAACTTTGATGGGATAAGATAAGCTTTTGGGGATTGAATGTGATTGGATTATATTTATCATACTTGTGGGTTGCAAACTTTTGTTTGGGATTTTGTATTATTTTTTTCCTGCTCATCGAAATGGTGCTTATATTGTGTTTGGGAATTATGATTAGAAGTGATTAACATGGAAATGACAAAAATGCCCTAATTTCAAGCCTTAGGTGGTCTTTTCTCTACTCCTCATTGTCTTCTTCCACACATCCACAATCCTAGTCTTGATAATTTTTACCCACATCAAACCAAGCGGAGACTTGAATTTCGGGGAATTTCGCTCTCATCAATATCCGAGCAACAAGAATGAGCGTGAGTAATAGTCCACCATTTTACGAATCTAGCGATAGCAATTTTCGTGGTAGGGGTGCCAACAAGCATACACCACCCGTTACATGTTCTTGTGGATGCTCCTTAGGGTTCAAACATCTTGGACGAGGCAAACCAGGGAGACGCTTCATGTCTGTCCCATTAGAGGGTATGCTATTTTTGGGGGTTGAAGTAGTTAGAAATTTTGTTCTTTATTAACAATTAATTTGGATGTTTTATTTTGGTATATTTCATATGAATAAGTGTTGTTATTTTGTTTGGCTTGATCTGAACTTTCCGAGTGATCGGTGATATCATTGTTGGATTAGTAGAGAAATTAAAGACAACGAAGGAGAAGCTGGCAAGATCTAATGAGAGAGTTCGTCTTCTCATGAAGTTTCTGATCATTCATGGTTCCTAATGTAATCATGTTTGTAGTTGCATATAATATATATATATATATATATTAGAACTTTTTTGAGTATATATATATATATATTAGAACTTTTTTTTGAGTATATATATATATATATATATATATATATATATTAGAACTTAGTTTCATGTAATGGTTGAATGTGTCAGTAAAAACAAAACTTTTTGCGTTAAGTTTCGGATATGTTCATGTCGTATCGTATGTCATATATATTATCGTTAAGTAATGTATGTTTATTGTTTAGGCCGATAGGTGTTGGGTTGAACAATTGTATGTAACACGGTTGTCTAATTTGAAGTCTCACTATGTTTAACATTGAAGTATTTTTCTTGCATTGGTTCTTGAATACAATCCTTTTTACGTGGTTTGTGTTATTTCAATGATGTTAAATTTTGTTATACTTGTAGAAAAACAGTCAATGGTTTGTTTTATATGTTGTGCATAATTTTTTGGGATTTGTAGGCTGAAATTGATATATATTTCTTGAGAAATTTATGCCTTTAATGCTTACCTACCCACTTGCCATGTTTATGTGCATGTGTGAGTATTCAATTTGATTGAACTTGTATGTTCACTCTTTAAAACCTGCTCCCCACCACCGTTTTCCCATGCAATTTTCGGTTTTTGTTGAGCGGGCTAGTTAGGTCGGCTATTACCATCCCTCTCATACACCTTTTCAAATTATGATGTATAAAATGAGTTGTTGGGGAGTTTTATGGTATCATCTACCCGGAAATAGTTTTTGTAGGCTTTCACCCCTTAGGTAAGCTTCTATAAATAGGAACTCGCACAATATTCTCCACCATATATTAAGTTATGTATGTGTATTTGGTTAATAAAAGCATATAGTGGTGATAAGCGGAAAGTGCGGATGGCTCAACTATGGCTAAGTTGTTTGGACTCATCAAGCCGATTATATGTATGATCTTCATTGGGTGAGAAGGAAGACACGATGTTCATTGTGTGTTGCTATTGGAGCAAGCCATTTGGGAATTGGAGTCCCTTTCATGTGAATGAGTTTCTTTGTCAAAATTGCTATGAATGTTGTGAATAAAGGTCTTAATAAGTCATTCACCATAGATGGATGTATGGATCGAGTTGAACTCGTGTCAAAGCGCCATCGTGTTTTCTCATGGATTATTCGTAAACACAGCGTGAAATATGATCGACTACCAATGTGTCTACTCAGTAGATCATATATGGGATGACATGTTCAAGGTATTTCGTACTTGTATGTATACATTATGTAGTGCTTATGTTACAACCAATTATATTCTAACCTTCAAATGTGGCTAACATTTTGTCCTTGTTTGTGGTTTTTTTTGTTTTTTATTTAATCAGTGGAATGAGTTTAGCTTGGCCTACCAACATTTTGGAGATCCACAGTGGCCAGCTTTGGACCAGTTGTTCAACACGGACGATGTTCCTTGCAAGTACAATAAGCTTGAAGTTATTGATGTATCTTCAGACATCAGTGAAGTTAACAAAGTTGTTGAACCGACCACAAAGGTGGTGTGGCGGTCGAGGACAACAAAGATGTTGTGGCGGCAGATAGGGAAAAAAGGGGAAAATGCCGACCAAGGGGAAGAAAAAGTATGTTAATTCGAAGGAGGTGGGGTCATAGGCATTTGGACAAGATCTTCTGGCGATGGATGGACCAATTCCCGTCCTCGCAGTCCGGCTTGTCTGAGCCATCTATTAATCAACCACTGACTGGTTCATCCTCAATGAACCCTGAACATGGCAAAAGGATAGTTGCATACCCTCCTAAGACAACTCGCCTTCGCGGAGGTAGTGTTCGTTCCCCTACTAAGAGTGTTGAGACAACTGGTTCATCAAGTCTGGGCCGTTCTAGGCGTCGGGTTGTCTAGCATTTGGTTAACCATCAATACCCTCTATAAGTACTTTATAATGATATGTTTATATTTGTAAAATGTTATGTATTTTCCGCACTTTGTTAGTGATATAGATCAACTACCTGTGAACATTAGAATGTAGTCCTACTTGTCAGTTGTTGAACTTGCTGTTGAACCGAGCAGGTCATTTTTGGTTTAATGACAAATGACTACATTATATATGTGATGCAATGTCTTTTGTGTCCATATAATAAGCCTAGTTTTTCAACCATACAAAGCATTGTGCAAAATACCGACTACAAATAGACATGCAAATACATATATATTGGATCACATTGACAGACAATGTGATCTCACCATACCCAAAATTGTGCCATATAGGCACGCATACAAAATAATTTAAGTTGCCACGCAATGCAGCCAAAAGTTGATCATAATCATTATAATAGTGAAACAAAATCAAAAGTTTTCATAGTTTGGTGGATTCAGAGGAGAGAAATGGGGTAGGATCACTTCTTGTAAACTATGTACGTGCGGTTCAGGTCGACAATACGTCTACCAGGTGGTGGTGGTCGGCAAATGGTCTATTTGGCACCCGTGAGGTGAAGGCCTTAAAGTCTTTGGTAGAGCGGCCCGACTTTTAGCATTGTATCATTTTTGGCAACCTCATCGTCGGATAAATCCACTTTAATGGGATGATGTCGATAGTATCCGGTTGTCCTCTAAAGTCGATAATACGACCTTTCTTGTCTTGAAGACCCAATAGCAATCCGAGCGGAAATCCCGTGGACGAAAGTAACGTCTTCATGCATCCTCTTGTCATAGTGACATATACATAGTTAGACAAAGTGTTACAATGTGAGGCGCAAATAATGCACATGTGTTTGAAACGATGTTCATCTTCCCACTGGGTCGATATTCGTGCTTTGTAACCACCTTATTCAAATCTGGATCGTATTCAACATCCGCAGGTCAACAAATTTCAAGAATTTGTCAAAATGTAGTCAAGTCCATTAATTTTGTCCCTTATCTTAATGAGAGTGAACAATTTTTCAAATTGATATATAAGCTCCCTCTCGATCTCTGTGAATAGTTCATTAAAAAGAAGCTGGTCCGATACATCATACGGGTACGCCCGACATGTAGAAGAATGCATCGTAGCATGACTTTTCTTCTTCAAAGCACTCACTGGGCCCCAAAAATAGTCAACAATGGCTTATTACGGGTTCGACCATTTTCTAGAAATTTTCAATTACAACAATGTCATGTTCATCGTACATTACGCTTGAATATGAACAAACGAACTGAAAACACAAATATAAGGAATCAGTAACGTTTTAATTGTATTTACAAAAGTATATGGACAGTCTAACCATGTATACTTAGCGAGCACAAAGTATAGTTTGGTTATGAATGCATTAACAAAGGCACGTTTAAATTGTATTTACAAAAGTATATGTACGTCTAACCATGTGCATTTAGCGAGCACAAAGTATAGTTTGGTGACAAATGCATGAACAAAGGCACGTTCAAATTGTATTTACAAAAGTATATGAATAGACTACATTTTGTGTGCGGAAAGCAAGCAAAACGTACAACATACATATAATATTATAACAATCATCATGAACATATGTTTCACGCCAAGCGTAAAGGGCGAAGCTGTCAATATAGTTAATTACAAAACATTGATATTTAAGTCCAAAGTACATCAAGTTAAATGGTTTAGCAACATGATATAATAATTATCTATGTCCAATGAGACACAACCAACAATTAAAACTTGATCCAGGCAACCCTCTAGTATCATTTGAACCATCATGGCCTTGTCCTCATCATTTAGACTAAACAAGTAGTCCAACTCCTTCGTTTTGCTGCACAACTTTGTACCAACAGCAATTTTCTCTTGTGTGGACAAGAATTGAATCTTCTGCAGTGCTTCGTTTATTGCTTTACGTCTTTGTAGCAGCATTTTGCTCAAACCTATATGATTTGCAATGTCACCTAAATGAGCATCTATTTTTGCACGAAGCGAAGCGGCAAGTCTACGAATCTCTCGTGTTGTCATCATCATGAGCTCTTTTCATCTTTTTGCCCTTTGATTTTCGGAAGCACAACTACCGGACTTGGTACGACAAAGTGAAATCACCTCCTTCAACAGATTGAATGTGTGTCCGGAGTTTTGTCGAGTCGAGGCAGGCAAGGCTCGAGGCAGGGCACAATTCGACCATCAATATGATCATCGGTTTGTGGATCGATTCACGAAAACATCTTTCAAAATTTACGCAAATGTCTGCGCATTTTCACCGGTAGCTCTATCTTTACCAAAAATTTTGTTCGATCCTTAAAATAAGGCCATGGTTTGAATCGCATCGTTTTCGCATAAGGATCCACTGTGCGTACATGATATTGCGAAACATTATATGTTATCCAACTCAATTACAAAAACTACACAACCAACGTACAACCTTAACATATTCACGCCAGACATCGTCCTTCACCGTAATCATGTTCGTTGAATCATTCCACCCGAATCTGGATGCTCTCATCGTTGTACTCAGTGAACCATAATCTTTTTTCTAAACATGGATCTTCAAGTTAATATGCGACGATGCTCGAATATTAGTGCCAAGAAAAGCCTTCACCATTGCATTATCCAACAACATCTGATATCCCGACCTGAAACCATTGTCGGCTTTATAACCTTGAACAACAAGGTCTTTCAATGCGTGCAGTAATGCCAACTCTTCTTGAGTCGTCTAAGAGCGACGACTACCCGAGCATTTTTATTGTTATCGAGTTGTTTTGTGACACTTGCTATAGACTCCATGCTATAACAACAATATAAAATTAAACCGTCTTCACAATTGCATGTGTAGTAATATTAGCTATCATTATGAAACATTCAATTTGCCTATGGAAATCAAGAACACATGCGAGATAGCCCTAAATCAATATGGTTTTCATGAATTGATGACCTCAACATAAATCAGTTCAATTAACAACAACATACTTCCTCTGATTCAGCAATTATGTCTTTGTTTACACACATATCAATTAATATCGACCACAATACCAAACATGGATTACAAATAAAAATAGTGTTCTATCACTCAAGCCACAATTAACGGGACCTCCACTCATTATACATTGACCGAGCTAAGGTCTCTCTTGATTAGTCCACTCTGGGTTGGCTCTACTTGATCAACAAAATTTTGGTCGTTGGGCATGCTTGGGTCTTGTACAAAGTACTCGGGCACTTCATCTTCCATTGGATCTCTAGCCATTGTCGAACAAATTAAGTTATGGAGCAAACAAGAGTCTATAATAATACAATTTTGAGTTTTAATTGAGTGAAAGCTTTGCTCCGTAAAATAGCCCACCTACCCTTTAGCAACGCAAATTTGCTCAATAATATTCCTTGCCTTGGCATGGCGCAAATTGAATAATTCTCTGTAATTCTATGGTGTGGAAGATCCCTCCTTGCCCCACTCGTCAAGTGGTATCTAACGCACGGTATAGGGTTAGGAAACCAGGCCCGTTTGTGTATCCATTGTCTTCTAAATAGTAGTTACCTAATAAGCATAAAACTGATCTAAAGGGGCTGGCCATTTCGGTAAGTACTCTTAAAAATCGGGGTCACTAATAATTTTGAAGAACATCATAAAATTAACATACCGGAAGGGATTTTCAAACCCGATCGTCGGTTAATGGCATCCCGCAAGACACGGCTATTTTTTGGTGAACCCTCCCAATCGACAACACAAAAGTGTACTTCATATCGGGTTACAAACGGTTAATAGGTTGGCGGACACATCCCCTTTAGGTTCTGCAGGAGCTTTGTCAATCAAAGGCACTCGAACATCTATGTATGTTCCATCTAGAGCTCCTAGGCATCCCTACTCAATAAACAAAATTCAAAAGTGGTCAAACCATGTACATGAAAAGGGATGTTGGTGTTATACCAATGTATGTAATTTTTGTGTATAATGAATGTGACGGGATAAGGTAAAATTACCTTGAACCACTTCCACCTAAAGTCGGAGGAATCTTTAGCAACAGGTTCGGGGTGACTAAAAGGATGTTATGTAGCCTAATTACCACCGCCAACACTAGGTGGAAATGTGTGCTTATAGTGTACCCAGACCGTTTGAAGTCAAATTTAACCTCACAGTTTTATTTTGTGATGAGCAAGGACAAAAGAAATATGGCTACTTGCTCACAAACCGAACGTGTGCAGTCCGAAAGCTAGGCCACCGACATTTTCCAACAAAAAACATAACCGTGCAAAAGCATTCATATCCGGCAATTTGGCTCCACCATTTAAAAGCAACAACAAAGAATAATTGCATCTGGCTCCACCATTTTTCGTAACCACATTTAACAATATTACATACTAGGCCATAGAACTACAAGAAGTGGATATAATTCCTTGTTATTTGACATAATCAAGTAATCATATCCAATACTTACTGAGGACTCGTTTGGCATTTTGGATGGGATTGGATAAAATAGTACAACTGGATAGGATTACACTTTGTTCATAGATTATATAACACCAAGTAATATTGTGTTTGGGATGTGTGATTGAGTAAAACAATTTTTGGGTATGCAATCTATATTATGTTTGGCAAAATGGATTAATTGTGATAAAAATGTAAAATGTCTCTTATACCCTAGCTAAAATTTTATATTGTATTGAAACAACTAATTAGCTTTTTCAAAAAAAAAAAAAAAAAACTAATTAGCCTTGGTCGTCCTCCTCGTCACTTCTATTGAACAACAAAACATATTTGAAGTAAATGCCATTTTCGGTGCTTGGAAGATAAGAGCATCGTCTACGGCCCCACCTCACCGAAGCAACGACATTGAAGAGCAATACCACACTTTGTGCCGAGCTACCGATCTTTGCGTCGAACACACAAAATAGAGAGGTACATGAGGCATTTGAGGGTACGGTTGTAATAGTAAATGAAGAACTTTTGCTTATTAATTTGAGAAATCGGAAAATTGACAAAAAAATTGACCGAAAAATGAGGGGAGTTGGATTACCTTATCGATCCCGTTCGACCTTGGCGTAGGGTTTTGAATTTGGGGTGGAAGGCTTAAGTTATGAGTCTAACTTATATACGGTTCATCATAAATTATGCGAGAAAATAAGGGGCATGGAACTCATTTCATAAGCCAAAGTGAGGATAATTTGGTCTTTACACAATATGGGAAATGTTGGGACTATTTAATCTCGGGGTGAGGTGGTATTAGTTATCACTTTGGTTTTGGGATTACAATCCTGGCCCAAATTCAAATCCGGGCTTCAATCATACATACCAAACGTGGGTTAAGCGAGGATAAAAGCTTGAATCTATCCGATCCTTCTTCCCAAACACGTCAACACAATCAAGATTGACTTATTCATAAGTGTTGATGATATACCACAGTCTTAATCGACCAAATTTATCGTAAATTCAAAACGTGTATACTCACGAACTTATATCAATTCCTAATCGGATATCCGAACAAGCAAGCCCTACGTATTGTACAAAAACATATATTATTCAAGAAACAACAAAAGAGTTAAAAAGGATGGTTAAACGTTGATGAATAAAGCCGAAAATCATCGAAACATCTTCTACAACATTGTCCGCATATGGACCAATTTACACAGGACTCCATGATTTTTTAGTACTATGAAGCAAGTCACAACACAACAACACTTATAATTATTCAATGAATGGGAAAAATGTCATATTACTATTAACACACCGACACAACAAGCAACAAGTCCTCGGGAAAAAACAAAGAACCCCAAAATCAATGATTTGTTCGGTGTCACTTTTGCATATATATGTCTACTCGGTCAAATTACAAATATAAACACAATAAAGCAAAACGGAGTACGATTAGCATAATGTTATTTTTTCTAAATTACATAAACAATATAAGGCATTTACGGGATGTGGTTGTACATTTCCGACCAATGTATGCCAAACTCATATCAAAATCAATGTGGTTAACAACAAATAACTCATCGGAGAACTTCAATTTCGGGACTAACGGGAAGCAAACGAAGCGAGTGTTAACCATGTCTTCTAAGCATGCACAAAAAAACACAAAGGGCAACCCACTTTCAAGCGGGTCATATAGCGACTTCTGTTTGTGAAGAGCGACCATGTCCCATTAAGTACATCGACAAAAATATAACTAAAGCCTCCAAGGTTTTATAATGTAATACAAATAGAAAGCCATAAACACACGCACATTATCGCAAATTTGTAATGTCGCCTACGTAAACTTCTCCAACTTAACGACTCGCGGCACACAAAAAATTTAAAACATCGTCTAACTTCAAGTACAATGAAGGTAAATGCGTAATAATTTCTAAACTATTGCAAACATTAGGTTACGCTCGATTGCTCATAAGCGAAGACAAAAACGTAAAGGGGTTTGAACAAACCTTTCTCTTGAATCGCCTTCCTTCGTTCGAATCGCCTAGGATTTGGAATGGGATGGAGACGAATACTAATATTTAAGGAATGGCAATATGTAATTATGTATAGGTTGAAGGGTGAAATAGGGAGATCAAGTCATTTCGGAAAGGGCAAGTAAAGTAATTTCAGCGCATGGGATTGGTTGGTATTAAATATTAACACCTGGACCATGTGATCCAGTTTCACCAATTTTGAGGATTAATCCGTGGGCGAATCCTATCAATCGGGCCATTATAAGAAATCCCAAACGTTGTGAAAAGGTGGAATAAGAATTTTTTCATCCCTTTTCAGTAACCCCATACGCGCTCCCATACCATACGCGCGCTAATACTATTATTGTCAATCATCAAGTGTGAAGTGTGAACAGCCACGCTACAACTGGTGGAGGTAAGTCTACGTTACGAATATTCAAAGTTTGTGTGTTCGAATTTAAATAAGTTTATAGCATTTACACGTCTTTTACAGTTTACTTATTTTCAATTAAGCTAGAAGTTGAATGAAATGGATGACCATTATTTCGATAGTTTTTTTTTTTTTTTTGGATAAAAAATTGTATATTAAAAAAGAAAATTATTTAGATAATTTTCAAAAGACAGTTATATATTGTGATGTTGTTCAATTTTATTACATAACATGTAATCAGCTGCAAAAACTAATTAATAACTTGAACTCTACATTCTACTTGATATATATACAAACATTATATATATATACACACATATGTGTTGGGAAAAATCGGATCCCACATTTATCCCCTAGGGACAAGCAGAAATAACCGAAAAATAAAATAACAACAATCCATAACACAAGAATTTACGTGGAAACTCCAAAGGGAGGAGAAAAACCTGCCAGGAAAAGAAATTTCACTATGTGAAACATTATTATAATCACACGGACATTCTGTCCCGACCTCGACTCAGTACCCCCACACCCTTACAAACCTTTGACTAACTCACACCTCTCTCCCAACTCTCCATACTTGAGAATACAAGAGAGGAATTTAACTAGAGCCAAACCACAAAGGTTAAAGTGAATTTGGTAGTGCAATTGAAACTACACCACATGGGTTCCTTAAATAACCTTAAGGCTTCCACCCTTTTGTTCCACAACCAATGTGGGATACAAAAGCCCTTTTTTTTTTTGACACCAAAACTCAACAAACTCTACATTGGCAAAATAAAAAAGCCCCATTGTCTTCACCGGCAATCACGATTCTCAAACCAGAGAACCATCATTCTCAAATCAGAGAACCCTACTCCACCATATGAGTAGACCACTTAGAATACACCATTCTAAGAATTTCCTTCGGCATATGTCGAAAAACCCATTTGAAATTTATGGTGCAACTCCCAACCTTTGGCCCTCCCGGAAGTCCTTGACCATCGACATAAACACACACCTTGTATCCATGCCAAAACCGATGCCGTGTGTAAATTCCACCACACACCCCCGCATCCATGTCAAGTCAATGCCCATGTGAAATTCCACCACACGCTTTGCATCCATGACAAGCCAATGCTCGTGTGCAAATTCCCGAACCCGCTAACATAACTACATCCTCTTTCATGGCAACTCACATGCCAAAAGTACATACATTTTCTCATTAGAGAAAATCCTCACTTTCACAATGTTAACCCGGATTATGAGTTATTTGCGGATCAACTCCACCTTCACCTTGACGAGTTAACCTTCAAAGCCTTGTGTAACTCGAATCGTAACCCTTCCATCAAATTTCTCCACCTTCTTGAACCACCCTAGCTTGATGAGCAACCGCCTCCAAAGAGACTCTCGGATACCGCTCAAGAAATCTTTTCGATGTGGAAGGTCGACATCGCTGCGACTACTGAGCATACTCGAGAATTTCAAGAGACCGAACCCGAGCTTTGATACCACTTGCGCGTTCTTGTTGGGCGAGTGAAAGAAAGCCCCCTTTCCTTTTGTCGAGTGACTTTGTTCCTCTGTAGGCGATAACATGCGCCCCATATATATTCGTTGGGAAAAAATTGGATTCCACATTCATCCCCTAGGGATAAGCGAGAAATGACCGAGAAATAAAATAACAACAATCTATAACACAAGAATTTACGTGGAAACTCCAAAACCGGAGAAAAACCACAGCCCCCGAGAAAAAGAAATTTCACTATGTGAAATATTATTACAATCACACAGACATTCTCTCTCCCGACCCCAGCACCCCCACACTCTTACAAACCTTTTACTAACTCACACCTCTCTCCCAACTCTCCATACTTGAGAATACAAGAGAGGAATTTAACTAGAGCCAAACCACAAAGGTTAAAGTGTATTTGGTGGTGTAATTGAAACTACACCACATGGGTTCCTTAAATAACCTTAAGGCTCCCACCCCTTTGGTTCCAAGCTTATACGACAAGTCGATAATTACAATATTTTTTTTACCTAAGATGCATGCGGGGGACGGACACAGGGGGGGTGGTGGTGATAATTGCCCCTCATCTTGCGATTAAACCCATATAATATATTATTTAATAAATTAATATAGTATATACAAATATAAACCAAAATATTTTGCCCCCTCCGACCTCCCCCAATTTCCATGTAATTTAGTTGTAAAAACTTGTATGTTTTGTTTTTATTTATATTAAATTTGATTTTGCAGAGCGGTCCAATGTTTGAGGGCCTATAGCAAAAATAATATATATACAATCGCGGATATAGGGGAGGCCAACCAGGGCCTTGGCCCCCTCTTTTAAAAAAAAAAAAAATTTAAGGTAATTTGTTTTTAAAAAAAAATAGTTAATATTTATGTGTATTATTTTTTTGTTTTTTACCGGTTCACCCCAATTTCGTATATCGGTATACCGTAATAATTTGGCTATGTCATTGTATATATACATATATAAAAAAATTCGGGGCCCCTGTGTGGCGGCACCATCTCTGCGTTGCCTCATGGCCGCCCCTAGATTTCCCCCAAGAATAAATTTGCGCGCCCGTCCCTGGATGCATGGATATTGGTATTAATTCATACAAAAATTGTGGCATGTTAAAATTATTACTATCCTTTAACAAGAGCAATACCATTCGTCCAACTACTGAATCAAGTTCTTCCCCCAATATGCTTATAAATTCATCCATTTTTTCACTTACGTACCAAATAATAATTTATTTTTAACCCCACCAATATATTAAAAAAGGAAAAAGGTATACAATTTAACAGTTCACAAAGAAACAACCATAAATGTAATAACTTACTAGTTTAAATGGAGGGTGTCTATTTATAGAGAATTTTGAATTACATTGTCATTTATTTATTTAGCACTTATGGGTGCCCGAATATCATCTTGATGGTCCGATAAGTTTGATTGAGATTGTGATGGAGCACGTGGGCGTTGCTCCCGATCTTCAAGCCGCCATTGTCATGAGCCTTCACGAACTTCCGAGTAGTCCATACTTAGGTGAGTGAATGACAAATAAAGATGAAGGATCCTTCTAGCTAGCTTTTGTTGAAATTTATAATGGTCGGGTATGAACAAAACACTATATAAAAATTGAAGGAAAGTAAAATATACGTGCAAGGTTTTTTTATAATACAACTTGAAGGAAATACAATAAGTCTAAGACGTGTAGGACACTTTCCTTAAGTGTTATTTGCCCTCACTACTTGTTAACCGAGTTTATTGCAAATTATTTCTAGGATACAATTGACAAATAAAACAACCAAATATCAAGTTTTTGGATTGCTTCTACAAGAATAAAAATGCTCAAAAGTTAACCAAATAATATTTTGTTGAAACTTAAATTCTTTCTCTTCTCACTTTTTCTCATTTTATCTTTCAAGAGTCAAGACAAACAAATAATTTGCTCATCTCATCAGTATCAATTTTTCTGAACAAACTTACTAAATTCAAAAGACGGTATATTAAATCAAAGGGTTAATTACAAAATTTACCCTTGAGGTTTAACCTAATTACAATAAAAACCCAGCTAACTTTTAAAATTACAAAAATAACCTTGAGGTTTTATTTTGTCTAACATTTACCTCATCGTAAGCAAAAAGTATTTCAACACCCTCCTCATATTTATAAAATTGTTACAGATTTACTCCTTAATTTTAACACTAAGTTAAACTTTAGGGTACTTTTTATAATTTTGAAAGTTAGGGTCTTTTTGTAATTAGGTCAAACCTCGGGTAACGTTTTGTAACTATCCCTAAATCAAATATGGCCATTTGAGAAAATAAAAAATCTTTATTTAAATATTTATCCCGCTTGTCAAATTCGTAAATTAGATCCAATCAAAAGGAAAAAAAATGTACAAAATATATTAATGCTACTAAAATCTGCAGATCACTCTAAGTAAAAGAATTGAGAAAAAAGTCCAAGTCCTCTTCTCCAAAGCTAGAAATTAATCTTATGTGGTGGGAACTTGCCTTAACACCAACAAGCGTTAGATGGGTTATGGGGGTTGTCGAGAGATGTCCCTCCAATGCTCAAATCAACACGTGAATGAGAGACGAAACAAAAATGACCGCAATTGAAAGTACTAAATTTTGAATACTTACAAATGAGATAGAGGGAAATTTTTATACCTAGGTTGATGCTTCGTGTGGGACGATAGGATAGTGGCGCATGGGCCATATTCGGGTTGTGTGAATAGGATAATTGCATATATGTGATCCAATAATAATTAATAATATTAGATAATTTACTAAATAATTTCACAATTTAATAATCGGTAAAATAATTAAAATAGAAAATATTGGAAAATGTCAAGTTTGTCCCCTAACATACATTAATTAGTAAATCCCTATAAAAAGAAAATGAGTAGGTAGCCAGGACCGTCTTACGGATCCTATTCCGTAAGACGGATCCCCCCCGACCAGCGACCAGCGCCGCGCCCGACCCAACGACCCACCCCGCGGCCCGGCCCCTGACCCAACGCACACGCCCACACACCTAAATTTGACCCACCGCACCTCTTATTTAAAAAAAAAAAAAAAAATTGCTCGGTGCGGAATTGAACTCATGACTTTAATAGACTTAAGGTGGTGTTCTACCACTACACCACTAGTACTAATTGTGCAATTTTAGTATAATAATTTATATAAACCCATTCATAAATACGTCTGGTAATTAAAAAAATGAAAAATGCCTATAAATGTAAAGGCTAAGAATCTGAACCCAAGTCTATTAAAAAATTTGATACATTATCTCAATAAATGGATACTTATAAAAGTGTTACTTTAACTACATCATATTTATTTTTTATTTTTCCTCTTTTTTGTTCCTAGTTTGTAATGTAATAAGAAATATGATATTTTATCTCAACAAACGGATAATTTTACTTATAAAAGTGTTACTTTAACTATATCATATTTATTTTTATTTTTCCTTCTTTCCTTCATTTCTAATTTGTGACTATATTAAAAAAACATGATACTTTAAATCACGAAGGAAAAATAAATAAGACAGGGCTAAAGTAACACTTTTATGAGTAAAAATATCCATTTTTTGAGATAAAGTATCATATTTTTGTAAATAAATCACGAAGTATGAATCCAAAGATCATGACAAAAGAAAAATAAATATGTGAGTTAAAAGTACCACTTTTATGAGTAAAAGTATCCATTTTTGAGATAAAGTATCACTTTTATGAATTCAAGATGTTGAGTGACAAAAGAAAAATAAATATGATGAGTTAAAAGTACAACTTTTATGAGTAAAAGTATCTATTTTTTGAGATAAAGTATCATGTTATTTTAATACGGTCACATATTTTAATATAAAAAAATCTTATTTTTTGAATATATAAGAATTAAAGTGTCAATGTTCACCTTAAAAGTGTCATATTTCTTTTCAAAAGTATCACTATTTTAATATAAAGTATCATTTTTTTTCCAGAGAATATAAAATTTAAAAATGTCATTGTCCATCATGAAAGTATCATATTTAATATCAAATGTATCATTTATTTAAAGATAAGTATCGGTTTTCAATGTAAAAAACATTAGCTATGAGACTAGAATGAATACATCAAAAAAATCTTATTTTTGAATATTTAAAATTAAAGTATCAATGTTCACTTTAAAAGTATCATATTTCTTACTCAAAAGTATCACTATTTTCGGATAAAGTATTATTTTTTATTGAGAGAATTTAAAATTTTAAAATATCATTGTCCATCATAAAAGTATCATATTTAATATCAAATGTATCACTATTTAAAGATAAGATCGTTTTTCAATGTAAAAAACATTAGCTATGAGACTAGAATGAGTATATCAAAAATTCTTATTTTTTGAATTATGTAAAAATTAAAGTATCAATGTTCACCTTAAAAGTATCATATTTATTACTCAAAAGTATCACTATTTTCGGATAAAGTTTCACTTGGTATTCGGATAATTTAAATTTCTAAAATGAAGGGATGATAATGAAGCTTTATATCCATGGTTATATTCATGGTTATACTAAATATGCACAATAAGCACCATTGGTCAGCGGTAGAATAAGACTCTCTTTGAGTACAGGACAGGGTTCAATTAAATTTGGTGCAAATTTCTTAATTTTTGAGTAATAGGATCCAACCATTGGGTGGGAGCGGGCGGGGCGGGCAACTTGGGCGGGCGGCCCGGTGTGCAAGTAACTTGTATTAGATGCAGTTTTTTTTTTTTTGCGGGGCGGTGACGGGCGGGCTGCGGATCCGTCTTACGGAATGGGATCTGTAAGACAGAGAGAGAGAGAGAGAGAGAGAAATACTTCAAAAAAATAAAGGAAAAACAATGACATTTTTACATTAATCACAAAGAGAAGAAAAATTCATTGTCTTCCTCTCCCATTCTCCCCACTCTACGTCTAGGTTCCTGCAAAATACACAACATACTGTGGCCGAAAAGTCGTGTTCTGATTTCTTCCAGCTGTTGCTTTATCGGCTTTTCGATCTCCGTTTCTCATTCTCATCCAAAAACCCATACAAATTTCTAAAGGAGAAAAAAAAAATAAAAATAGTAAAGTATCTGTGAATATTTCAACGCATTCCAGTTCATTGAACCTGGACGGAATTATATCTCTAGCTATCTTCTCTGGTATTTCTCAAGTTCGGGTTTTTGCTAGGTGGAGGACGTGTGTGCAACATTTTAGGAGGTGATTAATTATTTTTGAGGTTTGGTCGGAAAATCTTATCTTACGTTGTGAATTTATTTAATGTTGTTTTACTTAATTGTTATATGTATATTTTGCAGTTATGGCGTTGAGAATTTGAGATGATGAAATTGGAGAAGAAGTTGCTTTCATACTTAGACTCGCATTGACCAATTCACCACTCAAGTTGCAGTGAACAAGGTTAGTACTTAGTAGTCATTTTTTTTTGGATAATTACAAAATAAAACTCCCTGATGTTTTGGCTAATTACAAAAAAAAAACTGAGATGTTTCAAAATTACAAAAACTCCATCATGTATGATTATGTGTTAAATTTAAGGGAGAATCGTAATATTTTTATAAATATCGGGGTTTTTGATATGTTTTTTTTTTATGAATGAAGAAAATGCAAAGACTAAATCAAACTTCAAAGTTTTTTTTTTTGTAAATTTCAAAAATCTGCAGGTAAAGCAAATATTGAGAATATATATATATATATATATATATAGGATATGGATCAAATGAGTCTCCCATTTGGGGTGAGTTTATAGGGACCCAATCCTAACCATAGATTAACATTTTTGGGTGGTCTAGATTTTTAGGGAGTTTTATATTTTTTTTTGTTTCAACAACTAAGAAAGGTAGGGTTGTCATTTTACAATATAGAATCGTTATTGAGATTTGATGAGATCTCAATCACGTTCAATTTGTTTCCCCTTTCACGTGGCACGTGCATTCAATTTTGAGTAATCCATATCTCTCATATTCACGTTCTTTTATCTCCAAAGATATTTTGTTGTTATTGCTTATGTAATATAATCATATTGCATGTGTAGTATAAACCATATTGCATGTGTAATTTAATCATATCTATGTTGCATATGTAGTGTATATTTGTTCTTATGTAGTATGTGGTTGTTGCTTATTACTTGTTTATGTAGTTAATGTATTTGTGTTGCATATTTAGTGTATATTCGTTGCTTATGTAGTGTGAGTTTGTTGCTTATGACTTGCTTATGTAGTTAATGCATCTATAGTGCATACGTAGTGTATATTCGTTGCTTATGTAGTATATGCTTGTTGCTTAAGTAGTGTGTGTTTGTTGCTTATGATTTGCTATGTAGTTAAAGTAATTGTTGTGCATATATAGTGTATATTCGATTTGCTTATATACTATATGTTTGTTGCTTATGTAGTATGAGGTTGTTGCTTATGATTTGCTTTATGTAGTTAATATACATGTGGTGTATACGTAATGTATATTCGCGTTTATTTAGTATAAACTTGTTGCTTATGTAGTATAGATTCATTGTTGACTTGCTTATGTGGTTAATATATAAAAAGCACCATGACACATCTATACAAGCAACAAATTACATCTTCATAAGCAACCTTCGAATCAGTAGTTGAGTTCTAACAACTATGGCGAATTATGCGTAACTTTTTTCGATCCTGGTAATGCGTTGATGAAGAAAGATGAAGGTTTCTCACAATAGTGCGTTGAAGAAGTAGGAGGATTGTTACGTTGATTTTGCTTTGAGATTTAGAAGGATTGCGTGAATCCTATGAATACCGTGAATCCCATGAATATTACTTTGAGAGGATGGCTAATTTACCCTCGTGATTAATTAACTAGCTTGTAATTTGTAATTTTGCCTCTTAAATCGCAACCCTTGAAAAAATTAGATATATGGCTAGGATTGGTCCCTATGGACTCACCCTATGAGGTGGTCTCATATAACCCTCTCCCCATATATATATATATATATATATATATATATATATATATATATGAGTAGAGGTGTCATTTCGAGCCAGGCCAGCCGGCCCGCCCGACGCTTTCGAGTAAAGCGAGGAATGGGCGTAGAATTTTCAGTGCGAAAAGGACCAGGCCCATGATGCAATCGCCCATAAACCGCACTATACGGTCGAATGGGCGTAAAAAAATCGCCCGATGGGTTTTTGGTGGGTCAAGATGACTCGAGTTTTACCCCTTGGTCCCGCTGCCCAAGATGGTCCGATTAACACCTCTATATATGAGTTTAGAAATGAGATGATGTTTGGTAAATCGATTTCTAATACAAATTTTTGTGTGCACGGAAATAGGTGATATAAGTAGGAGTAAAAAATCGGAAATATGAGTTGAAAATGGGAACATACAAGCCTTTAATTTCCAAGAATTCGTAGGGTCAGGTTTGGACTAGATAGAATATTTAATTGCATATTATATTGCATATTTCTATTGTATATTTGCAATAATTACCATCTTATAAATAAATATTTATGTATAAGCTACAAATAAATACATTATAATAAAACTTGTAATAAAAAATTGTGTGTGCTGGCATAGACCCTCAATATGGAAAGTGTTAGATTAATTGATACACATGAATTATGATAGAAAAATGGAGAAGATGAATTCTATATAACTTGATGCTTGAATACTTGAATGCAAAAATACAAGATGGAGGCTACCATTAAATAGACCCACACCCTAGCTAAATACAAGAAAGTGAAAATACAAAACTACCCTCGCAATTATAAACTAATATAACTCTAACATCCCCCACAAACTCATGATGATGTAGTAGAAATCATCGAGGTTTGCCAACCAAAAACGAAAGCGCGGAAGCGGATGCAACTTGGTGAAAAGATGCAATCAGAAAGATGATGAGATGAATGGTAAGTGGAGTGTCCTATGTTGCGGTGATGACGAGTGACATGACAATCAATCTCAATATGCTTTGTTCTTTCATGGAAAATCGAGTTGTGAGCAATCTCGAATAAAGACTTTGGTTATCACAATGCATGGGAGTAGGTGAGGATAAATGAACACCCATATCTGCAAGAAGCCAACGTAACCAAACTATTTCGGTTGTAGTAGAAGCCATTGCCACGATATCGCCTCTGTGGATGATCGAGACACAATATTTTGTTTCTTACTCTTCCAAGAAATAAGTGACTCTCCAAGAAAAATACAAAAACCGGTGGTAGATTTTCGATCAATAGGATCACTAGCCCAATCTGCATCGAGAATATGCCCTCAACTCTAATGAAGATGTAGATGGAAACAAAAGACTCTCGAAAAGAGTACCACGGAGGTATCGCAAAATACGAGTAGAATCGACCCAATGAATCAGTAGTGGGGCAAGTGACAAACCGACTCACAATATGAACAACATATGCAATATTTGGACGCGTAATGGTTAGATAAACCAAACTTCCAACAATAGTGCGATATAAGGTAGGATCGAGACAATGGTGTATCATCGAAGGAGAATATTAAACATTAAGTTCAAGAGGCGTATCAACTATCCGAGTATCGTAAGACGAGCTCGATCAAGTATGTCGACAATGTACTTGGACTGTGAAAGAAGATAACCTCGAGGGAGCGGGCTACCTCAATAACCAAGAAATATCGCAAAGGTCCCAAATCTTTCATTTCAAATCGAGAAGCTAACTCAGATTTCAACAATGCAATCCCATCAACATCATCACCGGTGATGATCATATCATCAACATATAAGGAAAGAAGAATAATACCAGCACATGTACGCTTGAAGAAAAGGGTTGAATCATGATTGCTGGAACTAAAACCAAGTGTAGTAAGCACGATAGAGAATTTTTCAAACCAAGCCCGTGGAGCTTGTTTGAGACCATACAATGCTTTCTTAAGTTTGCAAACTTCGCCCTGATTATGAGGAACTCCAGGTGGTGGGATCATGTAAACTTCTTCTTGAAGATCACCATTCAAGAAGGCATTTTTGACATCCAATTGAGATATATGCCAATTTCGGACAGAAGAAACAGCAATAAGAGTACGAACGGTAGTCATCTTTGCAACAGGGGCAAATGTTTCCTCATAATCCATACCATACTGTTGTGAATAACCTTTAGCAACCAATCGTGCTTTATATCGCTCAATCGAACCATCGATTTTGTTTTAATTTTATAAACCCAACGCGAACCAATTGCCCGTTTACCAGGTGGTAAAGATATCAAATCCCAAGTGTTTGTTTTATGCAAAGCGTAAAGTTCATCGGTCATAGCATGTGCGCCATAAAGGATCGAGAATCGCCTCTTTATAGGAATGTGGTTCGTAAATTTGGTGAATAGAGGACAAAAATGAAGCAAAGGCGGGAGAATAAGAGGAATAAACAAAGTCAGGTAACTGAGTGGACTTACGTGTACGTTGGGGATATCGAGGAGGCAAAGGATCCACAATTTCAGGAAGCGATTGGGGTATCGTAGCGCAGACATGAGCAATAGTATCCGACGAGTCTCTATCTCGTATTATCCGAGAATGGATCAATATGAACAAGATCAGTTTTGGAGATGCTATGGGGACTTGAGGGAATAGAGAAGAATGGAATATGCTCAAGAAAAAATACATGACGAGACACATATAATTTTTGAGCAACAGGATCAAAGCAACGGTATCCCTTCCGACCTTCTCCATATCCTAAGAAAACACAAATAGTTGAATGAGAAGATAATTTATTGCGTTCAACATGAGGACGAAGGACAAAACATGCACAACCAAAGACTCATAAAGACGAATAACTAGGGGTGGAACCATAAAGTCTCGAAATGGTGATAAATCGATGTAATGGATGATGGAATCCTATTTATACAACGGATCGGTAAGCACGGCTTCCCCTTTAATTCACTTGAACTCGAACTAGATAGTAAAAGTGAGTGAGCAGTTTCAATGATATGCCTATGTTTTCTTTCAAAGAACACCATTTTATTCAGAGTATCTCAGTGCAAGAAGTTTGATGTAAAGTCACATCCAAAGCAAGTAATTCACGAAAAATATTAGATGTGTACTCCCACCCAAGTCACATCTAAAGCATTTTATGATAGCACGTAAGTGCGTTTTTACAAAAGCTCGAAATGAAATATATATGCTCGTAAAATCGAACGATGCTTCATAAAATAAACCCAACAATAAATAATCATCAATAAAAGAGACATAATATCGAGAACCCCCTTTGTGGAAATGGGAGCAGGCCCCCACACATCAAAATGAACCAAATCAAATGGCGATGAAGAAAAAAACACTCCGATTAAAAGGTAAAGCGGAAAATTTTGCGATTTACAACCACTACAATCGAAATATCATGAGAAGACAATTTTCCTAATGAACCTATAGAAGCCAAAAATCTTAAACGTGAAGACGAAACATGACCCAAATGAGAATGCCACAAATAAAAGCTAGACGATGAAGGACTCAAACGAAAAGAAGACAAATCAACAAAGAGAAGGCTGCGATAGAGGTACTCGAGCTCATCCAAAATGTATAACTCTCTGTGCCTACGGCTGTCCCAATCACGGGAATGTGGATCCCGCACACAACAAGAAGTAGAAGAGAATGATACTAAGTAACCTGAATCACACAATTGGCTAATGAAACAAGATTTAATGTAAGTTTGGGAATATGGTAAACATGTGGAAGAGACAAATGAGGTGTGGCTACAGATCCAATTCCTTCTAAGGGTAACAAAGTACCATCGGCAGAATAACAGTCTAGCATGTGTGGGTGAAATGGAATTAAAACATGATATATCGGGTGACATATGATGAAAAGCTCAGAATCTAATACCCAAATAGAGGAAGATATACCCGGCGTGCTCGGAGTTGACAAACCCGAGGCAGACAAAGCATGAGATGAGGCAAGAAATTTCGAAATTTTTCGGCAATTGTATCCATAGAAGGCCGATCGAGGTAAGAATTCCGGACATCACAGAATCGATGATGGTACGGGTGCAAAGAACACGAGTCGGTGGGGGAGGCCTAAAACCACGTTGATTTGGATGGACAAACCGATGTTGGGGAGGTCGTGGATTTTTCTCGTTGAAAACGTTGTTGGCCACCTTTATTCAACTCGGGACATTGAGCCTTCCAATGTCCTGGTTGTTTTACAAGAACTACACTCATTATCAAAGAACCTTTGGGTGCGGTCAAAGGAAACGAGAAGATGGACGATGGGGCACAAAGAAGAACGGATGAAGTAGGAACATGAAGAACTCCTTTCCCCGCTCGAGACTTTTAGGCGTAATTCCTCGCTAACAATTCACTTACAAAGTAATCAACAGATGGTAGAGGAATACGGGCAATATATTCCCACGAAGGAACTCAAAATCATCCCGAAGAGCCATAAAAATCGAACCAATCGTTGCTCTCTCTCTACGAGCAATATAGGGGCAAATGCGCAAGTTCAATAGATTGATGAAGTGGCTAATTGATCCCAAAGATCAGTCATGGCGAGAATAAAATTCTTGGATAGTCATATTTTTTCTTTGAAAAGATCGAATATCTATTTCCAACTCGGTCTTTGTCTAGCAAAATTCGATTGAGTATACAACCGTTCCAAATGTTCCCAAACTTCTTTAGCAAGATCATATTTAGCCAATTGCATACCAATAGAGTTCTCCAGAATTGTTAACCCAAGTAATAATTTTCGAATTGTTCACTTCCCAAACCTCTAATTCCTCAACATATTTAGTATTATCTTTCTCAACAGGTTGCTTTTGTGTTCCAGAAATATAACTCCACAATTTTTTTCCTCTCAAAAAATTTCTCATGACATAACTCCAATATGAATAATTCTTTCCATTCAAGCGTACACTAATCGACCGCAATGAATCATCTCTTTCACTACCATAATGAATAAAGACAGAAAATCAAACGTAAATACCAACCAAACAACTAAATAGATCGATGCAAATATCCAACAAATCAAGCCAACTCTACCAATAACACTATTGCAAATAATCTGATTCTTGAGGCCAAAAAGATAGCAAACCCAACAAGTGCTAACAGATCAAAAATCGAATGAAAATAACACAAAGCTGCAACATACTCACTGTGTAATCGCGATATACCCACCGGATCCGCGAACTAATACTGGTACACCCATCGGAAAAACCTTGCTCTTGATACCATGTTAGATTAATTGACAAATGGCGGAGCCACTTGGTCATTGGGGGTACAATTGTACCCCCAATTTGGAAAAAAATAAAAAAATTAGTTTAAAAATAATATTAATAATATTTTGTACCCCAATTTTTATATAAAATGGTATTTTTAACAATTAAAATCCAAAAAATCAAAATATCTTACATACTTTTTACACAATTTCCCACATTTCCTTCCCCTACAAACACTTTGTTCCAAAAAAAAAAGTTATAGAATCTAACTATGATTAGCCTAAAATTTATCGTAGCCCCATTTTCGAATTTCTCGGATCCGCCATTTGTTAATTGATACACATGAATTATGATAGAAAAATGGAGAAGAGGAATTCTATATAACTTGAAGCTTGAATACTTGAATGCAAAAATACAAGATGGAGGCTACCATTAAATAGACACAAACCCTAGCTAAACACAAGAAAGTGAAAATACAAAACTACCCTCACAATTATATACTCGGAGGCGGATGCACTCTAGGCCTCCACTGGGCTGGAGCCCAGTGCAACTTTGTTACAATCCTTTATTAATACTTTATTTTTAGTTTCTTTTATGTGTTTTCTTTTTATTAGCCCACCCCCAATATTTTACAGATTATGTTTAGGAAAAAGAAAACCCAATTGTCCATTCACTATAAAAGATACGTTTGATTCTACTTTCAATTTTCACCATCTATGTTGTCTTTTTCAAACTCCAATCCTTTATTTTTTTTTTTAGAAAACCAAACAAGAATTCCATGTCAATTAATATAATCTAATCAGGTAACTTTTTATTGTGTTTTAATTTTTACCCCTATTAATAATTCCTAGCTCCAATTTCATCAAGACTTCAGCAACATTTACCTAACAATAAAATAAAACCAAAATCAGTTCCATTATTAAGGATGAATAATCCATTTTTTTAATCGTACTAATTGTTAATTTGTTGAGAAGGTGGTGGTGTCAATTACATAGTAAACTAAATTGATTCATCTTATTTTAATTTTACCTGTTTTTACCCCTACAACTAAACGAGCATTTTTAGCAATAAAAATATGTGATCGGTACTTCATTTCATAACAAGATTGAACTAGATTTTTGTTAATAGTATATATAGATGTAGACTCGTTATTGATTGATGAATTTTATGCTTTGAAATCTCGTCAAATAATTTCTTTTATTTTTTAGCCCACCATATTATCAATTCCTGGATCCGCCACTTTTTTATATACTAATATAACTCTAACAGAAAGAACACATGATGAGTTTGTGGTCAAAGCAAACTCTTCGATCGTTTTAGGTTATTATTTCTTATATTTTTTTATTATGCTTACATTTTATTTAAATCGCTGTATATATCAAACTTGTTTACGTATATATCAAATTATTTATATGGATATGATTTCTGGTTTTCGAGTTCATCTAATAAAGTCTCTACAAGAGTAGCTTCCGTCGGCACACAAAGGTATGATAAGAGAATTGTGTCACTGTTTCATATATGGGGCCCACAAAGGTATGAAAAGAGAATAAATGGCCTTTTTCCCCTTTTCAACCTTTTCTTATTTTTTTCTTTCTTTTATGAACTTTTCAAACTCTTTGAATTTGGGCTTTAATAAATAATAAAAATAGATTCCTTCAAAAAAGAAAAAAATTGAGGTAATAGAGATTTATAGCTCAAGTGGTATTATTTATATTGATCGTATTCTGTCTAATTAAGAGTATGTTAGATTTATTCACTCTTTTCACCCCAAAAAAATAATACTATATATTTTATTTTCTAAAAATTCCAATCGATTTCCCATCTTCTTAGAATTTATAAAAGTTGAATATCATTTTTGTAAATAGTTATTGAGTATGAAGTCGTTTACGCCTCAATATATATATATATATATTAATAATGTAATCGGCATCTTCGTTTGGAAACACTAACCACGTTTATTTGCCAATCGTCGCCTAATTTTGTGATTTCGCTAATATTTTAACTTACATATATGTTGTCACAACATAGGTTGATGTAACATCAAAATTGTCGCTAACGTATGCATATCTATCTAAACGACAAAAAATTATTATTATTATTATTATTATTATTATTATTATTATTATTATTATTACTACTACTACAAATTTAACAATCAATGAAAATTGAAATTAATTGTAGCTTGGATGGTTGAACAAATTTGTCGCTACATGCATATTACAAATTGACAATTTTCAAACTGAAACACAATTCTTGTCACTATATACACAAATTTATTAAAATTAGTATTATAATAAATCATTAAATATATATCATCTTTCACATTTATCATTCAATATATTATTTCTAATCGCATTTACATTTATTTTATTTTCGTCATCGCAAACAAATTCTTGTCTATCTCTACAGTCCCAATTTTTTTTTATAACGCTTGAATCGCAACCACAACCCTTCGTATATGCACTTGGTAAACCATCGGGCTTGACGTAATAGCGTGCAAACCATGGCAGCCAAGTAAAATATACAGGGCAAACTCGCGTGACATGCTCAACTAAGTGGTACAGAGGTGACGATTTCAACTTGAGACATCTAACCTCAAAAACCCACGCTACTCCACTAGCCACCGCATGTCAACATATTCCCAATTTATTCATAAAAAAAAAGTGGCTTCTTTTGAATTTTCACATAACAGTTGAGAATCGTGAAGAGCCAACCCCACTTATATCGGCTGAGCGTTGAGACTTGACATTCTGCTTCATCTTACACTTTATTTTTATTTTTCAATATGAGCCATTCGTTGAGGGGAATAAAAATGAATTTCCACCAATTATAGTCAGCTTACTTGTCACAAAATTACAAAAGGTAGTAGACTAGTATACACTTTTAGACTTCAAACTGAGGCTGTCAGTTGCTTAAATTAAGTCGACTCATCAATTCCATATTCTATATGTAATCAGACAATATTTTTCTAATGCTAGAGTACCATATAATCTTCAATCATTCATCATTAAAAATAAGTTTTTGTCAACATAAAACTTAGCCAACATCCAAAAATGTCCTTTTAAGGCAAAATCTGAATGTAGTTTGAATGTGATCTAGATTCATTCCTATTCTGGGATTAAGCTTGGTTCTCGTATATTCATAAACAGTTGACTTTAGTTTTCTTGAAGCTTATATAAGCTCAGAACTTTAGTTCTCATGAGTCGAATACGAATAGAATATCTTTGATCTGTTTTCCTTTGCATTCTAATTCCCAGTAATTAACTCTGTAATGAAATCTTCAGCATTGCCTTGTTCTTTTTATTGCATTTTCCGAATCTGTTCTTCTTACTGGTAATTGTATTTTTCAGCGAAAATGAGTGGCAATCGAATTGGAGACGAAGCTGATATTACGAGTGCAGCTTCTTCGCGCCGCAATGATGATAACTTGCCGTACGTTCACAAAGTGGGAGTGCCCCCAAAACAAAGCCTCTTTAAGGAGCTCAAGTTTACTTTTAGAGAGACATTTTTTCACAATGATCCGCTTCGTCCTTTTAAGGACCAATCGAAATCGAAAGTTGATGCTCGGGATTCAAGCCATTTTCCGATTATTGATTGGGGAGACGGTATAAACTTCGCATGTTTAAAGGTGATCTTATAGCTGGACTTACCATTGCAAGTCTCTCGCATCCCTCAGGTAATGTTTGCCTTGAATTTCTAAGGAGTAATCGCAAAAAGTGATTGTCGTCAACTTCACGGTTGTAAAAGAAAAGTTCTTTTAGTGTTTTCAAATGTCAACTTTAACTTCTAATTTCGCAAAACTCAATCTGAGAAAGGTATTTTTAAACACAAATAAATCACTTTTACAACTTATTCATCAAGCATTTTTTCTATTTGCAAACACCACCACACCTCCGATTCTCAACTACTTTTAAAGCATTTTCAAACACTCGCCTCGGTTTATTTGGTTGTTTCTAACATCTCTTGTCTTTTGCCATGCAGATATTGGATATGCAAAACTTGCAACTGGATCCCAGTTTGGTCTATGTAAGCTTCATTATACATCCTCACACCAATTAGTAGAGCGGTCAAAATGAGCTCCGGTAAAATGACCGGGCGACTTCATTTTGTTTGATGCGCTTCTACCAATTAGTATATATCGAGAAAATCATATCATTTTAGTACTTAATGCCATTTATTTTGATTTTTTTCCGGATAGTAGTTTTGTTCCATCCCCGATTTATGCCATCATGGTGATCAGGCATGGAATAAAGCCGAGCTAGATAGTGGGCTCGTAATCGAGTCCAACCCCAGCCCATTGAGGTTCACTTCTTAAGGCTCAATTTCTAGAAGATCGAGAGTGCTCGGATCGATAGTCGAGCTCGGTATTTGTAAGCATAACTAAAATTTCTCGATCTAGATAAGATTTTGTAACAAACGTTTGATAGATTCTCCCTAACCGCTTTTAGGATAATGCGGAAACCCAACGTGAGCCTTATAAATAGCCATTCACCGGTATGAGTAAGGTTAATGTATTTTTACTCATCTAAACTACATCCGAGCTATCTTTTATCTTGATATCCGACTTGAGCGTCGGAGAGGGCACGCGGAAAAACCCTCCCCCCCTTTCTTGCAGTGCTCGGTGTTGGTAGCGGAGTTCGGCCGAGATACGTGAGTCCGATCGACTTTTCACCGTACATTTTCGGGTATAACCAAATTGGCAACGCCTCGTGGGAAAACTCGAGCTAAGGCGTGAGGTTTCAAGGGCGATTATGGAGGATCCGAGGAGGAATTTGACGGAGGACCGAACCGCACTCCCATGATTGATACGCTGGGGTGACTCGAGAGAGAGGTGTCGTCCCCACCGCCCCGGTGGAGGATCCACATCGGGGAAAATCCGGGGATATTGGGGCCCATGTTTTTGAACAACTCGGGTAATTTAGTTAATGCGGTAGAAGCGGTGTGGATCGGAGGTTTAGCCATTGGGTGCCACCACCACCTCCTCGTCACCACCGGGGCGGCAAGAGGCTAGAAATCCCGAGGAGGTGTGAGAGGCGGCGGGCTCCGGTGGTAGAGGAGGAGCACTCATCGCGTGCTCGGAGTATACCACCGGATGATCCGGATCGGTCAAAGCAGAGATGAATGATCTCAGAGGGAAGTAAGGGAGGTGCGGAGGAGAGTAGCGAGAGCGGCAGAGAGCCCGTTCCTCGGGTGCGAAGAGGACGCCATTCACGGAGGAGGTGATGGCGGACGAGTTGCCGATATCTATAGAGCTTTGAGTTTCGAATATGATGGCACGACGGACCCATGGGATCACCTTGCCGGTTCGAAAATGCGGCGTTGTTACATAGGTTCTCCGATGGAGTAATGTGCGGGGTGTTCCCGACAACCCTCACTAAATCGGCGCAGAATGATGGTTTTCCTGCCTTCTCCCGAACTCTATAAGGAATTTCGACGAATTCAGCAAATGTTTATGCATCGTTCACTAGCAGAAGTATCGAAGGCCCCTTTGACATTATTCAAGATCAAGCAAAAGGAGGAGAATGGTCGAGGAGTTACATCCAGCCGCTTCACAAAGAACAAAGTGGGAGGTACCTCGCCTAGTCCGGAGATTTTGACGAATGCATTGGCCGGGGGACCGAGGATGGAGAATTTTTGAGTCCTTAGTAATTGAGCCACCAAAACTTTCAATGAGTTGTTGGCTAGGGCGGAGAGATATATTAATTTGGAGGAAGCAAGGAGAATGAAGAAGGAAGAAGGAAGTAAAAAGACGAGATAAGGTGGAGGATAAGGAGGAGAAAGCGCCTCTTAAGAAATCGAAGGTGGAAGTGTCGGGAGGAAGGCCTAGATTTGATAAGTATACTCCGTTGGTGGCTTCTCAAGGAGAGGTGTTTTGATAATAGAAAGACATCCCGACTTGAGGTGGCCGAGACATATTCGAGAGGTTCCCAGGAAGGAGAAGAGTAATGAGTTTTGTCATTTTCACAATGAATATGGGCACACCATGAGCAATGTACTCACCGAAAGATGAAATCGAAAGAATGATCCAGCAGGACACTTGAAGGAGTTCGTGTATGTGGATAAGAGGAGGTCGAAGGGTAACTACCGGAGGGGGCAAGGTAATTACCAGCAGAGGCAAGAGCTGGAGAAAAAGCCGGACGAGGAGAAGAATCTTCCCCCTCCACCGCCAAGGAGGGGGTTATTCAGATGGTTATCGGGGGTCCGTCCGGAGGGGATTCTCGAAGGGCTAGAAAGAGTTACGTCAGGGCGGCGACTGCTGAGAGAATTCGAGAACAAATGAGGATTGAACAAGTAACGGTGGGTCCAAATATTCAGTTTGGACCGCAGGATAGGCGGGGCATTGTGACTCCACACAGTGATGCCCTTGTAATTACGGCAACGATTGCGAACTATGATGTGCAGAGGGGTGTTTGTAGATACAGGTAGTTCAACTGATATACTCTTTTATGAATGTTACAAACGAATGGACTTGCGGTGGAGTCGAAATGGTGGATACTTCCAGTGGGCTTCGCAGAGGAACTATTCACCGTTGGGGATGGATACCTTGCCTGTGTCCCCTGGGTAAAGAGCCATTCGGAAGACGAGGATGGTGAGATGTTTGGTGGTAGATGCCCCTTCGTCGTATAATGTGATGATTGGGAGGCCGTCTCTCGAATGCGTTCCAAGCGGTGGTCTCGTGTATCATCTAAAGATGAAATTCCCAGTGGATGACCAGGTGGGAGAAGTAGAGAGGGGATCAAGACATGGCACAAAGGTTGTATGTGGAGAGCCTTGGACGGGCCGAGAGGGAAGCTCACGATGATGGGAAAGGGAAAGAAAAATAATTAAGTGGATGAGGATCCGGTGGAGCATGTGCAGCCAAATGAGGAATTGATGTGGGTGGATTTGGTACCGGGGAGAGGGTAAAGCTACGAAGATAGGAAAGAACTTGGTGGATGATATTAAAGAGGAATTGGTGGGGTTCTTGAGAAACAATCTTCGATGTATTTGCACTGGTCGGATAGCGATCTAGTGGGGATAGATCCGAGCATCGCGAACATAGACTCAATGTAAACTCTTCATACAAGCCGATGTCTGAGAAGAAGAGGAACGGTCCAAAGAAGGACGCGATCATTCGAGGAAATCTGAGTTTCTTGAGTGCGGGGCATATTAGGGAAATCCAGTTTCGAATGGTTATCTAACACTTTGTCTTGGTCCCAAAGACTCAAGACGATTGGAGGATGTGTATAGACTTTAGGGATTTGAACAGAGCGTGCCCTAAAGATTACTACCCACTCCCGAGAATAGATCAATTGGTTGACTCTACCTCGGGATGCGAGATGCTTAGTATGATGGATGCTTCTCAAGGCTATCACCGGTCGGTTGGCGAAGAGGACGAGAAGAGGGTGAGCTTCACCACCTCTTTTGGTACCTATTGCTACGTTGTGATGCCCTTTGGTCTAAAAAACGCGGGGGCAACATACCAAAGATTGGTGGACAAGATGTTTAGTGATCAGATCGGGAGAAATATGGAAGTCTATGTCGATGACATGTTGGTTAAAAGTGCGAAGGTTGTGGACCATGTGAAGGACTGGCGGAAACATTCGATCTGTTGAGGAGATATAAGATGAAGCTTAATCCCAAGAAATGCGCTTTTGGGGTAAGATCGGGAAAGTTTCGGGATACATGGTAATAGAAAAAGGAATTGAAGCTAATCAGGAGAAGGTAAAGGGCTATACGACGAGATGGCCGAGCCCAAGGATTAAAAGGATGTGCGAGTTTGATCGGGAGGATAGTTGCCCTCAACCGATTTATCTCAAGGTCGACAGAGAGGAGCTTGCCTTTCTTTAGAGTATTGAGGAAGGCTAAGAAATTTGCTTGGGATGAAGAATGCCGTAAAGCGTTTAAGGAATTGAAAGATTACTTGGCCGAGCTATCAAGATCGACAAAGCCGATACACTGGGAGCCGTTGTATCTTTACATTTCGGTATGAGAGCGGGGGTTAGTACGGTATTGATAGGGAGGAGAACTCGGTGCAAATGCCGGTGTATTTTGTGAGCAAGGTGTTAAGAAACGCCGAGGTAAAGTATGAGAGATTGAGAAGGCGGTTTGGCCCCGATGATAACAAAATCGGAGATTGAGGCCATATTTTTTGTCACATAAAGTAATTGTGCGCACAAACTTGCCGTTGAAGAAGCGGTGATGAGTAAACCCAAGTCTCGGGAAGGTTGGTGAAGTAGGCTATTGAATTGAGCGAGTATGATGTAGAGTTCCGAGCCGAATCGCCATTAAGGCCTGTGCCTTGGCGGATTTCGTGCGAGAATTAACGAAAGATGTGCCCGAGGTGGGAACATGGGTACTATTTGTGGACGGATCCGTGGGAAGCATGGGATGCGGAGTAGGTATTATATTGATCGACCCCGAGGGCGTGGAGAGTAGTTTTGCGGTGAGATTGGATTTCAAGTTGTCCAATAATGAGGCGAGTACGAAGCCTTTTTGCGAGGTGCTAAGGTGCTCATACATATAGATTCCCAATTGGTATACAAACCGATAAGAGGAGTTCGAGATTCGGGAAGAAAGGATGAAAAATTATGTGGAGAAATATGAGATCCTAGAAAATAAGCCGAGAGAAATCGAGGTCTGCCATATACCAAGGAAAAAAATGCGAAGGTTGATTTCTTATCTAAGATTGCAAGTTCAATGTGTGTAGGGGGTTATGACAGGAATATTTCTCTGTTGGTAGATCGGGATACGGTTCGAGTTTGGAGATCGGAGAGATAGAGGAGAATGAAGATTAGAGAGTGCCAATCCCAAGCGATTCGAAAGAGGGGATATTACCGAAAGATAGAAAGGAAGCGGCTCGGGTAAAAATACGAGCGACTCGTTTTGTATCTTGGGAGAATTCTTTGTACAAGAAGGGTTTAGTGCTCCGCTTTTGAGATGCGTAAGTTACAAGGAATGAGAGTATGTTTTGAAGGAAATACATGGGGGATGTTGTGGAAATCACATGGGAGCCAGGACTTTGGCAAATAAAGTACTAAGGGTAGGATATTTTTGGCCGAGCTTAAGAAAAGATCGGAACTCGATGGTGAAGCGGTGTGAAAAATGTCAGTGCATGCGCCTTTCATACATAGGCCAGCCGAGGAACTCATGACTATGAGCTCGGCTTGCCCATTTGCTAGGTGGAGAATTGATATTGTGGGGCCTTTCCTCCGGCCTCGGGACGAGAGGAAATTCTTGATAGTTGCGACATATTATTTTAGCAAATGGGTGGAAGTTGAACCGTTGGCTAAAATAACCGAGGATTTGGTTATGAAGTTTATTTGGTAGCATATAGTATGTAGGTTTGGGATACCTCGAGTGATTGTTTCGGATAATGGAACGCAGATTCAACGGAGCAGTAGATTCGGGAATGGTGTAAGGAAATGAAGATTAAATGTAATTTCACCTCGGTGGCCCACCGCAGCGAACGGGCGAGTAGAGGTTACGAATGCAGAATCTTGGTCCGAGGTTGAAGGCTCGGCTAGAAAAGTCCAGGAGGGGCTTGGGTCGAGAGTTGAGCTCGGTGCTATGGGCGTATAGACGAATCCAAAAGAAGCAACAGGCGAGACACCCTTTAGTCTAGTATACGTGAGAATGGATGCAGTCATACCAGCTGAGATCGGGATGGAAACCCACCGTATTCAAAACTATGAGGAAAATCAGAATGAAATGAGAACTCAAGATTCTTTAGATATGATCAATGAAAAGCGAGAAATGACATTTTTACGAATAGAATGGGCAAGAAGTCGAGTCCGAGCTAGTTACAATAAAGGGGTGAACAAGAGGAGTTTTCAGCTGGGGGACTTGGTGTTGAGGAAGGCAGATGCTACGAAAAACCGAGGAAAACTGGAAGCTAATTGGGAGGGACCTCTCAGAGTAACTGTTGTATTGGCTGGTGGTGCTTATGAATTAGAGGAGTTAGATGGAAAGAAACTACCCCGAGCATGGAACACTGTTAACCTGAGGAAGTACTATTCTTAAGGAAAATTAAGGTCGGTAGTGGACCCATGATGTCTCTGAAGTTTTGTTTTTATCTTGATGTAATGAAGAAGGGCGAGTTTACGCTTTACCGACTTAAAATGTGTGAATATATCAAAATCTCGATTCAAGACTCTTAGCTTGAAAATAAGTAAATAATGATTCAAAGGGTGGATACCCATGAAATAAAATTGAGTAACTCGACTTGATCATGAAAATGGCCGAGAGTCGTAGTCTTGGAAAAAGTGGATACCCATAAGTATTTTTAGCTTTGTCTCCGAAGTGACTTGAAGCTAAAAATACCCGCACTTCACTCGAGCTTCGAAAAATTGAAAATTTATCCAAGTATTTTTAGCATTGTCCCGAAGTGACTTGAAGCTAAAAATACACTGCAAATTCCAAATTCTCGAGCTTGAAAAATGGAAAATTTATCCAAGTATTTTTAGCATTGTCCCGAAGTGACTTGAAGCTAAAAATACCCGCACTTCACTCGAGCTTGAAAAATTGAAAATTTATCCAAGTATTTTTAGCTTTGTCCCGAAGTGACTTGAAGCTAAAAATACTGCAGCCTTCACTCGAGCTTCGAAAAATTGAAAATTTATCCAAGTATTTTTAGCATTGTCCCAGGGTGACTTGAAGCTAAAAATACCTACACTTCAAAGACGAGCTTGAAAGATTGAAAATTTATCCAAGTATTTTTAGCATTGTCCCCGAGGTGACTTGAAGCTAAAAATACCTACAAACTTTCTCGAGCTTCGAAAAATTGAAAATTTCTCCAAGTACTTTTAGTTTGGAAATTGGAAAAGAAAGCAATAAAGAAATAAGAGCTCGGTCAAGAGAGAAGTTCATTAAATATAAAAGTTGAGTACACGGAATTAAAAAGGCGAAATTACATTCACAAAAGCTAAGAGGGGTATCCTTAATGCCGTAATCCGCTACGGTTAAAGGAGCCTCATCCAAGATCTCGATAACCGTATCAAGTTCGGTAGAAAGAGCCCGAGAAGCATCTCCCGAGCTTGGGGGAGGAACTAAAGGAATCGAGGATGAAGCTCGGTCGGCTTCGAGAAGGGAGAGGATATGGTTGAGAAGTCGGCAGAGAGCTCGGGATTAACCCGGTTTGCCTCAAACAGGAAGGTTATATCCTTCGGGTCGGTGGCAAAGGTTAAAGCCTCGTCCGGTCGAACTTCTCAAGAAAGCCCTTCTCCGCACTGGGAAAACTTGATCGAAGGCTAAGTGGAAATATTGAGATCTCCCGTGAGAGAGGACGTCAAGAAACTCTTCGGAGCTTAGAAAGCTTTGTTTGGCCACCTCCCGAGCCTTTTGAACTGAGCACATCACTCGGTGATTGGAGAAAGTTCCTCGAACACCGGCTCGGGCACCTTCTTCTCGAGCTTCACTATCTTACGAGCAGATCAAGCTCAAATTTCGCGAGCTCGGCCTTAAGAGCCACGATTTCCTCATCCTTCACGAGCCAAGGCAGCTTTGTGTTCATCAAGCTCAACTTTGCCCTTATCCAAAATCTTGATCATCTTGGCATCCCTTTCTTTGAGCTTGGTTACTTGAGTCAAGATCATTGCGCTCGTTAACCATATTGGGATCGGCAAAGCCCACACGACTTCGGGCAACTATCTCGGAGAGGCGGAGTAAGGCCTACGAGATAAGAACGGAAAACAAACATGAGTAAAGGTATGAAATAATGCGGTGGGAGCACGAAAAGAAGAAATGATTACCTTGAGAAGTCAAGGCTAAAGTTGTCCACTAGCTCGGAAGCAGAGGCTTGCGCAAGGGACGGCATTCGGGGTGGGCGGAGAGGCCCCGCAAAAATTCGGCCGATGTTCGAGGGTTGTAATTCTCCATGACCGGAGTTTGGAGGAAAAAGGTTTGATTGGGAGTAGTGACGTCTCCCGAGCCGCTCACGATTTTGGACTTCTTTCGGGAAGAGTCCAGGCGAAAGGTTGGCGTTTCTTCGGGAGGAGGCGAGGTTGTGGCTCGGATCGGTGAACTCTTTGATAACATCCCGAGCGGAGTCGGGCGAATGGTCCCTCGGGATTTGGGGGCCTGGTCCTCGAGAGGTTGACCAGGGGTGGTTGAAGGAAGAGGTTGGGAAGAAGTTCCCGAGAAGGAGCTCGGCTCATTGAAATGTTCCTTTTTCCGAGCGACCTCCTTCTCGGCAAGCCTTTTGTCCATAAGGGTGGTGCATAAAGAAGTAATGAGAGTTAGTAAAACAAAAAGTGAAATAAAGACATAAGATAAGTACTAGCAAAGATTAATACCAATGTCCTCCTCGAGCTTGACAGGAGTATGGCTTAATTTGAAATGCCATAATAAAAGGGCAGGCAAGAAAGAGTCGGGAAAGATCATACTCTTGTTTATTCAACCGATCTATGAGGGCTTGCAGATCGGAGCTCGCCTCCTAATGTTTACCTTTTCTCGAGGAGGAACTTCCCAAACCCACCGAGAGTAGGGAAGGGCCGTGGTTCGGGAGAAGAGAGGAAAAAGTAACGATCCTTCCAAAAACTTGTTGGAAGTAGGATATTTCCCGAGGAATCATGCATCACCTCGGGAAGAAAGAAAGAAAAGGCCACGAGTAGTGGACACTTTTATTTAAAACAAAGAATGAAATAGCTCGGCGATTGGCTCAATCTCGAGAAATTTAGCGACCATGACGAAACCGGTCATTAGTCGAAATGAGTTGGGAGAGAATTGGTTCAAAGGAATTTGATACTGAGCCGAGAGTTCGGTCATGAGGGGATGAATAGGGAATCGAAGACCACCATCAATCTGCCCGGAGAAAAAGGCTAGAAAACCTGGTGGAGGTCGGTTCGGCCTATCATAGGAGCTAGGAAGAGCCAATTTAAAGGTTGAAGGAACGCTTATGTTTTTACAGATATATTTTAAATTCCTAGCAAACATGGCGGTGGCATTAAAACTACTATCTACGGGAGGTCGGGATAGATGGCCTTATTTCTATGTTAGAATAACTCCTATCAGAAAGAGAGCTCGAGCTCGCTGGGAGATTTGAGGAAGAGTCATCGGTATGATGTGAGGCAGAAGGAGTGGCATTTTCAAAAGAAAGTTCTAGGTCATCAACCCAGGCCGCGAAACGGCATGTCGGGATCCGTTGAAGTACATGCAGAGGAAAGATTTGAGGGGAAGATATGGTATTATACAAAATAAGAAAAACAAAGAAAGAAGATAGAAATGAGGGAATAAAAATAGGGCCGAGGAAAGTACCTAAGTAGAAGAAGCAGGCCTTAGAGGAAAATGAGGAAGAAAAATTACATGCCGGAGTGGAGGTTCGAGTCGCCGGAAGACGTCGGAGGGTCAGAAAATCGCTCGAGAGAGAGAATGTGCAAAAAGTGAGATATGAAATAGAGAGCCCCTTTATATAGTAGAAGAGGTGGCACGAGTATCGAGGACAATAATTCTTAGCCATTGATGAGAGGAGATCTACGGTTAAGGGCACATGGGGCGGAGGGATGGCGTCCCATCAATAGGGCAATGATGACAATGCACGAATCTCAAGAGGCGGGAATTTCAAACGATAGGGCGTAAACGGTTCGGTATATAGGAATCGGTGTATATTCGATTCGGTGTGATTAAAGGAACACTATAACCAAGCTTTTTCGACGAACATGACTTGGTTATAGTGGGGACCTGGTTGATCCGGCATGGAATAGGCCGAGCTAGAAAGTGGGCTCGTAATCGAGTCCAACTCCAGGCCCATTGAGGTTCACTTCTTAAGGCCCAATTTCTAGAAGAGGCGAGAGTGCTCGGTATCGATAGTCGAGCTCGGTATTTGTAAGCATAACTAAAATTTCTCGAGATCTAGATAAGATTTTGTAACAAACGCCCGATGATTCTCCCTAACCGTTTTCGGAGAATGCGGAAACCCTAACGGTGAGCCTTATAAATAGCCATTCACGAGGTATGAGTAAGGTTAATGCATTTTTACTCATCTAAACTACATCCGAGCTATCTTTTATCTTGATATCCGACTTGAGCGTCGGAGAGGGTACGCGGAAAAACCCCTCCGCCCCCTTTTTACAGTGCTCGGTGTTGGTAGCGGAGTTCGGTCGAGAGATACGTTGAGTCCGATCGCCTTTTCATTTGTACATTTTCGGGTATAACCACATGGGTAGCTCAAGAGATATTGCCATTGGACCGGTGGTTGTGGTGTCTCTCTTGCTCGGAAGTATGCTTCAAAATGAAATCGATCCTAAACACAAACTTGAGTATCGGCGCCCGCTTTTTACGGCTACATTCTTTTTGGAATCACTCGATTGGCACTTGGTTTCTTCGGTATAGTTGTGTTTGCAAATGCTTACGGAAAAAAGTTATTGTCAGTTTTTGAGTGAAAAAAATTGTGGTTTTTAATGATTCAAATGTCAAGTTCGATTAGTATAACTTAGTGAGAATCTAAAAGTAGGTAAACGAGTGTTTTAGATTTATGATTAAGTTCCGGTTTCATTTTAAAATATGTAAAAGCAATTTTACAACTTAACCACCAAACACTCTCGAACTTAATCAACTTTCTAGACTGACAAAATTGGCCCCAGTAGGCATATATGGTCGGGTCAACCTTCATTTTCAAAGGCCGAAAATGATTTGGATCTACTCCTGGCTCTACTGAAGCCCAATAGGCCCAACCAAAAATATACGTGTCTGGATTAGGCTACAAGAAATGTAGCCCGATGAAATTACAGTCCGCTCAACTCGACGCGATTTTTATGACTTGGGCTCGGTCGGGCTGATTTATGGCCCGGTTTATTGCCGGGTCTACAACTTTCATTCTCTAATGGATAATACTACTAACGGATTCTCAAATATTTTTTTTACTTTTGCTACAATAAATCGCTTATTTTAAAAGCGAGAAGTTTTTGCAAACACTTGGTCGAACGTGGCCTATGTAACACTATAGCGATTTCGTCTTTGTTTTCAGGTTGGGTTTCTTGATCGACTTTCTGTCTCACGCTGCCATTGTGGGATTTATGGCAGGAGCAGCCATAACCATCAGCCTTCAACAGCTAAAAGGGTTGCTTGGCGTTAAGAAATTCACCAAGAAAACCGACCGTCTCTGTTATGCGTTCGGTGTGGACTAATGTGCACCATGGCGTAAGATCAACCATTTTTTACATCATTATGTGGCATTTTACGACTTTTATTTTTTTAATTTGCAATTTACGACTTTAATTTAAAAAAAGGCAAAATTGCAAAATTGGTCCTGTAACTATAGCATGGTAGCGAAAAAGTCCTCGTAAAAATTACATTTTGCAAAAAAGTCATGTAACTATAGCAAACTCTCGATTTTGGTCCGCAAAATACATTGTTTGCAAAATAGTCCGATAACTATATAGAAATCTCAATTTTAGTACTAATTTCACCGGATTTCAATCACGTGAGCGGCACATGTAGGTCTCAATTTCCGATGGTTTTAGGACCAAAATTAAAATTTTCATACAGATTGAAGGACTATTTTGCAAATCGTTCATATTTGGAGACCAAAATTGAGATGTTTGTATAGTTCTGGACCTTTTTGCAAAACTAAATTTTTCAGGACCTTTTTGCTACCGCTTATATAGTTCTGAGGACTAAGTTTGCAATTTTACCTAAAAAAATTAAAACAATTTTGGTCCGAAATTCAAAAGTGGCGGGATTTAGCGTGGTACGCCACTCACCGGCCCAAATTGAAATTTTCTAATTTATTTTCACAGGAAAATTGAAAATCTAAATTTGGGATGGTGACGTAAGCAACCATGTTAGCAATCCGACCAATTTTTGAATTTTTTCACAAAGTTGTCCACATGTGCTAATTTTTTAAAATTAGAATCCTAAATTGCAAATTGTAAAAACAAAAGTCCAAAAAAGTTACATGACCAAATTTGCCATTAATCCTACTTTACTAAGCTAAACTCTTCTCTTTTTTAATTACAGTGGAACTGGGAGACTATTGTAATAGGAGTCACATTCTTGGCTTTTCTGCTCCTTGCCAAATATATTGTGAGAAGCCTAACTAATGCTTTTCCTATTTTCCCAAAAAATGATACTTATTATTACATTTTTAACTTAGAGGGTGTTTGGCTAAGCTTATTTAAAACATCTTATAAGCTCCTACATCCGATAAGTTGTTTTAGGAGCTTATAAGATGTTAGATCTTATTTTAAAAATAAGTCATGGAGTGTTTGGATAAAATAAGATAGTTGAGCTTATAAGCTGTTTTTATATCTTATAAAATTATTAAGTATATTTTTGTCTTTTGAATGTTTAAAATAAGGAGCTTATAAGCTCTTTTAAAAAAAGTTGGGGTGGAGGTACTTTTTTTTTTTTTAGGAGCTTATAAGCTCTCTGACTTTTTTTTAGAGCTTATAAGCTCTTTTGGAAAAAAATTACCAAACACATTTTAAGAGCTTATAAGCTCTTAAACATCTTATAAGCTGTTTTTAAGAGCTTATAAGCTCAGCCAAACACCCTCTTAGTTAATTTTGTTGGATCAGGGAAAAAATACAAAAAAACTGTTTTGGATTCCTGCAATAGCTCCTCTGATTTCAGTTATCGTTTCGACATTCTTCGTTTTCATCACCCATGCAGAAAAGAAAGGAGTTCAAATCGTACGTATTCGACAATAGCTAATTTTTGGTCTAAATTGCAATTTAGTCCTCTAACTATAGGAAATTGACAATAATGGTCCTGCATAAATCACGATTCGAGGAAGAAAAAAAAACATCGATTTCAGTCCTTTGGTCGCCGAAATTAAAAAAAAAAATTGCCTGAAAAATCCAAGCATCCACATTTCCGACCAAATCCGCTAATAAAGAAATTACTTTTGCTTATATGGACATCATCCAAGTGATTTTTTCTTTCCTAAGGTTTTGCATCAATCATTTATCAACTCACTTGGAGGAAGTCAGATACAAACAAAATTGATTTCTCCGTCTACTCATTTGGGCAGAAATGTGGACACATGGACTTTTTTGGCAACATTTCCAATTTCCGCTGATCAAAATGACTGAAATTGAGAGTTTTTTTAAAGTTTGCAGGACTTTTCAGCAAATCGTGATTTTTGCATGACCATTATTGTCAAACACTTGAGTTACACGACTAAAATTGTAATTTAGCCCTAATTTTTGTATCACTATCTTTTATTAAACTAGTGAAACTTAACATAGAAATTATTTACTCTGTTTGAAGGTAAACCATATTGAAAGAGGCATAAATCCTTCGTCTCTGCATCAAATCCATTTCACCGGCAGTTATCTTGGCACAGGTTTCAGAATTGGTGCTGTGGCAGGGATGATTGCACTCACTGTAAGAATAAAAACACAAAGTCCCTGTTCAATATTTCATAGGGATAATTACAAAAAGCCCCTTAAGGTTTGGGCTAATTACAAAAAAAAAAAAAAATTTTTTAAAATAATAATAAACCTCTTGAGGTTTGATTGTGCTTTAAATTTAAGGGGGTTGTTGTAATATTTTGATATATGTACGGGAGCTTTTGAAATATTTTTGGGGAAAATGTAAGAATGGATCAAACATAAAGTGGGATTTTGTAATTTTCGAAATTTTCTGTAATTAGCGCGAACCTCAGGGGGTTTCTTGTAATTATCCCTATTGCATATTAGTATTACAATTGCTATAGCTAAATTAACCTCATGGGGTTTCTTGTTATGGCTTAATGTATCACAGGAAGCTGTAGCAATTGGTAGAACTTTTGCTGCAATGAAAGACTATCACTTGGACGGAAACAAGGAAATGGTGGCATTAGGGACGATGAACGCCATCGGCTCGATGACATCTTGTTATGTCGCCACAGGTTTGTCGAAAAATATCTTGAGTTCCCAGAGTGTTCATGTTGAGTTATCAAGAATCAAGGACCTGAATTCATAGTTGATTTCTGTAGTGCATTCTGTAGGAGTACACACGTTCTGTTTCTGTGTGAAACGTCATTTGTCGACCTTTTAATAGTTAGCTTCTTTGATTTTCAATTTGGTCGCTCAACAAATTGAAAATCTCCTAATAGTATCTATATATTCAATATTTGGTCGCTCAACAAATTCAAAATCTCTTAATAGAGAATCATCAGTACTTCCTTTTCACGTTCTGACAAAATGTGCGCGATTTTGTAACTTGTCAGGATCTTTCTCGCGCTCTGCTGTGAACTACATGGCCGGATGTAACACGGCCGTCTCAAACATCGTCATGTCATGTGTCGTGTTACTAACATTGGAGGTGATCACACCTTTGTTTAAGTACACCCGAATGCCATTCTTGCTTTTCTCATCATATCAGCTGTGGTGGGATTATTCGACTACGAAGCAATGATCCTCATATGGAAGATCGATAAATTTGACTTTGTTGCTTGCATGGGAGCCTTCTTTGGGGTCGTCTTCGCCTCTGTCGAAATTGGCCTTCTAATCGCGGTATGGAAAACATCGATTGGATGCAACTTTCGGTTAATTACAAGAAATACTCTTGTTGATGTTCAATCGATCACACAAAAACAGATATTTTTCAAAATTACAAATATCGCCTTAAGCAACCTAGCTCGGGCTTTTCACTAGGCCGGGCCCATTAAAAATCAGGTTTTGCAAATAAATCATGTAACTATATAAACATCTCAATTTCGGTTCTCGCAAAATTTGTGGTTTGCAAAATAGTCCTATAACTACATGTGTCACTCACGTGATGTAAATTCGATGAATTTAGTGCTAAATTGAGATTTCTATAAAGTTACTAGACTATTTTGCAAACTTGTATTTTGCAAGACTAATATCAAGAGTTTTCGATAGTTACATGACTTTTTGCCAAACTTGATTTTTACATGACTTTTTTGCTATTGCCATTTTTACAGGACCAATATAGCAATTGTCAGGATTGGCAAAATTGGCTTTGGCCCGCCAAGCCAATCTACATATAGGGCGTGGTTGGGATTCATTTTTAGAAGCCCAAAAAAAATGGCCTTCTTTGGCCCACCAAACAGGCCGACCAAAAATACACGTGTTGGACTAGGCCACACGAAACACGGCCCGATCATGTCGTCCGATTTTATGATGTGGCCCGTTTGCTCGAGCCGGGCTAGCCCAACCCAACCCATTGTTAACTCTAATTGACACTTGTACTGAGACATGCGACTATTGTTAAGTAAATAAAAATCTCAATGGACTACCATAAAGAAGTATTTATAATTTTAAAAGAGAACTGAATTGTTTTATAATTAAGCTTTTTTAATAAATGAAAATATATAAAAGAAAGGAAAAGTCTTGATCACAAGCCGAGTCAGTAGCAAAGGAAAAAAAGGAAAAGTAATGCAAAAATTCAGGAAAAACCACAAAGATAACTTAAAAACGCAATTTGAGTGAAGGGCGTTTCTGCCTCAAAGATTTTCTAGTGATATTCTCATTTGTTGTTATTGCACGTGCTCGAGTATCGTCTTGATGATCTGATGGATTTTGTGGAATGTCGGCCCAGGATCCTCGAGCTACAATGTCCATATTCTTCATAGCTTCACGAGGAAGACATGAGTGAATGACAAGCGGAGTAGTTGAAGAGACGCTTAGCTTGGTCTTTAAAGCTTCTGATTTGTGTTGTTCTTCTTCATCTTGCTCTTCGTCTTCCGCCATATCGGACCACCTCTTTGGGACTATTGTCGCCATGGCTTGAAAGCTCTCCGAAAGATCAGTCGAATTAAAACTTTCCGAAGGATCACTAGGTGTTAACACGTAATTACTAACAGGGTTCTTTGTTATTCACCTGTCTCAATAGCCTTATTTAAGTCGATCTTCTCATTGTCAACCAACCGATCGGCGCACTGATTATAAAATGATTTGATGGTTGCGGTTTGTAGACCAAAGATGAACGCTCCTTGTTTCCTTGAGCATCTTTATCATTGTTCTTAACTGTCATGATGTCTCCATTGCCATGTAATTCTCCACCATCAAAATTGGTATGATTTGTCTCCTGTTGTTGACGATTGGCATCAAGCTCTTCAAAGATATCAAACGAGTTTCGGGTCGCAATACCCGATGTAGAAGCTCTGTTATCCGGGTTGTCTTTCGAGGGTCGTCCCTTTTTGTTTTTCACTTGTACCCAAGTTTCACTCACCTCCTTATCCTTTTTAGCCGGAGACCTCCCCCTATTATAATGTCTGCCCACCGAACGACTACGAAGACGCACCTCAACATCTGCCTGTTTTACCTCACGAGTTGTGGATTGTCTTATTTGATTAATATTATGACCTACAATTCGACAATGAACACAATATTAGGAATATTTTTATATCCTATGGAAACAAAAGAGCAATGTCCCGCTGTTCAATCATTATGCATTCCGAAGAGGAGAGCTAAGATCTATTTCAACAAGAACACAAACAAAGTGACCCACCTCACCCGTTAAAGAACGACTATCAATTTGCATAGAGTACCGATGGCGCAAGCCAATTAGGAAATCAACAAAGGATGCCGATATTCCAGATGGGCTCGTAAATGCGAACCCAAACCCGAGCCTTGGGCGTATTGATTTTATACGGATTAAAATTGGGTATCAATTAATGAGACGAATTGAACCTGGGGTTAAATTCCATGTCGCCTTCTGTAGAATCCGATTTCTCTCGTTCATGTCCGGCATTTGGATATTATAATACCCCTTGCCCAAAGGAATTAGTTTCCAAGGGGATTGGTGATTCCATATTTGCGACAGCTTCTGCTTGAGACCCTCTAACGCCATAGGCTTCGTACCCTTAGGTTGAATCACCCGTCCAATCAAGGATTTTTTAAGCTCCGCAATCCGTTGTTGATAAATATCTTCGTCCATAGTGACTGAGAAATAGTCCCCCTTTTTAACCGGCTTGGAAGATTCCCCCGTCGACAAGGTTTTAGCAAAAGAATGCATGTTTTTTGAACACGTGTCATCGGATTTCTGTGACAAAACGTGCGCCTCCAAGTTTCCCAATTCAGAGGTCCATGCGGAGGCTTGGAAGGCTGAAGACGGCACCGGAGGAGTCACCGGTAGTGGGAATTGCGACGTGTTCAAAGCCCGTTTGCCCTCACGCTTGTCGCCGTCGTTGGGCTGAGAGAACGACGGCAACGTCATCCCCCGTGCTAAAGACGACGCCTCAACGTGTTGCAGATCGAGATCAGCATCCTTATGCGTAGCTATTTCAGGGAAAAGAAGATTATCCAAATTCATTAATGGCAGAGATCAATTAGAAATTACCGGCGGCCGGGAAAGTGAAGGTGTGCGACCACCAAATATTTAGGAGCATCTTTTGTATAGGGTTAAGAAACCCTCTTCAAAAAAATCTTGGTTTATAATTAAGCTAAACATTAGGGATAGTGTTTGTAACGAAATATGAACTTATCATCAGTGGTGCTTAATATTACATGTTTCTATATCTTTGCCAAGATTCTTCTTCAAGTCACACGACCCCGAACTGCAGTTCTCGGGAAAATCCCAAGAACTACAGTTTATAGGAACATTCAGCAGTACCCAGAAGCAACAAAAGTTCCTGGAGTTCTGATTGTTCGAGTTGATTCTGCTATTTATTTTTCCAACTCCAATTACATTAGGGAGAGGTATATATTGATAAAACTTGAATCCTACAAATAATCATGGGAATGTGGGATTGGATTATGGATACTAATGAAGATAAAATTGTTTGTTTTCCAGGATACTGAGATTGCTGGCTGATGAAGAGGAGCTTAAAGAGAAAAACCAACCAAGAATCCAGTATTTGATAGTCGAAATGTCTCGTAAGCAATATTTTAGCTCATCATTTTCTATTATTTCAAATTCAAATGTACCATGTATGAATTAACCTAATTCAAGCTCAAATATTGTCTTTCTTCTTCAGTTGTGACTGATATTGATACTAGTGGCATTCATGCCTTGGAAGATCTACACAAGAGCCTACAAAAGAGAGACATACATGTAAGCTACCCATCTCAATATTTCTTTTCGAAGAAGCAAGCACGATAACACGACTACCTAATCCGACCCAGAATTACTAAGATAAATATGAATACAAACACGACTAACATAAATCTGACACAAACAAACAAAATGTTATCCAGTTTGTCTTAACAAAACATAGTTATTTTACAGTATTTTGAACATAACCCGAAATTGAACACGGACACACCTAGTTTTTGTAGGTAAATCACAAAAATATTTGTACCTACTGCTGAGAGGGCATTTGTTTAAAAACAAGGTTGTAAGTGGTATCTGTGATTCTGAAACATAATTGGATTATTCTGTAATTAGACTAAACCTCAAGGGTATCTCATAACTAAACCATTTTTAATTCTTCGCATTGATCTGCACACATATCTTACACACGCGCTGACTAACTCGATACTTGGGTGTCATTTTTACTTACACTTTTGGTGCCTTGCTTCAGCTTGTGCTAGCGAATCCCGGGCAGGCGGTACTGGACAAGCTCCACGCATCCGACTTCACCAACACCATCGGAGACGACAAGATCTTCCTCACCGCCGGAGATGCTGTCATGACTTTGGCTCCCAAGATGGAACCTTGAGATTAACTTTCACCAACAACGGTTTTTCAAAAAATCAAGATGTCCTTGATATATATACATTTTGATCAAATAGAGAATGAAGGTTTGAGTTAACGAGTGTGAAAATTAAAGAGAATTTAATCAAGTTGATTGTAAAGCTTGTTGATAGTGTTGAGAACCTCTAAGTTAGATATATTTACCCTCTGCATTCTCCTGTTTTTTGGCTATCAAGTTTTTTTTTTTTGGTTTTCCCCACAATTACTACCAGGTTAATGGAAACAAGTTTGCCATCACATATGTATTTTATTTTTTTATTTTTTTTGAGAAGTCTCACATATGTATTTTGAGCATGGGAGTGTAATACAAAACAATGGGAGTGTTACTTTTAGAAGAAGTGATTTTTTATAACAAAAGTAAAAGTTCTTGAAAATCAAAGTTAGAAATATTTACAAATAGAACCAGAAGTTGATAATGAAAAATTCAGAACTTTTTCTCTCTTTTTACAGCCTCGTGGATGGTCCACTGAAAAAATTGTAAAGTTAATTATTTATTTGTAAAAGTCAAACCAAAAGTAGAATTAGATATCATTTTTGTTTATGTTTTCATGATCAATTTCCAGTTTCTGGAGTTGGAAATAGAATTTTGAGAATTTGTTGGTTTTCGTGTGGAAATTGGAATTATGTTTGAATGAATGAATTGAAATGTGTTTTATGTAAGGTTGGAAATGAGATTATGTTTGGTTGAATACCTGCAGGACTTAATCCGCAAGCTCAGTGTTGTTAAATATGATCTCTCAAAAATCATCACCCCTTCTTTGCTTCATTACTCGGGAGTGAGTCCCGAGGTTGTTCCTCTAGAGAGAGACATCGGCAATACTCCTCCCTCCCTTTTTAACTTACAATTTATGTACTTGTTCTCTAACTTGTTTCATTGCTGCAGATACGATGTTGTCCCAAGCTGTTGCTCAAAAGACTGAAGCTCGCAAGAAGGTGAGCTCTCTGGCCCGAGCTTCCTCCTCCCAAACAGGCAGAGCAATCGTGGGCCTTCCTGCGTCCGGGTCCCGATCTCCTTATACCACTCGGCCCGACTCTGCCGAAGACGTTCTGGCCGAGCTCTCAGATCCCGGCAGCCGACCTATTCCCATCGGCTCCCGACGTGGATCTTCTGATATTGAGCTCCCTCTTTCCAAGAAAGTTTGTGTTGCAACTAGCCCGGGCGAGCGTGAGCTAATTCGGAGTCCCGTTGATACTCCGAATCAAACATGGATGACTGGCAATTCGGTTCTCAAGAACAAAGACACTGTACTGGCGGCCCAATATATCCAAGGCCACTGCCCCTATCCGGGCCCGAGCCCATGTCAAACTATCAGCTCTCATCGCCCGAGCTCGAGTGGGCTTCGCTGATCCTGCTTTGGTGATGGAGCTCGAGACCCTTAAGAATGACAACAAGAAATTGAAAGCCAAGGAGGCCAAGCTGTTAATCGAAGTTCGCGAGCACAAGGATAAGCTTCTCGGACTCGAGCAATCTATCACCAACTCTGAGCTAAAAATCAAAGAGTTAGATAAAGAGAATGCCACCCTCAAGGTCGAACTGAAGGATGGGTTAGTGCAAGCTCGGGAGGAAGGGGTCGAGATCGGCCGCCGTGACTTCCTCAAATTTGATGAAGGCCGAGCTCTGGTCAGTCGCATTCGGGATAAAGTCAAAAAATGTTTCTTGAGTTCCGAGAAGTTTATTGACATCCTGTCCTCTGGAGTGATTCAGCAGTACGAGTTCGCCTTTGACCAGGCCAAGCTCCAATTTCGAGAAAATGGGATATCTAAAGCTCTAGACCGGGATGGGCCCCGAGCTCTGATGCAAAATCTAGAGGGCTTTGTTTTTTCCAAGGTTGCTAATGAGGTCAACCTTTCTTCCGACGAGGTCTTGATTAACACCTTGGGTGATTCATCTTGGAGAGCCAATCTCAAAGTTGCTGCCGACCAGGCAGCTGCAGACCGAGCTGATGCGTCCAAGGCTTCAGAAGATCTTCCTCTTGCTCTTAATCCTGAGCTTTCTGGCACTCAATAGATTGGCCTATCTACCGCAACAGCCGATGTGCAAGCTAGCCATGAGCCCGATCTTACCATTCAGGACTATGCCTCGGAGAATCTTATTTTGTAATAGTTTTATGCTTGTCCCGATATGGGATTTTCTTGTAATTTCGACTTTTGTAAAAGCTTTTGTAACTATCCCGATCTAGGATTTCTTTTGTAATTTTCGAATCATATCAATGCCAGATTACTTTTGATCGCATCTTATTGCACTAAGTATTAATATCATAATTTTTATCGCGCCCGATATGCTTGGCCACTAGCCAAACTCCAAAAACATTCATTTTTCATTCAGAGGACAAGTTTTTCAAGCTCGAGCTTGACTTGCCTCTGGGATTATCATGCCTGAAGTGTTTGTAGGGTTGGCTCGAGTCGAACTCCAAACACTTGCTCATTTTTTCTCGTTTTTTGGAGGACAAGTTTCTCAAGCTCGAGCTTGACTTGTCTTTGGCTTATCGTGCCCGAAGTGTTTAGAGGGTTGGCTCGAGCCGAACTTCAAATACTTGCTCAATTTTTCTCATTTTTTGGAGGACAAATTTCTCAAGCTCGAGCTTGACTTGCCTCGGGCTTATCATGCCGAAGTGTTTGTAGGGTTGGTTCGAGTCGAACTCCAAACACTTGCTCATTTTTTCTTGTTTTTGGAGGACAAGTTTCTCAAGCTCAAGTTTGACTTGTCTCGGGCTTATTGTGCCCGAAGTGTTTAGAGGGTTGGCTCGAGCTAATTCCAAACACTTGCTCAATTTTTCTCATTTTTGGAGGGCATGTTTCTTAAGCTCGAGCTTGACTTACCTCTGGGCTTATCATGCCCGAAGTGCTTGTAGGGTTGGCTCGAGCCGAACTCCAAACACTTGCTCAATTTTTCTCATTTTTAGGAGGACAAGTTTTTCAAGCTCGAGCTTGACTTGCCTCTGGGCTTATCATGCCCGAAGTGCTTGGAGAGTTGGCCCGAGCCGAACTCCAAACACTTGGAAAAATAAGTTTCAACAGTTATTTGTAAATGCGAACGCTTTTCATTGAATTTCGAAAAAGGGGAAATTGCATCATTACATTATCAAATTTTCTATGGATAATATTTTTTCAAGTTGCTAACATTTCATGCCCGAGATAGTTTTTCCCATTGACTCTTCTAACTCGTAAGCTCCTCCCGCCAAGACTTTGATCACCCGAAGCGGGTCTTCCCAATTTGGGTCCAACATTCCTTTGTTTTTACTCGCATCGCCCTCCCGTAACTAGATCTCCTCTTGGAAATTCTCTTCACCACCTTACTATTGTATGCCGCCCGATCCATTCTCTTGTCCTCTCCATCCAGAAAAAGGTCATCTCTCTTTTTCTTTGATCAAATCCGAGCTTCGCGTGTCAACATCTCATTCTCATTTTCATCAAATGTTTGAATTCTATGGGATTCCACCCCGATCTCCATTGGTATTTCGCATCCATCCCATAAGCCAAACTAAATGGGCTCTCCCCATGGCCTCCTTTGGGGTTGTTCGATAAGCCCACAACAAATGAGCTCGATTCTTGCACCCAAGCTCCTCCAACTCTTTCCAATCTAGTCTTAAGTCCTTGTACCAAAATTTTGTTGGTCACCTCCACTTTACCATTAACTTATGGATGTGCTGCGATGTGAAATGCCGATTAACTTTCATCTCCTCGCACTAAGCCTTGATGCTAGCCCCACTAAAATGTGTTCCATTATCCGAAACAAGGACCTCGACACTCCAAATCGGCAAGACACAATGTTACGCGGATGAACTTCATCATTGCATCCTCGTAATTCTTTCTAGAGCTTCACCTTAACCCACTTAATGAAATAATCTATTGCCACCACCAGGAATTTATGTTGTCCGATGATGCGGGGAATGGCCCTACGATATCAATCCCCACTTAGCAAAAGGACATGTTGAACTCATTGTCATCACTCTTTGGCCGATGTATAAACGGTGCATGTACTTGACATTTCTTGCAAGCTCTCACTAACTTCTCGAGCCTCGTTTCTTTAGATGTGGCCAAACGTATCCGACCCCACAACACCTTCCCCGATCGAATCCTAGGTCCCATGTAGTTTCCACAACAACCTTCGTGTATTTCTCTCGGGACGTATTATCCTTCTCGTTTTTCCAAGACATCTCAAAGAATGGCATCCCAAACCCTCTCTTGTACAACCTCTCTCCAATCATACAAAAGTGAGTTGCTCTAATTTTCACCCGAGAAGCCTCATTTTACGTCGCCGAGTGTACCCTCCTTCGGATATGCCATGACGGGTACCTTCCAATCATCTTCCTACGGTCATCCATCCTCTCACCCGATGCCTGGGACCCATCTCCGTGGCCGTTTGAGTAAAAGGCCGCGGGGCGGTCTCTCCTCCAACACGGTGCCTTCAACCTCGCTCCCCCACCCGGGAGAGGCCTCATCTCATGCCCAGGCCCGGCTGCGCCACCAGGTGGACCACTTATCGCATCCGACTATCCACGACCTCTTCCACGGTGGCCTTGATATAGAGTCCATCATTGGAAGAAACCAGGTCTGACCACCCACTCCCATCGCGGGATCAGGAACTCCAGCCACCCCTTGAGGGGGACAACCGATTCAACGCAGGTGCATGCGGCGGACGCCCGCGCTCTTTCGGTCACCACCACGACGTCTCAATCGGAACCTCATCCGGTCATTCTTCAAATTCCGTCGTACATCCTCCATAGCTACCTTAAACTCACGTCTTAAACTCAAAATTCCCACAAATGGCGCCAATTGATCGGCACTAGAATGTCTGTCGCCCAATAAATCCACACTCCGCTACGCGACTGACCTAAGAAGGGTTTTCTGGCGTATCCACTCCGACGCTCAAGTTAGTATCATTTTTAGATAGAAGAAATATCAAATAGCAAAGTATCAAAAAGTATATTCAGAGTCTAACTAGCGGCGTACCTTACTTATGCCCTTTTTATAGGTTTGGAATTAGGGTTGCGTAGGCATGAAGCCATTCTAAAATCCTAATTAACACATAGGCCTAGCTTAATCACTCGTATTGGGCCATAAGACTATCAGGCCCAAGAGATTGGCAAGCCCTTAAGTAGATCCATTTTAAAGATCCGGCCCATGGATCGGCAGGCCTTAGGTCGGCCCATTCATGGGTCCGAATTTAATAGGTCGGTAGGCAGAGCCCAGTTAGGTTGGCCCATTGAGGTCGTCCACCAACAAGCTCCGGTAGAGCCTTAGGTTGACCCATTTGTGGGTCCACCCTAACAGTCGACAGGAGCCCCAGGTTGGCCCATTCTAGGTCCAAATTAATAGGCCTGAGAGCCCTTAGTGTGGCTCATTCACGGGTCCAGCGGTCGGTAGGCCTTAGAGTTGGCTCATTCGGGGGTAACAGTCAAGTGGGCCCCGGTAGGCCCATTCAAGGGTCCACCAACAGTCACTCACTCATCGTAGATCGGCCTAGCCACAAATGTCGGCCCGACCACCGTAGGGTCGGCCGGTGCCAGTGGTCGGCCGATCGGCCCGATCTAAGGCCACCCTTGGCCCAAGTCTTTCATCGAGGCTCATGGAGGTAGGTCGGCTAAATAGGCCTCTATCATTATGTCAATACTATTACGTGTAATTTGACTAATATTTACATATTTGGTAGGGTTTCTATTTCTATTTGTTACATATTTGTCTTTATTTTCTGTTACACAAGGAAATTGTATTTTTTTTATGAATATTGGGAAAACATAATGTGCTATTTTTTTTTATTTTTTTTTTGAGTAGTGATATGTTAAGTGTTTGATTATTACTAATATTAGTATAATTTGTCCTTATAATTTGTAGTTATTAATAATCCTAGAATTTTCTCACTAGTCATTTGTAAGTCAATATATATGGACATGAATATGATCCATCGACCGGCAGCTTCGAGAATATGTGACAAAAAGACAATGTCACTTTTGACAAACATCATACACAAAGTCGCAATCGATCTAATTTAAACTGATCAAATTCATCATTCAACATAATCGGGCCAACGAAGTCTTATTCCAGTGATAAAATCAAAAGTTTTCAAACTCAATTATTAAGAAATACTGAATTTGAGTTCCATTTATATTTATTTTCTGTTTGTTTTATTAAAATTACTCAACTTTTTATACATTGTTGAGAAATTTCGTCTATTTTATTTGTTTTTCTCATTTATGAGATAGTCTATTTTATTTGTTCATTATACTAGGGGTTCGGTTCTTCCAAAATGAGGAGCTGGAATCGGAACCTCTGATCGGGTTCCAAAACGGAACCGACGGTTCGATTTTGGTTTAACAGAATTGTTTCTTTTTCTGTTTTGATAATTTTTTTGAATTTTTTAAATGATTTATCAATTTTAATTTATTAGTTACAAAATAAAAAAATTTAAAAAAAAAAAAAAGTTGACTTAATATTCATAATAATATTAAGGTTTAGACTTAATATTAATAATAATAAGTTGCATATGTATCCTCTTAAGGTTTAAATATATGAATCAAAATTCATGTAGAATTTCGCCTAACATATAGTTTAAGATGTGTCACGTGCGGTTGCGAATATAAAACATCATAATATATATTTAACATTTATTCTAAAGATAATTTTACCCAAAACAAAAATGGTTTGTTTTGATATTGAAATCGATGGATTTAACCACCGATTAAATTAATGGTCACGATTTTGAGGCCAAAAAAATCAAAACCGGTCAGTTCGGTTCCGTCAATGATTCTTAAAGCCGTTGACCACGGTTCTGATTTAGAACTCGATAATTTCGATTCCATTTGCCACCCGTACAATATATAGACAACTCGACATAAATTTTCCCCTAATACTATTATCAATCAATCTAGTGTGAAGTGTGAACAGCCAAAAGCTACAACTGGTGGAGGTAGTAGACTAGTAGTGTGACTTTTCAAAGTCTACGTTACGAATATTCAAAGTTTGTGTGTTTGAATTTAAATAAGTTTATGGTTATTTACACGTCTTTTACAAATTACTTGTTTTAAATTTAGCTAGAAGTAGAATTAAATGGATGAGCATTATTTAGATAGTTTCAAAAGACAATTATTGTGATACTGTTTCAATTTTATGACATAAGTTGCATCTAAATAAATCAACTGCATAAATTAATTAATCACTTGAACTCTACATTCTCCTTGATATATATATAAACACTATATATAAGGGAAGATACAATGAGACTATATATTATAGTGAGATAATGTCGACTCATCTCAATCCTCTTTTATCTATATCAGTGGCTAAGATAAATAGCGGTTAAAATTACATTAACCATTTAATTAAAGCATAATAAGGGTATAATTGTCGGAACAAACATGTGGGGAACCATCCAAATATGAAATCGAGTTATTAAGAGAGAGAAAATCACGTGGGGAGAGAGAAAATCGCGAGAAAATCGTACATGGGCTCTACCATGCAGTATGATGTACACTTATCATATATTTGATGTACACTGACACTTTATTTTCTTTGTATGTTTAACATAATTTTCTTGCATAATAAATGATCAAAAAAACATGTGGGAATTGTGAATCGAGGAATCGATTCTGAGATAAAAGAGAATGACACTCATTAACATGTGGGGACCAATTGATTAAGTAAATCAATTATAGAGAGAGAGAGAGAGAGAGAGAAAGAGAGAGAGAGAGAGAGAATCACGCTCATTATTGTCTTTGTATACTTAATATATATTTATTGTATTTATAATTAATACTATTATGATGTATATTTAACATATTTTTATTGTATATTACAATTGTCAAACAAAAATATAAGTGTACAACAAAACACATATAAATATACAAAGAAAACGCATATAAGTATCGGTGTTCTAAAAATCCCCCTAGCGCTAGCGGCCACCAGCGCCGGATTTTTGCCTCCAGGCGGCCGGCCTAGGCGGTCAGTCTAGCGGCGTCAGGCAGGCCTAGCGCCTCCAGCGGGCCTGGCGGTCTAGGCAGCGACTGGCGCCTCCTAAGCGGGGCCTGGCGGTCTAGCGCCGATATGTATTATTTTTTTAAAATACAAGCAAAACGACTACGACTAGTAAAAGTAGCACCGACGACTCTAAAATTCGGCTTAAGTGAAATTAAATATATATATATAATTTTCTTAATAAAAAATAAAACAAAATTGTAGTCCTGGAAATCTTTCAATTGATAATTTGATATTATATAAATCAATACAATATTTGTTAATGTATTGTATTATAGATGATTTATAATTTTATTAGATTATTGGTGTTCAATTACTTTAAAGTTTAAAGTTTAAATATCGATATGTTCAAAAAAAAAATTTAAATATCATTTATAGACTTTCTGAGTTATGTATTATGGGAATTATTCATAAAATTGTATATATATTTAAGGATCCGCCTAGTCCTCGCCTAGGCCTCCTAGGCGCTAGGCCCCCGTCCACCGTCCGACTAGCGCCTAGCGCTTTTTTAGAATCTTGATAAGTGTACAACCAAAAATGTATACAACAACATAAATACAAAGAAACACATCTAAGATCATGAAAAATATATAAGTGTACATTAATCTTTAATCGCTCCTCGTAGGCCCTCTGCTTTCTCCACGTCGATCGCCTTCTTCACAATCAATCTCAAATCCTGTCCTTTATTTTGAAACCTCAAAAATATCTCTCGAACTCCGGCACTTGGATTGCCTTCTTCAACAAAATACTCGGCTAACTTCTTCAATAAAGGAATCACAATAGTTGGAGGTGACACAATAATGGGAATCACTACTTCTGACCAGGTTTCTTTCGCCACTTTTCTGCTTCTCATGTTTTTCTCCTTTTATTCAATCTATTATGGCTTATGTGAATTTAATGGCTTGTTACAGACATTAATGCATACCTTTTGGACATGCATCTTTTGCCTATTGTATTGTATAGTCTTCAATGGAGGAAACAGTTATGAATTTGCAATTGTCATTTATTTCGTGCTTGATGTAAATATTTGCCATCATCAAATTCACACATCTTAGTTTTCAAATTTTTTGTATTTCTGTTGATGCACGTTAGGCATGGATCACCTTGATTGGAGAAAAGTTAGATGCTACACTTGCAAAAGTTTTAAATACAATGTCATTGACAGTGGAAGAAAAAAGTTGAACGATAAATTACAGTGTCAAATTCTCTCAACAGCTTATGAGACCTGGAGATCAAATCCAAAGGTAGTTTTACCATCTTACCTTTTATTGATTTAAAAAAATAAAAAAAGCCATTAAATTGGGTAAATCTCAACCATCTAAAATTTAAAAATTGTGGATAGGATTAGTCCACACTGCCTTACTCTAATTATGTGATCTCATTTGATCTTATTCCTATATATATATATATATATATATATATTCATGTCATTATTTCAATTAGTTTTCATATTGATAGATGGTCTTGTAGATCTACATCAGCAGTGTATGCACATATGGTGGATGGATGAATAACAAGTATGACGTCCCACTACTTATAAGATTAAACGTTTATCTTTCATCCATATGAAATAGTTGACACTTGTCATTCATTCATGCACCAAGTACACCCCGTAGCATGGATAATACGTTGATGGATTCGAACGTTTTCCCAAGCTCATACACAAGTCAATAATTACAATATTTACCTAAGATGCATGGATATTGGTATTAATTCATACAATAATTGTGGTATGTTAAAATTATTACTATCCATTAACTAATTCCATTCGCCCAACTAATGAATCAAGTTCTTTCAACCAATGTGCTTATAAATTCATCCAACTTTTTTCACTTACACGTACCAAACAATAATTTACTTTATCCCCACCAATATATTAAAAAAGGAATACAATTTAAAAATTCAGAAAGAAACAACCAACAATACAATAACTTAAAGACCTAGTTTAAATGGAGGGTGTCTATTTCTAGAGAATTTTCGAATTATATTGTCATTTGCTTATTTAGCACTTATGGGTGCCCGAATATCATTCTCAAGGTCCAATAAGTTTGACTGAGATTGTGATGGAGCTTGTGGAACATCACTCCAGGATCTTTGAGCCGCAATTACCATACCCTTCATAGCTTTTGAGTAGTCACGACAGCGAATGACAAACTCAGTAGTGGAGGATTCGCCTCGTTTGAGTTTTAAAACTTCCAATTTATCTGCATCAACCTATAAATTAAAGTTAAGAGGAGATCTTGATACCGGAGATGTTGAATATATCATGAGCTGTCATCAAAGCTTTTTGGTCATACTCTTTGAGATTTGAAAGTAATTCAATAACGTTGGAATATACCACAATAGCTAATGGATTATCTTGATTCTAGAGTAAAGTAACATTTGTAACTATGTCAATACACATCTCTAAAGTAAGGCCTGAACAACAATCTTCTTCGTATATAGTGTCAAATGAATTGCTATTAGAGATGTTATGGTAAGGACGTGAAAGATTTGTGTATTCGCTCTTCTTGATTAATTTTTGTTAACCAAATAATATTTTATCGAAAATTAAATTCTTTCTCTTCTCGCTTTTTCCCATTTTATCTTTCAAGAGTCAAGACAAACTAATATTTGCTCATCTGGTCAATTTTTCCGAACAAACTTACTAAATTCAAAAGTTAAATTAAATTGGGCCATTAGAGAAAATATAAAATCTTTATTTAAATAAATTATTCCGCTTTTCAAAATTCGCAAATTGGAACCAATCAAAAAGAACAAAAAAAAGTACAAAATATATTGATGCTACTAAAATCTGCAGATCACACTAAGTTAAGGGATTCTGAAATTAGTCCAAGTCTTCGTCTCCAAAGATAGAAATCTTATGTGGTAGGAACTTGCCCATGGATTACGGGGTTATCCTGCAGAGGCCCTCCGACGCTCAAGAATAAGGAAAATCCGGACAAAAATAGCGCAAATCGAAAGTATTGAATTTTGAATACCTACAAATGAGATGGAGGGACCGACATTTTTATACTTTGGTTGATGAGTTGTGTGGGCCGCATAATAGAGGCGCTTGGGCCAGATTCGGGATGTGTGAACCGAATAATTATATTTGTGATCCAATAATGGTCAATAATATTAGATAATTAATTAAGTAATTTCAGAATTTAATAATGGGTAAAATAATTAAAGCATAAAATATTGGGAAATGTCAATTTTGTCCCCTAACTTATATTAATTAGCAAATCCCTATAAAAAGAAAATAATCTATCTGCAGAATCGAAAGACCTCTTCTTGTTGCCAAATTACACTAAATTCCAAGTAGACATTACAGAGAGGGAGGGAGAAAATTACTATAAAAAAAAAGAGAAAAACAATGACATTTTTACATTAATCACAAAGAGAAGAAAAATTCATTGTCTTCCTCTCCCATTCTCCCCATTCTACGTCTAGGTTCCTACAAAATACACAACATACTGTGGCCGAAAAGTCGTGTTTCTGATTACTTCCAGCTGTTGCTTTATCGGCTTTTCGATCTCCGTTTCTCATTCTCATCCAAAAACCCATACAAATTTCTAAAGGAGAAAAAAATTAAAAATAGTAAAGTATCTGTGAATATTTCAACGCATTCCAGTTCATTGAACCTGGACGGAATTATATCTCTAGCTATCTTCTCTGGTATTTCTCAAGTTTGGGTTTTGCTAGGTGGAGGACGTGTGTGCAACATTTTAAGAGGTGATTATATTAATTATTTTTAAGGTTTGGTCGGAAAATCTTACGTGTGAATTTATTTAATGTTGTTTTAATTAATTGTTATTTGTATATTTTGCAGTTATGGGGTTGAGAATTTTGAGATGATGAAATTGGAGAAGAAGTTGCTTTCATAGATAGACTTGCATTGACCAATTCACCACTCAACTTGCAGTGAACAAGGTTAGTGTTGATATATATTTAAAAAAAAAAAAACAAAAAAAGAACTTAAATATATTATATATGGTCGTGTTTTCGTTGAGATTTTTCATTTTTACTATTCTATTGAGATTTTTGACTTGTATTAATTTTGTGTAAAAATTGATAATTTGTTTGGTTGGAGTAATCCAAATATTGAGAATATATATAGAGTGTGTCAATTGCGCTCGGTCAAGAGAGCTGCCCGCCCGACTGTCCGAATAAGGCCAAAATGGGCATAGAATTTCCAAGCCTGGAAAGAACCCAGGCTCATGGTGCGGTGTCCAAGATAAAATGCACTACACGGACGGACCAGGTCGTGAAAAATCGGCCCGATGAATTTTAGTCGGGCCAAGATGGCTCGGTTTTACCCTTTGGTCCCGCTGCCTGGACTGGGCCTGATTGACACCTCTATATATGAGTTTAAAAATGAGTTTAATACAAATTTTTGTTTGCACGAAAATAGGTGATATAAGTAGGAGTAAAAATCGGAAATATGAATTGAAAATATGTGTTGTTTTCCGTGGAGCCTCAAACAAACGTATTTCTAATTTTACGAATAGTATAAAATCGGAAATATGAGTTGAAAATGGGAACATACAAGCCTTTAATTTTCCAGAATTCGTAGGGTCAGGTTTGGACTAGATAGAATATTTTATTGCATATTCTATGTTGATTTTTATTGTATATTTGCAATAATTACCATCTTATAAATAAATATTTATATAATAAATACATTATAATAAAACATTTAAAAGAATTTGTGTGTGCTGGCATAGACCCTCAATATGGAAAGAACACATGATGAGTTTGTGGTCAAAACAAACTCTTCGATCGTTTTAGATTATTATTTCTTATATTTTTATTATGCTTACATTAATTTATATCGTTGTATATATCAAACTTGTTTACGTATATATATATGTATCTGGTTTCTAGTTTTCGAGTTCATCTTATAAAGTCTCTGTACAAGAGTAGCTTCCGTCGGCCTAAAGTCCTAAACTAACAAATTGTTGTCACAATTTCATAGATGGGCCCACAAAGGTATGACAAGAGAATAAATGACCTTTTCCCCTTTTCAACCTTTTTTTTTTCTTCTTTTTTTTAATGAACTTTTCAAACTCTTTGAATTTGGACTTTAATAAATAATAAAAATAGATTCCTTCAAAAAAAATAGAGGTGTTAATTGATTTATAGCTCAAGTGGTATTATTTATTTTGGTAAATGTATTGATTAGGGATCGAACTCGACTAATAATGTTTTTTTGAGATTGATAAAAAAATAATACTATATATTTTATTTTATTTTTAAAAATTCTAACTGATTTCCCATCTTCTTAGACTTTATAAAAGTTGAATATCATTTTTGTAAATAGTTATTGAGTATGAAGTCGTTTCGCCTCTCAATATTATATATTAAAATATTATATATTTAATAATGTAATCTGGCATCTTCGTTTGGAAACACTAACCAGGTTTCGCTGCCAATCGTCAGCCGATTGTGTTGTGATTTGTCTAATATTTAACTTACATATATGTCGTAAACTAGGCACACTTTTAGTTTTAGACACAAAATACGTTAATATTACATCAAAATTGTCGCTAACGTATGCATATATATCGAAACGACAAGGATTATTCTTATTAATATTACAAATTTAATAATCAACAAAAATTGAAATTTGATTGTAGCTTGGTTGATTGAATAATGGTAACTCGGACTATTAACTCAAACCTCGTCCTACACTTTGAACAAATCATATGTGACAAACTCAACCAAATACTACATAGGTGAAGATTATAACTTAAGACCTCTGGTCTTAAAAATACACTCTACTTCAATAAGCTAGGGACGGAGCCAAGGGGTTGGCTAACCCCTCCTCCCCCAATTTCAATTTTTTTCTATGAATAATATAATTTTTATATATAAGATTTTTAAAAAAATTAAAATTTTGCCCCATCTAAAAAAATAAAAACACCTTTTTATCTACTAGTTAAAAAAATTCTCGCCCCCCCAACTTCCTTTTCCGGTTCCGTCCCTTTACTAGGCCCCACATGAGGGACACCCTATTCCCAATTTATTCATGAAAAAATGGCGCCTTTTGAAATTTCGCTTAACAGTTGAGAATCATGAAGAGCCAACCCCACTTATATCGGCTGAGCGTTGAGACTTGACATTGTGCTTCATCTTACACTTTATTTCTTTTTCAATATATGAGCCATTAGTTGAGGGGAATAAAAATTAATTTCCACCAATTATAGATAGCTTACTTGTCAGAAAACTACAAAAGGTAGTTGTAGACTAGTATACACTTTTAGACTTCAAACTGAGGCTGTCACTTGCTCAAATTAAGTCAACTAATCAATTCCATATTCTTTATATAATCAGACATTTTTCTAATGCTAGAGTACCATATAATCTTCAATCATTCATCATTAAAAATAAGTTTTTGTCAACATAAAACTTAGCCAACATCCAAAACTGTCCTTTTTAGGGCAAAATCTGAATGTAGTTTGAATGTGATCTAGATTCATTCCTATTCTAGGATTAATCTTGGTTCTCGTATGTTCAAAAACAGTTGACTTTAGTATCTTGGAGCTTATATAAGCTACAATATTAGTTCTCGTGAGTTGAATACGAATAGAATATCTTTGATATGCTTTCCTCTGTATACTATTTCCCGGTGATTAACTCTCTCATCATGAAATCTTCAGCATTGCCTTATTCGTTTTATTGCATTTTCCGATTATATATGTTTTTCTTACTGGTGATTGTATATTTCAGCGAAAATGAGTGGCAATCGAATTGGAGACGAAGCTGATATCACGAGTGCAGCTTCTTCGCGTCGCCATGCTGATAACTTGCCGTACGTTCACAAAGTGGGCGTGCCCCCAAAAGCAAAGCCTCTTTAATGAGTTCAAGTTTACTTTTAGAGAGACATTTTTTCACGATGATCCGCTTCGTCCTTTCAAGGACCAATCGAAATCGAGAAAATTGATGCTCGGGATTCAAGCCATTTTCCCGATTCTTGATTGGGGAGACGGTATAAACTTCGCATGTTTAAAGGTGATCTCATAGCTGGACTTACCATTGCAAGTCTCTGCATCCCACAGGTAATTCAAGAATTCCAAGAAGATAGTTTTTGTCTTGAGTTTTGTTAGTTGTTTTGGCTGTTATTAATGTTGTCTTGTGTGTTTTTTTGCCATGCAGGATATTGGATATGCAAAACTTGCAAATTTGGATCCCCAGTTTGGTCTATGTAAGCTTCATTACATCCTCATAATAGTGAGCTCTGCTTAAAGATTGTTTCAAAGCACTTAAAAAAAGTGATTGTCTGCTTTTGGCTGGAAGAAAGTAGTTTCCATTGTTTTCAAATACGAACCTGCTTTTGATTCTGCGTCTTATCCACCAGACACTCTCGCTTAAATTAATCAACTATCCAGAGGCGTAGATAGGGGCCAGGGGGCCCCTCAAGACACCCCAAATTTTTTTTGTCCCGTTTTTCGGTGGAAAAAAATTAAAAAAAAATTTATATGTGTTTTTTTAAAGAAAAAAAAATAATTGAGCTACGGGAAAAAAGGGAAAAAAATTTGGGGTTTAGGGTAGCCAACTGGCTACGCCCGCAACTATCATCATCTATTTGCAAACACAACCGACTTGATTTTCAATTGTTTTTAACTTTTGCCACATTAAATTTTAATTCTAAAAGTAGAAGTTTTTGCAGACACTTCCTACAACGTGGCCTATGTAACACTATAACGTTTTCGTCTTTGTTCTCAGGTTGGGTTTCTTGATCGACTTTCTGTCTCACGCTGCCATTGTGGGATTTATGGCAGGAGCAGCCATTACCATCAGCCTTCAACAACTAAAAGGGTTGCTTGGCGTTAAGAAATTCACCAAAAAACCGACATCGTCTCTGTTATGCGTTCGGTGTGGACTAATGTGCACCATGGGGTAAGATCGACCATTTTTTACATCGTTATGTTTCAAAAATTTGCAGGATTGCTGGCGTGGCTGCCTGCCACCTTACCGCCCAAACTGGGAACTTTTAATTTAATTCGCAGGAAAATTAAAAATCCTAATTTGGGTTGGTGACGTGGCAGCCATGTCAACAATCTGACCAATGTTTTATTTTTCTGTCAAAGTTGTCCGCATGTGCTAATTTTTTTAAATTAGAATCCTAAATTGCAAATTGTAAAAATAAAAGTCCTAAAATGCTACCATCCCAGAGTTACGGGACCAAATTTGCAATTAATCCTACTTTACTAAGCTAAACTTTTCTCTTTTTCATTTACAGTGGAACTGGGAGACTATTGTAATAGGAGTTACATTCTGTAAATCTCCTGTAAATCTATTCTTGTGTGAAATAGAATTGGTATTTTTCTCTCAAATTCATCCATTTAGTTTTATAATGATCCTGTGATACCTAACAAGTGGTATCAGAGCCTCGTCGGAGTGCTCGCCGGAAGTTGCAGAGGTCTGAAATTTCGAGTTTTACAAAGTTTGTTAAAACTCAATTTTCAGCATTCCATTGGATTCCTCTCGTCGATACGAGTCTGTACGTGTTTTCGGATCGAAAAACGGACGTCGGACGAAGCCGTACGAGCTGTCGGAATTTCGGAGAAGACAATGAACAGTAATCTCTGCATGCAAATTTCCGGTTAATTACAAATCAGTCCCTGAGTTTTATATTTTTCATTTTTTGACCCCTAAACTTTCTGGAAATTTCATTTTGATCCCAAAATTTTCTGAAATTTCATTACGGTCCCTGAACTTTCAGAAATTACAGATTGGCCCCTGAACTTCTTGATATTTCAGTTTGGTCCCTATATTTTCAGAAAATTGCAGATCAATCCCAAATTTTTCAGAAATTGAAATTTTAACCCCAGAGTGTCTATTCCACCATTTTTGACCATTCGGACGTGACGGTATACTCCGTTCGTGAGATTCAATCTCTATCTTTGTGAAGTAATTGTTGGAAGGTGAAAATGGCCACGGATGAGTCAACATCATCTTCTGGAGCTATGATTATGCTCAATGCTACCAATTACACGTTATGGAAACCCCGGATGGAAGATCTACTCAACTGTAAAGATTTGTTCGATCCCATAGAGCTAAAGGGTGTTAACCCCGATCTTCCAAGTCAACCAAAGTGGAAGAAGTCGAATAAAAAATCTATTGGTCGATCAGACAATGGATTGACCATAGTGTCTTCCACCATGTCGCACGCGAGAGACGACGATATGCCCTCGGCGAAGTTGGAGGACATGTACCAGGCCAAGACCGCTCGGAATAAGGCCCTGTTGATGAGGCACTTAGTCAACATGAAGCGAAAAATGGAACTTGATTCCGAAAGAGCATACTAGTGAGTTCGAGCTTGGTAAACCAATTATCGCCGTAGGGATGCCACTTGGAGATGAAATGCGGGCTCTCCTACTTCTCGTTCACTTCCCGATAGGCCGGGAAACACTAGTTGTTTCTCGGCAATTCGGCCCCAGTAAAGCAAACTTACCGCCTACATGGTTAAGGATGCCCTATTCAATGAGGAGGCGGAAGAAAAGACATGGGCACAGATCGGACCCATGCCCTTGTGACGGAAAATCGAGGAGACAAAGGAAGCAACAACGAAGTAGTAGAGTCAAAGGGAGAGGCAAAAGTAGGGAAGATCCACCGATGGCGTAAAAACCAACATATAAATGTCATCACTTTGTGGAATAGAGGGTCATATGAAGAAGAATCGCTATAAATGGCTAGAGGAGCAAGGTCGGAGCGGTTCCCAACCGAAGAATAAGGGTGGAGAAACGCTAGCCATCATTCCTGGACATGTAGCGCTTTGTTCAACCCATGATGAGGCATGCCTTCATATCTCAAGAGAAGATACGAGAATGGGTGGTAGATCATGCTTTGCGTCTTACCACGTAACTCCTCACTGAGGACTACTTCACAACATACAAAGTCGGTGACTTTGGAGCGGTGAAGATGGGAAATTCGATTCCTCCGGAATTGTAGGAATTGGTGATATACGAGATAAAGACAAATGTCGGGAGTACAATCACTTTGAAGGATGTCGAGGACATGTGCACGATCTTGGATGAATCTCTTTCGAGGATTGCCCCGACAAACAGGGCTATGATAATCATTTCACCAAAGCACGTGGAAGTTGTCAAGAGGCACTATGATAGTTGCTCGAGGACACATTTGTGGCACGTTGTACAAGACTCATGTGAAAAAATATGAGATAGCCTCAACATTCTTTGAGAAAGAGGCTTCTCAAAATTTGTGGCACAGAGACTCGGTCACATGAGTGAGAAAGGGTTGTCTACCCCGATAAAGAAGGAGCTTATCAATGTTGACAAGGAAGCCGCATCGATCCTTGCAATCATTGTCTATTTGGTAAGCAACAAAGAGTCTCGTTTAGTTCCTCTTTAACGAGAAGATCGTAATTGCTCGATTTGGTGCACTCGATGTTTGCGGTCCCCCGGAGGTTGAATCACTAGCGGTAACAAATACTTTTCGACATTTATCGACGATGCTTCTCGAAAGTTGTGGGTGTATTTCACAAGACAAAAGATCAGTGTTTGAATATTTCAAATTGTTTCATGTCATGGTAGAACGTGAAATGGGAAACAAGTCAAGAAGTGTCTTCGATCGAGATAATGGAGGCGAATACACTTCTAAAGCGTTCGATGCCTATTGCAAAACATATGGCATTCGACATGAGAAAACGGGCCCCACGCACCCTCAACATAACGGTGTCATTTGAAAGAATGAACAGGACAATCATGGAACGTGTTCGGAGCATGCTCGAGATGGCTAAGCCGCCAAAGCCATTCGGGGAGAAGCAATCGAGTTGCTTGCTACCCGATCAACAGAGATCACCATCGAGTACCATTGAATTTTGAAGTTCCGGAGAAACTATGGTGCAGGAAGGATCCGTCATACTCTCACTTGAGAGTATTTGGATGTTTAGCATATGCACATGTATCCAAAGAGCTCGCATGAAGTTTGATGCAAGGACCACTCCATGCCTTTTCATTGGCTATGGAGATGAAGAGTTTGGATACAAGGTTATGGGATCGAAAGGAGAAGAAGGTGATCGAAGTAGGGACATAGTGTTCCATGAAAGTAAGACAATGGAAGACATTGAAAAGCCCACAATGTCTCGAGAAGTCAAATATTGGTGCTCAAATCTCGGATGCGACACGGAACGATTCGTGAGAGACAATGCGTAGTGCGGAAGATATACCGGAAGCGAGAATATGAAGAGGTAGAAGAAGGTGTTGGCGGGGGAGCCACAACCCGCTCTACTAAATGTTCCTATACCATCGAGAAAGCCAGGATGATGGTGGATCTCCTCGATTGTTCAGGAAGTTCGTAGGTGCAACGAGGACGGATTCCATCTAGAAGATATTGAGAATCCGATTACCTTCTCACATCAAGATGGAGAACCAGAGAGTTTCCAAGAAGTAGTATCTCATAAGGACAAAGAAAAATGGCCGCAAGCAATGCGGGATGAAATGGAATCTCTGCAGAAGAATCATACTTATGAGATCGTAGAACTTAGAAAGGGGGAAGAAGGCACTAAGAAACAAATGGGTGTTCAAGTCAAGAAAGATGGTAGCGGAAAAGTGGTGAAACACAAAGCTCGCTTGGTAGTCAAGGATTCCAAAGAAAAAAGGGAATCGACTTTGATGAGATTTTTTCACCAAAGTAGTCAAGATGACATTAATTAGAGTTATTCTTGGTTTAGTAGCAAGTATGAACTTGGAGCTTGAACAAATGGATGTGAAGACAAAGATTTCTTCACGGAGATCTCAAAGAAGAGATCTACATGGAGCGAGAAGGTTTTGAGATTTTGGTGATAATCTCGTTTGCAAGCTCAAGAAGAGCTTGTATGGTCCTCAAGCGCAGCACGAGCGCAGCGGTGGTACACAAAATTTGACTCGTGTATGGTGAGTCAAGACTACAAGAACTAATGCGGATGAATGTGTTTACATTCAAAAGTTTGCGGAGATGGAAATTTCGTTGTTCTTCTACTATACGTAGAGCGATATTTTGATCGTGGGAAAAGATACAACGAAGATTAGTAGTGAAGAAAGAACTTTCAAGTCTTTTGACATGAAAGACTTAGACCTAGGCTCAACAGATTTTGGGAATGCAGATAGTTCGAGAGAAAGAACCTAGGAGGTTATGGCTATCTCGGAGAAGTATATTGACGAGTGCTCGAGAGGTTCAATATGAACAACGCCAAACCAAGTAAGCATTCCATTAGCCAATCATTTCAAGTTGAGCAAGAGTGCATGTCCTCATCCGAGGAAGAGATCGGGAAATGTCATCGATACCATATTCTTGATTGGAAGTCCGATGTATGCAATGGTGTGTACAAGACCGGATATTGCTCATGCAAAGGGGAACAATGAGTCGTTTTCTCTCTAAACCAGGAAAGGAGCATTGGGAGGCAAAGTGAAATGAATTCTCGTGTACTTGAAGGGTACATCAAAAATATGTCTTTGCTACGGGGATCCCGATCCACGGGAGGGCTATACAGAGATGCAGATATGGCGCAGAGATCCCGATAGTAGAAAATCAACTTCAGGATTTCTCTACACTTTCGCAGGGGAGCTGTTTCATGCCAGCGATCGCCAAGATCGCAGTGTGTTGCTTTATCCATAATGACAGAGTATATTCTTTGCCCATTTGGCTGGTAAAGAAATGTTGTGGCTAAAGCGTTATCTCCAAGAACTTGGAATTAAGCAAAAAGATTACAAGGTACATTGTGACGATCGAGTGCTCGACTTGAGCAAGAACTCCATGTACCATTCCCGTACAAAACATATTGACATTCGATATCATTGGATACGCGAGACGATAGAACGACAACAGCTTGAAACTCGTTAAGATCCACACAAAGGAGAATCCATCGACATGTTGTGAAGGTGGTTACACGAGAAAAGCTTGAGCTATGCGAGAGACATAAGCAGAGGATGCTTATAGGATATGGCCGGGGGAGAATTGAAGAATTCAATTTAGGTTTCGACCACATCCTCCATCTAAGCCATCCATCTTTGAAGAGTTGGTGATCAAGTTTGACAAGGAAAGTATGAAGCTTCCCAACAAGCCCACCATTGTTGAAGCTTCAACCACCTACCCCTCCCACATCCATCTATAAATAGGTGCTTCATTCTTGATTGTAATCATCCCTTGTGAGTGAATATCACAGAGTAGAGAGATCTCGAGAGTGATCAAAATCAATCCTTGAGAGATTGAGTGAGTTTTGAGAGTTTTTGTGAGTTTGTAAATCTCCTGTAAATCTATTCTTGTGTGAAATAGAATTGGTATTTTTCTCTCAAATTCATCCATTTAGTTTTATAATGATCTGTGATACCTAACACATTCTTGGCTTTTTTGAACCTTGCCAATATATTGTGAGAAGCCTAACTAATGCTTTTCCTATTTTCCCAAAAAATGATAATTATTATTTCATTTAACTTAATTAATTTTGTTGGATCGGGGAAAAAGAACAAGAAACTCTTTTGGATTCCCGCAATAGCTCCTCACGATTTCGATTATCGTTTCGACATTCTTCGTTTTTATTACCCATGCTTTGAAAAGAAAGGAGTTCAAATCGTAAGTATTCGACAATAGCTAATTTTTGGTCTAAATTGCAATTTAGTCCTCTAACTATAGAGGATTGACAATAATGGTCGTGCGAGAAATCACGATTTGAGGAAGAAAAAAAAAAACATCGATTTCAATCCTTTGTTGAAATTGAAAATTTTGCGAGAAAAATCCATGTGTCCACATTTAGACTAAATCCACTAATATAGAAATTATTTTTGCTTATATGAACATCATCCAAGTGATTTTTTTCTTTCCCGGGTTTTTGTCTCAATCATTTTGTCAACTCACTTGGAGGAAGTCCATACAAACAAAATTGATTTCCACGTCTGTTCATTTGGGCGGAAATGTGGACACATGGAATTTTTTGGGAAAATTTTCAATTTCCGTCGACCGGATGACTCAAATTGATAGCTTTCTAAAAGTTATAGGACTTTTCACCAATTGTGATTTTTGCATGACCATTTTTGTCAACCTCTCGTAGTTATAGGACTAAAATTGCAATTTAGCACTATTTTTTTTTTAGGATGAGATCTCATGTTCCACTTTCTCTCTTCCATACCCTATTCCATACACCGGATGAATGACATATGTACAATTGTGACATCATCGTGTATGTGGGGCGTATCCACGTTTGGTCAAGACTGGCTTGAGCCGGCAAAGTTCTAAAAATTCTACTTTTAGTACCTTAGTTTTTACATTATCCATAATTAGCCCCTCCCAAAATTTAATGCAAAACTCAAGTCCACCTCAAAATTTAAATTCATTTGAAAATTTGAAAATCAAGATTGAAGAACTTAAAACTAATTTTTTTTGTTATCGTGATATTGATGGTATAATTTAATATATTTTTAATCTTTAGACTATTTTTGTGATCCTTAATTTATTATTAGTACACTTACCATCTCATTAAGTTTAAATGTACTTAACTACTTGGATTGGTAAGTTATTAGAATATATCTTCTAAGTATCAAATATAAAAAAATCATATGTTTTATTAGTTAATGGTCTCACTAAATACATTTAATAGTTTTACTTATTGTGTCAATTGTGTCGTGTCATTCTTTTTGGTCTTTAACGCGTCGTATTTGACTTTAAATTTTAGGCCCAATAAAGTTATTGTGTTGTGTTCGAGTTTTAGTTTATCGTGTAACGTTGTTATTTATCGGGCCGGTACGACCAATGTGCCTCCTTGAATGTCATCATCAAATATGAAATTGAAAATATATCTGTTTTTTTTAGCTTTTTTATATTTAGTTTTTGTCAAGAAAACAAATAATATGGAAAATAGAATATGTCCATTTGATTGCTAATATAAATATAACACTATGTTTTTATGAAATAGTTTCCACTTTTTATTCAAAAATAATGTAGTCTTGTAATAATTTGTTTGCTATATATAATCATTGTTATATATATATATATATATGTATATAATTTTCTTAGTGAATTTTTTTTCTTAGCCCACCCTACTACCAATTCTGGATCCGCCACCGATCGTGTACACGTGTCATTCATCCGATGTAGCAGAATAAAAGTGGAACAGGAAATCCTAATCCTTTTTTACCACTCTCTTTTATTAAACTAGTGAAACTTAACATAGAAATTGTTTACTCTGTTTGAAGGTAAACCATATTGAGAGAGGCATAAATCCTTCATCTCTGCATCAAATCCATTTCACCGGCAGTTATCTTGGCACAGGTTTCAGAATTGGTGCTGTGGCAGGGATGATTGCACTCACTGTAAGAACAAAAACACAAAATCCTTTTTCAATATATTTCATATTAGTATTACAATTGTTATAGCTAAATTGACTTAATGTATCACAGGAAGCTGTAGCAATTGGTTGAACTTTTGCTGCCATGAAAGACTATCACTTGGACGGAAACAAGGAAATGGTGGCCTTAGGGACGATGAACGTCATCGGCTCGATGACATCTTGTTACGCCGCCACAGGTTTGTCGAAAAATAACTTTAATTCCCAGAGTGTTCATGTTGAGTCATCAAGAATCAAGGACAAATATGCGAAAGCGTACTGAATTCATAGTTGATTTCAATAACTTGGTATACGATTTTCGAAAGGGAAAATTGCAGAACTGGTCTGTATTTGTATGATGTTGCAATATTAGTCCTATAACTTTTTGAAGTTGCAAATTTAGTCCTATAATAATTTTGCCTTTCAACAAAAATAACAATTTTAATTCTATAATTTTTAGAATGTGAGAACTTTAGTCTTATATTTTTAGTTTTAGTAATTTTTATGTCCTACTAGTCAAAATAACCAATTTTGCTAAATTTGTATGTGTTTTTGTATTTCTATAATTATGAAATAATACATATTAAACTCGTATTTGGGATTTTGATCCAGATTCGTAATTCTAAAATTCTTGTCTCATTAGACAATCTATTATATAAATAATAAATAAATTCAATGCAAAAATAGATAAAACATAAGCTCTACTACCATTTTCTACTTGGTCTTTGGGATATTGAATATTTTGGCTAATAAGGGAATTTTGAGAACAAGTAAAATATTAAAATAGCCCTCTGGACCAAATTTGCATGAACTTAGAACGTATAGGATCGAATTGCGCAAATTCAAAACTTGTGGGACTAAAATTACGAAAAGAACAAAACTTACAGGAATAAAATTACAATTTCAAAAGTGATGGAACTAATATTGTAATACCCCATAATTGCATGACTAATTTTGCTTCTTTTTTCTCATTTTCGAATTAAATGGTTCTTTTTTTTTTTTTTTTGGTTTTTTGTAGTGCTTTCTGTAAAAGGAGTACACACGTTCTGTTTCTGTGTGAAACGTCGTTTGTCAACCTTTTAACAGTCAGCTTCTTTGATTTTCCACACTATTATCTCTCCCGCAGGAAAGTGACAAGGAAAATGCTAGGAATAAATTTCTTCTAATATTTGTAATTAATTACTAATGTACACGGACAAGGAAAATGTTTCTGCATGAATTAGCAGGAAAGTGACTATGTTTTGCAGAAGTCAAACAAATGTATGTTTTATGAATTGATCAGTAAACGAAAAATGATCTAATATAAGTGTTTCAGGCTCAACAGTTAGAAATATGTGTACATGTATGTATATATGTGCTGTTAAGGGACTATTTACATAGTAATATTATGTCACCTAATTTAATTTTTATGCTAACCAGGCTGCAGATCAATTTATAGCCTGTTAATATAATCTGTAGAAAAATTAAATTGTATGAGGACAACTTGTGTACTGTTTAATTTGATTAAATTTGTTTGAACATGATTTATATATAAATGTAACAAAAATTAATATGATTCTGAGTTTTCTAGGAATTTCCAATAAATTTGCTGTCCATTTGTTGAAAACCTTTTTTTCATGTCTTATTTTTTCCTATAATAAATTAAAATATTTACTTTTCGCATGTTTTAACTCCCTCTTCTTCTTTGTTTCCTGTTTTTTTTTATTTAGTTTTTCAGGTTTGCATTCTTATTGTGATTCTTTTTGCCAAATATTGTTTTTCGTTATTTGTTCGTCAGTTCTTAGGGGTGTAAACGATCCGAGCGAGCGAGCTTTAACTTGTTTGCCATATGTTCGTTTAATTTTATACATGTTCAAGCTTGGCTTGAGCTTGATTCGATTTTAAAAAAACTTGTTCGTGTTCGGCTTGATAAAAAAATTTAATGCTTGAATGTGTTTGTGAACATGTTCGTGAACGTGTTCGTTTTGAGTTCGTGTTCAATATGTTCGTGAACAATTAATAACTTTGTTCGCGAACAACAAATAAACAAAAAAATTAACTTTTTTGGGGAACGATAAACAAACAAACATTTTTCAAACTTATCGATGAAAATACATATAAATTATTGTCAAAAAATAAACACACATAAACTAAGTAACTAACCAAACAATTGGCAAGTCTGCCAAACTATATTTTAGAAATAGTGAAAAAATATGGGCCAGAGCTTATTTAATGAGAATTATCATTATTACGTATTAGGATAGGGTTTAGGGAGTATTATGTATCTTAAGGGCTTTAAGTCTTTTTAATTTTATTAAAATAAAATATTTTTAATTCTTTATTTAAAATAATCAAGCTATTAGTCGATCCCTTAACAAGTTTGTTCACGAACAAGTCTAAAAATATATTATACGAGCTTGTTCTTGAACATTTATAAACGAACATTAAACAAACTTGTTCACGAGCTTTTAGTAAACGAGTATAGAATTGTTCAAGCTCAGTTCGTTTATTACACGAGCCTCAAAATGTGTTCATTTATGCTCACTTAACTAAATAAACGAACATAAACGAACGTTATCCGAGCATATTCACGAGCTATTTCCGAACGCCTGTTCACTTACAACCCTATCGTTCTACAGCTGAAAAGCGAATATTTAAATTATAGGAGTTCAATTTAGATATCATAATTTAGCCCATGATAATAGTCAATGATGATTTTCACCTCAGTCCTCTTGATTTTTAATGGGCCTAAGCTCATAGGAATGCGAACCAATATATTGAACATAGCCCACAGTGAAGCCCAATATAAAGTCAGGTACTAGTGATGACTTATTGCAGAAAAAAATCATTGAATTTGATATAGACTTTCAATAGACGTAAGAAAAAGGTGAATTTTTAAAGATACTGAGAAATTTGGAAATGAGATTAACACATCAAAACCAATCTCTCGTAGCAAAGGTCCAAACAAGGCATCCTCAAGTTGTACCATACCACCCAATTTAGTGCATCACTATTGAATTCCACACAAGCATATGTATGTATTTGTGCGTATGTGTTGATCCAACGATGATATACTTAGTTGGGTATGTACCCACTTGGGTGACATGAAATAAATGCACATCCTCCCATTCAAAGTCTCTCATTTCAGAAGGCCACACACCATCACAATCGGCAACTAAAGTATTGTCTTCATTTTCTATTAATATAAATGAATAGCTTAATTGCAATTTTTGGTCACGTAAATATAAGAGAGTGACATATTTGGTTTTGTAAGTATCATACGTAACAATTTTGATCTCATAAATTTTGATTTTTGTGCAATTTTGTTCTTGTAAACCTAAAGGAGTGGCATATTTACTCATGTAAGTATCATATGTAGCAATTTTGGTCCTATAAATTTTAATTTTGCTGGATTTTGGTCCAAAAATTCTAATTTGTGTAATTTTAGTCTGAATGACTACTTCAACATTTCACCCTTTCTAGAAAAAAAAAATTGCGCAAAATTAGAGCTATTAAAATGGGCTAGATCCATTGACACACCCATGCTAGTACACTGCATACATATTGACAATTTAAACTGTTAAAATAGGTCAGGTATATTGGCTCGGTCACCCCACTCGGGCCCGCCTTCCAAGGCATGAGCGAAGCCACATGAAGCCAAAGTATGGTCGACTGACCGCACCGAATTTCGAAATTACTCTATTAAATTTGGGTTGGACCAAGACTGGAACCCTGGAGTGTCACTCTTAAATTTGGGTTGCACCACATCGAAAATTCAAATTTATAGAGAAAATTAAAATAAAATCTAAAAGGCCAAAAGAATTAAGATCACCGCCCAATTAAGCATTGAAGGCTCCAAACTTGATAATATTTTCAAAATAAACTTTTGGATCTAAAGTTCATTTTTCATAATTATAATAGTTTTTGGTGGTTAATTTAGCATTGACTTTTGAATAAGTCACTTCTTCAAAAAGTTTATTCAAGATAAGCCAAAACCTGGAGAGTATGAAATCGTTGAAAAGAATTGTTAAATGTATGACCTTCAAATTTGCTTTTTTATTGAAATATATTTATGTTCTGTTTTTTAAAATTTCTCGATAATTGCCCAAATCGAACGAAATTTCTTTTGACCGCCGTAAAATGGCCAAAAATCCCGGCTACGCCCATGTTCCAAGGTATGGGGTAGGTTGAGAGTTTGACGTGGTCTAAACCGGCTAGCATTACAAGAAAAATCGGTTACCTACGTAAAAATCAGTAGGTAAGTATTAAGAAAAACTGTAAAGTGTAGGTAAAATGTTGTAGGTAAAATCATTGTAGGTAAAATATTTACTACAAAGATCTAAAACTCGTTGTTAAATACCTATAGAAAATTTGTCGGTAAATAGAAAAAACGCCGGTAATTTGCCGGTCTAATATGGGAGAAAATAATATTTTTATTTTGTGGGTATTCGTAGGTAAACCTGTCAATTTAAGAACAAAATCATTTCTTCGGTAAATTTTGTTTTGGAATTTTCTTGTAGTAGTGTAGCCCGCTGGCCCACCTAAGATGCCAAAAATAAAACTAGCTTTTAGATTGAATTATAATTGGTTCCAACAATTTCTCCAGTTACATTTAAATAGTAAAGAGAACAAAGCTATTGGCTACTTCATAAGAAACTAATGGACAAAACTACAAAAGTACCATACACTTTGTTTCTGCAATGGTAAACCCAACTCCACCGCTTTTAGCTAACTTGCAATAATACCTAAAAATATAGAGGTCGCCTCAAAAGATACTAATTCGTGAAACACGATTTATATCTTCATTCTGGAGCATATGTACGAACGAATTATAAAAATATACATTTAATTTTCATGCAAATTAGGAGCTTATGAGTAATATATTTATTTTGGAGGTAAACATTTTACCGAAATATTTATTTAAAACTTCAGACTTGTATTGAAATTATTTAAAGTATTAATTGAACACCATACAATTAAAATATCAACCTTTGAATATTTATAAATAGTGATTATTAATTGATTATATCTAACCTGTATTATAATCATAAATTAAAGATGAAATTACACTAAACCTCCTGTACTATTTGCGTTTTTTACACTTTACCACATGAACTATTTTTTACTACACTTTACCATATGAACTATGTAAATTTTTACATTTTCCCCTATATTGACAGTTTTACACCTAAATTTTTTTCTTAAAATAATTAAAATAATTCATTATGATCATATCAAGCTCATCATGCTTCCTATAAAAAATTAATAATCTCTTAAAATTCATAAATGTTTTTTGGAATATAGTTGGGTGTTTCTGGTTAGTGACAAATATTTTCATCACTAATTGACTAAAATTATATTATTATTTTATTTTTAATTGGTTAGTAATGAATACTTAAGATTTGTCCCTAATGTCTAAATTTGCGATATTTTTTTTTGCAATTTTTTGCTTTTTTGTCGTGTTGGTACAAACTATTATGATGCCTATCAAAGTTGAGTGTAAAAAGCATTAGTAAAACTATGCGAGTGGAAAAAGCAACCAAGAATCGACTAAAAATATCTAGCTATATTTCGTTGAAACAAGGCATGAATTTAAGAAAATATTAATTTGATATACAATGATATGATAGGCCAAATGACCATAATGAACTGTTTTCATTATTCTAAGAAAAACAAAATTTTAGGGGCAAACTTGTCCATATAGACAAAGTCACGAAAATTTACATAGTTCATGTGCTAAATATAATAAAAAGTATGTGGTAAAGTGTAAAAACGTGAATAGTACATGGGTTTTAGTGTAATTTCCTCCAAATTAAATAATATAATAACTTACATATAAGTTTTACTTGAAGAATACGTACAAGCACTCTATATATAAAACAATGCCAAACTAAACTGTATTTTCGCTCTATTTCTATTTTTTTGACATTCGTAATTTATCCTTACATCAATAAATTCATATATTATCTATTTTTTTGAATTTCGTAACATGTAAGTGATTTTAAACCACAATTCTTAATAAAATAAAAAACTTAAAATATATTTCTCTATTAAATACTGAATATTTCCTGACTCGTATTTAATTAACTAGCTGTACGCTTTTCCCCTAATTTTCTAAGATGTTCCTTCAATATTTTCAGTCGGCCATCATATTTAGCTGTCTTTCTCGATCAACTCAACTTAATGTGGACCAATCTTGTACAAAATAGCCTTTTATCAGTTTCGCATACACTTTTGGGTCCATTGGAATTTTGAACTGATTTTCCACAATGGATACAGTAAATAAAATAAACTTGGTATTATTTTCGGCAGGTTTCGGAAAAGTCTAAAATATTGTGTGGCTATAATGTCAAACAAGTCCAAAATATCGAAGTTCATTGTGTAATAAGTGCTTTTGACATAATTATCTGGTATCGGTCTTAAGCAACTGCACGAGAGTCCAACTTCCAAATGTAACTTAATCAACTTCATCTTTTAGCTCTTACTTGAAAATTTAAGGGTGAATAACTTATAAAGCTACTTTACATATTTCAATTGCTTAATAGTTTACGTCTTCTTCAAAAAAAAAAAAAATAGTTTATGACTTTTAGTTAAGATTGTTTAAAAAAGTGTTGGCAGAAAAATTGATACGCTCTGGGAATAATAATATATTTTTTTTAATAGATGATAAAATGCCTCGTAAAATAAGGAGAATCCAAATTATTTTGTATGATCGTACATGGTGTTAATCCATGTAATAACATGTTCTTTTAATAAAAAATCTAAATATTAATTTTGTATAAAATGAAATTTCAGTATTTTTTTCTTAAAACAAGAAAAAGGTATCTCCCAAATATATAATTTTGTGAAGTGTACTAAACTAATATGCATATATTAATTTAAATAGAGGATCCTAGTTATATGATGCTGCTAAAATTTGCAGACGCTTCAAAACCGCAACCCAACAGAATACGAACAAATTGTGATGGCCCAAAGTATCTGAGGAAGCTACTTTGATGCTTAAGAAGAATGATGCTAAGAAAGTAAGAATAATACGAATGGACTAGAGCACATAGTAAACTAGTGCGCAAAAAAATCACATACCTTGTAAATGACATAGGAGGGGTATTTATAGTAGGAACTTTGGGGCCATGGACCTTGCTTATTAATGACTAATGAGTTGCGATTCGTGGGCCAATAAATAGAGAGTAATTAAGCATAAATCCAGATAATTGCATTCATGAGCAACAAATAATAAATAAGTGGGAATTAAGCATGAATTAACGAAATAAAGGATAATTAAAAGCTTAAATAACGTAACCCACATCATTATAATAAATGGACGAAATTCCATACCATATAAAGGAAATTGTATTTTTATGAATATTGGGAAAACATATAATGTGTTAAGTATTTGATGATCTGCAAAATAGCATATAATTTGTCCTTATAATTTGTAGTTATTAATAATCCTAGAATATCCCACTAGTCATTTGTAAGTCAATATACACGGACATGATGAATATGTTCCATCGACCGGCAGCTTCGAGAAAATGTGACAAAAAGACAATGTCCTTTTGACAAACATCATACGCAAAGTCGCAATCGATCTAATTTAAACTGCTCAAATTCATCATTCAATATGATCAGGCCAACGAAGTCTTATTCATGTGATGAAATTAAAAGTTTTTAAACTCAATTAATTAAGAAATACTGAATTTGAGTTTCACTTATATTTATAGTCTGTTTATTTTATTAAAAGTTAACTTATTATACATTGTTGAGTTTCGTCTATTTTATTTGTTTGATAGTCTATTTTAATTATTTGTTCAGTATACTAGAGGTCTGTTCGGTTCTTCAAAAATGAGGAATCGGAATCGAAGCCTCACAGATTCGAGTTCCAAAATTGGAAATGAAATTATTTCTTTTTCCTCTTTTGATAGTTTTTCGAATTTTTTTAAAAATTATTTATCAAATTTAATTTAGTTACAAAATTGAAAATAAATTGGACTTAATATTCATAATAATATTAAGTTTTGGACTTAATATTAATAATACACAAAAACTCTGTCGCCGGATCGCCTAACGGGTCCGATTTGTTAGACGGATCTCGATTCCGCGGATCCGCGGGCATTTCCATATTATTAGTAATGGTTTTGTAGTAGTTTTCGAAACACCAGATTATTAATTCTTCCAAACGATTAGCAGCTTCTTCTAAAATGTAATAGTAGTTTCCTAAAGAGTTTTTTAGTATTTCTCCGAATATACTCCCGAAATGTATTAGCAATCCTCGAAAAAGTATTAGTAGTTCTCGAAAAAATATCGTAGTTCCTTGAAATAAATTAAATTTTTCTCCCGAAATGTATTAATAGTCTTTAAAAACTATTAGTCGCCCTTCTAAAAAGTATTAGCGTTCTTCTGAAATATATTAGTAGTTCCCGAAAAGTTTTAGTATTTCTCATGAATATACTCCCGAAATGTATTAGTTGTCCATTGGAGTATTAGTAGTTTTCTCGAAAAAGTATTAGTAATTTCATAGAGAATATTTTAGCGTCTGCTCCCGCAACATAATAGTTTTTCTTATAAAAATGTATTAGTATTTCTCCATAAAAGTATTAGCCGATACTAATACTTGTATTATTTATTGTTTTTCTTCAAATACTCTAGATCTCATTCGCATCACCTTAAAAAAAAAAAAAAAAAACAGAGCAAATCTATAACCATGGATTTCTTTGATTCTTTTTGTCTTTTACTCTCTATCCTCTCTTTATGAGCTTCTTCTCTTATAACCTTCTCTTTCTCCAACTTTCATTTACATTTAATGATTATATTAGTAAATAAATGTACAACCAACTTTGAGGTACCAACGGCGGCAAAAGGAAAGTTGATTACAAATACCAACCCTTCATTGCGAGTTCAAAGACCTCGCCCTCCAAGCGTCGCATCGCCGATCCCGTCGACCAAATCCCATCATCAATTGCACCGACAAGAATGCCGCTTTGATGGCCACAGATTTCGTGGTCGTCTCCGCGGCCCGGAATCCATGAGGTCGTTCCGCCGAGATGCATGTAGATTTTGTAAGTCCAAACGGCTACGATAATCTCAGAGGGGGTGAATAGATTATCTCCATCTTTTCAATTTTACCCTCTTTTTCGAATCGAATGCTCAAAGACAATAATAAAGGTGCGGAATGTAAACAACACACGCCGATTTATAGAGGTTCAACCCACCTAGTGGCCTAATCCTCTACCACCCCAAGATATCCGGGATGGATTTCAAAAAGAAAAGAATTTTATTAATTACCAAAATTAATACAAACTCAACTTACAACACCTTGAAGAGCACCACACTCTTCTTCAACACCACCTTTGGAGATTACCACAATCTCCCTTTGAAGATTACCACAATCTTCAACGGCACCATGTGAAGATTACCACAATCTTCAACTCAAGAGCACCACACTCTTCAACACCTCGACAAGAAGATTACCACAATCTTCTTACACCTAACACCTAGATCACCCAAGTGTATTCTTACCACAAGAACACTCACAAGGATATCTTGTATTGAATGATAACCCAAAAATTCAAGATTATAACTCGATAATGAATTATACAATTGAGTGCATGTGTAATCAAGAATAGCCTAGACCTCAAGGATGTGAAAGTGATAAGCTAGACAAATTACAACAAGAATAATGACAATAGAAGATCAGAGTGTTTGCTTGAGTATATCTTTTTGTGTTGTGTTGTTCTCTCTTGTTGTTGTGTTTCAAATCATCCTCTATTTATAGGAGATGATTGATCATTGATAGCTCATCTTGGGAACCGATTTCTACAAAACAAATTGCAATTAAAATCAATATTATAGTCTGTTAGAAATCAATCCCACAATTTAAGGAAAAGTTGTCTCACGCGACAACGGTTAGAAATTTTGTTGTCAAACTTGAGGCGACCGGTCACAAGACAAATAAGATTAGAAAGGAACGCAACAAAATTTACACGGTGACCTGGTCGGGGGTCGACGTCGCTCTAGGGGTGCGACCGTCGCCGCCCACCATGGTGACCGGTCACCCCGACTCGATTTTGTGAGTTTCAAGTTTCGCTTTCACGAAACTTGTTCCTGTGTACTGTCGCTCTTTGGTCGACCAAATGGCCGACTCTCCTAAATGACAAAGTTGTCCGATTTTTGTTGAAAATAAACCTCAATAAATACTCCGAAAAATTCGTAAAAATATTTTAAACCGATCGGAAGTATTTAGGACAATATTAGAAATATAGTTTTGATGAAATAACATATTAATACAAAAAGTGTTTGTCCGATATAAAATTCAAGAAATACCCGATAAATAGTAAAAACATTTTAAATCAATCGAAAGTATTAGACAACATTTAGAAACATAGTTTCAATGTAAAAACCCATTGACACAAAAATCATTAAATGTGTTGTCCAATTTTGTCGAAAATAAACTTGAAGAAATACTCGAAAAATATTAAAACCATTTTAAATCATTTAGGAGTATTTGGACAATCTTTAAAACCATTGTTTTGGAATAAAAACAAAATCATGATAAAACCATTTATCAAACAATCTCCCTTTTTTGATGATTACAAACCAAAACAATTTTAACGAGGTCAATTTTGAAAAAAAAACAATTTTACCTTAATAAGAGCTATCATTGTGAGCGACAACATTCCACGCAATATAAACACAAGGATGGGAGTAGAGATATTCAAACATATATAGCAAAAGCTCCCTCTATCAATACGCACAACAAGAGTAATGTAAAAGCAATCAACCACAAGCTAAAAGCTTAGCTTTTTGATCGACAAGGTATTTTGCATGTATTTTGGGCTTAATATTGGCTAGAATGTGGGGATATGCATGCGTTATATGAGTAAATTGGGTAGTATTCTTGTATTGTGGAATCGATTACGCTTTGCTCGTTTTGTAGGAATTTATCTATATTTGTGGCATAGTGGCAACAATTCGAGCATTGCAACCGCCAATACTTGACACAAGTGACGAAGTTTGGAGTCGAGTCGAGAAGAAGTTGGACGAACCAGGGTGAGAAATGGAAGAAAATAGTCTATGGGCATATTGTTCCGGTGAGCACGGGCGGGCGTGCTCTCTGAAGACGGACCCGTGCTCAACCCAAACAGATGACTCAAGCGCGCTTGGGGCACGGCGGCCGTGCCATATTGGCACGCCGTGCTCCTCTCAAGAAAGATTAAAAATTGTTCGGCACCCAAAGACGGCCAAGGCAAAAGCGGCACGGCCGTGCGGTTCGGGGAAAAACAGAGTTTATCCAATTTCAACTAGGTTTTGACCCGAACGAAGTACAAATAGACCTGGCGCCACAAACGAGGACACGCTGATTTTTACCCTAGAAACCAGAGAAAGAGGTTTCCATCGGAAACTTCGAGAGATTGATCAAGACCGCAACCACACCTTCGAGGATTGAAGATAGATCGAGAGATCGATCGTCATCCCCGAGTCACTCATTCCATCGTATCGTATTTCAATTAGTTAGATTTTGATTATGGATAATTTGTCTATGAATTGTTTATTTTCAATGTCTGGCTAAAACTCTTGTGATTCCGGGTTTGGGAGTAGATTAATAAACACTTTTATGTGATGATTAAGGATAATTGAAGTTAATGCTTTCTTCTTCTATTCAAGTACTATGCTTTAATTCTTGTTTTATCAAAAGGCCTTTGATCTAAACTTGTTTGATGTATTGATCCATAATTCTAACCGATGAGTTTCAATACTAGATCTTGAGTACTTGACACAAATAGATTGCATGATTGAGAAGTCCGTGAATATTTGTGAGATCTTTTAATCTTTTGAACTTTTGGGAGTTGGATATCTCATGTTGAGTAGAGATGCTAACATATATATTCCAATCAACGCTTTTACATACATCCTCGAGAGAGAGGGTAAATTACTTTGGTGATTGGTCTATAGAGAGGAATATGTTTAACCTTGGTTTGCTTAACCCGAGCATAAAAGTGGGATATTAATTGAAACCATAACCCAGGAATCCATCCATTCATACTTGATCTTTTAATCACTCTTTACTTTGTTATTTTAGGATTAATTTCTCGCTTTAGTAGTAATAAAACCAAACCTTCAAATTTCAATAGTTTAGATAAAAATAGGACTATTATAATCCAATACTTAGTACATTAATTTATTAATCCTGTGGATTCGACCTTGCAAACCCTATTCTATAAACCGATCCGTACACTTGCGGTGAAGCTATAAAAATAGGCGAACAAGTTTTGGCGCCGTTGTCGGGATTAATTAAATTTTTAGTACTAATATTGCGATAAAATAGAACTATTCTTAATCTAGACGTTTCTTTCTTTTCTTTTTAATTTGTTCGATTTTACTTCTATTGTGGTTAACTTGTTTTCTTTAGTTGGTTCGGGTAGTGCATGACCACTCGCTCAAAGCAAGGAGAATTAGCATCGTTCATACCGGAGGTTGAAGCTTTTGCTAGGCAAAAATACACTACTAAACGGGCGAGAAAGACAACAGACCAAACCATGGCAGGAGTTGAAGACAACAAAGCAGAGGCAATAAGGGGGGTAACAATCAGGCCAACAGGGGTCAATGTTGAGTTACCAATACCGAGGTTCCAGGTGGCTCCCGGAAGCCCAACAAAGAGGCAATACGCGATTACTTTCGCCCAATCAATCACAACTATGGTGGCATTGCCAATGTCCCGATCAATGCGAATAATTTTGAGCTAAAGCCGCCTCCGATCTCGATGGTACAAAGCAGAACCGGTTTGGGGGCTTCCCGCCTCGAAGATCCAACTCTCATCTTGCGAATTTCATACAAATCGCAATACTATCAAGATGAATGGGGTGACCGATGATGCTATACGTCTTCGCCTATTCCCTTTCTCTTTAAGGGATAAGGCTAGAATCGCAGCACCCTAACTCGGGAGTGTGAACAACCGGGATGAGCTATGTCGAGGTTTCTGTTTAAATACTTCCCACCAAGTAAGACACTACTGACTTAAAAGCGAGATCACTCGTTCGAGCACTTGACTCGAGCCTTTGTACGAGGCCGGGAAAGATTCCGGATTTGTTGAGGAGATGCCCGCAAAGACGGATTTCCGAGGATCAACAAGCTATGTTTCTTTTACAATGGGTTGATAGGCGGAACTAGATCGCTCGTGGATGCCGCAGCAGGGCGCGCTTCTCGAGTTTCGTAAGATGCATTCAACTTATTGGAAGAGATGGCCATGAATAGCTATCAGTGGCCCTCCGAAAGAACTAATGTGAAAAGGGTGGCCGAAGTGTCTGATTCTGACCCAATCAAGGAGTTGACAGCCCAGATGGCCGTACTGACAAATCAACTAAGTGCCTTGACAAAGGCCAACGAGGGAAACGCTGGTACAAGTAATGGTGGAGTTCCTCTAGATCTGATAGAGGAAGCAAATTACGTGAATAACCGGAACTTCAACAATTTTGGAACAATCAAAATCCCACTCATTATCATCCGGGCCTGCGGAACCACGAAAACTTCTCCTACGCGAACACAAAGAACGTGATGCAACCACCACCAGGGTTTAATGTGACTAATGGGGTTATTACTGCAGATCCTAAACCAACCATGGAGGACATGTTCACCTCGTTTATGAATGAGACGAGGAACAGGTTCACCAAGGATGAGGCAAAGATGGATAAAATCGAAAACCATGTCACCCAATTGGGGTCACAGATGAAGAATCTTGAGACCCAAATTGGTCAAATAGCTACGATTATTGGTGGGCAAAGATCAAAAAGGCGATTCCGAGCAACACCGAGGTAAACCCAAAGGAAGGAAGTGTAAAGCCATTCGCCGAGGAGTGGAACGGAATACGAGGGCCAAAAATACCGTAAAATTCCAAGAATCGCAGGACGGCACGGACGTGCGGCGCCTTCTCAAACGACAATCGATGCACGGGTGATGCGGAAACCGAGGCAAATGGCGAGGTTGAGGCAAGGAAGAAGGCGAGGAACATCGTCTTTGAACAAAAATGGGCCGAGAAGCTTAAATCCTCCTCTAACCCCGATATTTCTAAATTTAATGTTCCCCTTCCTTTTTTCCCCAACGTTTTCAAAAGAAAAGGTTAGACGACAATTTGCTAAGTTTTTAGATATTTTTAAGAAATCGCATATTAACATTCCTTTTGCGGATGCATTGGAGCAGATGCCCAATTACGCTAAGTTCTTGAAGGATGTTATGTCAAAGAAAAGGAAGATGACTAGTTTCGAGACAAATAATGGACAGAGGAGTGCGGTGCAATAATCCAAAGGAAACTACCACGAAGTTGAAAGATCCGGAGTTTCACTATCCTTGTGCTATTGGTGATGTTTTCTTTAAGAAAGCACTTTGTGACTTAGGAGCGAGTATTAACTTAATGCCCTTGTCTATTTTCAGGCAACTTCGATTGGGAGAGGTGAAGCCATCTACGGTCACCTTACAACTCGCAGACCGATCACTCATGTATCCAAAGGGAATCATCGGGATGTACTTGTCAAACTTGATAAATTCATATTCCCCGTGGATTTCTTAGTCTTGGACATGGAGGAAGATAAAGACGTTCCTCGATACTTGGGCATCCATTCCTAGCGGCGGGGAAGGCCTTAATAGATGTGCAAAAAGGAGAGCTCACGTTACGGGTTAATGATGAGCATGTTCTATTTACGATATATAAGGCACTTCAATTTCATGATGGTGTGGAGACTTGTAAATTCATAGGCGTAGTTGAATCCTCGTATTGATGAGTATGCGGATCATACATTGTTTCGGGATACTTTGAGTTTGGTTTGACACATTCGTGTTCAACATCGAACTTGACTATTGATATTGATAACCAAGACTTGTATGATTGTGTTTGTGCTTTGGATAATACGCGGGACCTACCGAGGAGCGCAAGAGGCACACACACGCCGAAAAACGCACGGAATCAGTTCTACAGGGGACGCACGACCCGTGCCCTTGAGCACGCCTGTGTCGTGCATATGGCCGATTTAAAAAATTGAAGAAAACGAGCGACAGACGCCCGTGCCTAAAGTCGAAGGAAATCTTGAAGGAGCCGAGGATGGCACGACCCATGCTCATCAAGACGGCAACCCGTGCTCCCATCCGAAGAGGCCAAATCGAACCTTAACTCAAACCCTTGCCCGAGCATCTCAAATATGCATTCCTTGGAGCGAATAACACGAGTCCGTAATCGTATCATCGCTTTTAACTTCAGTTCAACTCGATAAATTGCTTAGGTGTTACGAAAACATAAGTCGGCGATAGGTTGGTCAATTTCTAGTTTAAAAGGCATTAGTCCATCGATTGTGATGCATAAAATTAGAATGGAAGATGTCTACAAACCTTCGTGCAAAATCAAAGAAGATTAAACCCTATAATGCAAGAAGTCGTTAGAAAAGAAGTTTTAAAATGGTTAGATCTTTGGAATTATTTATGCTATTTCGATAGCTCTTGGGTAAGTCCGGACAAGTGGTGCCAAAGAAAGGGGGACGACGGTAGTAAGAAACGAGAGTGATGAGCTTATAGCGACTAGTAGTAATCGGATGGAGAATTTGTATTGATTATAGGAAGTTGAATGATGCTACTCGCAAAGATCACTTTCCACTCCCCTTTATTGATATGATGTTTGATCGTTTGGCGGGATATGATTATTATTGTTTTCTCGATGGTTATTAGGGTATAATCGATCATGATTGCCCGGAAGACCAAGAGAAGACGACCTTTACATGCCCCTATGGTACCTTTGCATTTCGCAGATGCCATTCGACTTTGTAACGCACCCGCTACTTTTCAAAGATGCATGATGGCTATATTCCATGATTTCATTGAGAAAATAATGGAGGTTTTCATGGATGATTTTTCCGTGTTTGGAGATTCATGTGATCATTGCTTGGATAACCTTTCTCTAGTTTTGCAGAGATGCGAGGAGACTAACCTTGTTTTAAATTGGGAAAAGTGCCACTTCATGGTACGAGATGGCATTGTATTAGGCCACCGAGTCTCTTTCGCAGGTTTGGAAGTTGATAGAGCGAAGGTTGTGGCAATAGAGAAACTCCCACCTCCAACAAACGAAAAAGCCATTCAAGTTTCTTGGGGCACGCCCGGATCCCTGAAGGTTTATCCGTGACTTTTCTAAAATCACTAAACCTTTAAGTTAGTTATTAGAAAAAGATATCGCTTTCAATTTTTCCGATGATTGTTTGCGGGCGTTTGAAATTCTCGAAGAAGGCTTTGGTGACAAAGACCGATTCTAGTAGTTCCGGATTGAGTCACCCTTCAAACTAATGTGTGATGCCCGACTTTGTAGTTGGAGCCTGTTTTGGGTCGAAAAGAGACAAGATGTTGAGCCATCTACTATGCGCGCGAGAACTTTAGATAGTGCCCAAAGCAAAACTACACCACCACCGGAAGGAGATGTGGCTATCGTGTTTGCATTCGACAAGTTTCGCTCTTACTTGATTGGCACTAAGACGATAGTCCACACCGACCACGTGGCAATTAAATATCTATTTGATAAAAGGATGCCAAACCGAGGCGATTCGGTGGATCCTCTTGCTACAAGAATTCGATGTGGAGATTCGGGATAGAAAGGGTCGAGAATGTAGTAGCCGATCACTTGTCCAGACTAGAATACAAGAAGGAGGAGAAAGAAATCACGGAGGCAATTAAGGAGGAATTCCTCGATGAGCGACTTCGATGCTACAAGCTAAATTCCTATGGTATGCCGATTTTGTTAATTATTTGGTTGCGGGGGTTTTGCCTCCGGATTTATCATCCTATCAAAAGAAGAAGTTCCTCCATGATGTCAAGTTTTACATGTGGGGACGATCCCTGCTCTTTAAGAGGTGCGCCGACACTATAATTCGACGATGTGTACCTCGAGAAGAGTGGGAGGGAGTTCTACAAAGGCCAGTGCCATTCTTCACCTTCCGGAGGACATTTTGTCGCGCAAGACGGCGGCTAAGGTATTACAAAGTGGATTATCTTGGCCTACATTATCTAACGATTGCTATCTATTCGTACAAAGTTGTGATAGGTGCCGGCGTGATAGGTACATGAGATGCCAATGACCAATGTGATGGAAGTTGAACTCTTTGATGTGTGGGGGATCGACTTCATGGGCCCCTTCCCATCTTCGTCGGGCTATCAATACATTCTACTTGCAGTGGAATACGTATCTCGATGGGTTGAAGCTATTCCGGCTCAGACCAATGATGCGCGAGTAGTGCTCAAATTCTCGACGAAAAATATATTCACTCGGTTTGGAACCCCGAGAGCTTTGATTAGCGGCGGGGGTCACACTTTGTGAATAAATTAATGAGCACTCTAAGCTGCGAGAAGACGGGGTTAAGCACAAGGTGGCATTAGCATACCATCCGCAAGCAAACGGAAAGAGGTAGCCAATCGTGAGATTAAGCGATTTTAGAGAAAACAAGTGAACATAAATCGCAAAGATTGGGCCATGAAGCTAGATGACGACTATGGGCATATCGGATCGCATACAAGACACCCTTGGGCACATCATCAGTATCGTTAGTCTTCGGGAAATCGTGTCACTTGCCCGTCGAATTAGAGCATAAGGCGTTTTGGGTCAGTAAAGAAGTTGAATTTTGACTTCAAGAAGCGGGGAAAAGAGGCTCTTGCACCTAAATGAGATGGAGGAATTAGGGATGAAGCCTATGAAAATTCCCGGATTTACAAGGAGCGAACCAAACGATGGCACGATCGAATGATAAAGAAGGGGAGTTTTTCTTGGGTGAACAAGTCCTTTTGTTTAACTCGCGTCTTAAACTCTTTCCGGAAAGTTTAAGTCAGATGGTCGTGGGCCGTTTGTGATAAAGAAAGTGTTAAATCCTCGGGAATAGTGGAGCTATTGAGCCGAGATGGGGAGACATTCATGGTGAATGGCCGGAGAATCAAGCATTACTTGAGCCGGAGCAAAAGAGAGAGGTGACACGCCTCACATTGCTAGAGCCGTAATCAACTAAACAGGCGTCAAGCTATGGCGTTAAATTTAGCGCTTGTTGGGAGACAACCCAATGGTTTTGTTGTTTTATTTCTTCCCATGTTTCTTAATTTGTTTCCTTTCCCTTTTCTAAGTTAGGATTTAATTGCTTTCATAGTTAAAAAAAAATTTCGAACACAAGGTTCGGACCTCAAAGACGGCAACCCGTGCCATATGGCACGGCCCGTGCCCTTTCATCGGGGTTCAAAAGTTCGCCCCCAGCTCAGGCCACCCGTGCTTTGTTTGGCATGGCCCGTGCGCCCAGATTTTGGGGATCAATCCTTCGGCCCCAAGCACGGCGGCCCGTGCCGAAGAGCACGCCCGTGCTCATACTGCTTGAGGCTTATATCGGACGGGCAGGGGCTGATTTTCTCGCACAATTTCTCCCTCTCTCTCGCAAAGACACAAGAGACACTCCTCCAATTTTTTTCAAAAATTTCTTCTAAATATCATCACTACTCACCTCCCACACTACTCTAAACACGAATTACACGTGTGAAATTGCTTGGAAGCAAGGATTTGGGGTAGATAGCACCTAGGGTTTCAAAAAAATCCAACTCTCTTCTAATTCTCGAAATTTAAGGTATGAATTGAAATTTTTATGTCAAATTTCTTGAGAGTTATGGACTAGGGTTGATATATAATGCTTGTGTGATACTTTAGCCATGTTTTTAATTGGAATTTTCTAAGGGGCTTTTTATCGAACACCTTGTGGGTTGTTGAATTGTGATGAATTTAGTTGATTGCTTGATGGATTATACTTGTGTTAGATTGTTTAGGAAGTTAGGGGCTAGGATTCTCGGCAATTATATTGGTATGTGAATTGAACGATTGATTATGGATCGAATTGTTGAAGATGAGCTACTATACTTCTAGTGAAATTGTTGTATTAATTCATTGTTTGTTTTTACTTGGCAAGTATGGGTTCTCACGATTGTTTCGCCAGGTACTAAATTGAAGCATGGCTGAACCACGACCGAACCGAGGAAGACGAGGTTGGGGAGCCGCGGCCGCTCGAGCGCCACCACACCCGGACAGCCCCGAGGCTTACGGGCTCACTATTGATGAGAATGAAATACTGGATAAATGGAACCGGCTCATCCATCGTTCATTCGCACCTACACGCTATACCGACGATGAATGTACCCGAGCTCGGGATACACGAGGAGGTGTGGCAAATGTTTGATCGAGTTGGATGGACCGCATTTATGCAAGGGCGGTGGCCAACCTACAAGACACTCGCACTAGAGTTCTTAAGCACTGTTCAGGTCACGGCAACACGACCACGGAATGAGCCTCGGGAAATCCAGTTCAAGTTGGGCAACGAATGGAGAACCATCACTATTGCGAACTTAATCAAATTTTGGGGTACCATCGGACGCCCCATAACGAACGGCTGCAAATTACGACTCGCGTGCTTTTTGGCGATTGTTGACCTGAAACTCCCGACACAGGGCTCATGCAATACGCAAAGACGCTCCTCCAAGGCCTCCTCACTCCGCAATCCCATATTCGATACATTCAAAAAGTAACGGCCCATTCTCGTGTTCGCCCGGTACAACAATGGGGTATGCAAGCGAGAGAGCTATACCTACTTTGGTGTATGCTCAATCGCACCCCCTTATAACATGGCGGCATACTTTGTGGAACACGCCGTCGTCTACGACAACAGCTTGACATGACGCGGGAAAATACTAATTGGGGAATGATAACCCCAATCGCACAACATTTTGGGGTTGACATAAGCCGCATGGAACCATTAGCGGCGCAGCCGAAGCATTAACATGAGCGCCCTTCTCACCATGAAGATCATCAGTAATGAGGAGAATATCCTATGTTTTCAACAAAAAGTCGGGTCTTCGTTTCCCTTCCTAACCCACACTCACAGCAGTAATTGATAACCAAATCAACTGGCTTATGTACTCCGAGGAGCATATCAGAGCCATGCAGGGTTTGGCGGCGCGAAAGAGGCGAAGGATAGCCGGGTTGCCCGATGAAGAAGACTTGGTCATGGAGGCACGGGGAGTATGATAGACAGGAGAGGGGTTTGAGCAAGGCTTCCAACATGGAAGCTTGATCGAGCGGCCCGGGGACCGCCCTGATATTCCAGAGCTCTCGCCAAGGCGGAGCGTGGGGGCGATATGATCATGACGGGTTCGTGCATTTGAGGAAAGCTTGCATGACAAAGAGGAGTGATTTTCGTGCTTACCAAGAAGTCCAAGATCAAAGGTACCATATGCGAGCTTGTGGAACCAAGCACACGAGCAAATGAGTCGGAGATATTGCAGGGCGATTACTACGGATCGAGAATTGGCATATCTCCAAGGGTCACTACCCGCCGCCACCCCCATGATGATCCGGTGCTTTCCACACTTTTCATTGAAATTCTACCTTCTCTTGCATGAGCTATAATTTCATTCAAGTTTGGGGGAGAGGTAGTATATTTTTTGACGGGTGTGGCGTTTGCATTCATTTAGTTGCATGTAGAGCATATAGGTTGCATTGCATTAGATGTTTATCATTTAATTTTTTTTTTATGATTTTAGCATGTTTATCGCTTTAGCACGTTTATCGCTTTCCTAGTGATTAGGGAGTGAGTTGACCGCTATTTTGTGTTTGTTGTGTTTTGATTGAGATTTTGATCTTGGGAACATTTGCGGATTAGTTCGTGTTGTTTTGAACTGGATGTTGAGGGTGAATTGATCGGGTTGAGAATAATTAATATGGAGCATGTGCTTATTGGGATCATGGTTAAAATGCTTTGAATTATGCACTTACAAGCCTGTGAGCTTTTGAGCCTTTACTGCTTTCATCATATGCAGTCTTGTTTGCAATTGAGTGTGTCATTCATGTTGATTTAAATTCTAGAACTTGCTCTGGTATCTCCGTCAAAGCCACATGTTGTGTGCATTCATGAAAATGATTTTAGGCCATTTTTGTTAAGCCTTCAAGCCTTTTAGCCTACCTTATGATATTTGATGTCCCTAGTTAGCCAACTTGAGCCTATTGCCTGATTTTTTGATAGCCACATTTCAAGCCTTAGAACTTAAATTGATATATCTGTTATCCTAAACTTAAGCGTATAGCATTGAGTAAAGGATAGAATAAATGATTGAATGAAGGGATATCGAGAAGTTAGAAACTAGTTTGTATGATAGGTGATTGGGAATAAAAGAAGAAAAGGAAAAAATGGAGGATACTCACAAAACAGTCGGGAAAAAAAAACGTGACTGAAAAAAGTGAGTCGGCATGTACTAGAAATAAGGCTGGAAATTGTGATGTAAGGCGAAAGAGATTGATGTGTATGAAAAAGAAAGGAGAAATAGAGAGGTGATAAGATATAAGGCGATTGGGAGTACATAGTTGGTTGGTATTAAACTAACTGTTAGAGAAAAACGATGTGCTTACTAATCTATACGCTTAAGTTGAGTCACTTTATCCATATTTCCCTACCTTAACCAAAGAGCCTTCATTACAACCATAAACAAAGTCCTTTCTGATTTGTGAATTGCATACAAACGAGTGGCGGAGATGTGAGACGATTTGCAAGCATATGGTAATTTTTCAACATTGATATGATTTGAGCGAATACACGTCCCTTATTATTCTAGTGAGTAGAGTATACACTTTATCCCCGAGAGGCGTGATTTAAAGTGTTTTACCATAATTTTAATAGACTTGTGCTCGTGTTAGCTATTTGAAACTTGGTTAGTTTATGCTTGATGTCTATGGATAGATGACATGAATTGTGATGCGGTGTTCTTGAGTTGCTCTTCTTTACCCCATTTGTGTTGTCTTGTTTATAAAGTGTTGACCGGATTTCACAGCAGTTTAAGTTGGGGGTTTGATTCGTGGTATTTTGCATGTATTTTGGGCTTAATATTGGCTAGAATGTGGGGATATGCATGCGTTATATGAGTAAATTGGGTAGTATTCTTGTTTTGTGGAATTGGATTACGCTTTGCTCGTTTTGTAGGAATTTATCTATATTTGTGGCATAGTGGCAACAATTCGAGTATTGCAACCGCCAATACTTGACACAAGTGACGAAGTTTGGAGTCGAGTCGAGAAGAAGTTTGACGAACCGGGCGAGAAACGGAAGAAAATAGTCTATGGGCATATTGTTCCAGGTGAGCACGGGCGGGGCATGCTCTTCTAAAGACACGGCCCGTGCTCAACCCAAACAGATGACTCAAGCGCGGCCTAGAGGCACGGGCAGCCCGTGCCATATTGGCACGCCGTGCTCATCTCGAAGAAAGATTACAAATTGTTCGGCACCCAAAGACGGCCGGGCGTGCCAAAGACACGGCCGTGCCGTCTGTCGGGAAAAACAGAGTTTATCCAATTTCAACTAGGTTTCGACCCAAACGAAGTACAAATAGACCTGGGGCGGCCACAAACGAGGACACGCTGATTTTTACCCTAGAAACCAGAGAAAAGAGCAGTTTTCTATCGGAAACTTCGGGAGATTGATCAAGACCGCAACCACACCTTCGAGGATTGAAGATCGAGAGATCGTCGTCATCCCCGAGTCACTCATTCCATCGTATCGTATTTCAATTAGTTAGATTTTGATTATGGATAATTTGTCTATGAATTGTTTATTTTCAATGTCTGGCTAAAACTCTTGTGATTCCCGGGTTTGGGAGTAGATTAATAAACACTTTTATGTGATGATTAAGGATAATTGAAGTTAATGCTTTCTTCTTCTATTCAAGTACTTTGCTTTAATTCTTGTTTTATCAAAAGGCCTTTGATCTAAACTTGTTTGATGTATTGATCCATAATTCTAACCGATGAGTTTCAATACTAGATCTTGAGTACTTGACACAAATAGATTGCATGATTGAGAAGTCTGTGAATATTTGTGAGATCTTTTAATCTTTTGAACTTTTGGGAGTTGGATATCTCATGTTGAGTAGAGATGCTAACATAGATATTCCAATCAACGCTTTTACATACATCTCGAGAGAGAGGGTAAATTACTTTGGTGATTGGTCTATAGAGAAGAATATGTTTAACCTTGGTTTGCTTAACCTGAGCATAAAAGTGGGATATTAATTGAAACCATAACCCAGGAATCCATCCATTCATACTTGATCTTTTAATCACTCTTTACTTTGTTATTTTAGGATTAATTTCTGCTTTAGTAGTAATAAAACCAAACCTTCAAATTTCAATAGTTTAGATAAAAATAGGACTATTATAATCCAATACTTAGTACATTAATTTATTAATCCCTGTGGATTCGACCTTTCAAACCCTATTCTATAAATTGATCCGTACACTTGCGGTGAAGCTATAAAAATAGCGAACACTTTTACATATTGATCTTAAGTACAAGAGCTTGTAAGCTCTTATAAGCTCCCCTGTCAACAAAACATTATTAGACAAGTGTATAAGTCCATCATACAACAATTGGACTAAGTATAATGCACAACTTATGACTTTAGGAAGCCATAGCTTATAGCTTCTTTTGTTTAGCTTAACTTAGCTTTTATGAGCTAATGAGCTTATAACCTGTTTCTCCCCTTTGGAATCATCAAAAAGAATGTTAGCACGATAAATACATCATATATTCATATCAAAGTGCGCAAGTAAACCGATGTATCGAGCTATTTGAACATTGAAGCTTTTAAACCAAATAGGAGGGAAGAGTCGAATCATACGACTTGTAGAAGTTTATGAAAGATCATTTGATAAGCAAAACATGATCTCTATAAATATATAAGACTTTAAATCGAGAGAATCATGTAGGTGATGAAGTTTTCATTGAAACGTTTTATCGAACACTTGGCGGACGTCAAAAATAGAAAAAGATATATATAGCCCTTGTAAATGAAATCAAGCCAAGTTTTTTTTTTATCACCAAATGCAATTTAATAAATATCATTTATCAACAATCAATAAGCTCATCACAAACATATATAATTTACATCAAGAAATAGACATTTAAACCAAGTTCTCAAGGGTTCAACCCAATTGAGCTAAAGAGAGTGAAATTCTTACCATTCGATCGGTAAAGACGAGCAATGGTGATGATAATCGAGCTAGACAATCCCCAAAATATATAATTTATGCACCAAAACACATTTGAAGTGAGTTGTGTGTGAAAATGACAAAGGGGACGAAAATAGAGTTAAAAGGCCAAAATGCCAGTGCGGAAACAGAAAGCATTTTATTTGAAAAATCAAAGCAGGGCGACCGGTTGGGGTTGGCGACCGTTCGGAGGGTAGGGCGGCCGTCGGCCTCGCCTTCTTCAGCCCCTTAACGCTTCTTTTTTCTGTTTTGCAAATTCCAAAGTTTGATCCAAAAATCCGATTTTTGCCCTAAGTTTTAAAAACGTGCAAAATGCAAACGTAGACATCATTCAATATACATGTCATAATTACGCTCGAAATGAGGTAAAATAATCAGCGGTGAGCGATTAAAAAGTCCGCGAGTTATCTTTAAGACGGAATTAAACACATCTCAAGTTTTTGTTAAAACATGCAATCCCAAAAATATCGAATCTAAATATGTTTAGTTCGATTATTGACGAACCATATTTTAAAAAATAAAATTTACACCGGACTTATTATCCCAAACAAATAATAACGTTTTAAAACTCGAATGAACAAGTCATAAGAAGAATTGCCTTACAAATATTTGAAAATTTCTTTTAACGGCACTTTAAAGAGATTCGTTGGGATTGTTTTAAGTCGAGCATATAGACATAAGGCATATAGAATATCGAGTCTAAGAAGTAATAAACAAATAAACATACCTCGAATTCGTTTGTCAATGCCTACTTCAATCTTTTGTCAATTTTCACATTTGTAGCCATATAGGTTGAAATAGTTCTTCCTTCTTCAATGTCTCACTTCTTCTTTTGAGTGTGGAATATAATCACTTTCTTGGCATTGTTGAACTTGAATTCCAATGATCAAATTTGAGCTCCCCTTATCATGTCTCACTTCCGTGTTAGCTATTTGAAACTTGGTTAGTTTATGCTTGATGTCTATGGATAGATGACATGAATTGTGATGCGGTGTTCTTGAGTTGCTCTTCTTTACCCCATTTGTGTTGTCTTGTTTATAAAGTGTTGACCGGATTTGTCAACATTTTAAGTTTGGGGGTTTGATTGATGGTATTTTGCATGTATTTTGGGCTTAATATTGGCTAGAATGTGGGGATATGCATGCGTTATATGAGTAAATTGGGTAGTATTCTTGTTTTGTGGAATGGATTACGCTTTTGCTCGTTTGTAGGAATTTATCTATATTTGTGGCATAGTGGCAACAATTCGAGCATTGCAACCGCCAATACTTGACACAAGTGACGAAGTTTGGAGTCGAGTCGAGAAGAAGTTGGACGAACCGGGCGAGAAACAAGAGAAAATAGTCTATGGGCATATTGTTCCCGGTGAGCACGGGCGGGGCATGCTCTTCTAAAGACAACCCGTGCTCAACCCAAACGGGGATGACTCAAGGCGCGGCCTAGGGCACGGGCAGCCCGTGCCATATTGGCACGCCCGTGCTCCCTCGAAGAAAGATTACAAATTGTTCGCACCCAAAGACGGGCGTGCCAAAAAAGGGCACGTGCGTGCCGTCTTTTGGGAAAAACAGAGTTTATCCAATTTCAACTAGGTTTCGACCCAAACGAAGTACAAATAGACTGGGCGGCCACAAACGAGGACACGCTGATTTTTACCCTAGAAACCAGGAGAAAAAAGCGAGTTTTCCATCGGAAACTTTGAGAGATTGATCAAGACCGCAACCACACCTTCGAGGATTGAAGATAGATCGAGAGATCGTCGTCATCCCCGAGTCACTCATTCCATCGTATCGTATTTCAATTAGTTAGATTTTGATTATGGATAATTTGTCTATGAATTGTTTATTTTTTTCAATGTCCGGCTAAAACTCTTGTGATTCCCGGGTTTGGGAGTAGATTAATAAACACTTTTATGTGATGATTAAGGATAATTGAAGTTAATGCTTTCTTCTTCTATTCAAGTACTTTGCTTTAATTCTTGTTTTATCAAAAGGCCTTTGATCTAAACTTGTTTGATGTATTGATCCATAATTCTAACCGATGAGTTTCAATACTAGATCTTGAGTACTTGACACAAATAGATTGCATGATTGAGAAGTCGTGAATATTTGTGAGATCTTTTAATCTTTTGAACTTTTGGGAGTTGGATATCTCATGTTGAGTAGAGATGCTAACATAGATATTCCAATCAACGCTTTTACATACATCTCAAGAGAGGGTAAATTACTTTGGTGATTGGTCTATAGAGAAGAATATGTTTAACCTTGGTTTGCTTAACCGAGCATAAAAGTGGGATATTAATTGAAACCATAACCCAGGAATCTATCCATTCATACTTGATCTTTTAATCACTCCTTACTTTGTTATTTTAGGATTAATTTCTGCTTTAGTAGTAATAAAACCAAACCTTCAAATTTCAATAGTTTAGATAAAAATAGGACTATTATAATCCAATACTTAGTACATTAATTTATTAATCCCTGTGGATTCGACCTTGCAAACCCTTTTCTATAAACGATCCGTACACTTGCGGTGAAGCTATAAAAATAGCGAACACTTTTACATATTGATCTTAAGTACAAGAGCTTGTAAGCTCTTATAAGCTCCCCTGTCAACAAAACATTATTAGACAAGTGTATAAGTCCATCATACAACAATTGGACTAAGTATAATGCACAACTTATGACTTTAGGAAGCCATAGCTTATAGCTTCTTTTGTTTAGCTTAACTTAGCTTTTATGAGCTAATGAGCTTATAACTGTTTCTCCCCGTTGGAATCATCAAAAAGAATGTTAGCACGATAAATACATCATATAATCATATCAAAGTGCGCAAGTAAACCGATGTATCGAGCTATTTGAACATTGAAGCTTTTAAACCAAATAGAAGGGAAGAGTCGAATCATACGACTTGTAGAAGTTTATGAAAGATCATTTGATAAGCAAAACATGATCTCTATAAATATATAAGACTTCTCGAAATCGAGAGAATCATATAGGTGATGAAGTTTTCATTGAAACGTTTTATCGAACACTTGGCGGACGTCAAAAATAGAAAAAGATATATATAGCCCTTGTAAATGAAATCAAGCCAAGTTTTTTTTATCACCAAATGCAATTTAATAAATATCATTCATCAACAATCAATAAGCTCATCACAAACATATATAATTTACATCAAGAAATAGACATTTAAACCAAGTTCTCAAGGGTTCAACCCTGATTGAGCTAAAGAGAGTGAAATTCTTACCATTCGATCGGTAAAGACGAGCAATGGTGATGATAATCGAGCTAGACAATCCCCAAAATATATAATTTATGCACCAAAACACATTTGAAGTGAGTTGTGTGTGTGAAAATGACAAAGGGGACGAAAATAGAGTTAAAAGGCCAAAATGCCAAGCCTGGAAACAGAAAGCATTTTATTTGAAAAATCAGCAGGCGCCGGTTGGAGGGTTGGGGCGGCCGGTCGGAGGGTAGAGCGGCCGTCGGCCTCTTCTTCTTCACCATCGCTTCTTTCTGTTTTGCAAATTCCAAAGTTTGATCCAAAAATCCGATTTTTTGCCCCTAAATTTTAAAACGTGCAAAATGCAAACGTAGACATCATTCAATATACATGTCATAATTACGCTCGAAATGAGGTAAAATAATCAGCGGTGATCAATTAAAAAGTCGCGAGTTATCTTTAAGACGGAATTAAACACATCTCAAGTTTTTGTTAAAACATGCAATCCCAAAAATATCGAATCTAAATATGTTTAGTTCGATTATGACGAACCATATTTTGAAAAATAAAATTTACACCGGACTTATTATCCCAAAAAAATAATAACGTTTTAAAACTCTTAATGAACAAGTCATAAGAAGAATTGCCTTACAAATATTTGAAAATTTCTTTTAACGGCACTTTAAAGAGATTCGTTGGGATTGTTTTAAGTCGAGCATATAGACATAAGGCATATAGAATATCGAGTCTAAGAAGTAATAAACGAATAAACATACCTCGAATTCGTTTGTCAATGCCTACTTCAATCTTTTGTCAATTTTCACATTTGTAGCCATATAGGTTGAAATAGTTCTTCCTTCTTCAATGTCTCACTTCTTCTTTTGAGTGTGGAATATAATCACTTTCTTGGCATTGTTGAACTTGAATTCCAATGATCAAATTTGAGCTCCCCTTATCATGATCACCTTGAGTTCACCTTGCATTGACTTGGAAAAATATCTTGCACAAATATTCATTAGTAGCACCAAAAATATTATCAACATAAATTTGCACAAGTAAACAACCTTGCCCTTTTTTCAAAACAAGGAGTGTAGTATCAACTTTACTTTTTGTAAAATAATTTTGCAAAAATAGCTAAGTCCATCAAACCATATTCGGGTACTTGTATCAACCATAAAAGGCCATTTATAAAAATCATTTGGCCAAAAAAATTTAAACTCCGATAGACTTCTATTTGAATAAAACCATTTAGAAAATTGGATTTAACATCCATTTGGTAAAGTTTGAAATTTTCTCAAAACAAGAATGGACAAGTAAAGTGCAAATAACTTCTAAATGTGCTATGAGTGCAAATATTACATCAAAATCAATACCTTCTTCTTGACAATACCCTTAGGCTACTAACCTTGCCTTGTTCCTTAAACTTGTTCGAAATACCAAAAAATTCTCGCAAAATCTCAACAAAGAATCTTGCACAAGAGCATAGTAATATCGAATGATAGAGACACTATAGCAAGTAATACATCATTGTGCTTAAAGAAAATCATCAAGAATATACTACACCATGTAAGTTCAAATAAGCTTATAGAAAGCTATATAATGTCTCTTTTGAAATATGAAAATATGAGAGCACATAGTTGAGACCTCATTTACAAGAATCATATGAACAAGAGCTTTGACATAAGCATCCAAGAATAATGGCATATATATGTGCAAAAAAATGCATAACTTAGTAGATCAATTGTTTTATCAAAACAAAATATAATCCTTTACAAATCTTGGATAAAACAAGCTATGTCAAATAATGCCTTCAAAAATCAAAACATCCTTTTAATGGCACTTGTATAAGATAAGCACATAGGCATATGGCATAACATGAATCGAGTTTATGATATGAATAGCAATAATGAGTGTACCTCGATAGTTCATATCTCTCTTGATATATTACGAGTAGATAACCAAAGTGAAGGAGATATGTAAATTCTACACAAATCTTAAACCAAATTTTGCACAAACATAATAATACATGTGTAGGCTAAACAATAAGAGATATCTCAAGTAAGCTCATGCCATAAAAATTCATAAGAAATGATAAATCAATTAAGTTTAAGTAAATACACAAGAGTTTAATATAAGCATCATACAAGGTCTTTTTTTCAAGGAATTTTTTTAAAACCACAAATATATATTGAAGACTTTAATTTTAAAAATAAATATTTTGAAAACTCATTTTGAAAATATAGGCACAAATAAAGACATGCATAATAACTAAATAAAATGCATATTTAAATGGGAGATACGGTTTACCAATTCGCCATTTCCATGGGTTGTGTCGTTCCGTTGATGATATCTTCCCTTTGAAAATCATCTTGTTGATGATGGCTTCTCCAATTGCTCCATGTCCAAGCATTGTGGCCTTCTTTTTTCGAAAGTGTCTTTCTCTTGGGAAATCATTTTGTTGATGATGTCTTTGCCATTTCCAAGGATTGTGTTCTTCCCATTTTGATTTATCCTCTTCTTGGAAATTGACTTTGTTTTCTCCTTCTTTGATCAAATGAGATGTTCATTTGATGTTTCCTTGGCGGCATGAATTTTCTTCGATTATTATTTCACGGTACCTAATATAACATTGTTTTGTGGTACCTCGGATGTGGGTTCTTTGGGATTAGTCTTGAGACTTTTAGGTCTCCAAAGATAATTTGAGCTATTTCTAGCCCGACAAGTATTTACCGTATGGCCCTTTTTACGCAATAAAAGCAAGTAATATTACTAACATGCATAGGAACTCGATTCTTTTTCATATGCTTGACAATATTAGGCTCATGATCAAGTTCACTATTCAAACTATCGCAACCATTAACATTCACAACATTGGGCAATTTATTGGTACTCAAGTTGGATTTTGATAAATCATTTTTCATGCAATTAATATCCTCAACAAGAGTACTATTTTGTTTTTCAAGGTTTCTAACCTTGTCAAGTGTGGTGGTGTGAGCACATGATAGTGATTCATAGAAAGTAAATAAACTATCCTTTTCATTTTTCAAGACATTAAATTCCTTTTTCAAATTTTTGTACTTAACAAGTAAACTTTGGAATTCATTTTGAAGATCATCAAAGTCATTTTTGTAAATCACTATAATCATTTTGAATAACAATATCATAGGAAGTAGAGGGTTTAAGACATACCTCGTTTTCTTCTTCGATGCCCATAAGACATTGTTCGACTACTTCATAGTTGGAAGTTGTAAAAGGATTGTTCTTAGATTTGACCTTGTATCCCTTTGGGAAGTAGATGTTTTTGAGTTGCTCCTATAATTTGCATATACTTCATGAATGGCTTCTAATTTTTGCCATACTCCATGAGCCAATCAAATTCCTACGATATGATCAAATTCCAAATTAGTAAGTGAACAATATAAAATATTGAGAGTTTTACCATTTAAGGAGATGATTTTCTTCTCTTCATCATTTAGCTCTTTGAGGCCTTTGAAGATGTGTGGTGTGTCTTTCATCGGAATGGATTCTCCATTGATGACGATGTTCCAAATATCGAATCCGCAACCTTGAAAATAACATTCCATTCTTTCTTTCCAAAATATAAAATATTTGGAATCAAATAGTGGTGGCTTGGTGGTGGAGGTGCGGTAAGATGAGCTTCATTCGTAGCCGACGATCGTTTCTCTTCACTCACGATTTGAAACGAGCTTGCCAAAGAGTTTGGCTACGATACCACTTGTAAGTCAAGCGACTACGATAATCTAGAGGGGGTGAATAGATTATCTCCATCTTTTCAATTTTACCCTCTTTTTGAATCGAATGCTCAAAGACAATAATAAAGGTGCGGAATGTAAACAAAGACACGTCGATTTATAGAGGTTCAACCCACCTAGGGCCTAATCCTCTACCACCCCAAAGTATATCCGGGATGGATTTCAAAAAAAAAAAGAATTTTATTAATTACCAAAATTAATACAAACTCAACTTACAACACCTTGAAGAGCACCACACTCTTCTTCAACACCACCTTTAGAGATTACCACAATCTCCCTTTGAAGATTACCAAAATCTTCAACGGCACCTTGTGAAGATTACCACAATCTTCAACCTGAAGAGCACCACACTCTTCAACACCTCGACAAGAAGATTACCACAATCTTCTTACATCTAACACCTAGATCACCCAAATGTATTCTTACTACAAGAACACTCACAAGGATATCTTGTGTTGAATGATAACCCAAAATTCAAGATTACAAGTCGATAATGAATTATACAATTGAGTGCATGTGTAATCAAGAATAGCCTAGACCTCAAGTATGTGAAAGTGATAAGCTAGACAAATTACAACAAGAATAATGACAATAGAAGACCAAGTGTTTGCTTGAGTATATCTTGTTGTGTTGTGTTGTTCTCTCTTGTTGTTGTGTTTCAAATCTTCCTCTATTTATAGGAGATGATTGATCATTGATAGCTTCTCTGGGAACTGATTTCTACAAAAACAATTGCAATTAAAATCAAGATTATAGCTGTAGAAATCAATCCCACAATTTAAGGGAAAGTTGTCTGCTGCACAACGGTTATAATTTTCTGTCAAACTTGAGGGCGACCGGTCGCAAGACAAATAAGATTAGAAAGGAACGCAGCAAAATTTACACGGGGTGATCGGTCCGGGGGTCGACCGGTCGCTACCATGGTGACCGGTCACCCGACGATTTTGTGAGTTCGAAGTTTGCATTTCACGAAACTTGTTCCCAAGGCACGGTCGTCTCTTTGGTCGGCCGGTGACTTCCTAAATGACATGTTGTCCGATTTTTGTTGAAAATAAACCTCAAGAAATACTTCATAAAATTCGTAAAAATATTTTAAACCGATCGGGAGTATTTAGGACAATATTAGAAATATAGTTTTGATGAAATAACATATTAATACAAAAAGTGTTTGTCCGATAAAAACTTCAAGAAATACCCCGATAAATAGTAAAAATATTTTAAATCGATCGGAAGTATTAGGACAACATTTAGAAACATAGTTTCAATGTAAAAACCCATTGATACAAAATCATTAAATGTGTTGTCCAATTTTGTCGAAAATAAACTTGAAGAAATACTCAGGAAAATATTAAAACCATTTTAAACCATTTAGGAGTATTTGGACAATCTTTAAAACCATTGTTTTGGAATAAAAACAAAATCATCAAAATCATGATAAAACCATTTATCAAACAGATTCCCCTCTTTGCTACGACACTTTGAGGTGCCCTGTGCCCCCCGATAATGTGTAATCGTGCCTTCGGAAAGGGAGATGTTTATGAGCAGTGGGGGTTTGAGTCTTCGCACCGTTTTTTTTTTTTCGCGGATCCAGGTCGGGGCTGCGAGATGGGTGGGATATTTAGATCCGTTAGACGGTTTGACAGAAACTAGCTCTTAATAATAATAATAATAATAATAATAATAATAATAATAATAATAATAATAATAATAATAAGTTGTATATGTATCCTCTTAAGGTATAGATGGATCAAAATTCGCGTGACTCGCTTACAACATATAGTTTAAGGTTTGTCACATGCGGTTGCGAATATAAAACATCATAATAAATATTTAACATTTCTTCTAAAGATAATTTTACCCAAAAAAATAAAAAAATTGTTTGTTTTAACATTGAAACCGAGCGGTTTTAATCGCCACGAACCAATGGTTTTTCACAATTTTGAGGCAAAAACCGAAACGTAACCGATCTACACGGTTCCTATTCCGGTTAACGATTCATTTGGAAGGCTGTTGACCATGGTTTTGGTTTAGAATCCAATTTTGATATCATTTGCTACCCCTACATTATACAGACAATTCGACATAAAATTCCCCTAATACTATTATTGTCAATCGTCAAGTGTGAAGTGTGAACACCAAAAGCTACAACTGGTGGAGGTATAGTGTGACTTTTCAAAGTCTACGTTACGAATATTCAAAGTTTGTGTGTTCGAATTTAAATAAATTTATAGTTATTTACACGTCTTTTACAGTTTAGTTATTTTAAATTAAGCTAGAAGTAGAATGAAATGGATGAGCATTATTTGGATAGTTTTCAAAAGACAATTATTGTGATATTGTTTCAATTTTATGACATAAGTTGCATCTGAATCAGCTGCAAAAATTAATTAATCACTTGAACTCTACTTATATTCTCCTTAATAAATATATAAACATTACATATATATTTATAAAAATATATATATTCATGTCATTATTTCATTAGTTTTCATATTGATAGATGGTTTTATAGATGCTAGATATATAGGTATATATACACACGGTGGATCATTTAATAATGAAGTGTCTCACTCACTACTTATAAGACTAAATATTTACCTTTTATCCATATAAATAGCGGGATACTTGTCATTCATCCATGTACCAAGTGTACAATACCTAGTGTAGCATGAGTAATACCTTGATGGATTCTGAACGTTGTCCCAAGCTTATATTACAAGTCGATAATTACAATATTTTTTTACCTAAGATGCATGGATATTGGTATTAATTCATATATACAATAATTGTGGTATGTTAAAATTATTATTACTATCTATTGCTAATTATACCATTCGTCCAACTACTGAATCAATTGATTCCTCCAGTATGCTTATAATTAAATTCATCCATTTTTTTCACTTACGTACCAAATAATAATTTATTTTTATCTCCTCCAATATATTAAAAAAGGAAAAAGGAAACAATTTAAAAGTTCAGAAAGAAACAACAAAAAATATAATATCTTAGAGACGTAGTTTAAATGGTGGTGTCTAATTTGCAGAGGATTTTGAATTACGTTGTCATTATTTACTTATTTAGCACAAATGGGTGCCTGAATATTGTTCTCGTGGTCCGATAAGTTTGATTTGAGAATGTGATAGAGCTTTTGAACGTTGCTCCTAATCTTGAGCCACAATTGTTATAGTCACATAGCCTTCATAACTTCTAAGTAGTCAATAGTTATGTGAATGAATGACAAACAGAAGCGATGAAGGATCCATATCTAGCTTGGGTTTTGAAGCTTCCCATTTGTTCGTATCAACTTGTAAATTAAAGTTAAGAGGAGAGCTTGATGTGAGAGACGTTGAATCATGATATGTAACCAAAGCTCTTTGGTCACACTCTTTGTTGAAATTTGAAAGTAATTCAATATAATAGCTAATATCTTGCGTCTGGAGGTATCATTTGTAGCTATATCGGCACACATATATTTGAAATAAGACCCGAACTACAATCTTTTTGGTATACAACGTCGAAGGCATTGCTAGTAGAGATGTTTTAAAGGATGTGAATGGCATGTATTTTTGCATTTGCATGTAATTTTTTGTTAACCAAATAATATTTTGTTGAAAATTAAATTCTTTCTCTTCTCACTTTTTCCCATTTTATCTTTCAAAGAGTCAATACAAACTAATAATTTGCTCATCTGGTCGTGGTCAGTATCAATTTTTCCGAACAAACTTACTAAATTCAAAAGACGGTATATTAAATCAAATATGGCCATTTGAGAAAATAAAAATCTTTATTTAAATATTTATCCTGCTTGTCAAATTCGTAAATTGGAACCAATCAAAAAGAAAAAAAATATGTACAATTGATGCTACTAAAATATGCAGTTCACTCTAAGTTATGGAATTAGGAAAAAAGTCCAAGTCCTCTTCTTCAAAGCTAGAAATTAATAACTTGCCTTAACACCAACAAATGTTAGATGGGTTATCGGGGGTTGTAAGGAGAATCTCCTCCGAATCTTTCAGTCAACACGTGAATGAGAGACGAAACAAAAGACCGCAACTGAAAGTCCTGAATTTTGAATACTTACAAATGAGATAGAGGAAAATTTTTATACCTAGGCGGAGCTAGACCCGTAACTTTGGGAAATATCAATTTTGTCCCTAACTTATATTAATTAGCAAATCCCTATAAAAAGAAAATAGTCTATATCTGCAGAATCCAAAGACCTCTTCTTGTTGCCAAATTACACTAAATTCCAAGTAGACATTACAGAGAGGGAGGGAGAAAATTACTATAAAAAAAAAAAAAAAGAGAAAAACAATGACATTTTTACATTAATCACAAAGAGAAGAAAAATTCATTGTCTTCCTCTCCCATTCTCCCCCACTCTACGTCTAGGTTCCTGCAAAATACACAACATACCCTGGCCGAAAAGTCGTGTTTCTGATTTCTTCCAGCTGTTGCTTTATCGGCCTTTCGATCTCCGTTTCTCATTCTCATCCAAAAACGCATACATATTTCTAAAGGAGAAAAAAAAAATAAAAATAGTAAAGTATCTGTGAATATTTCAACGCATTCCAGTTCATTGAACCTGGACAGAATTATATCTCTATCATCTCTCGTATTTCTCGAGTTCGGGTTTTTGCTAGGTGGAGGACGTGTGTGCAACATTTTAAGAGGTGATTATATTAATTATTTTTAAGGTTTGGTCGGAAAATCTTACGTGTGAATTTATTTAATGTTGTTTTAATTAATTGTTATTTGTATATTTTGCAGTTATGGCGTTGAGAATTTGAGATCATGATGAAATTGGAGAAGAAGTTGCTTTCATACATAGACTTGCATTGACCAATTCACCACTCAACTTGCAGTGAACAAGGTTAGTACTTAGTTAGTAGTCATATTTTTCTTCAAAAAAAAAAAAAAAAAAAAAAAACTTTAATATATGGTCGTATTTTCGTTATGATTTTTCATTTTTACTATTTCTATTGAGATTTTTGGCTTGTATTAATTTTGTGTAAAAACTGATAATTTGTTTGGTTGGAGTAATGCAAATATTGAGAGTATATAAAGAGGTGTCAATTCAAGCCCGGTCCAGTGGGCCGGCCCGACCTGCCCGAATAAGGCCAGAATGGGCGTGAATTTCCAGGCCCGAAAAGGACCTGGGCCTATGATGCGGTCGGCCCAGCATAAAATGCACAACACGTGCCAGACAGGGGCATGAAAAATCGGCTCGATTGGTTTTTGGGTCTGGCCAGCATGGCTCGGTTTTACCCTTTGGTCGTGTGGCCCAGTACCGGCTTGATTGAGACCTCTATATATGAGTTTAAAAATGAGATGATGTTTGGTAAACTGTTTTTTTAATACAAATTTTTGTGTGCTTAAAAAATCGGAAATATGAGTTGAAAATATGTGTTGTTTTCCGTGGAGCATCAAACAAACGTTTTTTTATTTTTACGAATAGCATAAAATCGGAAATATGAGTTGAAAATGGGAACATACAAGCATTTAATTTTTCAGAATTCGTAGGGTCAGGTTTGGACTAGATAGAATATTTTATTGCATATTTTTTTATTTTTAATTGTATATTTGCAATAATTAACATCTTATAAATAAATTTTTATGTATAATGGACAATATATACATTATAATAAAACCTTTAATAAAAAAACATGTGTGTGCTGGCATAGACCCTCAATATGGAAAGAACACATGATGAGTTTGTGGTCAAAGCAAACTCTTCCATCGTTTTAGATTATTATTTCTTTTTTTTTATACTTACATTTAATTTAAATCTTTGTATATATCAAACTTGCTTACGTATATATCAAATTATTTATATATATTTGATTTCTAGTTTTCGAGTTCATCTTATAAAATGTCTCTACAAGAGTAGCTTCCGTCGGCCTAAAGTCCTAAACTAACAAATTGTTGTCACAATTTCATAGATGGGCCAACAAAGGTATGACAAATTGACAAGAGAATAAATGGCCTTTTTCCCCTTTTCAAACTTTTCTTTTTTTTTTTTCTTTTTTTTTAATGAACTTTTCAAACTCTTTGAATTTGGGCTTTAATAAATAATAAAAATAGATTCCTTCAAAAAAAAGAAAAACAAATGAGGTGTCATGAGATTTAAAGCTCAAGGGGTATTATTTATTTTGATAAGTGTATATATTGATTAGGGATCGAACTCTGACTAAAGGTTTTTATGAGATTTATTCACTCTTTTCACTCCACCCAACTCAATAAAAAATAATACTATATATTTTATTTTATTTTTTAAAAACTCCAACTGAAAGGCTGACCAAGCCAATGATGCTTAGCTGGTCTTTTCGGACGATCAGCCACACTGGGACTGAGACACGGCCCGGACTCCCATGGGGGGCAGCAGTGGGGAATCTTGGACAGTGGGCTTTTCCCATCTTCTTAGAATTTATAAAAGTTGAATATCATTCTTGTAAATAGTTATTGAGTATGAAGTCGCTTACGCCTCTCAATATTATATATTAATAATGATTTCAAAGAATCTCAAAAACTTCATTTGTGTTAAGAAAAACTTCATTTAATGTAATCTGGCATCTTCGTTTGGAAACACTAACCACGTTTCGTTGCCAATCGTCAGCTTATTGTGTGTTTTGGCTAATATTTTAACTTAATACTTACATATACGTCGTCACAACTAGCACACTTTTAGTTTTAGACACGAAATACGTTGAGATAACATCAAAATTGTCGCTAACGTATGCATATAACGACAAGGAGTTATTCTTCTTATTATTATTACAAATTTAATAATCAACGAAAAATGAGAATTGATTGTAGTTTGGTTGATTGAGCAATGGTAACCAGACTATTAACCTGATATCAAATCTCATTATCAGTCCCACCCATCCCAGGATCTTATCCTAAATCACACTGGACAAACCTTGTGCGACAGACTCAACCAAGTGGTGCAGAGGTGACGATTTTAACTTGAGATCACTGGCCTCAAAAACACACTCTACTCCACTAGCCCAGGGACGGAGCCAAGAGGGGTTGGCTGGCAGCGTGCCCCCCCTCCCTCAACTTCAAATTTTTTCTATGACTAGTATAATTTTTGTATACAAGATTTTTAAAATTTAAATTTTGCCCCTTCTAAAAAAAATAAAAATACATCTTTATCTACTAGTTTTAAGAAAAAATAAATCTCGTTCCCCTAAACTTCATTTCCTAGCTCCGTTCCCTTACTAGACCACCCTACGAGGGGACCCTATTCCCAATTTATTCATAAAAAAAGTGTCTCCTTTTGAATTTTCACTTAACAGTTGAGAATCATGAAGAGCCAACCCCACTTATATCGGCTGAGCGTTGAGACTTGACATTGTGCTTCATCTTAATTCTTACACTTTATTTTTTTTCAATATGAGCCATTAGTTGAGGGGAATAAATATAAATTTCCACCAGTTATAGTCAGCTTACTTGTCAGAAAATAACAAAAGTTAGTAGACTAGTATACACTTTTAGACTTCAAACTGAGGCTGTCAGTTGCTTAAATTAAGTCAACTCATCAATTCCATATTCAGACATTTTTCTAATACTAGAGTACCATATAATCTTCAATCATTCATCATTAAAAATAAGTTTTTGGTCAACATAAAACTTAGCCAACATCCAAAAATGTCCTTTTTAAGGCAAAATCGGAATGTAGTTTGAATGTGATCTAGATTCATTCTTATATGGGATTAAGCTTGGTTCTAGTATATTCAAAAACAGTTGACTTTAGTTTTATTGAAGCCTATATAAGCTGCAACTTTAGTTCTAATGAGTTGAATACGAATAGAATATCTTTGATCTGCTTTCCTTTGCACAACACTAATTCCTGGTATTGTATATTTCAGCGAAAATGAGTGGCAATCGAATTGGAGACGAAGCTGATATTACGAGCGCAGCTTCTTCGCGTCGCCATGTTGATAACTTGCCGTACGTACACAAAGTGGGAGTGCCCCCAAAACAAAGCCTTTTTAAGGAGTTCAAGTTTACTTTTAGGGAGACATTTTTTCACGATGATCCGCTTCGTCCTTTCAAGGACCAATCGAAATCGAGAAAATTGATGCTCGGGATTCAAGCCATTTTCCCGATTCTTGATTGGGGGAGACGGTATAAACTTCGCATGTTTAAAGGTGATCTCATAGCTGGACTTACCATTGCAAGTCTCTGCATCCCACAGGTAATTCAAGAATTCCAAGAAGATAGTTTTTGTCTTGAGTTTTGTTAGTTGTTTTGGCTGTTATTAATGTTGTCTTGTGTGTTTTTTTGCCATGCAGGATATTGGATATGCAAAACTTGCAAATTTGGATCCCCAGTTTGGTCTATGTAAGCTTCATTACATCCTTGTAATAGTGAGCTCTGCTTAAAGAGTGTTTGAAAGCCTTAAAAAAAAGTGATTGTCTGCTTTTAATTGGGAAAAAAATAGTTGTTAGTATTTTTCAAATATCGACTTCTATTTTTGTTTTTGCATTTAATCAGAATTTAAAAACAGGAGTGGTGCTTTAGATTTTTAATTCTGCTTCCGATGTGACTTTACCACACAAATAAACGTTTTTACAACTTATTCACCAAACACTCTTTTATAACGTATTCAAAGTTTAACTTCTATTTGCAAACACTGTCAATATCTAATTCTCAGTTATTTTCCGCTTATGTTATGATAAATCTCTTCCTCTACAGAAGTTTTTGCAATCAATCTTTTAGTATGGGAGTGTTTGCAAAAACTCCTGCTTTTAGAAAAATGATTGATTATAGCAGAAGTAGAAATAGTTGAGAATCAAAAATTGACAGTGTTTGAAAATAGAATAAAAAGTTGAGAATGAGAAGTTGATTGTATTTGGTAAAAAAGTTGTAAAAGCGCTTATTTATTGGTAAAATTCAAACTAGAACAGAATTTAAAGCAACTCTCACCTTGTTTTTATATTCTGATTAGATGAAGCATGATCAGAACCAAAAGTGGGTACTTGGACACACTAAAAAGTGCTTTTTTTAAGCCAAAAAATAAGAATAACTTTTTTAGTGATTGCAAACACTCCCTATGTATAAAAATATCTGATTAATTAGTTTCTTACTTAAAAACCATTTATTGTAAATTAATTGCAGATAGTAGTTTTGTTCCACCCCTGATTTATGCTATCATGGGTAGTTCAAGAGATATTGCCATTGGACCAGTGGCTGTGGTGTCTCTGTTGCTTGGAAGTATGCTTCAAAATGAGATCGATCCTAAACACAAACTTGAGTATCAGCGCCTTGCTTTTACGGCTACGTTCTTTGCTGGAATCACTCAGTTAGCACTTGGTTTCTTCAGGTATTTGCCAGAAAAGTGATTGTCAGTTTTTGGTTGTAAAAAAAAAAAAAGTCGTTTTTAATGTTTTCAAATGTCAAGTTCTGATTCTGATTCTAATTCTGATTCTGGTTTCAACTTAAAATATGTAAAAGCAGTTTTACAACTTATTCACTCGACATTCTCTCTTAACTTGGTCAACTATCATAGTCTATTGGACCAACTTCTTATTTTCAATTGTTTTTCACTTTTGCCACATTGAATCACTTATTTTAAAAAGTATAAGTTTTTGCAAACACTTCTGAGAACGTGGCCTATGTAACACTATAAGTCTATAACGTTTTTGTCTTCGTCTCAGGTTGGGTTTCTTGATCGACTTTCTGTCTCACGCTGCCATTGTGGGATTTATGGCTGGAGCTGCCATAACCATCAGCCTTCAACAGCTAAAAGGGTTGCTTGGCGTTAAGAAATTCACTAAGAAAACCGACATCGTCTCTGTTATGCGTTCGGTGTGGACTAATGTGCACCATGGGGTAAGATCAACCATTGTTTTTACATCATTACGTGGCATTTTACGACTTTTATTTTTTTAATTTGCAATTTAGAACTTTTATTCAAAAAAATTGACACAAAGAGAACAATTTTGGTCCGAAATTCAAAAATTGGCAGGATTGCTGGCGTAGCTGCCACTTCACCGCCCCAAATTGTTCACTTTTAATTTAATTTGCAGGAAAATTGAAAATTCCGATTTGGGTTGGTGACGTGGCAGCCATGTCAACAATCTGACCAATGTTTTATTTTTCTGTCAAAGTTGTCCGCATCTGCTAATTTTTTTAAATTAGAATCCTAAATTGCAAATTGTAAAAATAAAAGTCCTAAAATGCTACCATCCCAAAGTTACGGGACCAAATTTGCAATTAATCCTACTTTACTAAGCTAAACTCTTCTCTTTTTCATTTACAGTGGAACTGGGAGACTATTGTAATAGGAGTCACATTCTTGGCTTTTCTGCTCCTTGCCAAATATATTGTGAGAAGCCTAACTAAGGCTTTTCCTATTTTTTCCCAAAAATGATACTTATTATTTCATTTTTTACTTAATTAATTTTATTTGATCAGGGGAAAAAGAACAAGAAACTCTTTTGGATTCCTGCAATAGCTCCTCTGATTTCAGTTATCGTTTCGACATTCTTCGTTTTCATTACCCATGCAGAAAAGAAAGGAGTTCAAATCGTACGTATTCGACAATTGGTCTAAATTGCAATTTAGTCCTCTAACTATAGGGGATTGACAATAATGGTCCTGCAGGAATCACGATTTGAGAAAAAAAAGAAAAAAAGCATCGATCTCAGTCTTTTGGTCGCCGAAATTAAAAAATCTGCCGGAAAAATCCATGTGTCCACATTTCAGTCCAAATCCGCTGATAAAGAAATTAATTTTGCTGAAATTTATTTTGCTTACATGGACATCCAACAAGTGATTTTTTCTTTCCTGAGTTTTTGTTTAGTCATTTGTCAACTACTTGGAGGAAATCCATAGAAACAAAATTGATTTCCACATCTGCTGATTTGGGCGGAAATGTGGTCACATTGATTTTTTTGGCAAAATTTCCAATTTCCGCCCACCAAAGGACTGAAATTGAGAAATTTTTAAAAGTTATGAGACTTTTTGCAAATCGTGATTTTTGCATGACCATTATTGTCAACCACGGTAGTTATGTTAAATTCGGGGAGACTTGGTACGGTCACACACACGAAGCTTACCCAATATGAGAAAGAGGTCCAAGCCCACCAAATGAGGTTTCATCCTAAAACCAATTGGTGATAGGAGGAGTAGCTCACTTGACTTATAAACAAAGCTCTCTTCCTGTAATTAACCAATGTGGGACAACAAGTGACATATCTCAACAAGTTACAGTACTAAAATTGCAATATAGCCCTACTTTTTTTACCACTATCTTTTATTAAAGTAGTGAAACTTAACATAGTAATTCTTTACTCTGTTTGAAGGTAAACCATATTGAAAGAGGCATAAATCCTTCATCTCTGCATCAAATCCATTTCACCGGCAGTTATCTTGGGACAGGTTTCAGAATTGGTGCTGTGGCAGGGATGATTGCACTCACTGTAAGAACAAAAACACAAAGTCCCTTTTCAATATCTCATATTAGTATTACAATTGTTATAGCTAAATTGACTTAATATATACCACAGGAAGCTGTTGCAATTGGTAGAACTTTTGCTGCTATGAAAGACTATCATTTGGACGGAAACAAGGAAATGGTGGCGTTAGGGACGATGAACGTCATCGGCTCTATGACATCTTGTTATGTCGCCACAGGTTTGTCGAAAAATAACTTTAATTCCCACAGTGTTCATGTTGAGTTATCAAGAATCAAGGACAAATATTGGGAAAGCGTACCTGAATTCATAGTTGATTTTTGTAGTGTGTTCGGTAAAAGGAGTACACACGTTCTGTTTCTGTGTGAAACGTCGTTCGTCGACCTTTTAATAGTCAGCTTCTTTAATTTTCAATTTGGTCGCTCAACAAATTGAAAATCTCCTAATAGTATCTATATATTTAATATTTTGTCGTCGCTCAACAAATTGAAAATCTCCTAATAGTGAATCATCACTTCTTCCTTTTCACGTTCTGACACAACGTGCTCGATTTTGTGACTTCTTGTCAGGATCTTTCTCGCGCTCTGCTGTGAACTACATGGCCGGATGTAACACGGCCGTCTCAAACATCGTCATGTCATGTGTCGTGTTACTAACATTGGAGGTGATCACACCTTTGTTTAAGTACACCCCGAATGCCATTCTTGCTTCTATCATCATATCAGCTGTGGTGGGATTATTCGACTACGAAGCAATGATCCTCATATGGAAGATCGATAAATTTGATTTTGTGGCTTGCATGGGAGCCTTCTTTGGGGTCGTCTTCGCCTCTGTCGAAATTGGCCTTCTAATCGCGGTATGGAAAACATCGGTTGCATGCAACTTTCGGTTAATTACAAGAAATTCACTTGTTGATGTTCAATCTGATCACACAAAGAACAGATATTTTTCAAAATTACAAATATCGCCTTAAGCAACCTAGCTCGGGCTTTTCACTAGGCCGGGCCTATTAGAAATCAGGTTTTGCAAATAAATCCTATAATTATATAAACATCTCAATTTTGGTCCTGCAAAATTCGTAGTTTGCAAAATAGTCTTATAGCTACATGTGCCACTCACGTGACAAAAATTCGATGAATTTAGTGCTAAAATTGAGATTTCTATAAATACAGGACTACTTTGCAAACTGTGTATTTTGCAAGACTAATATCAAGAGTTTTCGATAGTTACATGACTTTTTTGCTATGGCCTCATTTTTACAGGACCAATATAGCAATTTTGTCTAGGATTGGCAAAATTGGCCTGGCCCGGCCAAGCCAATCTACATATAGGGCGTGGTTGGGATTCATTTTTAGAAGCCCAAAAAAAAATGGCCTTCTTTGGCCCAGCCCAAACAGCCCGACCAAAAAATACACGTGTTGGACTAGGCCACACGAAACACGGCCCGATCAAATTTTGGGTCGTCTGATTTTATGGTGTGGCCCGTTGGCTCGGGCTGGGCTAGCCCGGCCCAACCCATTGTTAGCTCTAATTGACATTTCTACTCGAGACATGAAGTACTTTCGTTAAGTAGATAAAAATCTCAATGGACATGTGTAATACCTTAAAGAGGTATTTGTAATTTTAAAAGATAACTGAATTATTTTGCAATTAAGCTAAACATTAGGGTAGTTTTTGTAACGATCTCTTTTCTTGCTGCATTCGATAAATATGAACTTATGATGAGTGGTGCTTAATATTACAGGTTGCTATATCTTTTGCCAAGATACTTCTTCAAGTCACACGACCTCGAACTGCAGTTCTCGGGAAAATCCCAAGAACCACAGTTTACAGGAATATACAGCAATATCCAGAAGCAACAAAGGTTCCTGGAATTCTGATTGTTCGAGTTGATTCTGCTATTTATTTTTCCAACTCCAATTACATTAGGGAGAGGTATTGATTAAACTTGAATCCTACAAATAATCATGGGAAAATGGGATTGGATTATGGATACTAATGATGATAGAATTGTTTGTTTTCCAGGATACTGAGATTGCTGGCTGATGAAGAGGAGCTTAAAGAGAAAAACCAACCAAGAATCCAGTATTTGATAGTCGAAATGTCTCGTAAGCAATATTTTAGCTCATCATTTTCTATTATTTCAAATTCAAATGTACCATGTATGAATTAACCTAATTCAAGCTCAAATATTGTCTTTCTTCTTCAGCTGTGACTGATATTGATACTAGTGGCATTCATGCCTTGGAAGATCTACACAAGAGCCTACAAAAGAGAGATATACATGTAAGATATCGATCTCAATAATTTTTTTATGGGTCAGCACTCCGCAATTCTTGACACTACATGATAACACGACACGAAACCGACCCAGAATTACTAAGATAAATCGAACACGAATACGACTAACACAAATCTAACATGATCAAACACAATGTTACTGGTTTGTCTGAAAACATAGTATTATTGTATTTTACATAATGTTAGATATGTATTCTGATTATAACCTGAAATTAAACTGAAAACCGAACACCGACTTGACCCAATGACACAAATCACCCCTAGCTTTTTAAGGTTAATCGCGAATATCACACTTCAATTCTAATGCCAAAAAAAAAAAGTTATCTTTCAAATATATAAACATCCTCTTGATATTTGTTTTTATTTTACAAATTGCACCTATTGATAGGGTATTGGTAAAAATTGAAAGTGGTAATTGTAATGCCTCAAGGGGGTATTCATGTTCTGAAACTTAGTTGGATTAGTTTGTAATTAGACGAAACCTCAAGGCTAGTTTTCATAATCGAACCCAATTTCTTTTTTCCTTAGAGATAGTATTGATCATCACACATGTCTTACACACGCGCTTAATAATGCCATACTCTGGTGTCATTTATTCTTACACTTTTGGTCACTTGTTTCAGCTTGTTCTTGCGAATCCCGGGCAGGCGGTACTGGACAAGCTCCATGCATCCGACTTCACCAACACCATCGAAGACGACAAGATTTTCCTTACCGTCGGAGATGCTGTCATGACTTTGGCTCCCAAGATGGAGCCTTGAAATCAACTTTCACCAACAACGGTTTTTTAAAAAAATCAAGATGTCCTTGATATACATTTTGATCAAATAGAGAATGAAGGTTTGAGTTAACGAGTGTGAAAATTAAAGAGACTTTAATCAAGTTGATTGTAAACCTTGTTAATAGTATTAAGAACCTCAAAGTTAGATATATATTTACCCTCTGCATTCTCTTGTTCTTTGGCTATCAAGTTTTTTTTTTTTTGTTTTCCCCACAATTACCTGGTTGATGAAAACAAGTTTGCTACCTCACATATGTATTTTGAGCTTCAGAATGTAATATGAAACAATGGGAATGTTTGCAAAACTTCTTTAGAATAAATGATTTTTTATAACAAAAGTAAAAGTTGTTGAAAATCAAAAGTTAGTAGTATTTGCAAATAGAACCAGTGAGAATGAAAAGTTCGGAGGGTTCAGTGAAAAAATTGTAAAGTTGGTTATTTGTTTGTAAAAGTCAAACCAAAAGTAGAATCATAAATCTAAAACACTCATCTCTTTACTTTTAGATTTTGATTTAATTAAACAAGAATCAGAAGCATAAGTTAACATTTTTGGAAAGTAATTTTTTTCAGCCAAATACAGAGTAAAACCTTTTTCAGTAATTGCGAATATTCCCAATATTATTCTTCCTTATATAAAAATAACCAAAGCAAATCAAAAGTAAAATTGAATCCCATTATCCATCATCATGAGTAAAATAAGCAAAGCAAATCAAATAAGAATATTCTCATATCATACTAACAAGAAATAGCTCATATTGGATCCTATGTACCCTTGATCTCAACATATCTAAAGACTCCAGAGCAATATCGACTAACTCCCGAAATTAATTAACAAAACATCACAACAATCCGTCAACAGACAATGATCTATCTCAATAGAATGAAGTAAAAAATACAGCAGCCACCGCGGTAAGAACGAGCAACTCGATCGATGTGGCGAGTGAAGAAGAACCAGAGCTACCGAGTGCTGGTGCCGGAGACGGAGAAACTTCATCGGCTCCAATGGCAGCGGAAGGAGTCCCGGCAACTGAGCTTGGAGATACAGCCAATGGAGAGAGAGCTGTAGTAGAGTAGTATATCACACCATTTAGAAAAAAACCAACACTAAAGAAGATATATGGGGATAATTGCGAGTACTACCCTTGTGATTTAACTTAATTACATAAATACCCAATTATCTTCATTTGGAGAAATTGTAAAATTGGTCCCGTAACTATTAGCATTTGGCAATTTCGTTCCCATAAGTATTGAGTTTGCAAAATTTATCCTGTAAGTTTGAAAATTTTCGCAAAATTGTTTCTATAAGTTTTTCACCTAAGCAGTTTTCATCCTATAAGTTTTGAGGTGTTGCAATATTGGTTCCCAGAATAGCCTTACTTACACAAAAGGCTTAAGTGTTTTGCCTAAGATGTTATCAGCCCCTAGGCCCCCTAGGTTTATTAAGAACTTTAAGTTGTATTTATTATTTAAGGATAATTACAAAAACACCCATGAGATTTGGGCTAATTACAAAAAACCCTCAAATTTGATTTGCCTTAAATTTATGGGGGTAATTTGTAATATTTTATAAATATTAGAGGGGTTTTTGAAATTATTTTCATCCATGAAGGAAAAAATGTTAGACTGAATTAATTTTAAGGGGTTTTTTTGTAATTTTCGAAAATTTCTAGATTTTTTTTGTGATTAGCCCAAACATCATGGAGGTTTTTTTAATTATCCCTATTATTTATATGTAATAAACAATTGGTGAGAATATTTTTTTCCGAAAAAATAGTCCAAGATATATACAATACATAGATATTTCAAGGACCAAAAGAAATATCGAGATCATTAGAATACAGGAATTCATAAAAAATATCATTAGATATGTATTTACCTGGGGCATCACCAGTTCCAATGCTCACTGTTAACAGAACAAAACATAGGAAAAACAAAAGTTCGGGTTACATTCTTTTACATACGGAAGACTAACCAAAGTAAGAATATGTACAATAATGCAAACCAGAGTAACCAACATAAATTTCTCAAAAAAAAAAACAAAGAGTAACCAACATAAAAAGTAGAACGATACCAAAAAAGAAAGGGAATTATTAAAGAATAAAAAAAAACACTAGCAAATGTCATTTAGAAGTCGTTAATATTTAAAAATTGAATAAGAACTTGAGATGTTTGGTAACAAAATTATAGAAGTGCTTGTGTGAATCAGAATTAAAAATCTAAGAATATCCATTTCTACTTTAAGATTCTAATTAAATAAAATCGAATGATGAATTGACATTTACAAACATTATAAAGTAATTTTATTTTACAAAAGCTACAAGCATTTTTTAAGTGATTGCAAACACTTCCTAAATCTAAACCAAAATCGCTACTCAAGTATTCTCGCAGAAAATCACAATCCTAAACGCAACATTATCCCAATTTCATGTTTTTAAAAGAAACTAAAAAAACCACCAAATGTTTTTTATACAGCAGGAAAAACAGAGAGATGAAAACTTACAGCCACAGTTGGTGACGGAGGGGGCAGAAACATGGCAGGCGGTGGGCAGAGATAACGCCTTGCTCACGTTCAGCGTCACCCCCAACTGCGCGCTGTTTTTGAACGCCTCGCAGAGACACTCAGCCCCTGTTTTCAGCACGGTTTTCAGCCCCGAGCAGCACGTGCCTTCCGGCTTACTCGTCGTGCTACCCGCCATCACGAACGACAAACAGTCCGCCATGTTCAGAACTAGGCTCGAGCAGTCCACCGCCGGCGCCGGCGCCGAATGAGCGGCGGAGCATACTGCCGCCGAGAGGGCGAAAAACACGCAGAATAGCGGAACTTTTCTCAAACACATCACAGCCATTTCTTTTTATATTATAATGTGATGTACAGAGAGATGGATGGTAGAGGGTTTTTGTTTACAGTTTACAGGGATGGAATATGAAGAATTTTGAGAGTTGTATATATAATGGTAATGGGGGTTGAGGGGTGTATGATGGGAATGGGTGGTGGGAAACGTGGAATGAGATGTCTTTCTGTTGTTTGAGATGGTTTTTAATTAGGGTTTTTAATTAGGGGTGCTTTGGCATTTGGGAATTTTGAAAATCCACAAATGCAAAAAGGCACTGAGAGAGCGAGAGAGCGAGCTGTCAGTTGAGGGGGTAATAAATTATGGGATTTAATGTTAGTAATGATTTTGGAGTTTCTTAGTTTAATGCATTTACATGCTGAATGTGTTGGAGTATCGAGAGTATATAATACACAACAAATAATACTGAATAAAGCAAGCTCCCAGGAAAGGCCGGAGGGGTCACAACGGCCCCATTTAAAATCCTGTCTCCTGTAGATTTAACCTACTTAAACAAGATTTATAAGTTAAGCGGACTAAATACCCCACTACAACAAACAATATTGAATACTAACTACAACAAGAATACCGAAAATAATGCAGAAACTAAAAGACATAAAGGAAAGAACACACAGAATTGATAACGAGTTCGCCAATTTTGCCTACGTCTCCGGCACCGCAACCGCAACGACCACTTTACTAATCTCCCGAACAAATTACAACTTGGGCAAAATTACCCACAAATTAGGATTTCCCAAAATATAGGACTTCCTCAAATATAGAGATAGAAGAGAAGATTTTGGACATCTTAAAACCAAATATTAGTGGCCTTATTTATAGTTAAGAAACCCACAAATTTTTCATCAAAAATTCTATGTGGGATAACTAGAGTCAAATAGTAACAAATCTCCACCTCGACTCATTGTAGTCCCACTTCAAAAATTCAACTCTTCAATTTAAGCGGTCTTCTTCACGTGCAGCTTCCAAATGCGCTTTCTTCCGCGCCAACTCAAATGTGCAAGATGTTGATCAAGTCTAAACAATGTTTAAACTTGATTGATGTCACCACTTTGGTCAACATATCTCATGGATTTTGTTAGTATGAATCTTCTCAAGTAAAATGGTTCCTTCTTCAGAATCTCCCGCACAAAATGATAACGAACGTCGATATGCTTCGTTCTTGCATGAAGAACTTGGTTCTTTGCTAAGTGAATAGTGCTCGATCGTCACAATGCACAAAGTGATGTGCTTCGACCAACTCCCAAATCTTCAAGCAAACTTTGAAGCCAAATAGCTTCCTTTACAAGCCTTCATCGACCGCCATATACTCGCTCTGTTGTAGACAAAGCAATGCCGATCGCAAAGTAGACTTCCAATCGACGGTGCTTTTGCCAAAGTGAACAAATATCCGATCGTTGACCTTCGCTTATCCAAATCACCGCATAGTCGTAATCACAATATCCAACTATACTTTGACCAAGTTTACCATCCGCTCAAACACTAAACCAACATCTACAAAGATAAGAATATACCGTAGAATCCATTTCATCGCTTGCCAATGACCTTTTCAGGGTCATGCATATACCGCTCACAACACTAATCACTGTGAAATGTCCTACCAGACACACCATTGCATACATCAAGCTACCAAATCGCATTAGCATATGGGACTTTATCCATGTAGTCTCGCTTCTTCATCATTCTTCGGTGATAGTTGGGCACTCAATTTCAAATGAGGAGCAAGTGGTGTACTTACTTAAGGTTTTTGTATTCTCCGTCATACCAAAAACGTTGTAGTACCTTCTTCAGATATTGCTTCCGAGTCAAACAAAGTTTGCCACTCGCTCGTCCGACTTATCTCCATCCCGAGTATCTTCGCCTCACCGAGATCTTTCATTTCAAACTTGATTCAATTGAGCCTTCAACTTGTCAATTTCGATTGGCTCTGCGTGATGCAATCAACATATCATCAACATACAAAAGTAAGTAAATAAAAGATCCATCTTGTAGCTTGTGTAAATACACACAATGATCATATTTGCTCGTGTGTACTTACGCCCCATCATGAACTTATCAAATCGTTTGTACCATTGTCGCGAGATTGCTTCAATCCGCATAACGATTTGATCAACTTACAAACCCAGTTTTCTTTCCCGCAACTTTGAATCCTTCCGGGCCGAGTCATATAGATTTCCTCCTCCAAATCACCGTAAGAACGCCGTCTTCACATCAAGTTGAGCTAGCTCCAAATTCAACTGTCTTTGCAATGCCAACAAAATTCTAATGGAGGAATGTTTAACAACGGAGAAAATACCTCATTATAATCAATTCCTTCCTTCTCGAGCGTAGCCTTTTAGCTACCAACCTTGCCTTGTAACGCACATCATTCTTGTTAGGAAATCCATCTTTCTTTGTGAATACCCATTTACATCCAATTGCCGCTTGCCTTTTGGTAGTTGTGTCACCTTCCAAGTTTTGTTCTTCTCAAGAGATTGCATCTCTTCCTCCATGGCACCTTTCCACTTCTCACTTTCTCGGACTTGAATCGCTTCTCGAAAAGTGAAAGGAACATCATCATCTATAATCGGAAGTGCATAAGCAACCATATCCGCAAATCGGCCAGGTTTGTGAATTTTCGTCTGGCCTTTCTATCGCAATGGGTTGATTGATCCAATGGTTCTTGGTCCGAACTTCTTCTTCATCATCATCTGACAAATCCTCTCTTGACGGATTATCATTCTTAGCTGGAATTATAGCCATTTCTTCTACCTCCACCTGCTTTGGTGTACGCTCCACATGTTGCAGAGCACTATCGGTCTTTTCACTTGTTACTGTCTTCAACATGGCATGTTCATCAAAGGTAACATCTCTGCTAAACAATATTTTCTTCGACTCGAGACACCGAAGACGGTATCCCTTTACGCCGCAGGTAATCCCCATGAACAAGGCCCTTTTAGCTCTCGGTTCTAGCTTTGATTCCTTCACATGATAGTAAGCAAGAGAACCAAAAACACGTAAAGAATCATAATCAGTAACAGGCTTTCCAGACCATACCTCTAAAGGTGTTTTACCACCTATCGTGGATGATGGCAATCGATTGATGAGATGTTGCGCATACGTCACGGCCCTCGGCCAGTCTTTGTCGCCCAACCCAAAGATTAGACAACATACATCGAACTTTCTCCACCAAGGTTCGATTCATGCGCTCCGCCACCCCATTCGTTGTGGTGTCCTCCCGATCGTGAAGTGCCGAACAATGCCATACTTATGGCAAACTTCTTGGAAGGGATCGCTTGTGTATTCTCCACCATTATCTCAGACGTAGAACTTTGATCTTTCTTCCACCGATTTTCAATTCGTGTTTTCCATTTAAGGAAAATTCCAAGCACTTCATCCTTAGTCTTCATAGTGTACACCCAAACACGCCTGGAAAAATCATCAATGAAAGTGACAAAATAATGTTTTCCTCCCAAAGATGGTGTCTTAGAAGGCCCCCAAACATCCGAATGAACATAATCCAAAATACCTTCGTATTGTGGATAGTTAGCCCAAATTTCACTCTCTTTTGTTTTCCTAACACAATGCTCACAAAAGTCAAGTTTGCATACCTTAACATCTTTCAATAATCCTTGTTTTGCCGAGTTTGCAAGGATTTCTCACCAAAGATGTCCCAATCGCATATGCCACAACTCGTCGTCGGACTCTTTTTCATTCCTGGAATCTGCAACTGTTGTTGTCCCAATTACTGTATTACCTTGATAGTAATACAAATTATTTCTCCTGATGCCTTTCATCACCACGAGCGAGTCGGATGTAGCTTTTAACTCCATCTCGCAAAGTAACAATTAAGCCTTTTGATTCTAAGGCTCCCAAAGAGATGAGATTCTTCTTCAAATTTGGTACATACCGAACATCCGTCAAGACTCGGTTGATCCATCGTGATTTTTCAATCGGATAGAACCTATCCCAGTTGTCTTACAAGCATTGTCATTGCCCATATAGACAACTCCACCATTGATCTCTTCAAAATTGAAGAACCACTCCTTCACGGGAGACATATGATAGGTGCATCCAGAATCCAAAATCCATTCGTCAGAACGGGAAATTAAAGGTGAAACCACCAGTGAAAACTCATCTTCACTTTCACCTCGCCTACACAAGCATCTTGAGGAGCTTTTCCTTTATTCTTCAACTTTGGGACAGTTTTTTCTTCCAGTGTCCTTTCTCGTGACAGAAAGCACACTCATCTTTGTCAAGTTTGGCTTTGGAACGCGATCTTCCTCTTCTACCCTTCTTTTGGCTTTTCGAACGGCCTCTTGCAACCAAAGCTTCATCATCTGCTGCTATGTTCCTGTTTTCTTTTTTATTCTTTTTTCTTAATTCATAACTATACAAAGCAAAGACAAACTACAGCAAAAGAGATACATCATCTTTCCCATGAAGTAAAGTAGTTTCTAAATGTTCGAATTCATCAGGAAGAGATGATAACAACATTAAAGCCAAATCCTCATCACTAAAGGTTACATCTAAATTAAGCAAATCTGCAACTAATTGATTAAATGCAGTAATATGGTCGTTCATAGTAGTACCTGAGAGGTACTCAAACCGAACAATCGTTTCTTCATGAGGAGTTTGTTCGACCACTCTTCTTCGTAAATTTGCCCTCCAAAGCCTTCCACGGTTTGTGCTGCATTCTCATTTTTAAATGTTTCGCTTCTAGACAAACACGATCGGATTGTTCCACATGCCAAGCGGTTAATGGTTTTCCACTCCTTTTTGTCAACTTCATCTCGGTTTCTTTTCTTCAATGGCGATGTCTAAACTCTTTGAAATAGACAATCCAAAGACCTCGCCTTGCCACATGCCGAAATGACCGTGCATCATCAAATGTTTCCACCGAAATTCTAATATTTGGCACTAACATCCTTCCTGGCGCGGACGAGGATGTTGATGCACGGTTGTGTCCGTAGTCATTTCGAACTCAAATAGTAGTATTCAATATTACAAATAAAAGACAACGAGCCGAGGCCGAACCTTCGGCTCGATACCACTTGTTGGAGTATCGAGAGTATATAATACACAACAAATAATACTTGAATAAAGCAAGCTCCCGGGGAAAGGCGGGAGGGTCACAACGGTCCCACTTAAAATCCGGTCTCCTTAGACGAACCTACTTAAACAAGATTATAAGCGGCGGACTAAATACCCCACTACAACAAACAATATTGAATACTAACTACAACAAGAATACCGAAAATAATTGCGAAAACTAAAAGACATAAAGGAAAGAACACACGGAATTGATAACGGAGTTCGCCAATTTTGCCTACGTCTCCGGCACCGCAACCGCAACGACCACTTTACTAATCTCCCGAACAAATTACAACTTGGGCAAAATTACCCACAAATTAGGATTTCCCAAATATAGGACTTCCTCAAATATAGAGATAGAAGAGAAGATTTTGGTACATCTTAAAACCAAATATTAGGGCCTTATTTATAGTTAAGAAACCCACAAATTTTTCATCAAAAATTCTATGTGGGATAACTAGGAGTCAAATAGTAACAGAATGCTGATCGTCTGTTGGTATGATGTGGGAAAGAAGAAAGGTCATTCAAGAAAATATAATAAGGGTTACCTTAGTGACCACATGTATTATTCTTCAACGAAGAATTTGGGTTCGAGTTTTTGCAATGATACGACTGAATTTTTTTCATTGTCATACATTTTTTTTCCAACCCAAACTATTTTCACACAATGGGGCATTTAACCCATACTTTCTTCATAAATTCCCGACACGAAACTATAACTCGACACGAACTCGACCCGAAGTTACTGAGAGAAATTTGAACATGAACATGACTCACATGATATTATCAATTTGTCTAAAACTTAGGTATTTTATATTTAATTAATTTTTGTGTATTTTAAGTATATCCCGAAAACAAACACAAACTCAACCTGATGACCCGAATTGTCACTCATACTCATGGTTGCAATTGCAACCCCTTACCACTAGGCCAAACCCCTGGGTTTGTGGATGGTAATTTTTGATTGGATGCGAACTTAACACGTTATAAGTGGGTTAGAATTATTGTTTAGTGGGTTAAGATTGGACCCAAATAACACGAATAATAAGCATGTCGAGTTAGGGTTAACATTAAATAATATGATTAATCCACTTAACCCGATTGTGTCGTTATTCTGTTGTTATTTTTTGCAATATTTTTGATTGATTGAATATATACTAGTATAATGATTGAATTTTAAATATTATCAAATATAGGTGGATATAATTTTTGGATTAAAGTTAACTTGTACAACTCACATAATAACCCATATAAATTGATGAGTTTCTTAGATATTTGAAGTGAAATAATGTTAGAAACCTATATTGAGAAATCTGATACAAATAACATGAATTTTTTTGACATGATATACGAGATCAAACACGATATGAATTGTCACACATCGTCATACATTTGGCTAACATACAATTAAAATACAACATCAAATGAAAAAATATATAACATTCGCTTCGGTAGCTCCTGAATTAGAAAAATAAAAAACAAAAAAATAAAATTGTTCTAACTTCTAAAGACGAATAGACGATCTTACTTAATATCGGAAGATAATTCAATTAAAAAAAAGGAAAATAAATAATCATGAATTTTAGACTGTGAATGCAATAAAGATCTTAAGATCACGACTAAGATTTGATTTTAGGTGTTAATTACTTTTAAATTAAAGTGAAGACTTGGTGCCACTGGAGATTTGTGTTACTTTTGGAAAAGCACTTTTCCTATTCCAAAAGGCTAATTTGTAGGTTCACAAATGATTGGTCTCTCACCCCACGCCACTAAACTCTTTCTCGAATTGCGCTTTCCGTCCGTTAATGTATTATGCGGCGCAACTTCAACTTTCAGCTTTTCAAAATTGAGTCAATTTTGGGATTACACTAAACAAGGTTTTAGATTTGAGTTTAAAAAATGGTTATTATTTTATTTCGTTAGGAAATTATTAATTATATTTTTAATTAATTTTGTACATGATGTGTTAGCATAATATGATGTAACAGATTATGCTGAGTAATAAAATTAAGCTAATTTCTTAGGCTTCATTTAATTAATTAAAAGAGCTGGATAGAAGATGAGCTTAAATAAAGGACTGAATTTGTGATGCATAATTTTTATTTTTGGAATACAAATTCAAACTAATACAAAGGAGATTATAAGGGAGCGTTGGGGTTTTGTGATGCGTAGATGCGTAATTCCTTTTTTTTTTCTTTTTTTGAGTGCAAATTCGAATCAATACAAAGGAAATTATAGGGGAGAATTGGGGTTTGAACCATTAACCTCACTTCTAATAGGTGAGACCAAGTACCATTTGTGTTACATAATTAATGCATATCTTTCTGAATAATTTTAGGTTTAACTTTATTTTAAAAATTTAACTATGAGGGATCTGGAATTGTTATTATATATAAAATCCAGCTGAAATATAATTTGTTTTTTAAAAAAAAACATTTTTCCTCCTTACACTATATCTTTTTGGAGGAATAAATAGAACTATATTTGAATTTCATGATAACAAAAATGAACGATATAAGTATAGAGAAAAAAATTATCATTACTTGATTAATTATTTCATAATTGATAATTAAAAACAATGGTGGGAATGGATTAAAATAATATATAATAAACAAATTCCCTTAATCATTTTTCTTAGAAAAAATAGTGTCATGACTCTAAAGTCTAAACCACCAGCAAATGGATTATTAGGAATTACGTACATTCCTTGTTCTATAAATTCTTACCTAGCCCGATTATTTCTCGTCTAGGTATTAGACTCCTCTTGTCGGCCTATATTTTTCTTTCAATTAGGTCTTGCCTAACTCAGCCTAAGAGTACTGTTCCGGCCAAGTCTAACACCCAACTTACCGTGTGTCTAGCGTCTAATACTTTTTAGAACATACGTTTCGTTTCAGTGAAGGGTTCAATTATAGTTTTTGCTTACACATATGAAGCTTACAGTACACTTCACTGTTCGGAACTTATTTCGTTTGACCAGTACAAACATCTCTGACTAAATAGTCAAATGAGGTCTGATTGATTTTCAGTAACGTATATCAGCTTTTGGACGAAAGTTTGAATGCTGCGGAATATGTCGGGAAGTCATTTTTTGGCGAACTCCACTCAATTAGTATGAATTTAAACAAAACATATGTAAAAATATCAAGCTACTTGAGTTTGATTCTAGCTCGACTAAAATTCGTTCAAACTCTATTCATTTGATTAATAAAAAAATATTATTTTTTAGGGCAGATCACTCCAAGTTAAGGTTTCTGATAAAGTCTAAGTCTTCTTCTCCTTGAGCAGCAAAACTTCTACTGGAGGGCCCTGTGGTTGTCCTATGGAGGCCTCTTCGGTACTCAAGTCAGCACGGTAAACGAGAAAAAATATAAGATAGTAATCGAATAGTAAATATGAATTCTCAAATTATGCATTAGTTACTTACATATGAAGCGGGTTGACCTTTATATTCCTGGGTAGTAGTCCTCGTAGGCCGTGTAGGAGAAAATGGCTTGTGGGTCAGACCCCGACCTCGTGAGCCAAGTTATTCCATTTGTAGCCCATTGATTATTGGGCAATTAATAAAATTAATCCAATATATAAATTGAATTATATATTAATAATAAAAGAATATTTTTGCCCCCGACACAAACCAAACTCAAACACAAATTTTTTTAAGTTGATAACAAATCCAAACAAATTTGGACAATATTACATTTGTCTCTACTCGATTCGTTTACATCCTACTACTCGGAAGGGGAAATGGGGTTTGAAAAATCCAAAGTTTAATGTGAATTCTTTTTGATCACATGAGATGATGATATGCCAAAGATTCCAACATGGTGGTGCTATGATTTAAGAAAGTGGGCTTTCATATTTGTAAGTTGATGAAATGAGGATAAAAGCGTGGGTTTCTCAAGGGCCCTCCAAACCACGCCTTGCCATCAACTTTCGGTGGCTATATAGATAGCCTTCAAAAAATGAGTGAATTACTTTTGTCTTCTCACCACAAATTATTTTTGACCTTCTAATAATTCCACCAATGTTTTTTGGATCAGCATCCAATTTATTTCTCTACCTTGAGTAGAAAATAATGTGGTTTTATGTGGATTTAACTGGTCAAATTCTCAAGTGTTTAACCGGGTAATTGATTTCATATATGATACGATCAAATCATTATTGTTCAATAGTATCTTAACATTGAATAATCCTCAATAGTCAAGTCAGAACCAAAAAGAGAAAATACTAAGAGAAATTAAATTGAAAGCATAAAGTAGAAAATTAATTCAATGCATTTAGAATAAAAGAATAAAGTATCTAAATGGACTAACAAAATATTATTTTGCAATGTGCACAAAAAAGATTTGACTAGTGGACATTATAATTAAGGCCCATCGTTTGATCAAGCAAGAAAAATATTTAGAGCATAAAGCAATTCTTTCCCGGATGAGATCTCATGTTTTACTTAATTACTTTCTTTATTCCACTCCATATTCCACATATTTGATGAATGATACGTGTACAATTGTGACATTATCTTGTACACATGTTATTCATCCGATGGAATGAAATATGGAGTGAAACTGAGAAATGAAACAGGAAATCTTCCAAATTCTGATTGAAAAATCAATTGAAAACAAATATTTAATTTCAAGTGCAATAACCTAATCATCTCTTTTCTTTTTTTAATACAAATATACAGAGCGCATGTCAAAGAGAATGAAAGCATTACCATAATTACTATAGCTAGCTAACTCAACTCTATAAGACTATTACGTTGTTGGTATTATTTTTTTCTTTGGAACATTATAACGTTGTTTGTTGAACCTAAAGATTGAGTCGGAACATAAAAGTCATCCTTAAATTCATCCAGAAAATATGATTCAAGGGATGTAGTCTTAATATCATCCCCTGATGATGCTTCTGACAACAGGTTAAAGTCATTCAAAATGATTGGTTTTTACCATAGCGTGACGATTTTGTTAACACGTACGGATTCTATGTTCTCGGCGATATGTATCTCGTGTTAATTTTAACACGTTATGTGAATGTGTTAAAACAAATCTCGGATTACTCACAACTTTATGACAAAGACTTATATAGGGGCGTCCGTGAAACGGGTTGGGTTGGTCAAGTCAACAGAAAGTCCACGGTCACTAGGGGTGTGAGTCAACAAAAGTCAACTGTCTGCCAAAAATATTTCAATAATACTTTTTGAGAAAAAAATAATATTTTTAGACAAGTAATACTTTTGAGCAACAAAATAATACTTTAATTAGGAACATGTAATACTTTTGACACAAAAGTGATATTCATTGTTAAAAATAGTGCTGAAGATGATTGATATTTTGCAGTTCAACAAGTAATATTTTTCACTTTAATATTTAATGTGTAATATTTTTCACTTAAAATTCTAATACTTTTTAGTTCAACATGATATATTTTGTAGTTCAACGCATGATAATTTTCTCTTAAACGTATAATAATTTTCATTTAAAACTATAATACTTTTAAGTTCAACATGTAATACTTTTTACCTAAAACTTTAATATTTTTCAATTCAAAATTTAATACTTTTCAATTCAAATTCGTAATACTTTTCAGTTAAAATGTAATACTTTTCAGTGGTAGTTTTCAGAGTAATTTTTCTTTTTCCTCTTTTTTCTTTTTTTTTTCTCTTCGTCTTCTCCTTTGTTTTTCTTTGTATTTCTTCTTCTTTTCCCTTCATTTCGTGGCAAAACCAAAATTCCAAAAGAATAAAAATAGATTCATATTGGAAACTTAAAATCTCTATTAATATTGTATCGAGCCCTCGTGAGCCATTAGCTTCTTCTCTACAGTTGAATGTGACTTTCTACTTCCATTGTCAGATCCACGATCACATTTTGCTCATTAGGACCCTCATCCACCCTCCATTGAATGATTGCATTCACATATGTACAAATGCACTAGCTTTAGCGCCATATTTAACATATTGTATCACTTTGTCTATCAAAAGTATTACATTTTTTAAATAAAAATATTATTTTTTTACTTAAAAGTATTACTTGCCTCAAAAGTATTACTTTTTCTCAAAAAGTATTACCGCGCGAATTTTGGAGGACGGTTGGCTTTTTGTTTACCGATGATCCGCTGTTGACCCATGAATTTTATGTTGATTGGATCTGAATCGACCCGTCTCATGGATAGAGATCCGTGAGACGGTATCACAAGAGACCTTCTCCAACTTTATTAGTTTTGGGCATAGTAACAAATCTCGGATTCGAGAATAATTTGTTAACTTAAAATTTGTATATAGGGTATTATTCGGGATAATTTGAAAATAATTCGACAAAATCTCAATAACATGACAAAACTCATCTATATAATACGTAATTCATTCGGGAATATATCGATATAAATATTTAATTATTCTACAGAAAATAATACATTCCAGAGAAATTAGATTCTCAATAAATTATCCTAAAAATTATGCAATTTAATAAAAGTATTTTAAAAATAGGAAATAAATTAAAATAGAATCATTTTGTTAATAGGGAATAAATCGCTTTATTAGCGGAAAAGTTCGTGAGATTTTATCACATTGTTGTTTATGAAAGATATGTACGGAATTTCAATGTCGAATATCATGTTTTATTTGAGTATTTTTAAATAATCTTTAGAGTTTTGTTACTATGGTTTTGGGTCGAAATATAATAACAAATAGGATCAATTAAAAATATTATTCTTGAAACTTAACTAATTAACAATAAAAGAGTTTCAATTATTTTCTAAAACTACAAATAGTTCATAGTTAGAAACAAAATTGCATGTCCTCCTGAAATATTTGTAATTAATTATATTTGTAAGTATAATTATAATACCGGTTTTATCTATACTATACCTGAAGGAATAGTCCATATGGATAACTATCATATGTTTATTGTGGATATACACAAATTCATACATATTCACACACTAGAGACACATATTGTATGTAAATCTACGGTAAATACCTGATTTATTGCTCCAAAAGTAGCATCAACTAGACCTTGTAATACCTAATGGAATATTGGTAGTTAAATCATTCTCAGTTATCCTAAAATGCATTTTAACTTTTCCTGAAAATAACTACCCTTCAATAATTTTCACTGCAAACTAACAAATTGCTATTTATTGTGATAATTTGTCAATTGATGTGGACTTTAGCATAATTATCAAAGTTAGTGGAAGAAGCATCAATAGGCTTTAGCAAATGTAATGGAGGAAGCATCAATAGATATGCTTAAATAGTTTTACATTTTTACCTATAAATTGTTGAAGTTTGTTGAATGATAATACACAACAATATCAAAGAGAAATAGAAGTAATTACATTCTCTCTACAATATTATTATCTCTCTAATATTTAATATTTTGATATTTCTATAAAAATTCTCTTGTGTTCTAAATTGTTGTTCTATAACACGTTATCAGCACGAGTCTCTAACCGATCTTTAAAGTTTTTGGTGAGTGTGGTAAGTTTTATTATTTTCTTAATTTCAAATTTCATTATGACTAACCTAGCAAAACTCGATTTCATTACTCTTGATATTGCGGGAAAAAATTATATGTCATGGGCTTTAGATGCTGAAATTCATCTAGACGCTAAAGGTTTAGGTGATACTATCAAAGAAGGAAATAGTGCATCTGCACAAGATAAAGCTAAGGCTATGATTTTTCTCCGTCATCATCTGGATGAAAATTTAAAAATTTTCACCTTACAGTAAAAGATCCATCTATCCTTTAGAAAATTTTGAAGGAAATGTATGACCACCTGAAGTTGGTTATACTTTCAAAGGTCCGATATGATTGGATAAAATTGAGGTTTCAAGATTTCAAATCCGTAAGTGAGTATAATTCCATGTTATTTAAAATTTCTTCAAAATTGAAATTATGTGGAGAAAGTATTACGGATGGAGATATGATTGAAAAGACACTTTCTACTTTTCATGCTTCGGGTTTGCTCCTGCAGCAGCAATACCGAGAAAAAGGTTTCACTAAGTATTCTGATTTGATTTTGTGTCTTCTTGTGGCCGAACAAAATAATGAATTACTGATAAAAAAAAATCATGAATCTCAGCCTACTGGGTTCTACTCCATTCCCTGAAGTGAATGCGATTAGAGCTCAAAATTTTAATAATTCAAGAGGTCGTGGAAGAGGTCGTGGTCGCGGTTGTGGCCGTGGTCGTGGAAGATTTACTCCATATAATCGTGACAATCAGAATAATTCAAATCACGGAAATACAAGTAACCACCTGAAGTGGAACATAAATGATAAAAAGGGAAAAGAGAAAGTGATAAATCCAGAGAATGGTGGAGAGAAGTGTTACCGATGCGGAATAAAAGGTCATTGGTCACGTACTTGTCGTACAACCAAACATTTGGTGGAGCTTTATCAAGCATCAATTCGCAAGAAAGATAAAAACGTCGAAGCAAATTTCACTTCTGATCATCCTGAAGATGATAGTTTTGATGACTTTAATGTGGATATTACACATCTGGATGTGGCTGATTTCTTTGAGCATCCAGAAAGGAGGATTGATCACTTAATTGGTGATGGAAATGTTTAATCAATGATATGTATGCTTTAAATTAGTTTTTAAAATATTTCAAGTAATTATGTGGTATTGTAAAAGTGAGAATGTTTTGATTATGCTTATATGTATTTTCCCGGAAAGATATATTTTCGGGTTGAACTTTTTATATGAATGATAATTTATCACAATATTTGTGTTTATTATTTCAATCACAAAAATATCATTATAATTCCACTAAATTATTAACAAATTTCACATTCAAAATTTCTCCCCCCAACGGTAATGTAACGGCTATGAACAATAGTTTTTATCTATAAATATACCAACATTTCATTCAACAAATTCATATATATTATCTCATCTCTCTAAAAACTTCACATTTCTTTCATTTCAAGAAAATGGTTAACTTAATTGTAGTTTATCTCATTACATTGGTTTTCTTGAACATTATCCTACTTTTTGTTTGTGAATATCCTCCAGAGCACTTTTGGCTTATGATTAATCATTTTATCTTCATGGTTTTTCCTTTATTAGCATGAGCAATTATTTTTAACATGTAATAGTTAGATGCTTATGTATGTCTATGTTGTTGAATAAATTTTTATGTTTAAATTTTGTTGTGCCTCGATGTTAATATTTAACTGTTTCATAATGATCAAATTTTTTTTCTCTATATATGAAATCATAAAGATAATTATATAATAGTAATTCAATAATGTTATATTAGGTGTATATGGGAAACACCGAGAAAAAAGATTATTGTCTACTTGACAAAGGCAATAACGCATCTTAATATTAACGAGTAAATCATATTTCTCGAGTGTAAAAGCTGTCGCAAGGCACAAGTTACAACTATATCTGGTAGATTGAGATTATTGATGGCTCGAAAATGCAACATTAATATTGCTTAATGGTACAATCCTGCAGATTGAAAATGCATTATTATCTAGTAGATCAAAAAGAAATCTACTAAGTTTTAAAGATGTGAGTGATAATGGATAAATCATGATTAGATGACATCATATAAAATGGGCAAGAAAAATGTCCATGAGAAATTTGAAGCAACAAATTGATTATATTCAATTAAAGCTTTTGAATCCTACACCACCATGCCTTAGAAACTAGTAAATCCCTGATATACATGGCATGATAAAATGGATTATTGATCATACCAATGGACATCTATTGAAAGGTACAAAAATGTTGATTTCGAAAGATTATTTATTTGAATCGTGCAGTAACGGTGATATTTGTGGACCAATACATCCAAAGAAGTGGACCATTTAGATATTTATGGTCTTAATAGATGCATATGCAGATGGTCACACATATTATTAACTAGAAATGTTGCATTTGCTCGATTATTGCAAATTATTAAACTCCAAGTACATTTCCGATTATCCTATTAAGAATATAAGAATGGATAATAGGAGAATTTACATCAAAAAAATTTGATGAATATCAAAGAATTAATGTTGAACATCCAAGAGTAGACATGTTCATATAATGGGATGGGGTCATTAAACGAGTTCAGATTATTGCTCGTACATTATTAATAAGATCAAAGATCACCAGTATAACATGGGGTCATACAGTATTACATGCATCAGCACTTATCAGATTACGTCATACTGCTTATTATATGCATTCTCCTATGCAATTAACTCTTGGTTTTGAGCCAGATATATCACACCTACGCACTTTCGGGTGTGCTGTTCAGGTGCCAATTCCACCTCCTCAGAGGACAAAAATGGGTCCACAACGTAGACTTGGTATATACATTGTATTTGATTCTCCGTCAATTATTCGATTTTTGGAACCAATGACGGGAGATTTATTTATTGCTCGTTTTGTGGATTGTCATTTTGATGAAATAACATTTCCATCAATAGGAAATGATAAAGATGTTTTGCAAAATGATAAACAAAAGCCAATTGAGAATCTCTTCTGGAATGAACAAAGTTTATTCTATTTAGACCTGCGTACTCCTAAATGTGAAAGTGAGGTGAGTAGAATCATTCATTTACAGAATATTGCCAATAGACTTCCTGATGCATTTAATGATGCTAGTAAAGTTACGAGGTCTCATATTCCGGCTGCAAATGTTACAGCCAGGATTATTGTTCTTGAAGAACATAAGAAAATGAATGATAATATCCCACGTCAAAAACGTGGTAGATCTATTGGCTCAAAAGATACTGTTCCTCGAAAAAGAAAAGGAAAAATTGATACTAATGAGCAAGCTCCAGATGAATCTGTAGAGCCTAATATCTCAGAAAATATTCAGATTAAAAATTCTGATAGCACCGAGAACCCCTTGAGCTATTGTAATGAGGTATGGGATCAAAATGAAATAATCATTGATGATAAATTTGCATTCTCGGTTGCTCAGGAAATCATTGATGATGATTATGATAGTGAACCACATTCTATAATAGAATGTCGTCAAAGGCCTGATTGGCCTATGTGGGAGGAAGCAATAAAATCTGAGTTAGCTTCCCTGGAGAAACGAAATGTATTTGGGAAAATTACTCGAACTCGAGACAATGTAAAGCCCATAGGATACAAATGGGTATTTGTTCGGAAAAAAAATGAGAAAAATGAGGTCGTGAGATATAAAGCCCGACTTGTAGCTCAAGGATTCTCTCAGAGACCTGGGATAGACTATGATGAGACATATTCACATATGATAGATACAATCACGTTCCGTTTTCTCATTGGTATGGTTGTCCATGAAAGTTTGGATATGCGTCTAATGGACATAGTAACGACATATCTATATGGTTCACTGGATTCTGATATTTATATGAAAATCCCTGGTGGATATAAAATGTCAAAGTCAGACACTCCTCGTGAGATATATTCGATCAAACTGCAAAGATCGTTGTATGGATTAAAGCAATCTGGTCGCATGTGGTATCATAGGCTGAATGAATACCTTTCTAGGGAAGGTTACAAAAACAATCCTATTTGTCCATGCGTTTTTATTAAAAGATCAGATACCAGATTTGCTATCATAGTTGTATATGTCGATGACATGAATTTGATTGGCACTCCCGAAGATTTATCTAATGTTGCTGAATATCTAAAGAAAGAGTTTGAGGTTAAAGATCTTGGGAAAACCAAACTCTGTCTTGGTCTTGAGCTAGATCATAAAGATAATGGAATACTTGTCCACCAATCTGCTTATACAAAAAGATTGCTCAAACGGTTTAATATGGAAAATACTCATTCCTTGAGTACCCCTATGGTCGTATGAAGTTTAGATCCAAATAAAGATCCATTTCGACCAATGGAGTCCGATGAAGAGATTTTAGGTCCAGAAGTACCTTATCTCAATGCTATTGGAGCATTAATTTATTTAGCACAAGGCACTGCATCGGATATCGTTTTTTTCGTCACAATCTACTTGCGATCGATTCGCTTCGAACCAACTAGAAGACACGGAATGGTATTAAACATATTTTCCGATACCTCGGTGGTACTATAGATTTGGGGTTATTCTACTCAAAGGAATCTACTAACTCAGGATTAGTTGGTTATCTTGACGGGATATAGATCGAGATCCACACAAAGCTCGGCCACAAACGATTATGTATTTTGTTGTAATGGTACAGTTATATCATGGCGATCTACCAAACAAACATTAGTGGCTACTTCTTCTAATCACTCTGAGATAATTGCTCTTCATGAAACTGGCAAAGAATGCATTTGGTTATGATCTGTTATATCTCATATTCGAAATAGTTGTCAATTAAAGCTGGTTACAGATAGCGCCACTATTATTTATGAGGATTATGCAGCATGTATAGCACAAGTAAGAGGAGGTTACATAAAAGGTGATAGGACCAAGTATATTTCACTAAAGTTTTTCCATACACATGAACTCCAGAAAAATGGAGAGGTGGATATTCAGCAGATTCGCTGCTGCCATAATCTTGCTGATTTATTTACAAAATCCTTGCCGACGTCAACATTCGAGAAACTAGTTTACGGCATTGGAATGAGAAGAGTCAATATGAAGCAAAATTAATGGATCAAATTATGCAGCTAATATCTTACATTTCAGGGGGAGCGAATATATTGGCGTTGTACTCTTTTTCTTTTTTGTCTTTTTTTTATCCCATTGGGTTTTTCCAAATTTTTAAGGTTTTAACGAGGCAACTTATGCACAAGTCAGGATTTGAGAATGTACTCTTTTTCCCTTATGTCCGATTTTTCCCACGGGGTTTTTAGGCGTGAGGTTTTTAACGAGGCATACTCATCCAACTTCCTATAATGCTACGTCCAAGGGGGAGTATTGTGGTAATTTGTCAATTGATGTGGACTTTAGCATATTTATCAAAATTAGTGGAAGAAGCATCAATAAGCTTTAGCAAATGTAATGGAGGAAGCATCAATAGATATGCTTAAATAGTTTTACATTTTTACCTATAAATTGTTGAAGTTTGTTGAATGATAATACACAACAATATCAAAGAGAAATAGAAGTAATTACATTCTCTCTACAATATTATTATCTCTCTAATATTTAATATTTTGATATATATTTCTGTAAAAATTCTATTGTGTTTTTAAATTGTTGTTCTATGACACTATTGCAAATTTAGGAGTTTCTCATAACAGGTAATTTCTAGTTGCTATTTATAAATTTAATGTCTGTGTATTACAATGATTGCATTTAGTGTAGCAAATGGTATGGTCCCCGTCCCTAGTTCTTGATCGATTGGTTGTGTTGCTAGCCTATGGGGGCCCATCCGTAGTTGTCACGTCACAATGGGTGAACATACTCGTGAAAATGAAAAAAAAAAATTATATTTACATGGTCCATAAAAAATTGGAATTATTAAGTTAAAAAAAGATTTAATTACAAAAATTAATCTTGAGGTTTGGTTTAATTACAATAAAATTCAGTTATCTTTAAACTTCAACTGCTCCCTTAATGTTTGTTTATAATTAACAAATGGTACCTTTTGAGTGGGGATATTTGTTAAGTAAATGCAAACTTAAGGGAATGTATGTAATACAATAAGGAGCATTTGTAATTTTGAAAAATAACTGGATTTTTTTTAATTATACTTAACGACGAAAGGGGTTACATTTTGTAATTTACCCTTTAAAAACATTGTAGATTCAAAACTGAGTCATAGGAGAATTGATTCAATTCTGCCTTAATGAATGATGGTATGATACATGGGGTGAACAATATGATTATGTTGCTTTCATTTATCTTTATCTTTTTTTTCTTGCTTGATTTTTTTTAATTCGTCGTTAAATAGTTTTGGATATAATTCGTCACCATATCATTGGCATTTTTGTTTTACATTAAAGATACATGACAATGGGTTGGGTTTGATCCGGCCGACCTAAGCCCATCAGGCTAAGTCATAAAATCATGTTGGGTCGGGCTAAAATTTTACCGGAACGCATTTTTTGTGGCCAACCCAATCCAGCGTGTTTATTTTTGTCCAGACCATTTAGGCCTGTTGGGCTTCGGATCATTTGAGTTGGGCCAGAGTCTGGCCCAATCCTTTTTGGTAAAATTGCAAAACTAGTCATGTAACTATGGCGCAGTAGTAAAAAGGTCATGTAAGAATTACTTTTGCAAAAGAGTCCTATAACTATATAAAGATTTCAATTTTGGTCCTACAAAATGTATCATTTGCAAAATAGTCTTGAAACTGTATGGAAATCTCAATTTTGGTCCTAACTTCACCACAAGTGAGAATTACTTATGTCGTCACGTGATTGAAATATGGTGATATTAGTACCAAAATTGCACTATTTGCAAATTGTGCATTTTGCACGACCAATATCGAGAGTTTTCTATAACTATAGGACGTTTTTACAAAACATGATTTTTAGAGGATATTTTTGCTACCGCTCTATACTTACAAGACCAATTTTGCAATTTTAATGTCCTTTTTAGGCCTCTAAAAATGAAGCCCAACCCAATCCTGGACTAGTCGAGCCAATTTTTCTAGCCCTATAATTTACATGCAACATATGTCTTATACTATTATCAACTAAACATTATGAGTTACTTAAGTTACTGTACCTCATTTTTAAACACTTTACAACATGGCAAAAACTTCATTTAGATTCGTGAGACGGAGCCCTTACACAAAGTTTTAAACCCATTTTATTTTTCTTAGGGTTTATATTTGTTTTTTCAAGGTTTATTTGCTTTCTTGAGTTTATTTTTAATTGATTTGAGTTTTTAGGATTTTTTTTTTTTTAGGGTTTATTTTTTATTTTTGGGTTTATTTTTGTTTTTGCAACATATGTTTTAAGGTTTATTTTTGTTTATTATCGTTATTATTTTTAAATTTATTTTATGAGTTACTTAAGTTACTGTATCTCATTTTTAAACACTTTACAACATTGAAACCAGAAACTCTTACAATATTTACACAAACATGCCAAAAAATCCTGGATCCAATTTCTTTTAACACAGAACTTGTGTTGAGCAGGTGCTCACACCCAAGAACCAACCAGATCAAAACCAGAGGCCCAATAAAAGTTTTCCACGTGGAATAAACCATTTGTATAGATGTGGATGCACTTATTAATCCCATTGGCCAGAAATCTATCCATGAAATTTCTCAGATTCAATTCCAGATTTCACTTATCCTACGTGGCTACCTCCAAACATAACTGATTTCCCTCAACATTAATTTTGCCTGCTTTTTAAGAACAAACTCAAAAACTGCCATCTCTTATATTTTGGTATCTAAAAAACTCTTAACCTAAATAGAAAAGTCCAATTAGAAAGATGGCTTCTAGTACATCTGCTGCATTGGTAAATGGCTTAGGCTCTGCTTTCTTGACTGGTGGCAACAAAAGCCAGGCCTTTCTCTCCGCCCCTATCGCCGCCGAGGCGGCGGCGCTGTGGCCCCCAAGAGGCTCATTGTGGTGGCCGCCGCCGCTAAGAAGTCTTGGATTCCGGCTGTTAAAGGTGGTGGCAACTTTATCGACCCTGAATGGCTCGACGGCTCGTAAGTATATAGTCCACTTTTTGTTTAGAGTTGTTTCGGTAAATGTGAGACATCGTACATGTGACATTCATATAGTATACTCAGATAAGATATTATACAAATCACAATAATTACACCTCTAGTTTAGCCTAATTACAAGATATTCATGTTCAAAAGTAAAAATTGCCTAAACACAACATTGAAGGATGTTTTGTATTTGTCAACAAATACTCCCTATTGACGGTGTGATTTGTAAAATAGAAATAAATTCAGATGAAGTATTATAATTTTGAAATGTAGCGAGATTTTCTTTTTCTTGAATCAGATTATACCTCAAGGTGTATTTTGTAATTAGCCCTTATAAGATACAGATATGATCATTGTCCGAATTTTGTTTCTATTTCAAGTATCTTAAATGCATGCTAATTGTAAATTAATGACGTCATCAATATACTTGGCGTTTAGAGATTATATTTGCAACACGAGATGATACATAATTTGGAAAAGAAAATCTCGAGTGTATAAGATATGTCATTCATGTGTTGTATTCAAACACCAGATGAAATATCGTAGGAGAGAGAAATTTTGGTCCACGAGTTTCCTATAACTAATGGTTATACGAATGATTTACAGGCTCCCCGGTGACTACGGTTTCGACCCGCTAGGTCTCGGAAAGGATCCCGCATTCCTGAAATGGTACCGAGAGGCCGAGCTCATCCATGGCCGTTGGGCGATGGCGGCCGTCCTCGGCATCTTCGTCGGCCAAGCCTGGAGCGGCATCCCATGGTTCGAAGCCGGGGCCGCCCCAGGCGCGGTGGCGCCGTTCTCTTTCGGCACTCTCCTCGGCACTCAACTCCTCCTCATGGGGTGGGTGGAGAGCAAGAGATGGGTCGATTTCTTCAACCCCGAGTCGCAATCGGTCGAGTGGGCCACGCCCTGGTCGCGAACGGCCGAGAATTTCGCGAACGCGACCGGCGAGCAGGGCTACCCTGGTGGGAAATTCTTTGATCCATTGGGGTTTGCAGGCACATTGAAAGATGGAGTTTATGTGCCTGATGATGAGAAGCTTGAGAGATTGAAGCTTGCGGAGATAAAACATGCTAGGATTGCAATGTTGGCTATGCTGATCTTTTATTTTGAGGCAGGGCAAGGGAAAACACCCCTTGGGGCTCTTGGCTTGTAAGGTGATTTAATGTTATTATGAGGACTATTTGTGTAAAGAAAAATTTGCAATTAATGTAGAGAGTAAAACTCAGATATGGATGCTATATGAGTTAGCATTGAGATAATTCAAGATTCTTTGGATATACATTTTGCATTTGGTTTTTGTGTAATCTTGTATCATAGTTGCAAGTTGTGGAAATCAACATTGACAATGGAAATTGAAGAATGAAGATGAGGATAATAATTATGGTAATTAAAAAACTACCCTTTAATTAACTTTAACCTATTAAAGAAAAACTCGATTATCTTTCAAAATTAATATTTGTTTTTATTTTACAAATTCCACTCAAGAAGGGGTATTTGCTAGGTAAATACTAAACACAAACCTCAAGCCTCAAGGGATGTTTATACAATTTAAGGGGATATTTATGATTTTTGAAAGATAATTGAGGTTTTTTGTAATTAAATTAAATCTTAAGGGTAGTTTTCTGTAATTACCCTAAAAATTAAGAAAAAAATATTCGGGTTTTTCTTGTTTTCATACGCTGAAAAAAAGAACCAACTACTCGATATTTAATGAGATTGATCGTTAAAACTTCTTTGAATTCAGTTCATTAACACAATGAACCCAACTTGAACATATTTTTCCGTTCGATAAAATATAAAGTTCGGCTCAAGCTCGACTTGATTAGTGAAAAAAATAAATAAATTTGTAAAAGTATCAAACTACTCGAGCTCGATTCGTGTTTGACTCGACTAAAGCTCGTTCAAGCTCAATTCGATCAATAATCAAATCAAATTCAAACATAAATATTGAAGTTCGATAAAGAAATTTAAACAAACTACGTTGTTTGGCTCTACTCTAGAAAACTTGTTTAGTTGTTTAAAATTCGACCCATAAACTCACTTTGCCTGAGGAAGGACGCCTAAATGTGCTTGAAGCCATTGACCTAATCAAATCAAAAGGGGATCTCAGGAAATTAAACATTGTGTCCCTCTCCATCAAATCAGCCCACAAGATATTCAAAAAGGAATAATATAAAAGTAATATTGAGTAAAAGAGTCATTATTGTTAGAATGCATTTGTAAGAATTTATAGATATGTCATGATTAGGGTTTTGTAAAATCCATTATCTTATGAGCCATCAAGAATTCACGTTAAGATAACCGGTTTTCAATAGAGGTCCACCTAATGAGCAATTTAGACCTCGAGATAATTTGGCTGTCTCAAGGCATTTCTTAACATAGATACTTCTCTTGTATCGGACCTCTGAACTCCCGAGGTGCAAGTCATTCTCCCTCGTGCTTCTAAGAGATCGGCTCGTGATCCTTTATTGTTCCAACTCATTTTTGTATTTATACTATAAGAACCGCACCTGGGCCTCTTTAGAACAAGTCGGTCCAACCCATAGACCCATCCATTTTCCATATCACGTTACGCAATCTAGAAAAACTGTGTATTTAGGTTGATTAAAATTTTCGGTAAAGGTTTTAGGAAGGACCAATAAATGAGTGCGAAGCAATATTTAGCTTCTAATGAACATCATAAATTTGATAATTAAACATTAGTCCCTCTCTACCTCATAAAAAATGGCAAATCAGTCCACAAGGTTTGCTCAACAAGCTTACAGGAATAGAAAAAAACAAAATGGGGAGACAAAACTCATAATCCTCTGCAACTGCAAAAAAGAATAATACAATGTTGTCATATTATCCACTCCCCATAGCCATCAAGAATTCACCCTCACAAACCACTTCACCACCTACATATGCTTTGCCTTCCATCTTTGCTATCCCGAAGCGTTTTTGCAGCTTGACGAGGTTCATTCTCATTACTAAGGTGTCTCCTGCGATAACAAGTTTTCTAAATCTTACTTTGTCCACTCCGGCAAAGAAGAAATTTTCAAAAGTAGCCTCCGACTTCTGGTTGTAGCATAACCAAGCCGCCAACCTGGGCCATTGCCTGAATCCAACAGTAAAACATGCATCACTTCTTGTAGTGTTTGTTTGCAAATAGAAGATGAAAATTGAGTAAGTTAAAGAGAGAGCATTTGGTGGATAAGTTGTAAAAGTGCTTTATTTGTGTGTATAAGTCAAACCAAAAACAAAATCGGAAATCTAAAGCACCGCTCCCCCTACTTTTAGATTTGGATTAAATAAGCAGAATCAGAAGCTGAAACTAGCCTTTGCAAACACTATAATGTTGCATTTGGATGGGAGGATTTGGATTTGGGAGGAGGATTTGAGGGAAGGATTTCAAATGACTCCAATTAAGAAGGATTTGAAATCCTTCAAAATGACTCCAAAAATAACTTCCAAGGATTTCAAATTCATTGTAGAATGACTTCATCCAAACATCTTCAATGAATTTGTTATTAGGGATTTGAAATCCTTCGCTCCCAATCCATCAATCCAAATGGAACCTAAAAGTTTTTTTTTTCCTACTAAAAGTTGATAACTGTTTTTTTTAATGTAAAACACCAATAAGAAAAGCATTTTACAATCAACAAGAGTTAAACTCGCTCTAGAAGAAATCCATCTTAATAAATTTGCAAAGAACTTCTCCAAGAATTAGGAGTTGAGCCTCGTTTTTTTGGAGAATTGAATTGTTATGAATTATCAATAGGTAAGCAACGAGATTGGTCAAATGTGGGAAAAGGGACATATGGTCGATGAACGAAGAAATAAGAGCAAAGGTGATACAATTAGTGTACAAGCAAGATTTCTGAAGATGGACCTTAATGTTTAACTTCATGATGAGTTGTGAAAAAGTAACTACCAAGATTGGTTATAATATGGGAAAGGACAGTCAATATACATCTGTTTCAATTTTCATCATTTTCTATTTTCCTATATCTTCATCATTAGTCATATTCAGATTTCGGAGAAGCAAATTTAAGATAACTTATTCATCCATCTCCTCAATTGGCTGCACAATAAGAGAAATGTATCCCCCAGCCCAAAAAATTTAAAAAATAAATAAATAAATAAATAATCCCCCAATAACCTTTCGTGATCAATCGTCACTGAAATCTTCGCAGTAGTATAAATAGTTTGAGGGTTTTATGCGAGAAAATAGGTCTAATAATGAGAGAAGGAATCTTCACCACATTAAGCTTGGACTTGAACCTCCATGAGACTCAAGGATGAACCCAAACATCGTTCAGGAAATATCAGCTAAAAAGATGCTACATGATGTTGTGAGAATTTTGATTTTTTCGACTATATCCAAAAAAGAAATACATATTATGTAGCATCCATGCTTCACAGTTCAATTAACAAATGAGAAGGCATCCCTCTGACAGTTTTGTACCACGTAATAGCAAGCATAAATTGAGTACATAGCTTGAGAATGTAAAGATTTATGCATGTTTTGTGAACTCACGATGAGTAACAATCTTTATTAACTAAATTCATATTTTAAAAGCGTGTATCTAAGAGCTTAACTCCTTTACTAGTGGAGCAATTCCATGATATCAGGTGGCTGCTTGTAACGATTCTTTACAAGTGATATTCACTCAAAAGTCAAATTGACAACACAGTTAATTAACTGCTTAGGTTAAGTTCTACTGTCTTCATACAACTACAGATTAGATAGATTATCTATGTTTTGACTTCAACAATTAGTCGAGTTAAACTTGCACAATCAAGTTTCATGTTGACCACCTTAAAGTTACAAGATTCAGCAGTTTTTTTCTCAAATAGTTAACATATAGTGAATCTTATGAGCTTTTTAGTTGGGGACTTCCAAAATTTCTTCAACAACAACATTCATCTTTTAGGACATTAATTTTCTAGTAGATCCCATGCACCTAAGAACCTCACTATCACTAGGGATGACAATAGATCGGGTCTACCTAGACTCAACACCCAGTCCACAAATGTTTTGAAGACCTAGAGCCGATGGGTAGACCGTTAGACTCGCTAGACCCATTTTATAAATTCAAAAATATTAAAAATGATTTTTTTCTTTAAAAAAATACTATTGAAGCCTTCTAATAATCATAATTTGTGAAAATAAAGTATCTACATAATAAAGCTTCAAATAATAAAAAATAAAAAAGGAAATGGGCTGGATCTTGATATAAAAATGGCAAACACAGACTCGACCCAAATCTTTTGTAATGTTAAAACCCACACCAAATGGGGCGGGCTTAGCATGGGTCAAAGTTTAACTTGGACCCACCGGCATCCCTTAAAAATGGCAAATACATACATTGATATGTATAGGTATATCAAAAAATTATAATAAATGCACCAGAAAACCTCAAGCGCTACCTACTACATGAACTGGTGAATCTAAGAGAATAGGCTACTAATACGTCGTATAATTCTTCTGAATCTAAATCAAGACATTCAATAAGTGGGGCTATTCCCTCACATCAATAATTATTTAGATCATTCAACATTTACAACAATTCAATAATAAATTTCTAGTAATCTATCAAGCACATAGTATGTATCAACCAGATTTAAAACCTATGGTCTAAAATGCATTGAGTTATAATAGGGACACTTGGGAACGTAAAAACATGAACTTTGCAGTCTCTAATGTAAATGCTTCACATAAAACGACACCTGAAGATCGCCTATAAGCAAGCATTCATGTAGCTTGCATACATGTGATTCAAATGAGAGACAAATTCTTTAAAATGAATGGTTTTTTCATGTTGGACTTGTTTATGCACTAGCAATCAAGATGTCGTGTTTCGAACAGCAAAGACTCCTAAAACAAGATTTCTATGTCAAGGCAGCTTTTTTAGTTTCAAACTCTAAAGTTACTGGCAGAAACTTGAAACATTACATGAAATAGTAAATGTGCCGTCCATACATTAGAACTGAAACAATTACAATCCCACCATAAAGAGATGAAAAGTAAAATTTGATTCATAGTCCATAGACCACTAACTCGTAATGTGTGTAATAATTATCATTAGTGATAATTACAAAAACTACCCTAAGGTTTGGTGTAATTACAAAAGGATCTAGCTAAGTTTCCAAATTACAAAATAACCCTTGAGGTTGATTTTGTCTTAAATGTAAAGGGTGTAACGGCAATATTTTCACGAATGTAAAGAGAGATTTTCAAATGTTTTCGCTTATGTAATACAGAATCAAATCCAAAGGGTTTTTTGTTATTAACTCAAACCTCAGGGGTAGTTTTTGTAATTATCCTTTTTCATAAAAAAACAAAAAAAAAATTACCTCAACCATGAGCACACCAGGCATAATTGGCCTTTCAGGAAAATGACCAGGAAAGAAATTATCATTTATTGTCACGTTCTTGATGCCCACAGCCGACACCCCGGGAGTGTATTCAATCACTCTATCCACTAGCAAAAATGGGAACCTACAATATAAAAAGATAAAAATCCCAATTTAAAAATCAAATCAGATCAACATAACAACCAAATAAAAATTTACAAAAAGATTAATCCAGAATGTAGAGTGAAAAGTGAATCCCAAAAATGTAAGAAATTTCACGCACCGGTGAGGCAAAATATCGCGAATCTGATTAATGTCCATCACTGAAGGAAATGCAGGGTACTCTAAACGAGAAAAAAAAAACGCATACAATGAATAATTTCAAAAATGAAGAAAAAAGAAAATAAATCAGCAAATTTATCAAAGATTCATACGCAATTCAATTGGGGTTTCTGCAGAGGAGCTGTCCTTGGCGGAGTTGGCGACAAAGCTTTTGTGGGTCTTCCTTAAATTTGTCGAAACAACATGGGATCTGGAGATACTAAGAGGTGTCTTGACAAAAACAGAGACATTGCCGATGGTTTTCTTTGAAATCGGCGACGGCGAAGAGCTCTGAGCGGAGAACAGAGACTGAGAGAAAACTGTGGACGCCATTGTTGAGAAAAATGGAATGCAAATGGTGTTTATAGGCCAAAAGGGGGGCGAGATAAACGAGGTAGCCGTGGGATTTTTGGTAGTTGGATTACCAGGCTGGATTAGATGCGTGAGAAGACGGGAACGGAGAGACCAACAAGAATCTTGACCAAGAAACAATAGCAAATTAGCAAAATAAGCACTTTTCTATTTATATTTATGTTAGTGGATTTATTTATGTTCTGTTTAAGGTTGAGCCTTGAGGTGTCGTTGGATCTTATGTGGTCACATTGCATTTTTTGGTATAATTAATGAACCATTGATGATTGTGTTTGAAATGGTTGTCAATTAATAATACTATTATGGTTTTTTCTATAAAAACACTTCCCCCACAAATAATTTTCCCATCTTCTTTGCTTTTTTTGGTGTGTGTTGGTGTTAAAGGGGATCGTGGTGCGGTTTTGCAGTTTTTTTGAGTTAATCTGAAACCAAACTATTATGTGCGGCTTGGTTTGGTTAAATAATTTTTTTCAAATCGATGTTTTATGAAGTAAAACCGAAGATGTGATTTTAAGCGGTGGCGGGATGTTTTACGGTTTTAATAAACAAAAACATTATATAATTGATAAATTAATATAATTTTGTTATGATATTTTAAAGAAAAAGCCAAAGAAAAATATTATAATTGAATAGTATTTTTTTTTAAACAATATGTATTTTTGCAAATAAAATGCACAATGCAATATATTTTATCTCACTTACATTCAATAGGTAATGCAATGCAATGTTGTTTTATTAACGCAAAACATAATGCATTTAAAATGCATTTATGTTTAGTATGCAAGATGTAATGTCTAACTATTTAACTAAAAAAAAAATTTATTTTACCCTAAATTATAGAGGTGCAGTACGATGCAGTTTTGGCGGTTTTTAAATTTAAAACCATAACCATACCAACAAAGTCATGAGGTTTCTATTTAATATTTTAAATCACGGGTTTGATCATAAAGTATTATGAACAACGCGAGTTGATGCATTTTGAACAGTTCCGGTGGTTTTTCAAAATTTATGATCGTCCCAAGTTTGGTACTTGGGTAGGGGGTGTTAAATGAGTAGTTTTGCTATGAGAGACCAAACGTCTTCTTTTTTTTATTACAAATGAAATGGATGAGACTATTCATATGTTGGAACATGGGCCTGGAATTTGATTTTGGTCTCTTGGGCCAATTTTCCTTTTTGGCTGATTATAAAATGTTGGACTCCAAGGCCGAAACTGAAAATAATTTGCTCAAAGTTGCACAAATCAATTCTATAAAGCTAATCTTGCCATTTTCTTAACCATATACTTGACCCATTGTACATTAAAACCATTTGTACCAAGTGTACAACTGGGAGAAAATAACTAAAACACAAAACAGAAAAAGTTCACTAAAGAAGCTAATAAAACAATGCACAAAGATGTCATTGGATTCTCAGATTAGAAATCTTCCAAAGTTTCTTGTTTTTCTTCCACAAAGTAGACTTATAGCTGTCCAAGAATACCACCAAGAGAATATTTACCAATCCCTATTACTAATCACTATATCACTCATCAGACTTTCAAATTAGCAAAACTCCCTTCCCAATTTCTCCCACTCAAAATCCAAAAAAATGGCTCCCTCAAATTTCCCCAACTTCCTACTTTTCGTGATCCTTTTGGTTTTACACAAACAAGCCATAGCAGAAGACGGTTCGATCGGCTACCATGGATACGAAAGAGACGCGCTTTTAGCCCTCAAGGCCGGGTTCAATAATTCGTTTCTCGATGGAAATTGGACAAGCATCATGTGCTACATGAACGAAACACCCTATTGGTATGGAATCCAATGTTCTAACGGTCGAGTCACGGGCATACTCTTGGACAGAATGGAGCTTGTCGGAGAAATTAAGGTAGATGCACTTGTCAATCTTACTGAGTTAGAAACTATTAGCTTCAAGAATAACTCCATAGCTGGAAATATGATGGACTTTACGTATAATCAGAAGTTGAGAAACATCGACTTATCGGGAAACAGTTTTGATGGAGAAATCCAATTATCACTTTTAAATCTGAACTCCCTTGAATCGCTTCAGCTTCAGGATAACAAATTAGAAGGCTTAATCCCAGGATTCAACCAATCCAGCTTAACTGCATTTAATGTGTCTTATAACAATCTCTCTGGGGCAATACCACAAACCAAAGCCCTTCGAACATTCGGCCTTTCATCGTACTTTGGTAATAAAAACCTATGTGGCCCTCCAACTCCAACGTCCTGCAGTGCAACAAAAAATCTATCTGAACCAAACAGTCAAAACTCAGGCAAGAAAAGTAGTGGCAACGCGCGTTTCACAGCTATTCTAGTGGTGGTAAATGTAATTGTACTAGTAGTCATTATGTTCCTCTTCATCATATACTACAAGAAATACAAGAAACTCAAAACAGAAATGAAAAACGTCTTAGTTAAATATGAAGAGCACGACAGCAAGATTGTGGACCGAGCAATGGAAAAGACGACCTCTGAAGGAGAAATTAGGCGGAAGCTTGTGTTCGTGGAGAATAATGGGACGACAAATTTTGAGCTTGATGATCTGTTGAAAGCATCAGCTGAAGGATTAGGAAAAGGCATCTTTGGGAATTGCTACAAGGCCAAGCTGGATTTTGGGCCAGTGGTAATTGTGAAGCGGTTACGGGATTTGAAACCGCTAAATGGTGAAGAATTTGTGAGACAAGTGAGGGCCATTGCAGATCAGAAGCACCCAAATTTGTTGCCCCTTTTAGCTTATTACTATTCCAAGGATGAGAAGCTGTTCTTGTATAGATTTGCATCCAATGGAAATTTGTATACTCGCCTTCACGGTAATTTCTCACTTATATATACTTCTTATATACAGACTCATCTCTTTAATGTCCTCAAATTTACCCCCCTTATATTTCTTATATACATACTCATCACTTACGTATACTTCTTATTACTTATCTCTTTAATGTCCTCAAATTCCTCTCCCTTATGCTTATTACATGCATACTCATCTCTTTAATATCCTGAAAGGGTTAATTACAAAAACTACCCCTGTAGTTTAGCTTAATTACAAAACATACAGTTATCTTTTAAAATTACATATCCACCCCTGACATTTGATTTTAGCTTAAAATTTTGCACCTCAAGAAACCTCAAGAGGGATGTACTTCAGTATTTGTCAAGGAGGTATTTGTAATGTTGAAAGATAACTAGACTTTTTTAAAATTAGGATAAACCTCAGGGTAGTTTTTGTAAATATCCCTATCCAGAAATTCTATTCTTTGGTTGGTTTGTCATTTTACTGAACTTCTCTTGTTCCATAACTAAGCTAAACTTACAAGATTTTGAGTTGCATGATATTGAATGTTTAATTTAGTTCAATCTCGAAAAATTTCCATAAATTATATTTCAGATGCCCCTGTTCATCTTCATCACAGTATAAGTATATTTCAAGCTTTTCAGTCTAATAATTACACTTAATGCACGACTATATATCAATGAAAGATCTCGCATGAGCATGAAATCGAAACTGATGCACATAACCTGTTTGAAGAAAGACAACTGACAACTATTAGCATATAAATTATTACCAATTGATTATGCAGGAGGAAGAGGAACAGGGGACCGTGTACGCTTCCTTTGGAGCTCACGCCTGGCCGTGGCCCGCGGCGTTGCACGAGCGCTGGAGCACCTACACCTCAACACCCAATCCGAAACCACCGCCCCACACGGCGACCTCAAATCCTCCAACGTCCTCATCGACGAAAACGATGAGATCCTCGTCTCAGACTACGGCCTTGCCTCCCTAATCGCCCTCCCAATCGCCGCGCAGCGCATGGTCTCATACAAATCCCCAGAATACCTATCGCAAAAACAGATCTCCAAAAAATCGGACGTCTGGAGCTACGGTGTTTTGCTTCTCGAGCTCCTGACGGGGCGAATTCCGGCGCACTCCGCTCCGCCAGGGACCAACGGAGTGGATTTGAGCGGCTGGGTCCACCGCGCCGTGAGGGAGGAGTGGACGGCGGAGATCTTTGATGCGGAGATCGCGGTGCAGAGAGGTGCGAATCAGGGGATGCTGAGGCTGTTGCAGATAGCCATTAAATGCTGCGACAAGTCGCCGGAAAAGCGGCCGGAGATTAGCCAGGTTTTGGCGGAGGTGGAGGAGATCAGGGTTGGCGGTGATTCTGAAGACGAGGAGCATCCATACTCGTCGTTTGATCGATCTCTGACGGATGATTCCGTGTCTGCAACTCCATCGCTGGTAGTTGGAGATGATCGGAGATAATTGGATAATGTTTTTCCTGAGCTCAGAATGTCTGCTAAATTGCAGTTTGTGTAGCAAAAATAGTCCTAGAAAAATAATAGGATTTTGCAAAAGTCCTATAATTTTTATAAGAGCTGGTTTGTTTTTTTTTTTTTGTCATTCCCAAAATGTTTTTTAACCATCTTTTTTAAACACATTTTTTTAACCATTTTGGGGTATAAAATGACATCAATACACTTCTAGCATGTTTGTTTGATATTTGGGTTATTTCTCTCTTTCACTTTTATCTATATATCTTCTTACTCTTTTTTTCTTCAAACTTTTTTTAAGAAATCGAACCTGTATTTTTCATTTTTAAATATGCAATATGGGTGTTGAATTATAGATATCGAAAAGAGAATTAATTTGATATATTATACATGTAAAACGGATTTAAAACAAAAAAGTTATATGAAAGACCATCAATTATTTGCGACGACAAATGTCGTCACAAAAAACAAAACTGTCGTCGCAAATTCTACAAAGTATTTGCAGCGACTTTTGTCGTCACAAAAGCCTCATTGTCATCGAGTAAAAATAATTCGAATTCGAGTTTCAAGATACCTGAGTTTTTTTTTCCAAAAACTTTGAATTCACATAACTTTTTCGTTTTAAATCCGTTTTGCATGTATAATATATCAAATTAATCCTCTTTTCGATATCTATAATTCAACACTCATATTGCATATTTAAAAATGAAAAATACAGGTTCGATTTCTTAAAAAAAATTGAAAAAAAAGAGTAAGAAGATATATATAGATAAGTGAAAGAGAGAGAGAAAAAAAAATAACCCAATTATCAAACAAACAAGTTAGAAGGGTATATATGTCATTTTACACCCCAAAATGGCTAAAAAAGATGTGTTTGAAAAAGATGGATATTTTTAATCTTTACATTTTTTAAATGGCTATTTTGTATAATTATCACTTTTTATAATTCTTTCGATTTTAGTCAATTGATCACCGAATTTACCCAAAACATCCATATGTCCTCATTTTGCGTATGTAGACATCTTTCAAGTGAATTGACATATTAATTATGGCACACTCAAAAAGAAAATTAATTTGGAGGTTGTTCACGTAAGCGAATTTGATTTCTTCATTAGCAAGTTTAGCTGGAGCGTGGACGCATGGATTTTTTGTCATATTTTTCAATCTTGTTTTTCCGAATCTTCTGTGGCTAAAGACTTGCATCGATAGTTTTTCTACGGGACATTTTTCGCAAATCTCTTATAATCTCTTATTTCTGCAGGACTATTAACGTCAACCATATAGGTGCACAACTAAATTTAATGTCATCCAGATTTTGAGTTTTTTTTTTTCTTTCTTTTTTTCTTTTTCCTTATTAGTAGTATATTCCTTTTTCCTTTACCTTTTTCAATTAGGTTAAATGATCATTTGTCCATAAGATGATGAATTAATTTGCTATTTATCTGGCTCCACTCGTTAAACATAACAAAATAATAATTATTTAATATTTTATGTACTTAAGGAAATATTCTTTAGTAATGTGTATATCTTTAAATTAACATATAATCATCAAAATTTATGTACATTAATAGTTTAAATAATTCTGACATTAAGTGTTAAATAATGTTTTAACAAATACACAGATTACTAATTTCACTTACTTAAAGTATTTTAATAAAATAATATACTACATCAATTTGCTTTTGTTATTGAAGAAGAAAAAAAGTACATTAACAAAATGAGACAATGAAAGAACAAAGAATAAAATAGGTCAGCACAAAATAATAAATTAATATAGCCTAAATATAAATATAAAAAAGGAAACTTTGACAAAACACCCCTCCTCCTAGCGGTAGTTTTGATTTTTACCCCCATATTATTAAAACATGATTGTTGCCCATTTACCCCTACTAAAAAGACTAAACTACCCTTCTTACTTAAAAAACAAAAAAAAAGGAAAAAGACGTGAGAAACCAAAGGTTTTCAGAAAACATTTGGTATTCAAATCTCAAAACTTCTCCACCCTCCCGACTCCAAAACCGACCCAAACCCCCTTCCACTGTAGAGCGCCGCCACTGGTCCGCCACCGATCGCCCTCGGTTTCGCCGCTGTAGAGCACCACCGTTCGCCCACTATAGTTCCTATTTTTTCCTTCTTCTTTTTAATTTGGCTTCGATAGCAACTGGGTTTGATCGAAAAACTCTATTATGCAAGAAAATTATGGATAAAAGTTAGTTTTCATGGTGATTTCATTATTACGTTAAATTGAGTTTGAATTGCACTTGAAAATGCTAAGGGTGCGATTAGATATACTTTCATTTTGAAATTTTCATTTTGCTAGAGAATAGTGGTAAAAAAAATTGAAACAAAAAGATGAATTTTGAGAGTGTGATTGGATATGAGATAAAAAAAAAGTAATGATGAAAGTTGATTTGATTTTAAAATAGTAAAATTATAATTGAATATGATTGTTAGTTAGAAATGTGTGAGTGAGTGAATAGTGAAATTTGTTGGAGAATGTATAATAATGATTAGTTTTTTGTGAAAAATATGTAGATGTGATTGGTAAGAGAAAAAAAATGAGAAAAGTGAAAGTAAGAGAATAATATATTTTCTGAAAATTTTCATAAACAATCACATGTTTGGTCAAAAAAAAATTCTCTAGCGAAACGAAAATAGAATCTATTTCATATCCAATCACAGCCTAAAAGTTTTTTTTATAGATTTTTAGAATGGGTATAATTTGATATTGTTGGATATAGTGTATAGAATGAATATTAGATGTATTTGTTGTAGACATCAGGAAAAATTGTGGATTCGATTTTTTCATCGAACTAAATTTGGTGGGCAGAGGAGTGGACCAAAAATAGGCACTAGGATGGGCAGTTGTATAAAATGTCTAATTAAGTATCTTATATCATGGCTTCATTTGCAGGGAGTGCATCATGTCCTATATTGATTGTGTGGGATGACATTTAGGGTTGTGACATGAATACTTTTCGATAGAGGTTTACCGGAAAGCAACCAAAAATCATTCTATTCCCGTCGGATGGTATCAGGGTATGTTGGTGGGCTAGAAGGCGGGAAAAAATATGGTAGACAAGAAGATATGCAAAAGAATGCAAGCATGCTTGTGGGCAGAGAGGTGGGCAACATTATAGAAAAGAAGATGTGCAAAAAAGTCATAGAAGGTTGTGAGCATGAAAGTGAGCAGAAAGGTGGGTATCAAGGTAGGGAATAATATATGTAAAACGAAGGCAGAGATGAATTTGGGCAAGAAAATGGCAAAGATGTGGGCATCATGGCAGGCAAGAAAGTGGGCAGAAAGATCACCAAGTCGGTGGGCAAGTAAGTGGGCTAGATGGTCGGCCAATAAGAAACTCAGTCGGAACTGGCCAGAGTGGTGTGGGTCCTCGTTCAAGCACTCAAACAAGCAATTGTAACTCCATTGCAGTAGAAGATGATAGAGAAGGCCAAGTTGCATATTACCAAGGAAGAACTATGTCGGCGTCTAGCGATAGTATGTATGTTGAAAAATAGGCAACACATGGTGAAAAAGTCGGACATAGTTAGATTTGTGGCAGGGTGTTGGGATGAAAATTATCGATGGATGATACGTGCTACTAGGCATCGAGGTGGACATATATGGTTTGTGGTCGAGTATCGCAGTTTTCATGAATGTTCTATTGAACAAAGTGGGCAAAGAGGTGCACAGTGAAATTTTCATGTGCATTTTAACAGATACCACACCTTAGCCACTTTCTTGCCCATAAAACTTGTCTAAATTCATGTTACATGTATGCATTTTAACTCTCATGCTTGCCCACATGACATGTTATTGTCTAATTAGCCCACATACCTGTCCACATGCTTGCCTACTTGATATGTTACTGTCTCACTATACCTCATGCTTGCCCACATGATATGTTAATATCTGATTAGGTTTCATGCTTACCCACATTCTTTCAAGAAATATTCTTGTGGTTATTTTTGGGATGTGGATGAAGATTATGAGGTGGATGTGGAGGATGATGGAGACGAACAGAATGAGAAGAAGAAATATGCTGACAAACAATATGAAGAGAGGTCGAAATTGTGCCAGGATTTGAGGAAGAACCGAACTGTGGAAAGAAATTTGGTTGGTTCACCGACATGAGATCATCTACAACAAGAAAATTCCAATGATTGTGGTATCTTATTCTATAAATACATGGAGACATTGGTGACATGACATGCGATTGACAAGCTCAAAACTAATTGTTGATGTGAATATCGACTTAGAATGTATATTTAACTTTTTAAAGAACATAATATTAGGTTTTGAATTGATTAATGACTTAATTTTTGTGTAAGTTTTCAAGACAAATATGTCGTATGTAAATTTTGATGTTAAATATATAAATTTTCATACGTAATTGTTTTTATACAAATTTTATATCAGTGATCTCCCAGCCCACCTCCGTGTCCAACTCTCTGCCGACATGCTTGCCAACCTTCTCAGCCACATCATATATAACATTATTGTCGATCTTCCTGGCCACCTCAATGCTCACATTACTGTGCACCTTATGATCATTGCGCCACTTCCACGCCCACTTGACCACTATATGATCTCACTGTTTCATAGTAAGTGAACTTGCCCATATCAATGCTCACATTACTGCCCACCCCAATACCCACTATAATACACACTTTATGAATATGTGAACAACAATGCAAGAGAATATATTACAATCATTTTGTCAAAAGAAAAAACATCAATACCACAATTTAATTAAATAAGAAATACAATGTGATAACACATTACATCAATATTTTGTGTCTTTAAATAATACATCATTACAAATCCTTTCAAATGTGACTATTCAACGGAATGGGTTTCTTATAAGTTTTTCGAATATGTCCTATGTCTTTGCAAATTTCTGCTCGTCTTGGGATAATATCCTCATCTTCTTGCCCACCATGATGCCCACCTCTCTACCCACATTCATGTCCGCTTTCTTTTTGCATATCTTCTTGCCTACCATGTTGTCCACTTTCATGCCCACAATCTCCTTCCACTTTTTGACTACCTTATTGCCACCCATATTCTTGCCCACCACCATGCCCTGATTGTTTCTAATATCATTGTGATTCCCCGGGTCCTCCATATCGTTCCAAAACATTAGATGCTTCTCAATTTCTTCGATACTCATACCAAAATATTCTTGGAAATTAGATTTCTCTTCTATAATGCCTTTTCCTTTGTCGATGTGGTACGTGAGACGTGGCAGATTCTCTGGAACAACGGTTTCATTTTTCTCTACGGGCATAAGCTCCTGATGATTACTACTAGTTGAATCAAAAGTGTAATACCCGGAATTTATTTTGAGCTTTTATTAAGAATTGTGAATATTAGATTTTTAGTTAGTTTATTTTTTTATTTAGGGGCTAATTATTTTTTTTAATTCAAGCCCAATCTTTCAAATCCAATGTCCAGACAAGTTTAAACAAGCCTATTTAATATGATCCCTTATCAATGTAGCTCATTAAAAGTCCAATTCCAGTAGTATTCTAGAATACCAAGATACCAATTTAAACTTCCAAATATATCAAATCTTGTTATAATCCTACCCGATTTATGAGAATCATGTGAGATTAAAAACACTAATTAACCCTAATTAAGCCTATAAATATAAACCCAAAACCCTGATTATACTATTCTTTCACACGAACAAATATTCCGTTATTCTTCTGTTATTTTCATTCCTGGCAACCAATTCATACTTAAAAAAAAAGGTACAGTCTCTTTCTTTTCTATTTCACCGTTTGTTACACGACGGACCACCCAAGCCACAAATCTCACCGAAAAATCCGAAATTAAAGCAATCCGCCCAAGCAATCACAAACTGAACCACCCCAAATTAGAAATCAAATTCCCAGATATTAACCCAGCCATATTCAAATTTCAGGCAGCCCCAAAAAAAATTCGAAATAGGAGTTGCAGCCGTAAACCACCACTCCGATTCCATTGCGGGAAAATCGAACTCCAAAACCCATCGAACACCCAAACCTAATTACCAGAAATCCATACATTGCTGCCCAAAATCGAAACCCAAAAACTTGCCCCGAATCAGCCCGAAACTAACCAAGTTCCGCCCAAACTCGTTTGCGGTGCTGTCGCGCCGTGCTGATCGGGTTGTTGCTGCCGTTGACGGGAATTACATAAGGGGAAAAAAAGGAGAGAGAGTTTGGGTGTTGGGTGACGGAAGCTGAGAAGCAGGGAGGAAGAATTAGGAGAAATAAGAAAAAAAAAAAGAAAAAGAAAAAAAATAAGAGAGAGAGATGATGGAGTTTGGAGGTGAAGCTGGTGACGGGAGTAAAGAAGAAAAAAAAGGGAAGGAAGAAATGTTTTGCTGATAAAGGAATAGGGATGACCGAAAGTGATAAGAAAAAAGAGAGGAAAAAAAGAAAGAAAAAGAGAGGGGTGGTGTAGTTGTCAAGGATTAAGAAAAAATAGGTTGAATGAATTTGAGGGAGTGAGCCTATTGACCCAAATTTCCAACCCTTATCGATTTTACCCCCAGGATCTTAATATTTCGAAAATCGACCTCTACTCGTTTTTTTATTTTGAAAAAAACCTTCCTTCTAACCTCAAGTTCTATTTTTATTTTATTCCATTAAGCCCCTAAATTAGGATTTTTATATTATTATTTTTTTAGATTAAGTTTAGATTATTCGAGGATTTTGACTAGTATTATTTTTTATTGATTAGGCGATTTATCGAGCGAGGATTAGACGTGCTTGCATCCGACACTTCTAGGCTCAACTTAATTTTCAAAGCTGCGTTCAAGGTGGGGTTTGTTTTCTAAACTTTATTGTCCTTGTTAAATGCTTAGATTATTTTGCATGAATGTATAGTACAGTTGCTTGGACTCAAGAGGTTCGCGGTCGATGTATCCCTCAGGTGGAACCCCTGCAGTGCTACCTATTGTCTATGTCTACGGTATTGGATTGTATTTGCATGCCTATGTGAGATATCTGTGTATTTAGCTTGGACAATTTATACTCCACTGAGCTGTGTTGCTCACCCCACATATAACAAAGTTTTCAGGTGAAGGAGATGGCGCTGGCAAAGAGCGGTGGATATGACAAGGCCTATGGATATATTTACAATGTTATTTTAAAATAAATTTTTTTTGAACTATTTGCTTCCTTTTAGATTATTAGTTTTTATTTCCAGTTTATTAGAAATTGATAGAATCAGGCGATGGTTAGATTTTTATTTATGAAATATTTTGCTTCCACTACAATTGTCTCAGTTTAATTTTATTATTAAATTATACATGTTCCTTTTCATCGTTAAAATTAAGTCTATGCTCGTTTATTTTATTAAAGAAATTCTAGGGCGTTACAGGTGGTATCAGAGCGGGTCTACCTTTTTGTAGACTTGCAAAAAAAAAAATATACGTGTAAATTTCGTGTGTGTACTCTGATAAATGAATTAGAATTTTGTTTTTAATAATAAAATGGAAAGAGTCTACGTATCCACAACCGCTATGCCATGCTAACTCCGAAGCCAAGGTACGAATTTTCTTTAAAGGATTTCGTTTTCTACTGCTAATGCCATCGCTATTGTTACTGCTATTGCTACTGCTACTGCTATTATCAAATGTCATTGCTAAAGTGTTTTAATGTTGTTAAAGAATTTTACTTCTATTGCAAAGAGAAAAAGCAAAAGAATATGCTAAGTTTTCTTGGATGCATAGCACGATAGAATGTCATTGAACTATTAAAATATTATGATATTTGTGAACTTTATGGACAATAGAAAGAACTTAGAGGATTTAATTATTTTTATGATCTATAGATGGCACGTAGAAGGTATACAACACGGAAGTCCGATATTGTTAGCGTTAATAGGAGAACAAGGATAGAGAGATATGAACAATACCAATGGGAACCTAACTATAACCTTGGGGCGCATCTAAACGCAATGTTTAGATTATGGGTAGAATTTAGATATGTCGATCACTCAGATATCGATCGACAGGGCATACTTAGATTTATTAATACCTTATCGGAGTTACCCCTGCAAAGAGCAAGAGAGATATACAATCAAATGATAGATGATGTCCAGGGAGTTCAGTCGCGGGTTAGCTATGAGGACTTCGTTTCGGTTTTCTGACAGTGGTGGTTGGACCATCTACAACTCACAATGGACATTTCTTACTTCTGGCCCAAAGAGCAAGACATACATGATGATGCCCCTCCACCTAATTCCAGTGATGACGAAGATCCAAAGGAAGACCCGGAGGAAGATCCGGAGGAGGACCCAGAAGAAGATGTTGATTAGCCAGCATTTGTTTTATTTATTTTAGTAGTTGATGCTTTGGATTTTATATTTTCCTTTCATTTGTAATTTAGTTTATGCTTGGATTTTTCGATCTAGCAATTATTTCTTCATTCATTGGATTCGTTGTAAAAAAAAATTAGATTAATGAGTGATTATGTTTTTTTTAAATTGCCTTGAGTACTTGTTATCGTTTATGGTTTAATTTTATATATATATATATATATATATATATATATGTATTAAGCTTTTAAAAAAAATCCCAATTAGAAATTGACTTAATTTTATATTCACGGTTATAGGATGAATCCTAGAGCCCCTAGAACCGGGACCGCCACAAATTTAACACTAGAAAATTTGGGAGACGTAGTGGCGCGCCTGGCCACAGTCGTTGAGGGTCTGACTCAAGGGGGTGCTTTGAACCCACAGAACCAACCAGCTCCAACAAATAACACTTCACATGTGGTGGAACAGTTTCACCGCTATAGACCTCTGACTCTCACGGGACAAGAAGAGCCGCACACTGTGGAAGAATGGATAGCAGAATTGGAGGGCATATTTGAATTGATCGAGTGCACTAACGCACAAAGGGTTTCATGTGCGATATATCAGCTCAAACAAGATGCACGACATTGGTGGGATTTACACGATTTAACAATCAGCGACCAAAGAATGAAAGGTGATATCCAATGGATGGTTTTAAGAATTAGCCATGCAAATAGCTTTTTCATGATCTACTGAGAGACAAAAAGGAAAGAGAGTCCTAAACCCGCAAGGGCGAAGGGGTGCTTTCGAGTATGAGCGAAAGTTCAATCAGTTAGCGAGATATGTTATTCACTTGACGGACACAGATGGTAAGAAAACTAAGAGATTTGTGTCTGGTTTACGCCCTGAGTTGGGTGGGATAGTGAGCATACTGGGGAACGTATCATATTCTGCGGTTGTGGAAGGAGCTCTAATGGTTACCTCCAATATGAGATTGGAAGGCGGTAGTAAAAAGGTTTTTGAGGCTCCCAAAAGGAAATGGGAGGGTCCAAACACTGGGAAGTTTGTTAATAACAACAAACAACAAAGAGTCGGTGGTGCTCCTAATCAGCAAGGTCAGTAGACGAGGCCACAATGCCAGAATTGCGATAAATATCATCATGGCGAGTGCCTGCTAGGAAAAGATGTTTGTTACCGATGCCATCAGCCAGGGCATCAGGGATGGGACTGTAAGAGATATTCCAATCAGCGCAGAGAAGAACAGAGGCCCACAGGAGGGAAACCTAGAATGTACACCATGACCGAGTAGGATGCACAAGAGGAGCCTGAGATAATGACATGTATGTTACGAGTTTTTAATGTACCTGCTCTTGTACTTTTTGATACCGGTGCTACACATTCTTTCATATCTGCAAAATTCATTGAGGGGTTAAACAATGTGATATGTGAGTCTGTGGAACCTTTGGGGGTCAGCATACCATCGGGTAAAACTATAGTGGTTGATCATAGAGTAAACGGGGTACAATTGAACATAGAAGGAAAAACTCTAGAAGTGAACCCATACGTTATAAAGATCAAGGACTTTGATGTAATCCTAGGAATGGATAGGTTAAGTTAGAATCGCGCAAACATCCGGTGTCACGGGAGGGAAATAGATTTCCATATGCCTGGGAAAGCGAATTTCACTTTTCATAGGACTAGATTGGGTGTTTCACCATGAGTTATATCAGCAATGAAAGCCGTGAAGATGCTAAGGAAAGGAAAATGCCAAGCATTCTTGGTGAATGTAATGGCTACCCCGACTGAAGAGAGAAAAATTGTTGATATCCCGATCGCCCGAGAGTACCTAGAGGATTTACCTGGAATGCCACCAGATCGACAAGTGGAGTTCACGATTGATCTGGTACCGGGAGCAGCACCAACGTCAAAGGCACCTTACAGAATGGCACCTAAGGAGTTGCGAGAACTAAATGTGCAATTACAAGAATTGTTGGATAAGGGTTATGTAAGACCGATCGTGTCTCCTTGGGGAGCTCCTGTGTTGTTTGTTAAGAAGAAGGACGGTACGATGAGGATGTATATCGACTATCGAGAGTTGAACAATCTCACGATCAAGAACAAATACCCCTTACCCCGCATTGAGGATCTGTTTGATCAATTAAGAGGAGTTGGAGTTTTCTCGAAGATTGATATGAGATCAGGGTATCACCAGCTGAAGATCAGGGAAGTAGATATACCCAAAACAGCGTTTGGGACCCGTTATGGACATTATGAGTTTAATGTGATGCCATTTGGGTTAAGCAACGTACCAACAGTCTTTATGGACTTGATGAATATAGTGTTTCATCCTTACTTAGATCAATTTGTCATTGTGTTCATCGATGATATCTTGATCTATTCAAAGGATAAACAACAGCACGAAGAGCATTTGAGGATTGTGTTGGAGACACTTCGCAAGGAGTAGAAGCTTTATGCGAAGTTCAAGAAGTGTGAGTTTTGGCTGGAGCGAGTGGTGTTCTTGGGTCATGTGGTCACCGCCCGAGGTGTTGAAGTGGATCCAGCCAAAGTGGAGGCCATAAATGAATGGAAAGCGCCATCGACCATAAGTGAGGTACGCAATTTCTTAGGACTTGCTGGATATTACAGACGGTTCATTGAGGGTTTTGCCAAGATTGCTGGACCATTGACCCGGCTGACGAGAAAGGGAGAGAAATTCCAGTGGACTGAGAAATGCGAAACCAATTTCCAAGAGTTGAAATAGAGATTGGTTACTGCATGATTGACATGTATTTTGCATGTAAAGGCTTGATCTTAGCTAAAATATGTTGATATGCATGCATTATATGAGTAAATAGGGTTTTATTCTTGTTTTGTGAAAAATGGTTATGCTTTGCTCGTTTTGTAGGAATATATCATTAATTATAGCACTTTAGCAACAATTTGGAGCATTGAAATCACCAATATTTGATGTGAAGTACGAAGTTTGGAGTCGAGTCGAGAAGAAGTCATATGAACCGTGCGAAAAATGGAAAAAATAGTCGTGGTACGCATTGCTACAGGTAAGCACGGCGGCGGGCGGCGTGCTCCTGAAGACGGCACGTGCTCAGCCTATACTTGAAGATATGGAGTTCGGCTACCAGCACGGGCAGCCCGTGCTTCCTGCAGAATCTTGACAAATACGTGCGGCACCCAGCACGGGCTGGGCGTGCCATTTGGCACGGCCCGTGCTCCTCTGCGGGAAAAATAGAGTTTGATCCGTTTCAACTAGGTTTCGATCCGAACGAAGTACAAATAGACCCGTAGCGGCCACAAACAAGGACACGCTAATTTTTACCCTAGAAACCAGAGAAAAGAGTAGTTTTCCATTGGATACTTCGAGAGATCGATCAAGACCGCAACCACACCTTCGAGGATTGAAGATAGATCGAGAGATCGTCATCATCCCCGAGTCACTCATTCCATCGTATCGTTATTTCAATTTGATTATGAATAATTTGTTTATGAATTGTTTATCTTCAATGTCTGGCTAAACATCTTGTGATTCCCGGGTTTGGGAGTAGGTTAATAAACACTTTTATTTGATGATTAAGGATAATTAAAGTTAATGTTTTCTTTCTCTATTCAAATACTTTGCTTTAATTCTTGTTTTATCAAAAGGCCTTTGATCTAAACTTGTTTGGTGTATTGATTCATAATTCTAACCGATGAGTTTCAATACTGGATCTTGAGTACTTGACACAAATAGATTGCATGATTGAGAAGTCTGTGAATATTTGTGAGATCTTATAATCTTTTGAACTTTTGGGAGTTGGATATCTCATGTTGAGTAGAGATGCTAACATAGATATTCCAATCAACGCTTTTACATACATCTCGAGAGAGAGGGTAAATTACTTTGGTGATTGGTCTATAGAGAAGAATACGTTTAACCTTGGTTTGCTTAATCAGAGTATAAAGGTGGAATATTAATTGAAACCATAACCCAGGAATCCGTCCATTCATACTTGATCTTTCAATCGCTCATTGCTTTGTTATTTTAGGATTAAATTCTGCTTTAGTAGTAATAAAACAAATCCTTCAAGTTTCGATAGTTTAGATAAAAATAGGACTATTATAATCCAATACTTGGTACATTAATTTATTAATCCCTGTAGATTCGACCTTGCAAACCCTATTCTATAAACTGATTCGTACACTTGCGGTGAAGAAAGCTAAGAAAATAGGCGAACAAGTTTTTGGTATGCATTGGGGGATTAATCAAATTTTTAGTACTAATATTGCGATAAATAGAACTATTCTTAATCTAAACATTTTTTTCTTTTCTTTATAGTTTGTTGTTTAATTCTACTTTTATTGTGGTTGACTTGTTTTCTTTAGTTGATTCAGGTAGTGCATGATCACTCGCTCGAAGCAAGGAGAATTATCACCGTTCATACCGGAGGTTGAGGCTTTTGCTAGGCGGAATAGTACGGCTACCAAACGGCGAGAAAAGACAGGAGAAAGACTATGGCCAGGCGTAGAAGGTAACAACGGAGAAATAATGGGGGCGAAACGGAGGTAACAACCGGGCCAACAGGGTCAATGTCGAGTTACCAATACCAGAGGTTCCAGCAGCTCCGGTAGTCCAACAGCAGGCGATTCGCGATTACTTTCACCCAATCAATCGCAACTATGATGGAATTGCCAATGTCCCAATCAATGCGAACAATTTCGAGTTGAAGCCATCACTGATATCGATGGTGCATCAGAATCAATTTGGGGGTTTCCCATCTGAAGATCCCAACTCTCATCTTGCGAATTTCATACAGATTTGCAATACTATCAGGATGAATGGGTGACTTATGATGCTATACGTCTTCGCCTATTCCCTTTCTCTTTAAGGGATAAAGCTAGGAACTGGCTAGGCACCCTAACTCATGGGAGTGTGAACAATTGGAATGAGATGAGTCAGAGGTTCTTGTTCAAATATTTCCCACCAAGTAAGACACTCTGACTTAAAAGCGAGATCACTCGATTCGGGCGGTTTGACTACGAGCCTTTGTACGAGGCCGGGAAAGATTTCGGGATTTGTTGAGGAGGTGCCCGCAACACGGATTTCCAGAGGATCAACAGCTCTGTTTCTTTTATAATGGGTTGATGGGACAGACTAGATCGTTTGTAGATACTGCAGCAGGGGGCGCGCTACTTGCGAGGTTTCCGGAGGATGCGTTCAACTTATTGGAAGAGATGGCCATGAATAGGGTAGCCGAAGTGTCTGATTCGGACCCAATTAAAGAGTTGACAGCCCAGATGGCCGTACTGACGAACCAATTAAGTGCTTTGACAAAGGCAAACGAGGGAAATGCGAGTGCAATTACTGCAGATCCTAAGCCAACCATGGAGGATATGTTTACCTCGTTTATGGGTGAGACGAGAAACAGGTTCAATAAGGATGAGGCAAAGATAGATAAAATTGAAAACCAAGTCACACAATTGGGATCTCAAGTCGCACAATTGGGTTCTCAAATGAAAAGTATAGAAACCCAAATTGGTCAAATAGCTACAATTATTGGTGGGCAACATCAGAAAGGCCAGTTTCCGAGCAACACTGAGGTTAATCCAAAAGAGCAGTGTAAAGCCATTCGTCTGAGGAGTGGAATGGAATACGAGGGGCCGAAAATACCAGAAGATTCTGAAAAATCGTAGGACGACACGACCCATGCGCCACCGCACGGCCCGCCCGTGCGCCTTGCTGGAACGGCGATCGATGTGCCGGGAGATGTAGAAACTGAGGCAAATGGCGAGGTTAAGGCCGAGGAAAGAGTTGAGGAACATCGTGCTGAACAAAAAGGGGCTGAGAAGCTTAAATCTTCCTCTAACCCTGATATTTCTAAACTTAATGTTCCCCTTCCTTTTCCCCAACGTTTTCAAAAGAAAAAGTTAGACGCGCAATTTGCTAAATTTTTAGATATTTTTAAGAAACTGCATATTAACATTCCTTTTGCAGACGCATTGGAGTAGATGCCCAATTACGCTAAATTCTTGAAGGATGTTATGTCAAAGAAGTGGAAGATGACTAGTTTCGAGACAGTCAATCTGACAGAGGAGTGTAGTGCAATAATCCAAAGAAAACTACCACAGAAATTAAAAGATCCGGGGAGTTTCACTTTAAGAAAGCACTTTGTGATTTAGGAGCGAGTATTAACTTAATGCCCTTGTCTATTTTCAGGCAACTTGGATTGGGAGAGGTGAAGCCGTCTACGGTCACCCTACAACTCGCGGACCGATCACTCACTTATCCAAAGGGGATCATTGAGGATGTACTTGTCAAAGTGGATAAATTCATATTCCCGATGGATTTCTTGGTGCTGGACATGGATGAGGTTAAAGACGTCTCTTTGATACTTGGGCGTCCATTCCTAGCTACGGGGAAGGCCTTAATAGATGTGCAAAATGGAGAGCTCACGTTACGGGTTAATGATGAGCATGTTTTATTTACTATCTATAAGGCACTTTAATTTCATGATGGTGTTGAGACTTGTAATTTCATTGACGTAGTTGAATCTTGCATTGATGAATATGCGGATCATACATTGTTTAGGGATAATTTGGAGTTTGGTTTGACACATTCATGTTCAACATCGAACTTGACTATTGATATTGATAACCAAGACTTGTATGATTGCGTTTGTGCTTTGGGTAACATGCAGGAACTACCGAGGAGCGCAAGAGGCGAGCACACGCAGAAAAACATACGGGAGTCAGTTCTGCAAGGGCGCACGACCCATGCTCTTGAGCACGCCCATGTCGTGCGCATAGCCGAAGGAAAAACTGAAGAAATCGACAATAGCACGGCCCGTGCCTAAGGTCGAAGAAAATCCTGGAGAAACTGAAGATGGCACGGCCCGTGCCAAATGGCACGGACAGCCCGTGCCTGTTGTCGAAACAAAAGCTGAAAGACCTGAAGACGGCACAACCCATTCCCATCAGCACGAGCAGCCCGTGCGTCCATCCAACGAGGCCAGCTCAAATCCAGAACTCAAAGCCTTGCCCGAACATCTCAAATATGCATTCCTTGGAGCGAATAACACAAGTCCGGTAATCGTATCATCTCTTTTAACTTCAGTTCAACTCGATAAATTGCTTAGGGTGTTAAGAAAACATAAGTCGGTGATAGGTTGGTCAATCTCTGATTTAAAAGGCATCAGTCCATCGATTGTAATGCATAAGATTAAAATGGAAGATGTCTATAAACCTTCGGTGCAAAATCAAAGAAGATTAAACCCTATAATGCAAGAAGTCGTTAGAAAAGAAGTTTTAAAATGGTTAGATCTTTGGAATTATATATGTTATTTCGGCGAGTTCTTGGGTAAGTCCGATACAAGTGGTCTTTAGAAGAAAGGGGGACAAGAGAGTGAGAAACGAAAGTGATGAGCTTATTGCAACTAGAGTAGTTACTGGATGGAGAATTTGTATTGATTATAGGAAGTTAAATGATGCTACTCGCAAAGATCACTTTCCCCTTCCCTTTATTGATATGATGCTTGATCGTTTGGTGGGCTATGATTACTATTGTTTTCTCGATGGTTATTTCGGGTATAATCAGATCATGATTGCCCCGGAGGACTAAGAGAAGACGACATTTATATGCCCCTATGGTACATTTGCATTTCGCAGAATGCCATTCGGACTTTGTAACGCGCCCGCTACTTTTCAAAGATGCATGATGGCTATATTCCATAATTTGATCGAGAAAATAATGGAGGTTTTTATGGATGACTTTTCTGTGTTTGGAGATTCATATGATCATTGCTTGGATAACCTTTCTCTAGTTTTGCAGAGATGTGAGGAGACTAACCTTGTTTTAAATTGGGAAAAGTGTCATTTCATGGTACGAGATGGCATTGTTTTAGGCCACCGAGTCTCTTCTGCAGGTTTGGAAGTTGATAGAGCGAAGGTGGTGGCAATTGAGAAACTCCCACCTCCAACAAACGAGAAAGTCATTCGATGTTTTTGGGGCACGCCGGATTCTACAGAAGGTTTATCCGTGACTTTTCTAAAACCACTAAACCTTTAAGTTAGTTATTAGAAAAAGATACTGCTTTCAATTTTTCCGATGATTGTTTGCAGGCTTTTGAGATTCTCAAGAAGGCTTTGTGACAATGAGACCAATTCTCGTAGTTTCGGATTGAGTCAGCCCTTCGAGCTAATGTGTGATGCCAGCGACTTTGCGGTTGGGGCTGTTTTGGATCAGAAAAGAGACAAGATGTTCAGAACCATCTACTATACGAGCAGAACCTTAGACAGCGCCCAGCAAAACTACACAACCACTGAGAAGAAAATGCTGGAAATCGTGTTTGCATTCGACAAGTTCCGATCTTACTTGATTGGAACTAAGACGATAGTCCACACCGACCACGTGGCAATTAAATATCTATTTGACAAGAAGGATGCCAAACCGAGACTGATTCGATGGATTCTCTTGTTACAAGAATTCGATGTGGAGATTCGAGATAGAAAGGGTTGCGAAAATGTAGTAGCCGATCACTTGTCTAGATTGGAATACAAGAAGGATGAGAAAGAAAGCAACTTCTGATGTTACAAGCTAAATTCCCATGGTATGCAGATTTTGTTAACTATTTGGTTGCAGGGGTCTTGCCTCCGGATTTATCATCATATCAAAAGAAAAAATTCCTCCATGACGTCAAGTTTTATATGTGGGACGACCCTTTGCTCTTTAAGAGGTTCACTGACACTATCATTCGGCGATGTGTGCCTCAAGAAGAGTGGGAGGGAGTTCCACAACAGTGTCATTCTTCACCTTCCGGGGGCCACTTTGGTCCAACTCGTACGGTGGCTAAGGTATAGCAAAGTGGATTATACTGGCCTACGTTATCTAATGATTGTTACCTATTTGTACAATAGTGTGATAGGTGCCAGCGGATGGGGAACATCTCGAGACGACATGAGATGCCCATGACCAATGTGATGGAGGTTGAACTCTTTGATGTGTGGGGGATCAATTTCATGGGCCCCTTCCCATCTTCGTCGGGTTATCAATACATTCTACTCGCAGTAGAGTACGTATCTCGATGGGTTGAGGCAATTCCAGCACAGACTAATGATGCGCGAGTAGTGCTCAAATTCTTAAAGAAAAATATATTCACTCGGTTTGGAACCCCGAGAGCTTTGATTAGCGACGGGGGGTCACACTTTGTGAATAAATTGATGAGCACTCTACTTGTGAAATATGGGGTCAAGCACAAGGTGGCATTAGCATACCATCTGCAAGCAAACGGGCAAGCAGAGGTAGCCAATCGCGAGATTAAGCAGATTTTGGAGAAGACGGTAAATATAAATCACAAAGATTGGGCCATGAAGCTAGATGACGCATTATGGGCATATCGGACTACATACAAGACACCCTTTGGCACATCTCCATATCAGTTAGTATTCAGGAAATCGTGTCACTTACCCATCGAATTGGAGGATAAGGCATTTTGGGCTATGAAGAAGTTAAATTTTGACTTCCAAGCAGCGGGCGAGAAAAGGCTCTTGCACTTAAACGAGATGGAGGAATTCCGGGATGAAGCTTATGAAAACTCCTGGATTTACAAGGAGCGAACCAAAAGATGGCACGATCGAATGATAAAGAAGAGAGAGTTTTTACCGGGTGAACAAGTCTTATTGTTTAACTCGCGTCTTAAACTCTTTCTGGGAAAACTTAAGTCAAGATGGTCGGGGCCATTTGTAATAAAGAAGGTGTTAAATCCTCTGGGAATAGTGGAATTGGTGAGCCGAGATGGGGAGACATTCATGGTAAATGGCCAGAGGATCAAGCATTACTTGAGCCGGGATCAAAAGGAAGAGGTGACATGCCTCACTTTGCTAGAGCCGTGACCGACTAAACAAGCGTCAAGCTATAGACGTTAAATTTAGCGCTTGTTGGGAGGCAACCCAATGGTTTTGCTGTTTTATTTCTTCCCATGTTTTCTTGGTTTGGTTTTTTTTCCTTTTCTAAGTTAGGATTTAATTGTTTTCATAGGTTAGAAGTTTCCCTATTTTTCTTTAAAAAAAATGAAAATTAGAAAACAAGGTACGGCACCTAGCACGGGCAGCCCGTGCGCCACGCGCACGGCCCGTGCTATACCGCACCTGAAGAGTATTTTGTTCGGTCCCTAGCACGGGCCGCCCATGCCGTTTGGCACGGCCCGTGCTCTTCCCAGATATTGGCCTCGATTGTTCGGCCCCTAGCATGGGCCGCCCGTGCCAAAGGGCACGGCCCGTGCTCCTTCACGCTGGGGCAGTAATAAGTCGGGCAGAGGGGTGAGTTTTTCACAAAATCTCACCATCCCTCGCACAGACACAACCAGAACTCGAGCCCCCTCCACAATTTTTCGAAAATTCTCCTATAATATCACCACTACTCACATCCCACACTACTCTAAACACAAATCACTTGTGAAATTGCTTGGAAGCAACGATTTGGGGTAGAAAACACCTAGGGTTTCCAAAATCCAACTCTCTTCAAATTCTCGGGATTTAAGTTATGAATTGCACTTTTTATGTCAAATGTCTTGAGGATTATGGATTAGGGTTGATATATGATGCTTGTTTGATACTTTTGCCATGATTTTTATTGAAATTTTCTATTGGGCATTTTATCGAACACCTTGTGGGTTGTTGAAATATGATGATTATGGTTGATTGCTTAATGGATTATACATGTGCTAGATTGTTTAGGATGTTAGTGGCTAGGATTCTCGGCAATTATATTGGTGTGTGAGTTGAAAGCTTAATTGTGGATTAAATTGTCGAAATGAGACACTATACTCTTGTTGAATTGTTGTATGAATTCATTGGTTTTCTTGTTTTACTTAGCACGTACGGATTCTCACGATTGTTTTGCCAGGTACTAATTCAAACAAATGGCTGAACCACAAAGAGGTCGGCGTGGACGTCTGAGGAGACCCGCTCGAGAGATTGATCCAAATAGCCCCTTAGCTTATGGACTCACCTTCATCGAGCCAGAATTGACGAAAAAATGGAACCGACTGATCACTCGTACATTCACACCTTCACGCTACGCTGAGGATGAGTGTACCCGAGCTCTCGGGATACATGAGGAGGTGTGGCTAATGTTTGAGCGAGTTGGATGGACCGCCTTCATGCAAGAGCGATGGCCAACATTCAAAACACTCGCCCTCGAGTTCTTGAGCACGATATATGTTACGGAGACACGAGTAAGGAATGAACCTCAGAAAATCAGTTTCAGATTGGGCAATGTTTGGAGGAACATCACCATCACCGAACTGAACCAGATTTTTGGGGTACCATCAAACGCCCCGTACCAGCCTATCGCAAATTACAACTCATGAGAATTCTGGTGAATGTTAACTGAAACCCTAGAAACCGGCCTAATGCAATACGCGGCGCGCTCATCCAAGGCCTCGTCACTCCGAAACCCCGTATTCCGATACATTCAGAAAGTGACGGCCCATTCCGTGTTCGCTCACCACAACAACGGGGGTATGCAAGCGAGAGAGCTATACTTACTTTGGTGTATGCTCACTCGCACCCTGATAAGGGTCTTTTTATGCATGTTTTATGTGTATATTTGAGTAGAATTCGAGTTATTTTATTGTTAGTTTTGTAAATTTTTGATTGTACATAGTTCATATTACTCCGAGGTGATTTTATTGATGTAGATTGACCATTCGGGGCTAATTTTGGTGAATTTCGGACCATGGATTCATGTCAAAACATACCGGGGAGTTTAAGGATGCAAAAACGCTCGAAATTCCAAGCCAAACGCGTCATTTCGGGGCCTTTTTAGTCCAACACGGGCGGGGGTGTCGGGCAACACGGCCGTGTTCACGGGAGCCAAAAACTCGAAATTTTTGCACAAAATGAGCCTCCAACACGGCCTGGCCGTGTTCCCCAACACTGATGCCGTGTCGGGAACACGGCCTGGCCGTGTTGGGAAGCACGACCATGTCAGCCGAGTCCCCTGTGTGATAAAACAAAGACGGCCGGCCGTGTCGGGCGACTGGGCGTGTCCGGACCTCCTTTTGCAACTTTTCTTTGCGGAATTTGGGGAAAACTCACCAACCAACCCATTTTGGCCACTTTTGTACACTTTTATCACCCTATTTTGCTGAAACATGTCTCCATGTCCCCTCCTCATCACTTGAATACAAGAATTCACCAACCAACAAGGAAAATGGGGGTGATTGTTTAATAAAGAGAGTACTATCAATGTATTGGTTGCCTATAAAAGCCAAGGGTTGAAATTGGGAGATTCATTCATTAGATACTCAGGAAATATTCATTGTATTCATTTCATTAAGTAGAATTGGGATCAAGGGGTCTTGGAGAAGAAAGCTCGGGGGGCAATATTGGAGAAGAAGGCTTGGAGCAACATCATCAATCAAGAAAGAAGTCAATTGAGATTTTGAGAAAGATAAGTACACCATGTCTACAATACTTAAATCTTCTTGTGTAATTTATTCTTTGGTCAAAATCATGTGTAGCTAAACTCCTAGTGTTTGAATGTAATGAACTCTAGAATGGATTTGTGATTAAGGTGTGTATGTTTTTAATAAAATCTTCATATTTTGTGTGATTCACTTATATTATGCTTCGTTCATTCGAATTGATATATGCGCAATATTGATTTGAAGTTTATTTTTCATCCAGGGAAATCGAGAGATTCATGGTGAAATAGAACCTATATAAGTGAAAAGAGTTGCATGCAATCCTAGATATAGACGACATAAATCTTCCGGATTAGGGTCAAACCTAATATGGGAATTCACAAATCGTTATAATCTTTGTCTTGGGGGTTTTAACTAGAAAGAGATTTGAGTTAATCAACTTGAGATTAGAAGTTTTTCGCCTGAGAAAGGGTTTAACTTAAATTAGGAATTTCTACGATCCACAAGACATGAGATTTTATTAAAAGAGGTTGGTTTTTGCTTAAGGGCTTACAGTTGTATTTTTAACTTGTCAAATCACAAAAAACATTCTAGAGGGATTTACATTCAAACACATTTTTATCTCTTGATTTCTTATTTTACAAATCTTTCTTCATTTTTACAATTTATAATTTGTTTTCCTTTTTCATCAAACAAAAACTCTGAAAATTGTTAGATTAAATAACAAAAAGACGGTAATTATTAGTACTTACAATCCTCGTAGGAATGACACTCGGTACTCAATAATCTATACTATAAAACGATAGGTGCACTTGCCTACGGTTTTAAAGGTAGCTTTTGAGCCATACTATAAAGCGAGAGAGCTATACTTACTTTGGTGTATGCTCACTCGCACCCCTTATAATATGGCGGCAAACTTCGTGGACTATCTCTCAGCAGGAAACGGGGATAATCTTAATTGGGGGAATGATCACACCCATTGCTCGATATTTTGGGGTTGACATGAGTCACATGGAGCCTATAGATGACAGTCTCAGCGTCAACATGCAAGCCCTCTGCACCATGAAGATTATCACTGAAGAGGAGAATATCCTCTGTTTTCAACAAAAGTCGGGTCTGCTTTTCCCCTCCCTAACCCACAACTCACTGTTGTGGTAGACAACCAAATCAACTAGCTCATGTACTCGGACGCACATATCCGAGCCATGGAAGGTTTGACAGCACAGAAAAGGAGAAGGGTAGACGGGTTACCCGACGAAGAGGACTTGGTGATGGAGGCGCAGGAGTATAATAGGCATGAGAGGGGATTCGAGCAGGGCTTCCAGCAGGGCGGCCCACATAGGCGAACTGATATTCCAGAGAGCTCCCACCAAGGTGAGGAGCGTGGGGGACAGTACGATCATGATAGATTCTGTGCTTTTGAGGAAAGCTTGCGATAGCATAGAGACGACTTTAGTGCTTTCCAAGAAGTCCAAGAGCAAAGGTACCAAGCCCAGAGCTTGTGGTACCAAGCACACGAGCAGCGGGAGTTGGAGATATTGCAGACATTACATTGGATCGAGAATTGGCATATCTCCCAGGGCCACTACCCGCCACCACCTCTCTTTATTACGCTATAATTTCATTCAAGTTTGGGGGGAGAGGTAGTATTTTTTTGATGGGTGTGGCGTTTGCATTCATTTAGTTGCATGTAGAGCATATAGGTTGCATTGCATTAGATGTTTGAATATTTTTATGGTTTTACCACGTTTATCGCTTTAGCACGTTTATTGTTTTCCTAGTTGTTAGGGAGTGAGTTGACCGCTATTGTGTGTTTGTTGTGTTTTGATTGTGATCTTGATCTTGGGCGCATTTGCGGATTGGTTTGTGTTGTTTTGAATTGGATATTGAGTGTGATTTGATCGGGTTGAGAATAGTTAATATGGAGCATGTGATTATGGAATCATGGTTAACATACTTTGAATTATGCACTTACAAGCATGTGAGCTTTTGAGCCTTTACTGCTTTCATATTATACAGTCAATTTTGTGATTGAGTGTGTCATTCATGTTGAGTTGAATTCTAGAACTTGCTTTGGTATCTCCGTCAAAGTCACATGTTGTATGCATTCATGAAGATGATTTTAGGCCATCTTTGTTAAGCCTTTTTGCCTACCTTATGATATTTGATTTCCCTAGTTAGCCAATTTGAGCCTGTTGCCTGATTTTTTGTTGATAGCCACATTTCAAGCATTAGAACTTAATTTGATATATCGGTTACCCTAAACTTGAGTGTATAGCATTGAGTAAAGGGATGGAATAAAGGATTGAATGAAGGGGTGTCAGAAAGTTAGAAAAGGTGTACATGTTGGGTGCTTGGGAATAAAAGAAAAAGGAGGAAAAAGCGGAAAAATTACTCACAGGGAGTCGGGAAAAAAATTGACTGCAAAAAGTGAGTCGGCCAGAAGTGAAAAATAGGCTGAGAATTGTGATGTAAGGCGAAGGGAATAATGTGTATGAAAAAGAAGGGAAAAATAGAGAAGTGATAGGATATAAGGCAATTGGGAGTACATAGTTCATTTGAATTAGAAAAAAATGGTTTGAGAAAAACAATGTGTTTTCTAATTTATACGCTCGAGTTGAGTCACTTTATCCATATTTCCCTACCTTAACCAAAGAGCCTTCATTACAACCCTAAATAAAGTCCTTTATGATTTGTGAATTGCATACAAACGAGTGGCGGAGATGTGAGACGATTTGCAAGCATATGGTAATTCTTCAACATTGATATGACTTGAGCGAATACACGTCCCTTATCATGCTAGTGAGTAGAGTATACACTTTATCCCTAAGAGGCGTGATTTGAAGTGTTTTACCATGATTTTTATAAACTTGTGCTCCGTGTTAGCTCTTTGAAACTTGGTTGATTTGTGCTTGATGTCTATGGATAGATGACATGAATTGTAATGCGGTGTTCTTGAGTTACTCTTCTTTACCACATTTGTGTTGTCTTGTTTATAAAGTGTTGGCCGGGACTGTCAACAGTTTAAGTTTGGGGGTTTGATTGACATGTATTTTACATGTATTTTGGGCTTGATCTTAGCTAAAATATGTTGATATGCATGCATTATATGAGTAAATAGGGTTTTATTCCTGTTTTGTGGAAAAGGATTACGCTTTGCTCGTTTTGTAGGAATTTTATTGTTAATTATAGCACTTTGGCAACAATTCGGAGCATTGAAATCGCCAATATTTGATGTGAAGTACGAAGTTTGGAGTCGAGTCGAGAAGAAGTCAGACGAACCGTGCGAAAAACGGAAAAAAATTGACGTGTACGCATTGCTACAGGTGGGCGCGGGCAGGGCGTGCTCCCTAGCACGGCCCGTGCTTAGCCTATACTTGAAGATATGGAGTTCGGCTACCAACACGGGCAGCCCGTGCCATTTGGCACGGCCCATGCCTCCTGCAGAATCTTGACAAATACGTGCGGCACCCAGCACGGGCTGGGCGTGCCATATGGCACGGCCCGTGCTCCTCTGCGGGAAAAACAGAGTTCGATCCGTTTCAACTAGGTTTTGACCCGAACGAAGTACAAATAGACCCGGAGCGGCCACAAACAGGGACACGCTGATTTTTACCCTAGAAACCAGAGAAAAAAGCAGTTTTCCATCGGATACTTTGAGAGATCGATCAAGACCGCAACCACACCTTCGAGGATTGAAGATTGATCGAGAGATCGTCATCATCCCCGAGTCACTCATTCCATCGTATCGTTATTTCAATTAGTTAGATTTTGATTATGAATAATTTGTCTATGAATTGTTTATCTTGATTAATTCGGCTAAATATCTTGTGATTCCGGGTTTGGGAGTAGGTTAATAAACATTTTTATTTGATGATTAAGGATAATTGAAGTTAATGTTTTCTTTCTCTATTCAAGTACTTTGCTTTAATTCTTGTTTTATCAAAAGACCTTTGATCTAAACTTGTTTGATGTATTGATCCATAATTCTAACCGATGAGTTTCAATACTGGATCTTGAGTACTTGACACAAATAGATTGCATGATTGAAAAGTCTGTGAATATTTGTGAGATCTTATAATCTTTTGAACTTTTTGGAGTTGGATATCTCATGTTGAGTAGAGATGCTAACATAGATATTCCAATCAACGCTTTTACATACATCTCAAGAGAGAGGGTAAATTACTTTGGTGATTGGTCTATAGAGAAGAATACGTTTAACCTCGGTTTGCTTAATCAGAGCATAAATGTGGAATATTAATTGAAACCATAACCCAGGAATCCGTCCATTCATAATTGATCTTTCAATCACTCTTTGCTTTGTTATTTTAGGATTAAATTCTGCTTTAGTAGTAATAAAACCAATCCTTCAAGTTTCGATAGTTTAGATAAAAATAGGAGTATTATAATCCAATACTTGGTACATTAATTTATTAATCCCTGTGGATTCGACCTTGCAAACCCTATTCTATAAACTGATCCGTACATTTGCGGTGAAGCTAAGAAAATAGGCGAACACTGCACCGGTTTTGACAATACCTAATGGATCGTAAGGGTTTGTTATTTATAGTGATGCGTCAAAATAAGGTCTCGGATGTGTACTCATGCAACAGGGGAAAGTTATAGCTTATGCCTCGAGACAATTGAAGCAACACGAGCTTAACTATCCCACGCATAACTTGGAGTTAGCAGCCGTTGTACACGCCATGAAGATATGGCATCATTACCTTTACGGAGGAAAATGTGATATCTATACGGATCACAAAAGTCTCAAGTACTTCTTCACGCAGAAAGAATTGAACATGAGACAACGAAGATGGTTGGAGTTAGTCAAAGATTATGACTGTACTATCCACTATCACCCAGGCAAAGCCAATGTGGTGGCTGATGCATTGAGTCGGAAGAACAGTGGTGAACTGACGAGCATGATCACGGAGCAAGAGCAATTGATCAAGGACTTCGTCAACATGAGAATCGATGTGGTAGTACCCCCAACTAACACAAAAGCTATCATATTCGCTATGGTGGCAGAGCCGACTTTGAGAAATCAGATCAAGGAGGCACAAACAAAGGATAAGTTTTTGTGCAAAATGAGGGAGCGAGCTTTAGCTGGAAACATTAGAGGTTTCGCTGAAGCACCGCACGACACACTTACTTATGAAGGGAGAGTCTGTGTACCAAAAGACGAGAACCTAATAAGGGAGATCTTAGAAGAGTCTCATTGTACACCTTACACGGTGCATCCAGGAGGTACAAAGATGTATCGTGACTTGAGAAACACTTTATGGTGGAGAAACATAAATGGCTCTATTGCATCGTTCGTGGAGAGGTGTTTGACTTGTCAACAAATCAAAGCCGAACACCAACGACCATCGGGGTTGCTACAACCACTTGAGGTCCCGGAGTGAAAGTGGGAGCATGTTACAATGGATTTTGTGACTGGTTTACCGAGGTCGAACAGAGGGAACGAAGCTATATGGGTTATCGTGGACAGATTGACGAAGACTGCACACTTTCTGCCGGTTAAGATGACTTTTAGCATGGAACAATTGGCACAATTATACATAGAGGATACCGTGAGGCTACACGGGTGCCAGTTTCGATTGTGTCTGACAGAGACACAAGGTTTACTTCAAATTTTTGGAAAGGGTTGCAGAGAGCAATGGGGACGAGATTACAATTCAGTACGGCGTTTCATCCCCAAACAGATGGACAATCCGAAAGGACAATACAGACGCTGGAAGACATGCTTAGAGCTTGCATGTTGAATTTCGGAGGAGGTTGGGAACGACACTTGCCACTAGTTGAATTTGCTTATAATAACAGTTATCAATCAACTATTGGGATGACACCATACGAGCGGAAGTGTAGATCACCAATTCACTGGGATGAAGTTGGAGAGAAGAAAGTTTTGGGTCTGGATATTGTCAAAAGAACGGTTGAAGCCGTGTTACCGTAGAGAAGATAAGAGAAAGAATCAAAGTGGCGCAGGATCAACAGAAGTCTTATGCCGATCCAAAAAGGAAAGAGTTACAATTTGTAGTAGGGCGAGAAAGTTTTTCTGAGGGTATCGCCGACGAAGGGAATTTTCAGATTTGGTAAGAGATGGAAGCTCAATCCGAGATATATTGGACCGTACGAGATTCTGAAGCGAGTGGGGAGAGTAGCATATAGATTGGCCTTGCCGCCAACAATGTCGGGAATTCACAATGTTTTTCATGTATCTATGTTACGGAGGTACATGCCAGATCCGAGTCATGTTGTTAGTTATGAGACCACGGAATTGGATAGGCAGTTGTCATACGAGGAGAAACCAGTAGCAGTACTAGATCGAAAGTTGCACAAGTTAAAAAATCGAGACGTTGAGTTAATCAAAGTGCAATGGAGTGGACATAGCCAAGAAGAGGCTACTTAGGAACGTAAGGACGATATTTTAGCATCACATCCGGAGGTTCAATCTTTATTAGGTACGCTTAATTTCAAGGACGAAATTATTTTTAAGGGGGATAGTATGTAATACCCGGAATTTATTTTGGGCTTTTATTAAGAATTTTGAATTTTAGATTTTTAGTTAGTTTATTTTTTTTATTTAGGGGCTAATTATTATTTTTTTTAATTCAAGCCCAATCTTTCAAATCCAATGTCCAGACAAGTTTAAACAAGCCTATTTAATATGACCCCTTATCAATTTAGCCCATTAAAAAGTCCAATTCCAATAATATTCTAGAATACCAATATACCAATTTTAAACTTCCAAATATATCAAATCTTGTTATATCCTACCCAATTTATGAGAATCCTGTGAGATTAAAAACACTAATTAACCCTAATTAAACCTATAAATATAAACCCAAAACCCTAATTATACTATTCTTTCACACGAACAAATATTCCGGTATTCTTCTGTTATTTTCATTCCTGGCAACCAATTCATACTTAAAAAAAGGTACATTCTCTTTCTTTTCTATTTCACCGTCTGTTACACGCCGGACCACCCAAGCCATAAATCTTACCAGAAAATCCAAAATTAAACCAATCCGCCCAAGCAATCACAAACCGAACCACCCCAGATCAGAAATCAAATCCCCAAATATTAACCCAGCCATATTCAAATTTCAAGCAAGCCAGAAAAAAAATTCGAAATAGGAGCTGCAGCCGTAAACCACCACTCCCGATTTCATCGCCGGAAAACCGAACTCCGAAACCCATCGAACACCCAAACCCAATTACCAAAAATCCATACGCTGCTGCCCAAAATCGGAACCCACTAACTTGCCCCGAATCAGCCTGAAATTAACCAAGTTCTGCCCGAACCCGCTTGCGGTGCCACAGCGTCGTGCTGCCCGGGCTATCTCTGCCGTTGACGGGAGTTACATAAGGAAAAAAAAGGAGAGAGAGTTTGGGGGTTGGGTGACGGAAGCTGAGAAGTAGGGAGGAAGAATTAGGAGAAATAAGAAAAAAAGAAAAAGAAAAGAGAGAGAGAGAGAGAGAGAGAGAGAGAGAGAGAGAGATGATGGAGTTTGGAGTTGAAGATGGTGGCGGTAGTAAAGAAGAAAAAAAAAAGGGAAGGAAGAAAGGTTTTGCTGATAAGGGAATAGGGATGACCGAAAGTGATAAGAAAAAAGAGAGGAAAAAAAGAAAGAGAAAGAAAAAGAAAAAGAGATAGGTGGTGCAGGTGTCAAGGATTAAGAAAAAATGGGTTGAATGAATTTGAGGGAGTGAGCCTATTGACCCAAATTTCCAGCCCTTATCGATTTTACCCCCAGGAGCTTAATATTTCGAAAATCGGCCTCTACTCGATTTTTTTATTTTGAACAACAACCTTCCTTCTAACCTCAAATTCTATTTTTATTTTATTCCATTAAACCCCTAAATTAGGATTTTTAGATTATTATTTTTTTAGATTAAGTTTAGATTATTCGAGGATTTTGAATAATATTATTTTCTATTGATTAGGCGATTTATCAGCGAGGATTAGGATTGCTGCTGCATCCAGATCCGACACTTCAGGCTCTACTTAATTTTCAAAGCTACGTTCAAGGTGGGTTTTTTTTTAAACTTTATTGTCCTTGTTAAATGCTTAGATTATTTTGCATGAATGTGTAGTACGATTCTTAGGCCCTATTGAGCCGAGGGGACTCAAGAGGTCCGGTCGATGTATCCCCGGTGGAACCCCTGTGATCTTACCTATATTGTCTATGTCTACGGTTTTTCAAAAGATCTATGCTATGTCCTATTGGATTGTATTTGCATGTCTATGTGAGATATCTGTGTAATTAGTTTGGACAATTTATACTCCACTAAGCTGTGTCGCTCACCCCACATATAACAAATTTTTCAGGTAAAGGAGATGGCGCTGGCTAAGAGCGGTGGATATGACAAGGCCTATGGATTTATTTACGATGTTATTTTAAAATAAAAAAATTGAACTATTTGCTTCCTTTTAGATTATTAGTTTTTATTTCCAGTTTATTAGAAATTGATAGAATCAGACGATGGTTAGATTTTTATTTATGAAATATTTTGCTTCCGCTACAATTGTCTCAGTTTAATTTTATTATTAAATTATCCATGTTCCTTTTCATCGTTAAAATTAAGTCTATGCTCGTTTATTTTATTAAAGAAATTCTAGGGCGTTACAAAAAGTTTCCTTGCTCATTTTCCTAGCAATCAAGCAAAGAGGCACATACTAAGTCGTCTCGCGATTCACACGAACCAGAACTTCGACGTCATCATCATATGAGTGGAAATGATGACAATAGATTAATATGTACATAGCCAAACCAACTGCTCAATTCTATTTCATACTTATCAGGATCGATTTTACATAGTGCATAAGATTTATCCAATAATTCGGAATACGTGATATCCAATGGGAAAATAATGATTTTTGATTGCTTCCCGGTAAATCTCCATCGAAAAATATTCATTTTACAGTCCAAAATATCATCTCATGCAATAAATTAAAGACATGATGTATACCCTGCAAATGAGGTCATGATATAAGAGAGTTATTTAGAGATTCTACACAACTGCCCACCCTACTGGCCACTTTCGACCCACTCCCCTATCCACCAAATTTAGTTCGACGAAAAAATCGAATCCACAATTTTTCCTGATTTCTAAAATAATTGCAGCTAGGTATTCATTCTATACATTATATCCAACAATATCAAATTATACCCATTCTAAAAATCTAAAAAAACTTGGCTAATTTAACATTTTCAAACGCAATACAAACTCAATTCAATGTATAATGAAATCACCTTGAAAACTAACCTTTATCCATAGTTTTCTTGCACAATGGAGATTTTTTCAATCCAATCCAGTTGCTATCGACACCAAACTTTAGAAGAAGGAGAATATAGAAACTACAGTGCGCGAACGGTGGTGCTCTATAGCAGCGAAACTGAGGGCGATCGTTGACAGACCAGTGGTGGCGGATTTGGGTCGATTTTGGAGTCGGGAGATTGGAGAGGTTTTGAGACTTGAATACCAAGGTTGTGATTGGTTGTACTCTCATTCCATCCATTTTCATTTTCTTAGAGAATAGTGGTGAAATATTTTTTAAAAGTGAAAGTTGGATGTGTAGAGAAAAAGTGATGATTATGTTGATGTGATAGATAATCTTTTAGAGATGTTGATTGTTTGTGAAAAATTTTGTGGAAATAATAGTGTAAAATATAATGTAAGAAAAAAGGAACAAAAATAGGCAATATGGATCTCATTTTATACCTTTTCTTAACAAGATTAAGAGAAAAATAATAAAAATAGTGATAAATTAAAGAAATTATCGGAATTCTTTATAAAAATAGCGAGACGAGAGAGAAATAAATAGTATAATTGGGTATTGGGAAATGTGATAGAGAAAGATAAAAATGAGTTAATTTTGAAGGTAAATGAGATTTTATTTGAAAAAATTTTATTTTTTCCTGAAACAATCACACATCTTAAAAAATTTTCACTCCAAAAATTTTCACAACCAAGCACACCCAAAAGTTTTGGTTTCTCACGTCCTTTTCTTTTCTTTGGCTTGTTTATTTTTTTTTTTGGCAAAAACTTGCGTGAGACGGTCTCACGGATTTAGATCCGTGAGACGGAGCCCTTACACAAAGTTTTAAATATTTTTTTTTCAGATTTTATTTTTCTTAGGGTTTATATTTAATTTTTTAGGGTTTATTTTGTTTCTTGGGTTTATTTTTAATTGATTTGGGTTTTTAGGATTTTTAGGTTTTTTTTAGGGTTTATTTTTGTTTTCGGGTTTATTCTTCATGGTTCATGTTTTTAGGGGTTTATTTTTGTTTCTTCATGGTTCATTATTATTTTTAAGTTTATTTTCATGGTTCATGTTCTCAAGACGGAGCCCTTACGAGGTCCGTTTCATGGATTTAGATCCGTGAGACCGTCTCACGGATTTAGATCCGTGAGACCGTCTCACAAGAGACTTGATCTTTATTTTTTTCATTTTAAGTAAAAAGGGTAATTTGGTCTTTTTAGTAGGGACAAAGAGACAAAAATCATGTTTTAATATCATGGGGTCAAAAATCGAAACTACCACCGGTGTATTTTGTCAAATTTCCTTATAAAAAAATCTCCCTTTTGTATCTTTAAACCGAAATATCTGCGAGCGACCACTAGTTGGATCTGCGAGAAGAAAATCGAAACGATGAGCTTAGCTTTGCTGCAAGGCTACTCCTCTGCTGAAGAGGAAGAAGATGACCAACAACAATTATTACGCGAGGACATTTCCTCAGACGATGAGGCCAACGACGCCGTTTTGAAGACCAGTCGTTCGTACAAACCCTTGTTCGATCCCAATCCCCCGTCCTCTTCCTCATTGCCCTCCGCGTTTGAAGTCTTCTCCGAAGTAAATATATCTTGAGTTTTATTGGTTAATCAATTGAACTTTTCATTTGTGGAATCAAGGGTTTTGCTCGAAATTCTTATTTAGTGTTTCATTTTTTCTTTCTTTTTGTTGGAAAAAATTATTGGAGATTTCGGGGCCGCCGCAGTTTCTGAACAACAGTGTTCAGGAAGATGCGCCGAAAGAGGATGGGCAGCGGTGGAGGCATGGTGGTAGGAGAAATCGTAAAGAAAAGAGAGATTTACCTTCAGGTGATTTTTCCTTCTTTTTTTGGCAACTTATAAGGGTTCATGAATTCTTGGAGGAGGACATTGGTTTTCGATTGCTTTTCTAGAGTGGCATTTATGGTAATATTTCCCGAAGAAACTCGTTGTCCATCTTCTGTGCAGTGGTGGGTTTGTAGTTTTGTTTACATGAATTGAAATTTTGGTAGCGGTTATTTTAAGAAGATGAAAAAAGCTATTTTGATCCAATAGCATGATGTTGCCTTTCTAATTTTTTTCAACTATATTTCCTCCCTCTCCTTTATTAATAGCCTACTGTACTTTTTCGGAATTTTGTAAGATTCTTACAATTGTCGCAATTTGTTGATCCTAGAGTTTTCCATGTCCAAAGGGAATGAGATGAAACACTAGATAAAGAAAGAAAATGTCAGGAATGAATGAAGCAACGAAGAATACTTTCTTCTTTTTCCTCTTCTTCCTCCCTTGTCTTCGATGAAGACCGGTTCAAGTCAATAATACATGCTACATGTTTTTTATCTCCTCCTTTTCCTTGTGATCTTATTGTAGTATGTGTATGTATAACTAAAATACATAATGAAATAAATTGATATATTAGCTGGCCTAGTAGGTTTCTTTCATTGAGGATGTGTTGTATCCAGTATAATCTGATAAAAGTTCATTTCTCAGTGCTTCATGAGTGGCTTGCTTGATTCATTTCCACTAGTTCCAGGTATGGTATTCCATTGTCGAAGTTGGATAACATAGTAATTCCAAAATAGAGACACGATGTCATCTATATGCAAATTTGTTTTTGGACCCATATTAGGGAGAAGCAGAGTTATGCCAATATCTGTCCTGGTGCTTCTGGTTGCTTCATTTTGACACAGTTTAACACTTTTCCACTTCATATTTTGTGTTGTTCGTAGGTGCTGTAGTAGAGTCCAAGGCCCAGTTAGTTGGGATTCATGAGAGAGTGAGAAGTGATATTGAGAGCAACCTGTCCCAAGGCCAATCTAATGGTTCTGCCGGCAATACACAAGGTGGGAAACGTGCGGCAACAGTTGGCAACCCCAGTGTAGAAGATGCAGCTGAGCTTTTGAGGTGTGTCTTCCAGCTCTCTTCTGATGAACAATTTAGTGGGTTAATTGCATAACACACCCCTGTGATTTTTTGAAGATGCTAAACCCCCCTAACTTAAGAAAAGTAGCATAAAAAACCCTGTGATTAAATAGTTTGCGCACTATGTCTTGCATGGTTTAGACGTAACAGCGTTAAGTTTTGTCATGAATTGCCCGCTATACCCTTGATAATCTCAACCTTTGGATCCTAGTACCGTAGATCTTGTCTAAATCCTATCAACATGGTCTATCTTTTGAAATCGGCCCATATTTTATTCTTCCATTTCTTTTCTTCATTTCTTTGTTCCTTTGTCCTTCTATATATTGTATTCGCGTCTCTCTAAAACTATGTAAATCGTATCAACAAAAATCTCCTTGGGAGACTGCATTCTTGAAAACTCTCTCTCTCTGTGTGTGTGTGTGTGTGTGTGTGTTTTCTTCTATGTCAAGTCTATTGTTTTTTGCAAATATGTGGACATAAAAATTTAATTTATAACTGAAGAAACTTTGACAGATACTAGTACTGCTCAACATAACCAAAACACGGATTTGTGTTTTTGGGCCTGTGAATCTTGGTCGGTGGTGTAGGTTTGGGGATATGGTGGACTGGTGGTGGGGATGGACTGTGGAGTTTGTGGTGCGATGACATTGGATTTTTGGCTAGGGTGGGTGTGGTGGCGAGGGCTAGTTTGTGGGGGCTGGGGGGGTGGTGAAAGACGTCGCACCGCCAGTTGGCGGTGGTATTTGGTGCTGCGGTCGAGGTTGAGGTTGGGGTTGGGCGGTGCTTGTTGGAAGGAAGAAAAAAAGGTTCAAAAGAATTGGGGAAGAAGATAACTCTTGTAGTCTTTGTGACTTGTGAGTTAGTTTAGAAATTAATGACATAATATATTGCTATCTTGATTATATGATTGAATAAAGATGCTAAAGGACAAACAATTACGTTTAAATTAGATTTGAAACACATAATCTAATGTATAATTTTTTTTAGTTTTTACAAACTAAGACTTTAATACTAAATATTATTCCTGAAATACTAAATATTATTCCTGAAATTAATTACACTAATTCTTTTCACATATTGATAAAGAAAATTATATATTAAAAATATCTATTTATTAAAATAGTTTAAAAGAAATTGGATGAATCATGTATATTTTTATGACAGGGGTTGCAAGCAAAAGTTCCTAGGTTCATGGGGTTTTCTTAAATTGATTTATGACATTATGTTTTCAATTCTCAATTCGATATATGTCAGGAGCAAGGACATCTTAGTCACTCTATTGGAATATTCAATCAAATGATAGGAATAATCAACTTTACGTTTCAAGCACGTTTATACAGCCTCGCTAATTTTTGTCCAAATAGCAATTTTGTGTAAAAGGGTTATTTACACGGGGAGTTTTTAGGTTATTTTCTTTTCTCGTCGGTTTTCAGCATTTTTGCGAAATCACATGGTTTTATGATGCAATTTACCCCAATTAAAATCTTGCTATTCTTGTTTAATATCTATACATGGTGCTTTCAGGATGTGTGTGAGATGTGGAATTCCTAAAACTTATTCTCATGCAAAAGGAATAGTCTGCCCAGTGTGTGGGGATCGACCTCCTGTGGACTCGGATATAGAAACTCCGAAGAAGAAGGGTTCAGCTGTTAAAGATAAGGAAAAAAGTAAGAGGATGAAGGGTCAATCCTCACACGCAACATGGAAAAGTGAAACAGAGATGCAACTCCGACAGCAGTTCGATTAGCAAAAGAAACTGCAGTTTCGTCTCTCTTGGGTATGTTACGTTTTAATTCGTAGAACATGGGAACTATATGTAGATGAATTGCTGCAGTAGTAGAAACAGCTCGTGTTCTTGGAAGGTTGTGTGCATGCTTTATTCTCATCTCTCTTTGTTTTTTGTCTGTTGTGTCCCTCGCTCATTTTTTTCTCCTTCCCTTCACTAGTTTTCCATAGGCACATTTCTTGTCTTAAATCTAACATCTTTGTTCACAGCGTCAGTCACAATAGTTATGGCTCCAAATTGTATGCCCGAAAAAGTGGGAACTTTAACCTGGATAGCTGAATTGGTGATTTGGTTGTACTATTGACGGGACTGGTCCTACTATACTTGTCTTTCCCCAGTGACAAGCTTATATCATTATATCCTATTCGATCAAGAACTATATTTGTTGACCTGAGGTTTTTTTGGCCAAACCATTACAGGTTCTTCTTTGTCAAAACAGAAATAGGATGTTTTTTACCCAAGTCAACTGCAAAGTTCCATGAAGAATCTATGCATCCAAGTCTTTCAATGATGAACTTGTCCCTCCATTAATGGTTGTTTAGATCTTGCCTTTTCGGCACATTTGCCAAGTAATTTATTTAGGCAGCTAGTTCGTACTGTCGGCTATTTGGGATGTATCATTTTTGGGATGTATCATTTTCTGGGTTTGGGTGGAAAGGACGACAAAAGGGTTTCTTTTGTTCCATACTTCCATATAACCTGAGATTATAGTAATGCAATTGCGATCGAGGCATCGAACCCAATTTTCTTTTTGTAATGTACTTTAAAAGGAAGTGATTTTTTTTTTAATTCACCCTAAATGATGGAAATATAAATACGTATGGACACAGGAAATTCTGCTGCGAAACCATTTTAACCGAAACTCTGACAAATTCACTTCCAGCTTGTTGGGAGTACTTTTCAAATGAATTTTTAGATTTAAAAGTCAATTTTCAATCCTCAATAATAATAGTTATTTAGTTTTTAATTTTGATGAACGTTGGCCAAGTCACTATTCCAGAAAGTCTATTTTACAGAATCCAGAATTGGAAACTTTTTGAAAAGTCATTTACTAAGTTTATTTTCTGAATGAACTTTTATGGAAGTGCTCACAAACATGTACATTTTCCACAAAAGTAGTAGCTACAGTAAATGGGCTCTTTTCCTATCGATGCCGGAATCACACTCTCGGCAGGGCCAAATAGGGGTAGTGTGCTGAACCACAGTTAATGTCGACAATCCGACATGCTCAGGCAATGTAAATTTTGTTCATCATAACCAAATAAGGTATGATCGGACCTAATATCTAAGGCCAAACGGACAACCTTATTTCTCGCAATGTCCTTTGGAAATCCAAGCATAAAGCTATGAATTACGGACAAGGATAAATAATACAGAGGATTAGACCAGTGGGTACAAATGGTGAACTTCCTCTGTGTGACAAAGGATACAACACCAGAACAAGTCATCATAAAAAAAAAAAAATTATCATGCAAACTTTTATCAGCACGTGCCGTGTGGACCTAAAACCAGAAAACTAAGATATGACAACAGAAAGAAGGGAGAATTTGGCATATATTCTCGAGGGCACTTCTATTTCTATACATGAAGTGCATGACCATTTGACTCTGCTGGAGCAATATTCTTCGTCACATTTGTAGTCAGCAATCAGAGACCTTCTCTGCTTCAGAAACATTTTCTTCACCGACCAAATTCTCGACCAATACAGGTGCCTGAACCTGCTCATGACGCAGCAAGTCAATATATTGTTATCATAAGATGGGAGAATTACCAAAACTACCCCTGAAATTTAGACTGACTACAAAAAAATCCAATTATCTTTCAAATTACGAACCGCCACTTGTGTTTTGTATCTGCTTAACAAATACCCCATTCTTGAGGATGCAGATATCAATAGCTATTTCTAATTTTGAAGATAGCTGGGTCTTTTTAGAATTAGATTGAAACTCAAGGGTATCTATTGTAATTATCCCTAATAAGATTGCATCAGATACAATATGTTGGGTATGTGGCATACACAAAAGCTTACCACACTTGGTGACTTGAAAGGAAACGAGTCATGCGCAGGTGTACTAGGTGAGCATGACGACCTGTAAAACAATAAGTGTGCTATCGAACGATCTATAGGATTTGTATCTGTTTCCATATCCATGAAACTGGTACACCTACAAGGGAAGTCGTCAATGAACATCACTAATCACAAAACTGAAAGAGGCATGATAAAGAATCTCCACTTCTTGCAGCTCAAATCATCAGACGAATGAGGTGGCATCTAAGTTGGTACGCGAGAATTAGTACTTTTAAGTACAGAACTTCTTACTTAGATTTTGCAACAAAAGACAGATTTAAGAATCACGAAAGAGGCCACTCACTTGTTTTCAGCCATGGATGCTCCACCGGCGGCATCTCCTTCGTATCCAAAACCGTCATTCAGGTTTGCATGGTTATGTCTTTGTTCAGCACTCCAAGCCAGACGGTATAAACTATCCCTTATGCATAACTTCATTCTCAAATCCAACTACACCATAGAATGCACCACATTTAGTTTCAACACAGTTGAATATGGGGAATATGTAACATCATAGAGTTGTACTCTAGTTGTAGGCGAACATACACCCTCAAACCAATCAAGCAAATATGTAACAGGACCGAGAATTGCAGATCTAGCATTTTATAAATCAAGCACTTTATGAGCTCTTTCTTTGACATTTTAAGGGATAATTACAAAAGGAAATCCCTGAAGTTCGAGCTAATTACAAAAAGAAAACTCAGAAGTTCGGGCTAATTACAAAAAAACCTTTTAGGTTTGATCCGCCTTACATTTTCCCTTTCATATGCAAAAAAAAACATTTTCCCTTAATTCTATATCAAGAAAGAATTAATACCCGTTCCATAACAAGCTGAAGCTGGCGAAAACTAGCTGCTTCGAGTGAAATATCATCCAACCGTGAACTCATTGTCGAGCTTTCTTGTAGATTTGAGGAACCTAATTCCGCTGGAGTAGCCAAGCTGACCCCTTCTGTATCCTTGTGATTCTCATATTTCCCTACGGAGTCAGAATCAAATTCGGAGCCCTGAACTATTGCACTCCCATTTTTTAGGCTGCTACTCATGGAAGATCGTCGACCTTCACATCTATGTAGCTTTTCTCTTTGTGACGCATTGGAGGAGTCTCTTGGAGAAATGGATGTTATATCAGTAGTCTCAGATATAACAGTAGATGGTTTCAGATTTACAGAAGCCGGATCAGACAAACGAGTACGACTGTTGTCTGAATTCCCATTAGAGATAAGATCCTGTAAATAATTATACAAATCTGGACATCCAGCATGCTGTTTCTGTTGCATATGAACAGATGGGAAAGCATGGTGAGAAGTGAGCCCAGAAGGAAGCTGCGTGACTTCGTTAGGTAGATCACTGAAATTATTGGAACTACCATTTCCAATGCAATGTTCTTTGCTTTTCCCATCAGATTGGTTCTGTAGCTTGATCTGCATTTTATATTTGTTGATCTGCCAAAAGTATCAAACACAATTTAAATACAGTCACATGGATTAGCAACCTTTCAACCCCTTGGGCGATCGTTGAATTTTTACATGCACAAGTGGAGTCAAGTACTAAACAAAGAGTTGAAAATTTCTACAACTCTGCAATCTCCCCAACCCCCTCCCTGCATAGCTGCAGCCAAAACTATTGGATGATCAAGCAATACCGTATCATAATTGGGGTGCAAAAATCAACACATGAAAAGTAACTCCGCAAAGAAACAATAATCAATAGATATCCAATTAATACTAGTCCCTGCAAAACAATCATGCGAGTGTTGAATCATGATACAAGTGACAGTTATAAACGTTTAATAAGTCGAAGAACAGAAGCATTGGTTCACATCACAGAGGCATATACTGACCTGCTCCTGAGGAGTAAACCCATCTTTTCTATCAGCTGTAGCAGGTCTCATCACAAAAGACACACAAGAATCAGATTTGTCTGAGGTCCAAGAACTCTTCTTATATCCAATGGGTGCATTAGTCATGCCAGAATCAGTGATAGAATGGCCCTTCGAGAACTCTGAAATATTTTCCACCACATTTGGCTCAGGACATGGAAATTTAACATCCGGTTTCACCACATCTCCGGATCCTCCTAGATCATCTGCTGATGATAACCAACCCAACTCATCGTCTTTAGGCACCCCAAGGCCAAATGTTGAATCACAACCTCTGGAAGACAGGGCACGTTTATAAGTGAAAACAATATAATAACAATGAAAATCTGAATAAAGAAACAGTTCAGAATTACCTAAACATCCCGCCGATATCCTCAAAGTTCCCTATTTCAGGCCAACCATAATACAGGAAATCATTAGAATCCTTGTTCTCAGCATTTCCGAAGTAATGGAGATCAGTGCCAGTATGATTTACGTCACCAAGTGGATAATTGAAAGAGTTGTTATCAACTATAGTGTTCTTGTCTCCAAGAGTGGTATCACTCCCACAGAACTTACTCACATTTGGGTGCGCGTTAGTGCTCTTCAAGCTATGAGTTGATGGCATGGTATTATCAGAAGCTAAACTTGATGGTTCTTTGATTGGGTCACTGTTAGATGCAGAAAGAAATGCACCATTCAGTTTGTGGGACCATAAATCTTTTTCCAACATTGTATTCTTTCTTTTACTCGGAATGGAAAATCCAGCTAGTTCCCTTCCCTGATCAACGTATGTAGCAGCAGATCTATCCCCAGCACGAGTTAATTCACAGCGAGGTTTCTTGTGGTTATCTCCCAGAGTGCGACAATCATCCAGCCTTTTAGAACCAGTATGGGGCACTAAATGATCATCACTCCAGCAAAATTCATCCCAAGCTCTGTCTACAAACTGCAATAGCAGTTACAGAATTTTAGCTGCAATAACTGTGTACTACAACTGAAAAATTTCAGTAAATCACAAAAAGGGAAAAAAGAAAAAAAAAAAAAAAAGAAAAACTCATGAACAATTGGAATGACCATCCAATTATTCAAATTGTTTATTCAAAGCTTACAACTTTGTCTGAACGTCACAGAACTAGCTTGAAGATATTATTTAGCAGAAGAGATTGGTGTTACCATCACAAAAAAATCTGAATGCAAATGTGAAAGCAAACATTGAAAGACAAATCATAGTAGACTAGTATTGCTTAATCTTTGGGCCTGATACCCCATATGATCTAGAAATCATGTAAAAAAAGTTGGTTTCAACTGAGTGCTGTATAAGCACTTGCGTAAGCAGCTTGTAAGCTACCTGTTTCAAAGGTTCTACATATAGAAATTTCTGTTAATCATAAACTAGCCCACATTTGAGAGGTTCTGCATAGAAATGTATAGAGTTGTTTAAAAGAATGTTATGGGGACACTGGGTGGGTAATTCTCTTGTTTTGATTAGAGACGAGTTATATCTAATGTTGTACTCCCTTTCTTTTTGTTCTTGGTTTAATGAAGTAGTTTCTCCTCACCCGTGGATGTATTAGCCAAACCAGGTAAATTTCTTGTCACATTTAATCTCCTTCTGGTTACCCTTCATATTTAGCTGTATTTTATAATTAATGTATCGTTTGATTTGGTATAACCCACTTTACAGGTATCTAAATCTTAGATCAATCACTATGTCCAAGGAAATGATAAACCAAGATCACATCGGAGACTACAATTTTACGAAGTTCTCTAATGTCGCTTAGAATCACATACATGATTCCAAGAACAGAAGAACTGATTTTTATGTCAGAAACAGAACGAAAACATAATTGACTTATATAATATAACATAAGTGCACACTGGTTAAGTATAAATTCTCCAAGGCTGACATGTACATCACAGGTTGGACAAACTCCATGGTCCATAACATAATGTTGTCATCTTCCTAAATTTCCATGAAAATCATATGAAATATTTTGTACACTGTAATGTATTAAATGTCATCGTTTTTCTTTATTTCTTTTTCTTTTTAACATGTATACTTCAATGGACCAAGAAAAATATGAAACACGTGTATATTGTAAGTTTGTGACGAACAGCTAGCTCTTTCATCATTTATTTACATGATACCTGATTAACAAGACAATTAAAACGGTCCACAAGAGATGCTCTGTCAAATGGAGAAGGAACATACCTCATACGCGTGCACGTCCGACATTCCTTGAAGCATTCACCAAGCACTCAAACTGTATGCAGTTCTCTTCATTTCAGTTCCAAATCCTTCCTTCACCTCTATCTAACAAATCCACCAAAGAACAATCAAACCAAACCGATTAGAATCCATTTATTAAAACCTAAAATCATTTTCTAAAGCTATATGAATCTACACAATTTTCAAGTCACGAAGAAAAAAGAAAAGAAAAGAAAAGAAAAGAAAACGCAGATAGAGAAGAAACTGAAATAGATCAAGAACAGCTCAACTAATGAAAAGATCCAGTGAAGTAAAGTTGCTCAATACTTAACTTTAGAATTTACCCAAAAAGGTGTAAAAAAACAGAGTGTATAGTCAGTCACCATGAAAAACAGGGGGCTAAGCATACACCACCAACAAAAAGTGATTACTTTTTTTCCCAGGACAAGAAAGTTATTAAAAAGCTAAAATGGTTCCAGATAAGCTAATCTGCTACAACGCATCAAAATTTCAATCCCTAGATTCCCATAGTCTAAAGGTAAAGAAAAACCAAATAAAATTAAAAATAACTGAAATCTGCTTTGCAGCTAGCTTATACTCAAACCAGCTGAAACTCACCGGAAAACCAATAAAACCGCCGGAAAATCGAAAAACAAAAATCACCGCAAACGGAAACTTCACTCCAGAAAGCTAATCCAGTAACCCTAAAACTCTGATTCTTCGAAGTCTCAAAATCTAGGAGGTTCTAAAGAGAGAGAGAGAGAACAAAATTTGCTTTTGCAGAGAGTAGAACTTTAATTTTGTTTTTCTGGGAGAATTTTAATATTTAAATGATTAAAAAAATGGGCTGCCCAGAAACCGACACGTGGCGGGTGGGTATCGGAATTCGTGGTTGAGAGCCCGGTTGAGAGATACGATCACTTTCTGCATTCCCATTGGTCCTCGTACTCCCTGAGGAATTGTGCAAATGACGCGTGTCGGTTGGTGGGCCGGGTGGGCCACGTGGTGTTGGTGCAAGTGGGCTTTGAAACAAGTGGACTGGACTTTGGGAGTTTGCTTATTCTAGTGTGAGACTTGTACTATTATTTTATTAATATGTTTTTGTTTTAATTATATTTGATGTCGGCGATGGATTTTTGATTTGTGGTAAAATTGGAATTATTTAAGAAATAATTGTGATGGCGACACTTTTGACATTTCGGGGACAGTACTAATCGGTCATTTAGGTAGATACCAAAAATTTTCATTTTTGTTCCCCTAAATAAAAAATTTCACCCAAAAATGTGAATGCGTATGAAAATTTTCAAAAATATACTATTTATTCACTTTTAATTTTTTTTTCCCCACCAATCACTTTTACCATTTTTCAAAATAATCCATCAAATCACGAATCATTATTACACATTATCCCAAAAATTCCACTATTCATCTACTTACACATTTCTAACTATCAATCATATTCAATAATTATATTACTATTTTATATCTGATCAACTTTCATCATTACTTTTTCATCTCATATACAATCACAATCTTATAATTCATCTTTTTTCTTCCATTTTTTTACCAATTCTCTAGTAAAAATAAAATTTTCAAAATGAAAACATATCCAATCGCTACCTTAGAAGGAGGAAAATATCTTTTTGTCTTTGAATTATTCGAGTTTTTCAATTTTGTGTTCTGTTTTTTTTTCTAGGACACTTTATCTTCTAAAGTTTCCGGGTTTTTCCAGTTGCTTCATTCAACTCACTTTTGATTGAAAATTCAACTCAATCTCATCACAAGAATATCACTAAAATCCAAATTGACATCTTAAGAATCCAGCTTGCACATCATTACTGGGATTCCGATTGAATTTTCCAATAAAAACGAGTCGGTGAGACAATTTGAAAAACACGCAAACTTTTAGGAGATAAAATGTTCGGTGAGACAATTTGAAAAAACCGTGAGCTTCTTAGGAGATAAAATTTCTAACAAAAAAAAAGTTTATGAGGTAAATCAAAATACTAGAATAGTTCAAATAACAAAAATATTTTCCTCATTTGGAAATGAATGTTACTCAAGATTTTTCTACAAGTAGAAGCATAAGAATATATTTAATGTAAACTATAAAGAGAAATTATTAAATTTCATATATTTTAACATATTGAATGATGTAAATAAGTATGACTAATGATGTGGTTTTCATAAATTTTCACGAAGATAATTTCAGTCAGTTTGTATTCCATCATATGTTGTACTTCATTGATGGATTTCAACTTCAAATTCATAATAAAAATTTTATCGATAATTTAATTATAATATGGATTTCAAATCTTTTACTCATATTTTAAACAGTTTTTTAGTCGATTTTGAATCCATCTTAGATAGAGTTATATAACTTTTTTTTCTCAAATCTAAATTCTTCCGTCTAAATGCAACCTTACAGATATATCTGGGATTAAAAAATAAAATATGTTTATAAGAAAAATTTGAAGTATTAACCAAATCGATCCTTTTAAGGGGGACTAAAATCATTTTTCTCTCCCTCCCTCTCTTCATAAATACATAAAAATAGGAATCAACATTATGCTTCAAGACTTGTATTGCCAGAGTGATTGACTTGATGTTAATCTCATGTTAGTGTGCGTGTTTCTCCCCCTTTTCCCCAATGGTACTTAAAAGATTACCTATAAATAAGGCCATGAGTGTCACATATAGTCAAAGTATAGCAATTGTTAAGGATTTTTCAACCATTGTTTTCTCACATCCACGTCACACACTCTTAGGCAACTCAACATAGAAAAAAAAAGCTTCCAGTTTACCGACATAAATATTTTTATCACTAAATTTTACAGTTACCTGCAGAATACCAACAAAATAAAAAATATTATTTTTCCTCAAACTATACCGACCAATTACCCACAAATCACCAACAAGTTTTAAATTTACCGACAAAAATGTTATATGTATTTACTAATAGTTTTTGATTTTATTGGTAAATATTTATCTATATTTTACCATTATCTTTTTATTTACCTACAGATTCATCTGTAGTAGATAAACTGAATTTGTTTTCTTGTAATGAATGTTGCTTAATTAATGTTTTTTTTAAAAAAAAATTTGAAGTACCAACGGGCAACAAGTTGATATCGTACGTGCTTTAATTCGAATTGTTTCTTTAGCTCAGATCATATGATTTGGCCTGCACTAGTTTTTAGTCCTATAAAACATTATTACAATAGTCATTGTCCCAATAAAACATATAAAGACATGCTCTAGACAGTTCTTAGGGCAATGCCTGACTAAATTAGGGACCAATTGGTCATAAAACTAACAAATGTCAATTTAATTAACAACACAACTTGGTATAAAAATTCCAATATAACTATGCATAAATAAATAAGCAAGCTAAACATGCATGTCGACAAATGTATGTTAGAAAATCCGGATGATGTATATCGAATGGCTGAAAAATCGAGCAGAGTTTTGATATGAAAATAGATATCGAGACAAGAGTTAAACTCTTTCTCTTTAAGACGAGATTGCCCCGCTCACGGAATACGACAATCGTCTCCCAAGATACAACGACAGACTACTTGCGATAGTTGCACTACAAATCGCAAGTACAACGAACACTATGATGCTCTTAAACTCTCTTTTACAAAGTTATGCAGAAAGCTGAAGTGAATTTCGAAATTTGATCCGTAGAAATGAATTCTGAGGGATGGTTTATATAGAGCTCCGGGTTCCTCTTCAGACAGGGTGCAACCCCTGGTCCGGATGAGTCTTGACCATAAGATCGCGCCCTGTGTTAAGTGTTAACAGCTGCGATCTGATGGTCCTGATCGCATCTGCCTGAAGGAACACACCCTCTGGCATACACCCTCTACACACTGGACATACGTGTTCAGTCACGGTGCCCCGTCAGCGAACAGACGCACCCAATCAGCGCCACGTGTCGCCACTCAGACGATTCTGCCAAGTCATTGCCACCTAAGCTGCCCTGCCACGTCAAAGTGCGCCTCTAAAGCGCCCAATGCGACTATGTGCGACGTGCACGGGCCCGGTCCCAGACCTGGCTCCGGCTATGGCTCCAGCTCGGACGGTGCTCCGCACCATCCTCGGTGCCTTTTGAGCTAGCCAAAGGCTAGTCAAAATTGACTTGGTCCACTAGGGTGTACCATAAGGAGTTCCACTTGATTACTCCTTATTAGTGGTGAAACTCTTTATTAACTAGTCAAACATTTAATATGTTTTCTATGTGGGATATTGCTTTCCATATTCCCACCCTTTTATATTCTATATATAAAAGCATTTTTTTTTTCCGAAACGATAGAACTTTTATACATTAACAAAACAAAACTTACACGCCAATCGGCAGAAAATGGCCACTCAACATACATACATTGATACATGTCGAGGGAGAACTCCGCACGAGAGGTAAAAACACCGTAAATCGAGGAGCAAAACAAGAAACAACTAAAAAAACACAAAGCAAAAAAGAAAACTAAACCACCTCCGAAAGGAGGACTAAAGGCACTCCTCAAGGGAGACTACCCAACTCGAACAACCGGCACGAGCTACTTCACGTGACCAAGACAAATATCGACCGCCTACGAGTTTCGCAAATCAACCGGTAAAAATAAAGACTCAAAAAAAAAAGCGGAAAAAACGAAAAAAAAAAAAAACAGAAAAATCGAAAAAAGAAATGAAAAATGCCTCTCCTCACCCGATCTTCAACCGCAACCCATCACCTACCCAGCTCCAACTCTCCTCTTTGTAGATCCGATCTCCGACTTGCCTCCACTCTCGATCGGAGAATCCGATCACCTCAGGATAACACAAAAGATATGCGCTTCATTGGCCTCCATGTGAAACATGGTTGGGGAGGGGAGGGGATAAGGGAGGAGGAGGAGGATAAGGGAGGGAGGGGAGGGAGGGGGGGAAGGGGGCAACCGGGGGGGGGGGAGGGATTTAAAGTGTAGGTCCCAAGGGGGGTGTAAGTGTAAGGTTTAGAGGGGGCGGTTGAATAAACCTTACCAAATTTTCGATTTAGGCCTTTTAAATCTACTGAGTTCTACATTTGTGTCCTTGATGGACATCGAATTAGTCCTCAAGAGAGTTAATCTCTCAAAGACTCAAATTGAGCATTCAATTAATAGAGTAACTCATTTGGCTATAATTTTACTCATTTGTGGTTTTGTTTTCATGGAAGACTTAACACCCTTAAGTTTGATTAAGCAAGTTTTTTGACTTGATTTAAGACTTATAGATTATCAAATGGATAGCAAATTTATCACAGATATAAGCAATTAAAAGTGCGTAAATTTAAATGTGAAATGTAAATGACACAAGAAAGTTTTTATAGAGGTTCAAGATGGGGTAATTCTTCTACTCCTCTCTTCTCCAACTCCTGGAGGAATCCACTAAGTAATGATCGGTTTACAAAGTGGTAACAAATCCGGATACAAGTCTTGATCACAACAAATGACTTGATCCTTTGGGACTCGACCGAGACGCCTTGATCACTCGGTGGCTCGTGACGACTCGGCCTTCTTCACAGGCGGTGCGCTTTGCTACTACAAACTCACTTGCTCAAGCACTTTGGATTTGATCACGAAGCCCTCCAAAAGCTTAAGACTTGGTTCACTTTGAACCTTTCTACAATCCTTGGAATGTAGACCCCTTGTTTTCGTATTTTCCTCTTCAATCGATTGAAGTTCTCTTTCCTTCACGGGTAAGTGTTGGATTGATGTACTTGAGATGTAGTTTGAGGATTGAGAATATTTCGATTATTGATAAGCTTGTATATCTCACGTGTGTCATTCATTCACGCATCATCCTTCTCAATCAAACTCCTCGGCCTTTTATAGTGAACTTTCAAAAATTTGCCCGTTGAAGAGATAGGCTCATTTTTGAAAATCACTTTGCGATCGTTGGTGTGCGATTCTTGGAATTGCCATTTCCTCGTATGAAATGTTTTTATCACCTTTTCGAGTTCGACACGGTGTAGTGCTTCCCATTGGTTCATTTCTTTTGCACGCTTGGGGATCGAGCACTCCAAGAAAGGTAGTATGGAGATATTACTTGTTTAAGTAAATCTCTTGATTTCTCGTGCAACGGTTTTTTTTTGATTATCTCGACTTGACCGCATTTCCTCGCTTTCCCAGGTGACTTAGAGTCGCCTTCCAATCATTGGATGACTCTTGTCACTTGACTTGAGACTCGCTTCTTTTGAGTTGACTTGACCGATGTTCCACTCACCGCATCTCACCGCTTCTTCAATCGAGTTCTCGTCATTTCTTCTTTGTTGTACTCATTTGTCTCACACAGAAGTTTTCCTTCAAGCCTTGTCTTGTCTTCTTGCAAGTTGGAGCGTAGGCCGACTTAACTCACCGCACTCTAATTGTTACAATACATTTCAAAGCAAGAATTTGGGAGCCAACTTTCTATTCTAAGTTTTACATGGCATTCATCAAAATCTAAACAATAGAATTCCTAACAATTTCCCCTTTTTGATGATGCCAAAACTTAAATCATACAAAGATGCAAATAACACGGATACATACAGATAGTGTATTGACATAGAATGTATGCGCATAATCAATCTTTTTATTGATCATATCATTCTTGTACTCAACACAATGTTTACATGGTGTATCGAGTATGAAAAAAATTTGCATTATTATGAAGACTTACATTGTATGTATTTACATATAAAATACACGGGGGTTGGACAACAACACTTCATCTCCTTCATTTATCTCCTCCTTCTTTCATCTTGATCAAAGATCTTCTTCTCTTCTTCTCTTCTTCTCGTCATCACCGCTTCTTTTTCTTCTCATATGCCTTCCTCGGCGCCTTCATCTTTCCTTATTCTTTTCTCTCTCTCCCGCCATAGCATGAGTTTGTCTCTTGTTTTCTTCTTCTATCCTTTTTGCATACTCGGCGTTGGTTTTAGCCACTTGCAAGTTCGCCACATGGTCAAGCCCACCCAAAGAGATCCCTCCTTTCTTTCCCGGATCTACGTATTCAATATTCTTGGCGGAGGCCAGGTCCAAGCTTCTTCCTCCACTCGCCGCTTCTTCCTCTACTACCTGGGCGTATCTTGTCTTGGGGCTTCTTCTTTCCGGTGAGTGCCCGGCGGAGTGACAGAGAGCGATCCGGTTGTTCATTGTCTGTCGGCTTCTTCACATAATGTGAGACCCTTTTCCCAAGACAGTCCCAAGCTTGAGCAAGGACATATTTGCAAAATAACCTTGATTCGAGCGTTTTGAATTCGTCAATCGATCTTCGCTCTGTCCGACATCCGAAATGGCATACGTGTCTCTGTCAACTGGAATGCCTCCGTGTTCTTTCAAAATGTTCATCACCCTGGCATCCATTCTTCCTTCCACCTCCTTCATCCCCGCTTCAATTTCTTTTTCTCTTCTCGGCCCATAGATACAAACAGTGTTGGAGTGGCAGAGTCATGGGAGTTTGTCGCTTATAATGTCATTTGTGACAGGACCCCGTTGGGGGTTTGTGCAATCATCAAGGTCACATTCTTTGATCCTTCCCCTCACAGATTTTCCTTTCTTCAGTTTCAAAATTTCCTCGCTTGATTTTCCTTTCTCAATTTTGTTCCCTTGTCACCGCTCCTTTTCTTTTCTTTTCAGATTTTGATTTTGCTTTAAGGTATTCCTCTTCCCCTTTTGGCATCATCAAAGGATAGAGGAACCCCAGGAACATCTTGGCAAGCATGAAGTCGAAGTCTCCCGATGGTTGAATTTTGCTTCAAGTCTCACTTTGCGTTGTATGTCGCACGGAATTGATCGAGTAGCGTTGGATTCTCATGAAATCGCTTCATCTCGGCCATGAGAAGGCTGAATTTTCTTGTCATGTGTTCTTCCAAACGCTCAGTATATCATTTATATTCTCGCTCATGCAGACTTGATCTCAAAGTGTGAGCTTCGTGCATATGTTCAATGTGTTCCCGCACTTCGTTTCGCATCAACATTTTCACTCTCCACACCAGCGTGACTTTTTGAATAATTGTCTGAAGTATCTCAATTGTTCCACACGCATTGATTCTTCTTTGTTGCCACCATTACCTTACCCCGACTGTGATGCCTCTCAAGTCACCTTGTAAAGGTTGGCATCTCTGTTGTCCAGCGCATATCCAAGGAGGCCGATGCCTCTCCATCTTTTCAACTTCAAAGCAAAGAGTGCCTTGAACACTTCTCGTACTTGGTGATTCTTCTTCGGTGATGGCCATACAAACGTAAAATCGAAATCGGCCGGAACAATGGTGCCGAGTGAAAAAACAGGAGCTGGTCCGTGATAGCGTGCTTGCTCATTTTCGACTCTTCGTGGAGTTCTCGTATCTCCAGTGAGAAAGGAAAGATTCCTCAAAGGATTCATCACCGCCATCCGGGATTTGTTCGATGATAAGCGGTGGGCGTGAAGTTCTTTTGGGAATCGATCAGTGAGCTTGAGGAGCGGGAGCGGTGATCGTTGTTCACTGGTTTTGTGGTGCAAGACTTGGCTTGCCGAGCCTCTCACTGCCTTAACAACTTCGTTGGTCTCGGTGATTTCTCCTTTTGAGTAGATAAGGGTCCCGGCCTTTATCGAGCGTCATCGGACGATGATGAGATTTCCATTGGTGGCTCATCATCAAAATTAAAGGTCCGACGAGTAGTCTTGGGATCGACTTGCTCGTGCCTGGAACATCCGGTGAGTCTTTTGGATTTGTCATGGGGTTGGCTTTCTTCTTCGCTTTTCCTCGATCCCGGAAAGGTGACATCGGGGTTGTCCTGGGAATCATGAAGTGCGCCGATCTCCTTCTCGATGGATCGATGGTTGCGGGAGGGATGTTCTCTACTTGGTGTGTTACCCAGGAAGTCTCAACCTCCCGTGGGCCTTCATTTCCCTCCAGTCTCTCTTCTGCGCGAGGTTTGGCCTTCCCTTTCGCTGTCGTGTCGGTTGTCTTAGGGTCTTTACGGTGGCATCCATTGGAGTCTCAACCCCATGGATTGCGCTTTCATCGCCCAGTGTTAACTCCCGGTACATTCTTCTCGTGCCTCGATCGCATCGCCAGCGTCATTAGCCTTCAGAGTGTTGGCACCTCACCGAGACAGTCTCAATCGCCTCCGAGCTTCGTTGATGGCAACTTTGTTGTTTTTCTTGTGTTTGAGTGTTCTTTGCTTCGCCTCCTACATTCTTTGTGGAGTCATCTCGGCAGATCCTCCGACCTCGCCGCTGCGGTGGAGGAGTTTCCCCCTCGGTGGCGCACCACGGTGAGTGACTTGGAGTGGGGTTACTCGTCTCCAAACTCCCTGTTGCAATTGATGGTTCACCTAGTTGGGCGGTGGTGGCACACCTTCAATAGGGGTTGGCTCGTTGGGGTCCCCACTAGCCCGGTTTCATCGCCATTTCCTTATTGCCTTCTTCGTGAGTGAGTGGGAAGTGGTAGAAGAACATCGTCAGTGGCTATTTTTGAACCACCTCCCATTGGATCGATTTCGGTTTGTGTTCGGGAGGACTCTCCTGGTCCCTCCATCGGTCTTTGCTCGTGAAGGATTCTTGATTCATGCAATGCTTTCTTTGATCTCGCAATTTTCCGTAGGGAAAGAACATTCTCGGGTTCCTCATCACTTTCGGAGAAGACATCAAGGAGAGGATGGAAGTGTTACGTGGCCTTGGGAGATAGGCGGTACTTGCCTTTTCGCGTGCTTGGCTTCTTTAGCTTGCTTTTCTCTCTCCTTGTCCTTGTAGATCTGCGAGAATATCCATGCGCTTGTCTTCATCTAGAGGGAGCACATTAGATAATCGAGGAAATTTAGCGATTCTTCTTCTTCTTCTATGAATTTCGGGCCGTTGAACTGCTTCGACCTTTCGACTTCCATTTTCTCCACTCAGTGACGATTTTGGATGTCGGGTAAGGTGGAGATAGGATCATTACATCACTATCTCTGCTTAAATTGTTTTTCTTGAGTTTAATTTGTATGAACTACGGTGTGTCTTGAGTTGCCTCTCGCCGATCACCTTCAGAGACTTGGTGTTTCATCAATTACATCCGGAGACTCTACTTCTCCGGTAGTCTCAGATATCTGTGCCGAAAGTAGTGACTCATTTGGTTTCTCTTGTTCGATGCCCCGCTTGACGAGTCTTCTTCGTCTCTGGTTTGTACCGGGGAATTTCAGTTCGAGGCGGTGTCCTCTCGAGTCTGGCCGGCTGGGGCGGTGCTTGTGTTTGTTTCTCGAGGAGCCGCCGTCTAGGCTTGTCAGTTCTCCTCTTTTTGACGATCAGAGAAGGAATTTGTGAGTCCTTCTCGACCGCTGCTGCAGGAGCAGTGACACTGGCAGGCGGTGTGACTCTGCTGCAGGGCGGGAGCATGTTTGGTTTTCTTTCTGCAGGGCAAGAGACTTTTTGGTAGGCTGCAGGGCAGCTTTCTTCTTGGTTGGAGAGGAAGCATTGTGTCTTCTTGGGGTGGTGATTCCCCCTCACATGGTGTCGCTCTCTTGGCATACGCACGCTTCGAGCACCGGAGAGATTAGCTCGAACATCCTCTTGTTAACATGGAAGGCCTTCCCATGTCTAAGAGGTACTCCTTTCACCTCCAATAGCCGGCCAATCACCAGGCCATATCCCAGATCCTCCAAATGACCCATCTTCTTTGAAGGACTTGTTCCCCACGCTCGGGCAGATCTGCTGTAGATAAACTCGCCCAGATTTATCTTCTTTTCTTCGATTATTGCGGCCATCACAATCAATTTTGCCTTTGAGTTGGTCAAAATTTGCGCCAAATTTGATGTCGATACACTTGGCAACAATATCCAACAATTTGTGATAGTCCTCCTTCAGCATCTCTTGTTTTTGTGTATATTATTTTGTCGCAACGTCGGACTTGGCTATTTCTTTCCATGCGTCGGCCAAGTTTACATCAGCCTCTTTGATCTCGGATGCTCCTCTGTTTGGTAGTGAGCAATATTCAACCAAATCCTTGGCGTGATAGTCACCGCTTTCTTCGTGAACAGATTTGATTCCTTCATCGTGAATCTCAAAGCATTCACGTAGAATTGTGCGACCTCCTCCACATAGGTCATAGGATACTCCAGTGTTAGAAACGGTTTGATCCGGACGTTTCTAACTTCTCCGCGATTTTCTTCACCAGGGTGTCGTCGGACCCCTCGCTTCATTATTCCGTCGAAATCCACGGTCGAACCGGGTGTGGATTTGTTTTCCCAACTTGGTAAAGTTATACGTTGGTGCCATTTCTCGAGAATAATTTCAAGGAAAAAATTGAGAAATTTGATTTGAAGGTTGATAGGGTTTGAGAGTATTTGCCTTTTGCTTTTTGAGAGAGAGATTGAACAGGTTTTTGAAGTGTGAGAGAGAAACGGACGAAAAATGGTTTAAATATGGTTTATGAAAGGGCGTGCAGACGGTTTTTTGAATCGTGATTGAAATCAACGGCTTGATTTCGTGACGATATTGAGCGATTCATGTCTCGTATTTAATGCGGCAAAGATTTATATCCAATCATAGGCTTGGTGTGCGGCTTTTTATGTCCGTACACATCATCATTATCCGACGTGTCTCTTAAAACATTCGCTTAGTCAAAAACGATGCGTTTTTGTCTCTTTGCTCATAAGTTATTGATTTTATCTCTTAGCCGATTTAACTCGCTTCTCACATTTCTCTTAGTGACTCAAACCTATCGGTGACTTGGTATAGTGACTTTTCCGATCTGGTGATTTATTGAGCTAATTTTTGTTTTCACTCTTTTTCACCTTCTTTCCTGTTCCATTTCGTTTCTTTGACTCTTCGTGTCTCAAACTTAGCTCAATTAGCCCCAACTCATGTTTGAGTTCTTCAAATCTTGACTCACATAATGGTTTTGTGAAGATGTCGGCTAGTTGTTTGTCGGTTGAGATATATTCCAAGATAATGTCCTTCTTTTCAACATGATCTCTTATGAAATGATATCCGACATCTATATGTTTTGTTCTTGAGTGCAACACAGATTTTGAGTGATTGTAATTGCACTTGTGTTATCACACATGATTGGAATTTCTTTTTCTTCAACTTCATAATCTCTCATTTCTTTGTCTCATCCATAGGACTTGGCAACAACAATTTGCCTATGTATTCCGCCTCATTTGTAGAAGTGGCTATTGAGTTTTGCTTCTTGCTAAACCAGGAAATTAACTGTTTCCAAGCATTTGACATGTGCCTGAAGTACTTTTCCTATCCACTCTGCATCCAAAGATAGTCGTAGTCCGAATAGCCAATTAGCTTGAATCCACCTTCCTTTGGATACCATAGCCCTACTTCTTGATTTCCTTTTAAGTATCTCAATATTCTCTTAGCATTTAGTCATATGACTCTCTTTTGGAGCAGATTGAAATCTTGCACATACACCTGACAAAGAAAGGTGATGTCCGGCTGCTATTTGTGAGATAGAGCGAGTGATCCAATAAGTGCTCAGATCTTGTTTGATCTACAGGCTTGCCATCCGCATCCATGTCCATTTTGACCGATGTGTTCATTGGTATTTTTACGTAAGACTTCTCCTCCATACCAAATTTCTTCATTAAATCTCCGGTGTATTTTGTTTGGCTTATGAAGGTTCCATCCTTGTTTGTTTCACTTGAAGTCCAAGGAAGAATGTCGGCTCTCCCATCATGCTCATTTCAAATTTACTTTGCATGAGGTTTGAGAATTTTTCACACATGACTCTTTGTTAGTGGATCCAAAAATGATGTCATCCACATATATTTGAACAAGCAAGATACTCTTCTTGTCTTGAATTCGAAAAGTGTTCTATCTACTTTTCCTTTAGTGAATCCATTTTGATTAGGAATTGTGACAGGGTATCATACCATGCGGGTGCCCTGTTTCAATCCATACAGGGCTTTCTTGAGTTTGTACACTTTGTCTCCAAGAGTCTTCTCGCTCAAATCCGGAGGTTGTTCAACATACACTTCTTCTTCCAATAATCCATTTAGGAATGCACTTTTTACATCCATTTGATATACAATGAAGTTTTTGTGAGTCGCATAGGCAAGAAACATCCTTATAGCTTCCAATCTTGCTACAGGAGCAAATGTTTCATAAAATCTATTCCTTCTTCTTGGCAATATCCTTTGGCTACCAATCTTGCTTTGTTTCTTACCACGTAACCTTCCTCGTTCATCTTATTTCGAATACCCATTTGGTTCCAATAACATTTTGATGTATGGGTCTTTGTACTAATTCCCATACTTTATTTCTCTCAAACGATTCTCTTTTTGCATAGCTTGAATCAATGTGTGTCATCCAATGCTTGTGACACATCTTTGGGCTCTATCTGCGAGATGAAGCATGTGAACATTGCTTCTTGTTGAGTTCGATCTTGTCTTGACACCTTTCTCTCATGTCTCCAATGACAAGATCCGGTGGATGGTTTCTCGGCCATCTTACGCCAAGGTTGAAGTAAGTTAGCCGGATTTGATCGACTTGCAGTTGTTCTTGTGGTCGGGCTCTCTCTCGTGATCACTCATTGCAGATTTTCCAATTGTTTTTGAGATTGACTATCTCATCTTCTTCTCAATTGATAATCCCCCGGCCAAAGATAGGGATTCTTCAGCGTGAGATTGGATGTTTCACTTATCGGTGACTCTTCAATGTCTTTTCCATTTATGTTTGGCTCATCGAATACTACATGAATGGATTCTTCCGTAACCATAGTTCTTTTGTTGAGTATTCAGAGGCTTTGCTTTCGTTTGAGTATCCTAAGAAGATACCTCATCGACTTTAGCATCAAAAGCCTTTAGGTTGTCTTTGCCATTATTGTGGATGAAGCATTTACATCCAAATATCCTGAAATATGCAACATTTGGTTTTCTTCCATCCAGGATCTCATAGGGAGTCTTTGTCACCGCCTATTTATCATACATCTGTTTTGGGTGTAGCAAGTCGTGTTGATTGCTTCACCCCAAAATCTTTTTGTAACCCCGCTCTTGCCTAACATGGTCCTTCTTCTTCCTTGAGGGTTCTGTTTCCTTCTTCGCAACTCCATTCATTTGTGGAGTCCTTGCGGTGATAGTTCATGACCAATACCATTCTCAATACAAGATCTTGAGTTATTATTCCATTGACAAACTCGATTCTCTATCCGATCTTATTCTCGATAATGGTTTGACTCTTCTCATTTTGTATTCTCTTCATCATTTGTGGTAGCTTTTGTAGAGTTTCTTTCTTTGCACATGAATATTGTCCATGTATATCTTGAGTAGTCATCTACTACCACCAAGGTGTATTTCTTTCCACTTATGCTTCTTTGGTTCCTTTGGGCCAAATAGATCCATATAAGATGCAATATTCTTGTTGAGGATGGGCATGTCTTTTCTTTGAATGACGACTTGATTTGTTTTCCTTCGACATGCATCACATATACTTTCTTCTTTATATCGAGTCCGGAAGTCCTTCTACAAGATGACTTCTTGCTAGCTTATTAATTGTTTTGAAGTTCGGTGACTCACTTTTTTTGTGCCCACGGCCAACTTGATTCATTTGTGCTTTCTTTGCAAGTAGACAGGTCCGGGTGTTGCAGTTGACCAATCCACTACATACATATTCTTCTGTCTACATCCTTGCAAAGACAACTTCATTAGATTCAACATTTTTGATTTGGCATATTCCCATGTTGAATCCAACATTGTAGCCCTTGTCGCAGAGTTGGTGATGCTTAGTAAATGAAGTTTAGTCCTTCAACATATGCAACATCTGTGATTTCTAAACCATTCGTTTTGATGGATCCGGCCTCTTATTTCACCAGGAGCTTCATTTCCTCCAAATATGACTTTTGCTCCTTTGACTTCCTTGAATTTTGACAGATTTCTCTTATTTCTGTCATGTGTCCGGGAATAAATGCATCATGTCCATGTACCAGTTCCTTGGCACTTTCACTGTTCTTGAACTCGCAATCAAGGAAATTAAGTTTTAGGTACCCATTCTTGTCCGGGTCCCGAGGGGTTAGAATTATAAGATGATCCAACCAACTTATAGCCAAATGGTTTGACTCAAGAGGTTGCCATCTATCTAAGTGCCATAATCATAATCAATCCTGGTAAATTGCTTGGGAGCTCCAGTTCATACAGTTGTCTCTTTTGTCTACGTATGCCCCGCATATGTGTTTTAGCAATTGCCTTTCTTGGGTAATTGTGGTGTCTTTGAGTGTAGTGCCTAGGTGCATATGTGTCTTGATGAAAGCTCTTATGCTTTTGGAATGGCCTTTGTTGAGTTCTAGGCCTTTGCCATTTGGGCTTGTATTCCATAAGTCTCAGCTGGTAGTTCACATTATTCCAAATACTTGGCTTGGATATTTTCTACCATTCCCATCATATGTATTTCTTTTATGAGTTTTCTGGGATTTTTGGTAGCTCGCTTCTTCTTTACAGTAGTATTTTCTTTTGGAGTCTCTTTGAGGACTCGGTGAATCTCTTCTCAATGTCCTTTCAAAGACTTCTCAATCGGCCGTTTTTCCTTTTCCTTTGTAACCAAGGCCAGTTTGCTTAGTATTGTGCTTTGGATTGAAAGTGTGTGCATCATTTAGAGTTTTGGATTTTTGAGACTCTTCATGACTTGAAGATCCTTTTTCCAAAATTACTCTTGAGGTTTGACATGGCACAAAGGAATTAAATCCTAAGCCTGTCTTGTCTCCACATTCTCTTTGACTCATAATAAGATCATCCAATGATTTAGATGCCTTAGTGAATGAGGCAATAACATTTTTGAGGTCATTCTCCTCTTTTCTATAGCAAAGCAATTTATGCTATTAATTTAACATTTTCAAATTTTTAAACTTTTATTCTCATCACCTATTTGACTTAGAGTACTCGGCTCCTTAGTCGGCTTTGAGTTTTGATTTTTGAGTAGTTGTTTTCCTCATTCAATAGTGTGTGTGAGGTTTTAATGTGCTCAAAATCTTTCATCATTTTGCCTAATGAATCATAAAGATCAGTGGGTGATGAAGTGTGTGTGTCACGATCACTATCACACTAGTGTCCGAGCTTGTTGAGTTAGATTGTACCTCATCTTCTTGATCTTGTTCTTTGGCCATTAAGCGGATCAAAGCTTCTTCTTCGTCGAGTCACTTGAATAGTCACTTCTTCACGCTCTCGAGTCATTTGTCTCTTGACTTTGTCTCGGCAATCTCAGACCATCATCGCTTTTTTCTTCTCTTGTCTTCTTTCTCTCAAGACCTTTCTTTCTTCTTCGTTTTGTACTTGTTGACTACAGGATATGAGCGATCAATGGCATAGTGACCTGGTTGTCTACAATTCCAACATAGATATTCACCTTTTGATCGACTCTCTTTCTATTCTTGAGTTGTCACCCTTTGATACTCAACTTGTTGATGATCATTCTCTTGGTTGGCCTATCATCCCTTGATTTGGAGGGAGCCGAGTGTCTTCCGGAGGATTCACCCTTTTCTCTTGTAGTTCTTGTTAAAGAACTTGTTAAATCTTTTAACCATTAGGCTATTTCTTCGGGTCAATTGCTTTTTGACCTCGGCTCTCTCCTTCCGTCTTTGACAACTAGAGAAATTTGTTTTGGGTACACATTGTCTCTTCCTGGTCTTTCCTTCTCACTCAAACTCGTAGGCTTTGAGGTCCGAGAATAACTCGTGATTGGATGTCTTTGATAGGTCCATGGAGTGTCTCAATGCCATGACCTTCATTTCCCATTCATTTGGAAGACTTTTAGGATCTTCATACACATTTCCTTTTGTGTATATTCCTTTCCAAGTGTAGAAACTGACTCATTTGTGATTTCGTAGAATCGAGCGTCTAGTTGGTCCAGGTTCTCTCCCGAGATCATTTTGAAATTTTCAAACTTCAGACTGACCATGATAATTTGTTTTCTTTGATTTGCTCACGAACCTTCACAAATCAAAGTCAACTTGTCCTGCATTTCTTAGCCGTTTTGCAAGATTTGACTTTGTTGAACATGGCTTTATCCAAGGTTTTGTAAAGAATGTCCTTGGCTACATTGTCCAGGTTGTATCTTTTTTGTCATCATTTGTCCACTCGGTTCTTGGTTTTTCAACCATGACGGTCCGGGTGTCGATCTTCTTCCCCTTCATTTGCAACTCTTCATGACAGTGTGTGTTCACCTTTAATATTTGCAGAGGCCCATCTTCTATCACTATCCACATCTCATCATGTAATCTTTGATAGATGAGCTGCATACGCATGATACGAATTTTCCAATCATCAAATTCTTCAATAGTGAACATAGGAATGCGTGTTAGATTTGCTTCCATGATAATAATTTTTAATGATAGAAAAGAGTTTTGAAAGATAAGTACTAAAGCATACTTTTGAAAAGATTGGAGATCTAGTTCAAGAACTAAACATGCGGAGGGTTCAATGAACCAACCGCTCGATACCACTTGTAGGTCCAAAGGGTGTAAGTGTAAGGTTTAGAAGGGGGGTTGAATAAACCTTACCAAATTTTCGATTTAGGCCTTTTAAATCTACTGAGTTCTACTGTAATTTGTGTCCTTGATGGACAGTCGAATTAGTCCTCAAGAGAGTTAATCTCTCATGATTTCAAATTTGAGTACATTAATAGAGTAACTCAATTGTTGGCTATAATTTTACTCAATTTGTGGTTTTGTTTTGTGGAAGACTTAACACCCTTAAGTTTGATTAAGCAAGTTTTCTGACTTGATTTAGTACTTATAGATTATCAAATGGATAGCAAATTTATCGTGAGATATAAGCAATTAAAAGTGCGTAAATTTAAATGCGAAATGTAAATGACACATAAAGTTTTTATAGAGGTTCGAAGATGGGGTAATTCTTCTACTCCTCTCTTCTCCAACCCGGGAGGAATCCACTAAGTAATGATCGGTTTACAAAGTGGTAGCAGTCCGGATACAAGTCTTCTTGATCACAACGGCCGACTTGATCCTTTGGGACTCGATGAGACGCCTTGATCACTCACCGGCTTCAAATGCGACTCGCCTTCTTCAGTGGCACCGCTTTGCTACTACGACTCACTTGCTCAAGCACTTTGGATTTGATCACGAAGCCCTCCAAAAGCTTAAGACTTGGTTGACGCCTTGAACCTTTCTACAATCCTTCTTGGAATGTAGACCCCTTGTTTTCATATTTTCCTCTTCAACCGATTGAAGTTCTCTTTCCTTCACGAGGTAAGTGTTGGATTGATGTACTTGAGATGTAGGCTTGAGGATTGAGAATATTTCGATTATTGATAAGCTTGTATATCTCACGTGTGTCATTCATTCACGCATCATCCTTCTCAATCAAACTCCTCGGCCTTTTATAGTGAACTTTCAAAAATTTGCCCGTTGAAGAGATAGGCTCATTTTTGAAAATCACTTTGATCGTTGGTGTGCGATTCTTGGAATTGCCATTTCCTCGTATGAAATGTTTTTATCACCTTTTCGAGTTCGACACGGTGTAGTGCTTCCCATTGGTTCATTTCTTTTGCACGCTTCGGGGTCGAGCACTCCAAGAAAGGTAGTATGGAGATATTACTTGTTTAAGTAAATCTCTTGATTTCGGCAACGGTTCTTTTCTGATTATCTCGACTTGACCGCATTTCCTCGCTTTCCCGGGTGACTTAGAGTCGCCTTCCAATCATTGGATGACTCTTCTTCGGCCACTTCACTTGAGACTTGGCTTCTTTTGAGTTGACTTGATCGATGTTCCACTCACCGCATCTCATTGCTTCTGATCGAGTTCGATCTGCTCTTCTTTGTTGTACTCAATTTGTCTCCTCACCAGAGTTTTCCTTCAAGCCTTGATTGTCTTCTTGCAAGTTGGAGCGTAGGCGACTTAACTCGGCTTGGCCGGCTAATAATTGTTACAATACATTTCAAAGCAAGAATTGGGAGCCAACTTTCTATTCTAAGTTTTACATGGCATTCATCAAAATCTAAACAATAGAATTCCTAACATAAAGTTTTAGGGTTTTGGTTTTTTTTAGAGAGTGGGAGGAGAGAAAGAGTAGAGAGAGTTTCTGAGGGAATGTGCTATATAAAAGCATTTTAAGTGGCCAACTTTATGCATTTATTTCTCATTCACCCGACATTGGTTTTGAGAAATTCAAAATGCTAAACTCATCTACCCGCGGCGTAGATGACACTTATCTCATTTATTTCATACTTTGAATAAATGAACCCACTTAAATAATTGATCAAAATTGGGTCAAAGCTTAATTTATTAAAACTAATTTCAACAATCCCCCACATGAATGAAAATAAATGCATATGAGTATGCAGACACTAAGAGAGTTCAAACGGAAAGCTATTGCATCGGGAGAGATAGCTTGTGGCTTTGAACCTTCCTTAGTGGAATACTGTCGGATTTACTAGACTGCACAATGACGCGATGTCTTGAACTGTTCAACTGTTTATGTAAACCAAAACAACAACATCCACACAATATATTTCCTAGCACCATTTGGTTCTCACGGTTGTGTCCATTTTGGCCCTGGACAACATCTTGGATTCATAAGTGTTTCATTAAAGTGGCCCGTCTTCACTTTTATATAGGTGATCTCCTATTAAGAGTAGCCTGCCATTACTCCACTTCTTTAAAGTATAGGTATCATTAAAAGTTTATAACTTAACCTCACCACATTCAACAGGTTTCTCCACTTGGACAAGAATGAGCTGTAATATGTTCCAAGTATTTATCTGAATATTCATAACTTAGTTGTCCCATTGAACCAAGGTCTTGGGATCTCCAATTCACAAGGTTGGGTTACCGCTATGAACACTCTTATTTTGTGGATTTTAAGCCCATTCCATTCGATAAACAGTATACTTGATCTCTGTTCAAACCTTTAGTTAACGAATCCACTAGGTTTTCTTTCGATTTCATGTATTCAATTGTAATAACCCCATTTGAGATCAACTGCCTAACGGTGTTATATCTTCGATGTATATGTCGAGACTTACCGTTGTACATACAATTTTGAGTCCTTCCTATAGCCGACTGACTATCACAATATATCATGATTGCAGCCACCGGCTTAGGCCAACAAGGAATATCCTCTAAAAAGTAGAAGCCATTCCGCTTCTTCACCAGCTTTATCCAAAGTTATAAACTCTGATTCCATCGTGGATCGAGCTATACACGTTTGTTTAGAGGATTTCCATGACACCGCTCCACCACCAATGGTAAAAAACATAACCACTAGTGGATTTGGAATCTTTTGAGTCAGATATTCAATTAGCATCACTGTATCCTTCTAATACAGCTGGATATCTCGAGTAATGTAATCCATAATTTAAGGTGAGTCTTAGATACCTAATAACCCTTATCAATGTCTTCCAATAGTCATTTCCAGGATTACTTGTAAACCTACTCAGTTTATTAACTGCGTAGGCAATATCCGGACTTGTGCAGTTTGTTACATACATTAGACTGCTAATAATCTGAGAATATTCTAGTTGAGATACAGGCTCGCCTTGATTTTTAGATAAGTATAAGCTTAAATCAACAGGCGTTTTAGCTGGAGGACTGCCATAAGCATTGAACTTTCGAAGTTCTGTCTCAATATAATGACACTGTGATAAAACAAGTCCATCAGATGTTTTAGAGATCTTAATTCCCAGAATAACATCTGCTACACCCATATATTTCATATCAAAATGTTTGGTCAACATTTTCTTAGTATTCATGATTATCTCATGATTACTACCCATAATTAACATGTCGTCAACATAAAGACAGACAATCACATAAACATTATGTGTGTCTTTGATGTAAACACATTTATCACACTCGTTAATTTTGAAGCCATTCGACAACATAGTTCTGTCAAATTTCTCGTGCCATTATTTCGGAGCTTGCTTAAGACCATACAATGACTTAACGAGTTTGCACACCTTCTTCTCCTGTCCAGGAGCAACAAACCCTTCGGGTTGTTCTATGTAGATTTCTTCTTCTAATTCACCATTTAGAAAAGCAGTTTTCGCATTCATTTGGTGTATCTCAAGGTTATTCAACACTGCAATAGCAATGAGAACTCTAATAGATGTGATTCTTGTCACAGGTGAATATGTATCAAAGAAATCAAGGCCTTCTCTTTGTTTGAATCCATTAGCTACTAACCTGGCCTTGTACTTATCAATAGTTCCATCAGCTTTAGATTTCCTTTTAAGGATCCACTTGCATCCTAAATGCTTATTTCCCGGTGGGAGATCTACCAACTCCCAAGTATGATTTTGCATGATGGAATCTATCTCACTATTAATATCTTCTTTCCAGAATGAAGCTTCTGGACTGGACAATGCTTCACCAGTTGTCCTTGGTTCATTTTCTAACACATAAGTTAGAAAATCTAGACCAAAAGACTTAGTTATTTTGGCCCTTTTATTGCGTCTTGGTTCTTCATCACTTTGATAATCACCATCAACATCACGTGTTCTTTTGCCAGAATTAGCTTATTTTCTTTCTTGACAAGGAAACACGTCTTCGAAAAATACAACATTCCTTGACTCAATAGTTATACCTTCTTGTATATCTGAAATTGCTGATTTGTGCACTAAAAATTGATATGCACTACTGTTATTAGCATATCCAATGAAAATGCAATCAATTGTCTTAGGCCCTATCTTAACTTGTTTTGGTTTAGGTATTTCTACTTTAGCCAAATACCCCCACACTTTAAGGTATTTATAGGAAGGTTTTCGACCTTTTCATAACTCATATGGAGTTTTATCCTTATCTTTGTGTGGTATTTTATTAAGAATGTGGTTGGCCGAGAGAATTCCTCTCCCCCACAAATTCTGAGGTAAACCAGAATTTATCAACAAAGCATTCATCATCTCTTTTAGAGTTCGTTTTTGCGTTTAGCAATACCGTTTAATTGTGGTGAATAAGGAGCTGTCGTTTGATGAATAATACCAGAATTTGAGCAATATTCATCAAAAGGAGCCCCATATTCTCCACCCTATCACTTCGAATTATCTTAATTCGTTTGCTAAGTCGATTTTCTACTTCATTCTTATAGCTTTTAAAAGTTTCTAAGGCCTCATCTTTACTCCTTAAAAGATATACATAACAGTATCTTGTGCAATCATCGATAAAAGTAATAAAATACTTTTTCCCACCTCTAGTTTGCACAAACGTTAAATCACATATATCACTGTGAATTAACTCTAGAGGTTCTTTCTCTTTCCTCCGAGTGGAATGGTGTTTTGACCATTTTTGCCTCAACACAGATTTCACACTTGTGCTATGAATCTATTTTAAAGTTAGGTAGTAATTCCAAGTTTACTAACCTTTTCAAAGTGTTAAAAATTCACATGTCCTAATCTAACATGCCATAAATTTGAACACTCAAGCAAATAATAAGAAGCATTAATTTTATTGCTTTCAAAGTTTCGGAGTACATTCATTACATTCATCTTGAACAATCCATTATCTAAATACCCCTTCCCTATGAACTGTCCATTTTTCATTAGTACAAACTTTTGAGCCTCAAATACTAATCTAAACCCTGCCTTAACCAATAATGATCCTGACACTAAATTCTTCCGAATGTCTGGAACATGAAGGACATCACGAGGGTCAGCTCCTTGCCCAAGGTCATCTTCAGTACCACCTTGCCAAGACCGACAATTTCAGATGTTGCATGATTCCCCATGTATAACTTCCTTCCGTTGATAGGAGTATACGTTGAGAATATGTCTTTGCCGGAGCATATATGGCGTGTAGCACCTGTGTCCACCCACCATTCTCTCGGGTTTCCCACCATGTAGCACTTGTTGCCTTCATACACAACAACCGAGAGATCAAGCTCGGATATGTCAATTGGCACGGATTTGTCCTCAGTCACATGCACCTGGTTTCGATTGGCTTTCTTAGGAATACGACAATCTTTAGCCTTGTGATTCGGCTTTCCACAGTTGAAGCAGTTCCATTTGAACTTTTTAGCCTTCCCCTGTTTCTGACTATTTCCCGGGTGCTTTCTCTTCTTGCTAGCATTTGGCTCCAGCAAGTTTGCCTTTGCCTCCATTGGAAGCTTGCCAGACTTAATTTCAGACTTGCAATTATCTTCTTCAATTCGCAATCTGACAATTAAATCTTCAAGCCCCATCTCCTTTCACTTATGCTTCAAGTAATTTTTAAAATCCTTCCATAGAGGCAGTAGTTTCTCGATAATAGCAGCTACTTGAAAGGATTCACTCACAACCATCCCTTCTGCAATTATATCGTGCAGAATGAGTTGGATTTCTTGAACCTGACTGATCACCGTCTCGGTGTCAACCATCTTGAACTCAAGGAATTTGCCGACAACAAATTTCTTTGTCTTTAGCATCTTCCGTCTTATACTTTTTCTCTAAAGAACTCCACAACTCTTTAGCTTGATCTTTCAGTACAATACACATTATACAATGTGTTGTCCGAAATTGAGAATGTAGTTAAAAGCACAGAAATCGCTTTGACTCCAAGCATCGAACGCCATTCTCTTCTCCTTATCAGTCTCCTCTTCCCCCACAGTTGGGGCATCCTCAAAGAAACGAGCAAGGTTCAGAGTCGTAAGATAGAACAACATTTTCTGTTGCCATCTTTTGAAGTCCGAACCCCAAACTTCTCGGGTTTCTCTCCGATTCTTGGTGTTGGTCTTTGAATCAAGAGGCGTTGAAGCCATTTGATATACACGAAAATCTCGTCTTAAATTGTTAGAAAATCTGGATGGTGTATATCGAATGGCTGAAAAATCAAGCAAAGTTTCGATACGAAAACAAATGTCGAGACAAGAGTTAGACTCTTTCTCTTTAAGACGAGATTGCCCCGCTCACGGTGCTTACGGAATACGACAATCGTCTCCCAAGATACAACGACAGACTACTTGCGATAGTTGCACTACAAATCGCAAGTAACGAACACTATGATGCTCTTAAACTCTCTTTTTTACAAAGTTATGCAGAAAGTTAAAGTGAATTTCGAAATTTGATGTGTAGAAATAAATTCTGGGGGCTGGTTTATATAGAGCTCCTGGTACCTATTCAGACTGGTGCAACCCCGGGTCCGAATCAGTTTTTGGCCGTCGATCGTGCTGTGTGTTAACAATCGCGATCGATGGTCGACGATCTTCTGAAGGAACACACCCTTTGGCATACACCTACACACCTGGACATACGTGTCGGTCACGGTCCCTTCTTCGGCAACAGACGCGCGCAATCGGCGCCACGTGTCGCCCTCGGACGACGGTCGCCAAGTCATCGCCACTGAGAGCGCCTGCCACGTCAAAGTGCGCCTCTAAAGCGCCCAATGCGACTATGTGCGGCGTCGCGGGCCCAGGCCCCGACTACGGCTCGGCTCGACGGTGCTCACTTTCCATGATCCCGGCGCTTTGAGCTAGTCGAAAAAAAGTCAAAAATTGACTGGGTCTACTTAGGGTGTCATAAGGAGTTCCACTTGATTACTCCTTATTAGTGGTAAAGTTTCTCTTTATTAACTAGTCAAACATTTAATATGTTTTCCATGTGGGAAATGCTTTCCATATTCACCCTTTTATATTCTATATATAAAAGCGTTTTAAGTAGTAACTTTATGCATTTATTTCTCATTCACCCGACATTGGTTTTGAGAAATTCAAAATGTTAAACTCATCTACCCGCGGCGTAGATGACGTTTATCTCATTTATTTCATACTTTAAATAAATGAACCCACTTAAATAATTGGTCAAAATTGGGTCAAAACCCAATTTATTAAAACCAATTCCAATAATGTAGGCCCAATCTAAATAAAATGTAAATCACAAAAATCAGATAGTAAAGCTGTGACTGTGACTGGTTTGTGGGGTGGACTCCCACAAATCCCATTTCAGGATTTGTTTGTCACATAAATATATTTTTTCTCAAAAAAACTAATATAAAATTCAAAACACACCATATTTAAATATTTTTCATAAAAAAACATATTCTGTGAATTGTAATCATTACATTTTATCTTTTATATGCATACTATTCTTAATATATATATATATATATATTTCATTTAGAATGAGAATGTGTCGGATTTGAAGGACTTGAGACTCAAATTTTCTAAAAGTTATTTTTGAAGAAATTTTAAAAAATATTAATATTTATTTTAAAAAATACTAATAAAATTTCTAAAGACACGTTCTTCTTAATAAAATATCATAAAAATGTAATAAAATTTACAATTAAATAGGTAGGGGTGGCTACGGATCCGAAGCCACCGGTTACAGTTCCTTATATATCTCACAGAAACTGGGTTTTGGTTCCAAACTGGAACTCAGTTCTTCCATGGTGTCGGTTCCAATTTAACTGGAACACTTTTCTTTCTCTTTTGATAATTTTTTAAGTTTTTTTAAATAATTTATTAATTTTATTTTTTTTAAAAAAAAAGAGAAGGACATGGACTTAATATTCATAATAATATTAAGTTTTTGAGTTAATATTAATGATAATATTAGGTTGTCTACGTATCGTCTGAGGGATATAGATGGACTATATTTCAAGTAGTTCGCTTACAACATTTAGTTTAATACATGTCTCATGTATGCGGTTGCAAATATATAAAACATCATAATAAATATTTAATATTTTTCAAAATATGTTTACCAAAAAAAATCATCGATTTTAATCGTGAAACCAACAGTTTTAACCGTACACGATCTTTGATAACAAAAAACTATAATCGGAACCGACCTACACGGGATCCGTTTCCTTTTTTGGAATCGGATTCCAATCAATGATTTCTGAATCGTTGACCATGATTCTGGTTCCGATTTGAAATTCAGTTCCGGTTCTATTTGGCCACCCCTATAATAGGTCTCGTTTAGTCGTTTGTATGATATCGGATGAGATCTGAAAATAAAATAATAAAATATTACATCAATTATATTAATTATTCTTCTATCTGATTATACCACATTTGTTATTGTAATCCCACCATAGTAATTTTAAGACTACAAATTGCCGAATATATAACTTATTAGACGATAAATAAATATTTAAATAATGAGCCAATTTGTAGGACTTACCCTTGCGAAAGACTTATATAAATAACACACTATTTAGTATTCACATATTGCATTTTCAGTTTATCCATTCACCCAATATATACCCTACCCACAAACAACACGAGACTGACCTTGAAAGCAACTCAACACTACTGCAAAAAGCTGGTGGGGTTTTCCTTACAATCTACGTAAAATATGATTTTTTTTTTGGTTCGATTAAAACAATGAGGATATACAGAAAATTGTCATTATCTTATCCAAATAGCCACATAATTACAGAAAGTGGCATTTGTCACATGCATACTGATTTATTGACTGATTCACACTCCAAAATGAGTATTAATTAATCACTCGTGGAAATAGTACAATAACACTTATATTGTGATTTTTTTTTATCAAAATTGCATAAATAATAGGCACTACACAAAAAAAAATGAATTTCCAACAAAAAATATCCATTGCAATTTAGCCAATTTCTTTTGAAATTTATGATTCCAACGGAAAATTTCCCACTGAAAAAATGGCATTTTGAATGGCAAAATTCCAACAAAAATATCCAACGAAAAAAATATTCCAACAGTACGTATTTATCCATTGGAATATCCAATCGTTGAAAAACTTCCAATGGTCCCAATGGAGCTATACCATTGGAATTTAGTACAACGGAAATTTCAATGATTTTATTTACCGTTGGAATTTATGTTGGAAATAAGTACAACGGAAATTCCAATTGTTTTATTTACCGTTGGAATTTATGTTGGAAATTAGTACAACGGAAATTCCAATGGTTTTATTTACCGTTGGAATTTATGTTGAAATTTTAAAAATTCTAATGGAAGTTCCAATGGGTTATTCCAAGGTTTTATTTATCGTTACAATTTCTGTTAGAATTTTACAAATTCCAACGATATTTCCAACGACGTATATTTCTGTGAGAAAATCACATTACATTCCATGGTGAAAGGAATGAATATGCAGTAGAGGTACAGAGAATAGCAGAGCATATTACTAAAGATATTTTTACTGAGAATTTGTTTCTTTCATTGGATGATTTTAATGGAACAATACAAGCTAGTACTTATAGTACATGAGAGCAATCTAATCCATACAAGTGTCACCATCCAAGCATTCTCATGTAACAAACTAATCATCACTAATGATGAGCTAATAATCCTATAATATTCAGTGGCAGATGGAATCTCTGCAATCATAATGATAACATGGATGACATCACTCAACTAACTCACTAAGGTCTTGTTTGCTTTCATCCCCATCAAATCGAAGGAGGCTTGAGGTAAAACATTCAGTATTTTGAAGCCGAGTGAAGAATTGGTCTGTGAGAGGTTTAGTGAAAATATCAACAATGTAATCCAAAGATGGAAAATACTGAACATCAATTGAATTGTTGGCTACCTTGTCCCAGATGAAGTGCAAATCGATTTCCAAATGCTTAGTTCGTGCATGATGTACTGGATTACCTGCTAAAGAGATGGCCCCAAGATTATCCATTCAAATTACTGCTTTTCTTTCCAAGGAGAACTTAAGTTCATTGAGTAATGATTGAATCCATAGGATATCACAAGTGACCAAAGCTAAGCTCCTATATTTTAAAGCTTCCGTACTAGACCTGGAGACTGTTGTCTGCTTCTTGAAACTCCATGAAATTAAATTATTTCCCAAAAATACACAAAACCTGAGGTACTTCTTCCGTCATCAAGGTCTGAAGTCCAATCAGCATCATCAAATACTTGAAGATTGAGAGAGGAGGATGTTGTGAAATTCAGACCATAGTCTAAGGTCCCAACTAGATATCTTAAGATCATCTTTACAGCTTTCCAATGGATGTTGCATAAGTTGACTCACATGATTAACACTCAAACTGATCTAAGGTCTTGTTAGTGTAGCATATTGTAAGCCGCCAACAATGCTCTTATACAACTTGCTATCAGAAATGGGATTCCATCAAATTTTGACATAAAAACGGAGCTAACTATAGGTGTAGCAAGTCCCTTGGCTATTTTCATCCCAACCTTTTCTAACAAATCCTCAACATATTTCTTTTGACTAAGAAATAGTCCATCTGGCCTATGTGTGATTTCAACTCCAAGAAAATAATTCAGCTTTCCCAATTCTTTGAGAGAAAAGAATTTATGCATTTTATCTATCACAACTTGAATTTTCTCTTCTTGGTTTCCTATAATCACAATATCATCCACATAGGCTAGAATTAATATGCAAGATCCCTTATTGTGTCTGTAGTATAGAGAATTGTCAGACTTTGCAGCAGAAAATCCTAACTGAAGAAAAACACTGGCAAATTTACTTGTCCAAGCCATGGATGCCTATTTAAGGCCATAAAGAGATTTCTCCAATTTACAAACAAGAGATGTTGAATCACTCTGAATAAAACCAGGGGGTTATTCCATGTAAAGTTACGAGTCTAGCACTCCATTTAGAAATGCATTAGCAACATCCAATTGTCTAATGTGCCAAGCTTGGGACAGAGCAATACTTAAAACAATTCGAATAGTTAATGGTTTCACCACTGGACTGAAGGTTTCAGTGTAGTCAAATCTCAATGATTGAGTGTATCCCTTGGCAACCAACCTAACTTTGTATTTTGCAAAACTCACATCAATATTTCTTTTAGTCTTAAAAACCCATCTACGGCCAATAACTTGCTTATTTTTGGGTAAAAAACATAAAGTCCAGGTGTTATTCTTGATAAGAGCTTCATACTCTTGTGTCATAACATGGTTCCACTCTGGTACATATAAAGCCTCTTGGATAGACTGTGGCTCTTCAAGAATCTGAGAAATATAGACCTTGGGCTTATAGACACCAGCCTTTGATCAAGTGATCATATGATGAGAACTTACATTGCCTGCAACATCACTAGAAATAGACTGAAAAGGTACATTAGTAGAAATAGAATCAGTTTGATCATTAGTTTGAATTGGTAATTGTACATATAATTGACCACCTCATTCTAAATAAATAGGAGATGCAATATTATTAGTGGAAGAATGAGAGATGTGAGGACTAGAAGAAACCACATGGGTGTGAGGATTAGAAGAGATGACAGGGTGTTATCACTAGAAGAAGAATCAGGATCATTGGGAAAAGAAGACTAAACAAAAGATATTTGGGAAGTGAAGGTATGTAAGTCAGCAATATCATGAGTTTGATTCCCTTGTTTGCTTTCATTGTGAAAAGAAAATTTAAACTCATCAAAAACAAGATATATGGTGATAATAACCTTGTTATTTGGAAGGTGAACCTTGTATTCTTTATGCTGGCAACTGTAACCAAGAAAAACTGGAGGTTGGCTCCTATATTCAAGCTTGTGTTTGTTATATGACCGTAAATATGGGTAACAAATTAAAGGCATCCAAAAACTCTAGGGTGAAGAAGATGAGGTTTATGACCAGTCAGGACTTCAAATGGTGTTTGAAAAATGAGTGGTTTAAAGGTGTTCTGTTTATCAAATATGCAGCACTTGTAAAAGATGCATCCCAAAAGTTTTTAGGCATGTGACTGTGATCCATCAAGGTTAGGCCAACTTCAACAATGTTTCTGTGTTTTCTTTCGGCAATGTCATTTTGTAATGGTGTATAAGGGCAAGAAAAGCAATGCAGTATGCCATGGGAAGCAAGGTAATTGGTTAATGATTTGAATTCTCCACCTCCATCAGACTGTAATATTTTAATGGTTTTGTGATATTGATTTTCAATGAAGGTTTCAAAATGCACAGAGGCTGTGAAGGTATCTGATTTAGCCCTAAGAAGATAAAAGCCAAGTGTATGTAGTAGCATCATCAACAAAACTCACATAATAAAAGTACACTAAGATGATTTTCATTATCAAGATAGGGAACATTACAACTATGAAGGGCCCTTTTAACAATCTTAAATGAAGGGTGTCCAACTCTAGAATGCCAAACATCTAAACTTATTCTATCCCTAACTATTGCAGATTTGATGGACATATGACCAGAATTATGCTTATTGGTTGGACTGAAGGAGGACTGCAAGGCAGAAAACATGGAACTTGAGAGTGAAAAGCTGTAGAGACCATTTCTAAGAGCTCCTTGAAGTAGAACATTCCATGTGCATTGATCCTTCACAAGACAAAAGAATGGGTGAAATTCAAAGAAAACATTATTATCATGAGCAAATTGACTAACACTAATGAGATTCTTTGTTATATGAGGAAATTGCAACATATTTTTAAGGAGAAAATAGTATTTAGAATGACGGCCAGAAGCAGGTGGTACAACTATAGAATTACCAAAATGAGCAATATTCAAACCTTGTCCATTTCCAACTTGAACCTTCTCAGCTCCCTGATAGTCACTGGCAATATTGAGGTTTCTCTTATCATAGGTCACATGATTAGTAGCACCTAAGTTAGGGTACCAATTCAAATCCTGAGAAGCATCTTCAGTAGTAATACTATCAACATTCACATTTGAGTGTCCAAATGAACTCTGCTGATAATTTTGTTGCTGGTGTGTGCCAGAGTTAGGTGTGAAATTGAGATCAGCCCTGTAAAAACACCTTTCTGCAGTGTGATTATTGTAGTGACAGATTTGGCATCGTGGTCTATTTCCTCCATATATGTCTCATCTTCCTCTAGCACCACCAAACCTGTCTCTGCCTCTGTTGCTTCCATTAAAACTTTGATCCATGTTGATTCCATTAGAGTTGTGATAATAGTCTCTTCCTCTTGGAACATGGTTTTCTCCTCCTCTAGTTCCAGTGTTTCATGTAAGATTTACAGATAAAGATCCGTCTTCAATGACACTTCGATTTTCAAAGGTCTCCAACCTGTTTTCAAAGTTAAGCAATAAATCATGAAGTTCACTCAAAGTCCAAGATTCAAGTCTGGATGTGGCTGAAACCACAACAAAGTTGTACTCAGGGCCTAGCCCATTCAACACATACATTACTCGATCCTTTTGGCTGACTGGCTCACCAAAAAATCCCAATAGGTCACAACAACTTTTGATTTTGTTCAATACCATTTTCTTTGTAAATTACCCTTTTTAAGGGTCTGCAAATGCAACCTATATTGCATGATCTTAGCTTGATTTTGACTTGCAAAAGTGGTTTTTAGACATTCCCAGATTTCTTTAGAAGTGTTTAATCCAACAATGGTGATTGAAATACTTTCAGATAAAGAGGATAATAACCATGAGGCTAGCAGTTGATCTTGTCTATTCCACTGTAAATAAGAGGGATTAATAGTTCTTGGACCTTCTGTCACAGAGGCACTTATTGTATACTCCTCTGGCATGGGGCATGACCCAAATTTGTTGCCTCCACACAAGATAGTTACTCTCAGCGATCTTAACAGTAACAAATTGGCTATGTGATTGAATAATTGGTTCATTATTCGTACCCAGATTAGCAGCCATGAATATAAAAGAAAATAAAAATGGAAAATTGTAAAATGGATCAGAGTCAGGCATTAACCTGCTCTGATATCACGTGAGAAAATCACATTACATACCATGGTGAAACGAATGAATATGCAGCAGAGGTACAGAGAATAGCGGAGCATATTACTAAGGATATTTTTACCGAGAATCTGTTTCTTTCATTGGATGATTCTAATGGAACAGTACGAGCTAGTACTTATAGTACGTGAGAGCAATCTAATCCATACGAGTGTCACCATTAAGTCATTCTCATGTAACAAACTAATCATTAGTAATGATGAGCTAATAATCATATACTATTCAGTGGCAGATGGAATCTCTGTAATCATGATGACATCATGGATGACATCACTCAACTGACTCACTAAGGTCTTGTTTGCTTTCAATTTCAACATTTTTGTTTACTGTTTGAATTATTGTTGGAGTTTTCCAAAGGTTTGCTATGGTGTTTGAATTTCTGTAGGAATTTTAAATTCCAACAGACAATATTCCAACAGTTTTATTTATCGTTGCAATTACTGTTGGAATATTCCAACGGTTGTTGTGGTGTTGGAATTTCATTGGGATATTTAAAAATCCAATGATTTTTTTAATTCGATGGAATTATTTTATTGGAATTTAATTGGTTGTTTTCTTATAGTAAGGTGTGTCATGCATGTGAAAAAATGAGGCAAAATTAAACAATCGAGTGCTCCAAATGACAAAATGCAAAACCTACGTAGTTTAGATAGCAAAGTATTAAAAAAGAAAATTAGCTCCGAAAGTACCAAAAAAGTATCAGGTAACAATATTTGTTTTGTTAGAATATATAATGATTATATATCAAAGTAGTTTGGATGACAAGTTGTTCTTTCCCTTAAATATATCACGTTAAAAGGAATCTTTGTCTTGCTAGAATAATGATTATATAAATTGTATTTAAGTTGTCATTGGTAATAATTAGTGTTACATGTGTTAATTATTTTTCATAAGTGGCCCATGTGATAAAGTTATTCTATCATCTTTTTGTCATATGGTTGTAAGTTGTAAAGTCGTGATATGGTTGTAAGTTGTAAAGTCGTGAAAGACTGTAAAGTATGAATTAACAACCTACAACAATGTGAAAACCAAGTTGTCCATCCTCTACCTTGAGGATTAAAAATCAACGGCTCCGTGATGGGAAGAACCTATATAAAGAGCATTAAGTTAGATCCCTAAAATCATCTTTCTGAGTTCTGATACACCATCAATACAAAAATATAAGAGATTTTAGAAGTCCCTAACAGAAGAAGAACTTCAAGAAGTAGCTTAATCTCTAGATTTTCATATCCAACTATATCAGTGGTTGGAGGTAACATCGATTCAATAATTAATTTTTGCATTATGATCTTATGTATTATTATTAATTTAAATACATAGTAGATCATGCCTAAATATTTCTAACAGTTGGTATCAGAGCGTCACATACCTATGTCTTGATAATTATGCCATCTGAAGACTTGATAATTGATATAGTAGCCAAAACAGAATAATCAATTTCATAATCTACATATATACAATTTTGAAACTGTAATTTAATAACCTTTGTACAATATTTCATCATAATTTTTTTTTGATGAAATGGGCTTTCTCTAAAGAATACTGAACCATAGGCTTTGAATTTGAGTTGTATTTTGGGTGATGATTTCTCTGCCAAATGAAAGTATAAGTATGGGAATGGGTATTCTTTAAGTGACATGGTTTAGAAATGAGAAGTCAGAGATACAATTTTATAATTAAACAAAAACTAATTGCATAAATCTAGGAATATGTTGGGAGACATAGTACAATTATTTCTCCATTTTCCAAAAAGTGTGATGATTTATATGCACAAAGCATTAGGCGTGTCATTCTTAAATTTTCATCTGCATGCTTTAGAGATTATATAATATTGAATGATGAAGAATATATTTAATGTTTAATCTATTAAACTTTGTGTCAATATTACCTTATTGGAATAAGAAAGTTGAATTGATGTGGGGCTTCTATGTTAAAGTTAGTTTAACAAACCTTTTTTATGTGGCCAATGTTTAACAGGTTTGGGTATTTTCACAAGTTCCAGCTAAATTATATATATATATATATATTGATTCAGGACTACTTTTCAAGTATTAATGTATTAATTAAATTTTCATAAACTTTGGTAAATTTTATGAAAATTCATACATTGTGGTATAACACATTTATTCTTACTAATATCTAGAACTGGAAATTTTAGGTGCTAAGCTTATTCATAAAATTTTAAATTGCATTATCTGTTTTAAAAATTATTTTACAAATAATATTTCTGAAAATGCAGCAAAAATCGCATGACATGCACTCTATGGGAAGAATACATTGATATCATACTGCCTTATCTTGAAGAACACAGCCGTGAACCAATTGTTATTATTCTGCAAATGTGCAGAGCAAAGGTGTTTAAAGGTAAAATTAACTGCAGTAAAATAAGGATTTTTTTATTTTTTTGGTTTTACTATGACCACAACTTGATTATATTTCCTGTTTGCATAAATACAAGAAGATGAGGTAAAAGTGTCCAATTCCTTTCATATTACGAAGCTAATTGTCAATGGAGAGAAGATAAAATTATGGAATTTAAGAAAAGGTATTGAATTAATATATCATTGATTATTTATATAGTGGATGTTTAAATAATTAATATTTATTTATTCATAATTTGTTAGATTCATCTTTGTTAATGGCAACAATCCCAGCTGTTCGATCAGCCATGTTGCTGCGCCTTCCAATGTTACTGTTTCTGATGATTTAGCATCCAGTGAATCTTCCATACGAACAATAGAGCAATTGTATATCAACAGACAGGTTAATACATTATGTTCAATGTAATGCCTTATTACATATGGGTATGTTATTAATATATTTTGTTGATTAATCCTGTTTTTTTTTTTTACTGATTGGTAGTTTTTGGGTGTGTGGTATAATTATCTCTTCCATTGGTGATTGGTGGTATCTATCTTGCCCAATTTGCCCAAAAAAACTATCTGAAGCAGGAGATAAGTTGTACTGCTTTGGTTGTGACAAATTTCCAGAAACTGGGCAATTGAGGTTTATACTCTATTTGTAATAATAAATGTTTTTTGATATGTAATAATATTTTAATTATTTTCTGATGTTTAATATTAGGTATAACTAGATATACAAGTTGTTGATGAAACTGGAAACGTGCCACTTTTGTTGTGAGATCGAGATTGTGAAAAGCTTATCGGAAAGCCTTGTGCAGTCCTAAGGAGTGAATACCTTGATGTATGCATAGTCATTTATGTTTATAATAATCTGTTGATAAATTTGTTAATAACATAAACTTTATTAATTTAAATAGATGGCCGACGGGCGAGACATCCCAGACAAAATTGCAAATTTGATTGATCTACAAGCGTTTTTTAAGGTTCAGGTGAAAGGAGATCAATATAATCACTATGATAGATCTTTAACAGTTTTGAAATTGACAACGAACCCAGCCTTGATTAAGGAATTTTCTCGAACTGCATTTGAAAGTCAGGTATTTAAGTATATTATTATTTTTTTTTTTTTTTTAACTAATAGTTTTAATATATTTACTGAATTTGTTTTTTAATGAAATCTAGGAATCTGACTTTTTGTCTAAGCTGCACCATGAAGGAGAATTCAGCATAAAGGTTTCTAATCTTTTTATATTTTTTTATGAAATATATAATATTGTATTAATAAAAAATAAATAAAAAAATTATTTTTTGAAGGACGACTCTTATGAAGATGAAGTTAACACTCCAAATAAGAGTGCTAAACAGAAAGAAGTTGTGAAAGGAAGTCCTGCATTTCAAAGAGCACTTTTGGATGACTTTGCGTCTTCTACAAGTGAAAATAAGTTGAAGGAGTTTGTGAAGAAGGAAGAAGACGATGAGAAGAAATAGTGTAATTTTAGCTTGGTAATATTATTTTTAATTGATAAGTTTTATCTTCATTGTGTAATTAGAATAAATTAATGGCAATTTGTCATTTGATTAGAGTATTATTGGAGTTTTAAGAATTTGGTAAGTTTGTTATTTTTGGTTAGTGAGTCAAAGGCAATTGCTATGGATTTTTATTATTGTGGTATTAATAAATTTATTTTGTTTCATTTTTACTAATTTTTTTGTTTTATTTTTTTAAAGAATTTTATTTGTTTATTAAATTTAATTACCTTACGAAATAATACAAAAACATAATAACAATTACAAAAAAAAAATAATAATGTAAAAGCAACAACGATTTAAGCAAAAAAGAAGAATACAAACAAGCAAACAGCTGCCATAAATATCAAATTACAGAACACATTTCAACCCCTAAGCCCCTGCAGGATTCCACTACACTCATGGTGTAGGGTCAAACAAGTTTTGTTGCTTAGAGTGTTGGGTTAATGTTTACTGAAATCACAAAATATAATGCATGCGAATTTAAATTAAAGGACATTGAAATATCGCAAACAAGTGAAACTGAACACATTTTCCTATATTCCGTATATCTTCTAACATTTATCAATATCAATCTACTTAAGTTTAAATATTGTTTTTATTCTATCATTGTAATCTATCTTAACAACATCTAAAAAAACGAATATATGATATCAACTACACTAAATTTGACCATACCCGACCCGTATACTTTGGGTTTATCCATTTAAAATTGTAGTAATAATCATTTATATTAGTAATTTATTATGATTTGTTGATTCATACCAAAATTTTATTCGACTACAATCTAACATACAATAAAATCATAGAAAAAAAGGAATAAATATATTACATGATTAACTCAGAGAAACCATAATGCATAGCATAATCCATATATATATTGTTTGATACATGTTTTTATCTTAATTTTGATGATTTTATTCTGTCACCAAAACAATATTTTTGAAGGTTGTCCAAATACTCCTAAATGATTTAAAATGGTTTTAATATTTTCCGGAGTATTTCCTCAAGTTTATTTTTGATAATAATGGACAACACTTTTAATGATTTTATGTCAATGGGTTTTTACTCCTAAAACAAGATTTCTAAATGTTGTCTAAATACTCCCGATGGTTTAAAATGCTTTTACTAAATTTTGGAGTATTTCTTGAGTTTTATTTTCGACAAAAATTGGACAACATTTGCCTCGTGTCGACCTAGGCCGCCCTATAGGGCAACCGTGCTCAAGATGTTTTTAGAAACAGAGAAAATGAGATGGAAGTAAAAATAGGCAGTCGGCCAGGTGCCGCCTGGCGTCGACCGAGCCCGTCAACCGCCGCCTGTGGTCGACCACTGCAAGTTTGCAATTGAAATGTAACTTCTTTTCTCCATTTTTACACTTAGGGGGACCGGTTGAGACAGTGGGTCGACCGGTCAAGCCTATGTCGACCTGGTCGCCTGTTGAAATTTTCAAAGTGTTCTTATTTCTCTTATTTTTCGGTGACGCCGCCTGTGTATTGATAGCAAAAAATATGACCGTTTGACAAACAGACACATTTCCTTAAATTGTGGGATTGATTTCTACAACTATATTCTTGTTTTTAATTGTATTTTTCTCAGAGATTTTCAATCCCCAAGAGGAGCCTATGCTTGATCAATCATCTCCTATAAATAGAGGAAGTTTTGGAGCAACCAATACAACAATTGAGATACAACACAACAAGATACACTTCAGCAAAATACTTGGTCTTTCATTGTTATTATTCTTGTTGTAAATTTGCCTAGCTTATCACTTTCACATCCTTGAGGTATAGGCTATTCTTGATTACACTTTGCACTCAAATTGTATTATTCATTATTGAGTTGTAATCTTGATTTTTGGTTATCATTCAAACACAAGATATCCTTGTGAGTGCTCTTATGGTAAGAACACACTTGGATGATCTAGGTGATAGGTGCAAGAAGATTGTGGTGATCTTCTTATTGAGGTGTTGAAGAATTTGGTATTCATCAAGGTTGAAGATTGTGGTAATCTTCACAAGGTGCCGTTGGAGATTGTGGTAATCTTCGAGAAGAGATTGTGGTAATCTCAAAGGTGGTGTTGAAGAAGAGTGTGGTGCTCTTCAAGGTGTTGTAAGTTGAATTTGTATTAATATAAAATTCTTTTTCTTTTGAAATCCATCCCCGGATATCTTTGGGGTGGTAGAGGATTAGCCCCAGGTGGGTTGAACCTCTTTAAATCGACGTGTGTTGTTTACATTCCGCACCTTTATTATTGTGTTTGAGCTTTCGATTATAAAAAGAGGGCGAAATCGAAAAGATGGAGATAATCTATTCACCCCCCCTCTAGATTATCGTAGCCGCTTGGACTTACAAGTGGTATCAGAGCCAAACTCTTTGGCAAGCTCGTTTCACATCGCGAGTGAAGAGAAACGATCATCGGCTACGAACGAAGCTCATCTATTCGGCACCTCCACCACCAAGCCACCACTATTTGATTCCAAGAATTTTAATTTTTGGAAAGAAAGAATGGAATGCTATCTACAAGGTTGCGGGTTCGACATTTGGAACACCGTCATTAATGGATAATCCATTTCGATGAAAGATACACCACACACCTCAAAAGGCTTCAAAAAGCTCAATGATGAAGAAAAGAAAATCATCTCCTTAAACGGTAAAGCTCTCAACATCTTGTATTGTTCATTTACTAATTTAGAATATGAACATATTGTAGGAATAAAGTCGGCACATGAAGTATGGCAAAAATTAGAAGCCATCTATGGAGTATTTGCAAATGAAAGGAGTCAAACAAAAGCATCTACTTCTCAAAGTCATACAAGCTCAAATCTAAGGAACAAGCCTTCTACAACTTCCAACTATGAAGAAGTTGAATATTGTTTTATGGGCATCAAAGAAAAAAATGAGGTTTGTCTTAAACCCTCTACTTCCTATGATATTGTCATTCAAAATGATTATAGTGATTTACAAAATGATTATGATGAATTTCAAAATGAATTCCAAAGCTTACTTGTTAAATACAAAAATTTGAAAAAGGAATTCAATATTTTGAAAAATGATAAGGATAGTTTACTCACTTCCTATGAATCACTATCATGTGCTCACACCACCACACTTGACAAGGTTAGAAATCTTGAAATAGAAAATAGTACTCTCGTTAAGGATATTAATTGCTTGAAAAAGGATTTATCTAAATCCGACTTGAGTACCAATGAAATTGTTGATCGTTGTGATAATTCGAAACTAGAACTTGATCATACGCTTAATGGTGACAATAGGAATCAAGTCTCTAAGCATGTTGGTCATTATGCTCCTAAAATTATTACATGTTTTTATTGCGGTAAAAAGGGTCATACGGTAAATACTTGTCGGCTAGAAATAGCTCTAATTATTGTTGGAGACCTAAAAGTCTCAAGACTAATCCTAAAGGACCCAAACACATAAGGGTACCACAAAATAATGTGTTATTAGGTACCGTGAAATAATGATCGAAGAAAATTTATATCGTTAAGAAGACATCAAATGACCGTGTCATTTGATCAAAGAAGGAGAAACTATTTTCGACAAAGCCAATTTTCAAGAAGAGGATATAATCAAAATTGGGAAGAACATAATCCTTGGAAATGGCAAAGACATCATCAAGATGATTTTCAAAGAAGAAGAGATCATCAATAACGGGAAGGTAACAAACCTTGGAAATGGAGTAATCAAAGAAGTCATCATCAACAAAGTGACTTCTCAATGGGAAGATATCATCAACAATGGGAAAGACACAACCCATGGAAACGGCGTAATTGGTAAACCGTATCTCCCTATTCATATATGCATTTTATTTTAATTCTATGCATTTTTTTTGTGTCTTAATTGCAAAATGAGTCTTCAAGTATTTATTTTCAATGTAGGTCCTTTATATATTTGTGAGTTTCAAATTTTTTAAAAGAAGACCTTGCATGTTTTCTAAAACTTTTTTTTATGTGGCTTATTATCTCTTATGAAATCTTATAGCATAAGCTCTTTTTGATATCTCCTATTACTTGCCTACACTTGCATTTTCTATGCAAATTTTGTCTAAGAATTGTGTAGGATACATATTTCATACTCATTGGCTATTACGTCATCAAGTTTCTTAAACTATCGAGGTATGTCTACTCGTATTTTTCTCGATATTATGCTTATGCACATATCTTTCAAGATATTTCATTTTAACCCCTTAAGTGCCCCTAAATGATTTTGCATATATTTTCTTTAAAAAGGCACTACTCGGTAAGTCTCGATTTTTATCGAATATATGTTTTCCCGAAACCCATATTTGTTGGATATAGTCCAAAATTATCTTTTCGCAAAGTTTTAAAACTTTTGGGGGTGAAAAATCGAATTTTGGAAAACTCTGGGAAAAGAAAATATTACCGGGGCCAGTCAGCAGGGCGGCCAAGTGGCCGCTTCTACATGTCGACCATCGCCCCCTACCTCGGCCGCCTGTGCCATTTTTACAACTTAAAACTCTGTTCTTCGTTTCAAGACGAGAAGAGAACTCAAAACCCTTAACAAATGATATCTTCCCCTTTTCTTATATTCCTCAATTCTTCATCATTTTTCACGATTCTTGTTGCTAATCTTCTTATTTTCACAAGAATCTTACATATATGGCTCCCCCAAAGAATTCCACTGGTCGAAATCCCATCTCCAAGCGTAGAAGGGGGCGGAGAGGGTTCGTCGAAGAAATCGGCAAGAGGAAGCCGAACAAAGGGATATTCGAGCCGCTCAAAGAAACGTGGCTCAAGAAGGTGATGATGTTCAAAATCCCATTCTCTCTCGGGCCCAAATTACCAAGATACGCGGAACAATTTCGCTCCAAAATTGTCGTTGGGCGAAAGGTAAAAAATCCTTTGTTACTCAAGCCCCTAATTCCCACAATGTTCTTAATTTTATCAATAAATATGAGGAATAGTATTATGAGGATTCGGGAATGGGAGGAAAATCTATTGCTCGAACTAAAATGTGTCGTTTTAGTTCATTTACAAATGAGTATCCCACTATAAGAGGATTTTTTGAGGAGCAAGGTTGGATGTATTTATGGGAACATGCTTATGTTTTGTATGATGATGATATTATCCAACTCTTTTATATGATATGTGGGTGGAATATGATGTTGATAGGAAGCGATAAAGTAAATTCACTTATAAGGGTCGTCATTTTAGATGGACTCCCAATGATATTTCTTGGCTTTTACGTGTTAGAGAAGGTGGTTGGGATTATTTCTCTTGTGGGACTTGGAATGATGAAATGTTGGGGTGTCGATGAAAGAAGTGAAGACGTATTTGGGAGTATGGCCTAAGTATTCTTTGTTGGCAATGACAACTTGAGCATCGTATTTTGTCGGTCATTGTCTCATATTGCATTTGTGGTAAGTCGGAAAGATGCTAGCAACATGGATTACTTTTTGACTTATAAGATTGCTAGGAGGAACCACTTAACTTTGGTGCCATACTTATTCAATGTCTAATCGAGTCCATCACTCGAGGTAATAAGAAGTTGGTTATGGGAAATTGGATTTGTAAACTTCTTATTCAATCGGGATTACCTTCGAGTGTAACTCGGAAGTATTTCAAAATGACTTCGACATTGATAACATCTCCCAAATGGTCACGATCGCAAGAACATGGACATCACCAACCAAAATGGCTAGAGGAAGAGGTCAAGAGTCCCCCGATCCTAATGACTACTTTGATGACGCCGAGGCGCAAGATTAGCGGAAGAAGGCGAACCGAGCAATCAGGAGGGTAATCTGGTGCTCAACCGCTGGGAGGTATACTCAAGCCGAATTTGATGAGATGAGGGCTTTTCATGAGACTAGATATGAGGCTTTGGAGCAAAAGACCTCCAAAATGCAAAAGTCTATCGGCAAATTGAAGAAATTCATCAAGGACCTTATTCCCGGAACTTGCTTCTCCTCGGATGAGGAATGATGTCCCCACCCCTTTACTTTCTAGCATTTTCATTTATGATGCTTTGTATTTTGATGAACTTTTGTAAAACTCATTTGTACTAATGATATTTGCTTGTTTTTCTTAAAAGGGTTAAAATTGCTAGTTGATAATGACTTGTGGATGATCATGATGGAGTATTTGATGGTAAAAATACTCTAATTTAAGCATTGTTTGATAATTGGTATGAAGTACTTGATGGTAAAAGTGCTTCTTTTGATACTTTGATCATTATGCTTAGTTAGATATGTTGGGACTTTTGACATTTGATACATGTATTGTTTAAGGCATGACTTATTACTTGATAGATGTTCTAAGTTTTGGCATTTGTAATGCCTTGATCATTCTTAGCTTATCTCAATTGGGTTGAACCCTTGAGAATCTACTTTGAGCTTCTTATTTGATGAACAAATGTTGTATATGGTGCATATGATTTTTTTTAGTTTTGGAATGAGGTTGATTGATGATATGAAAATTTTTGGGCTTGAAACTTTTACAAGGACTATATACAACCTCTTTTATTTTTTATGCACCCAAGGTGTTTGATGAAATGTCGCAATGAAACTTTCAACTTCTACATGATTCTCTTGCTTCAAAATGTCTTAAAATATTTTTGAAATCATGTTTTTAGACTAATGAGCTTATGGATCTCCTATGTTACAATTCTCCCATTTTCCTTGGACTTTCTTTATGTATAATTTGCTCGATGGTTGATAAACCGTCTCGTTTGCGCACTTTGATATATTTGTATGATGTTTTTATCATCCTAACATTCTTTTTGATGATTCCAAAGGGGGAGAAACAAGATATTGGCTCATTAGCTCAAAGAAGCTAATAAAAGCTTGTCACAAAAGCTATAAGCTATGGCTCATAAAAGCCATAAGTTGTGATTTATTTTTAGTCCAATTATTGCTTGATGGACTTATATAATTGTTTAATGATGTTTTGTGATAGGGGGAGCTTATAAGCTCTTGAACAAACTGTAAAAGCTAAAGCTTTTAGCTTTTGGAAAATTGTTTTACATTATTCTTGATATGCTTGTTGATAGGGAGCTTGTGCTTATTATTGAAAATATTTACTCCCTACTTGGTTGCTTTAATATTTTTGGAAATTTTGGTTGCTTCCAAGCGGTCAAATGTTTTTCTTAGGAAAATCATTGCTCTCTTAGTTTGTGTTAAAATTGTTTTGGTTTGTAATCATCAAAAGGGGAGATTGTTTGATACATGTTTTTATCTTAATTTTGATGATTTTATTCTGTCACCAAAACAATGTTTTTGAAGGTTGTCCAAACATTTACGTCGTGGTCGGCCGCCATATAGGGCAACCTGCACGAAGATGTTTTTAGAAGCAGAAAATGAGACGGAAGTAAAAATAGCGGTCGGCCTGCCGCATCAAGGCGTCGACCGTCGGTCAATCGGTCGCCCAGTGGTCGACCAGTACACTGCAAGTTTGCAATTGAAACATAACTTCTTTTCTCCATTTTTACACTTAGGGGACCGGTTGAGGCAGTCGACCGGCCAAGCCTATGTCGGTAGTCGCCTGTTGAAATTTTCAAAGTGTTATTATTTCTCTTATTTCTATGCGGCCGTGCCGCCTGTGTATTAATGACAAAAATATGACCGTTTGACGGACACATTTCCTTAAATTGTGGGATTGATTTCTCATGACTATATTCTTGTTTTTAATTGTATTTTTTCGTAGATTTTCAATCCCCAAGAGGAGCCTATGCTTGATCAATCATCTCCTATAAATAGAGGAAGTTTTGGAGCAACCAATACAACAATTGAGATACAACACAACAAGATACACTTCAAGCAAAATACTTGGTCTTTCATTGTTATTATTCTTGTTGTAAATTTGCCAGCTTATCACTTTCACATCCTTGAGGTCTAGGCTATTCTTGATTACACTTTGCACTCAAATTGTATTATTCATTATTGAGTTGTAATCTTGATTTTTGGTTATCATTCAAACACAAGATATCCTTGTGAGTGCTCTTGTAGTAAGAACACACTTGGATGATCTAGGTGATAGGTGCAAGAAGATTGTGGTGATCTTCTTATTGAGGTGTTGAAGAATTTGGTATTCATCAAGGTTGAAGATTGTGGTAATCTTCACAAGGTGCCGTTGGAGATTGTGGTAATCTTCGAGAAGAGATTGTGGTAATCTCAAAGGTGGTGTTGAAGAAGAGTGTGGTGCTCTTCAAGGTGTTGTAAGTTGAATTTGTATTAATATAAAATTCTTTTTCTTTTTGAAATCCATCCCGGATATACTGGGGTGGTAGAGGATTAGGCCTTAGGTGAGTTGAACCTATTTAAATCGACGTGTGTTGTTTACATTCCGCACCTTTATTATTGTGTTTGAGCTTTCGATTATAAAAAGAGGGCGAAATCGAAAAGATGGAGATAATCTATTCACCCCCCTCTAGATTATCGTAGCCGCTTGGACTTACATATATATCCAAATAATATTCTTTAAAATTCCCATTATTTAGAATCTTGATTATCAAAACCTACCAATATTAGTTCGATGCTCAGTATAAAATGTGAAACTTGAGTTTTCATAATTCAATCATCATCAAAAATAATCTCGGGGCAAAGACAGGCATACACTCCAAACACACACTCAAACTAAAAACAAAAATACGAACCCGGCTAGACCATCGAACGGGAAAAAGAGGCCACAATGAGACAAGCGACAAGATCAATCAGGCGACAAGAAACGAACAAGAGAAGCAAATTTTGAAGATGGTAATTTTTTTACTTGAAATTTAGTTTTCAATCTACAAGTTCAGCAATACAGTGTTGAGCATTCTTACCGTAACCAAAAATTGTTAGACATTCTCATAGTTAAATCTATTGATCCCTGTATCATAAAGACCATGTATAAGTACTTAAAATAAGATAGATTAAGAAAAAAAAAACAGATAACAATCTACTATAAGTTCTGAGAACTTATCTTTAATATATTTGTGCCTTCATTACTTCAATGAAACCATCCAATTATCTGTAAATGCGATAAAAAAATGTTATTAACATATTATTCAGATAAGAAAGATGAAAAGCATAAATGTTCTGTATATAATATGCGACTATATGATATATTTATCATTACCTTCAAAATTACATGGTCACACATCTTCAAATTTGTGATCATTAAGTCTCAATACACAGGAAAAAAAATCAGTTAGATTTTTTATATCCAATAATTATTTTAAAAAAATTGAAGATAATCAAAAGCAAACAAGCCTCTTAAATTTCAGTAGTACATAGTTCAAAAAATGAAAAGTAAGACCATGTTCATCTTTCGTTAACATATACGAAAAAAATCTATAAATTTTACTATTATCCTGTAATCGACTTATAAAAATTGTCAGATTTTAAGAATGTGTATTAAAAACCAAAAATGCGTTTTCAACTTTTACAAATAATTTTGTACAAAAACAAAAAATGTGAACATCTACAACGAGTACTAACAAATCCAGAAATAAAACACTGAAAATATCTTATTTTTTAAAATACAGAGAAAAATCATATACAGATCAGTACAAATATATAGATATGTACAAATTTATGGTAAAAACATAAATTGTCAAAAAGATGAAAACAGAAAAATAAAAGATGAAAAAAAATTATTACCTGCAATATTTAGCCGAGTTCTTCTTTCGGATTTTGATACACCCACACCTTCACATTATTTCCTTTTTCAACATGCAAACAAAAAAAAATTGTCAGTATTTTACTAAAACAAACTAAACATTAGTAAAAGATTAAAATATATATATATAAAAATATATATTTACCTGCAAATTGCAATTTATCCGAGGACTTTTTTCATGATTTTTAACACACGATATTCCTACTGCTTAGTCAACAGAGAAATTCCTAAAGTATCAAAATTAAATCGAGTTTTGGTCATTTTCAGATCCAAATCCAATTTCTAAACTAAACAGTGAAATTTTTCTTCGATCTGAAAAAAACGGTAAAAAACAAAATAGAAAAAATAAAGTAATCGATTTTTTTTTGTTCTATAAAATGTATGAAAACCAAAACAAATTTTGGGGATTTTCAGATCCAAAAATATTTTATAAACTAAAATATAAAATGAGTTTTTGATCTGAAAAACAGGAAACTATATCATTTTTTCCTTTATTATCCTGAAAAAAAACATAAAGATGAAGGTTTTGTGTGGGAGAGCCTGATAATCGAAACTTTTTGTTTTGCAAAAACAAGCCAAACGAAAACATATATCTTCATTGTTAGATCTAAAACCGATTTGTACACTAAAATGAGAAATGGTTTTTGGATCTGAAAGAATAATTTTACAACATAAATTATAAGGTTTTTTCAGAAAAAATGAGAATAATTTTCGAGGAGGAGGCGGAGAGATTTTGGTGGAAGTGTTTCTGATATGTCTAAGAGGAGGGTATGGATAGGATTAGGGTTTGGTTTTTCCAAAAAAAAATGGAGCATTTTCGATAAATCTTGACCGTCCATTTGGTCCGATCAATGCCTTTCAATTTGCAAGAAACCAGCTAATTGGACCAATTTTCGATGTAATCTGCACCGTCCAAATGGACAGAACTTCACCGTTCAACTTGCAAGAATTCTCTAGAATTCTATCTGTGTATTACACGTGTAAAATGTGTTGCTTTGTTTTTTTTTATTAATCATGGTTTGGGCTATTTATTAATGGGCTTAAATAAGTTAGAAATAGGTTTATTGAAAAAAAGGCATAAACCAATAATAATTGTGTTGTATATATTAGTGGGCCTTTTCATTGTTTTTTTATTGCTTATTATATTTTATGCTATAATTTATTTTATTATATTTTTTATTTTAATAAATAAAAAATAGATAGAATAATTTATTACATGATTTAATTTTTATATGTAACCTAAATATTATAAGAAATAATGTACGTGAGTGAATTTTCAATTAGAGTGAAATTTATTAATTTTGTATATTTTCAATTTATCGAAAATCAAATATGTATATATAACTTATAATTTATATTATTATATATACATAATTTTTTGTTTCAATTTTGTATATTTTAGTAATAGTTTTCTTTTTAAATAGGAAAAAAAAACATACAAAATTTTTGTAATAAATAGAAATTTATTAATTTTATAAATTTACTTTTTCAGAAAAGTAACTAAATATCTATATAGATATATATGTATATTGAAACAAATTATAATTTATATTATTATTTATACATAATTATTGTTTCAATTTTTTATTTTAGTATTTGTTTGTTAATTAAATTATATAAAAATAATTTACGTAATTTTTTTGTTAATTTATTGAAATTTATAAATATTTAAGATTTTGTTTTAATCGAAAATCAATATATATATAATTGAAATTATTATTTATACATAATTTATGTTTCCGTTTTGTATTTTAGTATTTATTTGTTTTTTTTTTAAATAGAAAATGGGAGCATAAGCAGGGATGACGTCTATAGATGGATCAAAAAGAGTTGTATCCAACAATGCTTCGAGAAAGAGTGCTTATCAATTTTCCAACTCTCCTCTCAGTGACATCACAAATGGTACATTGTACTTTATTGTTATTATAACTAGATATAGTTATAAATATAAATATTTATATGTATTTATTTTAAATTTTTATTTTAATTATAAAATATTTTTGATAAAAAAATATTATTATTCTGACATTTAAATAATGCCATGTGTAAGACAATAATTTAAAATAGTTGTGTATTTCTTAATCAAACACATATTCAAGTTATAAACGCTAAACATTTATAACTTGGATTTTGTGAAATACAATAACAGATACTTAAATAAGATAAATACATATATATAGATATAGATAAATAGATAGGTAGATTTTCTGTGAAATTAATATTTTTTATTTTTATGCTTTTATTATAAACAACAAATGGGAGCTCTGCGGGAAGAACGTCCACACATGGTCGTAAAACAATTCTTTCAAATAATGGTTGGAGCATGATTGCTTATCGTTTCCAAACGACCATCTTGGTGACAGTGCAAATGGTATATTAAAAATTATTGTTTTATTTGTTGCATTTATTAATTTACACATTTAGATGTAATTTGAACTCCAAATTTACATTTTATTATTTTGGATAATTAGTTTCCAGGAGAAGACCATTGCTTCAAAACAGTACACCGACTTTGAATAATTCAAATGTCTCTGAAATTATTGACCTTACTACGGACGACTCTGTTCAGACTTTCGGGATGTTGGACCTCCAGCGCTACTCGGATTGACGACTGTCCCTACAAACCAACACGAGTCTTTTCTAGCGCGCTTTGTCCTCACTCAAGCGCACACTGGAAAACTTCCCATGGGGTCACCCATCCCATGTCTACTCCAGGCCAATCACGCTTAACCTCAGAGTTTCTATGTAATAAGCACAAGAAAAGAAGATGCATCTGTTGGTATAGGTAGTCCAAATCATATCCTTTAAGCTATCCTTTAACTATGCAATCCATCGCTCATGAGTTCGAATCGCAGGCAGGATGCTGGACCAAATCCCAACAATCCCCCTCCTAGCATCTCTGCTCCAGTGCTTGGCAACCTCCATTGCCCGCAAAACTTCCTCGATTAATGCCAACTTCTTTAGTTCAGGGTCGCGTCACGCCCCTCTCGATTCCGCCACCCAAAGAACCTACACCTTGATTCAATCTGTTTACCTCGATCCCACCCGGCAACTTACCCCGATTACGGTCCACCCAACAACCTACACCTTCGTTCAGTCCATTTTTACCTCGATTCGGCCACGGCAACCTACCCTTCGATTCTGGTCCACCTGAAGAACCTACACCTCGATTCGATTTGTTTACCTCATTGCGCCAAAGATCTCGTTCCACCGCTCCTGGTAACCTCGGCTGCGGCGTCTTCCAAGGGAATTCAAACTTGTGACCTGCTCTGATACTAGTTGTTGGACCTCCAGCGCTACTCGGATAGACCACTGTCCCCACAAACCAACACGAGTCTTTTCTAACGCGCTTTATCCTCACTCACGCGCACCATGGAAAACTTCCCAGGGGATCACCCATCCCATGTCTACTCCAGGCGAATCACGCTTAACCTAAGAGTTTCTATGTAATGAGCACCAGAAAAAAAGATGCATCTGTTGGTATAGGTAGTCCAAATCATATCCTTTAAGCTATTCTTTAACTATGCAATCCAGCGCTCACGAGTTCGAATCGCAGGTCGCGCCTCGCGCCTCTTTTAAAGCCCATTGCAAGCAGAATGCTGGACCAAATCCCAACACGGGAACTGCAATTCAAATACAATATAGTGGACACTACCATAAAGTTTGATCCAACTATATCTCAGTTACATGACACGCGTGCATCTAATAACAACGGTGAGAATTGTTGCTTTCATATATTTTCATAATTTATCTTAAGTAAAAATTTATAATTGTTTAATAAAAAAATAACTATTTATAAATTTTTTAAATAAAGTACTGGGATATTGGTGATGCAAGTTATACTTGCCAATTTTGTGCGACCATGTTTTGGTATGAAGAGAGGATAAATTCCCATGTCAGATCTACATGTCCGAAATATGGATCGTGTTGCAGTTATGGCATTATTCAACTTTCTCCTCTCAAAGAACCACCTATTTTGCTTCGTGATTTATTGTATGGAGACAACGATAAAAGTAAGCACTTTCAAGAAAATATAAGATCATATAATAGTATGTTTTGCTTTACATCTATAGGAGGAAAGATTGATACCGACATCAACAGAGGTCAAGGTGTTCCATTTTTCCGGATGTACAGACAAAACTACCATTTAATTGGTAGTATACTGTCGTCTGATGGTTCTACACCCAAATTTGCACAACTTTATATCTATGATACAGAGATTGAGTTAAATCATAGAATGAATGCTGTCAGGTATGTTTTTTTTATTATTTCTTAATTAATTATAAATTTTGCAATTTTATATCCAGATACTAGATATCTATATCTATAATGCTAACTATTGATTTTCGACGTGATTAATTCTATAGACAAGGTAGTGATACTAATAATCTGCACCAAGATATTATTGTCGGACTACAGAAAATGTTTGATGAAAATAATATATTGGTGAAAACCTTCAGAGTAGCAAGAGAAAAGATACGAGAATGTGCAAATTCAGATGTTAGATTACGTCTTAATGAGTTGAATGCTGCATATTTGGCATTGCAGTATCCTTTGTTGTTGCCTTACGGTGAGGATGGCTTTAGAGAAGACATTTCATTTTTGGACTTGAAGAATCGAACTCACGGAGGAAGGAAAAAGTTAGTGTTCAAGAATTTTTTGCCTATCGGTTGCACGAAAGAAATAACGAAGCTTCTACTATTCTGTTTTCAAGAAGATTATTTCAACAGTTTGTCGTGGATGCTTATACAATGGTTGAATCCGCCCGATTGAAATATGTGCGCTTACATCAGAAGAAGTTGCGTTGTGATATCTATAAGGGTCTAGCAGATGTTGTATTAAATGGAGACACTGATCCCAGATTACAAGGCAAATGAATTATACTTCCATCGAGTTTTACCGGAGGAGCATGATTTATGATACAAAATTATCAAGATGCGATGGCTATATGTAGATGGGCCGGTTATCCCGATCTATTTATAACATTCACCTCTAATCCAAAATGGCCCGAGATTGTTCGTTTTCTAGAGAAGAAAAATCATTGCCGAAGACCGTCCAGACATTATTTGCCGAATATTTAAAGTCAAACTGGATGCTCTTATCAAGGATCTTCACCATAATCACATGTTCGGGAAAGTTGTATCAGGTTGTTGAATCTTGTTCCATAGTTTAGCACTTTTTGCATTATTCTGATATATTATTTAATTTTTATACATTTATTTATTTGTTTTCATTTGAAACTTTTACAGTTATATATACAATTGAATTCCAGAAATGTGGGCTCCCTCATGCTCATATTCTTCTCTTCTGGCAAAAGAAGATAAATATCCAACTCCAGATGATATAGATAGAATTATATCGACGGAGATACGGATAAGCCGATGGTCCGTTCTATTTTGCGTTAGCGGTTAGAGATTTTATGATTCACGGTCCGTGTGGCGAAGCTAAAAAAATTCTCTGTGCATGGGCGATGGTCGTTACCGAAACATTTTCTAAAAAACTTGTGGATGCCACGTGTATTGATGAAGAAGGTTATCCACGTTATCGGCGTAGGGATAATGGAAGGGTTGTCGAGAAAAATGGTGTTCCTCTTGATAACAGATATGTTGTGCCGCATAATCATCGATTGCTACTTAAATACCGGTACCACGTTAATGTAGAATGGTGTAATCAATCTAGATCTATCAAGTATTTGTTCAAATATGTCAATAAGGGTATGATCGGGTGGTGCATCATTCTACCGAGTAGTGGTGATGAAGAATCGGGAAAGTCAGTAGATGAAGTGAGCATGTATTATGACTGCAGATATGTTTCAGGCGTGTGAGGACATGAGATTTCTTGGGATATGAAATTCAATATAAATATCCTCCCGTTGAACGTCTTAGTTTCCATCTCGAGAACGAACAAAGTGTAATATTTCATGATTCGAAAGAATAGATGATGTTCTCAAGAGAAGCCTTTGCCGGAGAAAGCATGTTTTTGGCTTGGATGGAAGCTTGATAAAATTTATCCTGAAGCCGGAGAATTGACCTATCTTCAAGCTCCTACAAAATTCACATGGAAATCACAATTGAAGAAGTGGGAGCCGAGAAAGTCGGGATATACTATAGGTCGTGTTTTCTATGTTCCTCCAGGGTCCGGGGACATGTATTATCTGAGATGCCTTATCAATGTTGTGCGTGGTGCTACATGTCATGCTGATTATAGAATGGTAGACGACATGCAACATAGTTCTTATCGTGAGGCATGTTATGCTTTGGGTTTATTAGAAGACGATAAAGAGTATATTGATGGCATCATTGAAGTGAGTCATTGGGCATCTGTAGAGACTCTCAGGAGTTTGTTTGCATCATTATTGTCTTCAGATTCTTTGAGCAGACTCGAATTAGAAGTGTGGGATAAATGCTCGATACTTTTTTCGGACGATATTTTATACAGACGGCGCATTCTTTTTCAACACCAAGGTATTACATTACATATATAATATATTATACTTTATATAAATCTACTTATATTCTTTTCTTCAATTTTTTTGAATCGAACAATAAGAAATAAATTATGTATTGTGATTTTAACTTATTCTTTTTTCCTTTTAATAGATCTGGTTCTAAGTGAGAATGACATTAAGAATCTTGCCCTGTCGGAAGTTGAAAAGTTATTGCATAGACGCGGCAGGAGTCTACGTGAGTTTTCTACGATGCCATTTCAAAATATCGACAATGTCGAATTCACCAAAACCGATTGGTTTACGACGAGTTATGATATGATCGTAAGGCCTTAGCCGTAGAGCACAAAGATCTTCTTTCAAACCTTACCGATGAGCAACGACACGTGTATTCTGAAATCACGTGTGCGGTTCAATCAGATAGAGGTCGTCTTTTCTTTGTATATGGATACGGAGGTACTGGTAAAACCTATTTGTGGAGGGCATTATCTTCGGGGTTGAGATCAAAAGGACAAATTGTACTTAACGTGACGTCAAGTGGAATAGCGTCTCTTCTCTTGCCCGGTGGGAGGACTGCACATTCTCGATTTGTTATTCCTATAAATCCACATGAAGGATCGAGCTGTGAAACCAAAGTTGGAAGTCCACTTGTTGAATTGATTGTGCGTAGTAAACTAATAATATGGGACGAAGCTCCAATGATGCACAAGCATTGCTTTGAGGCTGTGGACACAACTGTAAAAGATATTATGGAGACAGTCAAACCAGAAAGTCAGCATATCCCATTTGGAGGCAAGACGGTTGTGTTTGGTGGAGATTTCAGACAGATATTGCCAGTCGTACCCAAGGGAAGTCGACATGATATCGTCAATGCCACGATAAATTCTTCGCATTTGTGGAGGCATTGTACTGTGCTTAGGCTAACTAAGAACATGGAACTTCAAAGACTAGGTGAAAGTGATGATTATGTGGATTTGGTGAAGTTTTCTGAATGGATTGCAAATATCGGAGATGGAACACTTGGAGGAGAAAATGACGATTCTGCTACTATTGACATCCCTGAGGATATTTTGCTCGAATCAAATGGTGATCCTATTTCGACTATCATTAAAAGCACTTATCCAAATGTTTAAAGATGCGATTGAGGATCCGACTTATCTAAAGGTAAGAGATATTTTGGCACCTACTCTCGATGTGGTTGAGTCGATAAATCAATATATGACCTCTTTGAACACATCAGAAGGTCAGACTTATTTGAGTTCGGATAGCACTTGCAAATCGGATGCTAAGGTTGATTTCTTATATGATCTACATACACCGGAATTCTTAAATGGGATAAGATGTTCTGGAGTACCTAATCATGAAATTCATTTGAAGGTTGGGACTCCTGTTATGCTCTGAGAAATATAGACCATTCAATTAGTTTGTGTAATGGTATACGATTGGTGATTACAAGGCTCAGTAAACATGTGCTTGAATCCAAGATTCTCACCGGAGCCAATGCAGGTCATAAAGTGTTGATCCCGCGAATGACTCTTACCCCTTCTGACCTCAGGATTCCATTCAAGTTCGGTGAAAGACGGTTTTATTTTGATCGTGTCGTATGCCATGACGATAAACAAAAGCCAAGGACAATCTCTCTCGAATGTCGGCTTATATCTCAAGAATCCAGTTTTCAGTCATGGCCAATTATATGTCGCAGTTTCTCGAGTTACCAATCGTAAAGGACTGAAAATATAAGTTTGCGGCGACGATGCGTCAAACAACAAACAAACAACTAATGTTGTATACAAAGAAGTATTTCAAAATTTGTAATTTTTTTTGTACAATTGTAATTTGTTTTCTCAAATAATTGTAATAGATTATATTTTTATATTGATATTTCATTTATATAGCAACACCACACCCCGAAAATACTCCCGTGCATCGCACGGGTGTATATTTGAGAGGCCTCCATTTTGTACTGCGACGTGTGCATTTTTCTAATAATTATATGAATTAAATCTCCTGCATTATAATAACTTTGATATAGCATCAAAAAATAGACATAAAATATTATTTAATGTTTTTTATTGATGAAGTCAAAAAACAAAAAAAACATCATACTTCATAATTATAAATAATATATTCAAGCCTGTGTATTTTTGTTCATCTTCGAAAAATGATTTTTCATAGAACCGCACAGGCGTACCTACATCGCATATTTCGTTTTAGTCATGTCTAGATTTTTAATACGTGTGAAAATTTATGTCACACTTTTTTTCAAGGTTATAGTAGTAAATTCCGATGAAAATTTATTTTCCTAAGTTTTTTGTATGTGTAAATTAGTGGTAAAGCTTTTTGCAAAAGCTAATTGTAAAATAAATGAAAAGTTGACACATGTATATAAGATAATAGGAGAACTATGTACAATAATTAATGAAATATTAGTCAACAAAACATAGTTTTGACAACATTTTTGTTTTCATTAGATTTATTTTTTTGGAGATATTTTTCTTATTTGCCGATTTTACCATGTATTTTATTTATTCATGTTATTAAGTCAATTTTATTTTTTAAAATTTAGTTGTGGAGATTTGTATTTTACTATTTGGATTTTCTATTTGTTATGTTCTATTCGAGTTCTCATATTTGATTATAAATCATACAGTTAAACAATATAAAAACAAATTATAATATTAAAAACCCTCTTTAAGGAAAATGAATTTAGTTGATAATATATTTTGTGAATGGGAATTATATCTATTTATTGAACATATTTATTTATAAGAAAGTTACAATTTTATAAATAAAAAAATACAATTTCCAAATGCTAAATATTAATGTATTATATTTTTAATACAATCAACAAATAAAGTCATTTCAAATTCCAACATTTTTTAGGGTTTAAAAAGTTAAACAATTGTTAGCATTATTAAAGGAAATAAACAAAAATCTTGTTTCACATTTAGCAACATAATTTTAGGAAAAAATGAAACATTTTAAGAATTAATAACTATTCTATTTTTATATATGTACATATATCAAAAAAAAAAAAATCAAACAAACAACTTCATATCTAATAGTCAAAATGTAAAACTTTAAAAGTTGAATATCAAAATATACTGATAAATATTATTATGAATATAATTTCATATTAAATAAAAATTTTGTTTCTTTTTACATGAATATATATAACTATAATGCTATGTATGGATATAATATATATATATATATATAATATTAGGATACATATTTTGAGATATCTTTATCAATTAAAATAAATATTTTTTGATTGAATTTAATCAACTTAAAAATAATTCTATATAATTATGAAGAAATGAGATAAGCTCAAATATAAACGATACATGTATTATAGATAGTAAAAATATACAATTATAAAAATTGATGTCCAGTAGCTCCATTGCACAATTTACAGCCCATTATAGAATAATGAGTAAATGTATCATATATTTTATTTTATTTATTATGTTTATTTTTTTATTTTATATATGCGATATAAGTGTTAAACTGTATATTGTAAAAAGATGATTAATTGGATATATATTATACGTCAAAAATGGATATAAAATGGAAAAAAATATTAAAGTTTAAAATAGAAAGAAAAAATAAATATAATAATTAATGCAGTACACACACATATTTGGAAAGCTTATATAACTCTATCTTTTATATAACTTTAAAAGATAATTTATTTAAAGAAAGTTGACCACCAAAGATAATAAAATCTCATTTTATTAGTTAAATCCGAAAAGCGAAAAAATTATTATTTTTAGAAACTGAAAAATGGGCGGGAAAAGTAAAGGCTACTATTCTAAGAATAGTTATTGTTCATAGGCATGTTTAATATTGCTTATGGTTATACGCAAATATATATATATATATATATATATATATATATATATATTTGTGAACAAACTTTAGAATCAAATAAAATGTCAAGTGATCTATATATTTTGAATAATTAGATATTAGCCACAATATCTTTAATTATAATATATATATCTATATATATCTAGTATTCAAGATCACATATGGAAAATGACATTAATTGCAATTAATCACATTAATATAATAGATTTTATCCCACAAGAACTTTTATTATATATGATTAATTAGGATATAATATTAAAATATACTTATTAATTTACCCACAGGGATTAAGAAAAGGAACATAATTTGATAGTTCTATCATAAAGATAATGAATCTAATAGAATTAGAACTTTAGCTCACATGCAAGTTTTATGTCAATTGATTCATATTTTATACGCCTCAAACTGATATAAACGTGTATGATTAAATGCAGCTAGCACACCTGTAAATTTCTCTGATATTAAATGTGACATTCCTGAATTAAGAAGGGACAATTATAAAGTTTGGAGGGAGAGAATTCTTCTTCAATTAGGGTGGATGGACATTGATTATGCTATAAGAAAAGATGAAACAACTATAAATGAGACCATCAATTCAGATGAAAGGGTTCTTTATGAACGATGGGAGCGGTCTAATCGACTCAGTGTGATGTTCATAAAATCAAAATATTTGCTGGTATTCTCGGTTCTATTGATCAGTATGATAATGTCAAGACATTGCTGAAGGCTATTGATGAATAATTTACCACTTCAGACAAGGTACTTGCTAGCACTCTAATAATGGAATCCGCATCCTTAAGGCTGACTAGTGTGAGAAGTGTGCATGAGCACATCATGCAGATGAGGGGCATAACAACTCAACTAAAGACTCTTGAGGTTGAAATGTCTGAATCTTTCCTTGTACATTATATACTAAACACTCTTCCTTAGCAATATGGACCCTTCAAAATTTCTTACAATACACATAAAGATAAATGGTCAGTTAATGAATTTATGACCATGTGTGTTCAAGAAAAAGGTAGGTTGGCTATGGAAAAATAAGATAGTGCATTGTTGGTGACAAATGACAGGAACAAAGGACATAATCAAAATCAAGCCAATACGAAGGGGAAAGGAATAATACCATCCCAGGGTGAAATCAAAAAGGAACAAAAATGCTTCTTCTGTAAAAAGAAGGGATACATGAATAAAGATTGCACTGAATTCAAGAAATGGCTTGAAAAGAAAGGTAATCTTATCTTATTAGTCTGTTATGAATCTAATATGGTTAATGTTAATTATAATACATGGTAGATTGATTCTGGTTCTACAATCCATGTTTCAAATACCTTACAGGGTATGCAAAACCTAAGCGATCGGTGGGAAGTGAACAAAACATCTTATCCGGAAACAAGATGAGTTCACATGTGGGGGCTATTAGGACATGCTCTTTAATTTTAAATAATGGTTATGTTTTAGATTTGGAAAAGACCTTTTATGTTCCAAATTTTCTAGAAATTTGATTTCAGTTTCAAGACTTGTACCATTGGGATATTCTTTTAACTTTTCAGAAATTAATTTCAGTTTGTTTTATTATTCTGAACTTGTTGGAAATGGTACATTATCGATCAAATGGTCTTTTCTCCATTAATCTACAATATAATGATCATAATGTTATGTATGTTTACACTGGTGTTAAAAGATGTATTATGAATGAAGATTCTTCTAGTTTGTGGCATCGAAGGTTATGTCATATCTCTATAGATAGAATTAAAAGATTAGTAAATGACGGAATATTTAATACATTGAACTTTACTGCTTTTGATACTTGTGTGGACTGTATTAAAAGAAAACAAACCAACAAGTCAAAGAAAGATGCCAAGAGAAGTTCACACATATTAGAAATCATACATTCACATATATGCAGTCCGGATTCATATGGTCCAAAATACTTTATCTCTTTCATTGATGACTATTCACGATATATGTATCCCATTTGCTTCATATTAAAGACAATACATTAAGTGTTTTTCACACATTTAAAATAGAGGTAGAGAAACAATGTTGTAAGCAAATAAAAATCATGAGAACTGATAGAAGTGGAGAATATTATGGTAGATACACTGAGAATGGACAAGCACCTGGTCCGTTTGTAAAGTTTCTTCAAGAGCATGGGATTGTTCTCCAATACACCATGCCTGGTTCTCCAAACCAAAATGGTGTAGCTAAAAGAAGAAATTGAACATTATTGGACATGGTGCATAGTATGTTAAATAGCTTAAAGATACCCAAATATTTATGGACTGAAGCTCTTAAAACAACTATGTATATATTAAACCGGGTGTTCGATACATGTTTTTATCTTAATTTTGATGATTTTGTTTTTACACCAAAACAATGTTTTTAATTGTTGTCCAAATATTCTTAAATGATTCTTTATGATTATACTAATCTCCTGTAGTATTTCTTCAAAGGTATTTTCAATAAATATTAAACAACACTCTTGATGTTTTTAAGTTAATGGATTTTACATCTAAACCTTTTTTTAAAATGTTGTCCGAATACTCCTGATTGCTTTAAAATATTTTTACTATTTTTTTGGAGTATTTCTTGACGTTTATTTTCGATAAAAATTGGACAGCACTTCTGTCTCAAGGTCGACCGGTCGCCCTATAGGGCAACCCGTACCTGAAGATGATTTTTTGAAACAGAAAATGAGACGTAGAATAATTCGAGCAGGTCGACCGGTCGCCCTGGGCGTCGATCGGTCCGATCGACCGGTCGCCTAGGGATCGACCTGTACCTGAGAGTTGTCAATTTCTTCCTGTTCTTATTTTGGAAGGGTCGACCGGCTAGGGGTGGGGTCGACCGGTCGAACCCTATGTCGACCGGTCACCCCGTGTTAGTTTTGTTGTGTTCTTTTCAAACTCTATTTCTGCACGACCAGTCGCCCTATGTTTTGACAGCAAAATTCTAACCGTTGTGCAGCAGACAAATTTTCCTTAAATTGTGGGATTAATTTATAACAACTATATTCTTGATTTTAATTGTATTTTTCTGTAGATTTTCAATCCCCAAAGAGTAGCCTATGCTTAATCAATCATCTCCTATAAATAGATGAAGTTTTGGAGCAACCAAAAAAAAAAAAAAAAAACAATTGAGATACAACACAACAAGATACATTCAAAGAAAACACTTGTTCTTTTATTGTTATTATTCTTGTTGTAATTTTCCTAGCTTATCACTTTCACATCTTGAGGTCTAGGCTTTCATTTCTTGATTACACTTGCACTCATATTGTAATATCATTTATTGAGTTGTAATCTTGATTTTGGTCATCATCCAACACGAGACATCCTTGTGAGTATTCTTGTGGTAAGAATACACTTGAGTGATCTAGGTGATAGGTGTTTCGAGAGTGTGGTGCTCTTGAGGTGTTTGAAGATTTTGGTATTCTTCAAGATTGAAGATTGTGGTGATCTTCAAAGGTGCCGTTGAAGGAAGATTGTGGTAATCTTCAAAGGGAGATTGTGGTAATCTCCAAAGGTGGTGTCGAAGAAAAGTGTGGTGCTCTTCAAGGTGTTGTAAGTTGTATTTGTATTAATTGTGGTAATTAATAAAATTCTTTTTTTCTTTTCGAAACCCATCCCGGATATACTGGGGTGGTAGAGCACGTAGTCCCTAGGTGGGGTGAAGCTCTATAAATCGAAGTGTGTTGTTTACTTTCCGCACCTTTATTCTTGTCTTGGTGTATTTGATTCGAAAAAGAGGGCATAATCGAAAAGATGGAGATAATTTATTCACCCCCTCTAGATTATCGTAGCCGCTTGGACTTACAAGTGGTATCAAAGCAAAACTCTTTGGTAAGCTCGTTTCACATCGCGAGTAAAGAGGAACGATCACCGGCTACAAATGAAGTTCACCTTACCGGCGCCTCCACCACCAAGCCACCACTAATTGATTCCAAAATTTTTACATTTTGGAAAGAAAGAATGGAATGCTATCTACAAGGTTGGATTTGATATTTGGAACACGGTCATTAATGAAGAATCCATTCCGATGATGGACACACCACACACCTTCAAAGGCTTCAAAGAGCTCAATGATGAAGAAAAGAAAATTATCTCCTTAAATGGTAAAGCTCTTAATATTTTGTATTGTTCACTTACCATTTCGGAATATGATCATCTTGTAGGAATTAAATCGGCTCATGAAGTATGGAGAAAATTAGAAGAAGTATATGCAAATTAAAGGAGTCACTCAAAAGCATCTACTTCTCAAATGGATACAACATCAAATCCAACAATATGGGATGAGCTTCCTACAACTTCCGACGATGATGAAAATGAACGTTGTCTTATAGGCTTCGAAGAAAATGAGGTAAGTTCTAAACCTTTTACTTCTTATGACAATGAATTGCATAATGATTATAGTGACTTGCAAGATGATTATGATGAGCTTCAAAATAAATTCCAAAGCTTACTTGTTAAATACAAAAATTTGAAAAATGAATTCAATATTTTGAAAAATGATAAGGATAGTTTATTTACTTCCCATGAATCACTATCATGTGCTCACACCACCACTCTTGATGAGGTTAGAAACCTTGAAAAAGAAAATAGTACTCTTGTTGAGGATATTGATTGCATGAAAAAGGATTTATTAAAATCCAACTTGAGTACCGATAAAATGACTAAGATTTGATATTCATAATTGTGATAAAGGACTTGATAATAAGCCTAATATTGTCAATCATATGAAAAAGAATCAAGTCTCTATGCATGTTGGTCATTATGCTCCTAAAATTACTACTTGTTTTTATTGTGGTAAAAAGGGTCATACGGTTAATACTTGTCGGGCTAGAAATAGCTCCAATTATTATTGGATACCTAAAAGTCTCAAAGCTAAACCCAAATGACCCAGACATTTGAGGGTACCATAAAGCAATGTCATATTAGGTACCCGACGGAATAAAAATCAAGGAAAATTTATACCGCCTAGAAGACATCAAATGACCGTCTTATTTGATCAAAGGAGAAGACATCACTACAATGGATTTCCAAGAGAAAGACGTTATCAACAATGGGAAGGACATAATCCTTGGAGATGGAGCAATTGGAGAAGCTATCATCAACAATATGATTTTCAAAGGGGAAGATATCATCAACAATGGGAACGACACAACTCATGGAAATGGCGAAACTGGTAAATTGTATCTCCCCATTTAAATATGTATTTCGTTACTATGCATGTTCTTATTTGTGCCTTAATTGTCAAAATGATATTTCAAAATATTTTCGAAGAGGTCTTCTACATATTTGTGTTTTTAAAATTTTTTTAAAGGAGACCTTGCATAATGTTTTAATAAAATCTTGTGCATTTACTAAGGCTATAATGTTTTATTATCTATGGTTTGTTTTTTGGCATAAGTATACTTGTGACATATCTTAGTGCTTTTAGCCTACACTTGTATCATATTCGTTTTGTGCTATACTTTTTTAAGATATGTGTAGGATATATATTTCCTCATCCTCTTCAAGAGATGCTTAAACTATCCAGGTATGCTCATCATTGGTATTCATTCTATAGACTCGATATATTTTTGTCATATGCCTATGTGCTTATTTTTTCAAGTTATTTCAAAGTATTTCACATAAGTGCCATTAAGAGAATTTTTCGATTTAAAAAGGCACTACTCGTTAAATCCCATTTTTTTATTCTATTCTCGTCACTCGTATATGTTGTATCTAATTTTAAAACTTTCGGGGTGAAAAATCAAATTTTGCAAAATTCTAAAAAATGAAAAATTGCCTTTGGAAAGGTCGGCGGGGCCGACCGTCGCTTCGCACGTCGACCGATCGCACTTACCTCGACCGGTCGCCCTGGCTAATTTTTTGGGATAAAATCGATCTGCTCTTCAGTTTCAGAAATAGAACAAAAACTCTTTCAAACCCTTGCGCGATAGAAAACACCCCTTTTTATTATTCTTCTCAAATCTTCATCAAAATTTGTGATTCTTGTTGCTAATCTACTCCATTTTGCAAGTATTTCACTTCTATGGCTCCACCAAGAAATTCCACCGGTCAAAATCCCACTTCCAAGCGAAGAAAAGGCGGAGAGGGTTCTTCGAGAAATCGGCAAGAGGAAACCGAACAACGGGATATTCGAGCTACCCAAAGGAATATAGCTTAAGAGCAAGAAGATACTCAAAACCCCCTACTCTCTCGGCCTCAAGTTGCCGAACTTCGTGGAACGATTTCGCTCGATAATTGCCGTTGGGCAAAATGTAAGAAATCTTTTATACCTCTAGCTCCTCGCTCTGCTAATGCTTTAGATTTTATCAACAAATTTGCGGAGTGGTATCATGAAAATTTGGAATTGGGTAAAAAGTCTATTACTCGTACTAAAATTTGTCGGTTTAATTCTTTTTCGAATGAGTATCCGACTATTAGAGGATTTTTTGAAGAACAAGGGTGGGTGTACTTGTGGGAGCATCCTTATGTATTATATGATGATGATGTGATACTATATTTTTATGCCAATATGTGGGTCGAATATGACGTTCATAGAAAGCCTCTTGCGGTGGACTCGTTGGTAAGGGGTCATCATTTTAAATGGACTCCTAATGACATTTGTCGGCTTTTACATGTGCGAGAAGGTGGTTGGGATTATTTTGCTTGTTCGAATTGGAGTGTTGATATGTTGGGTGTTACTATGGAAGAGGTTAAGACATTTTTGGGCATTTGGACACGATATTTGTTATTGGCCATGACTCTTGAGCACAGGATTATCTCGGTTATTGTCGCCTATTGTATCTGTGGTAAAGCGGGTAAAATGCCTAGCAATATGGATTTCTTTTTAACTTATAAAATTGCTAGAAGGGAACCGCTAAATTTTGGCGCAATATTTATTCAATGCTTAATTGAGTCTATCACACAAGGAAACAAGAAGTTTGTCATGGGTAATTGGATTTGCAAGCTTCTTATACAATCGGGGCTACCTTCTTCGGAATGTAATTCGGAGATGGTTCAAAATGATTTCGGCATTGACAGCATTTCACAAATTGTCCACATGCGTAAGAACATGCCCATTCGCCCAACAAAAATAGCAAAAGGAAGAAGCCAAGGGTCTACATCTCAAAATTCAAATGACATTTTTGATGACGCCGAGGCCGAAAGATTGGCGGCGGGTGACGGGGCAAGCAATCCGGAGGGAAATACCGGTGCTCAACCATCTAGGAGTTACACTCAAGCCGAATATGATGAACTACGAACATATCATGAAGCTCGATATGAGGCTTTGAATCAAAAGATCTCCAAGATGCAAAAATCAATTGGCAAAATTGAAGAAGTTCATCAAAGATCTCATTCCCAATACATGTTTTTGTTCCGATAAAGAATGACGATCCTATCACTTCTCTTGCTTTTCCTTTTATGTCATTTAATTTTCTTGTAATGAACTTGATTTGTATAACTCTTTTGTTCTAATGACATTTGCTTGTTGTTTATTGAAGGGGATAAAATAGCAAGTATGAAAGTGGCTTTTGGTTGATCTTGGTTATGGTATTGATGGAGTATTTGATGGTAAAAATACTCTAGTTTTGCATTGTTTGATAATTGGTATGAAGTACTTGATGGTAAAAGTGCTTCTTTTAATTTTTGTTTAAAAGCATTTGTGATGCCTTGATCATTTTGTTTAGATGGATAATTTGGGACATTTTGTTATGTCTTATATTCATTGCTTGATGTATGATATGAACTACTTGATGGATTTTAAATTTTTACTTGATGGCATTCGTAATGCCTTGATCTTTTCGGCAAAAAATATCTTAATTAGGTTGAACCCTTGAGAATTTATATTGATGAGCCTCTTATTTGTTGTTGAATATATGTTGTAAAATTGCTATTGGTGATGAAAAACTTGGCTTAATATTTTTTACAAGGGCTATATACATCTTCTTCAAACTTCAATGTCCGCCAAGTGTTTGACAAAATGCTTCTTTGAAAAATTCATCACCTACATGATTCTCTTGTTTGCAAAAGTTCCATATATATGATGAGATCATGTTTTCCTTATCAAATGAGCTTTTATAAATTTTCACAAATGGTATCAACTCATTTCCTTGCTTTTGGAACTCTAAGCTTAAATGTTCAAAATGCTTGATAAAACGGTTACATTGCGCACTTTGTACTGATTTTTGATGTTTTTATCTTGCTAACATTCTTTTTGATGATTCCAAAGGGGGAGAAACAGGTTATAAGCTCATTAGCTTATAAAAGCTAATATAAGCTTGTGATAGAAGCTATAGGCTATGGCTTCTCAAAGCCATAAGTTGTGGATCATACTTTAATGTATTATGGATTTGTTTACTTGTCTTATGATATTTTGATGACAGGGGGAGCTTATAAGCTCTTATAAGCTCTTGGTTATTTAGTTCCTCTTTTTAGAAGTGGAGCTTTTAGCTTTTGGTTATGTTTGTTTGTCTATTATGAGCTTGTTGATAGGGGGAGCTTGTGCTAAAATTGGATAATATTTATTCCCTCATTTGGTTGCTTGTTTTATTTTGGAAATTTGGTCGCTTCTAAACGGTTAGATATTTTTACCGGAAAATCGTTTTAAATTTGTCCTCCAAATATTTCTATAAAAAAATTATTTTGGTTTGTAATCATCAAAAAGGGGGAGATTGTTTGATACATGTTTTTATCTTAATTTTGATGATTTTATTTTTACACCAAAATAATATTTTTAATTGTTGTCCAAATATTCTTAAATAATTCTTTATGATTATACTAATCTCCTGGAGTATTTCTTCAAAGGTATTTTCAATAAATATTGGACAACAGTCTTGATGTTTTTAAGTTAATGGATTTTACATCTAAACCTTTTTTTAAAATATTGTCCGAATACTCCCAATTGCTTTAAAATATTTTTACTATTTTTCCGGAGTATTTCTTGACGTTTATTTTCGATAAAAATTAGACAACACTGTCTCAAGGGCGTCGGGCGCTCTATAGGGAAACCGTACTGAAGATGATTTTTGAAAGCAGAAAATGAGACGTAGAATAATTCGAGCAGTCGGTCGGCCGCCCTCGAAGGCGTCGATCGGTCCGGTCGATCGGTCGCCTAGGGATCGACATGTACCTAAGAGTTGGCAATTTCTTTCTGTTCTTATTTTGGAAGGGTCGACCGGCTAGGGGTGGGGTCGACTGGTCTAACCCTATGTCGATCGGTCGCCCCGTGTTAGTTTTGTTGTGTTCTTTTCAAACTCTATTTCTGCGCGACCGGTTGCCCTATGTTTTGACAACAAAATTCTAACCGTTGTGCAGCAAACATATTTTCCTTAAATTGTGGGATTGATTTCTAACAACTATATTCTTGATTTTAATTGTATTTTTCTATAGATTTTCAATCCCTAAGAGGAGCCTATGCTTAATCAATCATCTCCTATAAATAGAGGAAGTTTTGGAGCAACCAAAAAAAAAAAATTTGAGATACAACACAACAAGATACATTCAAAGAAAACACTTGCTCTTTTATTGTTATTATTCTTGTTGTAATTTTCCTAGCTTATCACTTTCACATCTTGAGGTCTAGGCTTTCATTTCTTGATTACACTTGCACTCATATTGTAATATCATTTATTGAGTTGTAATCTTTATTTTGGTCATCATCCAACACAAGACATCCTTGTGAGTATTCTTGTGGTAAGAATACACTTGGGTGATCTAGGTGATAGGTGTTTCAAGAGTATGGTGCTCTTGAGGTGTTTGAAGAATTTGGTATTCTTCAAGATTGAAGATTGTGGTGATCTTCAAAGGTGCCGTTGAAGGAAGATTGTGGTAATCTTCAAAGGGAGATTATGGTAATCTCCAAAGGTGGTGTTGAAGAAGAGTGTGGTGCTCTTCAAGGTGTTGTAAGTTGTATTTGTATTAATTGTGGTAATTAATAATTTTTTTTCTCTTTTCGAAACCCATCCTGGATATATTGGGGTGGTAGAGCACGTAGTCCCTAGGTGGGGTGAAGCTCTATAAATCGAAGTGTGTTGTTTACTTTCCGCACCTTTATTCTTGTCTTGGCGTATTTGATTCGAAAAAGAGGGCATAATCAAAAAGATGGAGATAATCTATTCACCCCCCTCTAAATTATCGTAACCGCTTGGACTTACACCGGGTTCCAACTATTGTTGTTCCAAAAACACCTTTTGAACTATGGAAAGACTGGAAACCGAGTTTGCGACATATACGCGTTTGGGGTTGTCCGTCTGACGTAAGAGTTTATAATCCACAACTAGATCCAAGGACCATTAGTGGGTATTTCATTGGATATGTCGAAAGGTCTAAAGGATGTAAATTTTACTGTCCATCCCATAACATTAGATTTGTGGAATCAAGAAATGCAAAATTTCTTGAAAATAATTTGATTAATGGGAGTGATCAATTACATAGATCAAACTTTGAAAAGATGGAGATAATCTATTCACCCCCCTCTAGATTATCGTAACTGCTTGGACTTACACCGGGTTCCAACTATAGTTGTTCCAAAAACACCTTTTGAATTATGGAAAGACTGGAAACCGAGTTTGCGACATATACGCGTTTGGGGTTGTCCGTCTGAAGTAAGAGTTTATAATCCACAACTAGATCCAAGGACCATTAGTGGGTATTTCATGTTTGATAAATGGTTTTATCATGATTTTGATGATTTGATTTTACACCAAAACAATGGTTTTAAAAGTTGTCCAAATACTCCTAAATGATTTTAATATTTTCCGGAGTATTTCATCAAGTTTTATTTTCGATAATATTGGACAAATACTTTTAATGATTTTACGTCAAAGGTTTTTTTCATTGAAACTATGTTTCTAAATGTTGTCCTAATACTCCCGATTGGTCTAAAATGTCTTTACGAATTTTTTGGAGTATTTATTGGAATTTATATCGGACAACACTTCTTGTATTAATGTGTTATTTCATCAAAACTATATTTCTAATGTTGTCCTTAATACTCCCGATCAGTTTAAGATATTTTTACGAATTTTTCGGAGTATTTCTTGAGGTTTATTTTCGATAAAAATCGGACAATTTGTCATTGAGGAGTAATGAGGTGGTCGACCAAAGAGAGCGGACACCGTACACTGGGAATACATTTGAAATGTAAGCGCATCTTGAACTCCAAAAATGGGTCGGGGTGACCGGTCCCCATAGGCGACCGGTCGCACCCTAGGCGGCCGGGGTCGACCCCCTCGACCGGTCTCCCTAGTGAAAATTTGCTGTATAATCATCTTTCCCTTATCGGTCTTGCGACGGTCGTCATCTTAAGTTTGACAAAAATGTAACCGTTGTTGCAAATGAGACATCTTTTCCTTAATTTGTGGGATTGATTTCTAATGCTATTTTCTTCAATTGTCTTGCAATTTTTACGAATTCATGTCCCCAAGAGGAGCCTATCATGTACAAGACATCTTCTATAAATAGAGGAAGAATTGAAGCAACACAATAAGAGAAAAACTACAACACAACAAGATACACTCAAGAATACACTTGTTCTTACATTGTCTTATTTCTTGTTGTAATTTGCCTAGCTATTCATTTTCACATCATTGAGGTCTAGGCTATTATTGATTACACTTGCACTCTATTGTATTATCAATTATCGAGTTGTAATCTTGAATTTTTGGGTTATCATTCAACACAAGATATCCTTGTGAGTGTTCTTGTGGTAAGAGCACACTTGGGTGATCTAGGTGTTAGGTGTGAGAAGATTGTGGTAATCTTCTTGTTGAGGTGTTGAAGAATTTGGTATTCTTCAAGGTTGAAGATTGTGTTAATCTTCAAGAAGAGATTGTGGTAATCTCAAATGTGGTGTTGAAGAAGAGTGTGGTGCTCTTCAAGGTGTTGTTGTAAGTTGGTGTTGTATTAATTTGTGGTAAATTAATAAAATCTTTTTTTCTTTTTGAAATCCATCCCGGATATACTGGGGTGGTAGTAGATTAGGCCCTAGGTGGGTTGAACTACTATAAATCGACGCGTGTTGTTTACATTCCGCACCTTTATTATTGTGTTTGAGCATTTGGTTCGAAAAAGAGGGCGAAATCGAAAAGATGGAGATAATCCATTCACCCCCCCTCTAGATTATCGTAGCGCTTGGACTTACAAGTGGTATCGAGCCAAACTCTTTGGCAAGCTCGTTTCACATCGCGAGTGAAGAGAAACGATCGTAAACTCTTAACGAAGCTCATCTTTCCGGCACCTCCACCACCAAGCCACCTCAGTTTGATTCCAAAAATTTTATATTTTGGAAAGAAAGAATGGAATGCTATTTACAAGGTTGCGGGTTTGATATTTGGAACATCGTCATAAATGGAGAATCCATTCTGATGAAAGATACACCACACACCTCCAAAGGCTTCAAAGAGCTCAATGATGAAGAGAAGAAAATCATCTCCTTAAATGGTAAAGCTCTTAATATTTTACTTTGTTCACTTACCACTTTGGAATTTGATCATGTTGTAGGTATTCGATCGGCACATGAAGTATGACAAAAATTAGAAGCCATCTATGAAGTATATGCAAATGAAAGGAGCAACTCAAAAGCATCTACTTCACAAATAGATACAACATCAAATCCAACAACATGGGATAAGCCTTCTACAACCTCCCATGATGAACAAGTTGAACAATGCCTCATGGGCATCAAAGAAGAAAACGAGGTAAGTTCTAAACCCTCTACTTCTTATGACAATGAATTGCAAAATGAATATAGTGATTTGCAAAATGATTATGATGATCTACAAGATGAATTCCAAAACTTACTTGTTAAATACAAAAATTTGAAAAAGGAATTCATTGTTTTGAAAAATGATAAGGATAGTTTATTTACTTCCTATGAATCACTATCATGTGCTCACACCACCACTCTTGAGAAAGAAAATAGTACTCTTGTTGAGGATATAAATTGCTTAAAAAAGGATTTAGCTAAATCCAACTTGAGTACCAATGATATGACCGAAATTGTTGATTATTGTGATAATTCGAAACTAGAACTTGATCATAAGTTTAATGTTGTCAAACATATGAAAAAGGATCAAGTCTCTAAGCATGTTGGTCATTATGCTCCTAAAATTATTACTTGTTTTTATTGCGGTAAAAAGGGTCATACGGCTAATTCTTGTCGGGCTAGAAATAACTCTAATTATTGTTGGAGACCTAAAAGTCTCAAGACTAATCCCAAAGGACCCAAACACTTGAGGGTACCACAAAATAATTTCTTGATAGGTACCGTGAAATAATAATCGGAGAAAATTCATACCGCAAGAAGACATCAAATGACCAATTCATTTGATCAAAGTAGAAAACATTTTCAACAAAGCCAATTTCAAGAAGAGGATATAATCAAAAATGGGAAGAACACAATCCTTGAAATGGCAAAAACATCATCAACAAGATGATTTTCCAAGAGAAAGACACTTTCAAAAATGGGAAGGCCACAATGCTTGGAAATGGAGAAATTGGAGAAACTATCATCAACAAGAAGATTTTCAAAAGGGAAGATACCATCAACAATGGGAACAACACAACCCATGGAAATGGCGTAATTGGTAACCCGTATCTCCCTAGTTAAATATGCATTGTATTTTATTATTATGCATGTTTTTCTTTTTTGTGTCTTTATTACAACATGAGTTTTCAAGTATTATTTTTTTAAATTAAGGTCTTCAATATATATGTGTGTTTTTAAAATTCCTTGAAAAGAAGACCTTATATGATGTTTTTAAAACTCTTGTGCATTTTTGTAGACTAAAGTGTGTTATCATCTCTTATGGATTTTTATGGCATGAGCTTACTTGCGATATCTCTTAGCCTACACTTTTATCATTATGATTTGTGCTAGATTTGTTTTAAGAATTGTGTAGGATTTACATATTTTCACAAATGGCCATTTACGTCATTATTTGTCAAGAAAGGCATAAATTATCGGTACGTTTACTTGTGTTATTCTTACTCTTATAGACTCGATATATGTATTGCCATGTGCCTATGTGCTTGTTTTTCATAGTATTTCATACAAGTGCCATTAAGAGGATTTTTAGATTTTTTTTAAAGGCACTATTCAATATTTGATTGCACATATTTGCTCTGTCAACTCTTTTTCAAATACTTCTTTTAAATGAGGTCTCAACTATATGCTATCGGATTTTCTAATTTCAAAAGAGACCTTTCATAGCTTTCTTAAGCTTATTTGAACTTGCATGATTTATTAGACTCTTGATGATATTCTAAATGCATAGTATGTGTTTCTTGCTTCATGGTCTACATATATAGTGTCTATTTCTACTATGCTCTTATGCAAGATATTTTGTGATTGATGATTGAGGCATGTTTTTACACGTGGGCTATTTTTTGCCTATATAAGCGATGCCGTTAATGAGTTTGTTAAGTTGTGTAGATGAGAAATGAAGTACTCCAAATATTAGTTACCTCAAAATATTTGGATGTAAATATTCTACTATGAACACCTTAGATCAATTGGATGCCCTATGATGATAGTGATGAAGAAGACAAAAAGGGTATTCCGGAACAAACTCGATGACCAAGGCAACATTGGTCGAACTAAGACGAGGTTAGTAGCTCGAAGGTATTTTCAAGAAGAAGGTGAACTTGAGATGAACATGGTATCACATGATGGGGGAGATCAAATTTCATCATTGGACTTCAAGTTAATCAATGCCAAGTAGATGGTTATATTTCAAAAGAACTCTTGAAGGAGTTAGGCATTGAAGAAGGAAGAATCATCTCAAACTCTATGGCTACCAATGAAGAAATTGACAAAGGTTGAGAAAGGCATGTCGATTGACAAAACAAATTCGGGGTATGTTTTCTTATATTATTCCTATAGACCCGACATTCCATATGCCTTATGTCTATATGCTCGACTTCAAAAACTATCCCAACGAATCTCATTAAAGTGTCGTTAAAAGAAATTTTCAAATATTTGTAAGGCACTTCTTCTTATGACTTGTTTATCCAAAGCTTTAAAACGTTATTATTTTTCGGGATAACAAGTCCGATGAAAATTATTCAAAATATAGTTCGTCATAATCGAACTAAACATATTGAGATTCGAAAAACTTTTTAAGGGATTGCATTTTTAACAAAAAAACTTGAGATGTGTTTAATTCTGTTTCAAGGATAGCTCGCGGATTTTTTTTTTTTAACCGCCGAGTATTTTACCTCATTTCGAGCTTGATTATAACATAAGGTATATTGAATGAGGTCTTCGTTTGCATTTTGCACGCTTTTAAAACTTAGGGGCGAAAAAAATTGGTTTTTTGGATCAAGCTTCGCAAAAATGAGAAAAAAGCGTTAAAGTGGGTGAAGGGTGAGGTCGACGGTCGCCTAGCCTCCGACCGTCGCCTTGACCTCCAACCGGTCGCCCTGCTTTGTGTTTTGGATATATTCTTTTGTTTCAATTTGGCATTTTGGCCTTTTTCTTCTCTATTTCGTCCCCTTTGTCATTTGCACACACATTTCACTTCAAATGTGTTTGGTTGCATGTATTACATAGTTTGGGGATTATCTAGCTCGACTATCATCATCATTGCTCGTCTTTACCGGCCGAATGGTAAGAATTTCACTCTCTTTAGCTCAATTGGGTTTAACCCTCGAGTTTGTGGCTTATATGTATTTTTTTAAATTCATATATTTTTGTGATGAGCTTATTGATTGTTGATGAATGATATTTGTTAAATTGCATTTGGTGATGAAAAACTTGGCTTAATTTCATTTACAAGGGCTATATATATCTTTTTAAATTTTTGACACCCGCCAAGTGTTCGATAAAACGTTTCAATGAAAAATTCATCACCTACATGATTCTCTTGAATTCAAAAGTCTTATATATTTATAGAGATCATGTTTTGCTTATCAAATGAGTTTTCATAAGCTTCTTCAAGTCGTATGATTCGACTTTTCCTTCCTATTTGGTTTATAAGCTTCAATGTTCAAATAGCTCGGTACATCGGTTTAGTTGCGCACTTTGATATGAATATATGATGTATTTATCGTGCTAACATTCTTTTTGATGATTCCAAAGGGGGAGAAACAGGTTATGAGCTCTTTAGCTCAAAGAAGCTAAGATAAGCTCAAACGAAAAGAAGCTATAAGCTATGGCTTTCTAAAGCCATAAGTTGTGTATGACTCTTGGTCCATTGGTTATAGTATGGACTTATATATGTTTCTAATGATGTCTCTTTGACAGGGTGAGCTTTTAAGTTATTGATACTTAAGCCCAATATCGAAAAGCTAATATTTTAGCTTATGTTTAAGTTGCTTCTTTATAACTCATGTTGTGCATGTTGATAGGGGGAGCATTTGCTATATGTGTTTGAATCTCTCTACTCCCATCCTTGTGTTTTTATTGCATGGAATGTTGTCGCTCACAACGGATAGTTCTCTTTAACCGGTAAAATTGTTTTGTTTTCAAAATCGACCTCGTTAAAATTGTTTTGGTTTGTAATCATCAAAAAGGGGGAGATTGTTTGATAAATGGTTTTATCATGATTTTGATGATTTGATTTTACACCAAAACAATGGTTTTAAAAGTTGTCCAAATACTCCTAAATGATTTAAAATGATTTTAATATTTTCCGGAGTATTTCATCAAGTTTTATTTTCGATAATATTGGACAAACACTTTTAATGATTTTACGTCAAAGGTTTCTTTCATTGAAACTATGTTTCTAAATGTTGTCCTAATACTCCCGATTGGTCTAAAATGTCTTTACGAATTTTTCGGAGTATTTATTGGAATTTATATCGGACAACACTTCTTGTATTAATGTGTTATTTCATCAAAACTATATTTCTAATGTTGTCCTAAATACTCCCGACCAGTTTAAGATGTTTTTACGAATTTTTCGGAGTATTTCTTGAGGTTTATTTTCGATAAAAATCGGATAACTTGTCATTGAGGAGTCGGCCGGTCGTGTCAAAGAGAAGCGACAGGTACACTGGGAATACATTTGAAAAGCAACGCATCTTGAACTCCAAAAATGGGTCGGGGTGACCGGTCCCCATAGGGGCGACCGGTCGCACCCTAGAGGCGGACCGTCGATCCCTCTTGGACCGGTCTCCCTAGTGAAAATTTGATGTATAATCATCTTTCCCTTATCAGTGCGTGACCGGTCGCCCTTAAGTTTGACAGCAAAAATGTAACCGTTGTGCAACAGACATTTTTTCCTTAATTTGTGGGATTGATTTCTAACATCTCTTTTCTTCAATTGTCTTGCAATTTTTTACAGAATTCATGTCCCCAAGAGGAGCCTATTATGTACAAGACATCTTCTATAAATAGAGGAAGAATTGAAGCAACACAATAAGAGAGAAAACTACAACACAATAAGATACACTCAAGAATACACTTGTTCTTACATTGTCTTATTTCTTGTTGTAATTTGCCTAGCTATTCACTTTCACATCCTTGAGGTCTAGGCTATTATTGATTACACTTGCACTCTATTGTATTATCAATTATCAAGTTGTAATCTTGAATTTTTGGGTTATCATTCAACACAAGATATCCTTGTGAGTGTTCTTGTGGTAAGAGCACACTTGGGTGATCTAGGTGTTAGGTGTGAGAAGATTGTGGTAATCTTCTTGTTGAGGTGTTGAAGAATTTGGTATTCTTCAAGGTTGAAGATTGTGGTAATCTTCACAAGGTGCCGTTGGAGATTGTGGTAATCTTCAAGAAGAGATTGTGGTAATCTCAAAGGTGGTGTTAAAGAAGAGTGTGGTGCTCTTCAAGGTGTTGTTGTAAGTTGGTGTTGTATTAATTTGTGGTAAATTAATAAAATCTTTTTTTATTTTTGAAATCCATCCCGGATATACTGGGGTGGTAGTAGATTAGGCCCTAGGTGGGTTGAACTACTATAAATCGATGCATGTTGTTTACATTCCGCACCTTTATTATTGTGTTTGAGCATTTGGTTCGAAAAATAGGGTGAAATCGAAAAGATGGAGATAATCTATGCACCCCCCCTCTAGATTATCGTAGCCGCTTGGACTTACATTTTATTGGATATGCCGAAAGGTCTAAAGGATATAAATTTTACTGTCCATCCCATAACATTAGATTTGTGGAATCAAGAAATGCAAAATTTCTTGAAAATGATTTGATTAATGGGAGTGATCAATTACATAGATCAAACTTTGAAAATGATCAACCTACCACATCAAGTGACAAATTGGATGTCTTTTGTTATACTCCTCAAGTTCAACCGAGTGTTGTACAACAATTATTGTAGTTCCACAAATTTTTGATAACACAGTAGAACAAATTGTTCAAATACCAGATAATATTGAACGACCAGTTGAACAACAAAATGTTGAACCAACATTAAGAAGATCTACTAGAGTAAGAAAATCAACAATCTCTGATGATTATATTGTGCATCTGTAAGAATTGGACTATAACTAGGGGTGGGCATCGGGTCGGGTTTTCGGGGATTTGGGTTTTCGGGGATTCGGGTTTTCGGGTCGGGTACCCGGTGTTGTCGGGTAGCAAAAAAAGCTACCCGACACTGATCCGATATTTTCGGATACCCAACGTTTTGGGTACCCGAAAAAGTCGGGTACCCGTCTAGTCGGGTTTCGGGTACCCATCTTTCTTTCTTTTTTTTTTTTTTTAAAATCTGTTGGACTTTTTACACGATTACCATCTTACACGGCCAAACATTGAAATAAACATTCAAATTTAACAACGAGAAAAAGTCCTTCAAAAAAAAAAAAAACAAAAAAAAAATTAAAATCTTACCGATGTAGTGCTTTGTTGTTGCCAAAGAAGAGAAAGGGAAGGATGGGGGCGACCAAACTAAGGGAATGACTAATGAGATTTGAGAAAGAATCTGGTCAAATCTTTTCTCTTACCTTTAAAATGACGAATCTTAAGCCACTAAAGAACTAAACAAAATTTGAGCAAAAATAGGTCAATTTGGTTAACAATTGGAGCTTTTCATTTTTCAGTTTTTTTAAAAAAATTGAACCCGAACGGGTATTCGGGTTTCACTTAAAAAACCCGATCCCCGACCCGTGTTTTAGATGTCGGGTATCGGGTTACCCGAAACCCGATAATATTTAAAAATACCCGACCCGATCGGGTATTTTCCGATCGGGTCGGACGGGTACCCGAAAACCCGACCCCGAATGCCCACCCATAACTATAACATTGGATCTGAAAATGATCCTAAAATGTTTACACAAGCTATGAACTGTAAAGAATCAAATTTATGGTACAATGCTATGAATGATGAGATAAATTATATGGCATTTAACGGATTCTGGGATCTTGTTGAGTTACCCAATGATGCAAAGGCGATAGGGTGTAAATGGGTCTTTAAAACAAAGAAAGATTCATTGGGTAACATCGATAGATATAAAGCAAGACTTGTTGCTAAAGGATTTACTTAAAAGGAAGGAATCGATTACAAAGAAACCTTTTTCTCATGTATCTAAACAGGATTCTTTTCCTATTATTGTGGTATTAGTTACACATTTTGTCTTAGAATTGCAACAAATGGATGTGAAAACGGCTTTTCTCAATGGTAATCTAGAGGAAGAGGTATATATGAAACAACCAGAAGGTTTCTCCTCTAGTAAAGGTGAGAAATTGGTATGCAAGCTTACGAAATCTATATATGGATTGAAAAAAGCCTACCGACAATGGTATTTCAAATTTCATGATATTATCTATTCATCGGGTTTGTAGAGAATATCATGGATCAATGTATATACCAGAAGGTTAGTAGGAGTAAAATTTGTTTTTTATTCTATATGTAGATGATATTTTACTTGCAGCAAATGATAAAGGATTACTACATAAGGTGAAACAATTCCGCTCTAAACAATTTGATATGAAAGATATGATGAATCATCTTATATCATTGGTATAAAAATCAATAGAGACAAACTTAGAGGCATTTTAGGCCTGTCAAAAGAAACATATATTAACAAAGTTTTAGAGTGATTTCGGATGAATGATTGTTCACCAAGTATAGCTCCTATTGTAAAGGGTGATAAATCCAATTTAACTCAATGTCCCAAAAAAGATCTTAAAAAGGAACAAATGAAGAATATTCCATATACTTCTGTTGTTTGAAGTCTAATGTATACTCAAGTCTATACAAGACCTGACATTGCATTTGTTGTTGGAATATTAGGAAGTTATCAGAGTAATCCAGGAATTGACCACTGGAAAGCTGCAAAGAAGGAAATGAGATACCTTCAAGAGACAAACGATTACATTATTATGTATCGACGGACTGATAATTTGGAAGTCATTGGCTACTCTGATTCGGACTTTGCTGGTTGCGTTGATTCACGAAAATCAACATCTGGGTATATTTTTATATTTGCCGGTGGAGCCGTATCTTGGAGAAGCACAAAGCAAAATTTAATTGCTACTTCCACAATAGAAGTTGAGTTCGTATCTTGCTTTGAGGCAACTTCACACAGTGTATGGCTAAAGAGTTTTATTTATGGGCTTAAAATTATTGATTCCATTTCCAGGCCATTAATAGTATATTGTGCCAATTCAGTTGTTGTATTCATGACTAAAAATAACAAAAGTGGCAGTCGAAGCAAACATATCGACATAAAGTATTTAGCCATAAGAGAACGTGTTAAAGATAGAATAGTGGTTATTGAACACATCAATACTGATTTGATGATTGCTGATCCTTTAACAAAAGGCATGCCACCATACAAGTTCAAGGATCATGTAGAATGTATGGGACTTGGTTCCTCATTATGATTTTGTAAGAATCATTGTTGTAAAACTCTATTTCAGTAATGATAATTCTCATATTTCAGTTGTGTACACATTCATTTGAGAATATCATCAAGAAAGGACCTAAAATAAATATAAAGCTAAGTTTGTTCATTAAGTTTTATTGGCTCGTGTTAAGAAACAAAATACATTGTGATACATAGAGGATAATACTCAAATCTTAGAGAACCTATCACTATGATTCATGTATTTTATTTCTTATGATTTATGATAGAACTTATGGGCCAAGTGGGAGAATATTAATTATTTTTCATAAGTGGCCCATGTAAAAGTTATTCTATCATCTTTTTGCCATTTGTTGTAAGTTGTAAAAAAAGTCATGAAAGACAGCAAAGTATGAATTAACAATCTACAACCACGTGAAAACTAAGATGGTCATCCTCTACCTTGAGGATTAAAAATCACAGGCTCCATGATGGGAAGAGCCTATATAAAGAGCATTAAGTTAGGTCCCTAAAATCATCTTTCTCGTTTCTGATACACCATCAATACATAGATAGAAGAGATTTTAGAAGTCCCTAACAGAAGAAGAACTTCAAGAAGTAGCTCAATCTCTAGATTTTCATATTCAACTATATCAATGGCTGGAGGTAATATCGATTTAATAATTAATTTTCGCATTATGATTATATGTATTATTATTGATTTAAATACATAGTAGATCATGCATAAATATTTCTAACAACATGTATAACAACAAGCTAAGAAAAATCCTATACCACAAATTATAGTGACAAATTATTAGAAAATTATTGTTCGAACTGGGTTTCAATCGGACCTTACTATTCATATCATTTGCAATATAATACACCTCGATTAGTTGTGAAATCTATGTAGCCAGCAAGAAAGAAAATCATATTGAACAATTAGCCCAAAAAATCTAAGTTAGTAGGAGCTAATTTATTACTTCTAATATTACGATTTACGGCTCCATCCAATTTGTAGTCTTTTTGTCTAATCAAAACAGCCCAGCCCACTAGCCCAAAATGGGTAACTTTTTAGGTAGACCTAAAAACCTATATATGGATTATGGACGTCTGCCCATTACATAGACAATGATCCAACAACTAGCCAATGGTCACTGGTTTAATATATATACTATGTACAATATCATTAAATGATTGTAATCATTTTGCAAAAAGTAATAATCTAGTTAGTCAAGATTGATCAATCCAAAAATTTAGCAACAATAAATTAACTCGGGTATTTTTCAAGGGGAAAAAACTGATAAGTATAAAGGTCGAAATGACTATTTTACCCTCGCTAGTCACAAAAATAATAAAAATGTCCTAGGATCCGCCTCTTTTTCTTTTTTTTTTAATCGAGGTCACAACATGGCCCGAAGTCCCAATTCGGGTCACCCGCGAGCTACTACAGTTGATCATGTCTTTTGATGGGACTGTTAGGTCTATGCGATCATGCCACACGGAAGTAGCTCAGCTCGTTCGGCAATCGGCCTATAGAAATCAACTATATAAATATGGTACGGTATAACTATCACATGTATCTCCTAATTATTTACTCACTTCCCTTTTTCAGTTCTTAATCATTATAACCTGTAGCTAACTAATTAAGTATCAGAGGTTCTTAGCTGGAGACTACTCAAATGGCCTAACATTCGTTGTGTTTTACGTCCCACGAACTATAGTACCTAGGCTCGTGGTAAAGCGACGCGGTCCAAAGCACGTCTGATATTTCTTCAGTACCAAAATCAAAACCTTGTAAGCCCATTAATTGTAAGAATTAATTTGTACCCAGATTAGTAATAAATTGATTCGTGAAAGAATAAATATAGCATAAGAAAATAAAATAATTAATTTCCTCCCAAATACTACTTAATTATAAAAATACTTTATACACTAACATACATCAATGATTAAACTAAAGTATCTGAAATGTATTACATCACAAAGCCAAAATATACAATTAATTAATATTATACACTATATTCTATCTATCAGCCATTTCACAGATTTACATATATAACATTAGGGGTGGGCACGGGTCGGGTATTTTCGGGTTCGGATAATTCGGGTCGGGTACCCGACTAGTCGGGTAGCATAATTTGCTACCCGATGTCAACCCGAAATAATCGGATACCCGATATATCGGGTATCCGATAAAGTCGGGTACCCGACAGTCGGGTTTCGGGTTTAAAAAGTAGATTTGGTTAATTGGTTTATTTCTCAACTGATGCTTCTGCAGTTCTGCACTTCCGTTCTTCGTTTTGCTTATTTGCCTACTTGGCTAGTTCTATTTCTTTTCTTTTTTCTGTTTTTATCTCTTCCTTTTAGTTGTTGCCTTTTGTGTTCTTTTTCAATTTCCTTCTTTTAATTTTCAATCTTATTATGTTCTCCATGTGTTCTGTTGCTGTTGATGCTGCTTCTGCACATGTCTTATTTTATTTTTTCTTTTACTTTTTGTTATTTCTTTCTCATATTCTTCTCTCTTTGTTGTCTCATTATTTGCTATTTTTCACGTAAAATTGAAGAATGAGTGAGGGATGATTTGTTTTGTGAGGCAGAGAGGGTGAAAAATGAAAAAGACCCACGCATATTCACTGTGTCAAAGGCCGGAAAAGGAAGTATAAATAGTGTGTTCTAGTTTTTCAATATATCGGGTACCCGATCGGGTATTCGGGTAATTTATACACTACCCGATACCCGACCCGATTAGTGTCGGGTACCCGACCGGGCACCCGATACCCGAGTTTTCTAAGAAAATACCCGACTCGATCGGGTATTACCCGACCGGTCGAGTCGGGACCCGACTACCCGACCCCGAATGCCCACCCCTATATAACATGATCAGATATTATCGCCAAACACCCCCACAAATCAAAAATGACATTATTATCCCATCTTTTCGAACTGTACTGTTCAAAACCCTTAAGAAAATGGACTCGGTGCATGGCAACATAATTCCACCATAATTACTATGAAACCCATAAACTTCTGCAGACTCTTCCAATAGCTTTTGGAACTGCGGATTTTTCAAGCAAGAAATGGGGACCACAAATCTGCGCATTTTTTCACCCACATAAACCACAATGTGCCCCTTTGGAGTCCTTTTTTTCTGCCCTCCTTTATAATTATCATCTCTTGGTACAATTTTGCAGTTGCCCATTTTTTTTCTGGTGCTGATTTTTGTGAAGTTGTGATTTTTGTAGGAGAAAATTAAAGAGTTTGTTAAGTGTGTTTGAATATATTTTCCTCATTTTGTCTGTGTGTGTTTGTGTATATATATTGGGAGTTTGGAAATATTGTTGATGCACCGAATTTACACAGTAATAAGGGAGGCATGGAGCTGAAAATGTTGACAACGTGGGGATATTATTTGAGTTTTCTTTGCTTGTAAAGATAAAAGGGCACGAGGTTTAATTTCGTCTTGATTTAATATATATCTAACGCCCCATATATGGTTCTGTTGTATTGATTGGCCATTTTGTATGATCCATTTATTAACAATCCTTGGCCCAAGTCAGCAGCCCAATATGCAACAATCCCATTGGGTTTAACCCGTTTGTGAACCCGGGTCGTGGTTTCGGACTGCGGGATCCGGAAGCTTGGTCCGCGGTTCCTTTGTTTCTCATCCTGTCCATCCATTCCTGCCGTGTGATCTGGTTCGTTCATTACCCCCTACTTTAACTCCCCAACCCCGAACCCTAATTCACAACTCTCTGTGATTTTCTCTCTCTTCTCTCTCGATTCTTCTCTGAGTTTCTTCGAGCTCTCTCTCTCTAGAAATCTCACCACCTTGTTGGATTTCTGTGTGATTTTGAGGTGATTGTGTTAGATCTTAGTGTTATCTAACTTGTTCACTTCCTCTCGTGGGACGATTTCCTATTTCTCGAGTGATATTAGGGTTTGGGTACAGTTCGAGGGTTTTCTAGGGTTTCTTCCGGGTTTCGAGGGTTCAAACACTTCGGGTTCTTGAGGGCTATTATTGGCTTGGGCTGGGTTCCGTTTCTTGGTTCTCGGTTGAATCTCCTGGTGATCGCTTCATGGTTTGGGAAAAATCGGTCTGAGTAGAATAATTTTCAATATTCGGATCTTGGGGTTTTATCCCATTATATTTTGTTATACACTTTGTTTATTTCAGTTCATCTTTTGTATTTTACTTTAAAAAGAGTCTAGAGTATTATTTGTATTAATAGGTTTTTATTGAGTCGTAACATTTGGTTATCCGGTACTCCGTGTATCGATCTATTCGAGGAGATAGATACCCCAATGTGGTATCGAGCACCTATCCGCCTCGTGGTGGGGTGGCGCTTACAGTTCTTGAGCTTCTTGGTGATCTTGTGGCTCCCTGGTGTACTTGGTTGTGGTGAGAACCCGGGTGGGCTCCCTGGTTGTAAGATTCTCTCTACCCTTTCTCTCTTATTTACTATCGTTAGTACTTAGTTTAGGGAAACCCGAGCATTAGCCTCTTGACCTGTGCCTTGAGTGCGGTGGAATCTGAGGTGCGAAGGGAATCCACCTAGCTTTACTTTCTGTTGATCTTGGTTCTCTTGGACTGTGTGGTCTGTGTGCCTTTTCTTGCTTATCTTGATCGATCTTGGACTCTGTGTGGTCCATTATCCGCCTCTTATTTTTTGTTGTCATTGGACTGTGTGGTCCACTTATCTTTTCACCTGCTTGTGATATTTGATATTTGTGATCCTTGTTTGTGCTATATTCTTGTGATATCCCTGTGGCTTTATCTCGTGAATATACGGCCGTGCATCCGTTATCATTTGGAACCCTTTAATGGGAAAAGTGATTTTTCTATTTGGCAACAAAAAATGAAGGGGATTTTAATTGTGAGAAATGTTTTAAAGCCATTGATCAAAAGTACTACGATAAAGATATCTTCTTTGAAATAAAATCAACTTGATGAATTTGCTTACTCATCCATTATCCTTAAACTGCCTACGATCTTTGTTTTGAGAAAAGTTGGCAAGTTAACTTTCGCCAAAGCCCTTTGGGAAAAATTGCAAGAACTTTACACTTTGAAACTTCCCTACCCTCAAAACTCTTTCTACTTGAAAAGTTTTTTAGATTCAAACTTGATTTGACTAAGGATATGGATGAGAACATAGATGTTTTTACAAAAGCGATACAAGATATCAAACTCATTTGGTGATAAAAACATTGATGATTATACTCCTATTGTGTTGCTAAATGCCATCCCCGATTCTTATCTCGATGTGAAATCCGCCATTAAGTATGGTAGAGACTCTATTACCCTTGATACTGTGATTAATGGCTTTAAGAGTAAGGAATTAGATCCTGAAAATATCCAAGGGAATGAACAGGGTCGGGGAAGGTTATGCATGTCGGTGGTAGACCTCGAATAGGAGGAATGGGAATAACAACATTTAAACTCTAGTAGAAAGAGGAGTAAAAGCGAGAGGAGGTCCGAGGTTCTAGACCTAAAAACAATAGAAAGTGTTATAATCTGTGGTGAACATGGCCATTACATAAAAGAATGTACTAAAACCGGGAATAACAGAACAATAATCAAAACAATAATCGAATAACAAGAACCAAACCAATGATTCGTGAACTTGACAATGGTAATGATCACATGGGTGATGTGTTTATGGTGCATGAAGTGCATGATTCTGTGAATGATGTGCCTTCAAATTCTTTCAGTGAAAATGATTGGCTTATTGACTCTGCTTGCACATTTCACATGACACCTTTTAAACACTTATTTGCCTCATATATGTCGTGCAAAATGGATCTGTTTCTATGGCAAATGATAAGAAATGTCAAGTGATTGGTGTTGGTACTGTGTGCTTGAAACTTGATTCTGGTTTTGTTTTGACTCTAAATGATGTAAGGCATGTTCCTGATCTGTCTAACAACTTGATCTCTGGCTATTCTTGAGCATGATGGTTATGAGGGAAGATGGGGTAAGGGTTTGATGAAAATCATGAAAGGTTCCCTTATTATTGCTAAAGCGAAAAGAAAAGGAACCGTATGTTTGTAATCCGATCTGTCTCTTGCATGCTAAATTATGTGAACAATGTGAACTCTATGACCAATGTGAACTCGTGATTGATAAACCGAACTACGGCATAAAAGGCTTGGTCATATAAGTTCTAAAGGTCTTGAATTGTTGCATGCATAAAGAAGGATGTTTTGGAAATGATAAACTTACTTGTGTTCCTTCGTGACTCATGCATTTATGGTAAACAACAAAGAGTTAGTTTCCCTACTTCATCTTATCCTAAACAATCTTCATGCAATCGACATTCTTGAATACTTACATGCCGATGTTTGGGGCCGCTAGTGTTCCTACACATGGTGGGAACAGGTATTTTTCTATATGTGATTGATGACTTTTCAAGAAAAGTGTTTGTATTTCTTATGAAAAACAAGTCGATGTTTTTGAAAAACTTCAAAATTGGAAAAACTTGATAGAAAATCGATGGAAAGAAAATCAAGTATTTGAGAACCGATAATGGGTTGGAATTTTGCAACCAACTCATTGATCAACTTTGTGTTGATTCAGGCATTGTCGACACAAGTTCGTGCGCTTACACCCTCAAAAAATGGTGTTCTTTGAGAGTATGAATAGAACTCTTTTGGAAAGGGTGAGAAGTATGTTAAGTACATCCGGACTTTCCAAAAGTTCTGGGGGGAAAAGTCATCCATACACCGCCTATGTGATTAATAGATTACCATCCGCACCTTTGAAAGGGAAATACCCCGAACAAGTTTGGTCCAGTAAACATGTGGACTTTTCAAATTTAAAATTTTTTGGTCATTCAGCCTTTGTCCACCAAAAAGTTGACAAACTTGATCCAAGATCTTTAAAATGTGTTTTTTGGGATACCCTGATGGGGTTAAAATAAGATGATTGTGGTCTAAATCAAAATGGTTTTAAAGTCTTTGATTAGCGGGGATGTGGTTTTTAATGAAAATGAGTTTCCCTGCTTGATGGTTCTAAAACTGTTTTCAAAACTCAAAACCCCACTACTCCTAATAAGGTGGAGCTTTCTAATGTGCCTTCTATCTCTCGTGAATGATAACTCGATATGATTGATCCGAGCATGATCCCGTGAATGCTAATGATGTGCACAATGATATTGAGAATGATAATACTTGAGTTGAATAATAATGAGCATGATGAATTTCCTCTTGTTGATACCGAATTGAATCATGAGCATCTTTGAAAATGATAACTTGAATGATTATGTGTTAACCAGAGATAGAACAAGAAGGAACATTAGAATCCCTAATAAGTTTGCGATTTCCACTTAACTTCTTATGTGTTCTCTCGTGTTTGAATCAATTGAAAATGCCGAGCCTAAAACCTATCTTGATCTTTGTGAACTCGTGAATTTTGTGAAATGGCCGAGTGCTATGCAAGATGAAATGACTTCTTTGTATGTGAATAACACCGGGAACTTGTCCCAAAACCACATTAATTGTTCCATTGTTGATTGTAAATGGTTGTTTAAAATCAAACAAGAGAATGAAGGTGTTAGATACAAAGCTAGATTAGTTGCAAAAGGTTTTACTCAGAAAGAAGGCATTGATTACACTGAGATTTTTGCACATGTTGTGAAGTTTGTAACTGTGAGAATTATGCTAGCTTTAGTGGCTCAATTTGACCGGGAACTAAAGCAACTTGATGTTAAAAGCGCTTTTTTACATGGTGATTTGGAAGAACAAATTTTTATGAAACAACCTGAAGGTTTTGAAGACAAATCCAAACCTAACCATGTATGTTTGCTGAGAAAGTCTTTGTATAGTTTAAAGCAATCACCTAGACAGTGGAATAAAAAATTTGACCAGTGCATGCTTGATTTGAAATTCTGTAGAAGCAAATTTGACCATTGCTTGTATTTCAAACTTGATGCTATATCTCCTGTTTTCTTGCGATCTATGTGGATGATATGCTTTTTTTTGGACCATGCATTAAGGCTATTGATCATGTTAAAAACTCGCTTAAGTGCTAAATTTGACATGAAATTCTTAGGTGATGCTAAGAAAATACTTGGAATGAATATTGATAGGGATAGAAATAACTATGTGCTCTATCTTCATCAATCTTCATATGTTGAGAAAATTTACAAAAATTTTCTATGAGTAATGCAAAAATGTGAATGTCCCACTTCGCTCACTTTGTGTTAAGTAGGGATCAGTCCCCTAAAACCGATCTTGAAATATCTTCTATGCAAAACATTCCCTATGCTAATGCCATTAGATCACATTATGTACTTAATGGTCGAAGACTAGACCGACATTGCCTATCTTTGTTTCTTGCCTTAGTAGATTTATGTCTAATCCTGGTTTGGTGCATTGGAATGCTTTGAAGTGGTTATTGAGATATCTTAGACATTCAACTGATTATTGCCTTAAATTTTCTAAGTGTGAAAATGGTGTTGTTTTAAAAGGATATGTGGATTCCAACTATGCAAATGATAAAGATAACAGAAAATCAACAACTTCTTATGTTTTTACACTTTGTGGCTCTTGTATAAGTTGGAAATCCCAACTGCAACATATTGTGGCCCTGTCTACAACAGAGTCAGAATATGTTGTTGTTACTGAGGCTTTAAAAGAAGCTTTGTGGCTTAAAGGTCTTGTTTCTGAAATTGGTTTTCTAAAACAAAATGTTGTTGTATTTTCTGACTCCCAATCTGGTATTCAGCTTTGTAAGAATCCAGTTTTTCATGACAGAACAAAACATATTGATGTTAGATTTCATTTTATAAGGGATATTGTTTCTAAAGGGCTTGTCTGTCTTGAAAAAGTGGCATCTGAATACAACCCTGCTGATATGGGTACTAAGTGTCTACCCTTATCAAAGTTCAAAACTTGTTTGAAAATTCTAAATTTTGACACTGGTGATTGATTACCCGGTTAGTTGCCCTTATGTTGGGTTTGACAGTTACTGTGTGTTTCTGTTGAATCCAAAACTGTTGAGTTAATGTTTGTTGCGTGCTTATATTAATTTAATGGGGGAACTTGACTTGTTGTGTGCTTGTTGAGATCCTTTCTTAATTGCAGTTAGCTTTAGTTTCTTTGCAGAACTTAAGTCCTTCTTAGCTTAAGTCTTTGGGAAGGAATCGGCAATGATGATGACCGATTATTTTCCCTAAGTTTGTCTAATGATTCATAATGAGCCAAAGGTGGAGATTGTTGTATTGATTGGCCCATTTTGTATGATCCATTTATTAACAATCCTTGGCCCAAGCCAGCAGCCCAATATGCAACAATCCCATTGGGTTTAACCCATTTGTGAACCCGGGTCGTGGTTTCGGACTGCGGGATTCGGAAGCTTGGTCTGCGGTTCCTTTGTTTCTCATCCTGTCCATCCATTCCTGCCGTGTGATTTGGTTCGTTCATTACCCCCCTACTTTAACTCCCCAACCCCGAACCCTAATTCACAACTCTCTGTGATTTTCTCTCTCTTCTCTCTCGATTCTTCTCTGAGTTCTCCGAGCTCTCTCTCTCTAGAAATCTCACCACCTTGTTGGATTTCTGTGTGATTCTGAGGTGATTGTGTTAGATCTTAGTGTTATCTAACTTGTTCACTTCCTCTATGGACGATTTCCCTATTTCTGAGTGATATTAGGGTTTGGGTGGTTCGAGGGGTTTTCTAGGGTTTCTTCTGGGTTTCGAGGGTTCAAACACTTTGGGTTCTTGAGGGCTATTGTTGGCTTGGCCGCTTGGGTTCCGTTTCTTGGTTCTCTGGTTGAATCTCGGTGATCGCTGCGTGGTTTGGGAAAATCGGTCTCCTGAGCCGAATAATTTTCAATATTCGGATCTTGGGGTTTTATCCCATTATATTTTTGTTATACACTATTTATTTCCAGTTCATCTTTTGTATTTTACTTTTTGAAAAAGAGTCTAGAGTATTTTTGTATTAATAGGTTTTTTATTGAGTCTGTAACATTTGGTTATTCGGTACTCCGTGTATCGATCTATTCAGAGGCAGATAGATACCCAACATGTTCAATTACTTTTTCGAACGTGTTCGTGTTTGGTTAGTTGTTTGCGTGGGAACAGATTTCCTGTTCAAATCTTCAATTTTTTTAGGTTCGAGTATTTTATTGGATGGTGGACATGTGTTAACAAATAAATATGGGATGCTGATCTTTTAGATGTATATATACACATATCCATCATCCAGTGGAGTGGAACATGAGGTAGAAGAACAAATCTGATTCCATTGTTTGTATCCTAACTCGTTTTAATTAGTTTGGTATTCCATCTCAGGTTACTGATACAGAATGGTGGAGTCCAGACACAATAATAGGATGAGCCGATACACAAAAGTAGGATGGACCTAATAGAAAACTCAAGAGATCTCATACAAACTATAACTAAAGTGTTTTATTTTTCTCACTATTTGTTTTTTCTTTTAAAAAAAAGAGAGAGGGGAGGGGACATGGCCCAGGTTGCCCCCAAGATTCACGACCGCGAGTGTTGACACACGTTAGTTCATACTTCATACACCTAGTGTATTTATGCGCGTATGTTTAATTTATAGTTGATTTTATATATCAATATAGTTTTTTTTTGCTTTCGGATCAATTGATCTCTTATTTCTACAGTGTTTTAATATATTAGATGATTATCACGTGTATAATGATGACATCATATTATACACATGACATATTCACTGATACACAATGTGTATTAGAATACCAAATTAAACACCATATAGAATAACTGTAGAAACTCTATAAATTAATATTCCAAAACAATATTTTTTCCCGATCTCAACTTGGGCCAGCTTAAAAACTAATGAGTTTAATAAAATAATAAAATAATAAAATAACAATTTTTAGGAAGACACTGTTAATGTCATAAATTAATAATTCTCTGAAATTACGAATATAACTAGGAAAATTTAATAAAACATAATTCTATTAATGTTGTTCATTTAGTTATTTTCATGAAATTTAAATCTGTGTCTATGTATATTTCATCTCTATCTTATTGCAACCAAAAGCTCCACGTCGTGCTCTAGAATTGCAACAAAAAAAAAATTGACGAGTTGCCGCTATGAGTGCCTTCCTTTTGTGGGATTGGTTTCAAAGTTACTGAATCGCGCGTGATTCCTTTCATACCATAATTAGGAATATGTTGGTTGATTTTTTATGTAATTGAATTTATAATCTTTGAATCAAGAAAAAATAATAAATTATTGCTTTATTGTTTGATTAGTACTTAAACTAATAAAAATTTGTGGTCCTAATATTATTAATTTGTAATGGTTTTATTGTAATTCCTACGTGATGCATGTAGCGCAGTGGTAAAGTTTTTGTGGCACCACTTGACAAGTCTATATGGCCCAAAGTCCAGTATTGATATGTGAAGGACTTCGTCATTAAAACGCATGTCCAATCCAAGTAGGGGTGTTCATTTTTCGAATGGATTCGAAATTCGATTCGGTTCGAATTCGAATTTTAGTTTCAATTAGGATTTTTGAATTTCAATCGAATTTCAATCAACTCGAATCTCGAATATGAATATTTGAATCGAATAACGAATTGAGGTTTTTTTCAATTCTATTCAAAATCCTAATTCGAGGTGAAATTCGACTAAATTGACCAGATTACAATTGAACCTCAGTATTACAATTCGAATTCTTATTTCAATTCGAATTCATATTTCAATTCGAAATTTATATGTATATATTTCACATTCTCGCATAATTATTTATTGTATATATGTAAATTATACACATGCATTTATAATATATATGTAAATGAATAAAATACTATTGTTTAAATGAAAATATAAAATTATAAATATATGCTCTTTTCCATCTTGTTTTTTTAGTTTTTGTTAGAAATAATTACACTTAATAGTATATGAAATACATTTTACATTACTTCAAATTTTTATCTTTAGACCATATTAAAATAATCATTTTTTGTGTTAAAAAATATATTTTAGGTAAAAACTGTTTCGTTCTTACAATCTCACGTGGAGGGCATATGGTGAAATAATCTATAAGAATATTATACAAGCTATGTCCATTGTATAGAAAAGTACAAAACTTGTGTACATACACTATACAACATAGATTATACATTTATACAATATAGTCTTGATTTTTTTCCTTTATTTTAAATTCTTATTACAATATGCATTATACATTATACATCTGTACACTATATTAGATATATTTATCTTAAGATCATATTAAAATAATAAATTATATGATATCACATACTATATCTCTTTATTTACATACATCCACTTTGTCAATTTGATACCTCATATTTGAGTATAAAAGTTATTTATCAAGTAACTAATGCTGGTATAAAATTGGCACAAATATGATTTATTAAATTTTTATGAAGGAGTTCATTATGAATTTATGATAGTCTTTAGTTAAATTAAACAATGAAAAATGGTTAGTCGATAATTTGTAATTTTGAAAAACAAAATCTGGAATTTTATTGGGTATAGTCCAAACATATTATGTTATGAATCCAAACCTTATTTACTTCATCGATAAATTTGGATTTTTGGATTGACTCGAATTCGATTCGAAAATCGAGAAATCCAATTCGTTTAAATTCGATTCGAATTAATCGAATTAGGATCGAATTTCGAATTGAGGTTTAAAATGTTCGTTCGATTAAATTCGATTCGAGGAAGTCGAAGAATTCGGAATTCGATTCGATGAACACCCCTAAATCCAAGTGTATTAAGTTGCGGATAGAATTTTCTATTCCAAAACCATGTATCATCTTCTATTCCAACCGTGTGGATGATTGACACGTGTATTACACTTATCATATTAGAATCCTATAATTTCTGCTTGATTTGTGCTTGAAAATTAACATGGTAAGTGTAATACACATGTCAATCATCCACACGGTTGGAATAGGAGATGAAACACAGTTTTGGAATAGAAGATCTCATCCGATTAAGTTGTGTGTTCCACCTAACGACGGGATGACATCTCATGTTCCATTTCATATTTCATATATTAGATACATGACATGTGTACTATTATGATATTATTTTGTATTTGTGTCTTTGATCCGATGTAATGGAATAGAAATGAAACACGAAAGTGAAACATGAAATCTCAATCCACAAAAAACTGAGGGGAAAGCTGCCCATTGAAAGTCTATATGAAAATTATCGAATCTGTGGCAGAAACGATTTTTTTGGCCACGTTTGGGCCTGTGCAACGTACAATTAAATCAAACAGAAATTCATTCGGTGCCAAACCTTGAAGTGACTGAACATGATCAATATCAAAGACTTTTTCGATAAAACAAAATGTCAATGAAACTTTTTTCAAAGCCCAGATAACACGAAACTTGTGGTTGCATGCTGGGTTACAGCTTCCTTATTGGTTTCCCACTTCCCACAATGTCCATATATAAATCACATGAAAATATCAAATATATCTAAGCTAGCCCATAGATGTTCGAAATTTTAAGTTGGACTAACTTATGTTAATTAAATGTGCATAGTTATTTTATCGTTTAATTCAATTAAAATAATCTATTAAAATTTTGATTTTGAATTAAAAGGGTATCAAATTGTCATGGGATTTAATGTGTAGATACTATTATGTTATTTTCTATTTGTTAAGGGACCAAATAAAAAATAAAGGAATACTTATCCAAAACTTATGGTACCACGTCATAATCGCTCTTAAAACCCATAAAAACGTCTATTTCCTACGTAACGATATACGTAAAAGAGAAAGAAGAACCGCAAATGTCGGAAGACCAAAACCGAGATCCAGATTTCTCAACCCCTAATGGATTCTGGTACGCTTCCGCGATTAAGATTAATCTCTTCTCTTTCTCGGATTATCATGGTAGATCGGTTCAAGCATGCTTTTATGGATTTCGTGAATTAAAGTATGCACTTTTTCGATTTCGATTTCTAACAAGTGGTATCAGAGCCACTCTATTCATGATTTTCTGAGATTTAAAAAAAATTACGTTTTTTTTTCCGTTAAAGAGAAATTGGGTTTTTCTGAATTTTCGATTTGGTTCGATTCTATGGATTCAGTTTCCAAATTCTGTTTTCGATCTATGGTTGATGAATATAGTGTGTGAAATTTTAGAACCTGAGTTATACATATGGTGATGTTTCGATTACGGTTTCATGATTTCTAGGTTAATTTCTTCTCGAACCTTTTAGCCTTGGACATAACTTCCATGATGATGGATTTTTTTGGGTTTTCGATTTTTCGATTGCTACTGTCTGATGCAATTATAAAAAATAAAAATAAAAAAATCGTTATGCACTTTGAGTTCTACAGTTTCGAGAATTGGCAGTTGAGGAAGATGGCCTTTTGGTTATCTTTTGTGCATATGGGGGCAGATTTGATCATTAAATTTTTTTATGGGCCCTTTACAGTAAGTATTGTTTTGGGGCTTCATTAGAGTTTGTATGTTTTTTTTTACCCCAACAAATAAGGATATATATGTATTATGTGCAAATACATGATTCAGTCATTTTATTTTAAATCTATTTGGTGCATTTCATGTCCCAATTTATTTTGTCTGATATTTAAAATGAATTTATTGAAACAAGAAGTCGCCAAAATAACCTCTCTTATGTAGATTTATTCATTAAGAATATTGGACGTTTGTGTTTGTGTATATTCATGCGAGTATTAGCCGGCCCTAAGGAAGGTTAATACTTGGCCCAAAATGCACAAACACTTGTAGTAGTAAATGCGTGGCAATTATAAGGTTATCCATGTAGGTGATTTGTCGGCCCAAATGAAGACAATATTGCTTGACAAGATTTATTGTCAGTGTTTGATCACTACAAAGAGGTAACCATTTACAAGTTAATATTACTGTCTAAAGACTTGATATTAATGTTGTGTTAGGTGCCTCGAGATGTTACCAACTTATTTAAATTTAATAATTGATTATTATGTTTAATGTGTGCATGACAGTTGATTTGGTTTTGTTCTATGTTCAGCTATGATATCTGCTACTTCTATTTCTGCTAACACCAACAACATTCTCTGCTCAATGGGTTGAACTTTAAGGATTAGAAAGAAAACATTTCGATCATTTTTGGGTTGCATAGATCCGGGACTATGCGCTAAGGGTCGAGCAACCCCTTTTCTTACAGATGCAAGTTCTGCAGAGGAAAAGCAGAACTTTGAGAAGTGGGAGCGCTCAAATCGCGTTAGCATGATGATCATTAAGTGTGGCATTCCTAAAGCCTTTCGAGGCACAACTTCTGAGGAAGTTACTACAGCCAGTGAGTACCTTGCAGAAATTGAAAAACGTTTTGTTAAAAACGATAAGGCCGAGACAAGTACGCTTTTGGCTAACTTGATATTTTAAGGGCAATAGAAACATAAGGGAGTACATCATGGAGATGCCTCACATTGCTTCAAAGTTAAGGACACCAAAGCTCGAGGTATCTGAGGACTTACTCGTGCATTTAGTGTTACTATCGCTTCTTGCACAATTCAGTGAGATTAAGGTCAGTTATAACTATCAATGGAAGAAGTGGACTCTTAATGAGCTCATTTCATAATGTGTGTAAGAGGAAGAAAGGTTGAAGCAAGAAAGAACTGAGATTGCTCAACTAGCTAGTACTTCTAAGGATAAGGGCAAAAAGAAAAATGAAGTTGAGAAAGCCGCTAATGATATGGGTCCAGCACAAAAGTAACAGAAAGGTGAAACTAAGGATGACTGTTACTTTGTGGCAAACCTGGACACAAAAAGAAGGATTGTACCAAGTATCACGCTTGGCTTGTGAAGAAAGGTACATTTCTTGCTTTGGTATGTTCTGAAGTTAATTTAGCTTTAGTACATGGAAACACTTGGAGGTTAGATTCTGGTGCTACTACTCACATAAGTATTTCAATGCAGGGTTTCCTGAGCTACCGAAAGCCAACTAGGGATGGGAAAATCCCCGCGGAGAACCATCCCCATTGGTACCCGAATAATTTGGGACGGGGAATCCCCGATTAATTAGGGGATGGGAGTGGGGATGGGGATTTCCCGCTTTTCTGAAATCGGGGATGAGACAGGAATGGTATTTATATCCCCCATCCCCGTCCCCGCCCCCGATTAGATGAAACAGGGATTCCCCGTCCCCGTCCCCGTTCACCGAAATATATATATATATGTATACATATTATATATATTTATATATATTATTAATAGTCTACTAAAAATAGTTGTTAGTGAGAAGGTTTTATGTTTATATATATTTTTTATTTTATTAAATTGTAAAATTAAACCCTAAAAATATGTGTTTTATATTGTAATGATTTTTAATTTTTAAAATTACAAGACTTTGTATTTTAAAAATTATTGTATTTAACTCAATTTGTTAAAGTATTTTATATTATGGAGTTATTATAAGATTAGCTAGTGATTCATGATATTTCATCTATTTTAATTATTAATTATTTTATGTAAAAAAATATATTTTTTTATTAATAAATACAAAATGGGGACCCCCGATCCCCCGCGGGGACCCCGTTCCCCGAATGGGGATTCCCCATTCCCGTACCAGATGCCCAAAATGGGGAATGGTATGGGGATGGTATTTAAAATGAGATTCGGGGACGGGGATGGTATGTCCAATACCAGCCCCGTCCCCGCCCATTGCCATCCCTAAAGCCAACTGATGGTGAAAGATACATCTCTATCAGTGATGGCAAGTCAGTAGAAGTGGAGGCAATAGGGCATTTTAGATTGTTAATAGGAACTGGTTTTTTCTTGGATTTGAAATACACTTTCGTTGTACCGTCGTTTAGAAGGAATTTGGTTTCTATTTCCTTATTGGACAAATTTGGTTTTACTTGTTCATTTGAAACTTGTCAGTTTAGTCTTTCATTAAATTCCAATATTGTTGGTACTAGTTCATTAAGTACTTTTGACAATATATATATATATATATGTGTGTGTGTGTGTGTGTGTGTGTGCTTGATACTATTGTTTCCTATAATGAATCCCTGCATGTTGAATCAAGAGGTACTAAACAAAAATTAAATAAAGAAAATTCGGCTAAACTGTGGCACAAGGTTTAGGTCATATCTCAAAAACCAAAATCGAGAGACTTAAGTCAGACGGTGATTTAGATATAATTGACTTTTCGGATCTTGATGTTTGTGTTGAGTGTATTAAAGGAAATCAGACCAAAATAAAGAGATTGGATGCCAACAGAACTACATGCGTCTTAGAATTGATATATACAGACATTTGTGGGCCATTTCCCAAGCCTTCTTGGAACGGTCAACAATATTTTGTATCATTCATAGATGATTACTCACAATATGGGTACCATTATCTAATTCATGAAAAATCAGAGGCACTGGAAATGTTCTAGGTTTCTATGGCTGAAATTGAGAATCAACTCAACAAAAAGAATTAAAGTTGTCAGATCTGACCATGGAGGTGAGTATTACGGCATATATGATGGTTCAGGAGAATAACATCCAGGGCCTTTAGCTATTTTCCTAGAGGAATGTGCAATCGTCCCACAGTACACCATACCAAGGACGCCTAACATGAATGGTGTTGCTGAAGGACGAAACATGACTCTAAAGAATATAGTGAGGAGTATGATTAGTCATTCTTCCTTACCAGAATCACTCTGGGGAGATGTACTAAAGACTAAAGACTGCAGCTTATGTTCTCAACAGGGTACCAACTAAAGCAGCTGCTAAAACACCGTTTGAGCTTTGGACTGGGCAAAAGCCAAGTCTAAACCACTTTCATGTATGGGGATGTCTAGCTGATTTTAAAGAGGCTTTCTCTCCAGTTTCCACGAAAGACTCTTTTAGGATAATGTAAAGACGGCGTTTCTCAATTGTGACACATTTTGACCTTGAGTTACATCAGATGGATGTAAAGACGGCGTTTCTCAATTGTGACATTGATGAGACGATAAATATGATGCAACCAGAAAACGTTGTGTCTGTAGATTCAAAGTCTATGGTTTGCAAATTAAAGAAATCCATCTGTGGGCTCAAGCAAACTTCTCGTCAGTGGTACCACAAGTTTCATCAAGAAGTAGTCTCATTCGGTTTTGAGAATAATGTTGTTGATGATTGTGTGTATCACAAGTTCATTGGGAATAAGTGTATTTTTCTAGTTTTGTATGTGGATGACATTCAGCTTGCCACTAATGACTCGGGATTGTTACACGATACCAAGAAATTTCTATCAACGAAATTTTAGATGAAAGATCTTGGGAAGCTCTTTTTGTTCTGGGAATCCAGATACACCGGATCGTTCTCGGGGTATTCTTGGATTATCACAAAAGAGCTACATAGAGAAAGTGTTGCAAAGATTTGTGAAGCGCAAACCAGGAGACACCCAAGCTAAGGGAGACAAGTTTAGTCTTAAACAATGCCCTAAAGGAAATTTGGAAATTAAGGAAATGCAGAATATTCCATATGCTTCAGCTGTAGGGAGTCTAATGTATGCTCAGGTCTGCATAAGACCTGATATTGTGTTTGTTGTTGGTATGTTGGGCAGATAATTAAGTAACCCTGGTATGGATTACTGGAAAGCAGCCAAACGGGTGATGAGGTATTTATAGAGAACAAATGATTACATGCTCACATACAGAAAATCAGATCAGTTGGAGATCATAGGATATTTTGATTCTGATTTTGTTGGATGCCAAGACAGTAGGAGATCCACTTCGGGCTATATTTTCTTATTAGCTGGGGAAGCCATTTCATGGAAAAGTGCTAAGCAGATATTTGTAGCACCTTCTACCATGGCGGTTGAATTTGTAGCATACTATGAGGCATCTAATCATGGAATATGGCTATGAAATTTTGTCACTGGGTTGCGTATTGTCGGAAATATAGAAAGACCACTGAAGTTGTATTGTGACAATAACTCGGCAGTACTATATTCCAATAACAACAGGAGCTCTACTAAGTCAAAGTACATTGACATAAAGTTCTTGGTTGTGAAGGAAAGGGTACAAAGTGGTCAGATATATATAGAGCATGTCGTGATAGACTCAATGATTGCGGATTCGCTTACTAAAGGATTAACACCAAGGGTTTTTCACGAGCATACTGCTCGTATGGGTTTAATACAGTTTCAAGATACTTTGGTTTAGTGTGAGTCGGTAATTTTGTTGCTCTATACATTATTTTGGACACATTTTATGTATTTGGATATTTCTGTACAGATATAAAATATTTGGTTTGTTGCACTCTGTTACATTTGGTTATGATTGATCTCACTAAGGAATAAGGTGAACCAGTTGGAAATAGACATGTTAGATCACATTACATGTAATTTCCATGCTACACACCCATGATTGGTCTATGTTATTTGGTTGTACTGGTATATGCAGGGGCGGAGCTAGACCAAATATTCAAATGAAAATTTTTTGGGGGCTAAATCAATAAAAAATAAATATTTAGTACTAAAAATTAATATTTAAAAATAAAATATACCTATAAAAAATTAAAATTTCAAAAATTTTGGGGGGGCTAAAGCCCCCCCAATCACAAGGGAGGATACGCCCCTGGGTATATGTGATTATTGATGGGTTTATTCACGCATAAAGTGATGAAAGCCTTTTTAGTCATGTATTAGTACAATCAATGGACGAGATTGTTAAGGGATACTCTTATATATGACAACAAGGTTTGAGCTCATAAGATATTGCACATTTATTTGGTGACATATGTAGTCCAAGTGGTAGATTGTTGGAAATTTTAATTTGGACTAACATATGTTAATTAAATGTGCATAGTTGTCTTACGGTGTAATCCAATTAAAGTGATCTACTAAAGTTTTGATTTGGATTAAAATACATCAAATTGTCATGGGATTAAATGTGTAGATATTATTAGGATATTTTCTATTTGTTAAGGGACCAAATAGAAAATAAAGGGATACTTATCCAAAATGGTTATGGTCCGAGGCGACGGATTTTGTAAAAGCGAGGAAAAATGTATGTTTCCTACATAAAGATATACGGAAAAGAGAAAGAACAATCGCTTCAAATCCTGGGAAGACCAAAACCGAGATCCAAATTTCTCAACCTCTAATAGATTACGGTATCTTCGCCACGATAAAGATTAATCTCTTCTCTTTCTCGGATTATCATGGTAGATCGGTTCAAGCATGCTTTTATGGATTTCGTGAATTAAAGCATGTACTTTTGTGATTTCTATTTCTAACAATCGGTACTTGCAATGCATGCATTTTGAATTTAATATTGTATACGTTGAATTTACATAATTTTATGATTATTTTCCATTCCGATATTATCCACTGGATTCAGGGACGGAGCCAGGAGGCTGGAGGTGGAGGCCACCCCCTCAACTCCGAATTTTCTCCGTCACTAATATAAATTTTTGTACAAAAGAATTATTATATTTTAAAATTTTGCTATATACTAGTTTTTAGATAAAAAATTAATCTCGCCCTCTAAACTTAATTTTTTGGCTCCGTCCTTAATTGTCAGAATAAACCCATCCTTAAGAGGTGTATTAACGTTGCACGCATTCAACTATTTATTGAAAAATGATATATTTTCTGAAAGAATTAATTATAACTACTTTTGAACCAATCTAATAGATTTCATTCCACATTGCCGTCACATGATTTTCTATTCTAAACTATGTATCAACTCGTGTTCCAAATATCATCCTTACACATTAAGTTTACACGTTAAGTATATTGATGACATTATTAATTTACCATTTGCGTATATTTAAGACATTTGGAATATGAGATGAAACACACTTTGGAATACAGGATCTCAACTCCACATTACCAGCTGGGTAGAGTACATTTTTGTGTGCTAGTTCATGGATATATCATAGCAAATCATCAATATATAGTCGTTGCAATAGATGTAGTGAATATGCATGTATTGATGTAACGAGAGATGAACTACAACTTTTTGGCGAAAATTAAATATTATTTAAATAGCTATAAGATAAATTAAAAGAACAAAAGGGATCGATAGATAAAGAAAATGAGAACGAGATTTATGAATCAATTTATCTTTTTGGTATATTTTACAAATATATCAGAGATGGAATTTGAAATGAAAATCAAGATTTACCTGTATTATACTTCTTTTTTTTTTAATTCTAATAAAATCATAAGGAAAACTCAGTTTGGCACTTGTGATATGCTCACTATTGTTTTTGTTCAGTGGAAGAGCATCTGAAATTCATGTCAAAAAAAGATCCAAAACTCGTGATGATGAGGACTAGAAGTAATGTGTAGACACGTGAAATTTGATAAGTTTTTGTATATTTTGAATTCGTACGCTTCAATAGACATAATGATATAAATAATTTTCTGTTCTAAACATATAAATCTTTTTCTTAAATAAAACTTAGGGATAATTACAAAAATTGACACCCTTGAGATTTGGGTTAATTACAAAAAAAAAAAATCAGATATGTTTCAAAATTACAAAAAACCTCTTCAGGTTTCGTTTTGCCTTAAATTTAAGGAGGATAACTGTAATATTTTTGTAAATGTCAGGTTTTTTTTTAAATGTTTTCAAAAATCACCGGGAAAAATGTAAGACGAAATCAAACCTCAAAGTCTTTTTTTGTAATTTTCAAAGAACTTTGGGTTTTTTGTAATTAGCCCAAACCTTAGGGGTGTTTTTGTAATATCCCTAAAATTTATTAGTAGAAAACATTGTTTGCTAAATGGTTTTATCTTGATTTTGATGATTTTATTTTTACACCAAAACAATGTTTTTAAATGTTGTCCAAATACTCCTAAATGATTTAAATTGTTTTTTACTAATTTTAGGAGTATTTCTTTAAGTTTATTTTAGACAAAAATATTGGACAACACTTTTTGATGGTTTTGTTTTTACACCCAAACAATGTTTCTAAATGTTGTCCTAATACTCCCGATCGGTCTAAAATATTTTACTATTTTCGGAGTATTTCTTGAAGTTTATTTTCGATATAAAATGGACAACACTTTTGTTTTGAGGCCAACCTGGCCGCCTCTATAGGGCAACCCGCACTGAGTTGTGTTTTGAAACAAAAAAAGAGACGGAAGTTTTTAAGAAGGTCGACGTGCATCGTCGACCGGTACTGAATGAGAGAAATCATAACAAATCTCTCTCATTGCAATTTTGTGAGGGGTGACCGTCCCACCATGGGCCGACTGGCCGCACCACCGGGCTTGGCGATGTGTCGAGCAACCCTGGACCGGTCACCCCGATGGTTTTTGTTGTGTAATTTCTTTTTTATGTCTTAACGCAGCGACGGTCCCTATTGTTTGATGACAAAATTCTAACCATTGAGTTTGGAGACAACTTTCCTTAAATCATGGGGTTGATTTCTATTGACTATATTATTCATTTGTCTTGCAATTTTTACTGATTTCAAGTCCCCAAGAGGAGTCTATCTATGATCAATCATCTCCTATAAATAGAGAAAGATTTGAAGCACAACAATAATAGAGAATACTACAACACAACAAGATACACTCAAGCAAACATATTTGTTCTTCATTGTTATTATTCTTGTTGTAATAGCCTAAACTCTTTCACTTTCACATTTTGAGGTCTAGGCTTATTTCTTGATTACACTTGCACTCATAATTGTAATATTCATTATCGAGTTGTAATCTTGATTTTGAGTTATCATTCAACATAAGATATCCTTGTGAGTGTTCTTGTGGTAAGAAAACACTTGGATGATCTAGGTGATAGGAGCAAGAAGATTGTGGTGATCTTCTTATTGAGGTGTTGAAGAATTTGGTATTCTTCAAGGTTGAAGATTTTGGTGATCTTCACAAGGTGCCATTGGAGATTGTGGTAATCTTCAAGAGAGATTGTGGTAATCTCAAAGGTGGTGTTGTAGAAGAGTGTGGTGCTCTTCAAGGTGATGTTGTAAGGTATTGTATTAATTTTGGTAATTAATAAAATCTTTTTTTCTTTTTGAAATCCATCCCGGATATACTGGGGTGGTAAAGGATTAGGCCCTAGGTGGGTTGAACCTCTATAAATCGACGCGTGTTGTTTACTTCCCGCACCTTTATTATTGTCTTGGCTCGTTTTGTTCGAAAAAGAGGGCGAAATCGAAAAGATGGAGATAATCTATTCACCCCCCTCTAGATTATCGTAGCCGCTTGGACTTACAAACATGACTTGCTCTTATTAATGAAATGAAATACATGATGACACACAAATTGTTACAGCAAGTTCAACACGTTCGAGGCTTAGGGAGTGTTTGCAAACACTTCTGCATTTGAAAGAAGTGATTTATCGACGTGGAAGCGGTAGGATGATTGAGGAATATAAGTTGATAGTATTTGTAAGTAAAAATTGAAAATTGATTAAGTTAAGAGAGAATGTTTGGTGGATAAGTTGTAAAAATGATTTTGCATGTAAAAGTCAAACTAGTAGCAAAATAAAAAAATCTAAACTGGTTATTGGATATTCTTTCATTTTGAAAATTTTATTTATGCTAGAGAATGTGATGAATAAAATTGAAATGAGAAAAATAAATTTTGAGAGTATGATTAAATATGAAATGAAAATGTAATATTGAAAGTTGATGTACTATAGAAATGATTGATATGATTGATAGTTAGAAATATGTGAGTGAATAATGAAATTTGTGGGAAAATTTGTAATAATAATTTGTTCTTTTTGGAGAAGTGATCGGTGAGAGAAAAAATGAGAGTAAGTGAATAGTGTATTTTTTAAAAAAATTGGTAATCGTCGCATTTTTGGTCAAAAAGATTCTCTCTTTGGAACAAAAATGGAAAATTTTGATATCCAATCATAAAGTACCACTTCCCCTTAGGCCCCTACTTTTTTTAAGGGGACCTCTCTCATAATTTTGGATTCTATTAAGTAAAGTAGTATCAGAAGGTGAAACTGGCATTTACAAACACTAAAAAGTGATTTTTTCCACTAAAAAATTGAGAATCAATTTTTTTAAGTGTTTGCAAACACTCCCTTAGTAAGTAGCACACTATCACTTATTTTTTGTGCTCCAAACCTTGCAAATATGCAAACAAAATTTGAATCAAATGATCAACACTATGCAAAATTATAAACTTAAAAAAGTGACAAACTATCTTACAAGATAACAAGAACCCCTACATGCATTTCCCTGAATTATAAACAGAGAACACTATTGCTGATAAAAAAAAACAACAGATTAAGAATAATCTTAACACCCAGTTTTGCTGTGACACAATACAGCAAAAAAAATATCCTTCTACAACGGTAAAAATCCCGCGAAAACGGAGATTAAAAGTCATGCTTAAAGTACATTGACAACAAAAACAACACTAGCACATGGCCAGTCGCAAGACAATTACAGTTATTCCGAACGTTACATTGACAACAAAATAAACAACACCATAACCGTTGCATCCCAATGTTTCATTGCAACAAAAAACAACGGTGAAATAGCCGACAACAACATATGCTTACCAGAATGATCGAAGATTGTTGTACATCACCACCTCTTCAAAAGCTTGTGAGAGAAGATCTTCTTCGAATAGGGACTATTATTCCGTGAAATTGCCTTGTGGGATGCAATAGCATCAATCAAAGAATTCTGGAGGTGTCCCTGATTTTAGAAGCAATATGAATGTCTATAGTAAAAAAGAGAGGAAAAAAAAGTTCTTAAGTACAATAATGCGAGTTTAAGCGCTGAATTTTCGGATGGCGTTGGAGTAATGCTTTGAATTTTGCGACTTCTAATGCCACAAGAGAAGTTGGTAATTAAAGATCTCAAAAAAAAATGAGGATGAGACGATAGCTTCTCAAAAGTAAATTTGAGCACATACTTTATTTATTTACTTTAGGGATAATTAGAAAAAGGGATTATTACAAAAACACCCCTAAGGTTTAGGTTAATTACAAAAAAGACCAGAGATGTTTCAGAATTACAAAAAAACCCTTCAAGTTTCATTTTGTCTTAAATTTAAGGAGGTAACTGTAATAACTTTGTAAATGTGAGGGGTTTTTTTGAAATGTTTTTGAAAATCACCTGGAAAAATGTAAGACGGAATCAAACCTCAAGGGTTTTTTTGTAATTTTCAAAGAACTCTGGGTTTTTTTGTAACTACCAAACCTCAGGGGTATTTTTGTAGTTATCCCTTAGAAAAACTATCCCTGAATTTTGGGGTAATTACATAAAAACCCAGAGAAGTTTCAAAATTACAAAGTCCCCTGAGGTTTTGATTCTGCTTTAAATGCAAGGGGATAATTGTAACACTTTTACAAATGTAAAGGGTGTGTTTGAGATTTTTTTGCTTACGGGGGATTTTTGTAATTTTCAAAAACACCTGGGTTGTTTCGTAATTAACCCAAACCTCAGGGGCAGTTTTTGTAATTATCCCTTTATTTTACTGAAAATCATGACATCTTCTTCAATCCATAGAAGGGTATCCGTTGCTCCAATAGAATAGGAAATTAAATTCTGATAAATTCAGCAAGAGAATATGAGCAAAAACCAAATAAGAGACAATTGAATAGAAAATACCTCAGAATACTCCAGAGCTTTTTGAATAACATAATTTGCATGCGGGTCCTGAAGCAAGTGACCAAAGTAAGGAGCAGAGAGCAATTCGTGGATGATCTTTGACCGGACTTCTTCGTTACAAAACTGAAGACACTTTTCGACGACATGGCTACTACACTTTTGCGTAGAGAGATGCACGTAGTTACCCTCAAACTGAGACGTCAACTTGGACGTGGCACACGGGATCTTAAGCCCCAAAATAAACTGAATAACATAATTTCTGCGTTCGAAATTGAGTTCAACTCTCAGGATGTATAACGAAAATGTTTATAATAAACTACAAGAATATTGAAACAGAGGTAGAAAAAGATAAAGTAACAATGATAATAATCTAGATGTCATGTGTACATGTTTTCGGCTGTTTGCTACAGTTTGACAAAAAGAAGAAAATTAATTCAACTATCATCAATGCTACAAAAAAAAAAAAACAAAGAAGTACAAAGAACCTTAACAGAAAATGATCACCAGCCATGAAAGTATTACAAAAACTACCCCTCGGGTTTGGAGTAATTACAAAAGAACCCAGAGAAAATTCATAATTACAGAAAAATACGTTGAGGTTTGATTATGCCTTAAATGTATGGGGGTAACTGTAATATTTTTACAAATGTAAAGGGAGTGTCTGAAATGTTTTTGCTGGGGAAAACTGTAATACATAATCAAACCTCTAGGGGATTTTTGTAATTTTCAAAAACATCTGGTTTTTTTTGTTATTAGCTCAAACTTCAGGGGTAGTTTTTGTAATTTATCCCCAGCTCTATTCAGCAAACGGAAAGAACTTAAGTCTTGTTTTTATCGTCGCATGTGTATAATATGTCATAAAATGTTTTCACGTATTGTATATTAAAGATTTTGATTTCGATGTAACCAAGATCAATCTCTTGGCACGAACTGTAAAATTTTTGCCAACATAAACCTAACGGCATATGATCATAATTTGGTTTACCCATGTGTGTCCTGAGCAAGCAGAAGTCCATTTGCTGAAATCTCCGCAACCAATTTCTCGCGATGCTCCCCAGTCGAGTGGCTGATGCAACGCTGCATTACACAGCATCCATGCTGATGTGTTGCAATATCGACACAATATTTTGCCGCAGCAACAAAAATGAACTGAAAATAGAATACTATAAGGTAAGATAGAGCTGAGCAGTTATACGTAAAAACGGGAATTCTGTTCTTTGTGAAAATGAAAAGAAGATGTGCTACAAGATTTTCCATTTGCCAACTGAATATGAATTCCTCCCACATTAGTAACATATGATTCTTGAGAGCCAGTGTTCGTGGGAGTCAAATTTTATTGTTTTTTTCTCGGGAAAATGATATGTATTTAAACATTGACACTATGGTTTTTAACATTTACCAAGTGTGCAGTAAAACCAGTGTAGGAAAGAAATTAGGAATAATTAAAAAAACTACCTTTGATGTTTAGCCTAATTACCAAAAAAACTCAATTATCTTTCAAAATTACAAACACCCCCTCGAGGTTTATATATTCCTAACAAATACCCCCCTCTTGAGGTTGTAATTTGTAAAAGAGAAACAAATGTCACGAGGGTATATGTAATTTTGAAAGATAACTGAGTTTTGTAAAAAGGCTAATTCTCATTGGTAGTTTTGTAATTATCCCAAGAAATTTCGATCAAAGTAATGAGAAACTACAACGTTGACCTAGAGCATAAGTAACGGTGATCCCCTGTCGACCAGGCATGACTGGTGCAACGGTCCTTCTCAATAGTGCGTACGAAGGAGCTGACAATTTTCTCAGACGTAGACTAGCTATTAATACCGAGCAGAAGAATGTGGCATCTTAGATTGCATATGAAGTCCCAGTACAACAAATTCATGCTGCTAGTCAATTTTTGAGTGTTGAAAAAACCTCCATTTCAGAAGCTTATTTATTCTTATCAGAGTATCCATTATTCTGCTTGACTTATTTTTTTAGTCCATGTCTTCAATGAAGCAACTACACGATTTTTAAGAATCAAAGGCAAACTTAAGACAATAACAAACAAATACAGAATGTAAAACAAAATATCCGAAAAATTATGTGAAGAAAGAGGAAGAGATAGAGTAAATTGATAACCACATGAAACTACAAGTTTAACCACATCAATCCTAACCTGTTTGGAAAGAAGACACACACTAATGGACAAGTTTAACCGACTAAAAAGCATGACACATGACAAAAGTAAAAAACGCAAAAGGATGTAGAAAATCAGCTTTGTTTAAAACAGTATGGCACAACAGAAATATTTTCCAATGTGAGTGAAAATTGAGCAACACAAACAATGTGATAAATGGTAGATAGGTATACTAATCCATCAAAAACCTTCCGAGCTCAACGAAGTTTCACAAGAGTAATTACCTTACTATCCTCACCAGGAAAGCATTGCAAACACCTCTGAATAACATGATTCCCATTTAAGTCATTGATGAGGGCGAGAAATCCCGGTTCAAGGGCTGAAATGACTCGGGAAATTTGCTGCTTTGTTTTAAGCGTCTCAATCAACTTCTGTACCACTCGAGTGCTAATACAAAACGGGAAGAAAAAAAATTCAATAGACCTGCAAAACAATACGGTAAAAAACGAGACGTGATAAACATACCCATGTGTACTTAGAGAGATCCTAACTATCTGCCCTGGCTCCTCAGTCACCCTAATCAGTATACACATTCTCTGCTCTTCACTACACACTTCCAAAATTTTTTGCATGAGATAATTTGCGAAAGGATTCACCATAAGTTCGACTGTGTGATCAATTATCTCATTGAATATTATCTGCACATCTAGAGAAGTTCCTTCATCGAGCATCCTTTGCAAGAATCGACAACCGCGTTGATCCTTTGCTATGTGATATATGTACCCTTTGGCCCGGCCTGTTTGACACCTCTAGTTACTACAACCAATGATTTCTTGTCAACACTCATCGAGCTTGATACTCCAACCAACATGCCGAAATGATATTGAATCCAAGGTAACACAAAGGTTTTAAAGTTTCCTCCAAACTTGTATAAATTTTTTCAAATGATGGATAATTTGAAGCGTCATTGAAGATTTAATTTATTTTGCTCTAAACTTGAGCAACTTGAACGAATTAGCTTTGAGCTTTTCGTTCTTGTGTGTCTTGCTTTCTCTTGCTTAAGAAATTCTTGGTTTAATTCGTAGTAATAGGTATTAAAAATGGGGAAAGCTCAAAGGTCGAAAGTTGTTCTTCCCTGTTGAGATTGAGACTATTTAGGGCATCTCCAACCCAACTTCAAATCCAACCTTATTACACCAAATATGCAATAATCCCTCTCCAACCCAAATTTGGTGTAGTGAATAGTATTACACCAAACTGATTATGCTGCATTTCAACCATTGGAGAACTAATCTCCCCCGGGAAATTCACAGAATTTCCAGGAACAGAGAGATCATATCCTATCCAATCGGATAAATCATTCCTATAATAATTATCACATGTTCCATAGCTCTCAAAACTCATCCCAACAGTCCCATTGACAGATCGATCGACGTATGGGGATAACGAAACACTCTCTTGCCCATCACTAATGTACATATTACTAAAACAATCAACCAAATTGTTCCCATTAGAATTCGTGATAATTTGGTTCCCGGAAATCGAGTGGGGATTGAAATCTTGGGGTGGGGATGCATAGTTATGCTTCAAAGAATCATCATCGTCGTACATAACATGATGAACATTATTACCCTGACCATTCATATTTTGAGTCACACATGATGCATAACCATAACCATGATCAACGAGATTATTGTGATGATGAAGATGGGTATTGTTAAGGATCTCACCCAGTAACATTTCAAGCTCTTCGTCATCCTTCATGTTAACTTCTTCTCAAATTTTCACCGCCTCAAATATTCAAAAAATCAAAAAAAAAACAACAAATATAATAACAACAAACGCAGAAATAGAACACTAAATTAACACGAGATTTCACAGAGATTACCCAAAATCAAGAAACGATCAAAAAGATGAGAACCCAGTAGAGATTACCGTGTTTTAGCATCTGGGATGGTCTCAGAAAACTAAAAGGAAGGGTAAAGGGGATTGGAATGGTGGGATTCCGAAAGCATTTCCTTTTTGTTTTCGTTTCAAAAAAGAAAAAAGAAAACAGATTTTTAGTTTTTGTTTAATGGGTTTTAGGTTTCTATATTGAAAATGAAAAATAGTTGGTGAAGCATGCAAAGATGAATGGATTTTACATACTGATACACACACTGGTACAGTCTCACTCTCACACCATTAAAGATGGTGAAAAGGACACTTTCTCTCTAATTTTCGTTCTGCATATGTACATATATGTAATCTATATATATTTTTGTGTGACAGATTTTGAGAGTTTTTCTCATTTTTTTTCTTGCGATTTTGTGAGTGAAAACTGAAAAGAAGTTCTGAAATATATAGTGAGCTTGCGGCCCACTATATTTAAGTGATATTAATTTTGTGATTATATTTAATTTTAAATTAAATTTTAAATTCATAACCTATTATTAGTTAATTAATAATATTGATAATGATAAGTTTAATAGAAAAAATCATACTAATCAATTTACTCTTTCAACAGATGTTAACAGATCTCACATTTTTCTCCTCCTCCTACGGTTTGAAAGAGTTTATAGGAAAAGAAAAGATATCAATCTACTTAATCTTCTCAAAAAAAAAATCTACTTAAATCTTTGGTCAGATCTTAACAACATTTCATATTTTCGCCTATTCTTAGGGTTGTAAATATATTTAATTTCTTGTTTATTTAAGAGACTAAAAATAACCTCACCACACACGCCCTTTGGAATATAACCACCCTCAATTTTTTCAAACGTGACTAACTAATTAGTAGCATAATTAGTTAAACTAACTAATTAATTTTTTTTTTTGAACAAAATCATACTAAATCAAAATATGTGGTTAAGATAGGTCCAAGGAGAAAAGTCAGGGTCCTGTGGTTTTCAAAGCCCGAAGCGACACATAAATTTGGCAACAGCTAGTGTGACACAATGAATTTTTTAACATAATGCTAGTTATCGTTTTACTTTTAGAAATTGAAAATGGATTATTTTTCTTGGTAGGAAAGATGATGTTATTTAGGCTAAAAAAATAAAACAGAACTTTGGTAGAAACAAATAATATTAGCAAGTTTCTACAAGCTTTCTTCAATTAATATTTAAGATATTTTAATAATATATTTTTGGAGAAATTCTAGAACTTAGGGCATTTGGGCTTGAACTCTTATTTTATCTTTTAACTAAAAAATATATTTTCAAGCCCAGTATTATTTGGACCCAAAAATCAAGTTTATATTCCAAAAAAAGATTACTAATATAAGTCAATATAGTCACATTCATATAAACTAAAGCTGACAAAGACAACAAAATATCAATATACTTGCCTTTTAATTAGTGTATTATTTTTTTATTGTTGTTTTCTATTTGAGTTCTACACTCTTTCATCATACCTAAGTTATTAAGTCACAAATTTTAATTCTTTATTATGATCGCAAATTACAAGTTTTTATAAATATATTATCATTTATACATTTGTATTAGTAAACACAAGGTTTTACTTAGACAATAATTCTGTATAAATACAAAATATACAAATTTATACCATTATAACAATTATGAGGATTCTACCACAAGCTGGTAGATTAAGTGGTATTGCTCACTCTTTCTAAGGGTGTTGACCGGGGTACGAACCTGGTATCCTTCAGTTTCTTTGAAATTTATCCCTTCCCTTCCAATCCCAACTTATTAAAAATAACAATTATGAGGATTCTGAAAATTTTACACAACTTATAAAATGATGCAAAATGATATTAGTAACAAGAATATAAGAAATATAGCATTTCTTTTCAACAAAACACGAATAAATCACGATTAATAGATGTTAATATCGACTTTGATGATTTGATCACTAAGAATATAGTCATGATGATTTGATCACTAAAAATTGTTGAAGTTGCCCATAACAGTAACCATGACTAGTGAAAATATTTTGGAGAAGAAAAAAATAAGATTTGCTAAATCAATTGTGAAGATAACTCTAATGGATACAATTTATAATTTGAATGTAATTTTTGGTTTCATAAACATTTATTTGATTTTGATTTTGATTTGATATATATTTGTAGATAAAATGTAGGAGATAGATTAATACAAAATTATGATTTTTTTTAATACTCATGAAATGGGCTGGCCGAATTTCGCCCGGGCTCCTAAGGCGGTAGCCTCATTGGCCTCACTAAAGGATCGGGCCTGTTATCAGCTCAAACTCCATCCTTGTTGGAATATTAAAAAGCTAACTGCGATTGGATATGAGCGAGATTTCATTTTCGTTCCGCTGGAGAATTTTTTTGACCAAACATGTGATTGTTTATGAAAATTTTCAGAAAATATACTATTCTCTCACTTTCACTTTTTCTCATTTTTTCTTTTACCAATCACATCTACACATTTTTCCACAAAAAATTAATTATTATTACACATTCTCCCACAAATTTCACTATTCACTCACTCACACATTTTTAACTACCAATCACATCCTATCATTATTTTACTATTTTTAAATCAAATCAACTTTCATCATTACATATCCATTCACACTCTCAAAATTTTCAAAAACTTTCATCAGAATTTTTTTTTCACTATTCTCTAGCGAAAAGAAAATTTTCAAAATGAAAACAGATCCAATCGCACCCAAGTACTCAGTTCACTTAATCTTTAAAAAGTTAATGTCGCGGAAGTATTTTGGATCAAGTTGTCACTTAAAATTTTAAAAACCAATTTAATTATGATCGTTGATTGTTTCAATTCTCAATTTGTCCAAGTTCAGTTTCAGTGTAGTTTGTATAAATGACAGTTATAATCATATAAAATAAGTGATAAATAATTAGTGTAACAAATCAATTATAGAGATTTTAGAGGTGGCATAATACTCTACTATGAGGAAATTCACTATATCAATTCTCAATACTATATTGAATAGTGGTCACAAGTACCCCTTTAGTGAAAAACAGGCTTCTTCAAAATTCCTCGAGTCTGCTACTACACCGAAAATAGGGATCTTCACAAGCTTCTTCGATGAGTTACTGCTAGAGCTGTCAATTTTAGCTCGGTCCAATAAAGTGGTCGGGTTGGGCTGCACTTTCTTAGGCTCGAAATGAGTCGGGCTTTTTTTGGCCCGGTCCATTAGGTCCGAAAAATTGGGCGGTCTGGTAGGCCCAGTTTTTCCTTTGTATTTTTGTGGGCTGGGGTGGGTTCCAAATATAGTGGCACGGTTACTGTTTGGTCCAAATACTTCTTTTAAATGAGGTCTCAATTATATGCCATCGGATTTTCAAATTTCAAAGAGACCTTTTATAGCTTTCTTAAGCTTATTTGAACTTGCATGATTTATTAGACTCTTGATGATATTCTAAATGCATAGTAAGTGTTCCTTGCTTCATGGTCTATATATATAGTGTCTCTTACTACTATGCTCTTTTGCAAGATATTTTGTGGTTGACAATTGAGGCATGTTATTACACTTGGGCTATTTTTCTTGCTTATATAAGAAATGCCTTTAATAAGTTTGTTGAGTTGTGTAGAAAAGAAAATACTCCAAATATTTGGATGTAAATGTTCTATTATGAACACCTTAGATCATTTGGATGCCCAATAGTGATGAAGAAGACAAATTCCTCAATTGATGCTCCAAGATGAAGATTGGTTTTTAGAATTGCAAGAGGAGCTAAAAGGAAATGATACTTGGAAGTTGATGCCATCACAAACGATTATAAATGCAAAATGGGCACTCCGGAACAAACTCGATGACCAAGGCAACATTGGTCGAACTAAGGCGAGGTTAGTAGCTCGAAGGTATTTTCAAGAAGAAGGTAATGATTTTGATGTAATATTTGCACTCATAGCTCTTTTAGAAGTTATTTGCATTTTACTTGCCCATTCTTGTTTTAAGAAAATTTCAAGCTTTACCAAATGGATGTTGAATCCAATTTTCTAAATGGTTTTATTCAAGTAGAAGTCTATCGGGGTTTAAATTTTTCTAGGCCAAATGATCTTTATAAAAGGCCTTGTATGGTTTCAAACAAGTACCCCATGTATGGTATGATAGACTTAGCCATTTTTGCTAAATGATTTTACAAAAGGTAAAGTTGATACTACTCTCCTTGTTTTTGAAAAAGGGAAAGATTGTTTGCTTGTGCATATTCATGAGAATATTTTTGGTGCTACTAATGAATATTTTGTGCAAGAGATTCTCCTAAGTTTATGTAGGTGAACTTGAGATGAACAAGATGATCATGATGAGGAAGCTCAAATTTGATCATTGGAATTCAAATCATTCAATGCCAAGAAGAGCGGTTATATTTCAAAAGAACTCTTGAAGGAGTTAAGCATTGAAGAAAGAAGAACTATCTCAACCTCTATGTCTAAAGATTGACAAAGGTTGAGAAAGGCATATCGGCCGACAAACAAATTCGAGGTATGTTTTCTTGTATTATTTCTATAGACTCGATAGTCCATATGCATTATGTCTATATGCTCGATTTCAAAAACTATCCCAACGAATCTCATTAAAGTGCCGTTAAAAGAAATTTTCAAATATTTGAAAGGCACTTCTTCTTATGACTTGTTGTATCCAAAGCTTTAAAATGTTCTTATTTTTCGGGATAACAAGTCCGGTCAAAATTATTCAAACTATGGTTCGTCATAATCGAACTAAACATATTGAGATTCGATATAATTGTTAAGGGATTGCATGTTTTAATAAAAACTTGAGATGTGTTTAATTCCATCTCAAGGATAACTCATGGATTTTTTATTTAATCGCCACCGCCGAGTATTTTACCTCATTTCGAGCTTGATTATGACATAATGTATATTGAATGAGGTATACGTTTGCATTTTGCACGTTTTAAAACTTAGGGGCGAAAAATCGGATTTTTGGTTGAAAATTCGGATTTTATAAAAGCGCAAGACAAAGGTGGGCGATGAGGTTGAGGGCAACCGGCCGCCCTCAACGCCGCCGTCGCCGCCCTCAACCACGACGGTCGTCCCCGAGCTATATTTTGGATTAAAAACGGTTCGCTTGAAGATTCGCCATTTTACCTTATTTTGGCCATTTTTCGTCCCCTTTGCAAATTTCACACACAATTCACTTCAAATGAGTTTTGATGCATGAATTATATATTTTGGGGATTATCTAGCTCGGTTATCATCATCATTGCTCGACTTTACCGATTGAATGGTAAGAATTCCACTATCTTTAGCTCAATTGGGTTGAACCCTTGAGTTTGTGGCTTATATGTATTTTTCTTGATGTAATTCATATATATTTGTGATGAGCTTATTGATTGTTGATGAATGATATTCGTTAAATTGTATTTGGTGATGAAAAACTTGGCTTGATTTCATTTACAAGGGCTATATATAACTTTTTCTATTTTTGACGCCCGCCAAGTGTTCGATAAAACGTTTCAATGAAAAATTCATCACCTACATGATTCTCTCGATTTCAAAAGTCTTATACATTTATAGAGATCATGTTTTGCTTATCAAATGAGTTTTCATAAACCTCTACAAGTCGTATGATTCGACTTTTCCCTTCTATTTGGCTTATAAGCTTCAATGTTCAAATAGCTCGATACATCGGTTTAGTTGCACACTTTGATATGTATATATGATGTATTTATCGTGCTAACATTCTTTTTGATGATTCCAAAGGGGGAGAAACAGGTGGAGAAACAGGTTATAAGCTCTTTAGCTTAAAGAAGCTAAGATAAGCTCAAACGAAAAGAAGCTATAAGCTATGGCTTCTATGAGCCATAAGTTGTGTATGATTCTTGGTCCATTGGTTGTAGTATGGACTTATATATGTTTCTAATGATGTCTCTTTGACAGGGGGAGCTTTTAAGTTATTGATACTTAAGCTCAATATCAAAAAGCTAATATTTTAGCTTATGTTTAAGTTGCCTCTATATAACTCTTGTTGTGCATGTTGATAGGGGGAGCATTTGTAACATGTGGTTTAAATATCTCTACTCCCATCCTTGTGTTTATATTGCATGGAATGTTGTCGCTCACAACGGATAGTTCTTTTTAACCGGTAAAATTGTTTTGTTTTCAAAATCGCCTCTCAAAATTGTTTTGTTTTCAAAATCGGCCTTGTCAAATTGTTTTGGTTTGTAATCATCAAAAAGGGGGAGATTGTTTGATAAATGGTTTTTTCATGATTTTGATGATTTTGTTTTATACCAAAACAATGGTTTTAAAGGTTGTCCAAATACTCCTAAATGATTTAAAATGGTTTTAATATTTTCCGGAGTATAACTTCAAGTTTTATTTTCGACAAAATTGGACAACACTTTTAATGATTTTCTGTTAATGTATTTTTACACCAATACTATATCTCTAATGTTGTCCTAAATACTCCCGATCGGTTTAAAATGTTTTTACGAATTTTTTGGAGTATTTCTTGAGGTTTATTTTTCGGACAACTTGTCATTGAGGAGGTCGACCGGTCGACCGGCGAGCGACGGTCGTGCACGGGAACAAGTTTCGTGAAAGCAGAAACTTGAGAACTCTCAAAATTAATCAGTGCAACCGTCGCACATAGCTCGACCGGTCGAGGTGCACTGACCGGCCGCCTGTGTAAATGTTGATACGTTTTTTCAAAGTCTATTTCGTGGGCGACGGTCGCCCTAATGTTTGACAAAGAAAATTCTAACCGTTAGTGCACGACCTTTTCCCTAAATTGTGGGATTGATTTCTAACAGACTATAATCTTGATTTTAATTGCAATTTTTTTGTAGATATCAGATTCCAAGAGGAGCCTATCAAGTATCAATCATCTCCTATAAATAGAGGAAGATTTGAAGCACAACAATAATTGAGATACAACACAACAAGATACACTTCAAGCAAACACTTGGTCTTTCATTGTTATTATTCTTGTTGTAAAATTGCCTAGCTTATCACTTTCACATCTTTGAGGTCTAGGCTATTCTTGATTACACTTTGCACTCAAATTGTAATATTCATTATTGAGTTGTAATCTTGATTTTTGGTTATCATTCAAACACAAGATATCCTTGTGAGTGTTCTTGTGGTAAGAACACACTTGGATGATCTAGGTGATAGGTGAAGAAGATTGTGGTAATCTTCTTATTGAGGTGTTGAAGAATTTGGTATTCTTCAAGGTTGAAGATTGTGGTAATCTTCACAAGGTGCCGTTGAAGGAAGATTGTGGTAATCTTCAAAGGGAGATTGTGGTAATCTCCAAAGGTGGTGTTAAAGAAGAGTGTGGTGCTCTTCAAGGTGTTGTAAGTTGAATTTGTATTAATTTTAGTAATTAATAAAATTCTTTTTCTTTCGAAATCCATCCCTGGATATCTTGGGGTGGTAGAGGATTAGGCCCAGGTGGGTTGAACCTCTTTAAATCAACGTGTGTTGTTTACATTCCGCACCTTTAGTATTTTGTTTGAGCATTCGATTGTCAAAAGAGGGCGAAATCGAAAAGATGGAGATAATCTATTCACCCCCCCTCTAGATTATCGTAGCCGCTTGGACTTACAGGGTGGACCGTGTGTTTTGGACGGCCGTTTCATGGTTTGTATGGATTTTGATTAACGTCGCCAACTTTGGGTATCAATATTGATTAAGTAGAAACAATGGGTACCAAAATCGAAATAACAGTAAACTTTGGGTATAAAAAGTGAAATTATCCCTAATTATTAAAGAAATAAGAGATTATTACAAAAATTATGCCCCCGAAGTTTGAAATAATAAGAAAAAAAGTAGATGTTTTCGAAAATCCCGAAAATCCCATTGAGGTTTGATTTCGTATTACACTCTGCTCCCTTCATAAGTGAAAAGATTTCAAACACCTCATTTATATTTGTAAAAATATTACAGTTACCTCTTACATTTAAGATAGAATAAAACATCACGAAGAATTTTGTAATTTTGAAATTTCTCTGTATTTTTTTGTAATTATCCCAAAACTAAGGGGTAGTTTTTGTAATAATCCCACGAAATAATATAGATGAAAACTTTAATAAAATCCAATAACTAACAGAAAGAAAACACCCTCACTAGATCAAATAAGAGAATAGCAGAATCAGGCCCTTGAACATGAGATACTTGGTAAGGAGGAAGAAACAAGCAGAGATGCTGAGAACTTATTTAAAAAGTACAATATAATTGCAAAATTTGTTCCGTAATCAGTAATTACAGGGGCCAGCAATATATGTTATGCAAATACGAATTTCGGTTGCATAAGAGTTTGATTCTTGGCAATTTTGATTTCATTAATTTGTGCCAATTATTGAAATTTTGGTTCTACAAGTTATAATTTTGTGTGTGATTTATGGTGATTTTGGTCACAACTAGGTAGGGGTGGTTAAATGAAACCGAAACTAGGTTTCAAATCGTGAGCCGTTTTAATTGTTGACCAAATTGAAACCGTGTAGGTCGGTTCGATTATAATTCCAGATTTAAAACCGACATTTAAAACCGTCGTGTTCAAGGTTAAAAATCAACAATTATTTTTCCTATTTGGCCATTTGAAATCAACTACTGCTAATAAATGGATTGAGTCAACATGTGACCTCAAAGGCGAAAAGAAACATGAGTGATTGATCAACAACATTCCTAAAAGGTAACGAGGGTAAAAAAAAGGGTAAGCAAACTACATGGATCTCGATTTATCTATACCCTAAGAGAATACATAGGCAGTTTAATATTGAGCTAATACTTTTTTGAAAAAAATTTGTTACTAATTCTTATATTAAGTCCAAAATATTATTACGAATATTAAGTCAATTTTTTTCTTTTTTTCCTTTTTCCTTTTCTCCATAACTAAAATCGATAAATTATATTTTGAATAAAATTCAAAGATTTATAAAAAAAATGGTTCGATAATCCGGAAATGTGGAGGAATTGCATTCTAGTTTGAAAGGAACAACAGCCTTCGAAACCATGTCACCCCTACAAATTTGGTGTTTCAATATTTTATTTATTCTCAAAATACCTTTGTCTTTTTGCCAAAATACCCATAATACCTATGACCGATAACTGTTACATCACTAGAATTGTTATATGGACTAAATGGTGAAATCATCAAGGACCAAAATTGTCATATTAAAAAGTTATAGGACTATGATTGTCAACCCCACTAAGAGTCACATGACTAAAATTGTAATTAAACCAAAATAATACTGCTTTGGAAGTTTTGAATATCGAGCACGCTATTTGAAATTGAAATACACGATCGATTTTATCGGCCGCCAAGAGTCGAAATTCCTCTATTTAAAATTCTTCCTATATCATGTAAATTCATAAATAGGAATAATCCTAAACATACGTACCCAAACACGGCCAAATCCATATATCTTGAATATTCTACAATCAAATAACAACTACAACACAACGTACAAATGAGAACATAAATATGAACTACCAAATTGGTCGGTGGAAATTGCCCACCGTCCAATAAACCAAACTCCGATGCGTGACTGACCTGAAACCTGCAAAACCACCGTTAGAAAAAGGGGCCGCAGGGTTTTCAGGCATACCCTCTCCGACACTCAAATCAGGGTCACTCTATAGAGAAAAGTATGAAAGTAGAACAATATGAAAAGTGTGAGTGTATATTCTAACCTAAGACATACATTTTTCCGAGCTATTTATATGTTTGTGATTAGGGTTTCGTGCCCAACAAGTTGGGCTAAAACCCTAGCTTATCCCTGTATTAGATTGGGCTTAGCAATATTCTTCATGAGCCCCAAGTCTCCCAAGCCCATCGATTCGGAGACGTTTGGCCTGAAATCGCAACAAAGCCCAACTTATCTATTAGTTCGGGTCCACTAAAATTGATCGTAGAGGCCCATAATTCAACAAGTTAACCACATATCCATAGGTTGGCCCATTCTTGGCCTATTAGCTTGGCCCAAGGGCTCTTGCAATCAAATCCATCCCCAAGGTTGTCCATAGATCGGCCCTTGGGTTACCAGCTCGGCCTAAAAAGGGCCTTAAGCCCACTCGCTTGCCTGTCTTTTGGGCTTTGATCGATCCTCGCAGATCGGATTCATTTGTTTCCACCATCTTCGTAGTCAGATCGGCCCATTCGTACGACGTAATTTCGGACATTTTAGGTCTTCTTATTATAGGTCGACCAAATCTCACCTGGTCTCATTTGCCGATTTGGCCCATTAAGGGTTTGGTTTCTCATCCTAATAGGTCGGCCATTTTCGATCCCCATCACAAATGTTATTTTAATTTGAGGAAAATATGCTCCCTATCCCAACTAAAGTTCTCTCTCTACTCTGTCTTCTCTCAGAATAAAGCCCTACTCCACCACCGTCCCCTCCACTCTCTCTCCTTCCCAGTCACCATCCCCAGCTTACCCCTCCCCTTATTCCTTAACCATGGCCAGAGACCAGTAGTTTCATGGTCTCGGTCATCGCCCCCCTCTTCTCAACAACTTTCTTTTTGGAATATGATTTTGTTTTTTTGTTTTGCTTGTGGGATTGTTATTGAAAGTATTTTTCGTTTTCTAAGAAATGAATGAAAAATGGGATAGAAAATTGATCAAGTCAATGCTAAAATTGGATTCTAAGTCTGCATGACAAAATTGTCCCATGTATATGCTTTAATGGTTAGACAATTGTCTCTAAAATATAACGAGTTTCGTTCTCAAGTTAGTAGCACGAGAAAATTTAAGAACACACGATTCTAAGGGCATCCACAATGGGATGGTTCAAGTTCAATATATTGAACTTGAACTTTTTTTACACCATTGTGGAGAGTTCAAAAGTTCAAGTTCATAAAAAAAGTTCAACTTCTTTTTGGTTTGTTTTTTTTTCTTTTTGTATTTGTTCTTTTAAGTTGAATGGCAATCTTTTTAAATATTTGTAAAAACTAAAAAATGGAGAAAGGGTTAAAATTACAAATAAAAATATATTAAATTAATAGAAAATACATTTAATAATTTGTCCAACATATAAGTATGATATAATTATTAAAATCCGTGTTAGGTGATTTTATTTTAATAAAAATTTATTAGCCCTAAATAATTTTTATAAGTCTGATATAATTATAAAAATTAAATTTATTATATATAATTACATTAGTGATCTTATTGAGAATTATACACAAAAACAACAAAAAAAATACATATTATAAATATAATTTGACAATGGGATCTATTTTGAACTTTGAACTTCAACTTACTATTGTGGATAATAGGAGAAGATATAGTTTAAGTTCATATTTGTTGATGTGGCATTGGAGGACCCACAAAAAACTTGAACTTGCACCCACCATTGTGGATTCTCTAAGTGTTCAACACTCTCAACCTTTGAAAGTAAACAAAAATTCAATATGTTGTATATGCTTCATTCAATTTGTTAATCTTTCAGATAGTTAGGTGATATTTATAAGGTTGTGTTTTTTTCACACACAACCTATGGAAATTAGCATGACTTTTAGCTTGAAAAGATATGTTCCCACCCAAAACGCACATTTTTGCACCGATCGACGCATTAGTTTGAACTACAAGTCGTGTACTTTTTTTGCCACTAACCAATCCGCGTCCATCGCACACAATGTCGCGACCGCACTAACTCATCAAGAAACCGTGGGACCGCTCACATGACGCGTGAGCCACGCACTCATTACAAACCGCATGACCATTCACATGACGCGGTCACGCACTCATTTATTGAGTATTATGTGTGCATCGCACGATCGTGCATCTTATTCCTATTTGCTCGCGCACCTATTTTTAGAGGATTAAAATATTTTTATCTAGAAAGATAATGGTTATGCAATCTCAAGCCCAAGCACATGACCCACGGCCTACGACTCACGCCCGAGATTCGATGACAATATTATTTTTAAAATGTATATTTTAGTCAATTTGAGGGTGCAATCTATCGTTTTTGAAATTTTAGAGTGTAAAGTTCCAAACGTGTGTAATTTGAGGGTGCAAAATACTAATTATCCCGAAAATAGTATAGAATATGCACAAAAAATGTGCAGATGGAGATGGTCTTAGAAAATATCTGCTAGTCAAAATAAGCAAATATCTACTGATAAAAAATTTTCCCTCTAAAACCCTTTCTCTCATTTCTCTCTAAAAACACAAAATCATTTTCCTATTTACCCCTCCCTCCCCATTTCATCTTCCGTCCCTCCCCTTCCCCTCACCCCCAACTTCCTGCTGGAGGTGGCCTGCAAATGTCCAATCGCCGGTGATGGTTGGAGACGGCCGACGACATCCGATCGTTGGTCAAACTCCCCACTTCGCGAGGTTTTTCTCATGGGACTCAGATTCAAAAACTGTTTAGAGTTACTTCGAGGAGGCGGGCCAGTAGTGGCTACCAACGAGTCAGTGGTGGGTGGTGGTGATGGCGGCGACGGTAGTAGATTTGGATGAGGGAGAGGCTGATTTTCTTTCCCTTTATTTTATTTTTGTATACTTTGTTTGGTGTTGTTTTAGTTTTCTTAGTTTCTTTTTGTTTTTGTCTTTTTTTCCGGTTGATTGGTGAAACTCGTAGACGGATCTGTTTTATATGTTTGTAGTATGTGGTGGTTGCTTGATTGGTATGTATTTTGCATGTATTTTGGGCTCAATTGTAGTTAGAATTAGTTGTTATACATGCATTACTTGAGTAAAATGGGCTTTATTTCTGTTTTGTGGAAAAGGTATTACGCTTTGCTCGTTTTGTAGGAATTGAATGATATTTGTAGCATTTTGGCAATAATTCGGAGCATTGCGGTAAAGGACCGCCAATACTTGAAGTAACGTACGATGTTTGAGTTGAATTGAGAAGAAGTTAGACGAATCGGGTGAGAAACGGAAAGAAACAAATACATGTCAGCTCCAGCAGGTGTGCACGGGTAGGGCGAGCATCCATAGCATGACCCGTGCGCTGCCCAGACTGAAGACTCAGCCCACGGCACCCCGCACAGGCTGGTCGTGCATGGAGCGCACGGCCCGTGCGCCTTTCAGCGAAAGAAAGATTTCCCATGACACCCCGCACGGGCTGGTCGTGCGTGGAGCGCACAGCCCGTGCCCCTTTCAGCGAAAGAAAGATTTTATACGGCACCTCGCACGGGCTGGGCGTGCGCTAGGCGCACGGGCTGGGCGTGCGCTAGGCACACGGCCCGTTGCGCCAGTGCGGAAAAATAGAGTTTGACAGATTCTCGACTAGGTTTTGACCCAAACGGAGTATAAATAGAGACGAGACGGCCCTGAATGAAAGGACTCTGACTTTTCCCTAGAACACAGTGAAAAGAGCAACCTTCTACCACACGCTTGAGGATTGAAGATAAATCGAGAGATCATCAACATCCCTGAGTTTACTCATTCCATCGTATCATTTACTTTTGATTAGTTAGATATGAACTTGAATAATTTGTCTATGGATTATTTATTTTCTATATATGGCTAAACATCTTGTGATTCCTGATAAGTGCCATTTTGTACATATTTTGTGGTAGTAATTCAATAGTTTTTAAATTGTTTTGTTAGAAAAATCATAGTTTTCTCAAGTATTTTTAGCATTTTACCGCGGGATATGTTTAACATTATAGGTGGAGCTTGGAGCAATTTGAAGCCAACATTAAGTGCAAAAAGGCAAGAAAATCACTCAACATGACTTGGGGGTGTCAAGTAACATGGCCATGTTCAAAAAGAAGGAAATAAATTGCAGAAAAATTGGTTAATTTAGATTCTTTATTTTCCTTTTTCATCAAACAAAAACTCTGAAAATTGCTAGATTAGATAACAAAAAGACGGTAATTATTAGTACTTACAATCATCGTGGGAATGACACTCGGTACTCAATAATCTATACTATAAAATGATAGGTGCATTTGCCTACGGTTTTCTAGAGTAGCTTTTGAGCCATCAGGTTTTTGGCGCCGTTGCCGGGGAATGTAATATTAAGAACGCTTTATTTTTGTTAATCTAATCATTTTTTTTATTTATTTTACCATTGCCTTTCATCTTATTTATCTTTGTAAGTCTTGGATTACACTTATCCTCTTTATTTACCGCAGTGCATGCCTACTCGTCGCCGAATTTAGAAGCGCGAGACCGCCGGTAGCAACACGAAGGAAAGCACTAATACAGACCACGAGGAGGATATTAACGAAGGCAAGGATCCTGAAATGGCGGACGAACAACAAAGAACCATGTATGACTATGCCAAACCATCTATGGAAGGGACGTCATCTAGCATCGTAAGGCCCGCTGTTGCAGCCAATAATTTTGAGATCAAACCTAATGTCATTCAAATGGTGCAACAATTTGTTCAATTCGACGGCCTACCGGACGAAGATCCAAATAACCATATTGCAAATTTCCTCGAAATTTGTGATACCTTCAAAATCAATGAAGTCTCTGACGATGCTATTCGTTTGCGCCTATTCCCATTTACTCTTCGGGGCCGGGCTAAACAATGGCTAAACACTTTACCAAAGGGAACAATCACAACATGGAGCATTATGGCTGAAAAGTTCCTTTTGAAGTATTTTCCACCCGCCAAAACCGCACGATTGAGGAACAAAATCTCTTCATTCACTCAAGAGGATGATGAGACCTTGTACGACACTTGGGAGAGATTCAAAGAATTCTTTGCGAAAATGCCCACATCATAGCCTTCCTATTTGGATGCAAGTCCAAACGTTTTACAATGGCCTACTCTCATCGACGAGTCAAATGATTGATGCGGGCGGGGGAAAATTGAACAATAAAACACCAAGCCGCCTAAGATCTAATAGAAGGAATGGCCATGAATGACTATCAATGGCAATCCGTGCGAGGTAAAACCAACGGGGACGGTGGGTGTATAAAATGCAGATGCGGTAGTCACGCTAGCCGCCGCAGTCGAAGCTCGACTCGAGAAAATTGACAAAGTTGGCGGCTCCAAAACCACCACAACAAGTCTTCTCATGCGAGACTTGTGGAGGATCGCACAACCACCAAGAGTGCCCCCACGCGATACCACCGCATGAACAAGTGGATTATCTAGGTAATCAATCTCGACCCTCTCAAAATAATCCTTTTAGTAACACCTATAATCCAGGTTGGCGACAAAGACCGAACTTGATTGGAACAATCGGGGCCAACAACGGCCTAATCCGAACGCACTTCCCAATTAAATCGCACCTCCCGGTTTCCAACCGCGAAAACCAAGTTTGGAGGACTTATTGTCCAAATTCGCCCAAACAACCGAAACTCGTTCACGACCACGAAACATCCTTGAGGAACCAAGAAGCGTCCATTCGCAACTTGGAAAATCAAATTGGACAAATTGCCAAAATGATCTCCGAGATGCCAAAATTAGATGAGAACAGGTAAAAGCAATCACTCTGAGGAGCGGAACAAAGTTAGATGAGGTACGGATGCCGGAGGATGAGCCCACCCCCATACAACAAAAAGATGAACAGGTACCCAAGGAAACAAAGAAAATGGTACCATAATTCCAACCACCTATCCCGTATCCAAGCTGATTGCGTAAGGACAAGCATGACGACCAATTTGGTAAGTTTTTGGATTTGTTTAAACAGTTACACATCAATATTCCTTTTGTTGAAGCCCTTTCACAGATGCCAAAATATGCCAAGTTCTTAAAAGATCTCTTTTCAAATAAGAAGAAGCTTGAAGAGATATCCATAGTGCAATTAAACGAGGAATGCTCGGCAATTTTGCAAAACAAGTTACCCCAGAAAATCAAATATCCAGGGAGTTTCACTATTCCTTGTCATGTCGGTAATTTGGCTGTTGATCGGGCATTGACAGATCTAGGGGCTAGCATTAATTTGATGCCTTATGATTTATTCAAACAAATGGGTCTAGGGGAACCAAAACCAACTAGGATGAGCTTACAATTAGCTGACAGGTCCATTAAATATCTTAGAGGCATTGTTGAGGATGTTTTGGTCAAAGTCGATAAGTTTATATTTCCTATTTTGTAATTCTTGACATGCATACAGATGTCGAAGTCCCATTGATCCTAGGGCGTCCATTTTTAGCTACTGCTAAGGCAATCATTGACGTGCATGATGGCAAACTGATTTTACGAGTCGAAGATGAACAAGTCATTTTTAAAATCGCTACATCAATGAAAAATACGATAGATAGAGATGACTCTTGTTTTGCTATTGATCTTATCGATATGGAGATAACCAATTTCTTACCAAGCATGATTTCTAATGAATATTTGGAGACTTATATTGTTCAAAGTGCAGGTATAGTGGAGGAAAATCCCTTTCTTAGGGAATATGTACTCGCATTGGAGGAAAACACACCAACAGAACGACAGAAAGAGTTCGAAAAAATTGAAAATTCTCATGTGGGGCATAACAAACCGTCCATTGAGGACCCACCACTGTTGGAGTTCAAAGAGCTTCCCGAACACTTGGAATATGCATTTCTAGCCGAGAATGCCAAACTCCCCGTAATTATTTCCTCCAATTTATCCTCACATTAAAAGGATAGATTGTTGGCAATATTACGGGAACACAAAAAGGCTATTGCTTGGAAAATCTCCGACATTCAAGGGATCAATCCTTCCTTTTGCACTCACAAAATTCTGATGGAGGAAAATTTTAAGCCGGTTGTTCTACCTCAGCGTCGTTTAAATCCGAACATGAAAGAGGTAATTAAGGCAGAGGTAATCAAATTACTTGATGTTGGGCTCATCTATCCAATCTCTGACAGTAATTGGGTAAGTCCAGTTCAAGTGGTCCCAAAGAAAGGTGGGATGATGGTGGTACCGAATGAAAAGAATGAACTTATTCCAATGCGAATGGTAACAGGTTGGCGAGTTTGCATCGATTACTGACGGCTTAACGATGCTACTCGCAAGGACCATTTTCTCTTACCTTTTATTGATCAAATGCTTGAACGTTTATCTGGTCATCTCTATTATTGCTTCTTTGATGGTATGTCAGGTTATTTTCAGATCCCGATAGCACCGGAGGACCAAGAGAAAACCACTTTCACTTGTCCCTACGGTACTTTCGCCTATCGACGCATGCCTTTCGGGTTGTGCAATGCACCGACAACATTTCAATGGTGCATGCTCGCCATCTTCGACGAACTTGTAGAAGAAATCATGGAAGTCTTCATGAATGACTTCTCGGTTTTTGGGGACTCCTTTGATCTTTGTCTTGCAAATCTTAAAAAAGTCCTTGTTCGTTGCGAAGAAACTAACCAGTTCTTAATCGGGAAAAATATCACTTCATGGTACAAGAAGGAATTGTTTTGGGACATAAAATTTCTTGCAGGGGCATTGAAGTTGACAAAGCGAAGGTTGAGACAATTTTCCAAATTGCCACCACCCACCTCGGTGAAGGCAATCCGAAGCTTTTGGGGCACGCCGGGTTTTATAGGCGCTTCATCAAAGATTTTTCCAAAATCGCCCGGCCACTTACTCGCCTTTTAAAGAAAGATGCGAGTTTTTGATATCAATGATGAATGTCTTCAAGCATTCAACACTTTGAAAGAAAAACTCACCACTTCTCCCATCATGGTGGCTCGGATTGGTCTCAACCATTCGAACTTATGTGTGATGTCGGTGACTATATGCGGTAGGGCGGTGCTCGGGCAACGAAAAAGATAAACATTTCCGGCCAATTTACTATGCAAGTAAGACTTTGAATCTGCTCAATCCAATTATACAACCTACGAAAAGGAGTTACTTGCGGTGGTTTTCGCTTTGACAAATTTCGCTCATACTTGATACTATCAAAAGTCATTGTCTATACGGATCATTCCGCCTCACGCTATTTGATTGACAAAAATGATGCAAAGTCACGATTAATTCGATGGGTTCTCTTACTCCAAGAATTCGATGTGGAGATCTAAGATAAACGGGGTGCCAAAAATCTTGCCGCCGACCACCTATCTCGGCTTGAGCACTCCGGCACCAACAAGCAACACAATGGACATATCAACGATTCTTTCCCGGATGAGCAACTCTTTGCCCTTAACTCAATTTCAATTGATATTCCTTGGTTTGCAGATTTTGCTAATTATCTTGCAGGAAAAGTTCTACCAAAAAGGATGACCCATCAACAAAAGAAGAAATTCTTTTCGGACCTCAAGTACTATATTTGGGACGATCCCTACCTCTTCCGAGTTTGTGCGGATCAAATCATACGAAGATGTGTCGCACTTCCTGAAACAATCTCCATTTTGAATCATTGTCACAAAGGGCCCACCGGTGGACACTACCAAGCAAATACCACGGCACGCAAGGTCCTTGAGTCGAGTTTTTATTGGCCTACACTTTTCAAAGACGCAAAACAGTATGTTGAAACTTGTGATAATTGTCAACGAACAGGGAATATTTCTCGAAAAAATGAAATGCCCCAAAATGGTATACTTGTTTGTGAAATTTTTGATGTTTGGGGTATTGATTTTATGGGACCTTTTTCTGCGTCGTTTGGCAATAAATACATTTTGGTAGACGTTGACTACGTGTCTAAATGGGTAGAGGCTCAAGCCTTGCCTGAAAATGATGCTCGAGTGGTGGTACATTTTCTCAAAAAACTTTTTACCCGATTTGATACACCACGAGCCATCATTAGTGATAGAGGCACTCACTTTTGTAATAGTCAATTTGACAAAGTGTTAAAACGTTATGGTGTCACACACTGAGTCGCCACCGCCTATCACCCCCAAACTAGTGGTCAAGTCGAAGTGTCCAACCGCGAATTAAAACAAATTTTGGAAAAAATGGTTGGACACTCTCGCAAGGATTGATCCCTCAATCTCGATGATGCCCTTTGGGCTTATAAAACGGCTTTCAAAACGGCGATAGGGACTACCCTATACCGACTGTTTATGGTAAGGCACGCCATTTATCGGTTGAGCTTGAACATAAAGCCTTTTGGGCTATTAAAATGCTTAATTATGATTTGTCAAGTGCAGGAAATAACCGTTTATTGCAGGTTAACGAACTCGAAGAATAGCGAAATTCTGCATACGAGAATTCGAAAATCTACAAAGAACGAACAAAATAATGGCATGGCAAACACATCAAGCGCACGAGAGAATTCCAACCGGGTGATCAAGTGTTGCTATTCAATTCCCGACTCCGACTATTCCCGGGTAAATTAAAATCCAGGTGGTCCGGCTCATTCACTGTCACTCAAGTGTTTTCTTGCGGGATAATTGAAATTACACACAAGGAAATGGGCACCTTTAAGCTAAACGGACACCGTCTGAAGCTCTATTTTGGGGTCACCATCGATGATAATTATCGAGACTCCATCAAGCTTGAGGCTCCCCCAAATACATCACATGATTAGAGGTGAAACGGTCCAGCTATACGACATTAAAGAAGCGCTACCCGGGAGGCAACCCAATGATTTTCGTGTTTTCATTTTTCTTCTCAACTTGTTTTCAATTTTATTTTATAAAAAAAAATTAAGCTGAAAACAGCCCCGAACACGGCCATGTCGTGTTACGGCAACATGGTCGTGTCCAAATACCAATTTTTTTTTTTTTTTAAAAAATAATAATAATAAAAATTCGCGACGACACGCCAGGTGTTCGGCTGAAAAAAATTCTCGCAATGCGGCCGGAACACGGCCAGGCCGTGTCCGGCTGTTCAAAAAAAAAGGGCGGGTGTTTTGTCAAAATTTCCCCATTTTTTTTTTTCAATTATAAACCCTAAAACCTCTTCTTCCTCCCCAAATTTCCCCCAAATCTCCCTTAAACTTCCATTTAAACTTAAATTCTTCCACAAAAACACCATCTTCTCTTCATTGCCAACAATTATACCGATTGATTTCTTCAAGAATTGGGAATTTTGTGGGTTTTTGACATCTCTCTTGTGGGTCTCCATTTAAGGTATGTATTTTATTTTGTTTCATGTTCTTTTTCTTAATTTTCTTCTTATGATTTCAACTTATTCATGCATGTTTGTAATTTCTCTTATTTAGGGCTTTGTGATTTCAATTTAATTTCGAATTTTTAGGGATTTTTACGCTTAACTGTTTATGTGTTGTACTTAAGGGTGCTTATTGGATTCTTGTGATAATTTTGGCTCCATGGGCATTTTCTTGATAAAATCATAGGAAATTCACTTGTTGATATCTTCTTGGTCAAATGGATGAAATGAGAATATTAGGGGGAATTTGTTGTTGTGATCTTAATCGATAGATAACCTCGTTGTTGTAATCAAATTCATGCCTTATTTATTGATGGTCTTATTAATATAAGGGTTTGTTGTTGTTTACTTGATGAAATCATATAATGCCCATATGTTGATACGCCTTCTTTTGGATTGCTCGACGTGTTGATATAAGAGTGTGATAATTGCCATTGAGTCATGTAATATGTTTGGTTGTTGCATTTGTTGGTTATTCCCGCGAACTATGCTACTCGAGTTTCCTAGACATATTTGTGGTAACCATTTCTATGTTGAGGCTATTATTTGTTTATACTTGGTTGCTATCGAAGTTTCTTTTTCAGGACTACCATGTCAAAACGTAGCTGTTCAACCGCACCTTCTGGCTCCCGTCAACCCTCCCAGGCCAATCCACCGAATAATCGTCACGGTATTCTATTCCGGGATGACGAACATAAAGCCCGGTATCAACTACTGTTGGGGAAACCATTACACAACACCCGTTACCCGGATGACGTAACTCTAGAAGCTTTAGGGTTACGGGAAGATATAGAATGGATGTTTGAGCAAGTCGGTTGGGGACGTTTCATAAGCGCTAAATTACATATGAGCGCATAACTCTTGAATTCCTCAGTTCGTTCAATGCCGAGATTCTCCAGGGTCCTAATGCCACGGAGGGTCTCACACCATTTTCAAAAGGTTTGGAAGGGAGAGTGTAGTAAGATTGTTGTTGGCGGCCTAGTCACTCCAATCGCTCTCCACTTCGAACACGACTTGACTACCCTACAACAAGAGCGCGGGAGCTCACGCATTGATATTGAGGTATGTGTTGCCATGAAGTTAATTGAAAAAATCAATGGTCAATACCATCTATGTTTTCGGCAAATGGCTGCCCAAATTCCGCTTCCCGACCCGGCCCAGACTACTGTACAAGATCTCGATAACTGGAAGATGGTTTTCCCACCTAGAGGGGGAGATTTTCTACCCTTACCCCCTGGTCCAGATCATGCTCATCATTCCCCATCTCCTCCACGGGATTCACAACAACGTGCCTCTTCATATTGCCCACCACAGCATCATGACCAAGATGACCTCCAAGCTATCTTACGGGAACAACAACAACAAAGGGGCATGCTATCACACCAATAGACCATGCTCGAACGCAAGCAAACTATGTTTGATCTCCAACAACAAATGATGGAGCAACAATTCGGAGTCATTCGAGACATTCGCGAGCAACAACAACACCAAAACGCCCTTTTATCTCAACTCCACCAATGGCACCTCTCTCAAGGGCACTTCCCGCCACCACCATAAGGTCGTATTTTTCTCGTTTCTTTTGCTCCATTTTGTATCCCATCCCTTCTTCACATTGGGGACAATGTGACCCTTGAAGTTGGGGGTGGTGAGATTTGTTAGAACACTTGGAATTATTTTTTTTAGATCTATTTTCTTTAGCTTTGCGTGAAATTTGCATGTTTTTAGTTATTTTTGTGGATGTTTTGTTTTCTTTTTATGCACATTATCAATCTCTTGCAAATAAAATAAAATATTTCTTTTTACAATTAGATAGATTGTTTGTGGATGGGTTATAAACATTTCTATCCTGAAAAAGTCATCCTTTTGAGAACTCAAATTGCCAAAATGTTTTAAACTGTGTGACTCTAGTAAAAGGATGAATTTTGCCAAAAGATTTTAATGTCATGAAAACAGTTTGGATTTTTGCTTAAATATAGATACTTTTTGTCATGATCACTGGAGAAATCAGGATTCGGGTTAAAAAAACAAAAATCGGAAAAAATCGAAAAAAACATTTGTGTGTTAATATTGTTATAAAAAAGAGACAAATTGAGGTTATACTCCTCTGTTTGTTGTTGCTTAGTAACTAGGAGCATTCATGAGCCCCATGTTGTCTTTTACGTAAAACGACGACACAAATATGAGTATGGGACACCACCCTAGGAGTTTTTGGAAAGACATTCAAAATTTAAACCTAGTGGAACTTGTTAGATAAATGTTTTTATCATGATTTTGATGATTATGTTCGATTTTGTTCAATATGTTTTTAAACCAAAACTATGTCCCTAAATGTTGTCTAAATACTTCCGATCAACTTAAAATGTTTTTACTACTTTTTCGGAGTATTTCTTGAAGTTTATTTTCAATAAAAATTGGACAACACATTTGTTTGTGCTCGACCGATCGCCCTATCGGCAACCCGCACTGAGTTGAGATGAGAAAGCAGAAAATGGGACGTAAGAAAAAAAGGAAGGGCGGGCGGCCGGTCGACCAGGTGGGCGATCGGCAGTGCGGTCGGCCGTCGATCAGCGGGCGAATTTCTCGGGAGTTGGATTTTGTTCCAGACTTCTGTTTCGTAAAAATCCTATAGGGCAACCGTCACTGACTAAGAGCGGCGACGGTCGCACCCCTTCGACCGGTCCCCCTGTGTAAAAATTCGCAGAATTCAATTTCAATCTTATCTCCGCACGACCGGTCGAACCCCTTTTTATCAAAGAAACTATCCGTTGCGTTTTGGACAACTTTTCCCTATTTTGTGGGATTGATTTCTAACACTATATTGATCATTTTAAATGGTTTCTTTTGCGTAAGCAAATCACTCCCCAAGGAGGAGCCAATGTCCGGAAATGAAAGCCAAGTCCTCTCCTATAAATAGAGGCTTCATTCAAGCAACAAGATACAACACTCATTACAAGCAAAAAGAGCATACAAAGCAAACACTTCTATATCTTGTTGTATTAGCTAAGCACTTTCACTTGCACTTATTTGAGGTCTAGGCTCTCAATTCTTGATTACACTTGTACTCATATTGTATCAATCTTTATTGAGTTGTAATCTTGATTTTTGGTCATCATTCAACACAAGACATCCTTGTGAGTATTCTTGTGGTAAGAATACACTTGGGTGATCTAGGTGATAGGTGTTTGAAGGTTGTGGTAATCTTCAAAGGTGTCGTAAGAGGGTTGTGGTAATCCTCAAGGTGTTGTAAGAGAATTGTGGTAATTCTCAAGGTGGTGAAAGAGGGTTGTGGTAATCCTCAAGGTGTTGTATTAATTTTTGGTAAATTAATAAAATCTTTTTTTCTTTTTTTGAAATCCATCCCGGAGATACTGGGGTGGTAGAGGATTAGGCCCTAGGTGGGTTGAACCTCTTTAAATCAACGAGTGTTGTTTATTTTCCGCATTTACATTCTTGTTATTTACTCGTTGTTTCGAAAAAGAGGGTGATTTGCAAAAAATCGGCATAATCGATTCACCCCCCTCTAGATTATTGTAGCCACTTGGACTAACAAGTGGTATCAGGGCCAAACTCTTTGGCTAGCTCGTTCCGAGTAAAGAGGAAAGATCCATGGCTACAAAAGCCTTCTATTATTATTGAGATCATGTTTTGGCAAACAAAACGAGCGTATGAACTTTTCATGTTGCATCTCTCCCATTTTCCTTGGATTTTTAGCACATATTGCTCAATGGTTGATAAACCGTCTCTTTTGCGCACTTTGATATGATTGTATGATGCTTTTATCTTCCTAACACTCTTTTTGATGATTCCAAAGGGGGAGAAACAGGACATTGGCTTGTTAGCCAAAAGAAGCTATTAAAAGCTCGAAATAAAAGCTATAAGTGATGGCATTCTAAAGCCAAGTATACCTAGTCCATGGCTTGGATTATGGACTCAATTGCAAAAGATTATAAGTATTGTGAGAGGGGGAGCTTCTTAGCTCATGATGCATTCTATATAAGCTTGTTATAGCTTGTGCTTTTTACTTATAATAATCGTTTGTTGATATGCTCATAAATAGGGGGAGCTTTGTATGAAATACTTCTAACGGATAGTTTACTCGTAAAATCGAAATTTTTTTTGGTTTTCAAATCGTCCTCAAGAAAATTGTTTTGGTTTGTAATCATCAAAAAGGGGGAGTTTGTTAGATAAATGTTTTTATCATGATTTTGATAATTATGTTCGATTTTGTTCAATATGTTTTTAAACCAAAACTATGTCCCTAAATGTTGTCTAAATACTTCCGATCAACTTAAAATGTTTTTACTATTTTTCGGAGTATTTCTTGAAGTTTATTTTCAATAAAAAATTGGACAACACATTTGTTTCAGGCTCGACCGATCTCCCTATAGGGCAACCCGCACGAGTTGGCCGAGAAACAGAAAATGGGGCGTAAGAAAAATAGGGCGGGGTGACCGGTCGACCAGGTGGGCGGCCGGTGCGGTCGACCGTCGGCCGTGGCGACTGTTCTGGGAGTTGGATTTTGTTCCAGACTTCTCTGTTTCGTAAAATCTATAGGCAACCGGTCATAGCTAAGGCGACCGGTCGCACCCCCTTCGATTTGGTCCCCTGTGTAAAAATTCGCGAGAATTCAATTTCAATCTTATCTCTCGCGACCGACGGTCGAACCCCTTTTTATCAAGAAACTATCCGTTGCGTTTTGGACAACTTTTCCCTATTTTGTGGGATTGATTTCTAACAGCTATATTGATCATTTTAAATGGTTTTTTGCAGCAAATCACTCCCCCGAGGAGGAGCCAATGTCCGGAAATGAAAGCCAAGTCCTCTCCTATAAATAGAGGCTTCATTCAAGCAACAAGATACAACACTCATTACAAGCAAAAAGAGCATACAAAGCAAACACTTCTATATCTTGTTGTATTAGCCTAAGCACTTTCACTTGCACTTATTTGAGGTCTAGGCTCTCAATTCTTGATTACACTTGTACTCATATTGTATCAATCTTTATTGAGTTGTAATCTTGATTTTTGGTCATCATTCAACACAAGACATCCTTGTAAGTATTCTTGTGGTAAGAATACACTTGGGTGATCTAGGTGATAGGTGTTTGAAGGTTGTGGTAATCTTCAAAGGTGTCGTAAGAGGGTTGTGGTAATCCTCAAGGTGTTGTAAGAGAATTGTGGTAATTCTCAAGGTGGTGAAAGAGGGTTGTGGTAATCCTCAAGGTGTTGTATTAATTTTTGGTAAATTAATAAAATCTTTTTTTCTTTTTTTGAAATCCATCCCGGAGATACTGGGGTGGTAGAGAATTAGGCCCTAGGTGGGTTGAACCTCTTTAAATCAACGAGTGTTGTTTATTTTCCGCATTTACATTCTTGTTATTTACTCGTTGTTTCGAAAAAGAGGGTGATTTGCGAAAAATCGGCATAATCTATTCACCCCCCTCTAGATTATTGTAGCCACTTGGACTAACAGAAGTTTGCCTCAAAAATGTCCTAATTTTATAATTATATGCATAAAAAAAACAACCCGAGTTTTGGATATCTCCTTTTATCATTACATTTTTGTATTTGATCTAAGCGAATGAATAACAATTTTTGTGATATGAGAACTGTGATGATTGAACGGTTCCAATTATTGAAGTCACTCTCTTTTTAACAAATTGGTCACTTGAAAAATCGAATCGATTGGCTTAATTGGGAAGGAAAAGGTTAGCAATTCACTTCAATCATGTCAAAATTGTGAAGATAGATGTCTCCTTTTGTTTTCAACCCAACTCTTTGTTTTAAAAATTGCTTGAGGACAAGTAAAATTTCCAAGTTGGAGGCGGTTTGATAAGTGCCATTTTGTAAATATTTTGTGGTAGTAATTCAATAGTTTTTAAATTGTTTTGTTAGAAAAATCATAGTTTTCCCAAGTATTTTTAGCATTTTATCGCGGAATGTGTTTAACATTATAGGTGGAGCAATTTGAAGCCAACACTAAGTGCAAAAAGGCAAGAAAATCACTCAACATGATTTGGGGGTGTCAAATAACATGGCCATGTTCAAAAAGAAGGAAATAAATTGAAGAAAAATTGGAAAAAGGGTCCAAAACGGCCAAACCGTGTCGCCGAACACGGCCATGTTGGAGTGGATCAAAAGAGGAGAAAACTCGCACAAAATCGGGCGACACGGCTGGCTGGCCGTGTTACAACACTGGCCGTGTCCCGCCATTTGCTCGATTTCAAAGCAAAGACGGCTGGCTGGCCGTCTTAACACTACTTGTGTCGGGCTACTTTCGACACTTTTTTATGCGAAATTGTGGAAAAAGCACCAACCAAACCTTTTTAATCACTTTTGTATACCTTTAATACCCTATCTTGCTGCACCATGTCCCCATTTTCTCTCAATTATCATATGAATACAAGAATTCACCAACCCAACAATGAAAGTGGAGCAATTGTTTAACAAAAGATAGCACTATCAATGTATTATTGTACAAAAATGGTGCCTATAAAAGCCAGGGGTTGAAGTTGGGAGATTCATTCATTAGACATTCAGAAAATATTCATTGTATTCATCATATTAAGTAGAATTGGGATCAAGGGGTCTTGGAGGAGAAAGTTTGGGGCAATATTGGAGAAGAAGGCTTGGAGCAACATCATCAATCAAGAAAGAAGTCCATTGAGATTTTGAGAAAAATAAGTACACTATGTCTACAATGCTTAAATCTTCTTGTGTAATTTACTCTTTTGTCAAAATCATGAGTAGCTAAACTCCTAGTGTTTGGATGTAATGAACTCTAGAATGGATTTGTGATTAAGGTTTGCATGTTTTTAATAAAATTCTCATGTCTTGTGTGATTCACTTATATCATGCTTATTTCATTCGGGTTAATATTTCCGGTATATTAATTTGAAGTTTATTTTTCATCGGGAAATCGAGAGATTCATGGTGAAATAGAATCGATTTAAGTGAAAAAAGTTGCATGCAATCCTAGATATAGGATGACATAAATCTTCTGGATTAGGGTCAAACCTAATATGGGAATTCACAAATCGTTATAATGCAATCTTGGGGTTTTAACTAGAAAGAGATTTCAGTTAATCCACTTAAGATTAGGAGTTTTTCACCTTGAGAAAGGGTTTAACTTAAATCGGGAATTTCTACGGTCCACAAAACATGAGATTTTATTAAAAGAGGTTGGTTTTTGCTTAAGGGCTTATGGTTGTTTTGTTAACTTGTCAAATCACAAAAAAATATTCTAGAGGGATTTACATTCAAACACATTTCTGTAAGTCCAAGCAGCTACGATAATCTAGAGGGGGGATGAATAGATTATCTCCATCTTTTCGTTTTTACCCTCTTTTTCGAAACGAATGCTCAAAGACAATAATGAAGGTGCGGAATGTAAACAACACACGTCGATTTATAGAGGTTCAACCCACCTAGGGCCTAATCCTCTACCATCCCAGTATATCCGGGATGGATTTCGAAAAGAAAAAAGATTTTATTAATTACCAAAATGAATACAACACCAACTTACAACAACACCTTGAAGAGCACCACACTCTTCTTCAACACCACCTTTGAGATTACCACAATCTCTCTTGAAGATTACCACAATCTCCAACGGCACTTTGTGAAGATTACCACAATCTTCAACCTTGAAGAATACCAAATTCTTTAACACCTCAACAAGAAGATTACAACAATCTTCTTACACCTAACACCTAGATCACCCAAGTGTGTTCTTACCACAAGAACACTCACAAGGATATCTTGTGTTGAATGATAACCCAAAAATTCAAGATTACAACTCGATAATGAATTATACAATTGAGTGCAAGTGTAATCAATAATAGCCTAGACCTCAAGGATGTGAAAGTGATAAGCTAGGCAAATTACAACAAGAATAATGACAATAGAAGAACAAGTGTATTCTTGAGTGTATCTTGTTGTGTTGTAGTTTTCTCTCATATTGTTGTGCTTCAAATCTTCCTTTATTTATATGAGATGATTGATACTTGATAGACTCCTCTTGGAATCTGATATCTATAAAAACATTGCAATTAAAATTAAGATTATAGCTTTTAGAAATCAATCCTACAATTTAGGGAAAAGTTGTCTGTTGTACAACGGTTAGAATTTTGTTGTCAAACTTGAGGGCGACCGGTCGCGCACTAATAAGATTTGAAAAGAACGCAACAAAAATTCAACAGGGTGACCGGTCCTAAGGGGGGTCGACTGGTCGCCCTAGGGTGCGACCGATCGCCCATCATGGTGACCGGTCACCCTGACCAATTTTAGGAGTCTGGGAGTTCTGTTTCGTGAAATGCGTTCCCAGGTACCGGTCGCCTCTTTGGTCGACCGGTCGACCTCCTAAATGAAATGTTGTCCAATTTTTGTCGAAAAGAAACCTCAAGAAATACTCCGAAAAATTCGTAAAAACATTTTAAACCGATCGGGAGTATTTAGGACAACATTAGAAATATAGTTTTGATGAAATAACACATTAACACAAAAAGTGTTGTCCGATATAAATTCCAATAAATACTCCGAAAAAATAGTAAAAGCATTTTAGACTAATCGGGAGTATTAGGACAACATTTAGAAATATAGTTTCAATGTAAAAACCCATTGACATAAAATCAATAAAATTGTTGTCCAATATTATCGGAAATAAACTTGAGGAAATACTCCGGAAAATATTAAAATCATTTTAAATCATTTAGGAGTATTTGGACAACCTTTAAAACCATTGTTTTGGTATAAAAACAAAATCATCAAAATCATGATAAAACCATTTATCAAACAATTTCTATCTCTTGATTTCTTATTTTACAAATCTTCCTTCATTTTTACAATTTGTAATTTGTTAATTTAGATTCTTTATTTTCCTTTTTCATCAAACAAAAACTCTGAAATTGCTAGATTAGATAACAAAATGACGGTAATTATTAGTACTTACAATCCTCGTGGGAATGACACTCGGTACTCAATAATCTATACTATAAAATGATAGGTGCACTTGACTACGGTTTTCTAGAGTAGCCTTTGAGCCATCAATTCCCGGGTTTGGGATTAGGTTAATGGATACTTTTATTGGATGATTAATTGCAATTGAAGTTATTGTTTTCCAACCCTATTCGAGTACTTTGTTTTAATTCTTGTTTTATCAAAACGCGTTTGGTTTAACTTGCTTTGATGTATTGATTCATAATTCGAGAGATGAGTTTCAATACTAGATCTGTGAGTACTTGACATGAATATTTGCAAGATTGAGAAGTCTGTGAATATTTGTGAGGATAATTAATCTTTTGTGCTTTTGGGAGTTGGATATCTCATGTTGAGTAGAGATGCTAGCATAGATATTCCAATCAACGTTTTTACATACATCTCGAGAGAGAGGGTAAAATACTTTCCGTGATTGTCTTATAGGGAAGAACAATAATAACTTTGGTTGTGATTAATCTGATAATAAAAGGGGATATTAACTGAAACCATAGCCCTAGAATCCATTCATCTCCTTGATCTTTCAATCAAAACTCTTTACTTTGTCTTTTTAGGATAAATTCTTGTTTTAGTTTTACAAAACCAAATCACTCAATTTCGATCGTCTGGATAAAAATAAGGCTATTACAATCACAGTACTTAGTACAATAATTTATTAGTCCCTGTGGATTCGACCTTGATAACCCTATTCTATAAACAGCACCGTACACTTGCGGTGAAGCTAAAAATAAGGCGAACAAGTTTTTGGCGCCGTTGCCGGGGACAAATTAAATTTTTAGTACTAATATTGCGATAAATAGAATTATTTTTAATTTAAAAATTTTCTTTCTTTCTTTTTATTTGTTGTTTAATTTTACTCCTACTGTGTTTGACTTGTTTTCTTTAGTTGGTTCAGGAAGTGCATGAACACTCGCTCGAAGCAAGGAGAATTAGCACCGTTCATACCGGAGGTTGAGGCTTTTGCTAGGCGAATTAGTGCGGCTACTAAACGGACAGAAAGACAGCAAGATCAGGTTATGGAGGACGTGGAAGAGAACAACGGGGGAAATAACGGAGACAACAATGGAGGTAACAATGGGGCCAACATGGTCGTTAATGAGTTACCATTACCAGAAGTTCCGGCAGTCCAACAACAAGCGATTCGCGATTACTTTCGCCCACAGACAAATCGCAATTATGGTGGAATTGCCAATGTCCCAATCAATGCGAATAATTTTGGTGAAGCAAAGACCGATCTCGATGGTGCGCAGAGAATCAATTTGGGGTTTTCGTCGAGGATCCCAATTCCCATCTTGCGAACTTCATGCAGATTTGCAACACAATCGGGATGAATGGGGTGTCGATGATGCTATACGTTTGCGCCTATTCCCTTTCTCTTTAAGGGATAATGCTAGAAACTGGCTAGGCACACTAACTCAGGGGAGAGTGAGTACTTGGGACGAGTTGAGTTAGAAATTTATGTTTAAATACTTCCCACCAAGTAAGACACTACAACTCAAGAGTGAGATCGGGAAGTTCGAGGCGGTTTGATCTTTGAGCCATTATATGAGGCCTGGGGGAGATTGCGGGATTTCTTGAGGAGGTGTCCACAACACGGATTTCCAGAGGATCAGCAGCTTTGCTTCTTTTATATTGGGTTGATGGGACAGACTAGGTCGTTTATGGATGTCGCAGCAGGAGGTGCCTTACTCGCAAGATTCCCACAGGATGCATTTAACTTGCTGGAAGAGATGGCAATGAATAGCTATCAGTAGCCCTCCGAGAGAACTAATATGAAAAGGGTAGCGAAGTCTCGATTCGGACCCAATCAAGGCATTGACGGCTCGGATGACAAAGCATTGACAAATCAGTTGAGTGCTCTAACTCAAGGGACAGAGGTAAACACGGGTGCAAATAATGGGGGAGTCCCTCGAGATCTGATGGAGGAAGCTAACTTCGTAAATAACTAAAATTTCAACAATTACCGGAACAATCAGACTCCTACCCATTTGTTAGGAATTTTATTGTTTAGATTTTGATGAATGCCATGTAAAACTTAGAATAGAAAGTTGGTACCCCAATTCTTGTTGTAAAATGCTTTGTAACAATTAGAGTTGGCCAAGCCGAGTTAAGTCGGCCTACGCCTAACATGCAAGAAAACAATCAAGATCGGAAGGAAGACTCTGTGTGAGACAGGTTGAGTATGGCAAAGAAGAGTAGACGGAACTCTATGAAGAAGCGGTGAGATGCGGCTAAGTGGAGTATCGTCAAGTCAACTCGAGAAAAGCCAAGTCTCAAGTTGAAGTGAGAAGAGTCATCCGATGATTGGAAGCGACTCTAAGTCACCTGGGGAAAGCAAGTAAAACGATCAAGTCGAGATAAGCGTAAAAGATCCGTTGCACGTAAATCAAAAGATTTACTTAAACAAGTAATATCTCCATACCACCTTTCTCGGAGTGCTCGGTCCCGAAGCGTGCAAATGGAATGAACCAATGGGAAGCACTACACCGTGTCGAACTCACGAAAAGGTGAAAGAACAATTCATACGAGGAAATGGCAATTCCAATGAGCGCAACAAGACAAGCCAACGATTGCAAGTGACTTTCAAAAATTAGCCTATCTCTTCAACGGGCAAATTTTTGAAAGATCACTATAAAAGGTGAGGAGTTTAATTGAGAAAGAGAGAGACAAGTGACACAAGAGATAGACGAACCAAAAGAGGCGTTCAAGCAATTATTAGAAAATCAATCATTCTCAATCCTAAACTACGAAGAACATCAATCCAACACTCACCTGTGAAGGAAAGATAACGTCAATCGGTTGAAGAGGAAAAATCGAAAACAATGGGTCTACATTCCACGAAGGATTGTAGGAAGGTTCAAGATCGAACCAAGTCTTAAGCTTTTGGAGGGCTTCGTGATCAAATCCAAAGAGCTTGAGCAAGTGAGTTTGTAGTAGCAAGGTTTGCCCTGTGAAGAAGCTAAGTCGTCGAGAAGCCTTGGTGAGTGATCAAGGCGTCTCATTGAGTCCCAAAGGATCAAGTCGGATGTGTGATCAAGACTTGTATACGGGTATTTACCACTTTGTAAACCGATCATTACCTAGTGGATTCCTCCGGGAGTTGGAGAAGAGAGGAGTAGAAGAATTACCCCATCTTCGAACCTCTATAAAAATTTCACTTTGTGTCATTTACATTTCAAAGCATTTTAATTCTCGCATTTTTAATCGCTTATATCTGTGATAAATTTGCTATCCACTTGATAATTTATAAGTACTAAATCAAGCACTAAACTCTTGCTTAATCAAACTTAAGGGTGTTAAGTCTTCCTCCAAAAAACAAAACCACAGTTGAGTTAATTTAGAGCCAAAAATTGAGTTATTCCATCAATAGCTCGGTTGAGTGCATTGAGAGATTAACTCTCTTGAGTGACTAAATTGTTGTCCATCTAGACACACACTGTGTAGTATCAACTCGAATATTTAAAAAGGACTAAATCGAAAATTTGGTAAGGTTTATTCAACCCCCTTCTAAACCTTACACTTACACCCCTTGGGACCTACAAGTGGTATCGGAGCGGTTGGTTCATTGAACCCTCCGCACCGGTTCTTGAACTAGATTTCCAAACTTTTCAAAGTCTGCTTTAGTACTTAAAACTCTCGAAACTCTTTTTATCATTGAAAGTTATTATCATGGAAGCAAATTTGACACGCATCCCTATGTTCACAATTGAAGAATTTGATGATTGGAAAATTCGATATGCGAGCTCATCTATCATTACATGATGAGATGTGGATAGTGATAGAAGATGGGCCTCTGCAAATCTTAAAGGTGAACACAATTTGTCATGCGAAGAGTTGCGGTGAAAGGAGAAGATGATGTCGCTCCTCCCGGACGGTCGTCATGGTTGAAAAACCAAGAACCGAGTGGACAAATGATGAGAAAAATATACAACCTGGACAATGTAGCCAAGGACATTCTTTACAAAACCTTGGACAAAGCCATGTTCAATAAAGTCAAATCATGCAAAACGGCTAAAGAAATCGGGACAAGTGACATTGATTTGTGAAGGCTCGGAAGCAAATCAAAGAAAACAAATTATCGTGGGGTCTGAGAAATTTGAGAACTTCAAAATGATCTCGGGAGAAAACCTGGATCAACTAGATGCTCGGTTCACGAAATCACAAATGAGCATGTCCGCACTTGGAAAGGAATATACACAGAAGGAAATGTGTATGGAGATCCTAAAAAGTCTTCCACTGAATGGGAAATGAAGGTCATGGCACTGAGACACTCCATGGACCTATCAAAGACATCCAACCATGAATTATTCTCGGACCTCAAAGCCTACGAGTTTGAGTGAGAAGAAAAGACCAGGAAGAGACAGTTGTACCCAAAACAATTTGCTCTAATTGTTAAAGATAGGAAGAGAGTGAGGTCAAAGAAGTCATTGATCCGGAAGAAATAGCCCGATGGTCAAAAGGTTCAACAAGTTCTTCAATAAGAACTACAAGAAAGGAAAGGGTGAATCTTCCGAGAAGACACTCAGCTCCTCCAAATCAAGGGAAGATAGGCCAACCAAGAGAACAGATCATCAAAAAGTTGAGTATCAAAGGGTTGACAATTCAAGAATGGAAAAGAGCGATCAAAAGATTTGAATATCTATGTTGGAACTGTAGACAACCAGGTCACTATGCCATTGATTGCTCATATCCTGTAGTCAACAAATACGGGGGAATGAAGAAGAAAGAAAGGTCTTGAGAGAAAGAAGACAAGAAAAGAAAAAGGCAATGATAGTGCAGAGATGGCTGAGACAGCTAAGTCAAGAGAGACAGGTGATTGAGAGAAGCAGTGAAGCCGACTACTCAAGTGACTCGAAGAAGAAGCCCGATCCGCTTGATGGCCAAGGAACAAGATCAATCGACCAAGAAGATGAGGTACAATCCAACTTATCAAACTCGGACTCTAGTGATAGTATTTGTGACACACACACTTCATCACCCACTGATCTGTATGATTCATTAGGCAAAATGATGAAAGATTTTGAACACATTAAATCCTCACACACACTATTAAATGAGGAAAACAGCCTACTCAAGAGTCAAAACTCAAAGTTGACTAAGGAGCCGAGTACTCTAAGTCAAATAGCGATGAGAATGGAAGTTTAAAGGCTGAAAATGCTAAATTAATAAAGCGAGAAATTGCTGCTATAGAGAAGAGGGAGAATGACCTCAAAAATGTTATTGCCTCATTCACAAAGGCATCTAAATCATTGGATGATCTTATTATGAGTCAAAGAGAATGTGGAGACAAGACAGGCTTAAGATTTAATTCCTTTGTGCTATGTCAAACCTCAAAAGTAATTTTGGAAAAAGGATCTTCAAGTCATGAAGAGTCTGAAAAATCCAAAACTTTAAATGTTGCACACACATTCAATCCAAAGCACCATAACAAGAAAAGCGGCCTTGGTTATAAAGGAAAAGGAAAATGCCGATTGAGTGCGTTGAAAGGGACGGTGAGAAGAGATTCGGCCGAGTTCCTCAAGCAAACTCCAAAGAAAATACTCAGTAAAGAAGAAGCAGAGCTACCAAAAACCCCAGAAAATCTATAAGAGAAATACATATGATGGGAATGGTAGAAAATATCCAAGCTAAGATGATTGGAATAATGTGAACTATCAGCATAGACTTATGGAATATAAGCCCAAATGGCAAAGGCCAGAACTCAAGAAAGGCCATTCCAAAAGTATAAGAGCTTTCATCAAAGACACATATGCACCTAGGCACTACACTCAAAGACACCACAATTACCCAAGAAAGGCAATTGCTAAAACACATATGCAGGCATACTGGACAAAAAAGAGACAATTTGTATGAATCTAGAATCCCCAAGCAATTTGCCAGGATTAATTATGATTATGGCGATCGATAGGTGGCAACCCCCTTAGAGTCAAATCATTTGGCTATAAGTTGGTTGGATCATCTTACAATTCTAACCCCTCAGGACCCAGACAAGCATGGGTACCTAAAACTTAATTTCCTTGATTACGGAGTTCAAGGAATAGCCGAGTGCCAAGGAACTGGTACATGGACAAAGTGGGTCATTTATTCCCGGACACATGACAGAAACAAGAAAAATCTGTCAAAATTCAAGGAAGTTAAAGGAGCAAAAGTCATATTTGGAGGAAATGAAGCTCCTGGTGAAATAAGAGGCATTGGAACCATCAAGAGGAATGGATTTGAAATCACAGACGTTGCATATGTTGAAGGACTCAACTTTAACTGCTAAGCATCGATCAACTCGTGACAAGGGCTACAATGTTGGATTTAACATGGGTATATGCCAAATCAAGGATATTGAATCAAATGAAGTTGTCTTTGCAAGGATGTAAACGAGAAGAATATGTATGTCGTAGATTGGTCGATCGCAACACCCGCACTGTCTACTAGCAAAAAGCACAATTTGAATCAAGTTGGTTGTGGCACAAAAAAGCCGAGTCATCTAAATTTCAAAACGATTAACAAGCTTGCAAGAAGTCATCTTGTGGAAGGACTACCGGACTCAAAGTATACAAAAAGGAGAGTATATGTGACGCATGTCGAAGGAAAACAAATCAAGTCGTCATTCAAAGAAAAGACATGCCCATCCTCAACAAGAATATTGCACCGCTTATATGGATCTATTTGGCCCAAAGTGGAACCGGCGAGCATAAGTGGAAAGAAATACACCTTGGTGGTAGTAGATGATTACTCAATATATACATGGACAATATTCATGTGTAAGAAGAAAGAAACTCTACAAAAACTACCACGGTGATGAAGAGGATTCAAAACGAGAAGAGCCAAACCATTATCAAAATAAGATCGGATGGCAGGAACCGAGTTTGTCAATGGAATAATAACTCGATATTGTATTGAAAATGGTATTGGTCATGAACTATCGCAGACAAGGACTCCACGTGAGAATGGAGTTGCGAGAAAGAAGGAATAGAACCCTCAAAGAAGCGGAAGAAGGACCATGTTAGTCAAGCAGGTTACCAAAAAGATTTTGGTCAAGCAATCAACACGACTTGCTACACCCAAAACAGGATGTATGATAAATAGACAGCGGTGACAAAGACTCCCTATGAGATCCGGATGGAAGAAAACCAAATGTTGCATATTTGAGAATATTTGGATGTAAATGCTTCATCCACAACAATGGCAAAGACAATCTAAAGGCTTTTGATGCTAAAGGCGATGAGGGTATCTTCTTAGGATACTCGGTGAAAGCAAAGCCTACAGAGTACTCAACAAGAGAACTATGGTTGAAGAATCCATTCATGTAGTATTCGATGAGCCAAATGTAAATGGAGAAGACATTGAAGAGTCGGTGATAAGTGAATCATCCAACCATACTGAAGAATCCCTATCTTTGAAAGATTTGGAATTATCAATTCAGGAAGAAGATGAGATTGATGAATCTCAAAACAGTGGAGAATTTGCGGCTAAGTGATTACGAGAGAGAGTCGACCCAAAGAACACAGTGCAAGTCGATCAATCAGCTAACTTACTCCAACTTTGATGTAAGATGGCCGAGAAATCATCCACGAGAACTTGTCATTGGAGATATAAGAGAAGGTGTCAAAACAAGATCGAGAACTCAACAAGAAGCCATGTTCACATGCTTCATCTCACAAATAGAGCCCAAAGACGTGTCACAAGCCTTGGACGACACACACCGGATTCAAGCTATGCAAGAAGAGTGAATCGGTTTGAAAGAAATAAAGAATGGGAATTAGTGCAAGGACCCATACATCAAAATGTTATTGGCACCAAATGGGTGTTCGAAATAAGATGAACGAGGAAGGTTACGTGGTAAGAAACAAAGCAAGACTAGTAGCCAAAGGATATTGCCAAGAAGAAGGGATAGATTTTGATGAAACATTTGCCCTCGTAGCAAGATTGGAAGCTATAAGGATGTTTCTTGCCTATCTTTGCTCACAAGGATTTCATTATATATCGATGGATGTAAAAAGTGCATTCCTAAATGGTTTATTGGAAGAAGAAGTGTATGTTGAACAACCTCCAGGATTTGAGCGAAGACTCTTGGAGATAAAGTATACAAACTCAAGAAAGCTCTATATGGATTGAAACAGGCACCTGAGCATGGTATGATACTTTGTCACAATTTCTAACCGAAAATGGATTCACAAAAGGAAAAGTAGATAGAACACTATTCGAATTCAAGACAAAAAGAGTATCTTGCTTGTTCAAATATATGTGGATGACATCATTTTTGGATCCACAAACAAAGAGTTTGTGTGAAAAGTTTTCAAACCTCATGCAAAGTAAATTTGAAATGAGCATGATGGGGAGAGCCGACATTCTTCCTTGGACTTCAAGTGAAACAGTGAATTTGAAGGATGGAACCTTCATAAGTCAAACAAAATACACCAGAGATTTAATGAAGAAGTTTGGTATGGAGGAGAAGTCTTTGTAAAAATACCAATGAACACATCGTCAAAATGGACATGGATGCGGATGGCAAGCTGTGGATCAAACAATATCTGAGCACTTATTGGATCATTGCTCTATCTCACAAAGCAGGCCGGACATCACCTTTCTTTGTAGGTGTATGTGCAAGATTTCAATCTGCTCCAAAAGAGAGCATATATGACTAAGAGAATATTGAGATACTTGAAAGGAAGCAAGAAGTAGGCCTATGGTATCCAAAGGAAGGTGGATTCAAGCTAATTGGCTATTGATTCGACTATCTTTGGATGTAGAGTGGACAGAAGAGCACTTCGAGGCACATGTCAAATGCTAGGAAACAGTGATTTCTGGTTTAGCAAGAAGCAAAATTCAATAGCCACCTCTACAAGGCGAGGCGAATACATAGCTGCGGGGAAGGTGTTGTGCCCAAGTCCTATGGATGAGACAGGTGAGAGACTATGAAGTTGAGGAAAAAGAAATTCCAATCATGTGTGATAACACAAGTGCAATTGCCATTACTCAAAATCCGTGTTGCATTCAAGAACAAAGCATATCGATGTCGATATCACTTCATAAGAGATCATGTTGAAAAGAAGGATATCATCTTGGAATATATCTCAACCGATAAACAATTGGGTGACATCTTCACAAAACCATTATGTGAGTCAAGATTTGAAGAACTCAAACATGAGTTAGGATTAATTGAGTTGGTGACACTCGGAAGAATCGAGAAAAGAAATGGAACACAAAAAGGAAAAGAGTTGAACTCTCAAATCGCCTAAGTAAATCACCAGATTTTGTATCGGAAAGACATGACTACACCTAGTCAATCGATATTTGAGTCACCAAGAGAATCGTGAGAAGTAGAGTTAAATCGCCTAAGGGATGTTTGAATAACTTATGAGCAAAGTGACAAAAACGCGATCGTTTGACGAGCGGGAATGTTTTAAGGAATACGTCAAAGATAATGATGATGTGTACGGACATAAAGCCGCACACCAAGCTTATGATTGGATATAAATGTTGCCGCATTAAATACGAGACATTAAATGCTAAATAGGCGTGCAAAATCTAAGCCGTTGATTTCGATCACATTTCAAAACCACTCGCGCGACGTCCTTTCATAAACCATATTTAAACCATTTTCGTCCGTTTCTCTCTCACACTTCTAAAACTGTTCATTTCTTTCTCTCAAAAGCAAAGGCAAAAATTCTCTCTAAACCCTATCTATCTTCAAATCAATTTCGAGTTTTTCTTCGATATAATCCCGAAAAATGGCACCAACTTATGACTTTACCAAGTTAGGAAAGCAAATCCACACCGGCTCTACGGTGGATTTCGACGGAATGGTGAAACAGTGGGTCCGACGACACCCTAGTGAAGAAAATCGCTGAAAAATTGGAAACGCCCGGCCTGAAACCGTTTCGGCGTTAGAATATTCGATGACATATGTGGAAGGTCGACAATTCTACGTGAATGAGATTCACGATGAAGGAATAAAGTCATCATTCACGGAAAGCGGTGACTATCTCGCCAAGGATTTGGCGAACATTGCTCACTACCAAGAAAGGGCGATCGAGATTAACGAAGGCGATGTAAACTTGCCGATGCTTGGAAAGAAATAGCCAAGTCCGATTGTCTTTGATAAAATAGTATACACAAACAAACAAGAGGCCTGAAGGAAGATTATCACAAGTCGTTGGACATAGTTGCCAAATGTATCGACATCAAATTTGGCGGCTTTGACCAATCACATCAAAGGCAAAGCGATTGTAATGGCTGCAATCATCGCGAGAAAAAGAAGATAAACTCGGGTTGAGTTTGTCTCACGGGACTCGCGCGAACGCGTGGGAACAAGTCCTTCAAGGAAGATGGCTCGTTTGGAGGTTCCCAGGATATGGCCTAGTAATTGGCCGATTGATGGAGGTGAAAGGAGTCCCTCTAGACATGGGAAGGCATTCCATGTTAACAAGAGGATGTTGAGCAAACCCTCTCAGGCGCATGTAAGAGAGCTTACGCCAAGAGAGCGACACAAGTGAGGGGGAATCTGCTGACCCGAAGATACGATTGTTTCCTCCCCACCCAAGAAGAAAGCGCCCTGCAGTTGCTAAGAAAAGATCACGCCCGCAAAGAAAGAAAACCAAACATGCTCCCGCCCGCAGAGAGTCACCCGCCCGGCCGGCCGTGTCTCCCGCCCTGCGCAGCAGCGGTCGAGAAGGACTCCCAAATACCTTCTCCGATCATCAAAAGGAGGAGAATCGAGAAGCCAAGACGGCGCCTCCTCGAGAAAAAGACACCAAAGACGCCCCCGCCGCCCAAGACTCGGAAGAAACCGTCCTCAACCGTAAATCCCTCGGTACAAACTAGAGACGAAGAAGAATTGTCAAGCACTCCGAGCTTGAGAAACCCATTGAGTCGCCTACTCGGTGGAGAAGATCTAGGAGGTCTTTGGAGAAGTAGAGTCTCCGGATGTAATTGATGAAATAGCCAAGTCTCGTGAAGGCGATCAGCAGAGGCAACTAGAAGACACACTGTTGTAGTCCACACAAAAAAAACACAGAAAAGGCGATAAAGCGGATAGTGATGTGATGATCCTATCTCCACCTTACCCGGACATCCAAAATCGTCTGCGTGAGTGGAGAAATGGAAGTTGAGTCGATCCGGGAACAGTTCCAACGGCCTAAATTCATAGAAGAAGAAGAAATTGAGCTTCCTTGGATCGACCTTTGTACTCCCAAAGATCGGATGAAGACAATTGCACTGAGACATCCCTGCGAGATCTACAAGGACAAGGAGAAAGAAAAGCAAGCGAGAGGAAGGCGAGGCACGTGAGAAGGCCAAAGAGATCCGCCCTATCTCCGCACCACGAACACACACATCCTCTCCTTGATGTCTTCTCGATGGTGATGAGGATCGGAGAATGCCGCCACAAAAGAGTTGCAAATGCGCAAAGCAGCATTGCACGAATCAAGAATCCTTCACGAGCAAAGATCGATGGAGGGACAGGAGAGTCCTCCGAACACACTGAAATTGATCCAATGGGAGTGGTTCGAAAATCGCCAATGTTGTTCTTCTGCTACCACTTCCCTGACCCACTCGGAAGAAGGATAAGGGACTTGGCGATGAACCGGGATAGTGGGGACCCCGATCGAGCCAACCCCTATTGAAGGTGTTTTACCACCGCCCCAACGGCTGAACATACAATCGAAATAGCCGGGAGTTTGGAGACGAGTGACCCATTCCAAGTCACTCAACGGTGCGCCACCGGTGAAGGGGAAACTCCTCCACCGCAGCAAGGTTGGAGGATCTGCAGATGACTCCACAACGAATCAAGGAGGCAAAGTAGAGAAAATACAAACACAAGAAGAACAACAAGTTGCCATCAACGAAGCTCGAGGCATTGAGACTGTCTCTCACCTGAGGTGCCAACCGCTACTACGAAGGCTAATGACGCTAGGCGAAGCGATCGAGGCTGAGATGGAACGGCCCGGGAGTTAACACTGGCGATGAAAGTGCAATCCATGGGGTTGAGACTCCAATGGATGCCACCGCAGAAGACCCTAAGACAGTGACATTTGTCGAAAGGGAGGACAAGTGCCTCATTGCAAAGAGAGACCTTGGAGGTAATAAAGGCCCACGGGAGGTTGAGACTTCCGGGGTAAAAGAAGTCAAGTAGCTAACATCCCTCCCGCTATTATCGACCCATCCGAGAAGGAGATAAGCGCACTTCATGATTCACAGGATAATCCCGATGTCACCTTTCGGGATCGGGGCGAAGAAGAAGGTTCGAGTCATCCCCGTGATGCATCTAAAAGACTCGGTGCGGATGTTCCAAGCACGAGCAAGTCGATCCCAAGACTACTCGTCAAACCTTTAACTTTGATGATGAGCCACCAATGGAAATCTCATCATCGTCCGATGACGCTCCGATAAGGCCGAGGACTAGTCTACTCAATTGGAGAAATCATTTGAGACCAACGGCCGTTGAGACAAATTGAGGATCGCAAGTCGGGTCCACTTCACGACAAACCCGGTGAACAAGAGACCACCGCGAGGCTCCTCAGGCTGCAGCAGCAGGTCGATTCCTAAAAGAACTTCACGCGCGCCGCTCATCATCGAACAAATCCCGGTGGCGGTGATGAATCCTTCATAGAATCCTTTCCTTTTTCCCGGGAGGTACCGGAACTCCATGAAGAGTCGAAAATGAACAAGCACGCTACCACGCACAGTTCCGTTTTCAATCGTGCACCATTGTTCCGGTGATTATGATTTCGATCTTTGCATGGCCATGGCCAAGCAAGCGGAAGAATCACCAAGTCCGTGAAGTGTTCAAGGCACTATTTGCCGAGATTGAACGGATGGAGAGGCATCAGCCTCTTTGGACATGCGATCGACCACAGAGTTGCCAACCTTACGGTGATGTAAGAGGCATATGATCCGGATCGGGAATGGTGGCAACAAAGAAGAAACAATGCGTGTGGAACAAGTGAGATACTTCAGGACATTGTTCAACAAGTCTTTGGTGTGAAGAGCCGAAAATACCGATGCAAAAACGGTCGAGAGAACATATTGAGCACATGCATGAAGCTCACATTGCCGAGATTAAGCTATTGCGTGAGCAAAACAAGAGTGATCTACGGCGTTTGGAAGAGACCATGAATACAAAATTCAGCCTTCTCATGGCTGAAATGAAGCCGATTTCAAAGCAGAGTCCAATGCTACTCGATCCGATTTCGTGGCCGCATACTCTGCAGCAGACTCGAGACAAAACTCAACTATCAAAGATGCTTAACTTCCCGCTTGCAAGTCTATTTCGTGCGTTCCTCTCTCCTTTGATGATGCCAAAAAGGGGGAAGAGGAATACCTAAAAGCGCAAGGGGGATCCAAGTTGAAAAGGAAGGAAATGCGAAGGGAAAATCGGTGAGGAAGTGTTAAAACGAGGAAGAAAGGAAAATCATCACGAGGGGAAGGATCAAAAGATATGACCTTGATGATTGCACAAACCCCTCAACAGGTCCTCATCACGGTGACATTATCAGCAAACTCCCCGTGACTCGCCACTCCAACACTGTTGTATCTATGGTGAAAAGAGAAAAACAATTGAAGCGGGGATGAAGGAAGTGGAAGGAAGAATGGATGCCCGAGTTATGAACATCTTGAAAGAACACGGAGGCATTCCAAAAGAGACAGAGACACTTATGCCATCTCGGATGTCGGGACGAGCCACGATCGTTGATGAATTTAAAACGCTCGAATCGAGGGATACTTTGCAAATATGTCTATGACTCAAGCTTGGGACTTGTACTTCGGGAAAAGGGTCTCACGTTATGTGAAGAAGCCGACAGACAAACAGACTACCTAAGCGATCTCTCTGCGGGTCACTCCGCTGGTCACTCATTTGGAAAGAAGAAGACCCAAGACAAAGATACGCCCGAGGTAGAGGAAGAAGCGGTGGAGGAAGAAGCTTGACCTAGGCCTCTGCCCAAGAATATTGAATATGTAGATCCAGGAAAGAAAGGAGGGATCTACTGGGCTGGGCTTGACCAAGTGGCAAATTTGCAAGTGGCTAAAAGTAACGCTGAGTATGCAAAAAGATTAGAAGAAGAAAACAAGAGACAAACTCAGCTATGGGAGGAAAGACAGGAAAGAATAAGAAGAGATGAAGCTGCCAGGAAGGCATATGAAAAGAAAAAGAAGGCAGCTGACGATGAGAAAAAGAGAAGAAGAGAAGAAGATGCTGAACAAGATGAAAGAATGAGACAGCGAAGGAGATGAAGTGTTGTTGTCCACCCCTTCGTGTATTTTATAATGTAAATACATACCATGTAAGTCTTCTGAAACAAAGCTGCAAATTCTTTATTTTTTTGTAGGCAAATATGTACTCTGATACACCTTGTAAACAGTTGTGTAAAAGAACAAGAATGATATGATCAATAAAAGAATTGATTCTGCGCATACATTCTATGTCAATACACTATCTGTATGTATCTTTGATGTTTGCATTTTTGAATGGTTTAAGTTTTGGCATCATCAAAAAGGGGGAAATTGTTAGGAATTTTATTGTTTAGATTTTGATGAATGCCATGTAAAACTTAGAATAGAAAGTTGGCACCCCAATTCTTGTTGTAAAATGCTTTGTAACAATTAGAGCTGGCCAAGCCGAGTTAAGTCGCCTACGCCCTAACATGCAAGAAAACAATCAAGACTGGAAGGAAGACTCTTGTGAGACATGTGAGTATGGCAAAGAAGAGTAGACGGGAACTCTATCTTGAAGAAGCGGTGAGATGCACTAAGTGGAGATCGTCAAGTCAACTCGAGAAAAGCCAAGTCTCAAGTTGAAGTGATGGAAGAGTCATCCATGATTGGAAGTCGACTCTAAGTCACCTGGGGGAAAGCAAGTAAATGCAAATAAGTCGAGATAATCAGAAAAGATCCGTTCACGTAAATCAAGAGATTTACTTAAACAAGTAATATCTCCATACCACCTTTCTCGGAGTGCTCACCCCGAAGCGTGCAAATGGAATGAATCAATGGGAAGCACTACACCGTGTCGAACTCAAAAAGGTGAAAGAACAATTCATACGAGGAAATGGCAATTCCAAGGATCGCAACAAGACAAGCCTAACGATCGCAAGTGACTTTCAAAAATTAGCCTATCTCTTCAACGGGCAAATTTTTGAAAGATCACTATAAAAGGCCGAGGAGTTTAATTGAGAAAGAGAGAGACAAGTGACACAAGAGATAGACTGAAGCAAAAGACGTTCAAGCAATTATTAGAAAATCAATCATTCTCAATCCTCAAGCCTAAACTACGAAGAACATCAATCCAACACTCACCGTGAAGGAAAGATAACTTCAATCGGTTGAAGAGGAAAATACGAAAAAAAGGGGTCTACATTCCACGAAGGATTGTAGGAAGGTTCAAGATCGAACCAAGTCTTAAGCTTTTGGAGGGCTTCGTGATCAAATCCAAAGAGCTTGAGCAAGTGAGTTGTAGTAGCAAAGCGCAGATGCCCTGTGAAGAAGTTCGAGTCGCACGAGAAGCCACGGTGAGTGATCAAGGCGTCTCGTGATCGAGTCCCAAAGGATCAAGTCACTGTGTGATCAAGACTTGTATCCGGACTGTTACCACTTTGTAAACCGATCATTACCTAGTGGATTCCTCCAGAGTTGGAGAAGAGAGGAGTAGAAGAATTACCCCATCTTCGAACCTCTATAAAAATTTCATCGTGTCATTTACATTTCAAAGCATTTTAATTCTCGCATTTTTAATCGCTTATATCTCACGATAAATTTGCTATCCACTTGATAATTTATAAGTACTAAATCAAGCACTAAACTCTTGCTTAATCAAACTTAAGGGTGTTAAGTCTTCCGCTGAAAACAAAACCACGAGTTGAGTTAATTTAGAGCCAACAGTGAGTTATTCCATCAACAGCTCGATTGAGTCTGTTGAGAGATTAACTCTTGAGTGACTAAATTGATTGTCCATCTAGACACAACCGTAGTATCAACTCTAAATATTTAAAAAGGACTAAATCGAAAATTTGGTAAGGTTTATTCAACCCCCTTCTAAACCTTACACTTACACCCCTTGGGACCTACACCATTATCATCCGGGTGTGAGAAATCATGAAAAATTTTCTTATGCCAATATGAAGAACGTAATGCAACCACCACTAGGGTTCATTCTGACAAACAGTGTCATTAAGGAGGAGGCCAAGCCATCTTTGGAGGACATTCTCACCTCGTTCATGAGTGAAACGAGAAACTGGTTAAATAAAGATGAGGCTAAGATAGACAAGATCGAGGCGCATGTCACGGAGTTGGCAAACATTGTGGGTTCACGAATGAAAAATCTAAAAACTCAGATTGGCCAGTTAGCGATGATCATTGGTGGAAAACATCAGAAGGTCCAGTTTCCGAGTAACACGGAAGTCAATCTAAGGGAACAGTGTAACTCCATTCGTCTGAGGAGTGGCACGAAGTACAAGGGGCCGAAAATTCTGGGAAGTGACGAAAAAACTGAAGGACGCACGACCTGTGGGCCGGAGCACGACCAGGTCACGCGCAATGCCGCAGCAAATACTGAAAAACCTAAAGGATGCACGACTCGTGTGTCTGTGCACGATCAGGTCGTGCGTGGTACCGAAGGATTCCAGGAACAGAACACGAGATGCACGACCCGTGCGTCTATGCATGTGCAGGACGTGCGTAGTACAGAGCAGAGAATTATGAACCCCAGAGATGATAACACTATAGCAAATGGCGAAGTTGAGATCGAGAATGGAAACAAGGGACATCCGGATGAACAAAAAGGGAATGAGAAGCTTAAATCTTTCTCTAACTCTGATCTTTCAAAGTTTTATATACCACTCATTTTTCCTCAACGTTTTCAAAAGAAAAAGTGGGACGCCCAATTTGCTAAATTCTTAGACATCTTTAAGAAACTGCATATTAACATACCTTTTGCAGACGCATTGGAGCAGATGCCCGTTTTTGAAGGAAGTGATGTCCAAGAAGAAAAAATTGGCAGAATTCGAGACAGTCAACTTAACTGAAGAGTGCAACACAATTATTCAGAGGAAATTACCACATAAGCTCAAGATCCAGGGAGTTTCACTATCCCTTGTGCTATTGGTGGTGTTTTCTTTAATAAAGCGCTTTGTGATCTAGAAGAAAGTATTAACTTAATGCCCTTGTCCATTTTCAGGAAACTTGGATTAGAAGAGGTGAAGCCGTCCACACGGTCACCTTGCAAAACTATGGATAGATCACTCACATACCCTAAAGGGAATCGTGGAGGATGTGCTCGTGAAGGTAGACAAATTTATATTCCCCGTGGACTTCTTGGTGCTTGACATGGAGGAAGATCGAGACATCCTCCGATACTTGGGCGTCCATTCCTAGCCATTGCACGAGCCTTGATAGATGTGCAAAAAGGAGAGCTCACATTACGAGTTAATGATGAGCAAGTGTTGTTCTCCATCTATAAGGTTGGGAAAACTCATGATAAAATAGAGAGCTGTAAATCGTTATCGATCGTTAATTCATGTGCTAATACTTTAAATCGAGTGATTTTGTGTATGTTTTAGATCATGTGCAAAATCTTGAAATGTGAGAAAGTGAAGCACACGAAGAGGGGCGGCTGTAAGACGCATGTAGTGTCGCCGCACGATGCAAACGAGAAGAATATGGCCTTTGACCGACGTGTGACTTTTACGCTAGAGGCATTCAAAGGAGGCTCGAATTTATGCGGTTGGATTGGAAAGGAGAAAGACATGAAGAGATGACTCGCCTCACCTTGCGGGAGCCATGATCGAGTTTACGGGCGTCAAGCTATAGACATTAAATTTAGCGCTTGTTGGGAGGCACCGATGGTTTGTTGCATTATTTTTTTGTTTTTCCCTTTTCTAAGTTAAGATTTCCCTATTTAAAAAAAAAAAAAACTAGAAAAAGGATATCGTAGGGGACGCACGGACAGCCGTGCACACACGCACGCGACCGTCGCGCGCCGATTTGCGAAGCATTATTATGTCGTGAATTCAGGTATGCATTCCCATTTCACACTTTTCTTTGAAATTCTATTTTCTCTTCTATGCGCTATAATTTCATCAAGTTTGGGAAGTGAGGTAGTTATTTTGATTGAAGGGTGTGGCGATATTTGTTTGATACATGTTTTTATCTTAATTTTGATGATTTTATTTTATCACCAAAACAATGTTTTTAAAGGTTGTCCAAATACTCCTAAATGATTTAAAATGTTTTTTTAATATTTTTAGGAGTATTTTCTCAAAGTTTATTTTCGTCTAAATTGGACAACGCTTTTAATGATTTTACGTTATTGGGTTTTCACTCTCAAACGATGTTCCTAAATGTTGTCCTAATACTTCCGATCGGTTTAAAATGTTTTTACTAAATTTTCGGAGTATTTCTTGAGTTTTATTTTCGACACAAATTGGACAATATTTCGTCTCGTGGTCGACCGGTTATCTATAGGGCAACCCATACCGAAGATGTTTTTAGAAACAGAAAATGAGACGAAAAGAAAAACAAGCAGTTGACCGGTCGCCGGGCGTCGACCGGTCGGCCGACCGGCCGCCTGGGGTCGACGGGACTGCAAGTTTCGTTTTTGAAACAGAACAAAACCTTGCATTTTTGAAACAAGAGGGACCGGTTGAAACAGGGGTCGACGGTCGAAGCCTCACGCCGACCGGCCGCCTGTTGTATTTTTCAAAGTGTTCTCTTTAACTCTTATCTCGCATGACCGGCCGCCTATGTATTGACAGAAAAAATATGACCGTTTGACAGCAGACAAACTTTCCTTAAAATGTGGGATTGATTTCTAACAGCTATATTCTTGATTTTAATTGTATTTTTCTGTAGATTTTCAATCCCCAAGAGGAGCCTATGCTTGATCAATCATCTCCTATAAATAGAGGAAGTTTTGGAGCAACCAAAACAAAAAATTGAGATACAACACAACAAGATACACTTCAAGCAAACACTTGGTCTTTCATAGTCATTATTCTTGTTGTAAAAATTGCCTAGCTTATCACTTTCACATCTTTGAGGTCTAGGCTATTCTTGATTACACTTTGCACTCAAATTGTATCATTCATTATTGAGTTGTAATCTTGATTTTTGGTTATCATTCAAACACAAGATATCCTTGTGAGTGTTCTTGTGGTAAGAGCACACTTGGATGATCTAGGTGATAGGTGAAGAAGATTGTGGTAATCTTCTTATTGAGGTGTTGAAGAATTTGGTATTCTTCAAGGTTGAAGATTGTGGTAATCTTCACAAGGTGCCGTTGAAGGAAGATTGTGGTAATCTTCAAAGGGAGATTGTGGTAATCTCAAAGGTAGTGTTGAAGAAGAGTGTGGTGCTCTTCAAGGTGTTGTAAGTTGAATTTGTATTAATTTTGGTAATTAATAAAATTCTTTTTCTTTTCAAAATCCATCCAGGATATCTTTGGGGTGGTAGAGGATTAGGCCCTAGGTGGGTTGAACCTCTTTAAATCGACGTGTGTTGTTTACTTTCCGCACCTTCGTTATTTTGTTTGAGCATTCGATTGTTAAAAGAGGACGAAATCGAAAAGATGGAGATAATCTATTCACCCCCCCTCTAGATTATCGTAGCCGCTTGGACTTACAAGTGGTATCGAGCCAAACTCTTTGGCAAGCTCGTTTCACATCGCGAGTGAAGAGAAACGATCGTCGGCTACTGAACGAAGCTCATCTATCCGGCACCTCCACCACCAAGCCACCACTATTTGATTCCAAGAATTTTAATTTTTGGAAAGAAAGAATGGATTGCTATCTACAAGTTCGGGTTCGACATTTGGAACACCGTCATTAATGGAGAATCCATTCCGACGAAAGATACACCATACACCTCAAAAGGCTTCAAAAAGCTCAATGATGAAGAAAAGAAAATCATCTCCTTAAACGGTAAGGCTTTAAATATTTTATATTGTTCATTTACTAATTTAGAATATGAACATATTGTAGGAATAAAGTCGGCACATGGAGTATGGCAAAAATTAGAAGCCATCTATGGAGTATTTGCAAATGAAAGGAGTCAAACAAAAGCATCTACTTCTCAAGATCATACAAGCTCAAATCTAAGGAATAAGCCTCCTACAACTTTCAATTATGAAGAAGTTGAATATTGTTTTATGGGCATCAATGAAGAAAATGAGGTATGTCTTAAGCCCTCTACTTCTTATGATATTGTTATTCAAAATGATTATAGTGATTTGCAAAATGATTTTGATGAGCTACAAGATGAATTCCAAAACTTACTTGTTAAATACAAAAATTTGAAAAAGGAATTCATTGTTTTGAAAAATGATAAGGATAGTTTATTTACTTCCTATGAATCACTATCATGTGCTCACACCACCACACTTGACAAGGTTAGAAACCTTGAAATAGAAAATAGTACTCTTGTTGAGAATATTGATTGCATGAAAAAGGATTTATTAAAATCCAACTCGAGTACCAATAAAATGTCAAATATTGTTGATATTCATAATTGTGATAAAGGACTTGATCATAAGCCTAAAGTTGTTAATCATATGAAAAAGGATCAAGTCACTATGCATATTGGTCATTATGCTCCTAGAATTACTACTTGTTTTTATTGTGGCAAAAAGGGTCATACGGCTAATTCTTGTCGGGCTAGAAATAGCTCTAAATATTGTTGGAGACCTAAAAGTCTCAAAGCTAATCTTAAAGGACCCAAACACATGAGGGTACCACAAAACAATGTGCTATTAGGTACCCGGCAAAGCAAAAATCGGAGAAAATTCATGCCACCAAGAAAACATCAAATGAACGTTTCATTTGATCAAAGAAGGAACTACTCTCAACAAAGTCAATTTCCAAGAAGAGCGTATAATCAAAAATGGGAAGAACACAATCCTTGGAAATGGCAAAGACATCATCAACAAGATGATTTTCGAAGAAGAAGAAACCATCAACCATGGGAAGGTAACAAACCTTGGAAATGGAGTAATCAAGGAAGTCATCATCAACAAAGTGACTTCCAAATGGGAAGATATCATCATCAACAATGGGAAAGACACAACCCATGGAAACGGCGAAATTGGTAAACCGTATCTCCCCATTTGTATATGCAATTTTTTATCTATGCATACTTTTAATTGTGTCTTAATTGCAAAATGAATTTTCAAGTATTTATTTTTTAAAATAGGTCTCTTATATATTTATGTGTTTCAATTTTTTAAAAAAAAAAAAAAAAAAAAAAAGAGACCTTGCATGATTTTCTAAAACTCTTGAGCTTTTCATTAGACTTATGTGGCTTATTATCTCTTATGAAATCTTATAGCATAAGCTCTTTTTGATATCTCATATTACTTGCCTACACTTGTATTTTCTATGCATATGTTGTCTAAGAATTGTGTAGGATACATACTTCATACTCATTGGCTATTACGTCATCAAGTTTCTTAAATCATCGAGGTATGTCTACTCGTATTTTTCCTTAAAACTCGATTTTATGCTTATGCACATATCTTTCAAGATATTTCATTTTGACCCCTTAAGTGCCCCAAATTGAACTTGCAATTTTTTTCTTTTAAAAGGCACTACGTGTTTAGTCTCGATTTTATCATTTATATGTTTTTCCCAAAACTCATATTTGTTGGACATAGTCCAAAATTATATTTTGCAAAGTTTTAAAACTTTTGGGATGGAAAATCGAATTTTGGAAAAATGGGAGAAAGAAAAATCACCTGGGACGGTCATAGCAGGGGCGGCCACGGCCGCCCGCCTCGACCGGTCGCACCCCACCTCGACCGGCCGCCCAGGGTTATTTTTCACCTTATAACATTCTGTTCTTCATTTCGCAAATGTAAGAAGAAAAATCCCCCAAACCCTTATCGGCGTATTACACCCCTTTCTTTAAAATCTTCAATTCTTCATCATTTTTCACGATTCTTGTTGCTAATCTTCTTATTTTCACAAGAATCTTACATATATGGCACCTCCAAGAAATTCTCGAACGAAATCCTCAAAAGAGGAGAAGGAGGCAAAGGGGTGAATCTTCTTCCAATCCCCAACAAGATGATATTCTACAAAGAGACCAACAAAATCGAAACTATGAGAGGAGATTGTCGAATTAAGAGCAGGGGTTTCAAAATCGAGCATTCATTGGGACTCTAGTAAGTTATCACTCCTCTACGAGCCTCCATTTAGAGCTAATAGATTTCGTTTTTAAATAAACTTGCGGAGGAACATTATGAGAATATTGGATTGAATGATAAGAAAATTGCGTGCACTCGTATGGTTCGTTTTCAAGCATTTCATGATGAATTTCCGGATATTAGAGCTTACTTTGAAATTCAAGGATGGGTTTCACTTTGGGATAATCCGTGTTTGCACTATGATGACGAGCTTATAAAACTTTTCTATGCAAATATGTGGATTGTTGATGCTACGATAGATAATCCTTTGGAACTTCACACTTTTGTTAATGGTAGGCATTTTTCATGGACATTGGCGATATTTGTGATCACTTTAACGTGCCAAATGATGGAGTAGTCAATGTGAATTGCACCCATTGGGATGATAACATTTTCGGTGTCTCACTAGATGATGTGAAAACCTTTTTAGGAGTATATCCCGAAGTGACATACTCGGCAATGCCGCCAAATTATCGGATTATATCTATCATTTGCTCCTATTGTGTTTGTGGAAAGGAAGTAAAACTTCCAAGTAATCTCGAACTCTTTCTCACCTATAAGATTGTTCGAGGAGAAAGAGTTAATTATGGGGCAATTTTTGTATATTGCTTGTTAGAATCTAGAAAGCTTACCAAGAAGAAATATACCTTGGGTAATTTGATTTGCCGACTCTTATACTTATCGGGATACCCGGAAAATGAAATGAATACCAAAATTCGTCACAATGATTTTGATAATGCCAACATTCTACAAATGGTAAGAATGCGACGACATTTACCACGGGTTCCTACCAAAGCCGCTAGGGGACGTGCCCGACATCAACAACAACCTCGGGATGATTTCTTTAATGACAATGAGGTTGAAAATATTGGAAGAAGTGAGTTTGACGAACAAGGAGATGATGTGGGGGATGAAGAGGAATATGAAGAAGAAAATGTGGGAAATGAACAAGAAATTAGGGTAGAAGAAAATGAGGAAGGAGATGAAGACGAGTTGGATGTTGAAGATCTAAATATCAAAGAGAGAATGGCCAAAGTGGAAAGAGAAACATTTAGAGATGTGGCTTCTCTTAGAAAAGAGCTCCGGGTCGTGAAAAAGGAAAATTCTAGTTTGAAGAAGTCAATTGGCAAATTGAAGAAATTCATAAAGGACCTCATACCCGGAACTTGCTTCTCCTCGGATGAGGAATGATGTCACCCCACCCCCTTCACTTTCTAGCATTTTCATTAATGATGTTTTGTATTTTGATGAATCTTTGTAAAACTCATTTGTACTAATGATATTTGCTTGTTTTTCTTAAAAGGGTTAATATTGCAAGTTGATAATGACTTGTGGATGATCATGATTTATGATGGAGTATTTGATGGTAAAAATACTCTAAAGCATTGTTTGATAATTGGTATGAAGTACTTGATGGTAAAAGTGCTTCTTTTTGCTTTGTTATGCTTAGTTGAATATATTGGGACATTTGATACATGTATTGTTGAAAGCATGACTTATTACTTGATGGTTGCTCTAATTTTTGGCATTTGTAATGCCTTGATCATTCTTAGCTTATCTCAATTGGGTTGAACCCTTGAGAATCTACTTTGAGCTTCTTAAATTGATGAACAAATTATTGCATATGGTGCATATGATTTTTTTTTGCTTTGAAATGAGGTTGATTGATGATATGAAATTTTTTTTGGCTTGAACCCTTTACAAAGGTTATATACAACCTCTTCTATTTTTTACGCACACAAAGTGTTTGTTAAAATGTCGCTATGTAAATTTCAACTTCTACATGATTCTCTCGCTTCCAAAAGTCTTCTATACTCATTGAAATCATGTTTTGGGAAATAAAACGAGCGTATGAACTCTTCATGATATATTTCTCCCATTTTCCTTGGTTTTAAGCCTAAATTGCTCAATGGTTGATAAACCATTTCTTTGGTGCACTTTGATATACTTCTATGATGTTTCTATCATCCTAACATTCTTTTTGATGATTCCAAAGGGGGAGAAACAGGAAATTGGCTCGTTAGCTCAAAGAAGCTAATAAAAGCTTGTCATAAAAGCTATAAGCTATGGCTCATAAAAGCCATAAATTGTGATTTATTTTTTAGTCCAATTGTTGCTTGATGGACCTATATTATTGTTTAATGTTGTTTTTTGTGAGGGGAGCTTATAAGCTCTTGAATAAATTGTAAAAGCTAAAGCTTTTAGCTTATGGATTATTGCTCTTACATTATTCTTGATGTGCCTGTGGATAGGGGGAGCTTGTGCTTATTTTTGAAAATATTTACTCCCTATTTGGTTGCTTTAATATTTTTGGAAATTTTGGTTGCTTCCAAACGGTCAAATGTTTTACCGAAAATCATTTCTAAAATTGCTCTCTTAGTTTGGGTAAAAATTGTTTTGGTTTGTAATCATCAAAAAGGGGAGATTGTTTGATACATGTTTTTATCTTAATTTTGATGATTTTATTTTATCACCAAAACAATGTTTTAAAGGTTGTCCAAATACTCCTAAATGATTTAAAATGTTTTTTTAATATTTTCCGGAGTATTTTCTCAAAGTTTATTTTCGTCTAAATTGGACAACGCTTTTAATGATTTTACGTTATTGGGTTTTCACTCTCAAACGATGTTCCTAAATGTTGTCCTAATACTTCCGATCGGTTTAAAATGTTTTTACTAAATTTTCGGAGTATTTCTTGAGTTTTATTTTCGACACAAATTGGACAATATTTACGTCTCGTGGTCGACTGGTCGCCTCTATAGGGCAACCCATACCACGAAGATGTTTTTAGAAACAGAAAATGAGACGAAAAGAAAAACAAGCGGTCGGCCGTGCCGGCGTCGCCGATCTCGGTCGTCGCCGTGGGTCGGCCACTGCAAGTTTCGTTTTGAAACAGAACAAAACCTTGCATTTTTGAAACAAGAGGGACCGGTTGAAACAGGGTCGACCGGTCAAGCCTACGCACGTCGCCCTGTTGTATTTTTTAAAGTGTTCTCTTCAACTCTTATCTCTGTGCGACCGGTCGCCCTATGTATTGACAGCAAAAATATGACCGTTTGACAACAGACAAACTTTCCTTAAAATGTGGGATTGATTTCTAACAGCTATATTCTTGATTTTAATTGTATTTTTCGTAGATTTTCAATCCCCAAGAGGAGCCTATGCTTGATCAATCATCTCCTATAAATAGAGGAAGTTTTGGAGCAACCAAAACAACAATTGAAATACAACACAACAAGATACACTTCAAGCAAACACTTGGTCTTTCATAGTCATTATTCTTGTTGTAAAAATTGCCTAGCTTATCACTTTCACATCTTTGAGGTCTAGGCTATTCTTGATTACACTTTGCACTCAAATTGTATCATTCATTATTGAGTTGTAATCTTGATTTTTGGTTATCATTCAAACACAAGATATCCTTGTGAGTGTTCTTGTGGTAAGAGCACACTTGGATGATCTAGGTGATAGGTGAAGAAGATTGTGGTAATCTTCTTATTGAGGTGTTGAAGAATTTGGTATTCTTCAAGGTTGAAGATTGTGGTAATCTTCACAAGGTGCCGTTGAAGGAAGATTGTGGTAATCTTCAAAGGGAGATTGTGGTAATCTCCAAAGGTAGTGTTGAAGAAGAGTGTGGTGCTCTTCAAGGTGTTGTAAGTTGAATTTGTATTAATTTTGGTAATTAATAAAATTCTTTTTCTTTTCAAAATCCATCCCGGATATACTGGGGTGGTAGAGGATTAGGCCCTAGGTGGGTTGAACCTCTTTAAATCGACGTGTGTTGTTTACTTTCCGCACCTTCGTTATTTTGTTTGAGCATTCGATTGTTAAAAGAGGACGAAATCGAAAAGATGGAGATAATCTATTCACCCCCCCCCTCTAGATTATCGTAGCCGCTTGGACTTACAATATTTGCATTCATATAGTTGCATTTAGAGCATATATGTTGCATTGCATTAGATGCTTGTTTTTTATTATAGCACGTTTATTGCTTTCTTAGGTTTTTATTGAGTGAGTTGACCGTTATTATGTGCTTGTTGTGATCTTGGGAGCATTCGTTAAATAGTTTGTGTTGTTTTGAATTGGGTGTTGAGTGTGAGTTGATCGGGTTGAGAATATATGATATGGAGCATGTGAATATTGAAATCATGGTTGATATGCTTTGAATTACGCAATTGCAAGCCTGTGAGTTTTTTGAGCCTTTACTGCTTTCATTATATGCAGTCTTGTTTGTTGATTGAGTGTGTCATTCATGTTGATATGAATTCTAGAACTTGCTATGGTATCTCTGTCAAAGTCACATGTTGTATGCAATTTATGAAGATGATTTAAGGTCATGTTTGCTAAGCCTTTCAAGCCTTTTGCCTACCTAATGATATTTAATTTCCCTAGTTAGCCAATTTGAGCCTATTGCCTGATTTTTTATAGCCACATTTCAATCCTTAACTTGAAATATTTGTTACCCTAAACTTGAGCGTATAGCGTTGAGTAAGGGGATTGAATAAGGTTGAATATGAAGATATCGAGAATTTAGATAATAGTGTGCATATTGGATGTTGGGAATAAAAGAAGAAAATGAGGAAAAAAGAGGATATACTCACAAAAGAGTTGAAAAATCGAAAGAAAAAAATCGATCGCATAAAGTTGAGTTGGCCGTAAATGAACTTATAGGCTGAGAATTATGATGTAAGGCGAAAAAAATTAGATTGTATGAAAAAAGGGGAGAAGAGAGATGTGATAAGAATAAGAGGTGATTGGGGTAGCATGTTTGATTTGAATGAGAATATTTGATTGAGAAAAAGATGTGCTTACGGTCTATAAGCTTAAGTTTGAGTCACTTTCTCCATATTTCCTTACCTTAACCAAAGAGCCTTCATTACAACCAAAAGAAAAGTCATTTCTGATTTATGAGTTGCATACAATCGAGTGGCGGAGATGTGAGACGATTTGCAAGCCTATGGTAATTCTTCAACATTGAAATGATTTGAGTGAATACATGTCCCTTATTATTCTAGAGAGGAGAGTATACATTTAATCCATGAGAGGCGTGGTTCTAAGTATTTGCCATGGTTTTAATTGACTTGTGTTCTGTGTTAGATATTCGAAGCTTGTTGATTTGTTTCTTAACGTCTATGGATAAATAACATGAATTGTGATTTGTTGTTCTTGATTTGCCTTTCATTATTCCCATTTGTGTTTTGTCTTGTTTGTAAAACGTTGACCGGACTCATCCTTGATTTAAGTTTGGGGTTTGATTGGTATGTATTTTGCGTGTATTTTGGGCTCAATTGTAGTTAGAATTAGTTGTTATACATGCATTTCTTGAGTAAAATGGGCTCTATTTCTTTTTGTGGAAAATGTATTACACTTTGCTTGTTTTGTCGAATTGAATGATATTTGTAGCATTTTGGCAACAATTGAGTATTGTGGTAAGGACCGCCAATACTTGAAGTAACGTACGATGTTTGGAGTTGAATCGAGAAGAAGTCGGACGAATCGGGCAAGAGAAAAGAAAAGAAACGAATGCATGTCGGCTCAGTGCGCGCGGGGCGGGCGTCGTCCATAGCACGACCCGTGCGCGCCCTGATCAAGACTCGGCCCAAAGACACCCGCACGGATGGTCGTGCGTGGAGCACACGGCCCGCGGCGCCTTCGGCTGAAAGAAAGATTTCCCACGGCACTCAGACGTGGGCATGCGCTGTGTGGGAAAATAGAGTTTGACAGATCCTCAACTAGGTTTTGACCCAAACGGAGTATAAATAGAGACGAGGCGGCCCTGAACGAAAGGACACTGACTTTTGCCCTAGAACACAGAGAAAAGAGCAACCTTCTACCGAAGGATTGGACAGATGGATCGAGGTCACAACCACACGCTTGAGGATTGAAGATAGATCGAGAGATCATCAACATCCCTGAGTTTACTCACCATCGTATCATTTACTTTTGATTAGTTAGATATGAACTTGAATAATTTGTCTATGGATTATTTATTTTCTATGTCTGGTTGAACATCTTGTGATTCCTGGGTTTGGGATTAGGTTAATGGATACCTTTATTGGATGATTAATTGCAATTGAATTTCCCCTGTTCGAGTACTTTGTTTTAATTCTTCTTTTATCAAAACACATTTGGTTTAAAATGTGTTGAAACATTTTTCGGTATTATCCCATTTTGATGGGGAATGTCCATACTACCCACTTGGTAGCTACCCAAGTGAGTTCTATACCCTTGGATCAATACACACCTATGTATATCACTAACACCTCAAAGTATAATCAAATGTATATCATGTCCTTTAATCTATTTTCTTTTTAATATATAATATTATATATGTTATTTCAAATAACACCTTTTCGAAAACGCCGAAAAAAATTCAATATTTCCAGATAACAACTCTGTCGAAGATCATTATTGTTGTACTTAGTTTATTTCTAATTATTGATCCAACGATTTATTGAGTATAATACTACTAACCCTTTTTTTTTAATAAAATACTACTAACCCTTGATTATTCTATAGAAGATCATGATATACGTGTTATGCTTAGTTTATTTCTAACTATCGATTCAATAATTAATTGACCCTTGATTTGATATTGTTGGAAGGCGCTTCTGGTCTATCTAAAAATCATTTTCCCCAAAAGAAGACGGAATAGTGTATTAATTTATTTAACAGAGAACCTTCATCTGCTAATATGGCAGTTAAAAAAGAATTAATAAATGTGCACGCAATCAACACCCAAAAAACTTGTCGGAAAAATATGTCTTTCTTCACATTAAAAATAACACTCAACCAAAAATTAAGATTATGCAAAAGCATAAAATCCGAACCTGACTTGATCTGATATATTTCGCGTGCCGATTTGCCAACGATGTTTCACATGGTGTTTATATATGTGGTTGCACTTAATTATAATAGTAGGACAAAAATTCATATCGGGGAGTCTAACGAGCCAAAATTGCGTTAGACGGATCTCAAAAAATGACATGGGGGCGTTTTTGTTTTATTAGCAAGGACCGATATTTGCCGTCCATCCGAAAAGTATTATAAGTATAGTTCACTGAAAGTATTAGTTTTGCAATATTGGGAATGATATGATATAGTATTACGAAACTGGAAAGCATTAGGTTTTTCATCGAAAAGTATTAGTACGTAGGTTACTTGAAAATATTTAATAAACCCCCTAAAAATATTGGTTTTTCTGTCAAAAGTATTAGTAGTCCTCGTAACACGTATTAGTAGTTCCTCTGTAAAAGAATTGGTTTTCCTCTAAAAAGTTTTCAGTAATTCCCCGACACTAAAGCATAAATGACATTAGGTAACACAAAATTATAGCACTTTTTACATAAGACACATAATGTAACACGTGTTCGTAAAGCTTTTACATTACAATATTGATGTAACATACGCAACACTTTATCAATATGTAACGCTTATTTTTAGTAGTTTTAAATAAATAACATTTTTTAAGTATCATCACTTTTTTGTTATTCATTTTGTAACACAAATAAGTATCTCTTTAATTAAAATAACACTCTAAGTAACACTATATTTTATTAATTGTAACAATTTTTTGGCTATATTTTGGTAACACAAAATTATATCGCTTTCACTAAAAATGCCAACAATTTATTTAATTAATTGATATCACAAAGTATGTGATGACAAATGTACTCTAATTTTTTTTATTGAATTTTCGTTTTCTTTTAGTAAATTCTTTTTATTTTTTTATTTTTTTTCGAAAGTAATTAATTTTATCTTAATACTGACAAAAACACTCTATAAATATTTTATTTTTTATTTTTAAAATTTTTACGAACACCAAATTCTTTGGTAACCTTTTTTTTATTGTTTTAGAAAATATTTACTAATGAAAATTGATATTGTCGGTAGTTATTTATAATTTATTTATTTATTTATTATTACTAATGAAATTTGATATTGTCCGTAAATTATTTTTTTATTTATTTATTAAATTTTTTTTACTGTTAGAATTTTTAAATCTGTTAGTAGATTAATTTCATATTTTTAGATGTTTTTTTATTTTTATCAATGGAAAATTTATAACCAGTCCATAATTTTATTTTATATTTTTTGTATTTTTATTTTTATTATGTCATTTAATATATAATATAATATAATTTTTAATATATATACTATATAATATAAACTATAATATATATCATGTACAATATAATTTTATTATATATTATATATCATAATCTTTATTACATAAAGTATATAATATATACATATAGTATAATATATGTATATATAAAACAATGTAAAAGTTGTAATAAGAATCTAACTTAGCTAAGAAAGCATCTCCGGTGGAGGTTTTTTTGGAGGGCTTTTTTTGAGAAAAAAGCTCTAGAAAAACCCAACACCATTGTGGTGAAGGGGTTGAGGTTTGTAAATACAAACCACTCTTTACTTACAAACCAGTTTTTTCTAAATAATAATAATAAAAATATTGTTGTAGGTACTTTTTAAAGAAATGTGTTTGAATATGGGACCCATAAAAAAGTTGTTGAGATGTTTTTTTTGTGGAGAATATGGTGAGGTTTTTGCTTTTGACGTAAGCGGTGATATAAGAATGTAGGATCCACAAAAAGGGTTTGTGGTTTTTACCACTGGTGATGCTCTAAGGATGGTAATGGGGTGGGTTGAAGCTGGTCCCACATTAAACCCGGCCCATTAGGAGTGGGTCTAGACCCACCAAATGGGTTAAGGGGCGGGTCCTGGACCCATTTCTGAAAAACCCGACGGGTCTGGAGGCGGGTAACGGGTCCAGTTGGACCCGCCCGTATATTTATTAAATTAGTTTTATTAAAAATATAATTATTATTCCCTGTCGAGGGTTCTACTTTCACAAATTTTCTATGATGTCTGTCTCCACAGTCTACTTTCTCGCTTTGCACTTCAGTTCCGTTTTTTTTTTTTTTCTCTTTGCTCTTTTCCAGAAATTATTGATTAACTCACTTCATCATGTTATCTCTTTTAAGGTTCATGATATCCACGTATTCCATCCTATGAATTAATTTTTTTTTTTTTTTGACAAACATCCTATGAATTAATTTGGAGTTAGGGCCACTAGTTCTAGCTTAAGACATTAATATCAAACAGATATTAAATTTCTTCCAGCGAGTTGGACCCGCCAGATCCCAGGTCTAAAGCGGGCGGGCGGGTCCCCAGCGAGGTAAGTCCCGGGTCCAATTTTTCCTTGGCGGGCGGGTCCAGTTTTAGCCAAACGCTCCCTGGACTCCGCCACTGCTACCATCTCTAAACTTAGCTAGTGGCAAATTGTCACCTCCAACCATAATAAGTCTTAAGTTCGAAGCCCTTTGGTGTCAAAAAAAGACAAATTATTGTAAAAAGTGATGCATAATATTCTTATGTAAAACTCCAGAAATATTTTTTCAAAGTGTTACATATAAAAAAAGGGTGGCGCTATTGGCACCCCCTTTTTTTATGAGTACACTCACCTTCTAAGTACACCACCCTCCACTTTTTCAAATATGGCACAATTGATGAGTTCACCCCCCTTTTTTTCCAATTTTACCCTTTCATGAAAACCCTAGGTGGCACATGGCAAGATGGCACGATGGGTTTTCTGTCATCATGCCACATGGCACGATGGCAAAAACATGGCACGATGGCATTTTCACCATCATGCCACATGGCATGATGGCATGATGGCACGATGGCAAAAACATGGCACGATGGCCCATGTGGCACGATGGCACACTGAATTTTTTGTCATAGCGTGTGATCGTGCCTTATATCGCAGTGCTACTGTGCGAAAATATTTTTCAACCTGAAAATTTGAAAAATAACATATTTTATGCTATAAACTAAGAATATACGTTCATTATATGGGGATATGAATACTTTATTGTTCGAATCTTCAACAATTTGGGTGTTGGAAAAATCTAGGATTTGTATAAAGAAAATTTAACTTTCTTCGAGAAGAAGATGAATGCGAGTGAATGATGTGGATGTATTTAGAGATTAGGGGGGTGTATTTAGAACTTGGTTTTTAGTAAGGGTATTATAGTCTTTTAACATAATGGCATTTTTGAAATTTTAGAAAGTGGTGTCTTTCATCAAATTTGGGGGTGCCAATAGCGCCACCCTAAAAAAAGTGCTACTAAAAAGTGTTAAATAAGAATTATGTAGTGTTTCTTCAAAGTGATACAAATAAAGAACTTAATGTAACACTTATAAAAAGTGTCACTAAATCTTTATTAAAAGTGATACCTTACACTATATAGGTAGGAGGGACAACCGCATCACCATAAAAAGTGTTAGATATTTTCTATAGTAATATTTAATGGATATTAGATAACATTTTTTGGGTGTCACCTTATGTCATTTATGTTATAGTGCGAAAAGTACAAGTTTTTATAATAAAAAATATAAACAGTTTCATTAAAAAGTATTAGTGAGCCCTCTAAAAAGTATTAGACATTTTGTTGGGTCGTTGGGCCACTTGGTTTGTGGGTCAGGTAGATCCATTAAGCTGGAACGGTCTAACGTTAGACCGTCTAATAGGAGACTACATCTACTTAGTGTTCAATTATCATAAATAAATAAAAAGTTTTAAATTTTTTTTAAAAAATGAAAAATGAAAAATAATAAATCTGCCTGCTATAAAACCCCACTCCTCTATTTCTTCTCATTTCATCCCACTGTGTGTATCTGTGTGTGTATTACTACGTGAACAACCAAAAAGAAAAATGGATTCCATTGCCGGAAATGATGAAAATAAAAACAAACCTCATGCTGTATTTATACCTTATCCTGCGCAGGGCCACGTTAATCCCATGTTCAAGTTAGCCAAGCTCCTCCACCACAACGGCTTCTACATCAGCTTCGTCAACACCGAGTACAACCACCGCCGCCTCCTCAAATCGCGAGGCACCTCCGCCATCGATGGCCTGCCGGAATTCCGATTCGCCACTATCCCCGACGGATTACCGCCGTCCAACGCCGACGCGACGCAGGATATCCTCTCTTTGCGCCTCCACCACCACGAATTGCTTGGAACCCTTCTGCGACCTGCTATCGGAGCTCAATAGCTCCGGCGGCCCGCCGGTGAGCTGCATCGTCTCGGACGTGGCGATGAACTTCACTTTGACGGCGGCGGAGAGATTTGGGCTGCCGGAATTTCTGTTTTGTACGACGAGTGCGTGTGGTTTTTTGGGATATGCGCACTATCGCCGTCTCGTGGAGAAAGGCTATATCCCACTCAAAGGTAACTAACAATAATTTTATGATTCAGTTATTTCATGTTCCAGCACACGATTTTACTAACGATCCTGCTCATGAGCTTACTAATGAGTATAGTCATGCGCCAACGAAACAAATGCTTTTAAGTTTGAGTTTGATTCATTATTTTGACGAGCCACATTAAACGAGTTCAAACTGAGTTTTTCTCGAGTCGTCTTTCACGAATAGCTCACGAGCGTCTTGGTTCATTTCTGACTCTAAGTCCAAATCTCTTGTTTTACTTTCCTATTCCATTTACACGGCTTGTAGCTCAAGTGGTATTTCGCTACCCTTTGTAAGAGTGTTGACCAGCGCTCGAACTTTGTATCTTTGTTCTTTTCAAATTTATTCCATCCCTCGAACCACAACTCCCAAGTTATTAAAAAAAAATCCTATTCCACTTTCTCTCTTATTTTACATTCCTATTTCACTTCATATTCTATTGTACTCGATGAATGACATGTGCAAAATTATAACATCATCTTGTATGTGTGTCATACATCCAATAAATGGAATAGAAAGTGGATTAGAAATGTGAATATGAAATCTCAATCCAATTTATTTTGGTAATAATTTAACAAAATTAAATATTTTTACATAATTTTTTATAAATATAATAATCAAAAATCGTAAACTTTAATAAAATCTTTGGATTTGAACGGGATTGTTTTTGACATCCCATTAGTTACAAACTTCATTTTTGCCTTCAGTTTATATAAATATAATTATTACTATTTTAAAAAAAAAAATTAGTATAATTTTTTTTTTATTTTGGGGGTTGGGGGCAGGTTGCACCTGCCCCGCCACTGTGTGTGTGTATATATATATACACGATTTTTTGTGTGGCTATTTATCTTGATAAACTCAGAGATAACACAATGACTGCAACTATGACAATCATGATCTGCAGATATGAGCCAGCTAACAAATGGCTATCTGGGAACAATTATTGATTGGGTTCCAGGAATGAAAGACATCCGTTTAAAGGATTTCCCATCTCAGATCAGAACTACAGATCCAGAAGACTTTATGCTCAAATTTATTATACAATTAGTTGATGATGTCCCCAGAGCCAAAGCTTTGATCATCAACACGTTCGACGCCTTGGAGCACGATGTTCTAGTCGATCTCTCATCCATGTTTCCACGAATCTACACTGTTGGCCCTCTTCATCTGATGGCGAATCATATTCATGACGAAAGACTCAATGCCATCAGTTCCAGCTTCTGGAAAGAAGAATCAGAATGCATCAAATGGCTCGACGAAAAAGAGCCTCAATCAGTAGTGTATGTCAATTTCGGCAGCATTACAGTGGTGACAGCTCAACAGCTGACTGAATTCGCTTGGGGGCTTGCTAATAGCAAAAGGCCATTTCTATGGATCATTAGGCCTGATATTATAGTCGGTGAATCGGCCATGTTGCCAACGGAGTTTCTGACGGAGACGAAAGATAGAAGCATGATGATTAGTTGGTGCCCACAAGAGCAAGTTTTGAATCATCCTGCGATTGGTGGATTTTTGATGCATAGTGGATGGAATTCGACGATAGAAAGTATTGTTGATGGGGTGCCTATGATATGCTGGCCTTTTTTTGCTGACCAACAAACAAATTGTCGGTTTAGCTGTGTTGAATGGGAAATAGGAATGGAGATAGATAATAATGTGAAGAGAGATGAAGTGGAATTGATGGTAAGAAAGCTGATGGATGGTGAGAAAGGCAAGAAAATGAAGGAGACAGTTTTGGAGTGGAAGGGGAAAGCTGAAGAGGCAACTAAACGAGGGGGGTCTTCTTACTTGAATTTGGATAAATTGTTTAAGGAGATGCTTTTGCAATAAGAAGTTGGATTGGTAAAATTGATTTAGTTCCATAACAAAGGAATTAATTTCGATTTTTTAAGTTTGTGTGAGTTTTATTGCATTTGCACATTTTTTTTCTGGTGATCTTTCAGTTTGTTGAATTATTTTATGAGAAAAGTAATAATGGCAACATCATATTGGTTATAACTTATAAGCATAGATTTACCCTGCAAAGGGTGTTGGTTAGATAGAAGACTTATCATACTTCAACTTTGATGGCCTAAATGGTAGTGATAATTAGAAATACTACCTAGCAGGTCTGGGACGGATTTGGCCAAACTCGAGACCAATCTCATGAAAAAATATTGACTCGAAATTCACCCCGAACCTCATTGGACAGCGATCCGGCGGGTTCAACCCGTCGGACCACCAAGAGAATAATAAATTGCCTGTTGACATTTGGCTACTGCTTCCGACCCATGTTTCATTAATTTTGTCCAAAATGTCTTTTATAATTTTAATATAATATGTAATCAATCATCATTTGGAGGCCCCATTATAATTCACAGCCAACAAAATCTGAACTGCATGACTACCTACTATATAAAATACATAAACATAACTGAACTATTTAGAATAATAAATTGACTCAACAGGTAGGACTGTGAAATATAGGGCCTTAAGCAGGATAAAAAAATGGGCCCTTATATCGACCAACCTTTTTTGTCTCAAAATATTACTATAAATCAAGGGCGAAAAATCAGTTGTAATATTAATCCCCTAAAAACTTTGACAACAAGAAAAATAAAATTTAAAAGAACACAAATTACTATGTCACCCCCAAGTTTATCTGATACTCGTAAATCATAAATAAATAAATAAAATTTTGCTCAGATCATAAATCACGTTGCTAATTAAATCAATTCAATAAAAGGGCAAAATTAAGCAAAAGCTAAAAAACTAAGCAAAATGAAAAGTATTAACACAATGGAAAAAATAAAACTATTGACTCAAAATTTGTAAAAATATTTTTCTAAAAATTGTCATTATTTATAAGGATTTTAGGAAACTATTGAGAAGGATGTAATGTTCATTATCATCTAAAATTGTCGATGTATGAGTTAGAGTTTATATGTACCTCACATTCGAGTGAATTATTTCTCTTTTTCATAATTTTAGGCTTCATGTCGAATTCCATCTTTTTTTTGGTGTTGCGTGTGTGTGTGAAGAGTATGATTTATATACTTAACCATTTAAAAAATTGGGGCCCCCAAAACCTTAAAGATTTGATTGTGTATTAAATTTAAGGGGGTGATTGTAATGTTTTCATAAACGTAGGGGAGATTTTGAAATATTTTTGCATATGAACGAAAAATATAAGACGATCAAACTTAAAGGATTTTTTTATAATTTCCAAAATTTCTTTTTTTTTTTTTTTTTTTGTAATTAGCCCAAACCTTAGGGCCTTTTTGTAATTGCCCCTTAAACATAAAAATGGGCCCCTAAAATTTTGGGGCCCTAGGCACAAGCTTGTTGTGCCTACCCTCAAGTACGGGCATGGACTCAACTCTTGAACAATAAAAAAAAACCACCCAGCTTCACTCTCTTTCCTGGTCAGTCTTGTTTCACTTCGGCAGCTGCGGCAGAGACAACCCTAAAAATTAAATAAATTTTATTTAAGTTAAATATACGGGGCGGGTTCAGGACGGGTCCATAAGGACCTGTTACCCACCCCGGACCTGGCAAATTTTTCTAAAGCGGGTCTTCAACCCGCCCGAACGGGGCAGGTTTAATGTGGGGTCGGGTTTTGACCCGCCCCATTATCATCCCTAGCCTAATCACCAAAAAAACTCAAATATCTTAAATATTAAAAATATCCCATCGACATTTCGCTTCCAATTTACAAATTGGACCTATTGATGGGGCATTGTAAAACAATCAAAACATCAAGTGTTGTTGAAAAATATTGCCCGATTTTGCAACCTCAATTTTCACTTAAACTTTGAAGAATCTAAAGTACATGTAAACATAATTTTGAAAAGAGAATGTTAAATGGCATCGTACTAATGAATATATTCCTATTATAAATGTTTTAAGTCTTATTCAACAAGAACTAAATTAAAATATATCTTAATGTTTTCATTCTATATATGTACTTGTATTATACATAAACACAATGTTTAAATTGTGCACTTTATTAGTTTATAAATACATTTTAACCACTGATTAATGCGAAATCCTAACCAAAATGCCATCAAATGCAAATATCAAACACTCAAAACTTCACCAATTAATCTGTCCAAATTCCGAGATGACGAACCATCAACCGCCTCTGCCGCCTTCTTTTTCCACTCCAAAGCCCTTTTCCTCAACATCTTACCTTTCTCCCCATCCATTAGTTCTCTCACGAGAAACACCACTTCATCTCTTTTCACATCGCCCCCAATTTCCATCCCAATTTCCCATTCCTCACACACATACCTGCAATTCAAACGCTGATCAGAGAAAAACGGCCAACAAAGCATCGGTACCCCACTACACAAACTCTCCATGGTCGAATTCCAGCCACAATGCGTCAAAAATCCGCCAATCGCCGCGTGGTTGAGCACCTGTACTTGATTGGACCACGCGGCGACAAATCCTCTGTCCCCAATTTCCTCCCAAAACTCCACCGGCAGCGCGTCGTTTTCTCCTCGCACCAGATCCGACCTCACTATCCACACGAAGTTTTTCTTGCTCCCCGCAAGTCCCCAAGCAAGTTCGTTTAATTGTTGACGAGTCAAAACTACGATGCTTCCGAAATTCACGTAGATAACAGAGTTTTCAGGCTTGGAGTCAAGCCAACTGAGGCAGGCAGGGTTTTCTTTCCACAGGCTGGAGCTCATATGTTTTAGAGTATTGTTTTCCGGGAGTTGATTGAGGAGGAGATGGAGGGATCCGACGGCGTAGATCGGCGGGCAGATTGAAGAGAGGGCTTTCAGCACATTTTTCTCCAATTCGTCGAAGGTGTTGATGATTATGGCTGATGCTTTTGATGATCGATCGAATTCCTGTACGACGAAGTCTAGCATGGGATCTTGTGGATCAGTCGTTTGAACGGCGAAATCAACGAAGTCTTTGAGGCGTAGAGGAATAACTCCTGGAACCCAGTCTATTGGAGTGTCCAAATGTCCATTTTTCAAATAGCTTTCATCTGCGACAGAAAGAAGACTTGAAAAATAGGCGCATATTAATTATATATTTGTATTTTATTTTTGACACTTATTTTGAAAAATAAAAGAACTGTGTTTATTAGAGTAAACATCATTCCTTAACAAATTACAGATGCAAAAACACACTGAAAGTCCACAATGCTCTATTTTCAAAAGAAAATAAATTTTCATGAAGAATTGATTACCTTGGGGCTAAAAAAGTTGGCTCAGACTAATCTATATCTATCATATATAATTAGCGTGCGTTGAACCATTTTATTTGGGGCGAAATTATCAGAATGTGTATTGAAAGGCCAAAATAACATAATTTCCACTTTAGGCCAATTAGAAATTCACCCTCGTAACCATTTTATTGGCTGGGATGTGGCGACTATATATAAAGGTAAATCGGACGGCCGATACAAATATCCAAACATGGCAATTTATCCACGAAGATCATGACTTGGCATATGGTTACTTTATGTGGAGGCCTTTCATTTTATTTTTTGCCACATAATCATCATGCCAAGAATAATCAATGTGTATAAATAAAAAGGAAATACACATTTAATATATCTTAGGGACGTGTTCCAACATCTTTTCAAAAATGATAATTATGATGTCATGATTGTGTATGTGTCTTTCATTCATCTAATTATAAAATACCCATGTAATAGAAAAAGTGGAATTCTAACCAATTTGACAAAAATGCCCCTCCTTTAATTTAAAAATTTTCCAATTTTGTTTAAACACATCAACGATGCAATTAATGCATTTCTTGAAAATCGGTACACTTCCCCCAAATACACACACCTATGTATAAAATCGTATGTCCATAAGGCCAAGTTTTTTTATATACATATATACAATCAATAAAAAGGGGCCAACCCGATTTCCCCCTCCTTTTTAAAAAAAAATTACTAGGTAAAATTTTTCAAATTTTTTAGTTAATATTTATTTAATTTTTTTACACGAACTATATTTCTTTTTTATGTATATGTACATATTATATAAAAATTATCTATTAGTTAAAATTATTTCAATAAAATTTAAAAATGTCAAAAATCCACAAAATCATTTTAAAATCTTTTTAAAAAATAATTTATTTTAAAATAAAAAAGGTGCGTGAGCCGGGTTGAAAAATCTATAATTTATAATTATTTTAAAATCTAAATATTAAAATCTATAATTTATAATTATTTAAATAAAAATAAAACTTACAATTTCATCTAATAGAAAAATTAGAATAGGAGATATCATGTTTTTACATTTTTACGTACTATTTAATTTATTAAATAATAAAGCCTTTCTCCACAAGATGGCCAACGTGTTTACAGCACATCAACTCGCAAGCAGCAGGTGTCTGCAACAGCACGCCCGGAACACCAATCTTCTCCGCCGCGTCGAGAGCGAAACCCATAATAATATCAGTTATTACACAACTCACCGGCGGCACTGCCGGAGTATGGCAATTTAACTTTCCAATTAGTTCATTGAGCGGCGCTAAGCAGTTCTTTCTGGTTGACAGACACAGAGATCTAATGTCTTGGGTGGAATTGGCGGCGGCGCATTTCTCCGGTGGAGGGAGGCCGTCGGTGATGGTGGCGAATTGAAATTCCGGCGAGAGAGCAAGGGCGGCGGCGCCGCTATGGGATTGGAGGAGACGGTTGTAGTTGTATTCAGTGTGAACAAAGGTTATGTGGAAGCCTTTGTGGTGAAGAAGAATTGCTAATTTGAGCATGGGATTTATATGGCCTTGTGTGGGAAATGGAATGCAAATTGCGTGGGGTTTTTGAGTTTTTCCAGGTGACTCCATTTCTATATTTTCTGTTTTTTTGCTGTCAAGTTCTGTATAAATATATACATATATATAATATGTGTTTGTAGATATTACAATATCTTATTTTTGTAATGTATTATCAGCAATTGTTATCTAATTTGTAGAATTGGATCATTAAAATCTTGACAAAAACTTATATGAAACGATCTCATAGATATAATTAATCCATGAGACGGATCGTATTTATAATTAAAGTTTCAACCAAAACCCACAAAAAATCTATATTTTTTGTGTTTTTGTAGGATCGGCCTCGTTAATTTAAATCCATAAAAAGTCTCAGGTAAGACTACCTCTTAAAATCTTGATTGAGTGCTTTTAAGAATGCTTTTATTTTAAGAAGTCATTTTTATTTTTACAATGTTTAATACAATAAAAACGCACCACCTGGTTATATAATTATTCAATTTGATCTAGTGGAAAAGTTTCAATACTTTTGAATGATATAAAAAGAAAAGAGGAAAATTTAGTGAACCCCAAACTATACGCAATTTTCATCGCATTTGCCCCTAAACTAATTTTTTCTACTTAACCCCCTCGAACTATATAAAAATTTCTACGGTCCCATCTTTCCACCCCCGACGGAATATTCTTGGTCAAATTCGCGATGGGTGGAAGAGATGGGACTGTAGAATTTTTCGTATAGATCAGGGGGTTAAATAGAAAAAAATAGTTTAGGGGTATATCAAAATTTCCTCTAGTAGTTAAATCAACTTTAAAATTTCATGTAATTCTTCCTTAATTCTTAGATTTACTAGCTTACCAGGTTCGACATTTTCCGTGTGCACATCAAATTGTAAATGCTTGAATTATGTGTGCCCATAAATATGTGTGTATGCTTATATAATATATTATAATTTCATTGATTTTGTCAAAATGGTGTTTAGTTTATTTGGGTTCTTGATTAGGGATGACCCGATCCACCGCGGGGCACGGGCGGGTCAGGTCGGCCCCTAGGATGGAAATGATACCCAGACATGCCCCGGGGTCATGGGGCGGGGCAACCCAAACGAGGCAGGGGCAGGGCAGGTACTCGTGGGTCGTGTCGAAATTGTCATCCCTATTCTTGACCATTCTATTGCTTATGCATCGAATAAAAACAGTCATATAGTGGAGATGAATGTCATTTATATATTTGATTGGGTTTTCAAAGCTTGTATTCTTTATTTTGCTTTAAATAAATACTAGAAAAATACTCATGTGTTACACGTGATTTGTCCAAAAGATAAAATTTTAGTGTCTCAAATTTGTCTGTGATAGTTAGAAGAGACCGAAAATACTGATTATAAAAGATAAATTTGAAAGCTACATACATATTATATAAATATATTAAATATCTTTTTTTTAAAAAACTCGTATATAAAATATACGATTAGTCGATTAAATATTAATTGGATTAAACTTGTCGGATATACATACATATAATTGATCGGATTAGATACTAATTTTGCCGCTTAATTTGCACGCGGTCAAAATTAATTAAATTTTTGGTTGTCTTTATGGTCTTTTAGGAAAGAATATCAACTTATAATTAGAAAAAAAAACTTGCATGGATATACATACATATTATATAAATATATTAAATATATTTTTTCAAAACTCGTATATAAAATATATAATTTGGCGATTAAATATTCATTTGATTAAATATTTGATTGGATTAAACTTGTCGGATATACATACATAAATTATATATATGATTGGATTAAAAATTGATTTTGCTGATTAATTTGCATGTGGTCAAAATTAATTTAGTTTTTTTTTGTTGTCTTTTATGGTCTTTTAGGAAAGAAAATCAACTTATAATTAGAAGCAAAAAAATCAATTTATCCAAATCGATAGTAAATCAATTTATCCAAATATATATACGGAAAATCAATTGAGTTAATAGTTATATACGGAAAATTAATTAATATGTTATACGGAAAGTCAATTGAGTCAATTGTTATATACTTGCAATACTAAAATTTAATTAATAAATCAATATTTGATTGGATTAAATTTTGATAAAATCAATTGAGTCAATAGTTATATACGAAAAATTAATTAATATGTTATAATAAAAATCAATTGAGTCAACAGATTATATGCGAAAAATACATAAATTTGATTAATACGTTGATGATAAATTGATAGTAAATCAATTTATAATTGAAAGAATAAGGTGGTGATCACATGGTTTGCCTTGTGGCTAAATATGAAGGTGACACATGGATTTGGAAGACTAAAGTGTTGACATGTGTACCAAATTGCAGAGGTGATGACATGTGTCACATTGTTTTTTCTTTTAGTATATAGGTCGATTTATTTTAGTGTCTAAATATTTTTCTTTAATCGAGTAATTCGTTTGGAAATCATACATAATAACTTGTGAAATTATAAAATTATGATTTAATTTAATACTTTATTTGTATACAAACGCACAATAAGTATAAATATAAAAATTTATGAAAATTTTAATGTACCCCGAACTATGCACAATTTTTAAGCCAATCCCTAAACTATATTTTTCTTCTATTTAACCCCTAAACTACATAAAAATTTCTATGGTGCCCTCTTCTCCTCCCCGCCAAAGGAATATTCCCATTAGATCCATCGGGGAGGAAAAGAGGGCACCGTAGAAGTTTTCGTGTAGTTGAGAGGGTTAAGTAGGAAAAAAATAGTTTAGGGACAATGTAAAAATCGCGTATGTTTGGGGGTTTATTAATTTTTCCTCAAAAAAAAAAAAAAAAAATTATTTACCATTATCAGTAGTAAAAATTGCGATTACGCATTTAGGATAGAGTATTTTGCACTTCCTAAAATTCGGTTTTTGGGATTACGTTAATATTTTCCTTATTTTTTATATTTTTTATTGCAATAAAACATATTTAAATTTCGACTAAGGTCAAAACTCAAATGTAGTAATCGTGGAGTATGGATATATATTTTGAATTTAATTTGTCCTAATTTTTATATATTAGATGCTAGGTTAATCGGTATCTTATTTAAGATCCCATGAAATTAGGTTAAATATGGCAGGTCCGATCAATGTACATACACAATTTAGGATAGAGTATTTTATTTTAATATATTAAAATAAAATAATTTAATTATGACTATCTAATTTTGGCTGCTTTGCAAGTATCAATCATCCTTCAATTATACCCAATCTCCTTTCAGACTCATGCCAATTGATGCCATTCATGTAATTTTGTGGTGAGATTCTAATAATAATAACCGACGTTAAGCTGGATTCAGGTCAAAGCAAAATAGATAGAAACAATTAGATATTGACCAAATCAATGTGTTTTCTCACACAAAATATGGATACAACTATCTCAATAAAAAATCTGGATATTGGTATATAGAAACTCTCATCGAAAAGAAAATCTAAACAAGTCTCAACTTTTTATATTTAGGCAATTTTTTTATCTTCAAATTGTGTTTCATCAATGTACATTTGGCATGTATTTAACATGCTAGAAATATTAGAGCAAACACGGTTTGAACATGTTAGAAATATTAGAGCAAACACGGTTTGAAATGGAAGATTCAGACTGAATAATTTAAATAACATTGGATGAAAAGTTTAAACGGAAAGCAATAGAATTCAGTAACTTGAAATTGATCTTAGGAACCAAATCAGTAAGTTTTATCAATCCATCTTTTTATTGTAAAAGTACCTCCTTAATCAGTTTATCCAAATTCAAGTAAGAAGAGCCCCCAGGCCTAGTTGCCTCTTCAGCTTTCCTCTTCCACTCCAAAGCTTTCTCCTTCATTTTCTTGCCCTTCTCACCATCCGTAAGCTCTCTAACCAATAATTCCACATCATCTCTTTTCACATTATTATCAATCTCCATTCCTATTTCCCATTCAACACAGCTAAACCGACAATTCATTTGTTGCTCAGCAAAAAAAGGCCAACATATTACAGGCACTCCACTAGCAATACTTTCTATCGTCGAATTCCATCCACTGTGCGTCAAAAATCCTCCAATCGCGGGATGATTCAAAACTTGCTCCTGTGGGCACCATCCAATCATCATGCTTCTATCTTTGGTCTCCGTTAAAAACTCTGGTGGCAACATGGCCGACTCACCAGCCATAATATCAGGCCTAATGATCCATAAAAATGGTTTTTTGGTGTTGGCAAGTCCCCAAGCGAATTCGGTCAGCTGTTGAGCTGTCACCACTGTGATGCTGCCGAAATTGACATACACTACTGATTGTGGCTCTTTTTGATCGAGCCATTTTATGCATTCTGATTCTTCATTCCATAGACTTGAACTAATGGCATTGAGTTTTTCGTCGTGAATATGATTCGTCATCAGCTGAAGTGGGCCGACGGTATAGATTCGTGGGAACATGGATGAGAGCGTGATTAGAACGTCGTGTTCTAAAGCGTCGAACGTGTTGATGATCAATGCTTTGGCTCTGGGGACAGCATCAGTTTCTTGGATGGCAAAATTGATCATGAAGTCTTTTGGATCTGTGGTTCTGATAAAAGATGGGAGATCCTTTAATCGGATATCTTTCATTCCTGGAACCCAATCAAGAATTGTTTCGAGATAGCCATTTGTTATCTGGCTCACATCTGCAGATCATTATGAGTGTTTTTAGTTAGGAACATGATTCTCACGATTGCATGTGTTATATTAATCACGAGTTAGAGTTATATATATATATATATAGCAAATTAAAAAAATAAAAGCATAGAAAAATATAGGGAAAATAATTTATTTAGTCATGTGACTGTTTTGATCTTTAGTTCTCTAAGTGATCAACTTTAAGTTTTAAACCAATATCTTTTAAGAAATTAGACATTTAGTCATATTTCAACTAAAATTGTGTACTTTTATAGGAAACCATTGGCTATAACCGATTAGATGCAAACATGTCAAATGAATTAGGATTTTGGTGATTAGGCGCTAAAAAAAAAAAAAAAATGCAACCAAAATATTAAGATCTCCAAATTCAAGATTTTACGTGTTAATTTTTGTGTCAAATCACCAAAATCCCTAAATTTCTTAAACACATCAAAGACTTATCGATTCAAGTTAGCGATTACAATAAAGTTTCACAATTCTGGTCCACAACATGTTAATGTCCAGTTTTTTTGAAAGATATTAGGGAAGAATTAAAGTGACTACTTAGAGGACTAAGGGCATCTCCAATAGTTACCTGTATTTTTATTGAGTTTACACTATTTTAGAGAAAGATTTAGAGAAACTCAAAATTCAACTCCAACGTCAACTCTACATTTTACTTTAAAATGGAATATTCTATTTTATTTCTTTGTTATATTGAATTAATATATTATCAATCAATAATTTAGAATATATATTTTTATATTTATGGTTAATATTAAATTTTATTAATATAATTAAACATAAATACAATACGTATTTGATATTTTATTTCTATTTAGGTTATTTTATATATTTTAGGTTATAGTAATCTTAGTTTAATTTGATGTCTTTTAGGTTAATTGATGCTTTTTTAGTTATTTTATAAATATGTGTTATGAATTCTCTCTTATTTTAAGTAATTTTATGAATAAATTATTTTTAAATTTGTTATATATGTGAAATTGAATATTATATAACAATTCATGATAAAATATTAATTTACAAAAAATATCACATGATAATTAGCAACATAATATATTAATTTACTGTTATTATGCAAGAAATAATAGAGTTCCTAAAAAAAGTAAACAAACAATTTATTAAAGATATCAAAATGTTCAAAAAACAATAACAAATAAAAATAAAACTTTTACCGTGTGAATGTTAAATCGAGATTTTGAGGGTCTCATTGTCTCAATATGATATTTTTAAATCGAGATTTTGTAAGGGTGTTCAACTTTTTGCATACATGTCACATCAATATTAAATAGGAAAAAGTCAAAATATGAATTTAATTTGTGAGTGCAAGAGAGTCTATGTAAGAATGACATTGGATGATTTGGATCAATGTTGACATCAATAATGTCTTGTATTATTTTTGGACTTGTTCTACAAAATTGATGTTAAAAGATGTTAATTTTATTATGTCAATATATTATATTATAATTTATATTTTTGTTTGATGGATTAAACATTTAAAATATGATTGAGTTAACAATTTCATGATGATTATCTTTTTTGTCTATTTTAATATATAGTATGGATAACTCTCGATTTTTCGATTTCTGTTAGGACAAAATCGGTCCACCAAAACCGAATAATTGTACTTATGGTTGGCAATGAGTGATATTACACGATAAAGACAATACAAACATGATGTAATTACAAAACATAGATAAATGACACAATAATAAATTAAGGCCTAACACAAAGAGACAAGATTTAAAGCATGAAATTGTAAGTTATGTTAAATTCCTATTATTGTTATATTTAAAATCAAATAATATAGATAACACGAAAATATGATGATAGTGTCAAACGCGATACCTATGACTACACCGAACATATATCTAGAAAATTGAAACGATATGTTACGGATATTTTTAGCTACAATATAATTCTAGATACTAACTTTTGAAATCTTCGACTACCAGTACAATTCGGAAAGTTTTAAAAAAATCTCTAAACCATACGGTATCATGCACGCCCTAGATCTAGATTAAAGCATTCCTAACAAAGACCATGTTCATTGGAAATTGAGAAAATAACTAAATTATGTACTTTGTTTTTAGCATTGTTCTAAAAATTCTCGTATAATCCCGATTATTTAGTCCCTACCTAGACGCTAGGCCCTTCTTACCCGCCTATGTTATTCTTCTAATTAGGCCATGTCTAACCTCACACAAGTCTCGCCTAACCCCACCATGCGCCTTTTTTTTTAGAACATTTGGTTTTTAGTGGCAATAGGTCAAATGGCCACTTATGTTTTGTGAAAATAAAATATAGTCATGTGTTTTTTAAAAATACTTTTTTTAGTCATTTTGAGTCAAAATTGACAGTCATAATCTTCGTGTATTATATGATGAGGTACTTGGCTATTTTTTAAAAAGTACGAGTTATGATCCAAAAATGAAAAAAAAAAATGTATAGAAATTAATTTGAACTCGAACAAAAGTGTAAAAAAATTATTAATAATGTTATTAAAAAAATATGGCTAAACAATATATTTGCTATTAAAAGAAAGGCCAAAAATCCGACGTACGCTCGTTTTTATGGTGTACCTTTTAGTGGGATGTAGCCTTTCTCCGCAAGATGGCGAAACTGCTTATATCCCAAGAAACCACACGCACTCGCCGTCCAAAACAGCACTTCCGGCAGCCGGAATCTCTCCGCCGCCTTCAACGTGAAGCTCATCACCCCGTCGGAGACGATGCAGCTCACCGGCGGTGGGACGCCGGAGCTATTGAGCTCGGACAGCAGCTCGCAGAAGGGTTCCAAGCAAGTCGTGGTGGTGGAGGCACAAAGAGAAGGGATGTCCTGAGTGGCATCGGCGTCGGACGGCGGGAGTCCGTCGGGGATGGTGGCGAATCGGAAGTCCGGCAGGCCGTCGAGGGCGGTGGGCCCCCGCGATTTGAGGAGGCGGCGGTGATTGTACTCGCTGTTGACGAAAGTGATGTAGAAGCCTTTGTGGTGGAGGAGCTTGGCTAACTTGAGCATGGGGTTAATATGGCCCTGCGCAGGATAAGGTATACATACAGCATGGGGTTTATTTTCATAATTTCCGGTTATGGAACCCATTTTTTTTTCCTTTTTTTTTGGGTTTCACGTAGAATTACACACACAGATACACACAATGGGATGGGTGATGAAATGAGTAATAGTAGGGGAGTGTGTTTTATAGCCTGCACATTTTTTATATATTATTTTTTAAAAAAAAAATTATTTTTTATTTTTCATAATAATTAAAGTCAACTATCACCAATCACCATCCCTCGAAACTACGCATAAAGCCATAAACCATGTGAACATAGTTGTGCCCAGTCGGCACGATTATTATAATAAGCCAGCTTTGGATTTAGCTTTTGTGTAATATTGATTTCTGCTGGTTGAATCTCTATTTTTTTTTTTTTTCAGATTTGGCTTTTTTTTATAATATTGATTATTTTTTGGTTTAACGATAGTATTTTATTATAACAATTCAAAAATTAAAATTACAACTACAATCGAATGCAATGCGCTAAGAGCCGATACGACATGACTAGGGATGGCAATGAGGCGGGTTCAAACCCGGACCCGCAATAAACCCGCTCCGCACAGGGCGGGTTTGAACCCGGGTAAGCGGGTCTTGGGGCGGGTAACGGGTCTATTATTTTAAAACCCGTCGGGTCTAGGGCGGTTAACGGGTCCAACTAGACTCGCCATTTGGCGGAGGGAGGGGGCCAACTCCGGGCCCCTGCCCCCCATTTTTGGAAAAAAAAATTTATAAGGTAAATTTTTTTTAAAAAAAATTTTTAGTTAAAATTTATATGGTTTTTCTATTAGATTTTTATCTGGCCTACCCCGATTCCGTGTATCGGCCCACCCCATAAATTTTCCTGGCTACGCCATTGAGACCCGCCCCGTTACATAATTGTTACTTTTTTTATTTTTTCTTACTTGTTAAAAGCTCTGCACATTTTCACTCTTTTAGACCTTTTAATGACTTTGCCCTTGCTCTTATGACCTCCGCCCACCACAAAGCCTCCTTTCCACTTCAAGATCAGTTCTAACTCCTTCCTCAGCGCATATCGACGGTCAGTGCTTCAAGGCAAGCTGCAAGCATAAAGTTCTTGCTAGAAAGCCATTTAAGCTCAGATAATTTACATTACTATTCTCTGTTAATGTCTTAAATGCCCACAAATTATTTGATGTAATGCACCAACAAAATTTTATTCTTCCTAATTTTCCCTTTTTCTGATGCAGGCGGAAGCCACAGATAAACGAACAACGAACAATAGCAATACGAATCTTCGCAAAGAAACGGAAATTGCAATGAAAAAGAGATAAATCTCCAAATTTAATAATAATTCAACCTCCCTAAAAGTAATATAACAAAACAAATATTTATAGGACTAAAGTCCTACAACAATAAAACTCCTAATAATTGAAAACTCTTAAAAGATAATAAAATAACCTAATAAACTAATCTTAATAGATAATAAGAAATATTCAAATCTTTATCTCCATCATTCTTTCCGGGGTCGAGACGATTCGTCCTCGAATCGGAAGGGAGATCCTAGAAAAATTATCAAACCATGGAGGAGCGCGGGGAGGACGAAATGGAAAAATAAGGTGAATAGCAATATGTTTTTGAACTGGATCAAAAACAAAATAACCTCGCTTGAGTTCTAGAAAACTATCAATCATTATCTTGTAGGCTCCAATACCATTATAGGATGACATGCGACTCTGCGAATTATATGTTCCATTAATGCGGACACCAACAAACGTCTTCTCCGGTCTTGCTAATTCTATCAAAGAAGACAATAATCTACTCTTAATGAATAATTTTTCTTCCCTATGATAAGAGAGTAAAATTGTTGGAAGGGGTGAGACATCAACAATATCTTCGATCTCTGGTGGAGAAAGAGAATATCCATTTCCCATCAACGAATCAATATCCTCAATTTTTTTATCGAAAATTGGGGGGTCGTCATAACCACCATATTCATCTTCATTGAAAATTGATGGGTCATCATAATTGCGATCTTCCTCGTCAAAAATTGGTGAGCCATCATAACCACCATTATCATCGTCAAAGTGTAGAGGGTTTTCATAGCCAACCTCTGGAACAGTGTCTTCATCTTCCTCATCAAAAATTGGTGGTCCATCATATCCACCATCTTCAATGTAAACATCCATGCCCGTGGAATATATTTCCAATGGGATGGACTGAATGGGCACAATATCGCAGGCAAACTCACAACCATCAAGAAATCGTTTTTCAACAAGCCTTTTGATTTCTTGAAATTGGATGCGCACGATATTGAATTGTTTTGTCAACAAGTCGATCTGCTGACGGATCTGTGCGGTGTCGTTCATGCGTTGTGGAATCGGTCTGGACAACATGGTTCAGGGAGCGTAGACTGGTCTCTGAATACCAACTGATGCAGGCGGAAGCGTATCAAGAACAACAAAGAACACAAATACTACCGTTGATTCACAAGAATACCGGAAGTATTGAATAAAGCAATATAATTCTCAAAAGAACATGTATTGCAAAGAGAATAATCTCAAACTTAATAATATTCAACCTCCCTAAAAATAATAAAATAACAAGTATTTATAGGATTAAAATCCTACCAAAATAAAACTCCTAACTTGACTAGGAAACTTAAAAGATAAACTCAAATAGAATACTAAACAAATCACTATCTAAAATATAAGATATTCTAAAATCCTAAAATATAATAAAACTAGATATTATCTCCATCATTCTCTCCGGGGTCGAAACGATTCGTCCTCGAATCAAAAGGGAGATCGAAGAATTGTCAAACCATGGAGGGGCACGAGGAGGTCTCGGAAGGGAAATCCAAGAAAAATTATCAAACCATGAAGGGGCGCGAGAAGGACGAGACAAGAAAACAAGACGAATATCATCATTAGTTTCTAACCCTTCAAATCGCTTGATCACGCATTGGCCCCCAAAAAGTAATGCATCATTGTCAGCATATATACAAGCATCAACATGCCTTTTTGTATTTAACTGTGCACAAAGGGGTTGAGCTCCTACTTTCACTTTAATAATATGCACACCAGGGAGTTCAAGCAAGCCCACGTGTTCTGCAGCATGTTTCATAAATGACTTACTTGTTTTAATTGACACACCATTCTCTTCATCCGGCAAACTCGATAAGTCAATACCGGATGATTTGAAAAACCGCGATATCGTTGCATGAGACTTTAATGGCGACGAAGTCCCATCAAGTACAAATACGGGGTATGCTCCAAACTCAATTTATTTGTCGATAATTAGTGGGCCATCATAATCACTGTTTTCATCTTCATCAAAAATTGGTGGACCATCATAGCCACAATTCTCCTCATCGAATTGGAGAGGTTTCTCGTAACCAACCTCCGGACTATGATCTCTCTCTTCTTCATCGAAAATTGGTGGTCCATCGTAACCACCTTCCTCCTCATTTGACAAGATATGTGGGGATGGATAAAAATCGAAATCACATCCATCGCGATAGTTTTGACCATTGCCTCCATTACGCCTCGTGCGCTCGATCTCGTCGGCCATGAGATGGGCGGTGACAATGTCAAAAATTCTTCTTTGGATGCGAAACATGATTATCCATTGTGTCAACAAGTCGATCGTTGATGATCGTGCGATGTCGTACATGCGTTGTGGATCCTGTCTAGACAACATGGTTCAAGGAGCGTAGACTGGTCTCTGAATACCAACTGATGCAGACAGAAGCGTAACAAGAACAACAATGACACAAATACTACCGTTGATTCGCAAGAATACCGAAAGTATTGAATAAAGCAATATAATTCTCAAAAGAACATGTATTGCAAAGAGAATAATCTCAAACTTAATAATATTCAACCTCCCTAAAAATAATAAAATAACAAGTATTTATAGGATTAAAATCCTACCAAAATAAAACTCCTAACTTGACTAGGAAACTTAAAAGATAAACTCAAATAGAATACTAAACAAATCACTATCTAAAATATAAGATATTCTAAAATCCTAAAATATAATAAAACTAGATATTATCTCCATCGAAAAATATTGGTGGTTTGTTGAAATTTCTGTGGAAATTCTATTTACTATGGATCTTCCTTAAAATTGATTTAAATGTGGCCTATTTTGTAAATAATCCAACTTACATAGTAATGGCGGAAAAGAGACTAGAAGAAGGAGTCTTCATTAACAATCATGTAATATGGCGGGTCCGGGGTTGGACCCGGGTCACTGGTCTGCATGGCGGGTTGGGCGGGTCCGGGTTTAGCCAAACCCGCCGGCACCCGCCCCGTTGCCATCACTAGACATGACTAACTAAAAGCCAAGCGGGGAATTGGTAAGACCAATTCAGATTCACAACATGGACTTAAAAAACTACCCAACTCAAACTAAACTACTCCACGCTGGGAGACTTCAGCACTCCTAATGGAGACTGTAATACACTAAAAAAACCGAAACCGGGCACGAGCAACCACTACATACTGCAGAACAGAAAAAACTGATCCGCCTACGAGTTTCGCAAATCAACAGGGAAAAGAAAATACAAACAAAATAAGAAAATAACAACTATAGCTAAAAAACGAGAGAAAAAATACAAAAAATTGCCTCTCCCTCACCCAACTCTACTACTGCAGCCCATCATCTACTCAGCTCCGAGACATCTCCGTGAAGCTTCGACCCGCTTTCACCCTGGAACGAAAATATCGGTCACTTCCGAATATCACAAGGAACCGTCATCGTCTGCCCTCCAGCAGAAAGCATGGAGCGGGAAGGAGGGAGGGGAGGGGAGGGGGGAGGGATGAGGGTGGCGGTTGTGGTTGGGTAGGGATGGGAAGAGGATATTAGGTTTGGGTTTTTTTTTTTTTTTTTTTTGTTAGAAAGAAGAGAGAGGAAAGTTAAGTTAGAGAGAGTAAGGGGATGGGTTTATATGTTACTATTCTCTTTATATAATATTGATTTCTGGTTGAGTACTTTTTGGTTTTTTAATAGATTATGGTAAATGGCAAATAATGTTACACATTTGTGGTATTTTGGGGTTTTAAGAATTTGAAGTCGGTCGTGAATTCAATTCATGACTCAAGTTGAGTCGTTATTCCAATTAACGACTAAAGCTCATGAGTCATTGATTGAATTTATGACTCGGGGATTTTTTATTTTTTTCTAATTAACATAGGTTGTTAATTGAATTAATGACCAACACAATTTATTTTGTATCTGATTTCCCAGTCGTTAATTGAATTAACGACTGGATTCGGCAATTTAAAAAAAAGTTAATTTGTAACTGAATTAACGACTAAATATTTTTTATCCGTTAAGAATCGTGAATAATGACCGCTAGAAAAGCTGATGGATTCTCTGTCATGATAATACATTATACATATCAACTCTATATACTAAAAAAATTAAGTGGACACATGTCATCACCTCATTAATTTTGGAGATGTGTCAACTTCTCATTCTGTCAATTCCATATTTCCGCATCACATTTACCTACACTATTTTTTTAAATTTGATATCATTTAATTTTAAAATATAACAAATTTAAAAGGTAATGAATAATCTAAACAATCTTTTAAATTATACGTATCAAATAAACTCGCATAAAACAAGCAAGAAAGAGGAAAAAACATTGACATTGATAATTACTTCAAAATCTATTTTTTTAATAAAAGATAATTCTCTCATTTGAATTAGTAATATACTTTTGAATTTAAAAGATAAAACAAATTTAAACAACAAATCAACCCTATATGACATATGTCATCACCTCACTATTCCGTGAACGAATTTAAAAATAAGTATATGACATATGTCACCACCTCATTATTCTCGTGACATGTGTACTCATCCTCACAATTTCATGTGGCGGCTTCATATTTATTCATCGACAACCTTATATATATATTTTTCATATTTTCATATATAATCTTAAAAATAACAAATAATCCAAAAATCAATGATTCTATCTATACAATCCTTTTTTTTGGTAAATCAAATGTTTTATCTATTGAGTTTATTATAATATAAAAGGTAACAAATAATTTAAAAATATCAAAAATTCTATCTATACAATATTGTTTTTATAAATCAAAGATTATACATACATGATAAATATTTGGAGTAAAAGTTTTAAATGAAATTAAAATTAGATAATGCATAATCGATAGTAGTGTTTGAAATAATAAAATAAAAATAATACTTGTGAATTTAAAATTCATGATAAATAAAAAATTATCCAAGTATAAGTGGATTAAATTCTTTACTCCACGCACGTTTTAAGCTAAAAGTTGTATATTACAAATCATTAGTTTTTTTATGAAATCGAAAACTATTGCAATTTCACAAAATGAATCACTCCAATTGTTATAGTAATATTAAAGGACAAAAAAGGTAAATCCAAAAATCAAATCGTCTATCTATATAATCTAAACAATCTATCTATATAATCTAAAAAAGTAAAGTACTCTAAAAATGGAGATATATTTATTGGATACTTTGATTAATAAAATTAATATAATTAACTAAGTGGTTTTTCAAACGCCAAAATATTAATGTCAGTCATTGCAATATACAATTAATTTGTGGAAAATCAATGTAAAAATTATTATAACAATGTAAGTAAGAATTAAAAAAATTAAAAATAGCTCAAATTTAATAAAATTAGCACAAATCCCGTGTAACATACGGGTATTTTTCTGGTCAATATAATTAAAGATGAGACGAATAGTGTGATAATACTCATCAATGAAAACATGATATGATCTTTGTCTTGACAATTCACATTAATATAAAATTGAAATCTAAACACTGAGACAATAGACATTGAAAAGATGATACAATTTCTGTCTTGATAATACATAGAGACATTGTCAATACTACACATGACATGCAATAAAAAAATCCTAATACATATGCCCCATGTGTCACAGGATGTTGTTTTTGATGTGTACTTCTACGCCTTGTTACATCTACACGCTCATTTGGTTGAACATACTTTGTATCATCATCTTCATCTATGGTACATGTTCCCTCTGTAGCTCCTGTCTCTCCGATAGGAGATGAGGCTTAGACCGAACGGGAGTTCCGCTAGTATTCTTTTTTTGCCTTAAAGTTTCAGATGAGTGGCACTAACTAACAGATCAAAATGCAACAGGTAATGTACGGAATTTATGGCACCTAAATCCGGCTTGATCGTAATTTGAGAATGTTGGAAGGACACACCAATATTGGACTATAGAAGTGAGGTATATGATGTCCATGGTGGTCCACTAACTGGAGGTGTGAAAAATATGAGTTAGTCTGTGAATGATGAGGAACGTAATAATCTCCATCATACCCATCAGATGGACCAGCCATATCTGAAAATAAAATAAAAATAGCATGACACCTAAAACATATATTTATAAATGTATGTGAATTAGTGTATATTCATACCGCGATACATCTCAAGTGTGGATCTCGAATGACCAGCCTTGTGTATATTGTGGGTGCAAATGTGGTAGGCATGTACTGAGTGATCGTCATTGTATCTTCGACATGGACCACCTTCGAACTGTGCTGCAAGGTCTGGAGACGAGCAAATATGTTTATCCATTTCATCACTGATATCCATAACAACTCTCGTAGACGTGGCAATGACTCTAGATCGTCATCTGTCACATCTGTTGCACCAAATCTCAATCGTCGCATTTAATTACTCTAAAAGCAAATATAGTTATATATAAATAATTTTGAATGTCATAATTATATGCAAATTTGAATTTTAATAATTTTTCTCCTAAAATTGTTTCTCCTAAAATTATATGCAAATTTTGAATGTCAAAATTTCTCCAATCTTGTGATTTTTTTTTTTTCGAAAAACAAATCACAAGATTGTGTAAGTTAGTAGGTAATGGTACTAAAAATTGAAAATTTTCCCTTCTCTCTCTAACCTTTTTTCTCCCTCTTCTCTCTAACCCCCCAAAAAAACCCTAGCTTATTTCCCCCTCCCTTTCCCTTTATCGCCCTTCCCCCCTCCCCCTCTCCCCCTCCTCCTCCCCCTTCCCCTCCATGTTTTCTATTAGAGGGATATCAAATGGCGGTCCCTTGGGCGTATGAAGGTGGCCGAAATTTTTGGTCCAGGGTGAAAGCGGGTCGGAGCTTCACGGAGGTGTCTCGGAGCGGAGAAGACGATGGGTCGGCGATAGATTTGGGGAGAGGAGAGGCAATTTTTGTTTTTTTCTCTAGTTTGTTAGTAAAGTTGTTGTTTTTTTTTTTTTTGTTTGTGTTTTCTTTTCTCGGTTGATTTGCGAAACTCGTAGGCGGATCGGCTTTTTTTCGTTGCAAAGTATGTAGTGGTTGCTCGTGCCCAATTTTAGTTTTTTTGGTGTGTTACTGAGTCTCCTTTACTGAGAGTCTTTGAAGTCTCGTGAGTGGTTAGTTTGGGGTGGGTAGTTTTTTAGTCCATGTGAATCTGAATTGGTTTTACCAATTCCCCGCTTGGCTCTTAGTTAGTCTTGTCGGCTTTTAGCCAGTTGGCTACGATTGATTGTAGTTGTAATTTTAGTTTTTGAGTTGTTATAATAAAATTCTATCGATCGAAAAAAAAAAAAAAAAAAAAAAAAAAGTAGGTAATGGTACTAACATAACATCTTCTAATTTAATCTTTTAAAACCCTAGCACGCCGCTCCGGCTCCGTTCTCTTCCTGTCCGGTTGTAAGGATGGAACCCACTGAGTCACCGCCCGAGTCCGCCACCGCCGTTGCTGCCGTCGCCGACAACAATGCGACACCTGATCCCGCTGTTTCTCTCTCCGTATCCAAATCAAGTTCCGAACCTATGGATATCAACGATTCCACCACTGAACCCATGGAAATAAATGATTTCGCCTCCGGCCCTGCTCCCGAACCTCAATCCCAACCGGAACCCCAACCGCGCAAGAAAAGACGCCGTCGCAAGAAAATCTTCACGGACATGATCTCCTCAACAGCCTCGCGTCTTCGCGCTCTTCGCCCCCACTCAAAACCCTCCGCCGCCGGTGACCTTGACGATTCTATCTCCGGCCACCAGCGCAAGCGTAGGGTTCCGCAGACCTCTCAAAGGAGGTCGACATTGAAGCGCTAATTGCAATATCCGTTGGCTTTCCCGTGGATTCCCTCACGGAGGAAGAAATCGAGGCGAATGTTGTCTCCCAAATCGGCGGCACCGAGCAGGCCAACTACATTATCGTGCGGAACCACATTCTCTCCCGATGGCGCTCGAACGTTTCGGTTTGGCTCACCAAGGACCACGTGCTAGAGTCCATACGCGCCGAGCATAAGAGCCTCGTGAATTCCGCCTATAATTTCCTTCTCCACCATGGGTACATAAATTTTGGTGTTGCCCCTGCGATCAAGGAAGTCAAGACCAAGGTGTTCGATGAAATGCCAAAGGGAAGCGTAATTGTGATTGGTGCCGGCTTGTCGGGTGTAGTTGCTGCTAGGCAGTTAATTTTTCTTGGCTTTAAGGTTATTGTACTCGAGGGCAGGGCTCGACCTGGAGGTAGAGTTCGGACCAAGAAAATGAGCGGAACCGATGAAAGTGTTGTGGGCGCGGCTGATTTAGGTGGGAGCGTGTTAACGGGGATCAATGGGAATCCATTGGGGGTTTTGGCTCGCCAACTTGGGTTTCCACTTCATAAGGTAAGGGATATTTGTCCCTTGTACTTGCCTAATGGTAGAATGGTTAATTCTGATGTTGATTCAAAAGTAGAGGTCTCATTCAATAAATTATTAGATAGGGTTTGTAAGCTTAGGCAGGGGATCATGGAGGAGATTAGGAGTGTGGACATTTCGTTAGGGACATCTTTGGAAGCATTTAGGCGTGTGTACAAAGTAGCTGAGGAACCATTAGAACGTATGCTATTGGATTGGCATTTGGCAAATCTTGAGTATGCCAATGCCACACTGATGTCGAATTTGTCCATGGCTTTCTGGGATCAAGATGACCCGTACGAAATGGGTGGGGATCATTGTTTTATACCTGGAGGGAATGAGAGGCTCATTAGAGCTTTAGCAGAGGACCTCCCGATTTTTTATGATCGTCCAGTGGAGAGTGTGAGATACGGAAGTGACGGGGTCATGGTATACGCTGGTGGGCAAGAATATCAAAGTGATATGGTACTTTGTACAGTCCCACTAGGAGTCCTCAAGAAGGGAGCAATCGAATTTGTACCGGACCTTCCTCAACGGAAAAAAGATGCGATTGAGAGATTAGGATTCGGGTTGTTAAATAAAGTCGCGATTTTGTTTCCATATGATTTTTGGGGTGGAGAAATCGATACCTTTGGTCATTTGACTGATGACCCTAACATGAGAGGAGAATTCTTTCTCTTTTATAGTTATTCTTCAGTTGCTGGTGGACCCCTCCTCATTGCTCTTGTGGCTGGCGAAGCCGCGGTGAAATTCGAAAAAATGTCTCCTATTGAATCTGTAAATAGGGTTTTGGAGATTTTGAAGGGTATTTTCAGCCCTAAAGGAATTGCAGTTCCAGATCCACTTCAAGCAGTTTGTACGCGTTGGGGACAAGATCAATTCTCATACGGATCGTATTCTTACGTTGCAATTGGCGCCTCGGGAGATGATTACGATATTCTTGCAGAAAACGTGGCGGACCGAGTTTTTTTCGCTGGTGAAGCGACTAACAGACAGTATCCAGCCACAATGCATGGCGCTTTTCTCAGTGGGATGAGAGAGGCAGCTCATATAATGAGGGTGGCTAGAAAATCTGTTGCAAAAATGAATAATACCATAAACCACGAAAGCGATGATGTGAACCGACTGTTTGAGAATAATCCTGACCTTGCGTTTGGTGTTTTTTCTGTTTTGTACGATCCTCAGTCGACGGATATGGAAGCTAATGCTTTGTTACGAGTTGCGGTGAGGAGTGAGAATTCGGAGGTTGGGGATTTTATATATCTGTATGGGTTGATTCAGAAGAAGCAGGCTATTGAGCTTAGTGATTTGGAAGAGGATGTGAAGAGGGCAAAGATGTTAAGTGAGAGGTTTCGGGTGAGGTTGGTTGGAAGAAACGGTTTATGTGATGCTGCTGAATCTCTCATCAGCAGAATCAGATTAGGTAAATCAGCGTCGACATAGATTCTATCGATGATCGAAGATTTTGTACAATCGAGCAGCTTGGTTGAGCTTAATATATGCTACTGTTTGATTCTTGGAAGTAGCTCTGTATTGTAGTGTTACTGTTAGCATATTCTGGAAATTAGATTGAAAGCCTCTCAAAATTTCTCTGTTGTTTTGAGTATGGATGTTTTTAATTTCTTGAGGGATTAGGACTTCAAAAGAATTGTTTTTACCTGAGTCACACGTAAATATAAGAAATCGAATGATTCTTGTTTCTTTGATGTGGGTGCATTGGACAAGAATGTATATACTAGGAGGGCCTTACCATTTCAGATTCACATTTTCCAACGTTATACAAAACTGGAATTGAATTCAAAACTAATAGGGTATTTGGCAAAGGTTATTTAAAAGATCTTATAAATCTCACTTGAATTGAATAGCATAAAGAGATCACATCCTTTGTCATGATAGGTAGGGCTGTAAACAAACAGAGCTTTCGACAAACAGCTCGTGAACGAGTTTGGTTAACGTTCGTTTATATTCGTTTATTAAGCTTAATGAACATAAACGAACAAGAAATTTGTTCGGTTATGTTCATGAACTGTTCGCTAATATGTTCATTTAGTGTTCGGTTGATGTTTGTTTATTATTCATTTTTTAATTATTAATTATACATTTACTGCTTAATATTCATTACTTTATTATGAAATATAAGCTTATTTTAGTTTAATATTGCCACCTATTTACAGTTGCAATCATCATAATGTTCATTTATTTTGAGTTGAGTGTTTATGAACAATGTGTATTTAATTTCTTTATACACATGTTCATATAGTTGTTCATGAATAATTAATGAGCATGTTCGTGAACCGTTCGTAAACGTTCATGAACATGTTCGATTATTAAACAAACGAACACAAACAACCTTTAAAAATAAACGAACGAACATGACAACCCTCGTTTGTTCTGGCTCGGTTCGTTTACAGCTAGGGCTGTAAGTGAATAGAGCGTTCGGCAAACAACTCGTGAATATGCTCGGATAACGTTCGTTTATGTTCGTTTATTTAGTTAAGTGGGCATAGATGAACATATTTTGAGGCTCGTGTAATAAACGAACAGAGCTTGAACAATTTTATACTCGTTTACTAAAAGCTCGTGAACAAGTTTGTTTAGTGTTCGTTTATAAATGTTCAAGAACAAGCTCGTATAATATTTTTTTAAACTTGTTCGTGAACAAACTCGTTAAGGGCTCGACTAATAGCTTGATTATTAAAGAATTAAAAAAAGTTATTTTAATAAAATTAAAAAGACTTAAAGCTCTTAAGATACATAATACTCCCTAAACCCTATCCTAATACGTAATATAGTGATAATTCTCATTAAATAAGCTCTGGCTCATATTTTTTCAACTATTTCTAATATAGTTTGGCAGACTTGCCAATTGTTTGGTTAGTTACTTAGTTTATGTGTGCTTATTTTTTACAATAATTTATATGTATTTTCATCGATAAGTTTGAAAAAATGTTTGTTTGTTTATCATTCACGAAAAAGTCAAATTTTTGTGTATTTGTTGCGCGAACAAAGTATTGATTGTTCACGAACATATTGAACACGAACTCAAAACAAACATGTTCACGAACATGTTCACAAACACATTCAAGCATTAAAAAATTTTATCAAGCCGAACATGAACAAGTTTTTTTAAAATTGAATCAAGCTCAAGCCAAGCTTGAACATGTATAAAATTAAACGAACATATGGCAAACAAATTAAAGCTCGGCTCGGATCGTTTACACCCCTATTTACAGCCCTTATGACATTAAGGATTTTCTCTTTCATCCATCAAATCATGTAATCCTGTTAACCCAGCTAACGGACTAAAGATTAGAACATGATACGAACGATATTAAGAATACAATTATCCATGGAACAAACAACAATCCGACCTTAGCTCAGTTGGTAGAGCGGAGGACTGTAGTATGTTGCTGAAATCCTTAGGTCGCTGGTTCGAATCCGGCAGGTCGGATTTTTGCGAATTTTTTCTTTTGTACGGCACAAAATTTATAACTGCTTTCCTTCCTCCTTTTTTTTTCTCTTTTTATTTTTCCCCTTTTTCATCTTATTCAGAATTCGGGGAATAAAAAGGATAAATATGTATTCAACATATTTTTGGTTTCTTTTCTCAAAAAATTCCATTTTGAACATGTAGGTGCTTTAAAGTATTTATTAAAACCACACTTTTAACTGTAATGATGCTCTTTTATTTTTGCATAAACGAAATTAACGCATGTTTAGAATACAAATTGAAAGTTGCTGTTTTACGAGAGCTGTATATTGAAACTTCTCTAGTGAAATACTATCAAATTTATTGACTGCTTAGGGAACGCAATATCATGTAGCATGAACCAATAAAATAGCACCCAAATAAATCATTCTTCAAATTATTTAAATCAAACTTTACTATTTATTCTCTCCTTGACCAAATTTAACTAACTATTTAAATCAATATTTTGAGGAATTTGAATCCCATACAACAAGAGCTGGGGCATTCGTTGCAGAAATTATTTTGCCATCACTGTCGGTCCAATTCTAATCGGTAAGAAATGTTCAAAGAATCCATAAAAACCCAACAAGAAAAATAAACAGAGAACGAGAAAAATCAGAAAATAATAGTACATATTTATTTACTGAAAATTAAGTGGATGTAATCATTTTCTTTGGAGATGGAAAATAGCAGCCAGCAGATGAATTACAAATATATACACTCAAAATTGAAAAGGCTAATTGTTGTATACCTATCAAAGTTTGTTCACTTTTGACCTCCAAGAATTTTCTACAAGGACTCTGCATATAAAGCAAAGCAACAGCTGTTCTGTATTTTCATATCTTCAAATATTACCATCAATAATCAGATAAAACTACACAAGCCTCAACTGATCAGTTTTCTGAGTCTTTTCTCAGCTAGACTGGCAGCCTTATTCTGTGGTTCCAAAACAAGTGCGTACTTGAAATCTGCATATTATCATAACATATATCAGAAAACAAAAAACGGTACAGTAAAACGAAGTCACGGTAGAGTTCTATATGCACGGACCGTGTGATGTAATCATGTAAGAATTTATCGAACACTGAGACTAGTTTAGAGATCTAAAAATGCATGGAAAACACGTTGTTGTTGTGGGTATATCTCCAATCTGACATTGTTACGACTCATGCATGCAGTAGTCTTTTTTACGTGATTCACCAGTCAAGAAAAGAGTTAACACGTCTCCTAAGGTTTGGGGTATTTACAAAGACACAGAAGTTTCATAATTACAGAGACCTCCTTGAGTTTGATTTACCCCCTTCATAAGAAAACAAACATTTCAAACATCCCATTACATTTATAGAAATATTACAATTATCCTCACATTTAAGACGGAATCAAAACCTCAAGGGGGTCTCCATAATTTTGAAACTTCTGGTTTTTTTTCTAAATACCCCAAACCTCAGGCTCCATTAGTAATTATCCCTATAATTTAATTATAAAAGTATTACAATAAAAGCTGAGCACGCAGCATAGCTTCCAACTTAAATTGTGCACGTTTGAGATAAAGCTCCTTAATACCAAATTTTCCAAATGGACTACTTCAAAACTGCTGTATATCTTTCAGTCCAGTTGTTATTTAACTAACGGCCCACAAACAATAATATTAGTCTTATATCATGGGAAGTAGTGACAAGTTTGAGAGTAATCAGATTAAAACAACATATCCTTTCGAAGGCTGGCAGAGTTCCAAAGGGACAACAACAACATGGGGGGAGGACCAAAATCATAAACATGTACATTATATCATGCAATAGAGAAGGGCAGTAAGTGCTTGCCAACCTTGAAGAGCCTCTCTATAGAATAACAGTGATTCCTTAGCTGTTCCTCGTCTCAGATAGGCCTTGACATTCTGCAGAAATAAAAAATAAAAAATAAAAATAAATAAATCAAATCACTTGAACAAAACAGGTTCTTTAGCATGCTTCTATTTTCATTCTTCTTGCATTGGATCAGAGGGAAATATTGCTCAATACGTACTAAATTTATGCAGCAATAAAACAATGAACATGTTTAATACAGTTAAACTTGAATCTCCAGTGAAGCTTTCATGCTATTGGAGAGAATCGACCTCTATTTCAATTATTTGAAAAGAAAAATGCAATTTTCACATAATAAGAATTCAGCTAAACTAAATGTTTGTTGTTGCTGCTTCATTGGAGATAGAATATGGATTGTGGGCAGAAGTCCCTCCCTGATGTTGCATTTGGATGAGAGGATTTGGATTTGGGCGGATGATTTCAAATGAACTCCATTTAAGAAGGATTTGAAATCCTCCAAAATTACTCCAAAAATAGCTTCCAAGGATTTGAAAAATCATTATAGAATGACTTCATCCAAACAACACCAATGGATTTTATTATGGATTTGAGATCCTTAGGTCTAAATCCATCAATCCAAATGGAGCTTTAGTTAATTTGTCATACTCGGGCCAAACCACCACAAAAATTGAAAGACTGGAAAATTTATGTCAGAATTTCGACAGAAAATTAACTTCAAAAATCCTTTCAAAGAGAATTCTATTACTGTAACTTCATCACCCCTTGTTAATATGTCTCAGTAGGCATATTAAGCGAGCAAGAGGGAAATCAAGTGTATTGGTACCTATTTGTGAGGAAAATCAAGGCCCAACATTAAATGCCAAGGGAAATGACCTTATATGACCATATTGAAGTAAGTGAAAAAATTAAGACTTTATCCAATGACAAACCATAAGTAGTACGGAATTAATAATAGCAAACACTCCTCACCTTCTTATCCAGAGATATTGCCTTAGTGCAATCCTCTTCAGCTTGTTGGAAACTGGACAAGAACCTATTTGTTAGAAGAGCATTTCCTTATAGTGATTTCAGAAAGACTACAAAAAGTATAGGATGTATTATACCATCCCAACTCCAAGTAAGCAGCTGCCCGATTGCAATAGTAAGTTGGATTTGTCTCATTCAATTTTATCGCCTCCGTGTAGTAACTTACAGCCTTATTCCACTGTTTACCCTTATAAGCAGCATTCCCCTGTATAAGAATATACTTTTTTGAACAAAAAGAAGGAAAAATCTTGTAACATAATAAGATGCATCATGCATAACCAGAATTACATTATGGAACAAGACTATCGACCACATACCCTCAAAACAAAAAAGAGTTTGGGAGGAAAAATGGCAGAAAATTATGCTTAATACCTGAACTAAATACTAAACAATAGAACACACAGAACAGAGAACACAACAACAAATCTAAATATACTCATACCGAAGATCCAACATCCCTCGATAACCACCCTTACTAGGTACAAAGCAAAAAAAAAAAACTGCCATAGTTTTTTTACTTATTTCTTTGAGAGTTTGCACACTAACACTTAGAAAATATATAAGATTGTCTTAAATGCTGCAGGAGAACATATCTTATCCACTTAAACAGGATTTCCAGAATACATAACACCATGAGATCATAGTAAAAACCATTACTAAATCCGAATTGTGTATTATGTGGTGTCAGACGAAGAAATTGGGTGTTAAAATAAGTCATTTTCAAATTTGACTATGAAGTGTATTTTATCTGATTTCCCACCAAACCCACCCTCTATGACATGAACCTGGAAAGGTACTTAATTTTTTTTTTTTTTTTTTTTTTTTTTTTTTTTTGAGGGGAGGAAAGGTACTTAATAGCTTTGGAGAAAAGCATCCTGGCACACTCAGTCCCAAGTACGTACATAGTTGTTAAAGCGCAAGGTGCACGAGACACAAGACCTCACGGATTTTCAACACCGAGGCAGGCGATGTTAGCCAGGCGCGTGCCTCCGCTGCGTCTCAGTGCCTCTGTCCGCCTAGGTGAGGTGCGCCTGAACAGCAGGTTTTAAAAAATTTCCAAAACGTTCTTAAAGCTGAAAAAACGATTTTTATTGTTTCTTTGTGGGTGTTTGGAGGGGGGAGGGGGGGAACAGAAACATAACAAAAGAAACAAAATGGGGGCTAGGGTTTTGGTAGAAAATCTTCAATTACTCTCATATCTCAACATCCTCCAACCAAACTTGAAGGACAACCAGCCCACAAATTCCGACCGCTGCTGACGACTGCCCACCGCCGCCGCCCAGCACCACTAAATGGACAGCAGGGAAAGACTAATACAACTCCCTTTTTAAGAGGCTTATCACTTAGAGATGAGAAGATGAACAAGAATTTGTGTTTGATGATGATGATGAAGAAGAAGAAGAATAGATGATGAACTATTTGATGATGATGGGGTCCATGGGGATGATGATGGGGATTATAATATTTATATTGAGCTAGCTTGATGATTGATTAGTTTGGCTTTGATAACCTGTGTGTTTTAATTTGAAGTTTGATACTTAACTTGGTCACTTGAAGTGTGTTTTAATCAAATTTATCAGTCATTATTATTTATGGGTTTTTTTTTGGGCAACATGTTTGCGAGGAGCTACCATGGCCTTTGCGCCTTGCGCCCTTAACAACTCTGAGTACGTACTATCAAAGCAATTTAAGAGATGACACCCAACAGAAATAGTGACATGCTAATGGTGAACAAGCATGTGTGCCTTAAGAGTATAGTATTCTGCAATGCAAGCAGGACCTTCTACCGTGGAGGCGATTCAAGAAGGTTACACAAATAGATATTGTAGGAGAAGAAGTGTCGCCAGTAATTTTGAAGCTTAGGGGAAAGTGAGAGAGAGATTGTGCTGTAAATCCACCAGATATTTTGAAGCTTAGGAAGGAAAGAAGATTTGTCCTTTATATCTAACATGCGTCTGGACAGAATAACTTTTTTGGTGGGGAATACTGGATATGGACCCTCGTGCTTCGAGTATAGAAAAGCTCAATATATCACTTTAATCTTGACATGTTCGGTGTAAGCTTAGGGAGGAAATAAGAATGTCCTTATATCCAACATGCATCTAGACAGAATAACTTCTTTTGGTGGAATTACTGGATTTCTGATGGACCCTCGTGCTTCAAGTATAGAAAAGCTCATTATATCAGTCTAATCTTGACAAGTTCGGAGTAAGCTTTCATTTCTAAAAATCAGTAGGCATGGCGGCGTATGGACATCGTGCTTGCTATTCGCAATATCATTAACAATTTCCCAGTTATACCTCTGGCAGTGATAGGCACGATTGACTTGAATGGTGCGTGATAAATACCTTCCATAATAAGGTTGGCTTGCCATTTAGGATAAACTTCGTGAGGATAAGCAATTCAATTGTGAAGATCAACTACAACTTATGTTTGTTTCCCAAAAACAGCATTGATGATCATGACCAGATTTTGGAGCTTCTTTGTAGCTGGTATCTGTTGCATTTGGCAAGGGAGAAACGATGATATAGAAATGCTTACAAAGGCATTTCTCCACAAACTACAATTTTAAATTTGCACAAATGACACTTATCTTTTCTAAAGGCAACATGTGGTCATACAGGGACTGGATATTACCTATTGATTTACTGGTATAGTGGCCTTATGCTAGAGATATATGTAGCTTGTTGAGTACCTAAAACATGAGTTAGTATTCTCATTTGTGTAGCTTTTACGTAATTGGTTCTCATGACTTCGTGAATGGTAATTGGTAATAGCTGTATTACATCCTTATGAACTTGGAGTTGAAATAATATAAAGAAGTCTTAACTCACTCAAAAATATGATTTCCAGGTAATATCATGGGCTGTCATCGTATTGTCTTTTCCAGTTTCTACCCTTTTAAAACATGGCAAGTTCACCCATCACGCAGGTGAGATCGTTAACAAGGGCCTCAAATCTAAGTTTAAGCACAGCCATTAATATCACTAGTCGAAAGCTCAGCAAACACAACCCCTGCCTAATGGACATTAATCATACCCATTAGCCTTCAGTTTACTTTTTGCTTCTTGTTTTCAAGTTTTCCATTCTGTCAGATTCACGTATGCAGGTTTTAAACATCAAGCACAGATTTTTAATTTTAAAAAAAAGGTAATAGCTTCAAGATGACGATACGGAAAATGCAAAAATGCCAAGGACTAGAGTTGATCCATGAGACAAACAAAACAAAAAGTCTTCATTTAAAAAGCATAAACACGGGTATGAAACAATGGCATCTTCCATCAAAAGTAGTAGTTCCTGTAAGCACTGAAACCAGTATGATGCAGTGTAAGCATTCAGAATAGAATGATACTCCCACCATTTCAATTAATTCTGCCAAGATAACAGAACAGTGACGAAGAAGTTTAGAAGTAATAAATCAAGCAAAAAAATAGTTTAAGAAAATGAACCTTTTCTTTCAGAAGCTCAGCCGCATCCATGTTACCATTGGTATATGGTAATGGTGGGGAACTAGAAATAACGCTGATTTCTTCTTGAAGAGAAGGATATATATCCAAGACAGTATCAAGTAGGAATTTATCAGTTCCATGAGATGCAATAAACGATACAGAAATTGGAGAGTCATCATGTCTTCCAAATGGAATGGTGACCTGAACATCAGGGGGAAAAACATCATATAGTTATTATGATAGAAGAGAGTCAGGATAGATAAATTGTAAGACCGCCAGAAAAGTTGAATACAAGGACGATAATTGTAAGAAGAGCTGAAACCATGAAACATAGATTACCTGACAACCTCCAGACATAGTTGCAATGCTCAATAAAGCATAAATTCTATCATGGAACTCTGAAGAGATACTTTTTCTTGAGTTCAACTTGGGTGGAGGATCAGCTACTGTTGGAATCACTAATATCCCGTCATCCTAAAAAAATCAAGCAGACAAATAAACCAATGAGATGCAAAGGAACAACTAAAATGAACAGACATTATTGTAACCTTTAACAATGAAAAATATAAAAGGTCTCAAAGGTCTTCTTTGCACTTCACAAACAAGAGATACATTTCAGACTTCCTTCTAAGTGCACTCTTATCAGATCTCTGTACAGCATGATCTCGAGTCCAGGACCCATTTCCATGTCAACCCAAGTGTAATGAAGTTTCAGTTGTTTCTCATCGGATCACTTTTTCTTTTATTTTAGTGTTTAGACAATACATTGTCATTCAACAGGATAATGTGTCACAACTCACTCGCCGTCCTAAATGTCATCCATCAGCTACTATCCAACATTGATGCATGACAATTAAATAAAGTTATAATTCTTTTCAAATGATCACTATGTAATGATAAATGTTTCAAAATTAGCGTTCTAAATAACTGTGACAAATGAAAGCTGCCATGTATCAACAATCACAATCACCATATCAATGCATATCTCTAGATTTAAATGAAAATTAATGTTCAAGATTGTGAAAGAGAAAAAATAAGCACACTTTCTCTAGACAGCTGAAACCGTTCTTAGAAACAGCGTGTTAACTGCTTGCCCGAAGATCAAGTACAGAAGAGGATCTATTAAAACTATGATATGGATCACACTAATTGAATCTTGGTGTTCTCCAAAAATAAAAGATAAAGAATATGGATACCAAAGAGTTGATGCTTCAATGTCCCTTAAAAATTCCAAAAATAATCACAACTAATTCTCCACCACTCATCAAATGGAAAAGGATGTGCAGGGATAAAAACGGTGATGAGTACCTTCAAGAGACTTTTTAGAGCGGCTCGCATTTCCATTCTAACTTTATATAGACTCTTTACATTCTCTTGGGTTGTATTTATTGCTGCCCAAACACGATTTGAGACATCAGGACCTAATTTAGGTTTGACGGATTTAATCCACTCTTCATGATTTGTTTTGAACTCATATCTGAAAATCAAAAAAGCCAGACACGGAAATCAATGCTGCAACTGTGCAACTGAGAACAGGCCAAGTCTGATCCTTTCATGACAAAATAAATTTCTTTCCTTTTTCCTTTCTCCTCAGTAGGAAAAAGGAAATTGTTCCCTAGGCTGAAAATGGAAGACATAAAATGATAACTATAGCCATTCACTCATGCAGGATGGCTCAGGATAACATAAACCAAGTTAGGCAAAGTAATAAGATAGCATATCTTTGATTTAGCCCAATAGTCAGAACAATATAGCAGAAGATTCACGCATTTGCCCAATACCTCTGTAGTAAAAGCATTACAGAAGACAGTGCTTTCAAAATAGACATTCCACTTTGCTGGTTTGTCGGTTCTTCATGAAAACTTTTTAGGCTCAGTACATTTGAAGCAATGTACTGTCCCAAATTCACATGCTTAGGTGTCTGGTCTGCATAAATTTCAATTATGCAATTCAGGCCAAAAATTGCAATTACAACACAAAAGTATTGAAAATAGTTATTTGAAACTTCACCACCAATTATCAAGAAGCAGAGAAAGAAAAGATTCACAATAGATCAATGAAAAATTCGGAAACTTACAACCAGATAACTTCTCTATTGCTTTGCTTACAATATGGACAGTCCTCTGCAAGGGGATCTTAGAAAGCTGGAAAAGATCATCAGCTATTATTATGCGTCTCGTCCTTTTAGGTTCCAGCGGATTTAACTGAAGTAGAACATGTCCCACACGATGCAAAACAGATGGATCAGATGCCAAGCATCCTGAAGCAGTAATAATATTATTACTAATTATCATTAACTGAAAATACTGACATTGTCATGATGATATAGAAGCTTAACTAAGGTCTAATATAAATAACATCCATGATAAGTAAATCTGATACGAAGATGTTAAATGACAAAAACTATTACTTGCAGCAACTGATCTTCCTTCTAAAATATTACATATTCTTTAATCAATTTGAGGATCAGCTCAAACATTAGGTCTGCATAACCTTGACAATCTGCCTCCGCATGAAAGAATACCAAGCATGCTCAGATATTTATGATTTACCAAGAATGTTGGTGAACTTGGTAAACAAGTTTTGGCAGTTCAGACAAGATGTAAGAGATGAAGAATTTTAAAGTACTGAAAGAGCATGGTGTGATTGCATACCGACAGTATCTAAACTTTGAGAGTTTGGCGAAACACCAATCGCAGATACAATACCGTGAGATGGTCTAAATCCAAGGATGCCACAAAATGATGCTGGTAATCTTATACAACCAATTGTATCGGTACCTACAATATCAATTCATATGATTAGAACGCACAACTTACAAGGGAGTGCAACTTAACAATGCAGTATGCATCTTTTAGGCACTATCGTCTATTTTAAACCCTGCAATAATAGAAAATAAAGCCACGTGATGTCCACAAAACAAATGGAACAATAAGTAGCACATCAATGATATTGAATCAATCAAAATAGAACGTTAAGAACTATGGCAACAGAACATTTCTGAAACTACAGAAAGGTTGATCATTGTAACAATTTGTCCCTTTCTTTCAATATTTTTGTATTGTAAGAACTGAGTTTAAAATGTGTTTCCTCTAAAACAAGAGTGACATAAGTAGTAACACTAAGAAATCTTAGTGATCTTAAAAATTAAATATGAAGGGAAACAAAAGATCATACCAAGAGCAAAATCTACGATCTGAGCAGCAACAGCCACTGCTGATCCACTAGATGAGCCTCCCGGAATATGAGATGGATTTTGTGGATTTGTTGGAGTTCCATAACTTTTATTTTCCCTAATACCCTGTAATCATTGCCCGATATGATGATCAATGTCTGTCTTAAAACCACCACCACCCACCCCACCCCAACCACACCCACACCCACAAAAGTAAACGAAAAAGGAGAGAAGAGAAGACGAAGAAACTACTAGCAACCAGCCAAAAAAAAAAAAAAAAAATCCTCTAACGCCAGGCACTTTTTACGGAGTTGTACCATATTCAACAACACTTATTTATTATCCTATCAGAGTTAGGCTCAGGCATTGCCATTTCCCTTTCTCTATCTCTTTTGTCATGTCGAGTTAGATAGTGTTGTAATGGGAAATGTTAAACTCAGGTAAAAAAGAATACCCAAAACCAAGCTCATCCATGACAGTCTTGCCCAGGCAGGTCGCTCCATTTCTTAGCATAGTTGTTACCACTACAGCTGTTTTCTCTGCTGCCTCGTGTGTCCTCTTCCAGTCTATACTTCCATGACCAGTCACATAGCCCTTCACATCAATGCTACAGAATAACCAGATATAAATGAATAAGTTATGCCCTTGACATACATAAATTCCATATGAAATTACAGTTATATTTTCAGGAACAAGATTTTACATAAACCCAACATATTTCTGACATCCAAAAATTTAGCTTAACTATGAATTTCAGCTTAATCAGCACCCTCAAATGTTTTCCGGAAGAGCAAAACCACACATGAACATCATTCACAAAAAGCTAATGAACGAACACTAATATTAAAACCACTGGTGGTAACTTTCCAGGAACTACATTTTACACCACGTTTCTAGTGTTTCAACACTAAAAGATCCCCAAATGATTGATTTTTTTGCGCAGAATTCGTAGGCCTAAAGGTTTTTCAGTAAACCAACAAGTTACCACACTCCAACATCTCTTTACTGAATAGAGCCCCATCGAAACCAAAATAAAAAAGAAACACTCAACCACAAAATTCAGATGAACGACCAACTTTAAAAGAAGCAGACAAAAGCAGAAAAAAACTTAAAAAAAATGAGTGATCATATACTTGTCATTGATGGCGAAGGTGAGGCCAGACAGCGGAAGGCGAGCCGCAGGCGGCGGTGGCTGAGGAAATGGGAGAAGCTCAAAGCGATGGATGAAAGCTCCGAAATCTTCTTTCACGGAGTTCTTGGCTCTGATCCGACGCCGTTGGACCTCGGCAAGGATTAAAACTCCGGCAAGTCCGACGCCGATCACCACCCATACTTTCGGATTCGATGGAATTAGCTTAGATAACTTTGGCATTTGAATCTGGGAAAAATGAAATGAAATTGAAACTAGGATTTTGTTGAATAGTCGGCGAATTGTGAAGAAGGCTCTTGAAAAGGGTTTTAGATTCTTCAAGAGAGGGGCTCGAGGGGAGCGAGAAACAGGGTTTAAGGAGAGCGAGACGAGATATTCCAGTCTTCTAATGTGTTAATTAATGCATAAATGAAAAGAGCTTTACATACACACACAGATGAAAAATATGTAAAATTTCGTAAAAATAAGTAGCATCGACTATTGTTACTTTATTAGGGATGACAATTCGGGTCTTGGGGCCGTGTCTGTGTTCAATATGGATCAATTTGTGGTCGTGTTGAAAATACATAAAAAATGAGGTAAAATATAAAACAACTATATTTGAAGAGAAATGATAACATCTTGTCATATTTGTGCAGACTTTGTGTTCGTGTTCGACAGGTCAATTTTGATTTCGAGTGGGAGAATTTCCTAATAGGATCCAAATTTAAAAAAATCTATTACTATAAGACTCAAAATTTCAACATTTTCAAATCAAGACCCAATTTTTATTTTTCTCTCAAATTAGGCCCTCCCTCAAATTTTGGGTTCTCACTTCAAGACCCAAAACCTTAACATTCTCAAATCAAAACCTAATTTTTATTTTTTTCTCAAATCGGGCCCTCCCCAAATTTTGGGTTCTCACTCCAGGTTTTAGAATTTTAACAAAAAGAGAAATATTAGTGTATCTATCACGTCGGCCACAAAAAATATTTTTCTTCCTCTTTTCGTTTTTTTCGCTCATTCTTTTTTTCCTACTTCATACTTATTGTCTATTTTATTTAACGTGCAGATACCGAAATCTATAAATTTAAATATATGTAGCTAGCAAGATGAAAAAATAGTAAAATATTTGTCGGTTACTAAAAAGAATAAGATATCCAAATTATGAATGAAAAAGTAGTAAAATATTTTCCGGTTACTAAAAAAATAAAATAGTCAAATTATGATTGAATTTTAAATTTTAAAACAAGTATCGATTTGGAAAAAAATGGATGAGCGAAAAAATGAAAGAGAAAGAAAAATAATTTTTGTGGCTGGCGTGATAGATTACATTAATATTTCTCTTTTTATTAAATTTTAAAACTTGAAGTGAGAATAAAAAAATTTGGGGAGGGCCCGACTTGAGAAAAAAATAAAAACCGGGTCTTGATTTAAGAAGGTTGAAATTTTGGGCCTTGAAGTGAGAACTCAAAATTTGAGGAAAAACCTAATTTAAGAGAAAAATAAAAATTGGGTCTTTATTTGAGAAGGTTGAAATTTTGGGTCTTGAAATGATAGATTTTCTTAAATTTGGACCCAACTATGAAATTCTCCCATTTCGAGTTATGTTTAAATTACATAAAAAATGAAATAAACTATAAGACAACTATATTTTAAGACAAATGGTAATATCGTGTGAGATTCATGTTAGTTGTGTTTGTATCCGTATATGTACTTATATTTCCCTCTCGCATTTGTGTCGTGTTATCATGTCATGTAATGGATTGCCACCCAAAACTATTATTGTTCAAAAGTATGTTTGTAGTTAAACATCACGTCTTTCCATTTAAATATCAAGAGCACATAGAGAAATTAATTATTACTATTAACAATAAAATGGAAAATCATGAACAAAATAATTCGTGTTTTACTACTTATACATTAAGTTCAAATTTTTTTTCAACTTTTATCTTCAATTCACTTTCAATCTTCTTCAAACATCTATCCCTTTAGTTTATATTCTAAAACAGTTCAAGTATTTTTAGGAATGTCAATGGATCGGGTACGGGTCGGGTCCGCCTGAACCCGAGACCCGGCCCATTAAGATTTCAAATGACCCATACCCGCCTCCCCAGACCCGAGACCCGCCCCAACCGATACTCGTGTTTAGCGGGTAAGACCCGCCAGACCCATTAGACCCGCCTATATCATCCATTTTAACTTATTTTTTTATTTTTTTTTCATTATATTGCTACCAAGAATCATTTCAAATGCTAAAATTATAAAACTTTTATAGATATATTGTACCAAAAAAACATGATTAAGAAACTAAGTAAAATAAAAGAAAATGGATGGTAAATTATTAATGATAAAAATAATTAGTAAATACAACAAACCTGCAAACCAAAAACAAAACATTAATAATATATTGAAACAATTTACATGCAATGGTGATAATTGAAAATCTGGAAACAAAAGCCAATTATAAATGTAAGTCAATTAAAAATGTAACATTGTAACAAACATGTAACAAAAAAATAAATTATTTATAGATGAGGACTGCAAGATAAACTGTCTTTATAAAAACAAAAAAAAACATATTATATATAATAATTAAACGGTCGGTCGGGTTGGGTATGGGTCGGGTCCACTTGGACCGTTTCGACCCGACCCGCACTCGCTCGGGTCTAAAAATATATGCTCGTTACTCGTCCCATACCCATTTACTTGCCCCATACTCGCCCTGATAAGGCGGGTCCGGTCGGGTCCGGTCCATTGGCATCCCTAAGTATTTTAAAAAGAGGTAGGCGATTGAGGACCACCACCTATGTAGGCCTAGTCGCCTAAGTTAGATAGGGGACTGATTGAAAGAAAAACAGAGACAATCAAAAGGAACATAGTGCTGGAGACAGCAGGATCGGGCGCGATTTTTATAACAATGATTATAGTGTTGTTGCTCCACAAGCTTCTTTAAGTAGTTATTAATAATTCATGCTCCATTTCCTTTTAAGTTCATGGAATTTGTAAAAGAGAAGTGTCATTATAAAAAGTAACTAGTTTACAATCGGAAAATAAAAAATAAACCAGAATATTCGAATTTTAGACAGTATTGCTAGACTCTAAAAAAAACTCCCCCGGCTACTCACCTTAAGTTCATATTGGTTTTCAAGTTCACCAAATAGTCCAATGTTGTTTCTACCCGCCACTGACTGTATGGATTGCTTTAGAGTCAAATTTCCAAAACGTCGAAGCAGTGCCATTTGAAAAGAGTGGAACTTTTGTGATTTCATCCAAAATATACCTCTGGAAGTTGTTGGTGATAAGATTATGTAATTTGCGGTGTTTGGTTTTTTTGGAAAATGGATAGAATAATGGGACAGATAAGTAAGTCGAGTCGAGAATTAGATTCTCTATTCGCAAGACGAAATTACCCCGTATATAAAGTGTTGGAATTTTACAATAACAATAATAAAATTTATAAATATCCTAGAACATGCGGAATAATTCTAGGATAAACATCATGTTATAATCATCAAAAATTTATGGATTAATCGAAATACTTGGATACAATGTAAGATTTGTATGTGAAGTACCTCAATTGTGGATCTCCTACGAGCATGAACACAAGCATCCACGATCACGAACATGGTTTGGTTTTAAGGTCTTCCTCAACTAAATCTCCGGATTCCTTATGGGACTTTCGTTTTCCATCTTGATGGGGAGAAAAGAAAATTGTGTGCGATTTAGTATATCGGGGACCATAACCATAAAGTTATTTATATAGGTATCAATTAGGGTTCCCATAATCTCCTAAGTTGATTCCCATTAGGTATCTACTCTTTGTTTCCATATCAATTTCAGTAGCTTTAGGACTCCACTGGATTTAGATCACTTAATTAGTCCATTAATAATTAAATGCCAAATATAATTATAATTAAATATGTTGCTCACATATTAGGATTTAAATAATTTCTAACAATCTCCCACTTGGGCTACACATTGTTCCATAAACAATTATATTTTCTTATGTGCACAACTGTATGTTCCCCCGACTACTCACCTTAAGTTCAGATTGGTTTTCAAGTTCACCGAATAGTCCAATGTTGTTTATACCCGCCACTGACTGTATGGATTGCTTTAGAGTCAAATTTCCAAAAACGTCGAAGCAGTGCCATTCGAAAAGAGTGGAACTTTTGTGATTTCATCCAAAATATACCTCTGGAAGTTGTTGGTGATAAGATTATGTAATTTGCGGTGTTTGGTTTTCTCGAAAAATGGATAGAATAACGGGACAAATAAGTAAGTCGTGGCGAGAATTAGATTCTCTATTCCCAAGACGAAATTATCGCATATACAAAGTGCTAACGGTTTCAGCAATCGTCTCTAAGATATAACGTGCAAAACTTAAACTTCGAGTGAACAAAAGGTGTTTCGGAACTTTCGATTTACATAATGAAGAGAGAAACAATATGCCTAAAATGCAGATGTTCAGATGATTTTCGATTGCAAAAACTAAGTTCTGGGAGACTCATATATATAGAACTTCGGGTGCCTCTTCATACAGGGTGCAACCCCTGGTTCGGATCGACAAGAACTGTCAGATCGCGCTTTGTTGATATGATGGTCCAGATTGTATCCAACCGAAGGTACACAACCCTTAGCACGCACCCCTACACACTGAAAAGTCTTGTCCAGTCATAGTCCCGACGATGCGTACGTGCTAAGTGCACCTCCGGCTCCCGCTCCGAGGGTGCTGTTTGAGCTAGCCAAATGCTAGTTAAAATTGACTTGGTCCACTAGGGTGTACCATAAGGAGTTTCACATGATTACTCTTTATTAGTGGTGAAACTCTATATAAACTAGTCAACATTTAATATGTTTTCTATGTGGGATATAACTTTTCATATTCCCACCCTTTTTATATTCTATATATAAAAGACATTTAAGTGACTAACTTTCTGCATTAATTTCTCATTCACTCGAAATTGGTTTTGAGAAATTCAAAATGCTAAATTCATCTACCCAGTACCCGATGTATAGATTAAGATTATATCATTTATTATACATAACTAATATATAATCTTACTTAAATGATTGGTCAAAATCCAATTTTACTAATCTGATTTCCAACAGATTCAGGTTCCAGACACCATCTATAATTAGTGAACTCACATGCTTACAATATCTCACTTAAAGCACACAATTAAGTAATAAATCTGGATACCTAAGAATTATCCATATATGTTGATTCAGATCAGAGATTACCCTCGGTTCTTGGTCTCTCGGGTAATTGGGTTCTTAAACTCGGGACCTGAAAAGATGAGCACACGTTAGGCTAGTCAGGGAGTGGTCCCGGCTAAGACCCTCCGATGTTTAAGTCAGATCGAGCTCTTGAGGTGGGGTACGGAAATTAAAGGAGTAAAAGAGTAAAAGTGGAGTGAATAGTAATTACCATTGTATTACTGTAGATGGGTATTTATAATAGTATCCCACGATTTTTGTTGAGGAATCAAAATGTGCCAAGTATCACCATCTGAGGGTTGGGTTGTACTTGAGTGTCAGTAGGATCAACGGTGGGCTTTATGACTGACTTGCTAGTGAATCGGTTCAGATAGGGTTTTGGGCCCTAAAGCCCTTTTATCCGACCTCACAGAGTGTTTTGGTGTCCAAGACCTCCATGTATCCTATCATATGCTTCGCAAAAAGTGCTTTGTTGAAGGACTTCATTTTTGAAATCTCATCCCTCCAAGACATTTAGGTTGTCAAAGACAATCTCATTTCTTTCAGTGCATGAGTTTTCGGCCATTTTCACACCCCACCAAAAACTTGTTTTTGCTTATTCCTTCTCAATTTTAGAACATGTGGAGCTAGAGAATGCGAAAACATGACATATCATAAGTTGGTATGACTTGAAGTAGCTATTTTATGAGGACCTCCTTCTTTTCCGTTGAAAACACTTTATTTCCACAATTGGATAGCAGTCCAGTGGTTAAGACTTTCATGTCAAGACAAGAGGTATGCGGTTCAATTCCGAACACTCCCTCCCCTCACAGGATATATACTAAAAAAACATTTTATTTCCCCATTCTTGTAGTCTTTTAGGTAGTTAAACTGGATTCTTATACTATGTGAGGTCAAAGTTGGAAGACTCGGGTAATCATGGGCTCCAACTAGGGGTGAGCAAACGGTGGGTTCTGTGCAAAATCGATATTTTGTAGACCAAAACCTAACCGAACCGAAAGTTAATTCGATTTATTAGATTTGAAACCGAACCAAAATCGTTTAACCAAAAAAAAATGAACCAAACTGCAATGAATTCATCGATTCGGTTTTTGGTTCCGATTCGGTATTGCTCACCCCTACCTCTAACCTTAAAATCCAAAAGAAAATAACTGAAACGGTCAACATATATGCCATTGATTCAATTTTTGTAAGGAAGAAAAAGCCAACGACTTTGCTTTGGAGAAAACAACACTTCTTCCTTGTCCAATAAAAAGATGTTCACCGTTTTATTTCACTGTCCCAAATTATTTGTTCAACTTCAAATATATAGGGAGTGTTTGCAAACACTAAAAATAAGTGCTTTTCAGTTTTTTGCTTAAAAAAAAGCAATTTTTAGTGCTTGCATATACCAATTTCTGCTTCTAATTCTGCTTCATTTAATCAGAATCTAAAAAAGGAGAGAGGGGTGCTTTAGATTCGTCGCTTCTAGTTTGAATTTTACAAATAAATAAGTACTTTTACTACTTTTTCACCAAACACTCTCAACTTCTCATTCTCAACTTTTAATTCTATTTTCAAACACTACCAACTTTTGATTCTCAACTACTTCTACTTCTGCTATAATAAATCACTTCTTCTAAAAGCAGAAGTTTTTGCAAACACTCTCATAGTCCAGTTTGACTTTTCACACAAATTAAGAAAAATATTAGAAACTACAAATATGCTAAATATTTACTTTATTTGTCCTAATTAATAAAAAATATAAATTATAAAATGCATATTAAATAGGGGTATAACAGTAAAAGAAGGGAAAAAGTACTATTAAATATAGAAAACGGACTATACATTTGGGACATCCCAAAAGAAAATAGTGGATTATATATTTGGGATGTAGGAAGTAATGAAATTAAATTACCATTTCAATAATAGAATAATTTAAAAATAAATTATGTTCATGTATAAACAAAAGCTAAAACACAAAAACAAAACTTTAAATCAGGCTCCACATTTTTTTTGAAGCCAATTATACCTAACATCAGAACAAGATTTTTCCAAATAAAAAAGTTCAACAATACATTTTGCAAAGTTTATTTTCTTATTTTAAGAAGCTAATTAGTAGTTTAAACGATTTTGTTCCTTTTTTAAATGAAAAATTCTTTTAATAGTATCTATAATCTATATCACCATTTTTTTGAAGTACAATCCTAAAAGGATATGAGATGCTACCTAATAATTGGATACTACCAAATAAAGACAAACACTCATATGAGACCGTCTTACGGGTTATATCTTGTCAGACGGTCGTCGCCCGACTCGACCAATGCAACCCGACCCCCTGACTTTTTTAGTTAATATTATTTTCCTTTTTTCTTTCACTTTTTTTTCCTGTTTCTTTCTCTTTTTTCTTTGTCTTTCTTCCACATGTTTTTTCTCTCACTATTGCCATTTTTTCCCAGTTTATTCTCCCTAAATCTTCGTTGCACTTCATCTTTCATTGTTTAGCTCTCGTTTTTTTTTTAATTTTACTTCGAAATCGCATTCTCTCCGGCTTCATACTGGTAATTTTTCGATATTTTTTTTGTTCCATGTAATTTTTTTTTAAAGTTTTTTTGGATTTTTTAAAACTAGGGTTTGTATTTCTTCATTTTTTTTTTCATGATTCTATATGTTTTTATGTTTAGCATATGTTAATATTTTTAAAATTTTTAAACTAGGACTTTAGTCTGTGCAATTTTTTTTATGGTTTCATTTTATTTGTAATTTTTTTATGCGATTTTTCTATTTTTTTTCTGGTTTTGGTAGTTGGTGGTTTTTAGATGCGATTATTCTGTGTTTTTTTTTTCTGGTTTTGTATTTAGTGGTTTTTAGATGTGATTCTTCTCTGTGGTTTTTTTTTTTTGCTGATTTTGGTATTTTGGTTTTTTTCATCTTGCTAAAAGTATAAATATTTTCCTTATAAGTATTCCTTTTTTCAGAAAAGTATCATTTGCATGTGCAGACAATGTCGTAGTCATAAATTATTATGGGGTGGACCGATACACGAAATTGAAGTGGACCAAATAAAAAAACTAAAAAAAATACACATAAATATTAACTAAAAAAATTTAAAAATTTTACCTAGTATTTTTTTAAAAAAAAAGGGGTTGGCCTCTCTATCTCCGCCATTGTGTGCAGAAGTATTTACTCGTTATGAAACCAGAGTTATGTTGTTCTGTGCATAACTGTTAGTCTCTTGTACAAAAGTATTAGTATTGGGTTGAAAGTATTAGTTTTTAGTCTAAAAGTATAAATATTTTTCCTGAAAAGTGTTACTTTTTTATATTATTAGTTGTTTAATTTTGATTTTCTTATACTTTGTAGTAATTTTTTTACACAATTTTTGTTTGAAGAAAGTTGATTTGAAGCAAAAGATTGAGGATAAAAGGAGAACGAATGCATACTTGAAGAGGAAGAGAGCTGATTTAAAGAAGAAGAAGAAGAAATCCAAGAATTAGAAAGTAATTATAATGGACTTTTGTGAAAATCCAGGAACTGAAAATGGGTCTGTTTTGAGTTGTGGATATTTTAAAATTTGTATGTATGGCTAGGAATTATTAGTTTTTATGCAAAAAGTATTACTGAAAATCTGATAGGAATATTGTTTTTTATGCAGAATTCTGGAAACATGGTTATGTTGTTGAAACATTGTCTGGTTACCTTTTGTTTATTTTTTAGGATAAAACTGGTGGTTAGTCTATATATTTTGCTGAAAATATGATTATATGCAATGTTGGTATATTGATACATTTCAAAAAAACATGTTCATTTGCGTGTTTGCAACCTGTATTTGAAATGTGGTGGCACACACAACATGTTGCAACATTAAGATCTTCTATCCAGCAAGAGAAGTTAAAAGTATCAACGCATCGTAAAAGTATTATGAATTATTGCAAAAGTATTACTATTCCCGCATAAAATATTACTTAAAATGAATGAATAATTTGGAAATAATAGTCTATTTGCACTAAAATAAAGAGTGAATTTGTGTAAAATACACGTATGACTTATTCAAAAATATTTTTTGTTGTTTCTCCTTCGATTTTGGTAGACTGTAGACATCGTTTGTTAATATACGTAATATACACACACATCAGGTTGCAGTAAGAGAAGTTAAAAGTATCAGTGCATCATAAAAGTATTATGAATAATTGCAAAAGTATTACTATTTTCATATAAAGTATTACTAAAATGAATGTATAGTTTGTACAAAATAGTCTATTTTCACTAAAACAATCGAGCACTTGGAGTCTTGGAACCAAACTCCTTGGCTTGAATAGAGTCAAGACACATCAATAGTTTTCTTCTTGCACTTTCTGAAATTTTCCTTTATCTTTTTTCTTATTCCCCTCGTAATAGATCGAACATGATCTTGTAATGTATTAGATGAACCTGAAACATCAGAAGGTTCATTTTGCTTAGGGAAATTCAGTTAATTAGTCAATGTTATAATAGTAAAATAATCTCTCTTTGTTCTTTCACGTGAGCATACAAAGTACTTTTGTGTCACAACTTCATTATCTCTACATATGGTGGTCGGTTTATGTACACTAAATCCAAGTGCACGACCATGACCACGATACAACTTATGCATATATTCAATTTGTTCTTTTTTACACCAATAAGAGATCAGGTTATATCTAGAGTACCCCCAGTGCGTTCTGCAATAATATAAACTAGAAAAAAATCATATTATAAAAAGTAATACTTTTCTGACAAAAAATAATACTTTTGCACTAAAATGTAATACCTTCAGCTGATGCTATTATATTATGTTCGGTAATGGCATCTGGATCGACTTGTTCACTTAACACAAGTTCATCTTCATATATATAAAGCAATAAGTATAACAATTTTTTTTGAAAGTGGTAATTTAATTAGGATAAGTTATTTATATTATCTTCACTGTGTCGTGAAATAATTAAAACCAGAAAAAATATCATATTATAAAAAGTAATACTTTTACAGTAAAATCTAATATATTCATCTGATGCTATTATATTCTCTTGGGTAATGGCATCTGGAAATCTGGAATGATCGGTTCACTATAAATCGATAAGTATCATATAAATATTTAAAATTAGTAATTTAGTAAGAATAAGTTATTTATATTACCTTCAATAATTTCTATATCATCTTTATCACTAGAAACAACAACCAATGTACCAAAATTTTCACCTTCCTTCATCAATGTATTGTTTTGAACTTCATTCTCCTTGCAGATGAACAATGTGTATACCCCTTTATTTACACAGTGCAATATTGTATCAATATATGGGTTTCAATCATTCAATGCTTATACCCTTTTTTTTTTCACTCAGTAAAATCATCAAACATATTGTAGGTTAGAAACTTCATTTTTGTAGCAATAAATTCAACACAATTATATCAATGGAGAATTAAAAAAATTTCACGTAGTAATACGTGTTCTATACCTACTGAGATAGATTTGAGAGATCGATATTGTTGTTGCTGAGTTGCAACTCAGAGATTGGGAAGAAGTATTACGTGTTGAGCGATATTTTTTTCCATTTTCCACTGAGTTGCAACTGAGATTAGGAGAAGAGTGTCGTTTTTTTTTTTTTTTTTTTTTTTAATTTGAATATAGTACCGGATCCGGTGAGTCGGTCCTATAGAATACCCTCTCCCAAATAATTGTAATTTTAACATGTGTCTCATTCTGACATATGCATTGATTTATATTAAAAAAATAAATCAAAGTGTAATATCCAATTGAGAACATCAAATTAGCCTCTAATAGGAGTGAATATGAATCTTGTAGGGATCGAACTCTGTTATAAACCTGAAAATCGAACATTAAACTACTTCCGCCACACTCGATCCACATACTACATATCACCGCCTATAATAAATAGAAAAGAATAAAAATTATTTTCACTTATTCCTTACAAATATACTAATGTAGATTTTCCAAAAGGAAAAAAAGTACTATAGCAATCTCATCTTGGAAACTAACAGAAGTGCAAAAGATAAGCGACATAGGCGCAAGCCTCGTTGGCTCAGCACAACAACGACACCGCACCACACCCCCGCCCAGTCAACCCTACTGCCATACACAACCACAAATCTCTCTCTCTCTCTCTCTCTCTCTCTCTCTCTCTCTCTCTATATATATATATATATATATATATATGTTGTGTATGTATATGCGCGCGCACACGCACAATTAGGTCATAGTCGAAGAAAAGAGCGATATTAATTTCATCGCCCAAATTGTCAGACACCTTCCTTTTTTGATTCAAAGGAAAAACATTGAAAAAAATAAAATAAAATTAAGTGCACCATATAGCAATTACAGAAATTAAGAGCCGACTGTAATTGATGAAGAAATCGGAGTGGTAAATTTGGAGGGATAGAGGAGTTTTGGTATATGGTGGATGGTGTCACACTCACAATGGGTGTGGCGGGTTCCAAGTTAGAGAAGGCTTTGGGTGACCAATTTCCCGAAGGCGAACGATATTTCGGGTTGGAAAATTTCGGGAACACTTGTTATTGCAACAGCGTCCTACAGGTGGGTATGGGTTTTTCTATTTTTATTAACCTTACGGTTTTTTTATTTTATTATTTTATATTCTCTGGTTTTCCATTTTTTTGGGTTAATTGGGATTTGTTGGGGATAATTTTATGTAACTGTGTTGGAATTGCTAAAAACAATTAGGTCTGGCGAGTTTAGTTTATTGAATTTTGATGTATGTTTTGTGCCCGGAAGAGATCAAAATAAGATGTAAAAAGGACAGGGTTTTTGTTAGGCGATGAATTGCATGAAAGAAGACTCTTATGTAGTTTGGTTGGTATTTGTGGCTGCAAAAATGTTTTGATGGGTCGGAGTGTTTGGGCAGAAAATTATACTGGTATCTGTCCTGGTTTGGTTTTATTTTGTTTCTAAAAATTGTTTATACCTCATTCAAGGGAAATTAATTCCTGTATAGCCTGTATTTTCTTGGCAACTTAATGCCAATTGACGATGATATTTCTATTGGCCGCTGCTCTACCTTGCTTATATAACGCCAAGTACCCGATATTATTGTTTGACTTTTGTAATTGTCATCTGTTGTTAAGATAATAGAGTATTTTTCCTGAGAATGTAGTAGTGAAAGATTTTACAATGGTAATAGAATGATTGTAGTGATAAGATTTTCAATTATGGAACATGATATATTTCAGAAGAGTAGAGAATCTAATAGTTAAATTGATGTTTCATGTTGAGCAACAAGCGTCTTGGATATTTTCAAGCTCTGATTTGACTGGGTTCTGTTTTGTAGGCCCTTTACTTTTGCGTCCCGTTTCGTGAACAGCTGCTGGAGTATTATTCAAACAACAAAAACCAAGGTGAAGCAGATGAGAATATCTTAACATGTCTTGCAGAACTTTTCTCACAGGTAGTTCGTTTATTAGCAATTGCAGTATTTCTTATTTATGCCCCTTTTGCATTAGAGCTAGGTGTTAACATAGAGATTCTGCCATTATAATTATTAAGTACTTTGTTAGGTTTTGTTATCTTGCTATATGAACACAAATTGCTTGCATGATGGAAGAGTCTGCAGATATGACATGCATTTATCATGGTTGCAAGTGTGCTTACACATATACCTAATCATCGTGGCATGTTTAAGATTTTTGTCATATTTGTCAATAGCATAGTTTATGTTGTAATAACTACCTGCGAAGTGCTAAGTAGGGCGGCCTGTCAATATGTCATCCATCATTGGATACATTATGCAGGAACTGTTCAAACATATAACCGGTCCAACTATGGCCTGCACGATTGGGCAGCCAGCAGTTTAGCTCTCTTTATTGAAATGATTATAAATCTATGATGTTGAAATTGTGATCTTAAATGTTGGACGTGAAATTCTCTTAAGGTTAACATGTTTTTATGCAGATAAGTTCACAGAAGAAGAAAACAGGTGTAATAGCTCCAAAACGCTTTGTACACAGAGTTAGAAGAGAAAATGAGAATTTCCGAGGATACATGCATCAGGTGTGTTTCTGATGACGTGCCTTTTTTTTAAACTTGCATATTAGACGTACTGAGCTAGTTTTGATGGAGAAAAAGTTAATGGTATCTTTTAAAGAATGACAAATCCATCGTTGTCTTCTTTCCGCAAGATGGAGACTATTATACACATTTATCTCTGTTTTATTGATAGTTCAAGTTCAATACATGTCTCAATACCCAGAAATTGCTTTTAAGCACTTGATGTTACAATTCTGGAAACTTGAATCGGGAGCTTAAATTATTTAGAAAATAAATACATCTCTCTTTTTCCTTTTTTATCCAAGAGTCAGAACTCAAATAATTCCCCTACATGGTCATATCATGAGGAGGTACTGCTTCTTCTATATGTTTCTTTCCCTTATGAGTTGGCTTAGTTCTTTTTTTTTTTAAGGGTCGGGGTTGGGGGCTAGATATTTCTGAAGTATCTTGAAAAAGTATACTTCAAGGAGCCTTAGTTTATTTGAGAAGCTTTCTGCGTTATTTGGTAGTAGAGGACTAGAGGTTGAGGGTGGATGCATGTGACCTTATGTGGCTTGATGCAAACTAGAAAACCATCGAAGGTTTCTAGATAATCCATGTGGGATTTATATGATGTTCCTGCTCGCATGCAGGATGCCCATGAATTTTTAAACTTTTTGCTGAATGAACTTGTCGATATATTGGAGAAAGAGTCTCAGAAAGTGACAAATGTGCCACAAACTTCTTCCGTTGAGGGTGCTGTGAATGGGCCAAGCAATGGCCAGATCAATGGTGTTAAGAAGGAACCATTAGTCACTTGGGTCCACAAAAATTTTCAGGTAATTTACTGACATTTATGTCGTACCGTGACTTGAATTTTCAAATTTTAGACAGTTTATTCTCAGACATAAATGCACTTTGAGAGCATGTTGTAAATCGGTGGATTCTGTAAGGGCCTCCTATTCTCTGTTCATGTGTCAGTAGTTGGTGAATGGTATGATATCTCATGAGTGAGTTTTCTTTGGTGGCTTATTTATTTTCAACGATTAGATCGTTTTTGGGAAGTCTTCTGGTGCTCTGAAGGTTGTCTCTTGATTTTGGAGAGTGCTTGGCTAATTTCTTATTTGTTTCTTCTCGATTTGATACAACACTTATTGTGATGCAGGGTATTCTTACAAATGAAACAAGGTGTTTAAGGTGTGAGACAGTTACCGCGAGGGATGAGACATTCTTAGACTTAAGCCTCGATATCGAACAAAATAGTTCGATTACTAGCTGTCTCAAGAATTTCAGTTCCACAGAAACCCTGAATGCTGAAGATAAATTCTTCTGTGATAAGTGCCGTAGGTATGTCCCCATTTTAGTAGTTATTAGTTAGGAGAATTACAAAAACTACCACTGAGGTTTAGGTTAATTACAAAAAAATCCAGTTATCTTTTAAAATCACAAAAAAGTCCCTGATGTATTACAAATACCACCTTGAGGTTTGTATTTGTTAAATTACCCCCTCATTAGGATGCGATTTTTAGTTGTTATTAGTTCGACGGTAATTACAAAATCTTACCCTGAGGTTTAGCTTAATTTAAAAAAAAATTCTAGTTATCTTTTAAATCACAAAAAAAACGCCCCTGATGTTTTACAAATATTCCCTTGAGGTCTGTATTTGTAATACAGGGGATATTTGTAATACAAATTATCACTCATTAGGATGTAATTTGCAAACAAATGTGAAGGGCGTATTTGTAGTTTTGAAAGATAAATGTATTGTTTTCTCTAACTAGGCTGAACCTCAAGGGTAGTTTGTGTAATTAACCCTATTAGAGTAATTCCCATGAAAAAAATTTAAAACTTTTATTACTCAAAACGCAGTTTGCAAGAAGCCCAGAAAAGGATGAAGATAAAGAAACCACCTCATATTCTTGTCATTCATCTCAAGCGCTTCAAGTACATGGAACAGCTAAATCGGCACAAAAATTATCCTACGCGTCGTGTTCCCCTGGAACTGAAACTCAGCAACACCGTGGAGGATGCCGACTCTGAGTACTCTTTATTTGCTGTTGTGGTTCACGTTGGGAGCGGGCCCAACCACGGGCATTATGTTAGTCTTGTCAAAAGTCACAACCACTGGCTGTATTTCGATGATGAGAATGTGGAGATGGTTGATGAGTCTGCAATTCAGACCTTTTTTGGATCTGCCCAAGAATACTCATCTAGCAACGATCACGGGTACATTCTCTTCTATGAGAGACTCACATCTGACGACAATTGATGAATAAAAAAAAAACGTTCTCGAAGAACGTTGTATATTTTGCTTGGTCGTACAGCAATACTTGTTTTCGTTTTCTAATTTTAATAACATGTGGGAAGTAGCACAAATCTTGGTTTCGATGTACAGTGTGGATGACTAATTCTCCAATTCTAATAACATGTGGTAAGATCACCTTTGTTTTCGAGTCGTCACATTTATAGCGTAAGTGGTTCGCGTGATTGCCGTAGTTCCAGATTTAGCATTGAGGATTTTCTGAGGTGTGAAAAATAACCAGGGGAGATGACAGACATGAGAAGAACGATTTATATTATGGAAAATTGGACTAATATCTAACTGGTTATATATTGCATTTCTTTCTTAGCAAAACAATAGCTTGAAGATGAGGAAATAGAAATGGTGATTCGGTGCTCATTTGATTTCTTTTGATTTGCCATTCATTAAAGAGACTACTTCTGAACAATCCCAAGAACAAAGAAGTATGAATTCTTATCTTCACGAAGTATACAGAGAGCATATAAAAGCACTTAAGGCTGTGATTTGCCCATTGAAACTGTTCAGAAAATATCATCTAAGGAATTTTTTTCATAAATATAATTTTCTTAAAAGGATAAAATTAGAAGACTTTTTTGTTTTTCAAAAAATATATTTCCACTGAAATAGAGTATATAATTTTTACCTCTTATGTACATGCTACTGTTTTTAAAAAATATATCCATATCTCAACATATTTCAAGTAAAAGATATTGTGATATCAATTATAAATTGTTGCATTTTACCACACATCCAGAACTCGAAACTTTGCTATCAAAAAAAAAAAAAAAACCTCGAATCGTTTCATTTTATTCAAAAATATTTCTCTCACTATTTGCTCTTAAATAACACATCCAACAATAAAAAGACATGCAATCATACCTAAATCCCTTTATTTGTTGCAAGTACATAGAAGAAACACAAGAATTCAAAAGTCATTCAGGTTGCATTTGGAATAGAGGACTTATTTGGGGAGAGGATTTGGGGGAAGAATTTCAAACGAAAAATGAGATGAATTTGAAATCCTCCAAAAATGACTCCAAAAATAACTTCCATGAATTTGAAATCCATTACAGAATGACTTCATCCAAACAACCTCAATGGATTTGTTATCATGGATTTGAAATCCTTAGCTCCAAATCCATCAATCCAAATTGAGCCTAACTGAATCCTCGTGCTGCAACTCAATATTCCTTTCCTGTAATATCACAACCATGGACTATCGAGATGGCAATATAGTAGCTAAAAGATCATGGACAAAAACTCAGGAACAGAGGTATCCCTAAAGACAAAAAAAAAGTGAAATATATTACAGTCATTCTATAAGGTCTAGTCATTTATGTGCAAGCACAATATATATACAGAAAGATAATTAAAACACTTGTATGACATTTTTTTTTATCAGAATCACTAATAATTTATAACTAGGAAATGATAATCTGAGATCTCATTCGAACGCCAGAGACATGAAAGTATCATCATCCAAAAGACTTGAAACATCAATTAGATCATCTTCAGCGTAAATCATGTCATCCATGTTGTCTGGGGCCACATCTGAAGCATCCTGCCAAAGATCAAGCAACGGAGAAAAAGAAATTAAACAAATTGTCACCTTCAATTAAGTGAAATTAATAAATTGCCAGTGACGTTATTTGCATGTTATGTAAGAAAGATTTCATGCAACAAGTCATCTATTAGTATGTCTTTAGTTTTTAGCTTCTAGCATATATTCGGTTAGGCTGCTTGTTAAAAATCCAGAGTTCAGTCCGTTTTTCCTGATTGACATATATTTACCATACTTTATAAAATACTAATCGGTATTTTTGATTCAAAAACTGTACTAATACAGCACAAAGAAGGAGTTCGGTCAGAAGCCAAGGATGCTAATCCACACAAGGAGGAAGTCAGGACAGTTTTATAAAATGAAAAATAGACTTTTCAAGGGAACTAATGGTAATAATGCTTTCTTCTAAGATGACCACTGCTCAGGCCTTTTGAAGAACAATCATTGGTATGCTTTTACCAAGGATAGGGATGGCAATGGGACCCGGTTTCAGGGCGGGTATGGTACAAATAAATGGGTATGAGACGAATCGCGAGTATTGATTTTTAGACCCGAACGGGTCTGGATCGGGTAACGGGTTTAATAGGACCGGACCCAGGCCCGTATAATTAGTTTATATATAAAGTGTGTATATTGTTGTTCAAGAGCTCTTGCTTTTATGTATGTTCAATGGCGTAGCCAGGACAATATAGTAGGCTGGTACACGAAAGTGGGGTGGGCCAAATAGAAAAACGATGAAAAATCATATAAATTTCAATTAATATATTTTTTTTTAAAAAAATTGCCTAGTAAAAATTTTTTTTTTTTAAAAAGAGGGGGGGCCGGGGCCCGGGTTGGCCCCCCCTTGGCTACGCCAATGTGTATGTTGGTGTTTATTTCATAAAATATCATATCACATTTGGCATAAATTTTTATAGCTATATTCTAAGTAAAATCTTATAAATTTCGCCAAACATGTGAAGTTGGCGGGTCTAATGGGTCAAACGGGTCTGATCCGCTAGACAGGGGTATGGGTTGAGGCGGGTATGTGTCTAAGGTGAGACGGGTCTGGATCTTATGTTTTCTTAACGGGTCGGGTATCGAATCTAGGCGGACCCGGCCCAAACCCAACCCATTGACATCCCTAAGTCCAAGGATAGTTAACTTAATATTGAGCACATATGCTAAATTTAATACATGTGCGGCGTTTCACCTTGCTGCCCTTGCATATGCAGTTGTGTGTGCATTGGCATTAACGAAACAAAAATCACCTTATTTTCACGGAACCCTTCAGCAGCAGTTAGCATCCTACGGTACTGAGCTCGTGCCTCAGGATATTGAGCCATGGACCTCACCCTAGCAAGTGCTTTTTGCATCCTTTCTTCAGTTTGTTTCCTTCCTTCCTTCAGATAGTCATAATCATCTTCCAGTGGCGGCAAGGTGCCCTGTTTGTCGGGCCCTTTTTGGACCCCATCTGACCGGAATCCACGCAATCCAGTCCTTTTACGTCTCCAACGCAAAATCACCTTCTCCAATATTCCCACTGACCAGATAATAGGTTTATATTTTTTCCTAACCTGATGACCCCTTACGTGAGCCTTTCCAAAACAGACAAAGTCAGTTTTATACTGAAGTTTAGTACCTTCAAAAGAGAATATTAGTCATCTAGTAAAAAAGATGAATAATGTTCACACTCAGACCTATAACAGATTCAGAAAAGCTGGAGAAGCAAAATTTTACACCACTTTAAATAACAGTAAATTTTCCCTGCTGCTTTTCGCAGCAATTTATCTTGTGCAGATACCATATTGAAGCCCACATTTGCCCCCCTTTGGTAGATTAGCAAATGGAAAAACATGAAATTCATTTTAAAACTACAAAGATGGAAATGTTCAAAGCAAAGCACCTGGATTTTAACAATTTTTTGACGAATCAGCAGATATTCTTTTCGCTTTCTCCAACCACGATACTTTTTCTGAATTTGTAGGGCGGCAGCATTGGCCATACCGTTAGAATGATTTAATCTTGATGTTTTAGCAGCTGCACGTGAAATAGCATGCTCATCTGAAGCCAGCAATTCATCAGATCCCTCTTCAATAAGCTGCTTCCTTTGAAATGACTGAATGCGGAAAATTTGGTGAATACGGGCTGCTGCTTGTGTAGCATTACAGACCGCGGCAATTGAATCCTTGAGTGAGAGTGTCTCAGGAATATCCTCTTCAGTTGTTGGAACCGCTGAACGTTCTGTAACTGTCTGTACTGCTTTCAATCCAGACACTTCTGTTTCATTCATTTTAAGAGTCGAGAGGTGTGTGGTCAAGAAAGTTTCACCGAGAAAACCAGATATACCCTTATGTCCACTGGAAGAAGCTAGGTCTGCAGGAGTTCTACCCAGTGGATATTCGGCAGATGGGTCTGTCAGTGCTCCAGGAGCAGCACCCAGAGAAACAAGGTCAGCAACAGTTTCCTCCCTATTAAACAAGAAGAAATGTTAAAATAAAGCAAACTCACTTCTCTGTTTCTTCTTTCACAACAGCTGATCTGCAACGATATCTATTATTACAAGGTACAATTGCTGAAACATTTGTCTTTAAGATGGATATAATTTCACCACCCCCCCACCCCCACCTAGAGTAGCAGGATAACATAGAAAACAAATTTCTGAATTTTTTATGTCAGGAACAAGCGAAACATCACTTAACTAAAATTCTATCGATACAATTTGGATAAGGTGGAAATCAGAAAAACAACCATCGTGTTTCTTAAATTAATGCAGATTCAAAAGGGAGCAACCTATTATAACACCAAATAGTGGAGAGATCTTTACATTCAATAGAGTAACAGGAATGTTCTGCTCCAATAACATTATTTCAGCTCTAGGGAAAAAAAGCAAATAAAGTAGAGATAGGCCCTTCAGATGTTTTTATTAACAGAGCTAAGATCAAAGTATACCTGCCGTAAAAGGCAGCCCAATGAAGTGCTGTCCAACCATTCACATCACGAAAATCTATACTAACTCCTGATACTATAATTGGCTGGAGGGCCCAATTAAAACCAAGAGCAGCAGCCAAGTGCAACACACTTTGACCCCGTTCATCGATAATTGTAAGTCCCTTCCCATCTGCAGTTACTCTGTGGAGAAGCCAAGAGTAAAATTTCTCTTTTAGCTGCTTTTCAAGGAGCAGCTCTCCAATCACCTTCCTATGTGACCTGTCATTTTCTGAAGTCAGGTTCGCCTCCTGGTTAATCTCCTCCTCTATTATGGAAATGATTTTATTGATTACACTTTGTTTTTCAAAGTCATTTCCAGCAGAACTTACAGGGCTGCCAACAGGTTCCAGGTCCAGTATCATCTCAAACCTTTGATAGAGATGCATCACAATTGCAGTATCTCCATTTACATCAACAGAATCTGGTCCAAACCTATATTCAAATTCTCGTAGTTCACTGCAAGCCAACCTGTTGGAACAAGTTACATAGAAAGGGACAACTCCAGGCTTGTGTAGTGGAGCACGGCAACAAAGAATCCCATCTGCTAAAACGTCTGCTGGAACCTCCAGTTCTCCAAACATGATGGACCATCTGCATTTATATAACTCTTCTTCACTCTTGAGGAATGTTCCAGTGATAAGGACCTGATTGTTATTATAAAACAAGAAACCTTGTTAACAATAACAATCACAGTGGTTGCAAACCTTCAACTAGCCCATGTTGACCTAGCATGAGAGTACACACTATACTAATGGGAATTTATGCATCAAATTCATAATCGAAGTAGCTCAATATTGTTGGATACTCCTTTAAGAGAGAATCATGCAGACACAAAATTGGATGTGAATTAGTCAAATGTTGGGTGCTCATTTGAGAGGGAATCTGGCAGACTAATTCACATCTAAAGCAGCAAGACATAATCAGTAAAATAAATCATACTTCTGTGGGTAGAAGCAGCACATTTATACTTGATGATATTTATACACTCAAAGGCCAAAGTTGGAGAGTAAGACCAAGTACCTTGGTCTCCAGGTTTGAGTAAGCCCAGTTAGGCAAAAAATCAATAATGCTGAAAAGCTGGTCCAAGGAAATAGAAGGGTTCAGCGTGTGTGTATCCACGTGTAGTTGAGATGACATATTGGAGTCATACTCGCTTCCCATCATACTCCATGAAATTCCATTACTTGATTGCATATCTAATTCATCAGCTTCTCCAAGTTCTTTAGCAATCCAACGGGAGAAGCTGTCAACTTTTTTCAAGCTTTCCTCTGTTTGCAAGTTACCCAGAGGTCTTTTGATAAGGAAAGAGTAGGTTTCGTTTCCTACAGTTGTCACACCATTCTCCAGATTTGGGTTAAATGCATTTCCAGTTTCTGCATCGGAGAGGAGCATCTGAAGGTTCCTTTGCCCAGACTGCTCTTCCTGCTCAGGATGTGTGTAAAATGGCCCTGCATCATTCCATTGACCTGAAGGAAGAGATTTCTCCTCAAACAAATTGTTGAGTACCTGCCATTTGGCATGGACAGGCAGAGAACACCCAGAATCCTGTTTGTAAGCAATCTCTCCTGTTGAAAAAACACATATATAATCCAACTCCGGTACACAATTTCTGACGGACAATGATTCTTGTAATATACAATAATACCTGTAGTTGGGTTTCCAATAACTTCTTGCCATGATCCCAAATCACCTGTCTCTTGAACCCCAGATATAGGACTGCTACCATCAAACTCTTCATCTGTATGACCCAGCGAAAGTGGCGCATAATTCTGGGCAGACACATTCCGATTTCCTTTATAAAAAACCAATCATCAAATACCTCCTGATTTCCTAACAGTGAATCATTGGGATGCACGAAAATAAGGATGAGAAAAATAAAATTAGATACCTGGACTAGAAAGCTGATTACAAGAGCTTGAATGGGCAGAACGACTATCTTCGGTCAATGGAGAATCTGGATATGAATGAAATCTGGAACTTGCTTGGTGATTACCCTCTGAAGTAGGTTATATGTGCACCATGTTTCCATGGGAATAACAGGGAGGCAAGTCATTTCTATGTTCACTGAATTATATTTAACAGAGATGACAGAGATAAACAGAGAGCAGTACCGGACTCAGCATCTTCATATGCTGACGACAAGGTGCTGGTTGGGCTTGCTCCACGAAAACTGGAAGATAATGAGCTGTCATTTTCAGAATTTGATACGACTCTAGCACTGCTACTAACACAGCTGATGTTTGTCTTATTACCCTGAAGGAAAATAAAGAACTAAAATTAACCAATATCCACTCTTTCCCTACCTAAAATCTGAATTTCATTCCATAAGATTATTCAAGTTTCACCTACAAGCATAGCCAATCAGATCAAAAGCTTCTTCAAATTAATTGTTTACAGATTAACTACTGCAGCATAAAATAAACTATCTGAAGGAGAATATGTATAAGATTACAGTGGAACGCCATACATTTTGCGTGTGCTTAGTTTTCTGTTCAAAAAGCCGGACGAGGTTCAGAAATTAGTTGATCAATTGAAATTATGGACTTGTGCTTTTAGTTTTTCAGAAAAGCCAAAATACAATTTGCAGTCAGCAATCACAGCCATCAATTTATGCATATCACCTCATGAGAAAATCTAAAATTTGTAGGAATAGTGAGGATGTGAGGGAGTATTTGGAAATTAATTGTTCCTCTTCTCATGTCAAATAAAGAAAAACATACAGCCAAAAAATATTGGGTAAACATTGTTCAATGATATTAATTGAATCTAACCTTGACTTCCAAGTAGTGAACAAACACTATGTGCATGAGTTCCCTGCACAATTAGAAAAATTGGTTACTTTGAGTGTCTGAGATTCACAGGTCATTTTTAAGGATATGGTCGGTCGAGTGTTTAAATAGAGCAACCTCAAGTAAAAGCGCACACAACTTTTCTCACAGATTCACTCCTAATTATAAAAATCGCATGCAACAGACGTGGACTAGCAAAACTCAAGAATTTACAACAAAAACAAAATTAAAGACAAAGTGTGTAACGCAAGAGGAAGCGACGGATCCTATAACTTCACTCTTCATTCCATGGAAAAACACATACTGATAACACGCAAGATAATAAGCTCATATAGAGTTTGTGAGAACTAGACAAAGAATAGAATGACTCATATTACTAATTAGACCATTTGTCTACCGACATGTCAGTTCATTATTTAATTGATCTTTCAGGGTTGATTTAAACCATGCACCATTACTCTACACTTTTTGGCCTCATGCCATTCTTAAACTACTCTGTAGACCCCATAATGACTTCTTATAGAGTCAAAATACGATAAATTGATACTCATATAAAATCAACCCATGCCCAGGTTTAAGAAGTGGGTAGATAACCGATAGTTAAAATTGAAAAATACACATGAGAATTAGTTTTGACGCAGCACGTAATCTTAAAGAGAATGGAAATGAAAGAAGTTAAAGTGTTAACGAAATATAAAACTGCGATATGAGCTGAATCCTGAGAGAGCTATGGAAAACAAATCACAACCACAAATCCGGAGATACAGCGTAAAAAAGTTTGTCAGAGTGAAACAAATACAAACAGTTCACACTTACTTCTCTAGCAACCAGTAGCTGCGTCTTTGAAAATTTTCATTATCCTCTCCGTGGGCATAGTAACAATTCAGCGTATCAACACTTCCAACCTGAAAAAAATGAATCAGCATATAACCTGTAGCAAAACCAGATGCAAGAAATATCCAGAAGCATGTTATTGTTGTCTTCTTGACAAGAGTTTAGGTGCACCATGGCATTGTTAAGGAAGGTTGTGCCAACAATTCAAACACAGCACCAGGTCCACTTTGAATAATATTTGTGTTCAAACTAATAAGTTTATCTAAAACATATAATTACAAATGCTTACACAGACTAAGGATGTATATGTGCTTTGCTTATGGTTTCAATGTTGAAAACCGACTGGTGTAAAGGAGATGTACACTCCAGGTATTAATTGTCGAACATCGGCATTTAGTGATCAGGATTATATCTTGTGAAACAAAAATAACATTTAACATGGTCACGAGTTGGAAACTATTATCAATAGAATGCTGGATTTTTAACAAAGGAATCAAACTGCTTCAAAGTCCAAAACTCTGGACATAAGCTTTGGTTAATGGCTAATGCAGGATCAGTTGGTTCGATCATTGCTTGATAATGCTGCAAAAGTTAAACCCAGATTGATCTGATTTTAATATAGAGATATACTATTTGGAACCTGATAACAACAACTATAGTTTCTTGTCCGACTGAAGGACAGCTGGGTCAGTTTTAATAACAATGCTCCGTGGATAGATGAAATAGCCAACCCATCCATTGACTATTCCGATCAAATATGAACAATCCTTCTAGCATAAAACCTTCATAAGTTACTCTACATTCATGCTTACCTTTAGTTTCTCATGGGCTTCCTTAATAGTCTTCCCGTCCTTTTTCTTTCTCCAATTATGTCCATCCTTCCGGAAGTACCTTAACGCCTTACGATCAAAAAGAAACACCGAACCACCTGACAAGAACACGCATCTTCAGAAAATTGCTTTGAAACTAAAGGTTCTTCAACAAATTTTGTACAATAATGATTATGTGCTTGAGAACAGCTCCAGGAGCCGAGACCAAATATATTGACAATAAACAGAGTTTACAGGCGTTTCTCCCATAATGCATCTTAATTTTTCATATTGCACGTATGATAACAGAGATAAATGCTTTATATAAACAGTTGCACAGTATCATCTTCCAACACTTGAACAAAAACGAAATCAAGCTTATATATCTTATCCCACTTCCCTGATGTAGTTGGCAACACTTCATCAGAAAGGGATCAAAAGAACTAATTATTTGTGGAAAACTCAACTTGCTAGGACAGAGAGGTTGCTTTAGTCAGTAAACCTGCTTTTGACAAGATAAATGTTAAAGTATGGGCCTTTTGATACCAAACATACGGATAACAAGAACTATTGAGAGGTGAAAAAGAGACGGCCTATTCCTTAATTCATTGTTAATACTCAAACTGAATATATTCAAAAAAGGGACGCATTTTTCCTTATTTGTTAGTAAAATTCGCACTGGATATGGTATTATGAAGCATTTGAGAATCAAAATCTGACAATGATCAATGCAAAGATCATACAGGGCACGTATTGTGAACTGATGAAGTGGATACTGGTAAACTTCAGCTTACAAGTGAAATGTCAAAGTTATTGGTCACTAGCCATGACATTAACAAGAGGATGAAAAGGCACAATTTCAGTCCCCATAATGAAGCAAGATTGAAGCTCGAACATTCTCTTTACTAATAAAAAGAAACTGGAAAAATAAACCAACTTCCCAATGACCATTTATGGGAGTAGCCCATAGAAATTGAACATTTAAGAATCAGGTCATTTATGAAGGAAAAGAGCCATAGTACTAACCAGAAAAGACACACTAGAAGTACAAAAATGCATATGGCACAAATAAATATTTAACTGTTCCAAATAAGACCCCAAATGATAGCCTCAACAAAAAGGTCCAAGAAACCACAGTTATGGAGAAGGCATAGGAATGACCGGACAGAGGAAACAATGTTCGTCGACAAAGAGATGAAACAAGACTGGAGACTAAACCATAGAAAGAACATGACTTTTTCACTGTAAAATGAGAAAATTTGCCACATAATTATTTTTGAATGTGCGAATTGCAAGGAAAATGTATATTGCACGCAATCTCTCAAAACAGTCAGTAAGAGAGAAAAAAGGCTAATGTTGAATAAACAGTTAAGTATTTGCAGCTTGATTTATATTATCAAAGCAACATTCTTTTTCTACCTTTTCCTTGATCGACATTTACTCTTAGATTCAAGCAAATGAGAAAAAATAGATATTGAAATGAACATGCCATTTGAGAACCTAATCATCAGCAAAACGAAAGAAGGTAAATGCCACATCAAAAAAGTTTACTTTCTTCTTTTCTCAAAAAAAAAAGTTTACTTTCTTTATAAGTGAACCTTTTCTTGAAACTAAAAAGAGGATAAATAAATAAGGCATCTCGAGCTAACCCTAGCTACGGGTTCTACCCAACACCATTAGTCCACTCCATCGCTCTGTCGCCTTCCCCACACCCCATCCCCTTCTCAGTCAAAATAAGTTAGCTTTCTATCAGCAGCCACTTTTATCATGCTCAGAATGTATTCTTAGATAAGATCTTCATATTTCAATTTGTCGCCCCCCTCCTTTCCTTCATCACCATTACGTTCTCATATCCTCTTTTTATCCGTACGCACAAAAATTCAAACACCAATTCTACAATCTTGAAAGAACACATTTGTATACACGAGCATATACTTAGAGCTCATGCATCCATGCATCTATAGATTCATAGAAGAATCAAATCTACAAATGTTATGCAATACTCAACACTTGAGCAGCAAGAAGCCAAACTGTGATCCAGACTTAACTGTAATCCACCATCTATTCAATTGAATCAAGCCATAGCAGACTGCTTGGCATAACTAACTAGATGGATTTGTTAGTGATTTTCTTGACCTAAATATTGCAGGGAGAAAAAGCAGAATAAAACAGAACCAACTCCTTCGTGATTGGTTTCTTCAAGCAACTCTAATTCTTAATATTGACTAGATGAAAAGGACATACTGACTGGTTTATTTGGAGCCTCGGGGAAATATGAAACTTCTCATAGTTTCTTAGAATTTCACAAACTTCAGCAGGTCTTAGCCACCGATGCTTGGCTTCTGATAGTATCTGCTTAATATCTGCACTTTGAACAAAAGGAATTAGCCTCCCAATTATCAATTACAATACAGTCCGCAAAAAATTTCTTGATTGGCCTAGTTGCAATAATTTATAACTTAATGTAGTCCAAAGTGTCAGCTAAATTTATGCATGAAAAGGGGGGTAAAAGGAAACGAAAGTGAGATGACATGGGAAAAAAAAAAAAAAAAAAAAATCTACTCTGTTCCTCGCAATTCATTAGCCGCTAAAAGAATTATTTGGTCCAAAGTGTATTTCACAAATTATGAGCACATTTATGTTCGGTACATGATATGAATTGCTCAACTTGAGAGGCATTGCCTAGCTTGTTTTCTCTCAAGTCACTATCTAAGCTTTTGCAATAAACACTAAGGTTTGCAGATATCAAATTTTGTCCTACTTCATGTGGAATGACACCTTCTCTAGAGCTTCCTAAGGTAGTGTTCGCAGACTTTGATTTAGGTTTAGTGAGAACAATCTGATATTTTGTTTATCCTGTTTTCATGAACTGCTGCTTAGAAACAAATCCATATCCGTTTGCTACATTCATGCCACAATTGAGTTCATTCAAGTAAGAGGTAGCTAGTGAAAGGTGTTCCTCTATTATGCCAATACTTTTATGGTTGAATAAGCCAATGAGAATGCATGAAACAGCATATTTCCACTGGTGTGAAGTCAATAACAAAAACGTCTTAAAGCTCCTTTCAAATCATAATGAGTTTAGTGGAATTTACTTTTGACTACTCACAAAACTCATTGTGATTTGTAAACAACAAATACACAAAGCCATTCTTATCATACAACCATTCATGTTAGAGAAAAGATTCACACATTTTACGGAGTCTTTTTAGTGACTGAAAATAATGTTTGGGTATCCATGACAATGGAAGACTAAACATCGTCAAAACCATTTTCAGACAGCAAAAACATTGTTTGGCAGTTTCCATTTTGCCAAGCATAACTAAACTGGGACTACCGGACTAAGCATAATTATGACTTCTATATGACCATTCAGATTTCCCATTATTTCATAATTTCACGGAAGGGCTGGGGTGGGGTGGAAGTGCATATATATGTAAAACGGCAGCACTTCAAAGACACGTTGCAAGTATATCACAAATTTTGACAACAAACTTCAACTTATCTAACACTTCTGTTACGATCTTTGTTGCATTACAAAAAGGATAATAACTAGAGTAGAATAAACTTTTCAGAAAAGAAATGAAAGTTGCAGCCAAATAGCATTAACGAGTTATAAAATACAAAACATTTAGCCATAACTGCATTAGCCTGCTACCATCATATAGTTTATAGGAACCCACAGGTTACAATTAACTACAAGCTGCTTGATACAAACAAAAACCCTAAAAAATAGGAAGTACAAATATTGATAAACAAATGCACAAGAGCAAAAATAGAATCAATCCAGATATTCAAGAACTGTACTCAAATCCATAATTAATGAATTCTAATACATGATCACTGAACCTAAATAAAACAAATGTCCATCACTAGCAGATTACTACAAAATCCACTTCGTGTCTGATCTTTTTCAACTATATTTTTTCAAATTTCACCACGCAATTACTTAAATTAAAGCTTCAAACTGAACTGAAATTTAGTTTTCACCAAATTCAAGAAACTGGAAAAAAAAATTCCAAAAAAGAGGTGGAATAGAAACCGTACCCAGTCGAGACCCTAAATTGTATGATCCACTTTCAGCCATGGATGACTGGATCACAGTGGACATGCACTCTCGAGTCAGCTCCTAATCTTGTAATACACAGAGAGAGAGAGAGAGAGAGAGAGAGAGAGAGGGGGGGCCGGTGGGGAGGGGGAAGAGACAATAAATTAGAATGCGATGGGTTCGATTTTAGCTGACACTGCGCTTCACTCTGGGGGAGGTCATTTGGGGGAAAAGTCAACGAGGCTTGTGACAGCCAATGGTGTTTCGACGCGTGGCCTACAACAGTAAACATTCCCTAGTGCAGCACACACGGAATTAATTTTCCCGGTCGGCAATGTTCGGTAAGAGGATGAAAAGTTGAAAATCACATATTGGAACTCTGCCAAATTCGAACATGGAAGCGAATGCTACTCCCCGTTTACTTTTATTTATATTTTTTTGTTTGAAACCCAAAAATCTCGGTCCGCTGTTTACTCGCAAAAGGGCCTAATGACACACTGCTTCATGGGCGGATGGGCATGAGGCTAGTGCACATCGTCAAGAAAATCTAAGTCAAAATCTAAGTCCACCCAATTTAACCCAAAATCTAAGTCCACCCTAAAATTTAAGTTCACTTTAAAAATAAAAAGTGAAGAACTTAAAACTTTTGTGATGATGGCATTGATGCTATAAGTTAATATATTCGTGAGCTATAATTTAATATATTTGTTAAGGACAAAAACGGTATTTCATAATTTAATTAAATATAATTTATTTTATATTTGTTTATTTAATATTAACTATCCAAATGGACTCTTAATAATTAAACCGGCCTCGGGTTTGGCCCAAGCGGTCGTTTTCTCCTACGTGGATTGACACATAGGCTAAATTCTCCTACACAGCCCATGGGGCCCATCTTCCAATTATAAAAAGGTCCATTTTATTATCTGTACGTAGATTAACTAATAATTAATTATCTCCTACGCATTCATTATTCGATTACCGTTTATTTTCTCTCGTTCACCGTGCTGACTTGAGCATCGGATGGGTCTCCCTGAGACAACCCATGGGGCCCTCTAACGTTTGCGCGTGTGTGCAAGCCAGTTCCCAATTGAATGAGTTAGCAGTTCAAGGAGCAGAAGACGAGAAGACTTCCCTCTCGATTGGTTTGGGTGATCTGCTCTAAAAAACATCATCAATATTTGTAATCCTTAATTTATTATTAGTACACTTATCATGTCATTACTTTTAAACTAAACAAAACTATTCGTATTGGTAATTTATTAGAATATCTATTCTAAGTGTCAAATATATTAAAAAAATCATATATTTTATTTGCTATTGGGCAATGGCCTAACGGACCTAACTAATTACATTTATCAAAATTGCTTATTGGTCTTTGTGTCGTGTCGTGCATTGATTTTCATGTGTTTACCGTGTCGTGTTTGAGTTTAAATTTAAGGCCAAATAAGGTTATCATGTTGTGTTCGGTCTTGAGCTTATCGTTTATCTTGTCGATCCAATAAGGGCCTGACACGAACAATTTGTCACCCCTAAGTGCCATCGTCAAGTATAAAATTGAAAAGTTATCTATTTTTTAGCTTTTTTTATATTTAGTTATTGGTTTCATGTTTTTTTTGCCATAACATAAATGATATTGATAATAGAATGACTATTTAATTGCTAATATAAAAATATCACTATGTTTTTTTATTCCTATGAAGTAGTTTCTACTCTTCATGGAAAAATAGGTCTTGAAATAAATTGTTATGAAATTTTTACTTCTTAGCCACCATAAAACTAATTTCTAGATCCGCCATTTTATTTCCTTCTAGCCTCACTAAAGAAGTTATCGTTTCTGTTGGATTCGAACCCCACCCTTCCGCTAGAATCAAAACTTTGGTCAACCAATTAAAATATGACATGGGGACTTGAACCTACAACCACAAGGATCATACGCCTCCCTTCTTTTTGCTTGGTTGTTTGATTCATCCACATACCAAATATAATTTGGGTAGGTTTCGCGCGAGGAAATTTTATAAACATTCAACACTAGGTCCCAATTACATGTTCATATCTTTCCAATTTTTTTGAGGGAATATCTTTCCAAAATTTTATTATAAAAATATCCTAATGATTATTATACATCGTTAAATATATATTATATTTCTTTATATTTATCCAAACTACATCTGTTTTTCATTTCTAGTTGCAACGTTCTTTGTATAATCTTAAAGCCCGTTTGATTTTCTTTTCAAGATTCATTTTCAGTTTTCAGGATTTTTTCAACGTAGATTTCTTAATTTTTGTGTGAAAGGAGAATCCGAGTTTGTTTGAGAATACTTTTCAAATGGACTTTTGGATATACAAGTTTATTTTTCATAATATAGTTTTTTGGTGGTTAATTTAGAATAGACTTTTGGATAAATTATTTTTTCAAAAAGTCCATTGTAGATAAGTCAAAATTGGAGATTTTTGAAAACCCACTTTTACAAAAGTGCTCCCAAACATGCACTATATTTGTATGTTAAATTTATTTGCATTTGATTTTATGTTAAAAATATATTATTTATAAAGTGTAGATTATTATATTATTTATATTTGATAGTGTTAGGCTCATATTCATATATTTAAATGTGAGAAGATAATATCCACATGAGACATGCTTTGCAAAGTGGATGGTCAGGGGTTCGAACCTGACCATCGTTGGGATTTGGGGTTGCGTCACTCTCACCACACCTCCCTGTAGGAGATTAGTCTCATCTCCTTAAAAGACAAATGTCCCATAGCTCGAAGTGAGTGTGGGGTATGTGCCCTAGTAGTGTGGGAATACCTTTATGACATATATATATATATATATATATATATATATATAGAGAGAGAGAGAGAGAGAGAGAGGGTGTCATGCCCCAAAATGGAATCCATGACATAATTTACCAAACTTATACCAGTTTACCAATTCGGCTTAACTATCCTCCAACATACATCAATATAACGCATAAATATGGGAATAACTAAGTCAGAGTATGGTTGCAGCGGAATCCAAAGAAATAAAATACAATACATTAATTGATCCTCAGGGTCCTACACCCTGCTATTACAACAAATAAGTCCAAGGTCTAAATCATCACAAATAAAATCCATCGTCTTAATAAAATCCATAATACAATACAGAACTAGGCTGCGTCACCAACGTCCCGATACAGTCTTTCATCTTCTGGTTGATAAAAGAGGTGGAGTGAGAACAAAAATCCTCAGTGGGTGGGTGCCGGTGTGCGAGTGTGGCTGGTTTTTATGCACGGAAAATGGTTTCATGGAAATCATTGCATGAAGTGCATATGATTTTGTCTCGCTGTTATTGTCTTTCCATTAACCATTATGTTAGATTGGTCAGAATCAGTCAAGTATTATTATTGTCTTATTAAATTTACTTCCACTTTCAATTGGATAAGGTCATCGCCAATATCCCACTTCACTTGGATAGGGTCGTAACCGATATCCCACTTGGATAAAGTCGTAGCTAATATCCCACTTTACTTGGATAGGACCGTAGCCGTTATCCCACTTCACTTGGATAGGGCCGTAGCCGGTATCCCACTTTAAATTTTCATTTTACTTTTCACTTTCATTCTCATTTTCGCTTACACTTATCATTTCACTTCATATTTCACTTTAAATTTCATTTCACTTCACATTTCACTTCACATTTCACTTCAAATTTCACTTCACTTCACTTCACATTTAATTCTACTTTACGTTTCACTTATATCTTCACTTCAAGATTTCTCTTTCAAGTACTATCTTGCTCGTGCGAAAAATTTGATAAAATCAGTTAGCAAGTCCAGAGTGATCTTGGTCACACGATATCCGGTATTTATTTCAAAAATAAAACTCGCGGTCTAGTTATCGGATGTATATTCTAGTCGGTTTTAATATTTGGTTCGGTGCATTATGTTCGAGTTTGATAATTTGTTAGGTAAGTACGAAAAACATATCTTAAAATTTTTGTAAGGTAACCGAGCTAGAAAATATCAATTTCAAGGCCCTTAGCGAATTTTAAAATAAAAATCATTTTTACTAGGGAAAATATTTTCTTAGCGGGTTCTAAAATTCGATAAGCTTCAATTCCGGACTCCGAAAAAGGTAAAGTCAGTTTCAAAATTTTCTAAATTCCCAGAGGGTTATACTTTCCAGAAGCTCAAAACAGATTTTATAAAATTTGCAGATTCGTCCTCTAGTTTCCAAAAAATTTGATTTTTGACTTGATATTTTAAATTTTGGTAACTCTTAAACCGGGAAGGATTTTGAGGTGATTCCAATTTTCAAATACTTCTTAGGACAGTAATAAGTTGTGGTTAAAACAGTTTTGAAAAATTTGAATGTTAGGTACCTCATTTTCGAAAATTATAATTTTAGCCCAAAAGCAATTTTTTGTGGTTAAAGGCTCGTTTCAAGTCGGATGGTTATGAAATTTGAACTAAAGGTTCAAAATACCGTATTAAATAAATTTTCAAGATTTCAAGATACCTCGACTGTCCAAGTTTTAAAAATTACAGTTTTGGTCCTTTAATTTTTACAATATTACATTTTGATATCAAACTTGTTCCTTATTGTATTTTCTTACCCAAAAGGGGTCCCAACATTTCAATTCACTTCATATATAAAATTTACAGAGTCTTGGGTCTAAAATTTTGAATTTTTAGAGGTGGTCTTCACAGTTTTTCATATTTACACTTTTGGCCCATATTTCACCATAAGTGTTAAAATAACCCAAGCTTCGATTTTTCTCGCACAAGTTACAAATCCAGAATTCTAATAATATATAAAAACTCATTTTAAACATTTCTAAAATATATTTGAACATTCATAGCATCTATATAATATATAAAAACAAGACAGCTTCTATTATGGGAAAGTTCCCGCCAAAATGCAGCTTCTATTATTGGCATATATAAAAATTCTGACTTCGCAAATTCTGACTTCGCTTATATGGTTTTATTATTCATTATAATATAATTATAATTATAATTATAATTAAATCAATTAAATACATACACATTGCATCGACAACTGGATTTACTTGTAGAGTGTAGCTGCTCCTTAATTTGTTTTTAATTTTATTCTAAAAAGTTTAAGAAACTCTTCGAAAGGTGGGCCTAATCTAATAAATTAATATGTTTGTTGTAACCAAAAATAAAATTAATTTTAAATTTGACTGCTATGTGTCTTGGAAAACAACGATTGTGGGTATAATCTAACAAATTCGATGTATACGGCAGAAAAGTACGAATCAAAATAAAATTAAGTTTAGATCTGACAACCATTTGTCTTGGAAACCAAAAACTGTTAATCAATGATTACATATTTGACTGAATAGTAATACAATTGGCTACTCTAATCCCATTTGATGAAATATAAATTTTAAATCTATTTTTCAGTATTAGAACTAAAAACAAAAGCTAATAACAATTATGTAAATTCATTTAAAATTCCAAAATTTGAATACGCGGCATTCCAATTCCAATATCTGAAACGCACAATTCAAAACTCATTAAATAAACAATTAAAAAAATTATTGTAAATGCATTTGACATAATTTAAAAATTACTGTAAATTGTAAACTGATTCCAACGAATTCCTTAATGTCATTTGCATGGGGACCCAAAAATAACATTAATGCAACATAATATCTGTACTATAAATACCTCAAATAAACATCAGAAACTATAACCTGAAACATAGAATAACTCATTCCGGATCTAAATTATTTTTGCTTAATATACACTCGCTTCTTCCGCTATGGCACCATTGTTCGATTTGGTGAAAGATATCAACCCTTCAAAGGTTGAATGGGCAATCAAGCTTCGGTTGGTTCGTTTTATCTGACTTACCATCATTTGGAGACAACTCAATTATTAACAGTTTAGAGTGTATATTTCACGATGCAGAGGTTAGTAGATATTATTTTACATAATCCTTTTATTTCCATTTAATGACTGCATCTATATAATATATAAAAACCAACCCTGCAGTATTTTAATAATATTATTTATGCGCAGGGAAACATAATTCATGCAACTATCAAGAAGTGGCAGGTTGAAAAATTTCAACCCATTCTACAGAACACAGACTTTATGCACTAAAGAATTTTAGTGTGGCAGACAACTTCATGAAGTACAAAACTACAGTCGTTAAATACAAAATTGCATTCACTACCAAAACTCATTTGACTGAAATATTTGATGAGTCATTTCCTTGGAGTGTATATAACTTCAATTCATTCAATGATTTCTCAAATGTTGATACTATTGATGAGTCTGTTCTTCTTGGTAAATAATTTAATTTAAATTTTTTCATTTTTGTTCACTTTAATTTTATGATTGTAATTTAATATTGCCCTTTTTAAGATGTTATTGGCAAACTATCATCAAGATATGCTCCACAGCCAAGGGAAATTGATGGTAGACAAACAGTGATGATCGATATTGTCTTGGAGGATACTCGGTAATTGGTCTTATATAATACTACAATATTTATTATTTCTTTCTCAAATTTTTTTAACAAATCTTTATTGTAGTGGTAATATATTACCATGTACTCTTTGGGGAGATTATGTTGACGAGTTGATGAAGTATTTAGATACCGTTAGAGATGGTCCTGTCACGCCCCAAACGTGACGCGACAACGATCAATCACTTAAAAGAAATAAATCAACGATCTAAACCAAAGATACCAAACTCCAAGTGAAATAGAGTCTAATGCAAATGAATTAAAATAAACACGAGCACAGATTACAATCTTAAAGTCCAAGCGGTATCCAAATACAACCCAAAAGATTATCCGAATTAACTTACAGTCCAAACAAAAATAAATGAATGAGTCCAACAACAAATAAAAGTAAAAGGAATTGTCGCTCCACATCACGGATATGGATTCAATGCGGTAGGTTCGATGTCTTGGCGAACTCTTCATCTAAAGGTTAGAAAAAGGAGGGAATGAGACAGAAATCTCGGTGGATGGGGTGATCGTGTGCAAGTGTAGCGATATAAATAGTTAATGCGAGAAATTTAGTGTATGAAAACGCGTGAGAGATGATGCATGATTTCACACACGATCCACAAGCGTCGTGATAAATATATTAAGTAACATACTTATATAGTTTTAAGAAAATAGTTCGTGGTCACGCAGCACTATGGTTCAAGCAGGGGGAGGAGGATTGCGACGGATTTGTAACGCCAATCCTATGCAAGACAAGTAGCGATTGCGTGCACGGATTTGTAGCGCCAACCTATGCAATACAAGTAGCGGTTGCGTCACGGATTTGTAGCGCCAACCAAACAGTCCGATTAACTCCGGAATCGTGTGGATCGAGGCAAATGATTCCTTCGTTCTTCCTTGTAACTCCCCGAGCAAGATGGTCCAAGACTGTCACCTTATCGCTCCGTAGGCAAAGACAAAAATCCACAGTGGAGCTAGCAAGGCTCGGATTTGTCATAATCATGATTATACCTCAAGTACTACGACCCGCTTCCCTTGGACAAACTCCGTCCCTCGATTGCGGGATTAGGGCGATGGGGTAGGAAGAGTGGAATAGCGGCCGAGCTGCCGGTTCCATCCCCGACGTATCCATTCCGATTGTGAGCTCGACACACCAAGTTGACTCAGCGAGGAAAGTAAACACAAGTTCATGTAGTCAACCAGCAAATCGAGTATTATTGATTCGGGAAGTAGTTCATGAAAAGTTTTCGAAAAATTTGCGTAAGGTAATTATGGCGTTGGTGGAGTTATTTGGATGAAGATGATTATCGGGAGGATAAGCAATCTTCGATATCTTGAACGATTAGGTGGAACATAAGTCCCGTTATAGATTCAAATCGCAAGACGAGGAAGTCGTCCGCGATCGGGTATTAATCGGTCAAGGCGGTCCGATAAGCCAAGGGGTTTTTGAGAAATTAAAATATTTTAATTAAATATTAAAGTCAGAGGGTCCAGGGCTGTTTCTTTAAAAGAAAATAATTTGAGTTAGGTCCTTATAAAAATAAAATTTACAATTAGCCCCATTTTGTCAAAACCAATACTTTGGGGTTAAAAGTTAAATAAATAAATGTCCCGACCTTGAAAAATTGTGAGGTCAGTTCCTAAATTCTATAAATTGTTCAGAGATTCAAGTTTTTAAAGTTTTGAGGTCGAGTTTTTATAAAATTCTCACATTGGCCCCAAATTTGTTAAAATTGTCATTTCGGGCCCCTAAGTTTAAAATAATCGGAACTCACAAACCGGAAGGGCTTCTAATGTGATTCCAGTTGGAAAATGTCACTAAGGTTAGTGGGATATTGGGACAAAAACAGTTTTAAAACTTCATAAGTATAGGTCCCTCAACTTTTGAAAATCTCATTTTTGTCCCATTTTGAAATAATTGCCTTTAAGGCTTTTAGGGGTCCAATTGTTATGAAATTTGAACCTTGGGTCCAAAATATAATTATGTTATAGGTAAATTAGTATTTCCAGGTACATGGGCTGTATAAGTCCTGGAAATTTTATTTGGGTCCTCAAGTTTAATCTTTTACAATTTGGTCCCTCAAGTTTTATAAAATTACTTTCCAAGCTCTAAACACTTGGATTTTTGGAATACACTTAAAATATGTTATTTCCAGTCCCTTAAGAGTTAAAATTTCAAATTTTAAAATTAGGGTCTGGTACAGTTTCGAAATTTGCAAAATAGCCCTTAAACTTCTCAAATTTTACAATCTAGTCCTTGGGCTTTTAAGGGTTGATTTTATTTATCTAAAAACTCTTAAAACTTTATTAAAATGTCAAAACATCATTTTTGAACCTGAGTACAGTCCCAAAAATCGAAAATTACAGAGAGGTCCCTTAAGTTTTATTTTCTTGCAATTAAGTCCACCAACTTTCCATTTTTGCATTTTAAGTCCAAAAATCGAAATTTAATCAATTATGCTCGACTTGTCCAGGTTATAAATCATTCAAAACATAGATTTCAAGAGTCATAAACATATATATCCATCTCATACAAGAATTTATCAAATATGACAAGAAAGTGTACATGTATGTCCTAATTTTCGGTAAATCGCATTTTGAGCAACACTTGAGAAATTTTCCAACTTGATACAAGAAAATAGCATGCAATACATAATATATATCTCAAATGCTCAATAACAAAATACTACATGCATTTTTATGAATTAAAACACCTAGAAGTTGAAAGGATTTTTCCACCCACCTTAAAGTGCGGTTTGTTGGGAAAAATGAAATAAATCTCTCTCGATGAAGGAGTGACTTAGGTCAGCCCCTAAGTCAAGGAATATCAAAAAATATAGGAGTTAGAAGAATGTGGTTAAAATTTAAGGGGGAGAGGAAGATAGTGAGAAAATTGGAATTACTACACTTACCTTGTGTAGTGAATAAAGTGTGACTAGTAATGGCTTCCAAGTGCAAGATTTTGGTCACCCTTAATGTTAACCTCCAAAGTCAGCCCCTAAAACTCCAAAAATGAAAATGGAGTGTCAAAGTTTGGAAAATAAAAAGAGAAGAAGAAAAGGTACCAAAAATTCCATTTCTTACCTTATAGTCCAACTTCTTCACAATTTTCTTCAAGATGACAAGTCTCTTAACAACTTCAAAGGTCTTCTAGGTATACCTCAAAATCAAAAATCAAACTTAAATTAGAAGGTGAAAGAGATGAGTTAGGTGATATCAAAAATGGATTGAAAAAGACATTTTCCTTACCTTGGTAGTGATGGTTCGAATTTTATGATTTGAGTAGAAAGAATGTTTGTTTTTGTTTAGTTGTTTGAAGAAAGAAGAAGTGTTTGATGATATGAAGAAGATGTTCTTGAAGTTGTGAAGGATGTTTGAAGATGTGAAGGAATTGTGTTTGAAGATTTGAAGATATGAAGATATGTTGTTTGAAGGTTTGAAGATGTGAAGGAATGGTGTTTGAAGATTTGAAGATATGGTGTTTGAAGATTTGAAGATGTGAAGGGATGGTGTTTGAAGATTTGAAGATATGATGTTTGAAGATTTGAAGATATGAAGATATGTTGTTTGAAGGTTTGAAGATGTGAAGGAATGGTGTTTGAAGATTTGAAGATATGGTGTTTGAAGATTTGAAGATGTGAATGAATGGTGTTTGAAGATTTGAAGATATGGTGTTTGAAGATTTGAAGATATGAAGAAGTGTTCTTTAAGATATGAAGGAGTGGATGAAGATATACTTAGAGAGATGTTGGAGATTTTAGAGAGAAGTTGGAGAAAATGCTTGAATTATGAATGTGTTGGATGAAAATGATATTTTGATCAAATGTTTTTGATCCTCAAGGTGTTATGGATGAAAATTGAGGTGGAGAGGGGGAGGAGACAAATTTTTTTGGTCAAATTCTATGTCTTCCAACTTGTCTCTAGCATGGGGACAAAGGCATTGGTCAAAGTGTGGTCTTGCATGGGAGGATGAAATTGAAGGGATTGAGGAGGATGTTGGCATGGAATGTTGGGAAGCCTCCAACATGTTGGGTAAGTTTATAATAAAGAATTGGTGTATAAGATATTGTGTATAAGATTTGAATTAATGGTGTAAAAATACACAAGATGAATACACAAGGTGTACATGTACAAGAGTTGGGAGATATATCTACACCAAATATACATCATGACCGTCCACCAAGGGTATTTGTGGTATTTCCATATATTTTCTTTTTGTCCCAAATTGGTGATAAAAGATGAATAATATCAATCTTCAAATAATTAGTGATCTCCTTGATCACTTATAAGTCTCATGATCATTTAATCTAAATCGAATTCTTAATTCTATAAGGTATAAATCTCTAAAATAAATAGTCTCCAAAAATTCTAAGGTGACTAATGAGTACACAAATAATAATAATGATGATCGATCGAGTGATCATAATTGTGAAATAAAATTAATAAATGATTATGATCACAAGAAATAAATAAGGGAAATTAAAGACGAAATATATTTATCATTAATATTTACCCGTCAAAGCAATGCGGTAGAATTATCAAATAGTACAAAGACGATACGTGATAAGTATATGTTCGAATAAAAATCGAGGGCTTCACATTCTCCCCTCCTTAAAAGAATTTGGTCCCCAAATTCTCTTCAGAATAGTTCTGGGTATTGATTCCTCATGTCTTCTTCCATCTCCCATGTTGCGTCTTCGTCTCGGTTGTGGTTCCGCCATACAACTTTAACCATTGGAATCTCTCTGTTATGCAACTGGTGACATATCTATTTGGTCAATGATTACGATTGGTTCCTCGGTGTAAGATAAATTCTCCATTAGAGGAGGAGCATCACGAGTGATGATATGCTCGGGATCCGGTTGATACTTTTTCAATCTCGACACATGGAATACATCGTGCATTCCCGCATCTTGTCTTGCAGGTAACTCAAGTTTGTAGGCCAACTTTCCGATCCCTCGCAAAATTTTGTAAGGTCCAATATATCTCGGACTCAATTTGCCCCCTTTTCTTGGATTGATCAATCCTTTTCGTGGCAAGAGTCTGAGAAATACCTCATCTCCGGCTTCAAATTCTAGGTCTTTTCTCCTCTTGTACGCGTAACTCTTTTGGCGGCTCTGAGCTGTACGGATCCGTTCCTTGATCAACTTGACCTTCTCCATAGCTTCCTGAACTAAGTCGACCTTTGGAATCGAGGGTGACTTCCATTTTCCTTCGGAGTCCATTGGTCATCAATCTCCCGTGTAGAGGGGATCTACACTTTCGTCCATACAAGGCTTCGTAGGGTGCCATCCCAATCGTGGCCTAATAACTGTTATTATAAGCGAACTCGGCCAATGGTAAGTGCGAGTCCCAACTTCCTTGGAAATCCAATGTGCAGGCTCGCAACATGTCTTCCAGGGTTTGAATTGTTCGCTCGGGTGGCCATCGGTTTGCGGATGTCTTTGTTGTCTAAAACTTAGTGAGCTACCCAATTCCTCATGTAAGCATTTCCGAGACGGAGACAAACCTCGGGTCTCGATGCGATACTATGTCGTGGCACTCCATGCAATCGGATGATCTCTCGGATGTAAATTTGCGCAAGTTTACGCTAAGTGTCGGTTTTCTTCATGGGTAAGAAATGTGCGATTTCGTGAGTCGGTCTCACGACTACCCATATAGCATCATCGCCTCGCCCGGTCCTTGGTAGATCCATCACGAAGTCCATCGTTATGTGTTCCCATTTCCACTCGGGAATTCTCAACGGTTGTAATAAACCCGATGGTCGTTGGTGTTCGACTTTTACTCGTTGGCAAGTCAAACATCTCGCAACGAACTCGCTACCTGGTTCTTCATGTTTAACCACCGGTAATCTTTGTTTCAAGTCCTTATACATCTTGTTTCCTCCAGGATGTATAGTGTATTTCGACGGTGTGCTTCGAAAGGATTCTGTTCCTAAGTTGCTCATCACTCGGTACACAAATTCTATTCTAAAATATGATGATCCCATCTTCTGTCACCGAGAATTCGATCTTTCTCCTTTGAGTATCTTCTCTTTAGTTTTTGAAGTTGCACGTCAATCCCCTGTGTTACTTTGATCTCGTTCGGTGGATCGGGTTTAATCGAAATATTAGCACATGAAATTGATCTTGGTTCTCATCGGATTCCAAGTGCTCAATTCTTCTAATGATCTCCACTCTCGAATCATTAGTCTAGCTAAACTCGCCTTCCTGCTCAAGGCGTCAGCTACTACGTTAGCTTTCCCAGGATGGTATTGAATATCAAAGTGATAATCTTCTATTAACTCCATCCATCTTCGTTGCCTCAAATTGAGTTCCATCTGAGAGAATAGATACTTTAGGCTCTTATGATCTGTGTAAACCGTGAATGTTGCTCCGTAGAGATAGTGCCTCCATTTCTTTAACGCCAACAATATTGCTGCCAATTCCAAGTCATGCGTTGGGTAATTGGCTTCATAAGGCTTGAGTTTCCGTGATGCATAAGCAATGACCTTTCCTTCCCGCATGAGCACCTTTGCTCCTAGTCCTTCCTTTGATGCATCGTTTGTGAGACGACAAAGTTTTGTTCCCTTTGGAAGTGCTAAGAATGGAGTCGTAGTAAGTCGTTTCTTTAGTTCTTGGAAACTAGTCTCACACTTGTCATTCCACTCAAACTTGACTTGCTTGCAGGTTAGCCGAGTGAGTGGTCCGGCTATCTTGGAGAAATCCTGGATAAATCTTCGATAATATCCAGCTAGTCTAAGAAACTTGATCTCAATTCTGAGACTCGGGTTGTTTCCATTCAACCACCTTATCTGTATCTTCAAAGGATCTACGGCGATCCCGGTGTCGGATCTATGTGTCCCAAGAATGCGACTTCACTAAGCCAAAATTCGCACTTGCCTTTGAATTTGGCATACAACTTGTGCTCCCGTAGTGTCTCCAAAACAATTTTGGATGATGTTCATGCTCTTCTCTAGACTTAGAGTATACGAGTATGTCATCAATGAATATCACTACGAATTGATCCAAATAAGGTTGAAAAACTCGATGCATCGGATCCATAAACGCGTTGTTGGTGCGTTTGTCGGACCGAAGGCATTACTACAAACTCGTAGTGTCCATATCGTCCGAAATGCCGTTTTGGAAACGTCTTCTTCACGAGATCTTGATTGATATTATCCTTGTTGTAAATCAAATTTCGAGTACACCGTCGCTCCTTGAAGTTGATCAAATAGTTCGTCTATCCTCGGGAGGGGATATATAGTGGTAACATCTAGTCGAGATCATATAATAGTCACATCCTTAATGTATCTTATCCGTGATACGAACCACAAGTCAAATTCCCTTACTTAAGCTTGTGCGTGTACTTGAGAATGAATAACACAAGGGTATTATCATTGATCAATATACTTAGTGATTCCCCTACTATCATTTTCCCAAAGTAATATCATTAGGTGTCTAGATCCCATAATATATCACATCCAAATCATATACTTCTCAAGAGATATCCTCATTTTCTTCGAGTCTCACCATATCGGACATTATAATCTCTAAATCTGATTTCTAAATCACCTAATATCGTACTATAAATACCTCAAATAAACATCAGAAACTATAACCCTGAAACATAGAATAACTCATTCCAGATCTAAATTATTTTTTGCTTAATATACACTGCTCTTCTGCTATGGCACCATTGTTCAGTTTGGTGAAAGATATCAACCCTTCAAAGGTTGAATGGGCAATCAAGCTTCGGTTGGTTCGTTTATACAGCTTACCATCATTTGGAGACAACTCAATTATTAACAGTTTAGAGTGTATATTTCACGATCACGAGGTTAGTAGATATTATTTTACATAATCCTTTTATTTCCATTTAATGATTGCATCTATATAATATATAAAAACCAACCCTGCAGTATTTTAATAATATTATTTATGCGCAGGGAAACAGAATTCATGCAACTATCAAGAAGTGGCAGGTTGAAAAATTTCAACCCATTCTACAGGAACACAGACTTTATGCACTAAAGAATTTTAGTGTGGCAGACAACTTCATGAAGTACAAAACTACAGTCGTTAAATACAAAATTGCATTCACTACCAAAACTCATTTGACTGAAATATTTGATGAGTCATTTCCTTGGAGTGTATATAACTTCAAGTCATTCAATGATTTCTCAAATGTTGATACTATTGATGAGTCTGTTCTTCTTGGTAAATAATTTAATTTAATTTTTTTCATTTTTGTTTACTTTAATTTTATGATTGTAATTTAATATTGCCCCTTTTTAAGATGTTATTGACAAACTATCATCAAGATATGCTCCACAGCCAAGGGAAATTGATGGTAGACAAACAGTGATGATCGATATTGTCTTGGAGGATACTCGGTAATTGGTCTTATATAATACTACAATATTTATTATTTCTTTCTCAAATTTTTTTAACAAATCTTTATTGTAGTGGTAATATATTACCATGTACTCTTTGGGGAGATTATGTTGACGAGTTGATGAAGTATTTAGATACCGTTAGAGATGGTCCTATTATTATCATTCTTCAAATGTGTCGAACAAAAAAATTTAAAGGCCAGGTTCGTGTATCAAATACTTTTTATGCGACAAAGGTTATAATCAATGAGGATGTGGAAGAAATTATAGGATTTCGCAACATGTAAGTTTTATATTTATTTGAAATATACAGTTTTGTTTTTTGTGTTTGTATTTTAATGCACAATATTGATTGAATATTGTTTTAGTTTAATTGCCGAAGGGAACGCCAATGCACCAGTCAATGATATGAGTCACGTATCATTGACAAACTCCATTCCAATTTTTGAAGAACTCGACAAATCCCGGGATATTTTTAGGACTATTGAACAAATTATGGAAAATGGAGAGGTTAGTATATTGTTATTCTAATAAAAGATTATTTAGTTATTTAAACAAGCAGCGACTTTAACACTTATATATCTTTTTGATAGGTTGGGAGCTATTGGGTACCAACAAAAATTGTTGCTGTTGAGAATCCTTTTAATTGGTATTATATTGCTTGCAAAAATTGTCCCATAAAAATGACACCTGCATCCGGACAATTCTATTGCGCTAAGTGTGGATTGCATGACCCAATTGGGTATTTAAGGTTCGTTTTGTTTAATATGCACATTTTAATAATTTTTTCTTTTTTGTGGTTTTAGTATTTTGACAAAAACAATATTCATATATGATATGTCTTATGTTTTTTAAGGTACAAACTACACTGGAAATGCAATATTTTTGATATGGGACAATGATTGCATAACTTTGATCGGCAAAACATCATTTGAATTGAAATCCAATGTCCAAGATGAGGTAATATAAATTTTTAAATCTCTCATACTTTTGATATGAATAACTATAATATTTTTACTTCAAAATTATTAATTGTTTTATTCAATACAGATGGTTCCAAATGAAATTCTTGATTTGGTGGATCAAAAGCTTCTTTTCAAGGTCCAAGTTAAATCTGCTCAACGTGGATTTTACAAAGGCGTTTTCACTGTGATCAAATTGACTGGAGACAGTACATTAGTTGAAAAATATTATAATTTTTTGACTGATACCCAACAATCTGATGTTTTCTCTAAATTGAAAAGTGCAGATTTTGGTAATGAAGATGAGGTAACTTAATAAATCAAACTTTTTAAGTTTTTTAATTTTTCTATTTTTTAAATGTTTTAATTTTATAATTTTATGTTTCTTAATATGATTATATGAATCTAATTTGATTTTATCTTAACAATTATAGGATGAATCTTCGGAAGATGAGGTGACTACTCCTTTAAAGAACAACAAGTACACTTCCATTTCTGACGAAAACATTCAAAATTCAGGATTGAAGAGACGTCTATTGGATGAATTCTCATCTACTGGGAAGGAAAAGAAACTGAATCTTGAAGTGAAGAAAGAGAAGGAGTGAATCTGTTTGGCTGAGAGTGTCTTTCTTTATATCCTAAGTTTTAATGTTTTAGAAAATAAATGGAGTTTGTTTCTTATCATTTAAGTTGTTGCAATCTGGATGTTCAAAATAAATGGAGTTTTATTATCCAATTAATAAATTGGTGGATGTTTAGATGTTTTGAAATTTATTTATTGAATTTTCATCTTATAATTATATGTTGGTATTGATTATTTTATTTTATGTACTTTCAACTCAACACATTACTTCGATTCTTATATAATTGAATTCCCATAAACATCAGGATTCCACTACACTAACAATGTAGGGTCAAGATCTTTTAGGATAGGGGTCTTCTTTCAGTGCAACTATTTAACAAAAAATAAAATGCTATTTTAACATATCAGATTTTCCTTTTTTTGGGGGTTGGATAACACATCAGATTCCAACATGAGGTACTTCCAACATCAACTGACTTTTTGATAATGATTGCATTCAATTAATAATATTAAAAAAACAAGCAAAAAACTTAAAAATAAAAAAATATATACCAACTAGCATTCCACCCGTGCGATGCACGGAGTGTATATAATAAAAAAAATTACTTTTTTTTGGAAATTTAAATGAGTAGAATCTATATAAATAATAAAATAAATTAAATAATGATTAATAAAAATTTGGATGAATATGACGTTATAAAAAAACATGCCAAAAATAAGAACGTTATAAAAATTGGGACGAATTGAGAAAAGTAAATTATACTATTTAAACCCTAAAACATGTAAATATAACCAAGAAAGGCCCATATATGATATATATATGGGCCAAATATTAAGGACCAAATACAACTATTTCCAAAACTTTAAAAATGAAAACCAATGACCTCACGGTTGGACCAATAATTTCAGCCAGTTTAGTTGGGCTGAAAATGTATATATATTGTTAAGTTTATTTTCTTTGAATTAATAATATTAGTTGGTATATATTTCCTTCTATATTTTTGTATTGCAGTTTACACAGGCTGTGGATAAATTTTTTCATTCCTATACTCTTTTATTCAGATCTGTAATTGTTTATGAAAATAAGAATTCTATATCTGGTTTCTTAAGATTTTTCAAACATGGTTCTAAAAATGATAATTTCGTTGAATTCGTTTTTTATTCTGAACACACAATATTGTCTTTCAAATATTTTGTTTACAAAAAAAATATAATAACTGCAATATAAATAAAGAACTTATCACATTTTTAATACACAAATAATATATCCATTATGGTTCCCTTCGAATTCCACAAAAAATTAATTGTAAGGTTCATTTTTCAAATAATTGAAATATGTAATTATAACTACAATAACATATAATGGGCTGACATAACAGATTACAAGTCCAATTGCATTAAACATTAATCCGAATGCATAATAATATAATAAATTCGTATAGGCATCATACATTAATTTTAATTCAACTGGATTTTTTATGGTACTCTTAGAATTCAACAATAACACATTAATTCATAGCCTGATTTTTTATAAACTATTTCGAAATCCTAAATTACAGCTGCAATATGCATTACTACATTAATTATTGTATCTCTTTTCCAATTTGACATAAATGATTTTTCCAATATTTTTTAACTTTTTCTAATAAATTCTAATAAATTTTGCATTCAGATTAATGTTTTATGGTACTTTACTGATAATTTTAATTCAACTGGATCTTTTATGGTACTCTTAGAATTCAACAATAACACATTAATTCATAGCCTGGTTTTCTAAACTATTTCGAAATTCTAAATTATAGCTGCAATATGCATTACTGTGTCAATTATTGTATATCTTTTCCAATTTGAAATCCTAAACTTTTTTCTAATAAATGCTAATAGATTCTGCATACATTGAAATCCTTATATAAAGGCTTTCTAGGTTGTTTTCCATCTCTTCCTCCCCTCTTTCACCCCCCATAGACACCCTTAAAATTCAACTATTTGCATCCATTTCTACACTTCCTCCCCCCCTCCACACACTCTTTAAAATTCAACTATTTGCATCCATCAACAATTCTTTTCCAAAATAACTGAAGGAAGCGAGTTCAACAATCAAGGAATCATCAATTATCAGAACAGTATGCTATGAAGATCACAAATTCAACAATAATATCCAGTAAAAGGAAACATTTCAGCATATCATCAAAAGGTATGTATTTCATTTCCCAAATTTATTTAATTATTGTAGGTAGAAACACTTCCTGTTAAGTCAAATGTATGTGTAATCTCATACTTATATTATTCTCTTAATTCATATGAATATAAGTATAAATGATATTAGTTCAAATATTATTCGATAAAACTGATATGCATAATTAAAAAATATACTTATGTTGCTTCTTAAGTTTATAGATGTGAAATAAAACTTCGAAAAAATAAGTCAGATATTAAATAAAAGGTACTATTTACAAACTATTTATCCATAAATATTCAGTTCTTTAGATTTCAGAAAAAAAATATGTTATGAGACTTACACAAATATACTTCATTGATATCTTTTTATATTTGTTCTATAAATCTAAGTATTTAAAAAAGGGTTTAAATGTGTAAAATCACTTTGAAAAATCGGATAAGATCTTATATAATAAGTACATGATATAAACATTTTTCTACGTCGTTCATAATAAACAATTTTTAATTAAGTAATTTTATTCTTGATAAACATCAACCTGGCCCCATTTGTTTCTTATAAATATCATCATAACATCATATATTTCAGACTTTCAGTAAATATTTAATATTAAATGATTTTTCAAATTTACAAAAACAAAGATTTGGAAATCCGTACCTTGGATAATATGCTAAATATAAAAATCTTGGTTTAGCATTTGCAAATAACCAGGTCGGCATTAATACTACTAGGGTCAAAAAAGAAACAAATTAATTTTGGAAACCAAATATCAATATAAAATATAAAAAAAGAATAATAAATTAAATTGGGAGAGCGACTGACCTATCGGTACGCTCTGCCGCATCCTCTTTTCGCCGGCTCAACAGCATGGGCCTCCCGTCATCGCGCATGACATATCTGATACAAATTTTATAGAAACAATATGGATCTTAGAATATTTCTGTCTTCCATAAAGATTCCATGTGTTACAGTTTCTACAATTGTATATTTATTTATACAATAAAAAATTACATACAAAGAGCACATAACATTGTAGGTATTAAAAAAACATGGATCTGAAAAGTTCACCCTCTTAGCAGAGATCAAAGATTAGTTTATCAAAAAAAAACAAAGATAGTAACATACAGAATAGCTAGGACCCAATTGATGTTCATAAAATCTATATCTTATAGAATAAAATATAGATCTTATAGAAAAATTATGGATCTAAAAATTTATCCACTTAACAAAGATTTGAGACAAGTTAATAAAAAAAACATAAAATAATACCTATGATCTACCTAATATGCTGGAAATTTAGATCTTATAGAAAAAAAAATATAGATTTTACAGAAAAAATATATAGAAACTGAAATTTTACCCAGTTAACATATATATGAGACAAATTTATCAAAACTATTATAAAGATAATAAAAACATAAAAATACCTAAGATAAACATAATGTTTGGAAAATCTAGATTTTATAGTAAAAATATGGATCTGAATATTTTTCCAACTTAACAAACATCTAAGACATCTAAGACAAGCTTATCAAAAAAAAAAATAATAACATAAATAATACCTAGGATTTACTTAATATGCAGGAAATATAGATCGTATACAAAAAATATAGATTGTATAGAAAAATATTCAGATCTAAAAAATTTATACATTTAACATATATCTAAGACAGGTTTATCAAAAAAAAATAAAATAATAACATAAATAATACAGGATGCTACTTAATATGCACAAAATCTAGATCTTAAAGAAAAAAGTATAGATCTGAATTTTTGATCTTTATACAGATCCCGAACATCTAGATTTTAAGAGAACAAAAAATCATTAGCAGAAATTCGTTCGAATAAATAATAGTTTCATTTGTTAGCAAAAACTGACTAGCACAAATAATAAACAAAAAAATTAATACAATAATGGATGAGCCGAATAGTTTCAATAGGCCATCAAACAGAGAAAATGAACCAATTAAACGAAAATATAATTGTATCTCAGTTTTTTTTAGTGGAATCTCAGAGGAGTAACTTTCACTCTCATGAGGTATGAGATTTTCTTAAGAAATGAGGTATGAGATTTTTGTGAATGAAAGAAGCAGACCGATTTCAATGTAAAGATGAGCTGAGGGTTAAAACATAAATGCATAGCAATTTCTTATATAGTTCCATTTTAGGGTTGCTACAATGGGCCCATGTTTTATTTTATAATTTTACTGTTTTATGTTGGACTATGGATGACTTTTTTTTCCTTCACTGCAATGGGCCTGGAATTTAATGTTCACATGTGTTTTCACTTGGGCCATGAACTTTTACATTATATTGGTTAATTTGGTTAGGTGAATTGGGCCATAAACGATATAAATCAGGCTTAATTTTTGCACAATAACCAAAATCCTAACCAAGATATAACATAATAAAGCAATCCATATGCTTTAAAACTGAAAATACTAAAACTACAAAAACAATCATAATAAATCGGGTTTCCCGTTTCTCATTGATTTGTGTCAATGACTCAATGCAATGCATAAATATTCGCCATATAATCCAAACGAATCTTGTAGAAAATAAGACAAAAGATTTAAAGCCCAGATACAACAAATAAGGTTCCGTTCTTATATTTCTTTTAAATAATATACTAAAAATCCGAGGCACATAAAAAAAAATAATGTTCATATTAGAGATATGTTTTTCATTCTTAAAATGTCCATAAAATAAAAAAGAAATATAATTTAATTAGCACAAAAGAAAACAAGATCTTATATAAATAGAGATCTAAAAAATTGTGTTTGCTACCTATACATCCAAATCATGTCTACAAAAAAACTCAAAAAATAAAATCCACAAAATAAATTGTGTTTTATTTTTGACTTGAAATTTTCATATATGTTGTAAAAAAATAATACCTAATATTTTTTTTGAATATTCGCTACATATTGAAGGACGACTCAGAAAAGTCGACCTAAAAACCCAAAAAAAAATAGAACAGTTTTCATCCCAACAAAATTTTCAGTTCTGATAATATTTAGATTACTAAGATTAGAAACTTTGAAAATTGGATACCTCTTTTAGATTAGGCTTCATCCCCCACATAAGCTTCTATTTGCCCATTAAATTTCCGGATATGTAATTCATCGAAACTTATCAGTTCTATAATAAAGAAATATATATCTAAAGAAAAAAAAATAAACGAAAACATTACCCATTAAATTTTCAGATCTGAAAAATTCTGGTTTGCTTCCCTCAAATCCGAATCAAATAGTTTATAAATGTTCGGATCTGTTGAGAAATTCACGCATTTCTGAGAATTTTCGAAAATGAGTGAGATTTTTTTTTTAGAGAAATGAGTGAGGGTTGTGCCTGCCTGTATCCCGAGGATTTGTGTGATCTTTTTTTCTTTTTTATTATTTACACGTTTGGGCCAATTACAGTCGGCCCAAGAAATGCCCACATATTTTTGTTTTTGTTTTTGTTTGGTTAATAATTCACTTGGGCCAATATAGGTTGCTTCAAATACGAATTGGTTCCTATGTCCGATCAAAACTATCCATCATTTACTTATACGGTGAATTATAGTCTCTTGGAAAATATCTAAATACACAACGATAATTTAGTTTACAATTTTTAGTGTCTTATTCATACATTTAGGCAACTAACTATTCGGACAATTATTTACTTAGTTTTTAGATTGGGCTTTAAAAGCAGCCCAATAAGTGATTGATAAGATTTAGCAATTTAAATGTTTTTTTAGTGGTTTTTTAGTGATAGGGCCAATATGTGGTGGGCCAATTTCAAAACTGTTGTCTTGTCTTTTTTCTTTTCTTTTTGAAATTTGGGTATTGTTTAATCATAACTATTCTTTATTTAATTGAAATGAGCTATATTTAAGCTATATCATAAACTATCATGATTAATTGAAATGAGCTCTATTTAAGCTTATATAATCTCTCGAGAATATCAAATAGCCATTAGATTTTTAGGTTTTAATTTTTATTGTCTTATTAGGTAATTGCCCACTAGGACAATTATGAAATACTTAGCATGTTGTAATCACATTATTTATTTATATAATCACAATCATATGGGAAAAAAATCTGCGTATTATTATTTGCAACTTTTAAGTGATAATTTAATGCTTCATTTTCATTAATATAATCAAAATTTTATTTATTAAATAAATTTTGATTTTTCTAATTTGAATTGTTATTTTAATTTCTAACATATATTTATTTTTGCCAGATAATGATTATATCGGAGATCGTTCAGCTGAACGATGTACTGTAGAATCGTTTATGAAAAGCACGTTACATCCATCAATAATTTCTCCATTGTCAGATATCACAAACCGTATGATTTATTTGTTTAGAGTTTAATTATGTATTTATAATGAGGAAATATAGTAATACTTTTTTATCTTACGTTTGTAGGTAACACATCATTACGTATTTCAGGAAATTTTCATTTGCCTCGATTTTCTTCGTTTACATCCACAAGTAGTTCTACAGTCATTGATCTAACGAATGAAGAAGATTGTCCTAACAAGAAAAGGCACTTGGAGAAAAGTCATGGAGTACATCAATGTAATATTAATTTATTTATTACTTTTTCTATCACAATCCATTTAATATATTTAAGTACCATAATATTTTGTAATTAGACAATATTTATAATTGTATGACTTATTATGGTATTGACGAATAGAGAACTTTTCTTTAATAATTATAACAAGTATGATTACTTTTTTGAATTAAGTTTTAATAATATTTTCCTACTAAAGCTCATTTGTATTGCATGTGTCATATATGATAATTTTCTAATTTCATATAGTATATAAAAAGAACATTTTACAAACTATTATATTTGTATAATTATTACTTTTCTTATTTATGATTTTTATTTATTTTTATCTATGCAGATGGCATTCCGACTCCGATTGATAAATCATTAGGTAGTGATTTGGATATTGAAATTATATGTAATATTGAAAACCCCACATTATCGTTGCCATCAATTGGTACGTTTTTTTTAACATCATATTTAACTAATATTTATTTTAGTTATTTTTTTTTGTCAAGATTACTGGGATATTGGCGATCCAACATTCAGATGCAGCTTTTGCGGTGCTATGTTTTGGTATGAAGAGAGGTTGTCTCGCCATTATAAGGCGCGCAATCCAAAATATTCATTGTGTTGTATGCAAGGAAAAATTCAACTTCCAGTTTTACAACAAGCCCCCCCAGAGTTGCAACTTTTATTATATGGCAATACTGAAAAAAGTAAACAGTTTCGTCAAAATATTCGGAGTTACAATAGCATGTTTTGTTTTACTTCAATGGGAGGAAAAATAGACTCACAAATAAATCAAGGTGGCTCTCCTCCAGTTTTCAGACTACATGGACAAAATTATCACCTTATTGGAAGTCTACTTCCATCAATAGGTGGAACTCCTAAGTTTACAATTTGTATATTTACGACACTAATAATGAAATCACAAATCGTATTGTTGCTGTTAGGTAAATTATATAAATATATTTTTTCATTATATTTGTTTCGTAAAAGCAAAGTTTTGAAATTATTAGCTTATCATCCTTTTATAAATTTTATAGGCAAGATGGAAATTGTGATGATCTTCATTCGAAATTGTTCTTTGATTTGAAATCGATGTTAGATAGAGAGAATGTCTTGGTTAAATCATTTCGCATGGCGAAAGACAAAATCGATGAAGGTAGATCGGATGTTAAAGCGAGGCTAAGTGGCGGACGGCGAAGGGGGATGCTAGAACTTATAATCTTACATCCGCGCGAAGTTGCGGCTTTAGTCGTGGCGATTTCGATCCAATGATGGGTGAACGAGATATTTTGGTTGAGACTCAATCGGGCCAACTTAAAAAGAATAAATGAGTTGAATCTTTGCTATCTTGGTCTACAATACCCCCTTCTATTTCCTTATGGAGAAGATGGTTATAGAGAGGATATACCATTTTCTAAAACAAAATCGGATCACGGAGGCCGAAAGAAGGTGAGCATAAGAGAATTTTTGCGTATAGAATGCATGAAAGGGACAATGAAGCTACTACAATTATGTCATCAGGAAGACTCTTTCAACAATTTGTTGTTGATGCATATACCATGGTGGAGTACGCACGATTAACCTACATTAGATTGCATCAAAAGCAATTGCGTTGTGAAATATACAAAGGCCTCCATGATGCTTTGTTGCGGGAGAAGCGATCGTCATCTCAAGGAAAAAGAATTATTCTTCCTTCGTCTTTTACTGGAGGGCCAGATATATGATTCAAAACTATCAGGATGCCATGACTATTTGTAAATGGGCAGGTTATCCTGATTTGTTTATTACATTTACATGTAACCCCAAGTGGCCAGAAATTGTGCGGTTTGTGGAAGAGCGTGGATTGAAGTCTGAAGATCGTCTTGATATTATTTGTAGAGTATTTAAAATGAAGTTAGATGCATTGATTCAGGATCTTCGCAAAAACAAAATTTTTGGAAGTGTCAAAGCATGTGCATCTTTTTTAATGTCATTTTTATTTTTAAAAATAATATTATTTGTATTTGAAGAATTTAAATGCCAATTAGAACTAAATAACATAAGTTTTTATTTTGCAGTTACATATACTATAGAGTTTCAAAACGAGGCGCCACACGCTCACATTCTTTTTTCCTTTATAAAGAAGACAAATTCCCCACCGCAGATGCCATTGACCATGTTATTTCAGCTGAGATACCCGATGAACAAGTTGATCCAGTTTATCATGCTGCAATTACGGATTTTATGATCCACGGTCCTTGTGGTGATGATAGGAGAAATTCTCCTTGCATGGTGGATGGTCGTTGCTCGAAGTATTTTCCTAAAAGATTCACTGAAAGGACGATAGTTGATGAAGATGGATATCCTATATACAGACGAAGAGATAATGGAAGGACAATTAAGAAAAACGGAGTTCATTTAGACAATCGCTATGTTGTTCCTCATAACCGATATTTACTAATTCGATATGGAGCACATTTGAACATCGAATGGTGTAATCAGTCACGAGCTATCAAGTATCTATTCAAATACCTAAATAAGGGAAATGATCGTGTTACTGCATCATTCTATCATAGCTCAAGTGAAGATAATATGGAAAAAAGTGTCGATGAAGTTAATTTGTACTATGATTGTCGATACATTTCATCTTGTGAAGATGCATGGAGAATCTTGGGATTTGAAATTCAGTATAGAGACCTCGCAGTAGAGCGCCTGAGTTTCCATCTTCCAAACCAACATAATGTTATTTTCTCTGATGCAGAAATTGATTGATACTCTATTGGCTAGAGAAACCGTTAATCAGAGAACTTACGTATGCTGAATTCCTTATGAAGTTTGTTTGGAAATCAGATTCTAGGGAGTGGGTTCCGAGAAAAAGGGGCTTTGCTATTGGACGTATTTTCTTTGTTCCTCCAGGCTGTGGGGAGTTGTACTACTTAAGAATTCTTCTAAATGTAGTCCGTGGCCCAACATGTTATGAAGATATATGTTTGGTAAATGGTGTGCAATATAGTTCATTTCGGGATGCTTGCTATGTGTTGGGGTTGTTAGATGACGATAAGGAGTATATCGACGGAATACTTGAGGCAAGCCAATGGGCATCGCCCAATCAATGAGAGTTTTGTTTGCTACTCTTTTGACATCTGGATCTATTAGCCGCCCAGAAGTAGTTTGGGAGTCAAGTTGGTCTTATCTATCTGATGATATTTTATACAAACAACGGAATTTATTTCAATATCAAGGTATTTATCAATTCATTTATATATATTTTAAATATGTGTCATTTCTAATATATATGTTATTTATATTGTAGATTTGCAATTATCCACGGAAGATATTAAAAGTTATGCCTTGGTTGAGATTGAAAAGATTTTACGAGGATGGGGAAAGAGCTTACGTGATTTCCAATCAATGCCATTTCCTGATGAACGTTTTTTCCAGTTGTCGCGCTCCAGATTGATACATGACGAAACATGCTATGACCGAACAAGTTTGTCTGAAGAGCACAAAAAGGTTTCTATGTGGATTGAACCCCGAACAACGTCATGTATATGATACAATTGTTGAATCTGTTAATTCGGACTATGGAAGAGTATTTTTTGTATATGGGTATGGTGGAACGGGAAAAACCTTTGTTTGGAAGACTTTATCTGCTGGTTTACGCTCCAAAGGTGACATCGTATTAAGCGTTGCGTCAAGTGGTATAGCTTCTCTTTTGCTTCTACGGAGGGAGAAGCTGCGCATTCAAGATTTGCACTTCCATTTAATCCAAATGAAGAATCAACATGCAATATAAAGCTAGGCTCCCCTCTTGCAGAATTGATTATGAAGGCAAAACTTATAATATGGGACGAGGCTCCAATGATGCATAAATTTTGTTTTGAAGCATTGGATCAAACTTTGAAAGATATAATGAAGATAATGGATCCTGCCAGAAAACATATTCCATTTGGTGGCAAAACTGTGGTTTTTGGTGGAGTTTTGCGTCAGATATTACCTGTGATTCCAAAAGGCACCAGACAAGACATCGTTAATGCAACTATTAACTCATCAAGCCTATGGAGACACTGCACCGTTCTGAGATTGACCCAGAATATGAGATTACATAGTTCAGGTGAAGATTATGAAGAATTGAGCCAATTTGCTGATTGGATTTCTAAAATAGGGGACAGAAAACTTGGTGAGCCAAATGATGGGATTGCTACAATTGAAATTCCCGACCAGTTTTTGTTGAAAGAATCAGGTGATCCTGTAGCAGAAATTGTTAAGAGCACATATCCATTATTTGGAAGCAATAACGTCGGCCCGTCATATTTTGAACAGAGGGCTATACTGGCCCCGGCATTAGATGTTGTTCAATCAGTAAATGAATATATGGTCTCGATTAACAAATCGGAAGGGAGAGTGTATCTGAGTTCTGATTCTCCGTGCCATTCTGATAGAAACGTCCATCTATTGAATGAGGTTCATACTCCGGAGTTTTTAAATGGAATTAAATGCTCTGGAGTTCCAAATCATGAGCTACATTTGAAGGTTGGAACTCCTGTTATGTTGCTACGTAACATTGATCACTCTCTTGGTTTATGTAATGGTACTAGATTGATTATTACAAAACTCGGGAATCACATTTTGGAAGGTCAAGTTCTCACCAAAGGAAACCTTGGTGACAAAGTACTGATTCCAAGAATGTCTTTGACACCTTCAGATCCAAGACTTCCAGTCAAATTCCAACGAAGACAGTTTCCGTTGATGGTTTCTTATGCAATGTCTATTAATAAAAGTCAGGGTCAGTCTTTGTCCAATGTAGGGCTCATTTTAAAAAATCATGTTTTTAGTCACGGTCAATTGTATGTTGCTGTTTCTAGAGTTACTAATCCTAAGGGTCTAAAAATTTTGATATGTGGTGGTAATAGTGATAGTGACCGTGCAAGTTCAACCACCAATGTTGTATTCAAAGAAGTCTTTCAAAACTTATAATAAATTTTTATGTTCATTCAATTTAATTAGTAAATTTCTATTAATTTATAATTTCAAATTGTTCTATACCATGTTTATTAGGCTCTAGAATAAGTAATTTATTAAATTTAATCTACTAAAACAACTAAATTATTAAAATAACCTTTGATTGATATATAATCCGTGCATCGCACGGGTGGACTGCTAGTCATAAATAATAAAAGCATAATGATGAACAATTTTAGTAACATTTTATGCAAGAAAAATACCATACTCATCTTTTTATTTTCTCTAAATTTCATTAAAACATAAATCTCATAAATACTTGCTAAAATTCATAAAATATAATATTATCACATGAGCATGCATTTTTGTGCACTAGTAGAAAGAATGATGCATTTTTGTAGAAATATTTTTCACTCACCTCGTAGTAGTTTTTCGGGTTGATATAAAATGGAGTCTTTTTCTTGGTATCAACTTCTTGACTCAAATTCTTGAAGTTCAGCCCCTATATAGCATTCAAACTATATTTTGGTATTAAAATTAAAGTCTCAAGTTTAAAGAAATTTAATAGGATCAAATGGCTACTACTACCTTAATGTCTTCAAGTAGTCTCTAAGAATAGAATTTTTCCTTCAAGCTTCTAACTTCAACTTGAGATGGTGTAGCTCAACCCCTAAGCTCCAAAAATTCATATCCTTGAGTCAAAAATTAATTCTTCATGTTGTCAAGAGAAATACTAAAACCATAATTTTCTCACCTTAAAAATGTGTAGTCTTGAATTTCCTCTTCAAGCTTGTAGTTAAGTCTAAGTCTCTTAATTCTTCAAAAGAATATAGTCTTTTAGGAGTACCTCAACAAGAAGGATTCATCATGTTTGGAATTGGAGGTATATGATTGAATTTTCAAGAAGATGAAAGAATAAAAGTTTTCTCACCTTTGGTTTGGAATATTCGGTCCTTTAGAGAGAATTGAGAGCAAGTTTTGTGTGTTTTTGTTCGAAGTATGGAATGAGGGAGTATTGGGAGAGTTGGGTAAGTAATGTGGTAAGATGAAAAAAATGGTTTGATTCCTTACTAGGGTGGCGAAAATTGGGGAATTTTTAGTAGTTGTTATGGAATGAACTAATTTATAAACACAAAAGAACTAATATTAATAGTGATATTATAGTATTATCAAAGCATAAATAATAGAGAGAGAATGATTTAGAGAGAATGATTTAGAGAGAATGTAATTCTTTCAATTCTCTTAATCTTTGTGTGTACAATTTACAATCAAGATTATGCCTATTTATCATCATAACACCACCATAAATGACAATGGCTTAGGTAATATCTAATGGTGCATTTGGTAGAGTGGAGTGGTTAGACATCTACATCTTGTATGACATATTACAACACTCTCCATTGGATGTCTCACCTCTGGATTAGTATGCCTTGTTAAAAACCTCAAGCAGGAAAAACCCTGTTGGAAAAAAATCGGACATAAGGGAAAAAAGAGTACACATTCTCAAATCCAGACCTTGTGCATCAGCGGCCTCGTTAAAAACCTTAAGCTAAAAAAATCCAATGGGATAAAAATTAGACAAAAGGGAAAAAGAGTACAACGCACAATATATTTGCTCCCCCTGAAATATAGGATATTAGTTGTATAGTTGATCCATCAATCTTGCTTCGTATGGACTTTCCTCATTCCGATGCCGTAGACTAACTTTTCAAATGATAGACGTTGGTAAAGATTTTCTAAATAAATCGGCAAGATTGTGACATGAGCGAATCTGCTGAATATCTACCTCTCCACTGATCTGGAGCTCATGTGTATGGAAAAACTTTGATGAAATATATTTAGTCCTATCACCTTTCATATAACCCCCTTTTACTTGAGCTATACATGTTGTATTATCCTCATAAATAATAGTAGCGTATCTGTAACCGGCTTCAATTGACAACTGTTTCGAATATCAGATATAACAGATCTTAACCAAACACATTATTTGCCAGCTTCGTGAAGTGCAATTATTTCAGAGTGATTAGAAGAAGTAGCCACTAATGTTTGTTTGGTAGATCACCATGATATAGTTGTACCATTATAGCAAAATACATAACCAGATTGAGATCGAGCTTTGTGTAGATCAGATCTATATCCCACCTCAGCATAACCCACTAACCCAATATTAGTGAATTCCTTGGAGTAGAATAACCCCAAATCTATAGTACCACTGAGACCCTAAATTGTACCCAGTCGAGACCCTAAATTGTACGATTCACTTTCAGCCATGGATTACTGGATCATAGTGGACATGCACTCTCGAGTCAGCTCCTAATCTTAAATACACACACAGAGAGAGAGAGAGAGAGAGAGAGAGAGAGAGAGAGAGAGAGAGAGAGAGAATAAATTAGAATGCGATGGATTCGATTTTAGCAGACACTGCGCTTCACTCTGGGGAGGTCATTTGGGAAAAAAAAGTCAACAAGACTTGTGACAGCCAATGGTGTTTCGACGCATGGCCTATGAACAGTGAATAATCCCGAGTGCCGCACACACGGGATTAATTTTCTCGGTTGGGAGTGTTCGGTAAGAGGATGAAAAATTGAAAATCGATTGGAAATCGCGAGGTGGAACATGGAAGCGAATGCTACTCCGTTTTTTATTTTATTTATTTATTTATTTATTTTTTTGTTTCCAAATCCAAATATCTCGTTCCTAAATGTACATTGTTTGCGCGATAAAGAGCCTAATGAGTAATAACACGCTGCTTCATGGGCGGATGGGCATAAGGGCAGCATTAAGCTCCAGCATAGGCACTTTGTCAAGAAGACCATTTAGTATCATAATTTCTACATTATCTATAATTAGTCTACCCCAAATTTAACCCAAAACGGCAAAAACCTAAGTCCACCCCAAAATTGAAGTTCATTTTAAAAATCAAGAATGAGAAGCTAAAACTTTTGTGATGATGGCATTTGGTGGGGCATTGAATTTACGCCACCAGAAAATCCGATCTCAATGTTTGTTCCGCCCTGAAGCTTGCAAAACAACAGTGAAAAGAGGGCCGGAGGATTTTTTCGGCGTACCCTCTCCGACGCTCAAGTCAGAACTCTATCAAAGGAGAATAATTAAAATAATTCATTTAAAGAGGTAAAAAATGTATATGAGAGGAGAATAGAATACTCCATTTATATGGAAAACCATCTTCATAAGGAGAAATAGTAATTAAGATAAGAATTCCACCTCATCTTGTGGATAAACATTAATTGGTCATCCAATTAGATAGTTTAGTATATTTATCTTCTTTTCTTTAATATTAAATAAAAATTATATTAGGATTCTACCAATTAGAGCCCTAATAGAGTCAATATTCGTATTTAAGCCCATTTTTAATATTGAAGCCCAAATTATGTTGATCCAATTTAATATGACAAATCTAGGCCGTATCAATTAGTCCCCTCACTCTTGTAGTTCATCATATCATGAACTGTAAGAGTAGAGTCATTCTCGCCTTTGTCGAATCATGACCTATCTCGGTTGAAGTTCCTAACATCGAAGGGTTAGCTAATAAGCAATTATATGTCATCAAATTCGTCAAGGGCAACCGCCCATAAAATGAATCAAGGGCATCCACCCATTATGGTTGAAGGTTGGCCCGAGCTGAGCACTTCTTGTCAAGGGCTACCGCCCGTATAATGAATTAAGAGCATCCATCCATCCATGTTTGAAGGTTGGCCCGAGCTGAGCACTTCTCGTCAAGGGCAACCGCCTGTATAATGAATCAAGGGCATCTGCCCATTAATGTTTGAAGGTTGGCTCGAGCTGAGCACTTCTCATCAAGGGCATCCGCCCGTGTAATGAATCAAAGGCATCCGGCCATCAATGTTCACTTGGCCCAGCTCGGAAGTTGTTCAAACTAGGAAATGGCTCGTCTGGCCCAACTTTGAAGCCGTTCAAACCAGACGAGTTCGGGACAGTTCCATCGCCCAAAAATAAGTTCAGCTGGCCCAGCTCGGAAGCTGTTCAAATCAGAAAAACTAGGAAATAGCTCGTCTGGCCCAGCTTTGAAGCCGTTCAAACCAGACGAGTTCTTCAAGAAATCCATAGGCACATATGTGATATATGACCATAACAATGTAAAAAAGTCCAAAAAATGTTCAATGAACTTATAGATAATCTCTATCATGATTATAAATGTATAAAGAAATCCAACAAGCTCATAAATGAGCTTTTCAATAAATCCATATGGTGCTATAGATGATATCTTCTCATGAGCTCATGATCAATGAGGTCTTCAAGAAATCCATCTCGTGATAATAATCCTAATTGTGAAGAGGTAAAGAAATCCCACTCATTTGTAATATGCTCATAAACAATGTCTGCTCAAAAAAAAGAAATTCGTCAAGAAATACAACTCATCGGCATGAAAATAAATGATAAGAAGCTTTTCAAATTAGATCTATGTTGCCCTCATAAAAATTCCCATTAATGACCCAAATAGAAAAGGTCATAAACATGCTCGTTAATTTAATCAAGAAATTTGATGATGCTTGTAATAAATCCAGCCCCTCCATAGACTGGTCTTTTGCCCAGGAAATGGCTCGCCTGCCCAGCCAGATAACTGTTCAAACCAGACGACTTTAATTGTTAAGAAATCCAACCTTATAATTTTCATCTTTATTGTTGGCATAAGGACTGTCAATGGTTCAAATAAAATGTTGGGAAAGAGTGCCAAAATAAATGACACCGGCACAGCGGAAATAGTAAAATCTTTTCCCACTTAGCTGGATTAAAAATGGAAACTAAACCAAGAATACCAAATAATAGTGCAAGACGATAAAAATAGGACACAAGAATTTTTACGTGGAAAACCCAAATTGGGAAAAACCACAAGACCGTAGTCCAGATAAATCCTCCACTAAATGTATAGTAGGCTTACAATATTTCTCCCTAAAAATAGGGGATACACAAAATATCTCAAGTTACTCAACTTGGAATACCGAGAAAATAGGAATGCTATTTTGGGTGAGAATGAAAAATTACTACTAATTTTTCTCTCTTTTCTTCACTCAAAACACACACTTATAGATACACTCTCTACTCTCTATTTTCTCTCTTCTCTTGCAATTGCTAAAATGCTAATTGCTTGGTGTGATTTTGCATTCAAGGATGAAGCCCTTTTATAGGCATTTTCCATGCCCAATTCAACATGTGAACAAACTTTGTCAACAAAGTTTGGCAACCAACCATTGAAGACTTGGTGGTGTTGGTTGGTTGGTGCCTACCAAAGGAATAGTATTTACCACATGGGGTGGAAAATTCAACAATTCTCCCCTCCACCTCATGTGGGGAATCAACCAATCTGCTTTGGTTCGCAAACTTCAAACTTATCTCTTGGTAAAGACTTTGTCGGCATATACGCACCATTTTCATCTGTGTGAACTTTCTCTCCGGTTGCATCGAGTTTTTCATCAAGCACATCTCGAATCCAATGGTATCTCACATCAATATGTTTTGACCTTGAGTGGAATGAAGAATTCTTACTCAAGTGAATTGCGCTCGACGTCACAAAGAGGCGTGTATTTTTCTGCTTCAAGTCTAATTCTGTAGAAACTTCTTCAACCACAACATCTCCTTGCAAGCTTAGTCATAGCAATGTATTGACTTCGGTTGTGGATAATGCCACACATTTTTGAAGTTTCGATTGCAAGAGATAGCCCCCGCAAATCTCATCGGTATCCAGGATGTGGACTTCCCGGAATCAACATCACCGGCCATATCTGCATCTGTGAATCCGTCAAATGCAGTTTGGTCATCACCAAATCTTAGACAATATTTAGAAGTACCTCTCAAGTACCGCAGAAATATCCATTTCACTGAGACAATGATCTTTCCTGGATTAGAGAGAAAACGGCTAACAACACCAACTGCATGAGCAATATCGGGTCTAGTACATACCATAGCATACATCAAGCGCCAAGCTGAGAAGCATATGGTACCTTTTGCATTTGTTTTATCTTCCTCACTTGTGGAACATTTGCGTCGCACTTAGCTTGAAGTGGCCCGCAAGTGGAGTCTTGGTTTTGACTTGCTCATATTGAATCTCTCAAGAACTTTCTCGACGTACTTTTCTTGAGATAGCAGGAGCTTTACCTTACCCTGTCTCTTGAGATTTTCATCCCAAGGATTTGCTTTAGGTCTAAGTCTTTCATCGCAAAAAGACTTGCCAAGTTCTTTCTTGACTTCTCAATCTTTTGGCATCATGACCTACAATCGGCATGTCATCCACATATAATAACAATATGATAAAATCATTATCATCGAACTTCTTGAAGAATAGTGATCGGAGTTGGTCTGTTGTAGTCATGGTCGGTCATGAAGGAGTCAAACTTCTTGTACCATTGTCTTGGAGCTTGTTTTAAGCCGTACAAGCTCTTCTTCAACCTCGCATACTAAGTTCTCCTTACCTTTGACTTTGAACCTTAGGTTGCTCCATATAGATTTCTTCATTCAAATCTCCATGAAGAAATGCGATCTTCACATCAAGTTGTTCAATTTCCGGATCAAAATGGGCTATACGAGAACAACTCGATTGAGGACATCTTCACCATTGGTGAGAAAATTTCTTCAAAATCAACACCTTCTTCTACGATTGAAACCCTTCACAACCAGCCTAGCTTTATACCTTGGTTGCAAGCTTTGCTCTTGATCTTCAACCCGTACACCCATTTATTTTTAGATCGTTTACCTTTCGGTAGCTTCACCAGGTCATAGGTGTGATTTTCCGCAAAGAGTTCATCTCTTCTTTCATGGCCTCCATCCACATATCCTTGATCATGTGATATGGCTTCTTCAAAACTTTGTGGTTCTCCCCGTCGGTGAGCATTACATACTCATGTGGGCTATATCACGGTAGAAGGTTGTCTTTGCCGGTGGACCTTCTAGCCGCATCTTCAGTGGTGGTGGAACCGGAGGGACATCACCGATTATATCATGATGTTGCTCTTGCACACCTCCCCGTGATTTTGATTTCTAGAAGAAGAAAGCTGGATCTACGTCATCGGGAACATATTGGTTTGATTGATTTCTCAATCTGTTTGGAATCTTCAATTTCTCGATCCTCAAGGAATACAACATCCCCGCTTCGATAACTTTCTTCTTGATGGGTCCCATAACTGTAGCGAATTCTTCATGGCCATAGCCCAAGAAGATGCATGACTTGGTCTTGTCATCAAGCTTGGATCGTTCATCTTTTGGAATATGCACGAACGCCTGCAGACCAAACACTCTCAAGTGTTTGTAGGAAACATCTTTTCCGTCCAAACTCTATCGGAATGTCACCACCCGGAGGAGCGATGGAGAAAGGTTGATTAGATCAAGCTGCAGATCCTCATTGCTTCACCCCAAAAGGATTTAGGCAGATTGGAATGTGATAGCATACATTTGACTCGTTCACAAATTGTCTGTTCATTCTTTTGCTACACCATTATGTTGAGAGTTTTGGAACACTCTTCTCAAGCTTGATTCCATGATCCCGCAATATTGCTCAAATGGACCCTGGTATTCACCACCATTGTCGCATAGACGAACTCGCTTGACTTCTTTCTGTTTCTCTTTCAACACTTGCTTGAAAATTCTTAAAGATACCTGAACTTGATCTTTAGATTTCAAAGCAAAGCACCGAGACTTTTCTAGAGAAATCATCAATAAATGTTACAAAATATATTGCACCACCAAGACTTCTATCTTTCATGTAGCATAAATCAAGTATGCACGATTTAGTGGATAAGATTTTCTTGAAGGTGAAAAACTCTTGAAAGCAACTCGTGTTGTTTTCCAATTAAACAATCAACACAAGTTTGTAGGGGCATCTTGGTTACCTCCGGGAGAAGTTTCTTCTCGGTCGAACTTCCAAGCCCCTTTCGACTTAGATGTCCGAGCCTTTTATGCCATAGCTCAATGGAGGAACTTTTATCAATTGCATTTACCTCTCCATTGGATAATCGGCTTGCATCGTCTGAGAATTCGCTTCGTCCTTAGCGATAATGAGAGAGCCTTTGGTGAGCTTCCATTTTCCTTCACCAAAGTGATTATCATAGCCAAGACATCGTCAAGCTTGCGATGGAAATAATATTTAGCCGAATGTCGGGAATATGTCCGACATCCTTGAGCACGAGCTGGCTCTTCGTATCGGTGTTCAATATAATGTTACCTATGCCAACGACCTCCGTCACACCATGGTTGGCCATTCGACTTTGCCAAAGCTACCACCGGTGTATGATGTGAACATATCACGGAGGTGTGATATGATATGAAGCTCTGAATCAATAATCGGTCGTCACGGGCATGCGAATCGATACAAGCATCATCACAAATGATGACAACATCACCATCAAAAAAGAGTGTCTTTGTCATCGATCTTGTTTTCATTATTTCCATTCTTTTGATCTCTTTTCTTCTTTCTACAATCTCTCTCATAGTGATTTGGACCACCACAATAATGACATTTGAAGTCCTTCTTGGATTTGGACCTCCCCGGATTTGTCTCTTTTATTTTGAGAACCTCTAAACTTGCTCCTTCCCCGTTTGTCATTTTCAGCTACTAAGGCTTTTGACTCGGAAGAATATTCTAACTCCTTTCTTCCTCGACTCTTCATTAAGAAGACAATCTTTGACCATTTGCATAGTCGAGTTCACCATTCGGCCGTGAGTTTCTTGGCCGACACCACAAGCGTGTCCCAACTGTCAGGTAAAATGTGGCGAAAGAATAAAGCAATTACTTCATCATCAAGGGATATTTTCATTGTGGTAGATTGATTTATCGGACCGACGATACGCATTTAGGTGCTCCGTCATGTTCGCACCTTTCGTATATCCGAGCGAACAATTTTTCGATAATAGAAGCTTTGTTCAAGCCATTTTTCCTCTCAAACATAGTTTCAATATTTTTCCACGAACATCGGCCTTTTCCTCATTAGCAAAATGATGGAAAATGCTATGCTCAAGGAAACGCTAGGATATATCCTACGGTTTTTCTGTGTAGGATTTTCCACTCGTCATCACTTGTATCTTTTGGTTTGGCAAAGATATCACCTTTCAAGGGCAAATAAAGATCCTTGCAAAGAGAGAAGATCCAACATACTCGGCTTCCAAATATTGTAGTTGGATCCGTTGAGTTTGAACATCCCACCAACGGACATCGATTCCTCCATTTTTTAATCCGCAACAACGTGGCTCGATACCACTTGTTGGGAAAGAGTGCCAAAATAAATGACACCAAGACAATGGGAAATAGTAAAATCTTTTCCCACTTATTTGGATTAAAAATGGAAACTAAACCAAGAATACCAAATAATAGTGCAAGACGATAAAAATAGGACACAAGAATTTTTACGTGGAAAACCCAAATTGGGAAAAACCACAAGACCGTAGTCCAGATAAATCCTCCACTAAATGTATAGTAGCTTACAATATTTCTCCCTAAAAATAGGGGATACACAAAATATCTCAAGTTACTCAACTTGGAATACCGAGAAAATAGGAATGCTATTTTGGGTGAGAATGAAAAATTACTACTAATTTTTCTCTCTTTTTCTTCACTCAAAACACACACTTATAGATACACTCTCTACTCTCTATTTTCTCTCTTCTCTTGCAATTGCTAAAATGCTAATTGCTTGGTGTGATTTTGCATTCAAGGATGAAGCCCTTTTATAGGCATTTTCCATGCCCAATTCCAACATGTGAACAAACTTTGTCAACAAAGTTTGGCAACCAACCATTGAAGACTTGGTGGTGTTGGTTGGTTGGTGCCTACCAAAGGAATAGTATTTACCACATGGGGTGGAAAATTCAACATAAAATTCCTTAGGCCGACGTTCCCCTGCTGGACAACTATAGAAATGGGACTTACTTTCTTGGTTAATCAGAAGACTCAAATACATGAATTGAAGCATAAATGTAGTCATTTATTAAAATTTTGATTTTAATAACTCAATACATCAATCTATCTAAATGGCTAGTGAAAACTGCCACTAAGTTGAGAAGTGTGCCATGTATAAATTACTCTCATTTAGTTATCATTTACTATTTCAACTCATAATGCTCTATTGTGTTAAAGAATAATAGACACGAATTACACGTCATGTGCATTTCGCCAAAACAATTCTAAATAATTATAATAATCATCATAAGATTAAAGGTATAAGCATTCTCTGTTCATCATTAATGGAACCTTTAGCATCACAAGAACAAAATTTAAAACTTGTTTTTGAAATGAGTGCTTCCACTATTCGGTAATGGGTCGAACCATAGTTGTAGAGAGTAATGGAATTATCATCAACATAATCAATCAAATTGAAAATCTCACCTGTCTTGTGAGATCAATAAATGTAGCTCCATAATTTAATCTGAAGGCATAAGATCATTAGCCAGAAATTATAATCACACAAGTCTCCAAAAACACAATTTAGTGACTCCACCATCAAGAAATAAATTGTTGCCATTTTGAATGGTACCATTCCAAGTAATCATACAAGAAACTCAAGCCTTTCCCCCCTTTTTTTTTTCTTCTTTTGGATGCCAGGCTTGTGGTCAAAAACCAATTAAATCAAGACTCACTCACAAATAATGATATCAAACCTTCTATTTTAATTTTTTGTGAAAGTCATTGAATTTTCATAAACCACACCCAGTCTCGCTTTCTCCTGATCTAATCACTTGCATGATTTCTTATGGATATTTCCACTCGAATTTTTTCATCTAACGTTATTTCAATCGAATAAAGACATAACCCACATGCTAAGAAAATCTCTCTCAAGTTTGCTTATACATTCTCCAATCAGGCTCTTAAGATAAATCCTTCAAGAATTCAAAGTATTACCTCATGTACTTTAGAATTTTCAATCAACAATTAGATAGGTCTTACTGAAGGAATTGTGCTCTTTATTGTTAAACTAAGTAATTGACTCCGGCATATGGTAAAAAGATGACCAGTATGCAAAGGTTGTCTACATCCCATAACTCAAGAAAATCAGTTACCTCCAATAAAACATGATCAATTTAGATGCGTACCTCACTTAATGCTCACCATGCTTTCTTCTTTTAACATCACTACGATTTCAGTCGGCAATGCATATTCTAGAGTAAGCTCCGAAAATTGGGGGCAATAGTACGAAAATTATCTCAGGGCTTTTCATCCGCCAAAGTCAGCGTACTTCTAGAATTATTAAGTCCTTTTGATATGCCACCATTGCTGCTTTGTAAGGTGTCAATTTGATTCTTGTCCAAAAAAATTATCAAAAACATGTAAGTTCTTTCGTTTCAATAGCGAAACTTCGATATACTTTTCTTGAAATAAGTTTCACACCATCACCACAAAAAAAATCATTACAAAAATCAATAGTTGATACCCACAAGGATACTGGCTATAATAACTCTATAATGATTTCTCAGGGCGGAGCCATATATATATTTGCTAAATTAATAAAAAATAAATATTTGAAACTAAAAAAATTTATTTTAAAAAACATATACATATATTAATTGAGTTTTTAAATTTTTTTTTGGGGGGGGGCTAAAGCCCCTGCATACAACAAGAAGGAAACGCCCCTGGATTTCTCATATGCAAAATGAATCTTTTTCTTATGAATATAACATCATTACCCGTCATTTAATTATTCTTCAAACAAAAGAGTAATAATATAACTAAAAGCTAGCCATATTCTCTTGCCATTGAATAGATTCCAAATGATGGTCTTTATTTAGTGTTGAATTGAACCAACATAAGTCAACTCTAGACTTGCAAGAATTTGATGAGCATTGGATTTATTTAGTCATTAAGCATGTATCTATAATCATAATTCCACTTAAGGGACAATCATTAGAAACATAAACATTAGATGAGCAACTTCTAAATAATATTTAGGAAAAAATGCCAATTGCCATGAACACAAAAATCAATCAAGAGTATAAACATGGGTTTCAATCACAGTACATAATCTGAGCAAGTTGCATGCAGAGTATTAGTGCAATAGTTCTTGTGCATTTCTAAAGGGTAATAATTAGCTTAATATTTGTTGCTCTAATTATAAGAGAAAATCATTATATAATTAAATGACCATAATCAGTAAACTTCTCAAAAAATTCAATCAAAATAAATCTATATATATATATATATAAAGAGAAGTCGCTGGAAATAGTAAGTTAAAAATTTTCCCGCTCTTTTACACTTACTATAAAAAGTAATAAAAATATGTGTAAAATAAAAAATAATAGATATTTGGTATTTTATTATTTTTGGTAGTCAACTTTCTTTAAATAATAACTTTCTAAAATGATATAAAAAAAATATAATTGTGTAAAATTAGCTTTCCAAATTTGTGTGTGTACTGCATTAATTATTGTATTTATCTTTTTCTTTTTTTTAAAAAAAACTAATAACTATTTTATTTTTGATCCATTTTTTACGTATAATATATCAAATTAATTATTTTTTTACGATCTTCAGTTTGATACCCATATTGCATATATCAAATAGTAAAAAACATAATAAATAAAATATAACAAATATTTATTACTTTTTTTTTTGTAATTTGTAATGAACATTGAAAATTATGCATTTGGGTTATTGAACATCAATTTGTATATTCATTTGGCTTATCCCATTTCTAAATAATTATATAGAATTATATTAAATTATTAAATTTAATTAAAAAAATACTTATTTTAATTGAAGAAAATATCTCAAATATATATATCCAAATACATATCACATAAATCAATAAATAGCATTATATATATTTAGGTAAGAAGAAATTTAAGATTTATTTAATATGAATTTATAATCATAATGGTATTTTATATATAGAAAATCATTTTTATATATTAACATACATTTTCATGTTAACATAAATACTTTTATGTTTATCAACGTATTTTGATATTCAACTTTCATATTTGTCCATTTAAAATTAGATATAAATTTGACTGTTTGATTATATATATATATATGTATATATAAAAATAAAACAATTTTTGTTTTTTATAATGTTTTATTTCCCTTAAATTATGTTGTAAATATATAACATGGTTTTTATTTAATTTTTTAATAATTTTGACAATTATTGAGCTTTCTAAACCCCAAAATATCTACCTTTCTCTCCTCCCACTCTCTAACAAAAAAACCCCAAAACCCTAAAATCCCCTCATTTTCCCTCCCCACCGCCCCCCCTCCTCCTCCTCCCCTCTTGGTTTCTTCTCGGTAAGAATGGAAACCAAGTCAAAAGAAATCAAGAGGGTCCATGTTTGCGTTTTGGGTCACGTTACACGCCACGAAGGTCGCGATGGCCGAAATTTTGGGGTCGCCGGCGAACCCCGTCTGATGTTTTTCTTCTTTATTTTCGATCCGGCCGTGGGAACTTCTTCATGGTGGTGAACCAACTGAGAGATGGTGGCGGATTTGCGGGAGCGGTGGCGTCGGGATGTGGTCGGATTTGGGGGAGGGATAGATCCTTTGTTTCTTTGTTTGTTAGGTGTAGTTTTGTTTCTTTATTTTTTATTTTGTTGTTTGGTTGTAATTTTTTTATTTTGTTTTAATTTTTCCGGTTGATTTGCGAAACTTGTAGGCGGATCAAATTTATCTGTTCTGTAGTATGTAGTGGTTGCTCGTGCCCGATTTTAGTTCGTTAGAGTTTTACAGTCTCCATTAAGGAGTGCTGAAGTCTCCCGGCGTGGAGTGGTTTTAGTTTGGGGTGTGTAGTTTTTTTAGTCCATGTGAATCTGAATTGGTTTTACCAATTCCCCGCTTGGCACTTAGTTAGTCTTGCCGACTCTTAGCCCGTTGGCTACGATTGTAGTTGTAATTTTAGTTTTTGAGTTGTTTTAATAAAAACTATCGTTTGACAAAAAAAATAAATAAATAAACCCCAAAATATCTTGAAATTTGAAATAATTTTATTATTGATTGTATTGAAAATACAATTAATTAAATATTCAACATTGGGGTAGCAAAAACAAATCAACATTGGACAATTAAAATATTTTTTAAATTTCTAATTTTTTATAGATAAATATGTTCTATAAATAGTTACAATTCATATTCACACAACTAAATATTTCGTATTTAACATATTTTTGTAGTCGTATGATTTATTCTCAAATTAACTATCTTTATATTTTAATTATTTTTTATAATTTTAAACATTTTGCAATCACTACTTTTTAAACACATATAACATAAATACATAATTTGTAAAATAAAAATTTTTGGGTTTAATTTTTAGAATTAATAAAATAAAAATTATAAATAGAATTAATAGCAATATTAGATAAAATACAATATACATATTCGGGGAACAGGGATGAGAACGAATAATCTTCATTTTATCTAATCGGAATAGGAAGGAGGACGAGATATAAATACCATCTTTGTCCAATCGCCAAGTCTAGAGAAATGGGGAGTCCTCATCCGCGCTTCCATTCTGGAATTAACTAGGAATTTTTTGTCCCATTTTATTTGGTTACCAATGGGGATAGTTCACGTGCATTGCACGTATATATTTTTTTTATAATTTGTATGGACATTGAAAATTTTACATTTGGATTGTTAGACATCAAATTGTATATTCATTTATTCTGGCTATTTGTAATATATGTATTAGTTTTTATTTGACTTAGCACATCTCTTAATAATTATATAAAATTATATTTAATTTGATTAAATTAAATTAAAAAATATTTATTTTAATTGAAAAAAATATCTCAACATTGGACGGTTAAAATATTTTTCAAAATTTTACTTTCTTATAGACAAATCAGTTCTATAAATAGATACAATTCATATTCACACAACTAAATATTTTGTTTTTAAACAGATTGTGGTTATAGTTTATAATAATTTTTTATGGTGTAATTGTATGATTTATTCTCAAATTAGTTATATTTATATTTTAATTATTTTTTAAAATTTTAATTTTTTTGCAATCACTATTTTTTAAACATAGATAACATAAATGCATAATTTGTAAAATAAAGAATGAGAACAAATAAAATTATAAAGATTATTGGGTATAATTTTAGAATTAATAAAATACAAAATCACAAATGGAATTAATATCAATAATAGATAAATACAATATACATATTCGGGGAATGGTAATGGCAACGGGAAATCTTCGTTTTATCTAATCACATGCGAAAGGGGATGAATATAATTATCATCCATGTCCCATCGTCGAGTCTAGAGAAGCGGATAATCATCATCCTCACTCTCATCCCCGAATTAACTGGGAAGTTCCCATCCCATTTTATTTGGTTACCAATGAGGATAGTTCCCCATAGGGATATTGTCGTCCCTAAATCTAATAGATAGAATTCATGTGACTATTAGAAAAATCTACATGATATAGTATAAAGTATGTGACTAATAAATATACATCCCGTGCATCGCACGGGTAAAAGACTAGTTAGATTCTAAACAGTGGCTTGTAGCAATAATGAAATTATTCTATTATCATCTTGACATGTAAACAATATGCCTTCATCTCTAGCCCAGGGAAAATCTTTAAAGATGACAAGAAAGATTCCAAATAATAAAGACAATAAAAAATGAATTTAAGCTTGGCAGAATAAAAAATACCTCGTCCGAGTTGCACATGATGACTAAACATTAATATATACTCCATCACACTCTTTGTTTCGTCATTTTCTTTTAGTAGCATAATTTCTTATATTGATTGAAAATACAATCCAAAACTAGACTCTATTCTGTTGTCCTCTTCATCCACCCATAAGGAATTATGATTTCTACCTTTTCTACTTACTCTAGTATGAAGATATGCATAAGGTGGACATTGTGTTAACAAAGTCTTTCTTAAACTCATATAAATCATCATCTGAAAACGAACTATGCCAACTTCTTCACGCATAGATGAAAATAGGCCAATCTTTCTAATGAAATACAACTGAAATGATTCGTAAGACATTCAGGAAAAATTCTCAAGAAATCAAGGTTAAGGATTCAATGATCAAGATGCCTTCATGTTGGGAAATTTATTGTTTAGATTTCGATGAATGCCACGTAAAACTTAGACTAGAAAGTTGGCACCCCATTTTCTTTGTAATTTGCATTGTAATAGATAGAGCTGTTCGAGCTATGCCTAAATATGCAAGAAGTCAACTATGCCTAAATATGCAAGAAGTCAGTTATGCCTAAATATGCAAGAAGTCAACTGGAGACTAGAATGAAGACTCTGCTGTGAGGTAGCTGAGTATGGCAAGGAAGAGAAGACAGGAACTCGACTGGAGAAGTATCAGCTGAGATGCAGTGAAGTGTCAGTTAAGTCAACTCAAGATAGTCATGTCTCAAGTTGAAGTGATGATGAGTCATCCATGATTGGGAGCGACTCAAGTCATCCGGGGAAGTTAAGGAGGCTGCAGTCAAGTCAAGACAATCGAAAAGGATCCGTTGCTGTAGTAAGTCAAGAAAGTTACTTAAACAAGTAATACTTCCATGTCTGCCTTTCTTAAAGTGCTCGATCCCAGAAGCGCGTGCAAAAGGAATAAACCAGTGGGAAGATCGCACTGTGTCGAGAACTCGAAAAGTCAAGGTTCATTCAATACGAGGAAATGTCAATTTCAAGGATCGCAACAAGACAAGCCAACGACCACAAGTGTCTTTTGAAAATTAGCCTATCTCTTCAACGGGCAGATTTTCAAAAGAATACTATAAAAGGCTGATGAATCAATTTGAGAAAAGGTTAACCTTGCATACCTGAAACACAAGCTTTCAAGCCATTATTCAAATTGTAACCAGAAAAATATTCTCAAGTCATTCAAGCTTAATCCTCAAGCCAGAACTTCGAAGAAAATCAATCCAACACTTACCTGTGAAGGAAAGACGACTTCAATCAGTTGAAGAGGAAACATTTGAAGAATCAATGGGGTCTACATTCCACAGAGGATTGTAGAAAGGTTCAAGGTCAAACTAGTCTTAAGTTCTTGGAGGGCTTCGTGATCAAATCTAAGAAGCTTGAGCAAGTGAGCAGTAGTAGCAAGACAACCGCCTGTGAAGAAGCGAGTCGCACGAGAAGCCAACCGCGTGACCAAGGCATCTCGATCGAGTCCCAAAGGATCAAGTCACTGTGTGTGATCAAGACTTGCATCCGGATCGATAACCACTTTGTACTCGATCAATACTTAGTGGATTCCTCCGGGAGTTGGAGAAGAGAAGATTAGAAGAATTACCCCATCTTGAACCTCTATAAAATTTATTGCGTCACTTACATTTCAAAGACTTCAATTTCGCATATTATTTTATATCTGCTGATAAATTTGCTATCCAATTGATAATTAACAAAGTGCTAAAACCAAGTACTAAAACATACTTAAACCAAATTTAAGGGTGTTAAGTCTTCCGCTGAAAACATATCACAGTCGAGTTAAGCTTTAGACTAAGCAGCTGAGTTATTCTATCAACAGCTCCGAGTCCGTTGAGTGGCTAACTCGATGGTTAACTAACTTAGCTGTCCATCAAGGACTTAGCTGTGAAGAATTAACTCTGAACTATTTTAAAAGGACTAAATCGAAAAGTTGGTAAGGTTTATTCAACCCCTCCTTCTAAACCTTACACTCACACCCCTTGGGACCTACAAGTGGTATCAGAGCGGTTGGTTCATTGAGCCTTCCGCACTGGTTACTGAACTAGATTTCCAATCTTTCAAAGCTTGCTTTAGCACTTGATCTTTCAAAACTCTCTTATTCAGCAAAGTTACTATCATGGAAGCAAATTTGACACGCATCCCTATGTTCACAATTGTGGAATTTGATGACTGGAAAATTCATATGCAGGCTCATCTATCAGCATTACACGATGAAATGTGGATAGTAATAGAAGATGGGCCACTACAAATTTTAAAAGTGAACACAATCGCAAAGGAGAGAGCTGCTGCATTTGAAGGAGAAGAGGATCTTTGCTCCGGCACTGACTATGGTTGAAAAACCCAGAGTGAATGGACAAATGATGATAGAAAAAGATACAAATGTGTAAAACCACCAATGGGGTTATGTGGTATTACTCTTCAATGAAGACATTCTTTACAAGACTTTGGAAAAAAAGCAAGGACATTTACAAGACTTTGACAAAGCCATGTTCAACAATGTCAAATCATGTAAGACGGCCAAAGAAATATGGGATAAGCTAACTTTGATTTGTGAAGGCTCTAAGCAGATCAAAGAAAATAAGCTATCTGTTGCTGTACAAAAATTTGAAAATTTTAAGATGCTTGCAGGAGAAACCTTGGATCAACTGGATGCTCGATTCATAGAAATTACCAATGAGCTATCTGCACTTGGAAAAGAATATACACATAAGGAGATGCGTATGAATATTCTAAGAAGTCTCCCAACTGAGTGGGAAATCAAGGTCATGGCCCTGAGACATTCCATGGACCTATCAAAAACATCCAACCATGAGCTATTCTCAGATCTCAAAGCCTACGAATTTGAGCTGAGAAGAAAAGACTAAGAAGAGACAGTTGTGCCCAAAATAGCTGCTCTAATAGTTAAGGATGGGAAAAGAGCTGAAGGCAAAGAAGTCATCGATCAGGAGGAGATTGCCTTGATGGTTAAAAGATTTAACAAGTTCTTGAACAAGAATTACAAGAGAGGCAAAGATGAATCCTCCGAAGACAGACACTCCATCCAAGTCAAGTCAAGGAAGATAGGCCACCCAAGAGAGCATATCATCAAAAGGTCGAGTACCAAAGAGCTGACAATCCGAGAATGGAAAGAGCTGATCAAAAAGTTGAGAATCTATGCTGAAACTGCAGGCAACCAGGTCACTATGCCATTGATTGCCCATATCCTGTAGTCAATAAATACAGGAACAAAGAGGAAAGAAGAGTCTTCAGAGAAAGAAGACAAGAAAAGAAAAAGGCAATGTTGGCTGCAGAGACTTCTGAGACAGCCAAGTCAAAAGACACAACAGAGTCGGAGAGTAGTGAAGCTGACTATTCAAGTGACTCTGAAGAAGAAGCCTTGATCTGTTTAATGGCCAAAGAACAAGACCAACCTGATCAAGAAGATGAGATACACTCTAACTCATCTCACTCAGATTCAGGTGACAGTGATTGTGACACACACACTTCATCACCCACAGATCTTTATGATTCATTAGACAAAATGATGAAAGACTTCGAGCTTATTAAATCCTCACACACACTGATCCATGAGGATAACAACCAACTCAAAAGCCAAAACTCACAGCTGACTAAGGAGCTGAGTACTCTGAGTCACATAGCTGATGAGAATAAAGTACTAAAGGCTGAAAATACTAAGTTAATAGCAGAGATATCTGCTATAGAAAAGAGGGAAAATGACCTCAAAAATGTGATTGCCTCATTTACAAAGGCATCTAAATCTTTGGATGATCTTATCATGAGCCAAAAAGAATGTGGAGATAAGACAGACATAGGATTCAATTCCTTTGTTCATAGTCAAACTCCCAGAGTGATCATGGAAAAATGATCTTCAAGTAATGAAACATCTCAAAAAACCAAGACACCAAATGTTAGCTGAAGCAGGGCTGCCTAAAAGATTTTGGGCTGAAACAATAAACACAACATGCTATACTCAAAACAGATGCATGATAAACAGACAGCTGACAAAGACTCTCTATGAGATTTGGACAGGGAGAAAGCCAAATGTTGCATATTTTAGAATATTTGGATGTAAATGCTTCATCCATAATAATGGCAAAGACAATTTAGAGGCTTTTGATGCTAAAGCTGATGAAGGTATCTTCTTGGGATACTCAGCTGAAAGCAAAGCCTATAGAGTGCTCAACAAGAGGACAATGGTTACAGAAGAGTCCATCCATGTGGTGTTTGATGAACCCAATGTTAATGGAGGAGACATTGAAGAGTCAGCTGACAAGCTGAATCAGCCAACCATGCAGAAGAGTCCCTATGTTGAAGCTAAAGCTGAAGCTAGAGCTATAAACCAAGATGAAGATGAGATAGCCGAATCTCAAAGACAACTGGAAAATTCACAGCTAAGTGACAATGAGAGAGTTGATCAAAATAACACAGCTGCAAGACGACTGAATCCAGCTAACTTACTCCAACCTGATGTAAGATGGCTGAGGGACCATCCACCAGACCTAATCATTGGAGATGTAAGAGAAGGTGTAAGAACCAGATCCAGAGCTCAACAAGAAGCAATGTTCATTTGTTCTATCTCTCAAATAGAACCAAAAGATGTGTCACAAGCATTGGATGACACACATTGGATTCAAGCCATGCAAGAAGAGCTGAATCAGTTTGAAAGGAACAAAGTGTGGGAATTGGTTCAAAGACCAACCCATCAAAATGTTATTGGCACGAAATGGGCGTTCAGAAACAAGATGAATGAGGAAGGTTCTGTGGTAAGAAACAAAGCAAGATTGGTAGCCAAAGGATACTGCCAAGAAAAAGGGATAGATTTTGATGAAACATTTGCTCCTGTGGCAAGATTAGAAGCCATAAGGATGTTTCTTGCCTATGCTGCTCACAAGAACTTCACTGTATATCAAATGGATGTGAAGAGTGCATTCCTTAATGGATTGTTGGAAGAAGAAGTATATGTTGAACAACTTCCAGGATTTGAGCAGAAGACTCTTGGAGATAAAGTGTACAAACTCAAGAAAGCTCTATATGGATTGAAGCAGGCACCAAGAGCATGGTATGACACATTATCACAATTCCTGACTGAGAATGGATTCACAAAGGGCAAAGTAGACAGAACACTCTTCAGAATTCAAGATGAGAAGAATATACTGCTTGTTCAAATATATGTGGATGACATCATCTTTGGATCCACAAACAAAGAGCTGTGTGATAAATTCTCAAATCTCATGCAAAGCAAATTTGAAATGAGCATGATGGGAGAGCTGACATTCTTCCTAGGACTCCAAGTAAAACAGCTGAAGGATGAAACCTTCATAAGCCAGACAAAGTACACCAGAGATTTAATGAAGAAATTTGGTATGGAAGAGAAGTCTTCTGTGAAAATACCAATGAATACATCAGTCAAAATGGATATGGATGCAGATGGCAAGCCTGTGGATCAAACAAGATACAGAGCACTCATTGGTTCACTACTCTATCTCACAGCAAGTAGGCTAGACATCACCTTTGCAGTAGGTGTATGTGCAAAATTTAAAGGAAAGCCAAGAAGTTGGCTTATGGTATCCAAAGGAAGGTGGATTCAAGCTAATTGGTTATTCAGACTCTGACTATGTAGGATTTAGAGTTGACAGGAAGAGTACTTCAGGTACATGTCAAATGCTTGGAAATAAGTTAATTTCCTGGTTTAGCAAGAAGCAAAATTCAATAGCCACATCCACAGCTGAAGCAGAATACATAGCTGCGGGGCAGCTGTTGTGCCCAAGTCTTATGGATGAGACAACAGCTGAGAGATTATGATGTTGAAGAAAAAGAAATTCCAATTATGTGTGATAACACAAGTGCAATTGCAATCACTCAAAATCCTGTGTTGCATTCAAGAACAAAGCACATTGATGTCAGATATCATTTCATAAGAGACCATGTTGAAAAGAAGGACATCACCTTGGAATATATCTCAACTGATAAGCAGTTAGCTGATATATTCACAAAACCATTATGTGAATCAAGATTTGAAGAACTCAAGCATGAATTAGGGTTAATTAAGCCGAGTTGACACTCAGAAGACTCAAGGAAAAGAGATGGAACGTGAAAAGATGAAAGAGAGTGGAGCTCTTGAATCAACTAAGTAAATCAACCGTATCGGAGAATCAGCTGCATCAAGTTAGCTGACAGCTGAGTACCTATGTGAAAAGAGAGAAGAGTTGAATCAGCTAAGAAGCAAGCTGAGTCATTTATGAGCAAAGTGACAAAATTGCAGTCGTTTCTACTAAGCGGGAATGTTTTTAAGAATGACGTCAGCGTAATTATGACATGTACAGTCAAAAGCTGCATACCAAGCTTATGATTGGATATAAATGCTGCCGCATTAAATGTGAGAAATTAAATGTTAATCGGCGTGCAAAATCTGAGCCATTTATCTCAATCAAATTTAAAAAACCTTCCGCACGTCCTTTCATAACCCATACATATACCATTTCATCCATTTTTCTCTCACTTTACACAAACTGTTCATCTCTCCCAAAAGCAAAGAAAAAAATCTCTCTCTCGAAACCCTACAGATTTTCAAAGCACATTTTCAAAGTTTCGTTCGGTAAATCTTCAAGAAATGGCATCTACTTACGATTTTGTTAAGTTGGAGAAACAAATCCACACTGGTTCTACCGTGGATTTTGAAGAAATGATCAAACAGGGGTTCGACGAGACCCTTATGAAGAAAATAGCTGAGAAAGTGGAGAAGTCTGGGCTGAAACCCTTTATCACAATGGAGTTTCAAATGACCTACGTGGAAGAGGTCACGCAGTTCTATGTGAATGCTGAAGTTCACGACGAGGGCATCAAGTCCTCTGTTCATGGGAAAGAATTCACAATCACCGCCAAGGATTTGCGAACATTTTTGCTACGGCGGAAGGAGTGCCGAGATCTATAAAGCTGATGTAAACCTGGCTGTTGCATGGAAGGAAGTGGCCAAACCTGACTGTGCTGCGAAGATTGTCTACACAACTAATAAGAAGTTGCTGAAGGAAGATTACCATAAACTGTTGGACATTGTTGCCAAGTGTGTAGACATCAAATTTGGAAGCTTTAATCAGCTGTCCAAAACCAAGCTGATCGTGATGGCTGCGATCATGGAGGAGAAGAAGGTAAATGGGCTGAGTTTGTATACAGCAGACTCTGCCAAAATATTGGGAATAAGTCATTCAAAGAAGATGGATCGTTCGGAGGTTCTTTGGGGTATGGCCTGGTGATTGGCTGGTTGATGGAGGTGAAAGGTGTTCCTCTCCAACATGGAAAGGCGTTCCATGTTAACAAAAAGATGTTCCGATCAAATCTCTCCAGAGCACAGAAGAGAGCTTATGCCAATAGGGCGGACACAAGTGAGGGGGAATCAGCTGACCCTGAAGAAACAACTGTCTCCTCCCCTCTCAAGAAGAATCGCCCGCGGTACGCAAAGAAAGATCACGCCCTGCCGCAAAGAAAGAAAAAGAAAACCGCACCTACCCCTGCAGCCGAGTCACCTACCCCTGCAGCCGTGTCTCCTGCCGCAATGGAGAAGGAACCGTTAATCCCTTCTCCAGTAATTAAGAAGAAGAGGGCTGCCACAACAAGGAAGGCAACTGCCTCTAAGACAACTGCGAAGGTATTTACCTTCGATGAACCGGAGAAAGTGGAACCAGATATTCCTCTGGTGAAAACCAAAAGAAGAAGAAGAATCTTCAAGCGTTCAGAGCTTGAGAAAACAACTAAGTCTGCCACTCAGCTAGAGCAAATTGCTGAGACAGCTGGAGAAGTAGAGTCTTCAGAAATTATAGATGAAACAACCAAGTCTGCTGAGGCCGATCAGCAGAGGCAAGTTGAAGACCCAGCTGAAGACAGAACAACTGAGGAACAAGGAGTGGCTGAGAAAGCTGAATCTCCTGTTGACAGGGTTGTGTCCCCTCATGCGACAGCCGCTGCTGAGGGTGAAGAGCAGCAAGCCATGTTACCCTCCATTCCTGAGACTGGAGGACAACGCGAAGATGATGATGATGATTTGATGATACTATCCCCACCATACCCAGACATCCAAAATCGTCTGCGAGAATGGAGAAAGTGGAAGTTGAGTCACTCTAAGGTGCATTTTGAACACCCAGAGTTTATTGAGGAGGAAGAGAAACTCTTCAGGTTCCTTGAAGTTGATACAGTGCTGCAAGCCCTTGATAAGGATAACTGCATCAACATGCTGCATTTTCGAAAAGAGAACGAACAGGATAGGGCAACAGAGGAAGCAGAAGCTCGTAAGAAAGCCAGTATTTGTCCTCTAACTAGAACCAGTGATCATACTCATCCACATCTTGACATACTTTCAAAAAGTGATGAAGATCTCGGACCCGCCGCGACGGTAAGAGCTAGAAATGCGGCAAGCCATGCGGGAATCGAGAATGATGCATGAGCAACAAGCGATGGAAGGAATCGGAGAGTCTTCCAAATCACAATCGAAATTGACCCTATGGGAGTGGTGCAGCCAGATTGCAATCGTTGTTCTGCGACCACTTCCCCAACTCACTCGGATGAAGGCATTAAGGAACGGCGATGGCGGGAACGTGGGGGACCCGGCGAGCCAACCTCATCAAGGTGTCTTACCACCGCCCCAACGATCGACAACTCACAGAAACAATCGGGAGTCCGAGAAGAGTGACCCCATTCCAAGTCACTCGGTGGTGTGCGGTGAGGGGGAAACTCCTCCATTGCGGCTAGGTCGGGGAATCGGGAATTGCGGTGACTCCACAACGAATCTAGGAGGCGAAGTGGAGAAGAAAAAACAAATAGATACACAAAAATTTGTCACTGACGAGGATCGACAGTTGAGACTGTCTCGGTGAAGTGCCAATCGCTCAGAAAGGCCAATGACGCCGCTGCGATGCGGTCGAGGCACATGATGAATCGCGCCCGGGAGTTAACACTGGCAATGAAAGTGCAATCCATGGAGTTGAGACTCCAGTGGATGCCACCTCTGAAGACCCCAAGACAACTGAGACTGTCGAAGGGATTGTCCAAGGCCTCGCTGCAGTTGAGATTGCAGGAGGTAGTGAAGGCCTACGGGAGGTTGAGACTTCCCGAGGTAAAGAGGCAGAAACACAGAACATCCCTCCTACTATCATTGATGAATCTGAGAAGTAGATAAGTGCCCTTCATGATTCCCAAGACAACCCAGACGTAACTTTTCTGGATCTGAAGGTGAAGATGAAGCTAAGTCATCCCCCATTGCAAATCTAAAAGACTCAGCTGAGGATGTTCTCACAAGCACGAGTAAGTCCGATCTTAAGGCTACTCACCAAACTTTCAATTTCGATGATGGGCCACCTCTCCAAATCTCATCATCTTCTGATGACGCCACTGATACGGCCGAGGACTAGACAACTCAAAAGGAAAAACCAGCTGAGATCGACGAAGCTGTTGAGACAGCTGAGGCTCAGCCAGCTGGGTCAATACCACAACAGACCCTGGCTGAATCACAGTCAACTACGCAGGCTCCCGACACTGCAGCAGAATCGACTCAACCAAGCACATCACGGCCACGAGTCACCATTGAACAGATTCCCTATGTCAGTGATGATGCCTTTGAAGAAACATTCCCATTCTCACTGGAGCTACCTGATCTCGATGAAGAATCCGCAAAAGACCAGGAGCGCTTCCACAAACCTGACCTAGTTCTTCCCACAGATACCATCGTTCCAGCAGATTTCGACTTTGACGCTGCTTAGCCTCCAGCTGAGACGGAGGTGACAGCTGAGGTTAGAGAAGTCTTCAAGGCGATTTTTGCAGAAATAGACAAGATGGAAAGGCACCAGGCCTCCCTGGACATGAGGCTGGATAATAGAGATGCTAATCTTACGGCCGATCTGCAGGGGATAATAGTCAGGATCCGGCAATGGTGGCAACAACAGCAAACAATGCGTGTGGAACAAGTTAGATACTTCAAAGCATTGTATAATAAGATGTTGATCTAGAGCGCTGATAATGCTGATATGAAGAGAAGGATGCAAGCGAATATCGACAAAATGCATGAATCTCACAACACTGAAATGCAACTACTGCGTGAATTCCATAAGAAAGAGCTTCTGCGCGTTGAGGAGACTATGGAAAATAAATTCAGCATTCTCATGGCTGAAATGAAGCTGGTGGCAGCAGAATCAAAAGCCACCCGCTCCGAATTTCGTGCAGCATACTCCACAGCAGACTCAAAGCATAACTCAACTATCAGTCACCTAGACTTCATGCTGGTTGGCCTATTCCCGGGGGTTCCTCTCTCCTTTGATGATGCCAAAAAGGGGGAAGAAGAATACCTAAAGAAGAAGTTGGAAGAATCTGCAGTTGAGAAGGACGCAGCTGTAAAGGCAAAGACAGCTGAAGACAGAGAAGAGAAAAGAAGGGAAAATCTGTTGAGGGGGAAGGTTCAAAAGACATGACTTTGATGATTGCTAAAACCCCTCAACAAGGACTTGTCAAAGCTGACATCATCAGCAAACTTCCAGTGACTCTGCCGCTCCAACACCCCGCAGTACCCATGGCTAAAAAGAGAAAAATAGTAGAAGCAGGGATGAAGGAGGTGGAAGGAAAAATGGATGCCCGAGTGATGGATATACTGAAACAATATGGAGGCATTCTAACAGGCAGAGACACTGATGCCATTTCAGACATCGGAAGCTAGCCAAGATCAGTTGATGAATTCAAAATGCTCGAATCCGAGGGATACTTCGAGAATATGTCCATGGCCCAAGCCTGGGACTTGTATTGGGAAAAAGGCCTCAAGCTATGCGAAGATGCTGACAGGCAGCAGACTACTGGCAGTCACTCTACTGGTCACTCTGCTGATCACTCAACAGGGAAGAAGAAGGCCCCAGTACAATACACACCCAGAGGTAGAGGAAGAAGCAGTGGAGAAAGAGGTTTCAGACCTAGACCTCTACCCAAAAATATCGAATACATAGATCCAGGGAAGAAATGAGGGATCTATTGGGCTGGATATGACGTAGTAGCTAATATGGAAGTGGCCAGGAAAAATGCTGAATATGCAAAGAGGCTAGAAGAAGAAAACAGAAAGCAGGATGAGATGTGGGAAGAGCATTAGCGAAGACAAAAAAGGAAAAGAAAAGATGATGCTGCTAGAAGAGCCTATGATAAATAGAAGGCATCTGAAGAAGAGAAAAAGAGAAAGAGGGCAGAGGACGAAAGAGCTGAAGAAGAAAGAAAGAGGCAACGAAGGAGATGAAGTGTTGATGTCCACCCCTTCATGTATTTTACTATTGGAAATGCATAAGTATGTAAGTCTTCTGTACACTGAATAAAACTGTGTAATTTCTATACGTGTGTAGATATAGAACACTATGATTGCTTTGAGCTCTGATACACTTTGTGAATAGCTGTGTAAAGAACAAGAATGTTATGATCAATAAAAGGTCGATTCTACGCATACATTCTATGTTTCTACATTGTCTGTATGTATCTTTGCTATTTAATTTCTGTATGTATGTTTTAAGTTTTGGCATCATCAAAAAGGGGGAAATTGTTGGGAAATTTATTGTTTAGATTTTGATGAATGCCATGTAAAACTTAGACTAGAAAGTTGGCACCCCATTTTCTTTGTAATTTGCATTGTAATAGATACAGCTGTTCGAGCTGAGTTAAGTCAGCTATGCCTAAATATGCAAGAAGTCAACTGGAGACTAGAACGAAGACTCCGCTGTGAGGAAGCTGAGTATGGCAAGGAAGAGAAGACAGGAAATCGACTGGAGAAGTATCAGCTGAGATGCAGCTGTGTGAAGTGTCAGTTAAGTCAACTCAAGATAGCCATGTCTGAAGTTGAAGTGACAGATGAGTCATCCAATGATTGGGAGCCGACTCAAGTCATCCGGGGAAGTTAAGGAACGCAGCGATCAAGTCAAGACACTGAAAAGGATCCGTTACGTAAGTCAAGAAAGTTACTTAAACAAGTAATACTTCTATGTCGCCTTTCTTAAAGTGCTCACCCCGAAGCGTGCAAAAGGAATAAAACAAAGTGGGAAGATCGCACTGTGTCGAACTCGAAAAGTGAAGGTTCATTCAATACGAGGAAATGTCAATTTCAAGGATTGCAACAAGACAAGCCAACGACCACAAGTGTCTTTTGAAAATTAGCCTATCTCTTCAACGGGCGATTTTTAAAAGAACACTATAAAAGATCGAGGAATCAATTTGAGAAAAGGTTAACCTTGCATACCGAAACACAAGCTTTCAAGCCATTATTCAAACTTTAACGAGAAAAATATTCTCAAGTCATTCAAGCTTAATCCTCAAGCCGAACTTGAAGAAAATCAATCCAACACTTACCCCGTGAAGGAAAGACGACTTCAATCGAGTTGAAGAGGAAACATTTGAAGAATCAATGGGGTCTACATTCCACAGAGGATTGTAGAAAGGTTCAAGGTCAAACCATCTTAAGTTCTTGGAGGGCTTCGTGATCAAATCTAAGAAGCTTGAGCAAGTGAGTTTGTAGTAGCAAGGCAAAGTTGCTGCCCTGTGAAGAAGCGAGTCGCACGAGCTTGATTGCGTGACCAAGGCATCTCCGCATCGAGTCCCAAAGGATCAAGTCATTTGTGTGATCAAGACTTGCAGATCCGGGACCGATAACCACTTTGTACTCGATCAATACTTAGTGGTTTCCTCCAGGAGTTGGAGAAGAGAGGATTAGAAGAATTACCCCATCTTCGAACCTCTATAAAATTTATTGTGTCACTTACATTTCAGCACTTCAATTCTGCATATTATTTTATATCTGCTGATAAATTTGCTATCCAACTGATAATTAACAAAGTGCTAAAACCAAGTACTAAAACATACTTAAACCAAATTTAAGGGTGTTAAGTCTTCCGCTGAAAACATATCACAGTCGAGTTAAACTTTAGACTAAGCAGCTGAGTTATTCTATCAACAACTCAGTCGAGTCTGTTGAGTGGCTAACTCTGCTGGTTAACTAACTTAGTTGTCCATCAAGGACTTAGCTGTGAAGAATTAACTCTGAACTATTTTAAAAGGACTAAATCGAAAAGTTGGTAAGGTTTATTCACCCCCCCTTCTAAACCTTACACTCACACCCCTTGGGACCTACAATTCAACTAATTTTAATCTTTCCACAAACACTTGATGAGTCAGGGTATACAAAACCCAATTAGACACATTACCCAAAAGACAAAGCAACGAGTATTAAGTATAGATCACTTGATGAGTCAGGGTATACAAAAGACAATTAGACACATTATGTTTGTTAATTTGTAAACTAATTAGAGTTTCCAAATTAAGAGAAAGCATCTCGGCTTGAGAAGGATAAAAACTTCTTTTCAAAGAAATGTACTATCACAACTTATTATTTTGTTTTTTTAAAAGAGGGTTCTTCGTACCCTGCTTTTATTCATAAATCAACGCCTATCTTGACGAGTCAACCCAAAAATACTTCTATCACACTGTTTTTCATTTAACAATGGAGTCATATTGCAAACTCAAGCAAGGTAGGAATAGTTCAATCATAATGAGGTATATCTTTTTAACATAACATAGTTAATATCAAGAACTTTTAGTATGCATTTTCTCAAATTTAAAAACATGATTAAATCATCATTTTCTGTGTTACACATTTTATCAAACACCATATATGAATCATTTTGAATGTTCCTAGAACCACTATTGGAATATGTATCATCCTTGCCAAGTACAGGAAGCACTTCGAGACTCGCCAAAATCATTACTCTCAACCACCTCAGCTTCATCCCCAACAAAATTCAGGTTAGCCAACATACCTGAGGGTTGTGAGGGATAAGAATGGAGATTGAGGGGTTTGAACATCCATTCACGAGCTGTTCGAGTGAGCGGTATGAGAGTATGTTCTCGGTCCCGATTTATAACAACAAGGTCGAGGATATAACCAAAATTAGTTGTTAAAACGTCGTGCAATGGAGGACCCACCCAACAATCCATCCACAATAAGCAAGGATAGTGGTTCGATTTCGGGGCACTCACAAAGTACGTAAATCAAAAGCTAAAGTCAAAATTCAATTAGAAAATTTGTAGTGGAAAACAAAAGCAATTTGTAGAAAATTGAAAAGAAGAAGATAGAGGAAATAATCACTCGATTGACGCCTTGGAAGATTTAGAATCGGCCCCGCAGAGAGAAACTTTCTCCTTTTTTTTTTCATGGAGGTCCAAGCCGACCGCAAAAACTCAATGAAATCATGCCTCCGCCTGTCAATAACGCTAGCCACCATAGATTTCTAAAAATAAAAAAATAAATAAGGGTTTTTAGAAAACCTCTCTTCTGCCCTAATTTTATTCACCTCGTAGTTGGACCCTAGCCTATACTAACCCATCTCTTGGGTCCTCGTCGAATAAAAGTTCCACAATTTGGCTTCAGTTGAGCGATTGTAGGTCCCAAGGGGTGTAAGTAAGGCTTATAAGGGGGGTTTGAATAAACCTTACCAACTTTTCGATTTTAGTCTTTTTAAAATTATTACAGTGGTAATACACAGCTAAGTCCTTGAGGGACAGTTAAGTTAGTTAATCAGCAGAATTAGCTACTCAACAGACTCGATAGAGCTGTTGATAGAATAACTCAGCTGTTTAGTCTAAACCTTAACTTGGTTGTGATAGGTTTTTCAGCGGAAGACTTAACACCCTTGAATTTGATTTAACTTTGTTTTTAACACTTGATTTTAGCATTTGTAATTTATCAGTTGGATAGCAAATTATCAGCAGATATAAAATATGTGTGCAGGAATGTAAATATGCTGAAATGTAAATGACACAAGTAAATTTTATAGAGGTTTGAAGATGAGATAATTCTTCTACTCCTCTCTTCTCCAACTCCTGGAGGAATCCACTAAGTAATGATCAGTTTACAAAGTGGTTATCAGTCTAGAGACAAGTCTTGATCACACAGTTGACTTGCTCCTTGGACTCAGTCTACAGATGCCTTGGTCACACAGGGCTTCTCGTCCGACTCGACTTTCTTCAGGCGCGCTTGCCTTGCTACTTCAGCTCACTTTCTTAAGCTTCTTGGATTTGATCACGAAGCCCTCCAATAACTTGAGATTGGTTCGACCTTGAACCTTCCTACAATCCTTCTTGGAAAGTAGACCCCTTTTTGATTATTCAAAAGTTTCCTCTTCAACAGTTTGAAGTTGTCTTTCCGTCACAGCTTGGTGTTGGATCAATTTCCTTCGAGATTTAGGCTTGAGGATTTTGCTTGAATAACTTGAGAATATTTTGCAGGTTACAGTTTGAATATTGCTTGTTCGTTCGTGGTTCAGGTTACCTTTTCTCAATGAGATTCCTCAGCTTTTTATAGTGAACTTTTAAAAATCTACCCGTTGAAGAGATATGCTAATTTTCGAAAGTTACTTGTGTTCATTAGCTTGTGTTGTTGCAGTCCTTGATGTTGACATTTCCTCGTATTTAATGTCTTGCAGCATTGCAGTGTATCTGACATTTGGTGCAGTGCTTCCCATTGGTTTGTGCCTTTTGCACACAACTGGAACTAACACTTTATCTCTGACAACTTTAATAGGTTACTATTCTGAGTAACATTCTTGACTTTCATCAACGGATCTCGTTCAGTTGTCTTGACTTGACTGCAATCTTTTATTCCCCAAGTGACTTTGAGTTAGCTTCCAATCAATGGATGACTCGTCTGTCACTTCAACTTGAGACTTGGCTTCTTGAGTTGAGTTGACTTGACTGACTCTTCACATAGTTGATTCACAGTTGATACTCCTTCAGTCGAGTTCTTGACATTTCTTCCTTGCCATACTCAGTTGCTCTACAGCGGAGTCTTCACTTTAGTCTTCAGTTGACTTCTTGTATATCCAGGCATATCTGACTTGACTCAGCTCATTCAGCCCTATCTATTACAATACAAATTACAAGAAAAATGGGGTGCCAACTTTCTAGTTTAAGTTTTACATGTCATTCATCAAAATATAAACAATAAATTTCCCAACAATTTCCCCCTTTTTGATGATGCCAAAACTTAAAAAACATTAAATAAAATGTAAACAACGCAGACACATAGAGTCAATGCATAAACAAAGAATGTATGTGTTGAATAGATCAGTTTATTGATCATATCATTCTTTTCCTTTACACAGTTGTTTACAAGGTGTATCAGAGCATACTCATATCTAGCAAACTACACATATCTATGCCAGGATACATATACAAAGTGAGATGATTCAAAAACATTTTATAGAGTGTACAGATGACTTACAAAAATGTATTTACAAAAGTAAAATACATGAAAGGTTCACAACAACTCTTCATCACCTTCGCTGCCTCCTTCTTTCCTCTTCAGCTCTGTCATCATCAGCTCTCTTTCTCTTCTTTTCTTCTTCAGCTGCTTTCTTCTTTTCATAAGCTCTCTTTGCAACATCGTCTTTTTGCTTCTTTTCTTGCCTCTCTTGCCATAGCTGATATTGTCTTTTGTTCTCCTTTTCAATTCTCTTCACATATTCATCATTCTTTCTAGCCACTTCCAGATTGGCTACTGCATCATACCCAACCCAGTAGATCTTTCCCTTCTTGCTTGGATCTACGTATTCAATATTTTTGGGCAAAGGTCTAGGTCGAAAACCTCTTCCTCCACCACTTTTTCCTTTTCCTTTGGGTGTATACTGTACAAGAGTCTTCTTTACCGGTGAATGAATGGTTGGTAGTCCGCCGCTATCGCCTTCTTCACATAACTTCGCACCCTTCTTCCAAAGAAATCCAGGCTTGGGCTAATGGCATATTCTTGAAATAGCCTTCGGATTCGAGAGTTTGAAAATTTTCAACCGATCTTGGCTCGTCTCCATCATCTGGAATGGCATCTTGATCCTTTCCTGCCGGAATGCCACCAAACTATTTCAACATTTCTTCAACGCGGGCATCCATTTTCTTGTCGAACTCCTCCATCCCTGCTTCTATAATTTTTTTCTTCTCTGACATGGGCACAACAGAGTGTTGGGTCGGCAGTGTCACTAGAAGTTTGCTGATTATAGATGATGTCACATGACCTTGCTGAGGGGTTTTAGCAATCATCAGGGTCAAATCCTTTGACCTTTCCCCCTCAACAGTTTTTCCTTTCTCCTTCTCAACAGCTGTTTCTTCCTTCAATTTCCTCAAGTATTCCTCTCCCCCCTTTTTGGCATCATCGAAGGAGAGAGGAACCCCAGGGAACATTCTTGCGAGCATAAAATCTAGTCGGCTGAGAGCTGAGTTCTGCTGCGGCATGTGCGGTTCGAAATTCTGAGCGAGTGGCCTTCGATTCAGCTGCCACCAGTTTCATTTCATCCATAAGAAGGCTGAACTTCGTATTCATGTTCTCTTCAACACGCAAAATTTCTTTTCGATGAAATTCACGCAGTAACTCCATTTGATTGTATGGGAGGCATGCAATCTCTCCATATAGGTCTGCATCATCTGCTTCATGTCAACATTGTCAAGCACTCCCGCATCAAAGATTCTATTATATATAGTGCCTTGAAGTAGCGAACTTGCTCGAGACGCATGGCACTCTGCTGTTGAGACCATTCCCTTATCCTAACCACCACTCCTCTTAAGTCTGTTGTGAGAGTGGCATCTCGTTGTCCGGGCGCATGTCGAGAGAGGCTGGTGCCGTTCAATCTTCTCAATCTCTTCACGATATTCTTGAAGATTTCACGCATCTCACTGTCGACTTGAGTCACCGCCCGCCACTCTGATCGAAGTTGAAATCAACTAGCACAATTGAGTCGTAGGAATTATGGGTTCTTTCGGCAGAAGCGCTTGTTCTCTCGCATCTCTTCTTCTAGCACAGATACTTGAGAGAAAAGGGAAATACATCCTCAAATGCATCATCTCGCACGTGAGATATTGTGTGCGAGGTGGTCACCGCCGCAACTTTGGTAGCTGCTTGTGATTGAAGTTATTTGCGGTAGGCGATTGATTGTTTTTGCCCAGCTGAATGAGCCTCAGCTGTCTTAACAGCTTCCTCGGCCTCAGTAGGTTTTTCCATTTGAGTAGACTGGTCCTCGACTGTATCATCAGTGTCATCGGATGATAATGAAACCTGGGGACTTGGTTCATTATCAAATTTGAATATTTGACGAGCAGCTTTGAAACTCGACTGACTCGTCTGCGGAAGAACATCCTCAGCTGGGTCCTGTTGTTATGCAGCAGGGGTGGACTTAGCTTCATCTTCAGATCCCAGAAATGATATATCAGGGTTGTCTTGGGAATAATGAAATGCACTAATCTCCTTCTCAGATTCTTCAATACCTTTAGCAGTCTAAACCTCCCTCGGGCCTTCAATACCTTTAGCAGTCTCAACTACAGAAAGACCTTCTACATTCCCTTTGACAGACACAACTGATAAGGGTCTTTTTATGCATGTTTTATGTGTATATTTGAGTAGAATTCGAGTTATTTTATTGTTAGTTTTGTAAATTTTTGATTGTACATAGTTCATATTACTCCGAGGTGCTTTTATTGATGTAGATTGACCATTCGGGGCTAATTTTGGTGAATTTCGGACCATGGATTCATGTCAAAACATACCGGGGAGTTTAAGGATGCAAAAACGCTCGAAATTCCAAGCCAAACGCGTCATTTCGGGGCCTTTTTGGTCCAACACGGGCAGGGGGTGTCGGGCAACACGGCCGTGTTCCGCTGGGAGCTAAAAACTCGATTTTTTCGCACAAAACAGCCTACGACACGGCCTGGCCGTGTTCCCCAACACGGCCGTGTCCAGAGACACGGCCTGGCCGTGTTGGGAAGCACGACCATGTTTCCCTGATTCCCTGTGTGATAAAACAACACGGCCCGACCGTTCTGGGCGACACCGGCGTGTCCGGGGCACTTTTCTGCAACTTTTCCAGCGAAAATTATGGAAAACTCACCTACCAAGCTTGTTGACCACTTTTATACACCTTTAACACCCAATTTTGCTGCAACATGTCCCCATATTCCCTCAATCATCAATTGAGTACAAGAATTTACCAACCAACAATGAAAGTGGAGGCAATTGTTTAACAAAAGATAACATTATTGATGTGTTCTTTCACAAAAATGATGTCTATAAAAGGCAAGAGTTTGAGTTGGAAAGGATATTCCATTCATTAATTCAAGATACATTGAATTCATTAGATTCATAGATTCATTAAATTCATTAGACATTGGAGATCAAGAGGTCTTGGAGGAGTAAGCTTGTAGCAACATTGGAGAAGAGGGCTTGGAGCAACATCATCAATCAAGAAAGAAGTCAATTGAGATTTTGAGAAAGATAAGTACACCATGTCTACAATACTTAAATCTTCTTGTGTAATTTATTCTTTCGTCAAAATCATGTGTAGCTAAACTCCGAGTGTTTGAATGTAATGAACTCTAGAATGGATTTGTGATTAAGGTGTGTATGTTTTTAATAAAATCTTCATATTTTGTGTGATTCACTTATATTATGCTTCGTTCATTCGAATTGATATATGCATAATATTGATTTGAAGTTTATTTTTCATCCGGGAAATCGAGAGATTCATGGTGAAATAGAACCTATATAAGTGAAAAGAGTTGCATGCAATCTTAGATATAGGACGACATAAATCTTCTGGATTAGGGTCAAACCTAATATGGGAATTCATAAATCGTTATAATGTTGTCTTGGGGGTTTTAACTAGAAAGAGATTTCAGTTAATCAACTTGAGATTAGAAGTTTTTCGCCTTGAGAAAGGATTTAACTTAAATTGGGAATTTCTACGGTCAACAAGACATGAGATTTTATTAAAAAAGGTTGGTTTTTGCTTAAGGGCTTACGGTTGTATTTTTAACTTGTCAAATCACAAAAACATTCTAGAGGGATTTACATTCAAACACATTTCTATCTCTTGATTTCTTATTTTACAAATCTTCCTTCATTTTTACAATTTATAATTTGTTTTCCTTTTTCATCAAACAAAAACTCTGAAAATTGTTAGATTAAATAACAAAAAGACGATAATTATTAGTACTTACAATCCTCGTTGGAATGACACTCGGTACTCAATAATCTATACTATAAAACGATAGGTGCACTTGCCTATGGTTTTAAAGGTAGCTTTTGAGCCATCAAGTTTTTGGCGCCGTTGCCGGGGATTGTAATATTAAGAACACCTTATTTTTGTTAATCTAATCATTTTTTTATTCCATCATTGTCTTTCTTTTTATCTATCTTTCTAAGTCTTGGATTACACTTATCCTCTTTATTTACTTGATGCATGCATGCCTACTCGTCGCCGAATTTGGAAACACGAAACCGCCGGTAGCAACACGATGAAAAAGCATTAATACGACTACGAGGAGGATATTAACGAAGGCAAGGATCCTATCATGGCGGATGAACAACAAAGAACTATGTATGATTACGCCAAGCCATCCATGGATGGCACGACGTTAAGCATTGTAAGACCCGCCGTTGCCGCCAATAATTTTGAAATTAAACCCAACGTTATTCAAATGGTGCAACAACTTGTCCAATTTGACGGTCTACCGACGAAGATCCCAATAATCACATCGCGAGTTTTCTTGAAATTTGCGACACCTTCAAAATCAACGGGTCTCGATGATGCCATCCGCCACGCTTGTTCCCATTCTCTCTTGGGGGACGAGCAAAACAATGGTTAAATACTTTGCCAAAAGGAACGACATAAAGATGAAATATTATGGCGAAAAATTCCTTTTGAAGTATTTCCCACCGCAAAGACCGCAAGATTAAGGAACGAAATCTCTTCATTTACTCAAGCAGGCGATGAAACTTTATACAATACTTGGGGGAGATTTAAGGAATTGTTGCGAAAGTGCCCACACCATGACCTACCTATTTGGATGCAAGTCCAAACATTTTATAATGGGCTACTTTCTGCAACAAGACAAATGATCGATGCAGCGGCCGAGGGAACTCTTAATAACAAAACACCGGAAGCCGCTCAGGATTTGATTGAGGGAATGGCTATGAACGGCTACCAATGGCAATCCATACGAGGTAAAACTAACAGGTCAGTTGGTGTGTATAATGCAGATGCGGTAGTTACGCTCGCCGCATAGGTCGAAGCTTTGACCCAAAAGATCGACGATCTAGCAGCTCCTAAACCACCACCACCGCATGTTTTATCTTGTGAAACTTGCGGAGGATATCATAATCATCAGGACTGCCCACACAAAATAACGCAAGCCGAACGGGCTAATTACGTTGGGAATCAAGCCAGAAATTACCCAAACAATCCTTACAGCAATACATACAATCCTGGGTGGCGACAACATCCCAATTTTGGTTGGGGAAATCAAGGCCAACCACGACCTAACCCCAATCCTGATCTACACACGTCTCCCGGATTTCAGCCAAATCAAGGTAAGCCTAACTTGGAAGATCTTATAACAAAGTTTGTGCAATCAACACATACCCGATTCCAGGCGGTGGAAACATCCTTGAGAAATCAAGAGGCATCTATCCATAACTGGAAAACCAAATAGGCGATTGCGAAGATGATTTCGAAAGGCCACAAGGTGGTTTCTTAGGGTAACACTGAGCCAAACCCAAGGGAACACGTAAAGGCAATCACCATTAGTTTTCCACATGAGCATGATTATGCCAATGCCGCCATGCAGAAATACGTGGAGGATGACATGCCCAAAGAAAAGCTCATGAAAAAGGAGGTTGCCAGAACACAAGCCCAAGATCCCTTACCAAGTCTAACAAGAAGAAGATAGAAGCGAGGACAAATTTGGTAAGTACCTTGATTCTTTCAAACAATTACATGCCAATATTCCATTTGTTGACCCTCCTTCAAAGCATGTTAGGGATCTTAATGACATCATTCCTAGTGAAAATAAGCTTAACAAATTATCAAATGTGCAATTGAATGATAAATGTCCTTCCAATGAACTACCACAAAAATTTAATGATCCAGGAAGCTTTATTATCCCTTGCACAATTGATGGTTTACCTGTTGATAGGGCACTAGCCGACTTGGGAGCTAGTATCAATGTGATGTCTTATGAAACATTTAACCATGCGGGATTAGGTGAACTTAAACCTATTAGGATGGACATTCAATTAGCCGATAAATCGATTAAACATCCTAGAGGTATTATTCATGATGTGTTAGTCAAGATTGATAAATTCGTGTTTCCAGTCGATTTCATTATTCTTGACATGCATGATAATATAGAAGTTTCCTTAATTCTAGGACGTCCATTTTTGGCTACCGCAAAATCTCTCATTGATGTGCATGATGGAAAACTTATTTTGAGAGTAGGGAGTGAAAAAAGTTATCTTTAAAATTCCCTTGAAAAATCCTCCTATAAACTTGATTGGGAAAAATGATCTTTTGCTTGATACACCATCTAATAAACCCTTGAAAACATGTGATGTTCAGTGTGTAGAAGTGCTCACAGAAAAGTTCATATTTAAAGATGTCGTGCAGAAAAATGGGACCGTGAAGGTAAATTGTTCGAGATTTGACTTAGGTGGCGATGTTAAGGATTTTCATAAGTTCAAGGCTCCGCCCGATTAAATCTTCACATTTAGGTAACATAGTCCAGCTATACAACGTTAAAGAAGCGCTAACCGGGAGGCAACCCGATGTTTGTGTGCAATTGTTTTCATTTATTTTTATTTTTTTTTTATTTTCTTTCAAAATAATCACAAGTCCTTAATTAGAGTCATTTTTTTTAAAAAAAAACTCTTGAGCTTCTTCTTGGTTGTCCTAATTGGGAATATTTGAGATTTCACGGTATTCGAGTTGTGTGTTGCTTAACTTTAATTAGGTATGAAGATGTCGTTGAAGGTCCCGTACCAAAACAACCCAATGGTCGCTCAACACCGATTCCACTATTGTAGTAAACTCGTATTTTTCTTTTTCCACCTCTTTTATATCATTCTAATTTCTTTGCTTTTTGAGTATTGGTGTGTGTTTGTCCATTTCTTTCTTTCACATTGAGGACAATGTGAATCTTAAAAGTTGGAGGTGGGTACAATAACATTTTCGGAATGCTTGTATGCTTGTTTGTGAGAGATGTGATTTTTATTTATTTTTAACAAATTGAATGTTTGCTAGTCAATAACTTGGCCCAATTATACCTACATTAACTTGTTAATTTGTGTTTTCAATGTGAAGCAATTGATTGTCTAGGATAGATTGACGTGAATGCAGGCAAAATATTGATGAGATTTCTAACACCATAAATACTTGATGTGTTAAGGCATATACGACGATACCTAGCGCTATGAACGTCTGAGAACTCGTGATTTAGTAGTGGTTAACGAGTTGTTAAACCAAGCTTGCGAATAAAAAAAAAAAGAGAAAGAGAAAAATGAAAAAAAAAAAAGAAAAAGAAAAAAAAAACGGACCAATCGAGGTTATACTCCTATATTTGTTGTTGCTTAGTAACTAGGAGCATTCGTGAGCCCCATGTTTGTCTTTTACGTAAAACGGCGACACGAATATGAGTATGGGAAACCACCCTAGGAGTGTTTGAACAGAAATTCAAAATATAAACCTAGTGGAAGCATGTCTCGAAAGGTCCCAAAAAAAAAAAAAAAGAGAACGAAAAAAAAAGGAGAATGAATACTCCTTGACTTCTCATTCCAATAAAGTTCAAAAAGCTAGGTTATATGACTAGTAGGCTAACTACAATGATCTATTGAATTCTTGTATTTTCATGGCGTTATTGAATTGAAGTTGTTCATAACTATCAGGATTTGTGGAATGATGATTTCAAGTCGAATAATGCTGCCCGATATTACGTCTTTCTTGACAACGATCGATCGCTTCACAAAACCATGTTTTTACTTAATGGTTAATTCGGGTTTAGAAGGCCAAGAACTTGACTACTTATGTTCAATATGTTGAAAAAAAAATCATCTTTGTATGTTGTGATTTATTGAATCCCTCTTTTTTATATAACATTTTGCTTGAGGACAAGCAAAGTTCAAAGTTGGAGGTGGTTTGATAATGGTCTTTTTATTCATGTTTTATGTGTATATTTGAGTAGAATTCGAGTTATTTTATTGTTAGTTTTGTAAATTTTTGATTGTACATAGTTCATATTACTCCGAGGTGCTTTTATTGATGTAGATTGACCATTCGGAGCTAATTTTGGTGAATTTCGGACCATGGATTCATGTCAAAACATACCAGGGAGTTTAAGGATGCAAAAACGCTCGAAATTCCAAGCCAAACGTGTCATTTTGGGGCCTTTTTGGTCCAACACGGGCAGGGGGTGTCGGGCAACACGGCCGTGTTCCGTTGGGAGCTAAAAACTCGATTTTTTCGCACAAAACAGCCTACGACACGGCCTGGCCGTGTTGGGAAGCACGGCCATGTTTCCCTGATTCCCTGTGTGATAAAACAACACGGCCCGGCCGTTCTGGGCGTGTCCGGGGCACTTTTCTGCAACTTTTCCAGCGAAAATTATGGAAAACTCACCTACCAAGCTTGTTGACCACTTTTATACACCTTTAACACCCAATTTTGCTGCAACATGTCCCCATATTCCCTCAATCATCAATTGAGTACAAGAATTCACCAACCAACAATGAAAGTGGAGGCAATTGTTTAACAAAAGATAACATTATTGATGTGTTCTTTCACAAAAATGATGTCTATAAAAGGCAAGAGTTTGAGTTGGAAAGGATATTCCATTCATTAATTCAAGATACATTGAATTCATTAGATTCATAGATTCATTAAATTCATTAGACATTGGAGATCAAGAGGTCTTGGAGGAGTAAGCTTGTAGCAACATTGGAGAAGAAGGCTTGGAGCAACATCATCAATCAAGAAAGAGGTCAATTGAGATTTTGAGAAAGATAAGTACACCATGTCTACAATACTTAAATCTTCTTGTGTAATTTATTCTTTCGTCAAAATCATGTGTAGCTAAACTCCGAGTGTTTGAATGTAATGAACTCTAGAATGGATTTGTGATTAAGGTGTGTATGTTTTTAATAAAATCTTCATATTTTGTGTGATTCACTTATATTATGCTTCGTTCATTCGAATTGATATATGCACAATATTGATTTGAAGTTTATTTTTCATCCGGGAAATCGAGAGATTCATGGTGAAATAGAACCTATATAAGTGAAAAGAGTTGCATGCAATCTTAGATATAGGACGACATAAATCTTCCCGGATTAGGGTCAAACCTAATATGGGAATTCATAAATCGTTATAATGTTGTCTTGGGGTTTTAACTAGAAAGAGATTTCAGTTAATCAACTTGAGATTGGAAGTTTTTCGCCTTGAGAAAGGATTTAACTTAAATTGGGAATTTCTACGGTCCACAAGACATGAGATTTTATTAAAAGAGGTTGGTTTTGCTTAGGGCTTACAGTTGTATTTTTAACTTGTCAAATCACAAAAACATTCTAGAGGGATTTACATTCAAACATATTTCTATCTCTTGATTTCTTATTTTACAAATCTTCCTTCATTTTTACAATTTATAATTTGTTTTCCTTTTTCATCAAACAAAAACTCTGAAAATTGTTAGATTAAATAACAAAAAGACGGTAATTATTAGTACTTACAATCCTCGTGGGAATGACACTCGGTACTCAATAATCTATACTATAAAACGATAGGTGCACTTGCCTACGGTTTTAAAGGTAGCTTTTGAGCCATCAACAGCTGTCTTAGGGTCTTGGACAGTGGCATTCGAAGGAGTCTCAACCCCTTGGATTGCACTTCCAGTGCCCAGAGTGTTAACTCCCGGGGCTTTTCCAACCTGTACCTCGACTGCATCAACAACGTCCTCAGCCTGCAAAGCAGTTGGCACTTTAGCTGGGATAGACTCAACTGTCCGAACTTCATCAGTGGAATTCTGATGTGATTCTCTTTCCTTTTCCACTTCGCATCCTTTCTGCAATGTGGAGTCATCTGCAACATCCTCCGACCTTGCTGCATGAGTTTCCCCCTCAACTGGCACACCAGCTGAGTGACTGATGGGAGGTCACTCTTCTCAGACTCCTGGCTGCTTCCGTTGAGTGCTCAGCCGTGGGGGCTGTTGGGAATTTTTTTTATTAGATTTTGATGAATGCCATGTAAAACTTAGACTAGAAAGTTGGCACTCCGTTGTCCTTGTAATTTGCATTAAAATAGATAGGGTTGTACGAGCTGAGTCAAGTGGGCTATGGCTGGATATACAAGAAGTCAACTGAAGACTGGGATGAAGACTCCGTTGTGAAGCAGCTGAGTATAACAAGGAAAAGAAGACAAGAACTCGACTGAAGGAGTAGCAACTATGATACAGCTGTGTGAAGTGTCAGTCAAGTCAACTCAAGATAGCAAAGTCTCAAGTTGAAGTGACAGATGAGTCATCCAATGATTGGGAGCTGATTCGAAGTCACCAAGGGAAGTTAAGGAAAGGCAGTCAAGTCAAGACAACTGAAAAGAATCCGTTGCACAGAAGTCAAGAATGTTACCTAAACAAGTAATACTTCCATGCTGCCATGTCTTAAAAAGCTCAGTCCCAGAAGCGTGCAAAAGGAATAAACCAATGGGAAGCACTGCACCTTGTGTCAGACTCTGAAAAGCCGAATGTTCATTTAATACGAGGAAATGTCAAGATCAAGGACTGCAACAAGATAGCCAACGAACACAAGTGACTTTTGAAATCAGCCTATCTCTTCAACGGGCAGATTTTTGAAAGTTCACTATAAAAGGCTGAGGAATCACTCTAAGAAAAGGTTACCTGAACCACGAACATTCAAGCTAGCATTCGAACTGTAACCAAGTAAAATATTCTCAAGTTACTCAAGCAAATCCTCAAGCCTAAATTTCGAAGGAAATCAATCCAACACCAAGCTGTGAAGGAAAGACAACTTCAAACTGTTGAAGAGGAAACTTTTGAAGAATCAAAAGGGGTCTACATTCCAAGGAGGACTGTAGAAAGGTTCAAGGTCGAACCAGTCTCACGTTATTGGAGGGCTTCGTGATCAAATCCAAGAAGCTTGAGAAAGTGACCTGTAGTAGCAAAGGCAAACGTTTGCCCTGTGAAGAAGCCGAGTCGCACGAGAAGCCGGTTGTGTGACCAAGGCATCTCAGTCGAGTCCTAAAGGATCAAGTCAGCTGTGTGATCAAGACTTGTATCTGGACTGATAACCACTTTGTACTCTGATCAATACTTAGTGGATTCCTCTAGGAGTTGGAGAAGAGAGGATTAGAAGAATTACCCCATCTTCGAACCTCTATAAAAATTATTGTGTCATTTACATTTCAGCATTTACTTTCTGCACATCATTTAATATCTGCTGATAATTTGCTATTCAATTGATAATTAACAAAGTGATAAAAACAAGTGTTAAAATAAACTTAAACCAAATTCAAGGGTGTTAAGTCTTTCATTTGAAAATCTTATCATGACCAAGTTAAGTATAAGACTAAGCAATCGAGTTATTCTATCAACTCGATCAGTCGTTGAGTGAGTGGCTAACTCATTTGGTTAACTAACTTAGTTTTCCATCAAGGACTTAGCTGTGAAATTAACTCTGAACAATTTTTAAAAGGACTAAATCGAAAAATTGGTAAGGTTTATTCAACCTCCCCTTCTAAACCTTACACTCACACCCCTTGGGACCTACAAGTGGTATCAGAGCGGTTGGTTCATTGAGCCTTCCGCTACCGGTTCTTCGAACTAGATCTCCAATCTTTCAAAGAAGTTCTTTTAACACTTGTTCTTTCAAAAGTCTTTTGCTAAGTTATTATCATGGAAGCAAATTTGACACGCATTCCTATGTTTACCATTGAAGAATTTGATGACTGGAAAATACGTATGCGATGTGCTCATCTATCACTTTACATGATGAAATGTGGATAGTGATAGAGGATGGGCCACCGCAAATAATGAAGGTGAACACATGCAAGGAGAGAGTGCTTAGCTCAAGGAGAGAGGAGGATGCTCCTCCTAGACCAGCCTATGGTTGAAAAACCAAGAATTTGAATGGACAAATGATGACAGAAACGATACAACTTGGACAATGTGGCCAAGGATATATTTTACAAGACTTTGGACAAAGCCATGTTCAATAAAGTCAAATCTTGCAAGACAAATGCCCAAAGAAATATGGGATAAACTAACCCTAATTTGTGAAGGATCTCGAGCAAATCAAGGAAAACAAATTATCCGTTGTTGTTCAAAAATTTGAAAACTTTAAAATGCTTGTAGGTGAAACGATGGACCGGTGGATGCTAGATTCACCGAAATTACAAATGAGCTCTCAAAGATTTGGGAAAGAATACACACGAGAAGGAGATGTGTATGAAGATATTAAGGAGCCTCGGTGAGTGGGAAATGAAGACCATGGCTCTAAGGCACTCGATGGACCTATCAAAAACATCCAATCATGAACTATTCTCATACCTCAAAGCCTATGAATTTGGTGAGAAGAAAGGATCAAGAAGAGACAGTTGTGCCCAAAATAGCTGCACTGATAGTTAAGGATGGAAAGAAAGCTGAGGTCAAAGAAGTCATTAACCAGGAGGAGATTGCTTTGATGGTTAAAAGATTCAACAAGTTCTTTAACAAGAGAGCAGAATATCAAAAGATCGAATATCAAAGAGCAGATAACCCAAGAAATGAGAGAGCTGATCAAAAAGTTGAAAACCTGTGTTGGAATTGCAGACAACCAGGACACTTTGCCATTGACTGTCCATATCCTGTAGTCAATAAATACAGGAATGAACAAGAAAGAAAAGTCTTCAGAGAAAAAAGACAAGAAAAGAAAAGAGCAATGTTGGCTGCTGAGACTGCTAATACAACTAAATCAAAAGAAGCAGCAGACTCAGAGAGTAGTGAAGCTGACTACTCAAGTGACTCTGAAGAAGAAGCCTTAATCTATCTAATGGCTAAAGAACAAGATCAACCTGACCAAGAAGATGAGGTACACTCTAACTCATCTCATTCAAATTCAAGTGATAGTAATTGTGACACACACACTTCATCACCCACTGATCTTTATGATTCATTAGGCAAAATGATGAAAGATTTTGAGCACATTAAATCCTCACACTCACTATTAAATGAGGAAAACAACCAGCTCAAAAGCCAAAACTCACAGCTGACTAAGGAGCTGAGTACTCTAAGTCACATAGCTGATGAGAACAAAGAGCTGAACGCTGAAAATGCTAAACTAATAGCAGAGATAGCTGCTATAGAAAAGAGAGAAAATGATCTCAAAAATGTGACTGCTTCATTCACAAAGGCATCTAAATCATTGAATGACCTTATCATGAGCCAAAAAGAATGTGGAGACATGACAGGCATATGATTCAATTCCTTTGTGCATAGTCAAACTCCTAGAGTGATCTTGGAAAAATGATCTTCAAGTAATGAAACATCTCAAAAATCCAAGACACCAAATGTTGCACACACAGTCATTCTAAAGCATAATCACAAACAAACTGGCCTTGGATATAAAGGAAAAGAAAAACAACCAGTTGAGTATTCTGAGAGGACAGCTGAGAAGAACACCAGCAGAGTTCCTCAACAAACTCCAAATAGGAAGCACTCTGTAAAGAAGAAACAGAGCTACCAAAAGCCCCAGAAGTTCTATATAAGGAACAAATATGATGGGAATGGTAGAAACTACCCAAGTCAAGCTGATTGGAATACAAGCCTAAATGGCAAAGGCCTATAACTCAGCAAAGGTCATTCCAAAGGCAACAAAGTTATTATCAGCACACATATGCACCCAAGTACTACACTCAGATATATCACAATTACCCAAAGAAGGCAATTGCTAAAACACACACACAGGCATACAGACACAAGAGATAGTTGTATGAACCTAAAGCCCCCAAGTAATTTGCCAAAGTAAATTATGATTATGGCACAAATAGATGGCAACCCCTTAGAGTCAAATCATTTGGCTATAGGTTGGTTGGATCATCTTACAGCACTAACCCCTCAGGACCCAGACAAGTATGGGTACCTAAGATCTGATTCCCTTGATTGCAGGTTCAAGGAGCAGCTGAGTACCAAGGAACCTAGTACATGGATAGTGGCTGTTCCAGAAATATGACAGGAAACAAGAAAAATCTGTCAAAATTCAAGGACGTTAAAGGTGCAAAAGTCATATTTGGAGGAAATGAAGCTCTAGGAGAAATAAGAGGCACTGGATCCATCAAGAAAAATGGATTAGAAATCACAGATGTTGCATATGTTGAAGGCCTCAATTTCAACTTACTAAGCATCAGTCAACTCTGTGACAAGGGCTATAATGTTGGATTCAATATGGGAGTGTGTCAAATCAAAGACACTGAATCAAATGAAGTAGTGTTGCAAGCATCCAGACAAAAGAACATATATGTGGTAGATTGGTCAACTGCTACACCAAGCACGTGTCTGCTAGCAAAGACTACAGCCGAATCAAGTTGGCTGTGGCACAAGAAGCTGAGTCACCTAAATTTCAAGACAATCAACAAGCATGCAAGGAGCAATCTTGTAGAAGGATTACCAGACTCAGTGTACAAGAAAGAAAGCGTTTGTGATGCATGCCAGATGGGAAAGCAGATTAAATCATCATTTAAAGAGAAGTCAAGTCCATCTTCAACAAGGATATTGCATCTGTTACACATGGATCTATTTGGTCCAGTTGAGCCAGCCAGCATAAGTGGGAAGAAATACACTCTAGTAGCGGTGGATGATTATTCAAGATATACATGGACAATCTTCATGTGTAAAAAGAAGGAAGCCTTGCAGAAATTGCCCCAACTGATGAAAAGAGTTCAAAATGAGAAGAGTCAAACCATTATGAAGATAAGATCTGATAGAGGAACTGAGTTTGTTAATGGAATAATAACTCAGTAATGTGTTGAAAATGGTATTGCTCATGAATTATCTGCAGCAAGGACTCCACAGCAGAATGGAGTTGCAGAAAGAAGGAATGGAACTCTCAAGGAAGCTGCAAGGACCATGTTAGCTGAAGCAGGGTTGCATAAAAGATTTTGGGCTGAAGCCATCAATACTGTATGCTATACTCAAAATAGATGCATGATAAATAGACAGCTGACAAAGACTCCCTATGAAATCTGGACAGGGAGAAAGCCAATGTTGCATACTTTAAAATATTTGGATGTAAAAATGATTCATCCACAACAATGGGAAGGATAATCTAAAGGCTTTTGATGCCAAAGCTAATGAAGGTATCTTCTTGGGATACTCAGCTGAAAGCAAAGCCTATAGAGTGCTGAACAAACGGACTATGGTCACAGAAGAGTCCATCCATGTAGTGTTTGATGAACCTAATGTAAATGGAGAAGACTTTGAGGAGTTAGTTGATAAGTTGAATCAGCCAATTGTGCATAAGAGTCCCTATGTTGAAGCTGAAGCTGGAGCAATTAATCAAGATGAAGATGAGATAGCTGAATCTCAAAGGCAGCTGGAAAATCTGCAACTAAGTGATGATGAAAGAGCTGCTCAAGAAAACACAGCTGCAAGACGACTGAACCCAGTTACCTCACTCTAACCTGATGTGAGATGGCTGAGAGACCATCCACCAGAGCTAGTCATTGGAGATGTAAGAGACGGTGTAAGAACTAGATCCAGAGCTCAACAAGAAACAATGTTCACTTGTTTTATTTTCCAATTAGAACCTAAAGATGTGTCCCAAGCACTGGATGACACACATTGGATTCAAGCCATGCAAGAAGAGCTAAATCAATTTGAGAGAAATAAAGTATGGGAGTTGGTGCAAAGACCAATCCATCAAAATGTCATTGGCACAAAATGGGTGTTTGGGAACAAGATGAGTGAGGACGGTTCTGTGGTAAGAAACAAAGCAAGATTGGTAGCCAAAGGGTATTGCCAAGAAGAAGGTATAGATTTTGATGAAACATTTGCTCCTGTTGCAAGATTAGAAGCAATAAGGATGTTTCTTGCCTATGCTGCACACAAGAACTTCATTGTATATCAAATGGATGTAAAAAGTGCATTCTTGAATGGATTATTGGAAGAAGAAGTCTATGTTGAACAACCTCCAGGATTTGAGCAGAAGACTCTTGGAGATAAAGTGTACAAGCTCAAGAAAGCTCTATATGGATTGAAACAAGCACCTAGAGCATGGTATGATACATTATCTCAATTTCTGACAGATAATGGATTCACCAAAGGCAAAGTGGATAGAACACTCTCCAGAATTCAAGATGGAGAGAGTATACTGCTTGTTTAAATATATGTGGATAACATTATTTTTGGATCCACAAACAAAGAGCTGTGTGATAAATTCTCAAACCTCATGCAAGGCAAATTTTAAATGAGCATAATGGGAGAGCTGACATTCTTTATAGGACTTCAAGTTAAACAACTGAAGGATGGAACCTTCATAAGTCAAACAAAGTATACCATAGATTTAATGAAGAAATTTGGTATGGAAGAGAAGTTTTCTGTGAAAATACCAATGAATACATCAGTCAGGATGGATATGGATGCACATGGCAAGCCTGTGGATCAAACAAGATACGTAACACTCATTGGATCACCGCTTCTATCTCATAGCAAGTAGATGACATCACCTTTGCAAAGAGGTGTATGTGCAAGATTTCAACTCGCACCAAAAGAAAGCCATATGATCGCAAATGCTAAGAGAATCCTAAGATATTTGAAGGGATTCCGGGAAGTCGGCTTATGGTATCCAAAGGAAGGAGGATTCAAGCTTATTGGTTACTCGGACTCGACTATCTTTGGATGTAGAGTTGACAGGGAAGAGTACTTGTGTACATGTCAAATGCTTGGAAACAGATTGATTTCCTAGTTTAGCAAGAAGTAAAATTCAATAGCCACATCCACAGCTGAAGCAGAGTACATAGTTGCGGGAAGCTGTTGTGCCCAAGTCTTATGGATGAGACAACAACTGAGAGATTATGAAATTAAAGAAAAAGAGATTCCAATTATGTGTGATAACACAAGTGCTATTGCAATCACTCAAAATCTTGTGTTTCACTCAAGAACAAAGCACATTGATGTCAGATATCATTTTATAAGAGATCATGTTGAAAAGAAGGACAACACCTTGGAATACATCTCAACTGATAAACAGTTAGCTGACATACTCACAAAGCCATTATGTTAATCAAGATTTGAAGAACTCAAGCATGAGCTAGGGTTAATTGAGCTGAGTTAACACTCAGAAGACTCAAGGAGAAGAGATGAAACAAGAAAAGATGAAAATAGAGCTGAGTTCGTAAATCAGCTAAGTGAATCAGTCATATCGAAGAATCAGCTGCATCGAGTTAACTGACAGCTGAGTACCTATGTAAAAAGAGAGAAGAGTTGAATCAGCTAAGAAGTAAGCTGAGTCATTTATGAGCTAAGTGACAAAAACGTAGTCGTTTTTAATAAGTGGGAATCTTTTAAGGATGACGTCAGTGTAATAATGACAGGTACAATCAAAAGCTGCACGACAAAGCATATGATTGGATATAAATGCTGCCGCATTAAATTCGAGAAATTAATTGCTAATCGGTGTGCTAAATATGAGCCGTTGATCTTGATCAAATTTCGAAAATCGTATGCACGTCCTTTCATAACTTACATATATACCATTTCGTCCGTTTTTCTCTCTCACTTTACACAAACTGTTCATCTCACTCCAAGCAAGAAAACAATTTTTCTCTCAAAACCCTACAGATCTCCAAAGTGAATTTCTAAAGTTTCGTTTGGTAAATCTTCAAGAAATGGCATCTACTTACGATTTTGTTAAGTTGGGAAAACAAATCCACACTGGCTCTACTGTGGATTTTGAAGGAATGATTAAATAGGGGTGCGATGAAACCCTTGTGAAGAAGATAGCTGAGAAAGTGGAGAAGTCTGGGCTGAAACCCTTTCTCACGATGGAGTTTCAGATGACTTATGTTGAAGAAGTCGCTCAGTTCTATGTGAACGTTGAAGTTCACGGCGAGGGCATCAAGTCCTCTGTTCACGGCAAAGAATTCACAATCACTGCTAAGGATTTAGCAGAACACTATTTGCTACCGATGGAAGGAGGCCGAGATCTATGAGGCCGATGTAAACTGGCCTGCGTGGAAGAAAGTGGCCAGACCGGAATGTGCTGCTAAGGTGGTTTACACAGCTGACAAGAAGCTGCTGAAGGACGATTACCACAAGCTGATGGATATCATTGCAAAATGCGTATACATGAAGTTTGGAAGCCATAACCAGCTATCCAAAAACAAGCTGATCATCATGGCTGCGATCATGGAAGAAAAGAAAGCCAACTGGGCAGAACTTGTCTACAACAGACTCTGCCAAAATGTTGGGAACAAGTCCTTCAAGGGCGATGGGCCCTTCGGAGGATCCTTGGGGTATGGCCTTGTTATTGGCCGGTTAATGGAGGTGAAAGGTGTTCCTCTCCGACATGGAAAGACGTTCCATGTTAACAAAAAGATGTTCCGATCAAATCTCTCCGGAGCACAGAAGAGAGCTTACGCCAAGAGGGCGGATACAAGTGAGGGGGAATCAGCTGACCCTGAAGATACAACTGTCTCCTCCCCTCCCAAGAAGAAGGCTGCCCCTGCAGCAAAGAAAAAGAAAATCGCACATGCCCCTGCAGCCGAGTCACCTGCCCCTGCAGCCGTGTCTCCTGCCCCTGCAGCCACAATGGAGAAGGAACCATTAATACCTTCTCCAGTGATTAAGAAGAAGAGGACTGCCACAACAAGGAAGGCATTTACCTTCGACGAACCGGAGGAAGTGGAACCAGATGTTCCTATGGTGAAAACCAAAAGAAGAAAAAGAATTTCCAAGCTCTCCGAGCTTGAGAAGACAGCTGAGTCTGCAACTCAGCTGGAAAAGATATCGGAGACTGCTGGAGAAGTAGAGTCCCCTGAAGGTATAGATGAAACAACCAAGTCTGCTGATGCCTATCAGCAGAGGCAAACCAAAGACCCAACTATGGACAGAACATCTGAGGAGCACGAAGCAGCTAAGACAGCTAACTAACCTGTGGATAGGGCTGTGTCTCCTCCTGCGACCGATGCTGTCGAAAGTGAAGAGCAGCAAGCTCTACTACCTCCCATTCCCGAGACGAGAAGGACAACACGAAGATGATGATGATGATGATGTGATCATGCTGTCTCCACCATATCCAGACATCCAAAATTGTCTGCGAGAATGGAGGAAGTGGAAGTTGAGTCACTCTAGGGTGCAGTTTGAACACCCAAAGTTTATTGAGGAGGAAGAGGAACTCTTCAGGTTCCTTGAAGTTGATACAGTGCTGCAAGCTCTTGATGAGGATAAATGCATCAACATGCCGCAAATTTGAAAGGAGAACGAAATGACTAGGGCAATGAGGAAGAGAAGCTCGTCGTGCGAAAGCCGATGTTTGTCCTCTAATCGAACCATCGATCATACTCATCCACATTTTCACATATTTTCGTAAAGTGATGAGGATTTGGACCGCATTGCGATATCTGAGAAAAATTGGAAATGCAAAGCAAGCCATGCGAGAATCCGAATGATACATGAGCGGTGATGGAAGGACCGGAGAGTCTTCCAAATCATAAGTGGAAATTGACCCTATGAGAGTGGTGCAACAGATTGCAACTGTTGTTGCTTTGCGACCACTTCCCCAGCTCACTCTGAGGAAGGTTCTAAGGGAAATGGTGATGAAACTGGGAATTCGGGGACCCAAGTAGAGCCAACCGCTACTGAAGGTGTCTTACCACCTGCCCCAACGGCTGAACACTCATAGGAAACAACCGGGAGTCTGGAGAAGAGTGACCCCATTCCAAGTCACTCAGCTGGTGTGCCAGCTGAGGGGGAAACTCCCTCCACTGTAGCCAGGTCGGAGAATGCTTCAGACGACTCCACCAAGAATCTAGGAGGCGGTGTGGAGAAGTAATAACAAACGGAAACACAGCAAGTTATCACTAACGAGGCTCGGCGATTGAGACTGTCTCGGTTGAGGTGCCAATCGCTGCGAGTGCCAATGACGTTCTGCCGTCTGATCGAGGCACAAGATGGATCTACCGGATGCTCTCCCAAGCATGAGTAAGTCGACCTTAAGGCTACTCGTCAGACACTCAACTTCGATGATGAGCCACCTCTTCAAATCTCATCATCTTCCGATGACGCCACCGACACGGCCAAGGACCGGATAACTCAAAAGGAAAACCAGTGAGACCGACGTTATATTGAGACACAGTGAGGCTCGGCCAGTGGGTCCATACTACAACAGACCCGGTGAATCAATCATCAATCAATCGCGCAGCTCCCAAAGTCGCATCGGAATCGACTCAGCCCGGGCACATCACGCCACGAGTTACCATTGAACAGATTCCCTATGTCCGTGATGATGCGTTTGAAGAAACGTTTCCCTTCTCACCGAGTTGCCGGACCTTGATGAAGAATCAGCTCGAGACAAGAGGCGCTTCCACACACCTGATCCAGTTATTCCCACGATACCATCGTCCCAAAGAAACTTTGACTTTGACGCCGCTTGGCTACCAACCGAGACGGAGGTAACAATCAAGTTCGAGAAGTCTTCAAGGCGATTTTTGCAGAGATAGAGAAGGTGGAAAGGCATCAGGCCTCACTAGACATGAGGCTGGATAACATAGATGCTAATCTTACTGCCGATCTGCGTGGAATAATAGTCAGGATCCGGGAATGGTGGCAACATAGCAGCAAACAATGCGTGTGGAACATGTTCGATACTTTAAGGCATTGTATAACAAGATGTTGATCTGGAGCGCTGATAATGCTGATATGAAGAGAAGAATGCAAGAAAACATTGATAGAATGCATGAATCTCACAACACTGAAATGCAACTGCTACGTGAATTCCACAAGAAAGAACTTATGTGCGTCGAGGAGTCTATGGAAAATAAATTCAGCCTCCTCATGGCTGAAATGAAGTTGGTGGCAGCTGAATCAAAAGCCACCCGCTCCGAATTCCGTGCAGCATACTCCGCAGCAGATTAAAAGCATAATTCAGCTATCAGCCGCCTAGACTTCATGCTAGCTGGTCTATTCCCGGGGGTTCCTCTCTCCTTTGATGATGCCAAAAAGGGGAAGAGGAATATCTAAAGAAGAAGTTAGAAGGGTCTGCGGTTGAGAAGGAAGCAACTGTGAAGAAGAAGACAACTGAGGATCAGAGGAAGGAAAAGGGAAAATCAGTTGAGGGGGAAGGTTCGAAAGACATGACTTTAATGGTTGCTAGAACCCCTCAACAAGGACTTGTCACAGCTGACATAATCAACAAACTTCCAGTGACTCTGCCGCTCCAACACTCTACTGTGCCTATGTCTGAGAAGAGGAAAATAGTAGAAGCAGAGATGAAGGTGAAAGAAAAATGGATGCCCGTGCGATGGACATACTGAAACAGTACGGAGGCATTCCGGCAGGAAGAGACACAAATGCCATTTCAGACATCGGAATCGAGCCTAGATCTGTTGATGAATTCAAGACGCTCGTATCCGAGGGATACTTCGAGAACATGACCATGGCCCAAGCCTGGGACTTGTATTGGGAAAAAGGGCTCAAGTGTGCGAAGAAGGCGATAGGCAAGCAGACTCTAGTGACCACTCTGGGTCACTCTCTCGGAAAGAAAAAGGCCCCAATACAATACACACCCAGAGGAAGAGGTAGAAGCAATGGAGGACGAGGTTTCAAACCTAGACCTCTACCCAAAAACATCGAACACATAGATCCAGAGAAGAAAGGAGGGATCTATTGGGCTGGGTATGACGAAGTAGCCAACATGCAAGTGGCCAGGAACAATGCTGAATATGTAAAGAGAATCGAAGAAGAAAATAGAGGACAAACTCAGCTGTGGGAAGAGAGACAAGAAAGGAAAAGAAAAGATGAAGCTGCCAGAAGAGCTTATCAGAAAAAAAAAGCAGCTGAAGAAGAAAAGAAGAGAAAGAGATCAGAAGACGACAGAGCTGAAGAGGAAAAAAGGCGGCAACGAAGGCGATGAAGTGTTGATGTCCACCACTTCATGTATTTTACTATTGTAAATGCATATGTATGTAAGTCTTCTGTACATTGAATAAGAATCTAAAATTTCTACATTTTTGCGTAGATATAGAATGCCATATTTTCTCTGATACACTTTGTAAACAGCTGTGTAAAGACAATAATGTTATGTTTAATAAAAAGATCGAATTCTACGCATACATTCTCTGTTTCTACATTGTCTGTATGTATCTTTGCTATTTACATTTTGAATGTATGTTTTAAGTTTTGGCATCATCAAAAAGGGGGAAATTGTTGGGAAATTTATTTATTATATTTTGATGAATGCCATGTAAAACTTAGACTAGAAAGTTGGCACCCCATTTTTCTTGTAATTTGCATTAAAATAGATAGGGTTGTACGAGCTGAGTCAAGTCGGCTATGGCTGGATACAAGAAGTCAATCAAGATCGGGATGAAGACTCATTGTGAAAAATTTGAGTATAGCAAAAGAAGACAAGAACTCGACTGAAGGAGTAGCAGCTATGATACAGCTCTGTGAAGTGTCAGTCAAGTCAACTCAAGATAGCCAAGTCTCAAGTTGAAGTGACAGATGAGTCATCCAATGATTGGGAGCTGACTCGAAGTCACCTGGGGAAGTTAAGGAAAGGTAGTCAAGTCAAGACAATCAAAAGAATCTGTTGCCTGTAAGTCAAGAATATTACCTAAACAAGTAATACTTCCATCTTGCCATGTCTTAAAATGCTCACCCCGAAGCATGCAAAATGAATAAACCAATGGGAAACACTGCACCTTGAGTCAGACTCTAAAAAGTTGAATGTTCATTTAATACGAGGAAATGTCAAGATCAAGGACTACAACAAGACAAGCCAACGAACACAAGTGACTTTTGAAATCACCTATCTCTTCAACGGCGATTTTTGAAAGTTCACTATAAAAGGCCGAGGAATCACTCGAGAAAAGGTTACTCCGAACCACGAACATTCAAGCTAGCATTCGATCCAGAACCAAGTAAAATATTCTCAAGTTACTCAAGCAAATCCTCAAGCCTAAATTTGAAGGAAATCAATCCAACACCAAGCTGTGAAGGAAAGACAACTTCAAACTGTTGAAGAGGAAACTTTTGAAGAATCAAAAGGGGTCTACATTCCAAGGAGGACTGTAGAAAGGTTCAACGTCGAACCAGTCTCAAGTTATTGGAGGATTTCGTGATCAAATCCAAGAAGCTTGAGCAAGTGAGTTGTAGTAGCAAGGCAGCTACCCTGTGAAGAAGCTGAGTCGTGCGAGAAGCCAGCTGTGTGACCAAGGCATCTCCAGGCTGAGTCCTAAAGGATCAAGTCAGCTGTGTGATCAAGACTTGTATCTGGACTGATAACCACTTTGTACTCTGATCAATACTTAGTGGATTCCTCTAGGAGTTGGAGAAGAGAGGATTAGAAGAATTACCTCATCTTCGAACCTCTATAAAAATTATTGTGTCATTTACATTTCAGCATTTACTTTCTTCATATCATTTAATATCTGCTGATAATTTGCTATTCAATTGATAATTAACAAAGTGCTAAAAACAAGTGTTAAAACAAACTTAAACCAAATTCAAGGGTGTTAAGTCTTCCGCTGAAAATCTTATCACAACCAAGTTAAGTATAAGACTAAGCAGCTGAGTTATTCTATCAACAGCTTAGTCGAGTCTGTTGAGTGGCTAACTCTGCTGGTTAACTAACTTAGTTTTCCATCAAGGACTTAGCTGTGAAATTAACTCTGAACAATTTTTAAAAGGACTAAATCAAAAAGTTGGTAAGGTTTATTCAACCCTCCCTTCTAAACCTTACACTCACACCCCTTGGGACCTACAGGGGCAGGTGGTAAAACACCTTCAGTAGGGGTTGGCTCAACTTGGGTGCCCAAATTCCCAGTCTCATTGCCAAGTCCCTTGGACCCATCTTCTGAGTGTACCGGGGACGTGGTTGCAAGCAATAATCGCGGGCAATCTGGCCGCACCACTCCCAACGCGTCTATCTCGGGAGTGATTTTGAAGACTCTCCTGGTCCTTCCATCAATCGATGCTCATGCATTACTGGATTCCTTAGAGCTTGCCGCATATCGACCTTTTTCATTGCGACCATGGGATCCAAGTCTTCATCGGTGTTAGACAACACATCTAACTGAGGATGCGTATGTTCCAAAGTTCCAGTAAGAGGGCATATACTAGCCTTCTCACGAGCTTCTGCTTCTTCAGCTGTTTTGGCTTGTTCATTCTCCTTGAAGATTTGTAAGATATTTAAGCAATTTTCTTCATCAAGGGCCTGAATCACCTTGGTGATGCCGAGAAATTCCAACAATTCCTCCTCCTCTTCTATGAACTCAGGGCGTTCAAATTGCACCCTTGAGTGATTCATCTTCCACACCCTCCATTCGCGTAGACGGCGCTGGATGTCTGGGTATATTGGAGAATACATGATGACATCATTATCATCATCATGTTCTTGTCCTTCCTTTTCTGGAATGGAAGGTAGCATGCTTTTCAACTAGAGACTCGGTCGTCTCAGCTGCTTCTTTATCCTCAGTTGTCCTCTCCATAGTTGTGTCTTCTGGGGTCCTCTGCTGATTGCCTTCAGCAGACTTGGCAGTTTCATCGATTATTTTGGGAGACTGTATTTCCTCAACGTCAGCAGTCTTAGAGGTTTTCTCCAGCTGAGTAGCAGACTCAACTATCTTTTCAAGCTCTGACAACTTGGAGATTCTCTTCCTTCTCTTGGTTTTAACTAGAGGAGTTTGTGGTTCTGATTCCTCTTTTTCAGGTTCCTTGGCGGCAGGGGCTGGAGCATCTTTCTTAGATGGAGCTGCCTTTCTAGGCTTGACAGTCCTCTTCTTTCTTATGGCTGGAGAAGGTATTTGGGCTTTCTTCTCCGCCTCGGTTGCGGGGGCAAGAGACACGGCTGCTCGGGCAGGTGACTCGGCTGCAAGGGCAGGGGTGTCCATTGACTTTGCTGCAAGGTCAGTCTTCTTCTTTGCAGCTTTCTTCTTGGGAGGGGAGGAAACAACTGTGTCCTCGGGGTCAGCTGATTCCCCCTCACTTGTATCCGCCTTCTTCGCATGGGCTCTCTTTTGGGCTCCTGAAAGGTTAGCCCTGAACATCTTCTTGTTTACATGGAAGGGCTTTCCATGTTGAAGGGGAATGCCCTTCACCAAATGCCCAATAACTACGCCATAGCCAAGTGATCCTCCAAAGGATCCATCTTCCTTGAAAGATTTATTCACAACGTTCTGGCAGAGTCTGTTGTACACGAACTCAGCCTAGTTAACTTTCTTTCCTTGAATGATCGCAACCATGACGATCAGCTTAGTCTTTGATAGCTGGTTGAAGCTTCCGAACTTCATGTCCACACATTTTGAGACAACATCCATCAGCTTGTGATAATCGTCCTTCAATAACTTCTTCTCAGCTGTGTAGGCTACCTTTGCAGCACACTCCGGTTTGGCTACTTCTTTCCATGCAGCAGCCAAGTCCACATCAGCTTTGTTTATTTCCGGCATGCCCATCAAACAGTGCTCGCAAGGTCCTTAGCAGTAATCATGAGGTCATTGCGGAGGACGGAGGACCTTATACCTTCGTCCTACACCTCGGCATTCACATAGAACTGTGCCACCTCTTCCAGGTAGGTGTACGAGTACTCCAAAGTAGGAAAAGGCCTGAGACCGGACTTTTCCAGCATATCAGCTATCTTCTTTACTAGGGTTTCATCAGAACCCTGCTTCACCATTCCTTCAAAATCTACAGTTGAATCAGAGTGGATTTGCTTCGATAACTTGACGAAATTAATCTATGGTGCCATTTTTAGAAGTTTCTACCGATTAAATCTTGATGAACTTGATTGTGAACTCGTAGGGTTTTTGAGAGAAAAGAACTTGTTTTCGAATGTTTGAAGATGAACAGTTTTAGGTGTGAGAGAGAAAACTGAAAGAAGGAGTATATAAGGTTTATGAAAGGACGTGTTTTTGGTTTTTGAATTTTGATCGAGATCAACGGCCCAGATTTAGCACGCTGATCAGCATTTAATTTCTCGCATTTAATGCAGCAGTATTTATATCCAATCATATGCTTACTGTACAACGTTTGACTGTACCCGTCATTATTACACTGACGTCATCCTTAAAAATATTCCCGCTCAGTAAAAGTGACTGCGTTTTTGTCACTTAGCTCATAATTGACTCAACTTACTCCACAAATGACTCAACTCTTCTTCTCTCCTTTCATTTAGTGACTCAGCTGTCAGCTAACTCGATACAGCTGACTTTCCAATATGGCTGATTTACTTGGCTGATTCATGAGATTTGTTCTATTTTCATCTTTTCACATTCCATCTCTTCTTATTGAGTCTTCTGAGTGTCAACTCAGCTCAATTAACCCTAACTCATGCTTAAGCTCTTCAAATCTTGATTCAAATAAGGGCTTGGTGAATATGTCAGCTAACTGTTTATCAGTTGAGATATATTCCAAAGTGATGTCTTTCTTTTCAACATGATCTCTTATAAAATGATAGCTGACATCAATGTGATTTGTTCTTGAATGCAACACAGGATTATGAGTAATTGCAATAGCACCTGTGTTATCACACATAATTGGAATCTCTTTTCTTCAATTTCATAGTCTCTCAGCTGTTGTCTCATCCATAAAACTTGGGCACAACAACTGCCTGCAACTATGTACTCTGCTTCAGCTGTGGATGTGGCTATTGAGTTTTGCTTCTTGCTAAACCAGGAAATTAATCTGTTTCCAAGCATTTGACATGTAATCGAGGTACTCTTCCGTCAACTCTACATCCAAAGATAGTCGTGAGTCTGAGTAACCAATAAGCTTGAATCCACCTTCCTTTGGATACCATAAGCCAACTTCTTGGCATCCCTTCAAATATCTTAGTATTCTCTTAGCTGCAGTCATATGGCTCTCCTTTGGTGTAGATTGAAATCTTTCACATACACCTACTGCAACGGTGATGTCTGGCCTGCTTGCTGTTAAATACAGCAGAGATCCAATAAGTGCTCTATATCTTGTTTGATCTACAGCTTTACCATCTGCATCCATGTCCATCTTGACTGATGTATTCATTGGTATTTTCACAGAAGACTTCTATTCCATACCAAATTTCTTTATTAAATCTCCGGTGTACTTTGTTTGACTTATGAAGGTTCCATCCTTCAGCTGTTTAACTTGAAGTCCTAAGAATAATGTCAGCTCTCCCATCATGCTCATTTCAAATTTGCCTTGCATGAGGTTTGAGAACTTATCACACAGCTCTTTGTTTGTGGATCCAAAAATAATATCATCCACATATATTTGAACAAGCAGTATACTCTCTCCTTCTTGAATTCTGAAGAGTGTTCTGTCCACTTTGCCTTTGGTGAATCCATTGTCAGTCAGAAATTGAGACAATGTGTCATACCATGCTCTAAGTGCTTGTTTCAATCCATATAAAGCTTTCTTGAGCTTGTACACCTTATCTGCAATGGTCTTCTGCTCAAAGCCTAGAGGTTGCTCAACATAGACTTCTTCTTCTAACAATCCATTTAAAAATGCACTTTTCACATCCATTTGATATACAATAAAGTTCTTGTGTGCAGCATAGAAGAGAAACATCCTAATTGCTTCTAATTTAGCAACAGGAGCAAATGTTTCATCAAAATCTATTCCCTCTTCTTGGCAATACCCTTTGGCTACCAATTTGTTTCGTACCACATATCCTTCCTCATTCATCTTGTTTCTGAAAACCCATTTTGTGCCAATAACATTTTGATGGGTTGGTCTTTGCACCAATTCCCATACCTTGTTCCTTTCAAACTGATTCAACTCTTCTTGCATGGCTTGAATCCAATGTGTGTCATCTAATGCTTGGGACACATCTTTTGGCTCTATTTGAGAAATAAAACAAGTGAACATTGCTTCTTGTTGAGCTCTGGATCTAGTTCTTACACCATCTCTCACATCTCCAATGATTAGACCTGGTGGATGGTCTCTCAGCCATCTCACATCAGGTTGAAGCAAGTTCACTGGTTGGCCGTTTTTGTGTTGTGTTGTTTTGAGCAACTCTTTCATCATCATTCAGCTGCAGATTTTCTAGTTGTCTTTGAGATTCAGCTATCTCTTCTTCATCTTGATTGATTACTCCTGCTTCAGCTTCAACGTAAGGACTCTTCTGCATAGTTGGTTGATTCATCTTATCAGCTAACTCTTCAATGTCTTCTCCATTCACATTGGGCTCATCAAAAACCACATGAATAGATTCTTCGGTGACCACAGTACTCTTGTTCAATACTCTATAGGCTTTGCTTTCAGCTGAGTATCTCAAAAAGATACCTTCATCAACTTTAGCATCAAAAGCCTTTAGGTTGTTCTTGCCATTGTTGTGGATGAAGCATTTACATCAAAATATTTTGAAGTACCCAACATTTGGCTTTCTCCCTGTCCAGATTTCATAGGGAGTCTTTGTCAACTGTCTATTTATCATGCATCTATTTTGAGTATAGCATGCAGTGTTGATGGCTTCAACCCAAAACCTTTTAGCGATCCGGCTTCACTAACATGGTCCTTGCAGCCTTCCTTGAGAGTTCTTTCCTTCTTTCACTCCCTACTCCATTCTCACAGTAGAGTTCTTGTTGCAGATAACTCATGAGCAATACCATTTTCAACACAAGATCGAGTTATTATCCCATTGACAAACTCGGTCCCTCTATCGATCTTATCTTTATAATGGTTTGGCTCTTTTCATTTTGAACTCTTTTCATCAGCTGAGGTAGTTTCTGCAGGGTTTCTTTCTTTTTGCACATAAAAATTGTCCATGTATATCTTGAATAATCATCCACCACCACTAAAGTGTATTTCATTCCACTTATGCTGGCTTGTTCAACGGGACCAAATAAATCCATATGCAACAAATGTAATATTCTTGTTGAAGAAGGACTAGGCTTCTCTTTGAATGATGATTTGATCTGCTTTCCCATATTTTCCTTATTGTACACTGAGTCTAGCAATCCTTCCACAAGATGACTCCTTGCAAGCTTATTGGTTGTCTTGAAGTTCAGATGACTCAGCTTCTTGTGCCACAGCCAACTTGATTCGCCTGTGCTTTTTGCTAATAGACAGGTGCTTGGTGTGGCAGTAAACCAGTCTACCACATACATGTTCTTCTGTCTGGATCCTTGCAACACTATTTCATTTGATTCAGTATCTTTAATTTGGCACACTCCCATATTGAATCCAACATTGTAGCCCTTGTCACAGAGTTGGCTGATGCATAACAAGTTGAAGTTGAGGCCTTCAACATATGCAACACCTGTGATTTCTAATCCATTTTTCTTGATGGATCCAGTGCCTCTTATTTCCCCTGGAGCTTCATTTCCTCCAAATATGACTTTTGCACCTCTAATCTCCTTAAATTTTGATAGATTTTTCTTGTTTCCTGTCATATGTCTGGAACAGCCACTATCCATGTACCAGGTTCCTTGGCACTCAGCTGTTCCTTGAACCTCATCTTCTTGGTCAGGTTGATCTTGTTCTTTAGCCATTAGACAGATCATTGCTTCTTCTTCAGAATCACTTGAGTAGTCAGCTTCACTACTTTCTGAGTCTGCTGCTTCTTTAGACTTAGCTATCTCAGCAGCCAACATAGTCTTTTTCTTTTCTTGTCTTCTTTCTCTGAAGACTTTTCTTTCTTCTTCATTCCTGTATTTATTGACTACTGGATATGGACAGTCAATAGCGAAGTGTCCTGGTTGTCTGCAGTTCCAACACAGGTTCTCAGCTCTTTGGTCATTTTTTTCAGTCCTTGAATTATCAGCTCTCTGATATTCAACCTTTTGATGCTCAGCTCTCTTGGGTGGCCTATCTTCCCTTGACATGGAGGGAGTTGAATGTCTCCTGGAAGATTCACCCTTGTTTCTTTTATAGTTCTTGTTGAAGAACTTGTTGAATCTTTTAACCATCAGGGCAATCTCCTCCTGGTCAATGGCTTCCTTGACCTCAGCTCTCTTCTCATCCTTGACTATAAGGGAAGCTATTTTGGGTACAGCTGTCTCCTCTTGATCTTTTCTTCTCAGCTCAAACTCATAGGCTATGAGGTCTGAGAATAGATCATGATTGGTTGTTGTTGTGAGGTTCATTGAATGTCTCAGGGCCATGACCTTCATTTCCCATTCAGCTGGGAGGCTTCTCAAAATTTTCATACACATTTCCTTCTGTGTATATTCTTTCCCAAGTGCTGATAGTTCATTTGTGATATCAGTGAATCTAGCATCCAACTGATCCAAGGTTTCACCTGCAATCATTTTAAAATTTTCAAATTTTTGTACAACAACAGACAATTTGTTTTCTGTAATTTGCTCAGGCCCTTCACAAATTAAAGTTAATTTATCCCAGATTTGTTTTGCAGTTTGGCATGATTTGACTTTGTTGAACATTGCTTTGTCCAAGGTTTTGTAAAGTATGTCCTTGGCTACATTGTCCAAGTTGTATCTTTTTCTGTCCTCGTTTGTCCACTCAGTCCTTGGTTTCTCAACTAGGCCTGGTCTTGCCTCAACAACAGCTTCTTCTCCTTCAGCTGCAGCTGCTCTTCATACGGTTGTATTCACTTTCAGTATTTGCAGTGGCCCATTCTCTATCAATATCCACATTTCATCATGTAAAGCAGATAGATGAGCCTGCATACAAATTTTCCAGTCATCAAATTCCTCAATAGTGAACATGGGAATACGTGTCAAATTTGCTTCCATGATAATAACTTTGTTGAATAAAAGAGATGATTTTTGAAAGAGCAAGTGTTAAAAGTTTCTTTGAAAGATTGGAGATCTAGTTCAGTAACCAGTGCGGAAGGCTCAATGAAACAACCGCTCTGATACCACTTGTAGGTCCCAAGGGGTGTAAGTAAGGTTTAGAAAGGAGGGTTGAATAAACCTTACCAACTTTTCGATTTTAGTCCTTTTAAAATTATTACAGAGTTAATACACAACTAAGTCCTTGATGGACAGCTAAGTTGGTTAATCAGCAGAGTTAGCCACTCAACAGACTCGATAGAGCTGTTGATAGAATAAATCAGTTGTTTAGTCTAAACCTTAACTTGGTTGTGATAAGTTTTTCAGCGGAAGACTTAACACCCTTGAATTTGATTTAACTTTGTTTTAACACTTGATTTTAGCAGCTTAGTAATTTATCAGTTGGATAGCAAATTATCAGCAGATATAAAATATGTGTGCAGGAATGTAAATATGCTGAAATGTAAATGACACAAGTAAATTTTATAGAGGTTCGAAGATGGGGTAATTCTTCTACTCCTCTCTTCTCCAACTCCTGGAGGAATCCACTAAGTAATGATCAATTTACAAAGTGGTTATCAGTCTAGAGACAAGTCATGATCACGCAGCTGACTTGCTCCTTGGACTCAGTCTAGAGATGTCTTGGTCACACAACTGGCTTCTCGTCTGGCTCAGTTTCTTCACAGGGCAGCTGCCTTGCTACTTCAGCTCACTTTCTCAAGCTTCTTGGATTTGATCACGAATCCCTCCAATAACTTGGGATTGGTTCGACCTTGAACCTTCCTACAATCCTCCTTGGAAAGTAGACCCCTTTTTGATTCTTCAAAAGTTTCCTCTTCAATAGTTTGAAGTCTTCTTTCCTTCACAACTTGGTGTTGGATTGGTTTCCTTCGTGATTTATGCTTGAGTATTTTGCTTGAATAACTTGAGAATATTTTGCAGGTTATAGTTTGAATATTGCTTGCTCGTTCGTGGTTCAAGTTACCTTTTCTCAATGAGATTCCTCAGCCTTTTATAGTGAACTTTTAAAAATCTGCCCGTTGAAGAGATAGGCTGATTTTCAAAAGTTACTTGTGTTCGTTGGCTTGTCTTGTTGCAGTCCTTGATGTTGACATTTCCTTGTATTTAATATCTTGCAACATTGCAGCGTATCTGACATTTGGTGCAGTGTTTCCCATTGGTTTGTGCCTTTTGCACACAACTCGAACTAACATTTTATCTCTGACAACTTTAACAGGTTACTATTCTGAGTAACATTCTTGACTTTCATCAATGGATCTCGTTCAATTGTCTTGACTTGACTGCAGTCTTTTATTCCCCAAGTGACTTTGAGTTAGCTTCTAATCAATGGATAACTCATCTGTCACTTCAACTTGAGACTTGGCTTCTTGAGTTGACTTGACTGACTGTTCACACAGCTGTTTCACAACTGATACTCCTTCAGTCGAGTTCTTGACATTTCTTCCTTGTCATACTCAATTGCTCTACAACGGAGTCTTCACTTTAGTCTTCAGTTGACTTCTTGTATATCCGGGCATAGCTGACTTGACTCAGCTCATTCAGCCCTATCTATTACAATACAAATTACAAGGAAAATAGGGTGCCAACTTTCTAGTTTAAGTTTTACATGGCATTCATCAAAATCTAAACAATAAATTTCCCAACAGCGATAAAACAATTCCATCGGTGGGGTTTACCACTTGCAATCTCTCAAACATAGTTGTTGGGATTTGGACTACCTATACCAACAGATGCATCTTCTTTTCTAGTGCCCATTACATAGAAACTCTGAGGTTAAGCGTGCTTGGCCTGGAGTAGACATGGGATGGGTGACCCCCTGATAAGTTTTCCAAGGTGCGCGTGAGTGAGGACAAAGCGTGCTAGAAAAGACTCGTGTTGGTTTGTGGGGACAGTTGTCAATCCGGTAAGCACTAGAGGTCCAACAACTAGTATCAGAGCAGGTCACGAGTTCGAATTCCCTTGGAAGCACGATGCAGTGGAGGTTGCCAGGGGCGGTGGAGCTGAGATGCTGGCGCAACGGAGGTAAACGGACCAGAACTGAAGGGTAGGTTGCCAGGTGGTCGGAACTCAGGTAAAAATGGACTGCAACTGAAGGTGTAGGTTGTTGGGTGGACAAGAACTGAAGGGTAGGTTGCCAGGTAGCCTGAACTGAGGTTAAAACGGACTGGAACTGAAGGTTTAGGTTGTTGGGTGGACCAGAACTGAAGGGTAAGTTGCCAGGTGGCCGGAACTGAGGTAAATAGACTAGAACTGAAGGTGTAGGTTGCTGGGTGGCCATAACTGAGAGGCTAGCGTGACGCGACGCTTGAACTAAAGAAGTTGGCGTTAGAACTGAGGAAGTTTGGTGGGCAGCGGAGGTTGCCAAGCAATCGAGCCGAGATCTTTGGCAGTCCGGGATGGGGATTGTTGGGATTTGGTCCAGCATCCTGCCTGCAATGGGCTTTAAAAGAGGCATGAGGCGCGGCCTGCGTTTCGAACTCGTGAGCACTGAATTGCATAGTTAAAGGATAGCTTAAAGGATATGATTTGGACTACCTATACCAAGATATGCATATTCTTTTCTGGTGCCCATTACATAGAAACTCTGAGGTTAAGCGTGCTTGGCCTGGAGTAGACATGGGATGGGTGACCCCCTGGGAAGTTTTCCAGGGTACGCGTGAGTGAGGACAAAGCGTGCTAGAACAGACTCGTGTTGGTTTGGACTACCTATTCCAACATATGCATCTTCTTTTCTGGTGCCCATTACATATAAACTCTGAGGTTAAGCGTGTTTGGACTGGAGTAGACATGGGATGGGTGACCTCCTGGGAAGTTTTCCAGGGTGCGCGTGAGTGAGGACAAAACGTGCTAGAAAAGACTTGTGTTAGTTTGTGGGGACAGTCGTCAATCCGGTTGTTGGGAAATTTATTATATAGATTTTGATGAATGCCATGTAAAACTTAGACTAGAAAGTTGTCACCCCATTTTTCTTGTAATTCTTATTGTAATAGATAGGGCTGAATAAGCTGATTCAAGTCAGCTTTGCCTGGAAATACAAGAAGTCAACTGAAGATGTGAAGAGAAGACTCCGCTGAGGAACAACTGAGTATGGCCAAGAAATAAGACCAAGAACTCGACTGAAGGAGTATCGGTTGTGAGATAGTTGTGAGAAAAGCCAGTTAAGTCAACCCAAGAAGCCAAGTCAAGTTGAAGTGACAGATGAGTCTTTTAATCATTGGAGCAGACTCAAGTCACCTGGGGAAAAGGTTGCAAAGAGAGTTAATCGAAAAGAATCCGTTGCACAATAGTCAAGAACATTACTTAAATAAGTAATACTTCCATGCTGCCATGTCTCAAAGTGCTCAGTCCCAGAAGCGTGCAAAAAAAATAAACCAATGGGAAGCACTGCACCTCGTGTCAGATTCTGAAAAGCTGAACATTCATTTAACACGAGGAAAGGTCTACATCTCAAGATTGAAGACCAAGAAAAGACAAGCCAACGAACATAAGTGACTTTTGAAAATCAGTCTATCTCTTCAACGGGCAGATTTTTTAAAGGTCACTATAAAAGGCTAAGGAATCACTTTGAGAAAAGTTTACCTGAACCAAGCACACCTGAGATAACAAGCAACATTTATACTGTAACCTGCAAAATATTCTCAAGTTATTCAAGCAAAATCCTCAAGCCTAAATCTCGAAGCAAAATCGATCCAACACTAAGCTGTGAAGGAAAGACAACTTCAAACTGTTGAAGAGAAAACTTTTGAAGAATCAAAAGGGGTCTACTTTCCAAGGAGGATTGTAGAAAGTTCCAAGGAGGGCTTCGTGATCAAATCCAAGAAGCTTGAGAAAGTAAGTCAAGTAGTAGCAAAGCCGCCTGAAGTGAAGAAGCCTGGAGTCGGACGAGAAGCCAGTTTGTGTGATCAAGGCATCTCCAAACCGAGTCCCAAAGGAGCAAGTCAGCTGTGTGACCAAGACTTGTATCTGGACTGATAACCACTTTGTAAATTGATCATTACTTAGTGGATTCCTCCAGGAGTTGGAAAAGAGAGGAATAGAAGAATTACCCCATCTTCGAACCTCTATAAAAATTATTGTGTCATTTACATTTCAGCATTTTATTTCTGCATATCACTTTATATCTGCTGATAATTTGCTATCCAACTGATAATTAACAAAAGGTTAAAACCAAGTGTTAAAACAAACTTAAACCAAATTCAAGGGTGATAAGTCTTCCGCTGTAAATCTCATCACAGTCAAGTTAAGGTTTAGTCTAAACAGCTGAGTTATTCTATCAACAACTCTTTCGAGTCTGTTGAGTTGCTAACTCTGCTGATTAACTAACTTAGCTGTCCGTCAAGGACTTAGCTGTGGAATTAACTCTGTATTTTTTTCTTAAAAGGACTAAAATCAAAAAGTTGGTAAGGTTTATTCAACCTCCCTTCTAAACCTTACTCACACCCCTTGGGACCTACACCGGTAAAACGCTAGAGGTCCAACAATAGTCATCTTCCGTTCATCGATGAACGTACGAACAGTCCGCCGTCTCTCGAACGGTTTTCTCACATCTTAACTCAAATTTTCCCACAGACGGCACCAATTGGTAGGGCATTGAATTTACGCCACCAGAAAATCCGATCCCAATGCTCGTTCCGCCCTGAAGCCTGCAAAACAACAGTGAGAATAGGGCCGGAGGATTTTTCCCGCGTACCCTCTCTGACGCTCAAGTCAAAACTCTATCAAAGGAGAATAATTAAAATAAGGGTGACGTTATTTGCACCCCAATATTTGATTAATACACTACATTTCTACATAAACCCCATCCCTATTTTACAAACCCATCTAATTACTAAATACACCACACCTATATTTCCAATTTTACCCTCCAAACTAATAAACGCTAACTTAAAAAATCAGCTTTTTTCGGGAAAAAAAAAAGTTATTGCCATCATTTTTGGAAAAAATAGCTTTTTTCGAAAAAAAAAGCTGGAAAAAATCAGTTTTTTTGGGGGAAAAAAGCTGTTTCTGGCGTTTTTTTTTTGGAAAAAAAATATTTTTTTCTCGGAAAAAAAAAGCTGGAAAAAATCAGCTTTTTTCGAAAAAAAATAAGCTGGAAAAAATCAGTTTTTTTTTCGGGAAAAAAGAGAAACAACTTTTTTTTGGAAAAACAGTTTTCTTTCCGGAAAAAAATCAGCTTTTCTCGAAAAAAAAAACTGGAAAATATCAGTTTTTTTTTGGGAAAAAAGAGAAACATCTTTTTTTGGGAAAAACAATTGTTTCGAGCGTTTAAATGAGTGTATTTACACTGTTTTATTTTATTAAGGGTATCATAGACTTTTTAACTTATGACATTTTTGTAATATTGGGAGCAGGTGTATTAATCAAATCCTGTGGGACAAATAGCGCCGCCCTTAAAATAAATCATGTAAAGAGGTAAAAAAAAATGTATATGAGAAGAGAATAGAATACTCCATTTATATGGAAAACCATCTTCATAAGGAGAAAATAGTAATTAAGATAAGAATTCCACCTCATCTCGTGGATAAACATTAATTGGTCATACAATTAGATAGTTTAGTATATTTATCTTCTTTTTTTTAATATTAAATAAAAATTATTTTAGGATTCTACCAATTAGAGCCCTAATAGAGTCAATATTCGTATTTAAGCCCATTTTTAATATTGAGTCCCAAATAATATTGATCCAATTTAATATGACAAATCTAGGTCGTATCAGCATTGATGCTATAATTTAATATATCCGTGATCTATAATTTAATATATTTATGATCCTTAATTTATTATTAGTACACTTATCATGTCATTACTTTTAAGCCAAACATAACTATTTGTATGGTAATTTATTAGAATATTTATTCTAAGTATCAAATATATTAAAAAAATCATATATTTTATTAGCTAATGGGTAATGGCCTAAGACCATCTACAACCCAGAATTTTATTTTAGTGCAGCTTTTGCATTAAAATAGTGCCATTTACTCTAAATTTTGCACTAAAAGGAATATTCTTGAATATTTTTTATTTCAAACAAATACTCTAAATTAAACACTAATTATTTATTAACATAATATTATAAATTCATATTTAGTTAACTAAATAATAAATTTTAGTTTTATTTAATTGTCTTTTATTTAAATTTTCAAACTTACTATTAAAATTTAAATTTAGTAATATTAATTATAAATACAAGCAATGTTGGAATCACGAGTTCGAATCGCATGCCGCGCATCGCGCCTCTTTTAAAGTTCATTATAAACAGGATGTTGGACCAAAGCCCAATAAGCAAGTCATTTTATTAAAATTAATACAAAGTTAGAGTAATAGACAAAATAGTATTACATATTTAAATATAATAAAACCAAATTAAAAACAAACTAAAAAAGAAAAAAGAGAGAATGAGATAGTGCAACAAACAATATTGCGCCAATTCTGGCGCAGTACTATACATAACACCAAAATAGCGTGGATTTTGGTGCTGGTTTGGAAGAACCATTTTGCACTATAATAACAGTTGGCGCAAGGGATGAAGCTCGATTGGAGATGGCCTAACGGACCTAACTAATTACATTTATCAATTTTGCTTTATTGTGTCGTGTAGTGAAGTACACACATTTTCTTTTCAAGATTCATTTTCAAATTTCAGAATTTTCAACATAGATTTCTTAATTTTGTGTGAAAGGAGAATCCGAGCTTATTTGAGAATACTTTTCAAATGGACTTTTGGATATACAAGTTCATTTTTCATTATATTAGTTGTTTGGTAGTTAATTTAGAATAGACTTTAATTTGGATAAATTATTTTTCAAAAAATTCATTATAGATAAGTCAAAATTGAAGATTTTTTATTATCCATTTTTACAAATGTGCTCCCAAACATGCACTATATTTGTATGTAAAATTTATTTGTATTTGATTTTATGTTGAAAATATATTATTTAAAGAGCTTAGATTATTATATTATTTATATTTGTTAGTGTTAGGCTCATGTTCAAATATTTAAATGTGACAAAATAATGTCCACATGAGATATACTTTGCAAAGTGGATGGTAAGGGGTTCAAACCTGTCTGTCACTAGGAGTTGGGGTTGGGTCACTCTCACCACACATCCCCGTAGGAGATTAGTCCCATCTCCTTAAAAGACAAATGTCTCATAGCTCTAAGAGAGTGTGGGGTCTGTGCCCCAGTAGTGAGGGGATTAGGGGTGTGCATGATAATAGTCTATTCTTTAGGTAATTGTCATTCTATTGACATAGAACAAATATAATTAACTAATAATTTTTATAAATTAACATGAAATAAAAACTTGTATAAATTTATGATCTCAATGTCTCATACTTAACAACTTAACATAATCAATAAAATTCTATTTATAATTTTATGTGATGTGGTAAAAAATTCAAATATGATCTTTTTTATATTATTATAATATGGTACTATTACTTGTTTCTCTTTTAAGTGCAATTTACTAATCATTTAACTAATTTCAATTTCAAATGATTTACTCTATTATTAATATCAAACTTTTTTAAAATTTAAAATAGTTGCAGTATTATGGTTTTTTTCATAATATACTTTATAATCAATTTAATTTCTAATAGTTTGTAGTTAATTCAATATCAAAATAAAAATAATATAGAAATAATATATATGTATTTATATAAAATCTTTAAAATCGGTTCTAACTTCGGGTCCTTGGTTCGGAGTGGTTCGGTACGGTTCTCGGTATGGGTATTTGAAAAATCTCCAGAATCGTACCATAAATATTTTCGGTACGGTATGGTTCGGGGAAGGTCAAAAAGTTAACGGAAATTTTCGGTTTAGAGATCTTCGGTCCGGATATCGATTCGTTTCGATAATCTCTAAATCCCGTGCACAGCCTTAGTGGGGATACATCATATCTACGACATATATGAGAGAGAGAGAGAGAGAGAGAGAGAGAGAGATGTCTAATGAATTGAATGGTGTGGGAATTAAATCTTTTGCAGTAGGTGTAATGATTGTAATATTGTATATTGTTTTAGGGTTTAGGGTTTAGATGTAATAATTATGTAATGATTTTGCAAATTTTAAAAATTGTAGATGTGAAAATTAATAGTAAAATAGGTAAAACAAGTATGATTCTAGATTTTTTTTTTTTGAGGAAGTATGATTCTAGATCTTGAATAGTATAAAAAAAATTAATCTTGAATAGAGAGTCATCATTTGAAAATTACTCAGTTTCGAAAAATACTATTTATTACAATCATGACAAATATGATAGTCATCGTACAAGTGTCTCTCTCTTGAGAGTGGATATTTCTCTCTCTTGAGAGTGGGAAAAGGTTGATGCTTTTGACCTAGGGTTCACTGTTACATTTAAGCCGCTGGGGTTGCTGGTTGTTGTTGTTTGCATTTATGGTTCAATCTTTCAATTTTAATTGTTTTCATTCCTCTGTTTCTATCTTGCTCTCTTACTGAACTTTTCTTTCTCTTCGTATCAGTTCTCAGGTTCCTCTACCTATCTCTTTTTTCTTGTGTTTTTTTTTGTTTTTCTGCTCTGTTTTTCTTACCCTGGTTGTTTTCTCTTGGTTTCTAGGTCGTCAAATGGTTTGGTCTCGACGGGTGTGAAGCTATCGGTTGGATCTTGGTTGGGTATTTGGGATGGACAAAGATCTGGTGGTGGAAATGGAGAAGTTTTCTTTAACTGCGGATGAAAGACTAGGTATTGCCCTTGAGGAAGAAGATGTTATCAGGAGTAATGAGGAATGCCTACGCAGTCTTTTCGGAGCCATACACGGAACTAAAAAAGCGAACTTTGCCGGCCTCAAGAATGCCATGACCCATATCTGGCCTCTCCATGACATCTTTGTCCTCAGAGAAATTGGCTTCAACAGGTTTCAGTTTGTGTTTAACTCGGTAGAGGATAAATGCAAGGTCTTCAAAAATCTCACTTGGGTATTCGAAAACCAGTTCTTAATCCTCAAGGAATGGGTGGAAGGTAACGGGGAGCAGGTCATGGACTTCAGCTTGGTTGATGTATGGATACAAATATGGGATCTTCCCCACAACTGGATATCCACAGAAACTGGTATGCGAATAGGAAAAAAGTTTCATTCAATATCTGATATTTACATTTCGGAGTCTGGTAGTGTGAAAGGGAGGCATATAAAGATTTTGGTGGCTATAGATTTGAATAAACCTCTATTAAGAGGTGCCTCTATTAAACTAGGATGGGTGACCAAATAGGTGAATTTTAAATACGAAAAAATGGTGAGGTTCTGTTTTTATTGTGGGTTTGTTGGCCATGTTGATCGACTGTGTGATAAAAAAAAGAAGGATGTTTGTTGGCTCAGGGCCCCTGATCTTCTTATACCCTTAAAGAGTAAACCAATTCCCTTTAAAAATCATAGGGCCCATGAAAGAGAGTTGGGGTCTGATCAGATAACCTCAGGGCTTTTCCCTCAGCAGAAGACAGATTCTATCGAGGCAGAGAAGGCATATAATGATAAGGGTACCCCAGGCCAAGAAATAGTGATCGAGTGTAGGGCTGAAAAGATTATTGGTTTGGTGGATCAGCTGCCAGCCATGGCTGGAAAAATGAAAGCAATTGAAGAGCTACCAGAATCGAGCAGCAAACTGTCCAATTTGCAAGATGTTGAGAATAATTCCAGTTCTGTGATGCCTATCCCTGAAGAGGCTATAAGTATGGATTTCTCAAACTTGGTTGATATTGAAGTCAAGAGTAAGTCTACTAGAACTCCCTTACGAGAGGAACAGAATGACATCATCCATTTTGTGGGTAATGGAAGGGGTAAAGCTCTTGTACAAAGGGCTAAAAAAGCCCATAAATAGGGCATCCAGAGAGGAGCTCTTGTGAGAATTGATGATGGTACTCTGCCTAAGGATGAAGTTGGTGCGAAGAGAAGTAGAAAGCTTGCTGATGAGAACATTAATCCTAATATTGGTGGTTTACATGGAAATCCTAAGAGGAGCAAAATTTCACCCTCTTTTTTTGAGTCTGATATGGTGATTGAGACCAGCCCTAAAAGGTCTCAAAATCCCCGATGATGGCCTCTTGGAATTGTAGAGGTTTGGGTGGACCCTCTACGGTTCCTCAAATCAAGGAGATTTGGAGATCCCATCATCCAAACTTTGTGTTTTTAGTGAAACTAAAAAAAAAATTGTGAAAACAGTGGTTAGGCAATTTAAATGTGAGGAAAGGTGGTATTGTGTTGATCCCATAGGTCTCAGTGGGGGGCTCTTAGCCTTCTGGGACTCTGAAGTTAGTGTAGTTGGCATTCATGAAGAATCTTTCTGTTTGGAAATTGAGTTTTTACTGCATAACATCAAATTGTGGGTGATCTTTGTGTATGGTAGTGTCGATTTGGGGATAAGGAGAACTCAATGGGAGTATTTCATACAGAACAAACATAAATGGGGTAATCTTTGGATCATGGGGGGTGATTGGAATGATATTACTTGTCCGACAGAGAAAAATGGTGGTAGGCAGAGATCTTTAGGTAGTTGTGTTGGATTTCAGGATTTTATCAGAGATATGGGAATGAAAAAACTGAAATTTTCTGGTCATCCGTTCACTTGGTGTAATAACAGAGCTAATGAAGGATTCGTGGAAGAGAATATTGACAAATTCTTTGCTTCCCCAGAGTGGTTTGTTCAGCATCAGAATGCCATTGTAATGCATATCCCAAGATTCTCCTCTGATCACTGTCTAATCCTTCTTAACCAGAACCCTCCTAAAGCTAAAAGTCATCAGAGGTTTTGCTTTGATCAGAGATGGTCACAACTTGAAGGTATTAATCAGGTGGTGGAAAAAGCTTGGAGTGAACAGCATAAGGGTACTCAGTTTTTTCAGATTCAGGCTAAGATTCAAAAAAGCAGAATGGACCTCCTATCTTGGTGTAAAGGGACTAAGCATAACTCTTTAAAGCAGATTGGGGTTCTTAATGCCCAGCTAGACATGATGTCTTCTCAGGGTAGCCATAGGGATTGGAATGAATGGAATAGAGTTAAGAGTAATTTGCATGATGCTTATGCCAAAGAGGAGGTGTATTGGAAAAATAAATCACGGGTCCAATGGTTGAAAGAGGGGGACAGAAACACAAAGTTCTTTCATGCAAGTACTATTCAGAGGCAAAAAAGAAATGCAATTGATCACTTGATTAGTAGAGAGGGCAGTAGATGTGATAGCCATGATCTCATAGTGAAAGAAGTTACTTCCTTTTATCAAGAGCTTTTCTCATCTTCCTCCACTGCAGTTGATGTTGACATCCTGAATGGCCTGCCAAGATCCATTGATGACTTCCACTCTAGTCTCCTTATCAAGCCGGTTGATGACAAGGAAATCAAGCAAGCCCTTTTTTATCTTCATCCTCATAAGGCCCCGGGCCCCGATGGTATGACTTCCTTCTTTTTTCAATTCTTTTGGCCTATTGTTGCTGTGGATATTTGTAAAGCTGTGAAACACCTTTTTGCTAATTCTAAAATGCTTAAAAGTATTAATCATACCATGGTCACTCTTATTCCTAAAGTGAAAAATCCTACCTCTATTGCCCAATTTCGTCCTATTAGCTTGTGCAATGTGACTTATAAAATCATCTCCAAGATTCTTGCTAATAGATTGAAAACTTGCCTTCATCTTTGTATTAGTGAATGTCAAACCGCCTTTGTTTAAGGGTAGACATATTAGTGATAATATTGTCTTGGCCCATGAATGCTTTCACTATATCCACAATCTTCGAAGAGGCTCTAGAGGTTACATGGCTGTTAAACTCGATATGTCCAAAGCTTATGATAGGGTTGAGTGGCAGTTCCTTATTAAAGTGATGGATAAAATAGGATTTCCCCACATATTTTCTAGATGGATTTGGTCTTGTATTTCTACTACTTCCTTCTCTTTCTTGATTAATGGGCAGCCCTGTGGTTATGTCTTACCCTCTAGAGGCATTAGGCAAGGTGATCCATTATCTCCCTATTTGTTCATCATTATTTCTGAGGCTTTCTCTAATCTGATCTCTCAAGCAAGAAGTCGGTCATTGTTTTCTGGTCTTAAAATTTGTAAAAATGCTCCGGTTATTTCCCATTTGTTCTTTGCAGATGATTCCCTCCTGTTCTGTGAAGCTTCTCATCCTCAAGCTCTTTTTGTTAAGAATCTTCTGAATCAATATTGTAGGGCTACAGGTCAGTTAATTAATTTGGACAATTCATCCATTTTCTTTAGCCCTAATGTGTCTCAGCCTGATAAAGTTCTTATATGCAATTCTCTTAATGGTGTCACTATTCAGGATAAAATTAAACATCTTGGTCTCCCTCTTCTCCTTGGTAAATCTAAAAGGGAGGTTTTTGACTATGTTGTTGAAGCCACTAAAAAAAGAGTGAATAATTGGAAGCATAATTTTCTTAGTTTGGCAGTTAGGGAAATCCTGATTAAATCAGTCCTCTCTGTTTTGCCTATCTATTTAATGTCTTGTTACAGAATTACTGGAAATATTTGTAATACTTTGGCTTCCATCAGTTCTAAATTTTGGTGGGGCTCTCCTCTTGAGGGTCCTAACAAAATTCATTGGATGAAATGGGCTAAACTTTGTGTTGGGAAACAGCAAGGGGGGCTTGGGTTTAAGGATTTCAGAATTTTCAATGACTCTCTTTTAGCTAAAAACCTGTGGAAACTAATGGTTTGCCCTAATACCCTTCTTAGCAAATTGATGGAAGCTAAATATTTTCCTAAGGGTGGGTTACTCCATGTTGATAATAAAAACACTGATTCTTGGCTTTGGAAGATCTGGATTAAAGCTAGATATGCTCTTCTTCAGGGCCTCATTTTAAAATTGGGGATGGGATGTCTATAAGGGTTTGGGATCATCCTTGGGTTATGGAGCTTAGTTTTCTGTCCCCTGTGTCTGTGGAGGTTGGGAGTAGAGTTACTTGGGTGAGTGAGTTGCTTGATTTTTCTGGGTTTGGGTGGAATGAAGAACTTGTTAGAAATATTTTTCCTCCTTTCCAGGCTGAGAAAATCCTTAATACTCCTATTTGTTATCCGGGCCAGAGAGATAAGATATCCTGGCTCCTTACCAAGTCTGGTGTTTTCACAGTAAATAGTGCTTACCAAAAAGCTATTCAGCTCTCTAATCTGTTCATTGATGTGCCAGAGGGTAGTCTAAGGATCGTTTTTCTAAAATTTGGAAAGGCACTTGGAAGCTTAAAGTTAAAGGCAAAATTAAACACTTCATTTGGATGTGTTTCCATAACATTTTGCCTACTAACCTTAATCTTAGTAAGAAAGGCTGTCAAAGGGATGTAATTTGCAGTTTCTGTGGTCTGGAAATTGAATCTCTTGATCATATCTTTTTTCAATGCTATCGAGCTGTGCAGTTTTGGAAGACTGCCCCAATTTCTTGGGATTTTTTGCCACAGGAAGAAGTGTTATTCACAGCCTGGTGGTGTGCCATAGCCTCCACAAAAAAAAGAGAATTTTGGCAAGAAAGATTACAACTTTCAACCTATCTTCTTTGGTGGCTTTGGAAAACAAGAAATAGTTGGATTTTTGAAGGTGTTTGGATTTCTCCAGAAGAGGCAGTTGCTGGTGCAGTTTCAGAATGGATCGAGTTTGGAGAAGGCATACCTCAAATGCCTTAACAGCTAAAGGGCTGATGCTTGCACATAGTTTGGTGGTGAAGGATTATAATAGGGACTCCGGTTCAGTGGTTACCCCCTTACATTGCTGATTTTTTGTGGCTGAAAGTTTGATTTTGTGGAGCTTTATCCAATTTTTGTGATGTAATTTGATATTCATTGAAACTTAGCATGTAATATCGATTCACATCATACTCAGGCTGGTTGTTTCAGTCGTTTTTTTTTGGGCCATGTTGGCTAATTTTTTGGGACAGGTTCTTTCTTGCTTAACCATCTTGTTGATGGTGTTTCTCTCCCAGGTGTAGATGTTCTACTTGGGAGTAGTTTGTGGCCAGTGGGCCTTGTATTTCCCTTATTGATTGATCAATATATAATTACCGTTTGGAAAAAAAAACAAATATGATAGTCATCATTTGAAAATTAAATTGCTACCACCCACGTCAGCACAAAACTAATTTCAAATTTCTACAATCAACCCTATACAATATATACTAAGGGCCAATTTGTTGAGCCTTAATGCCCCTTTTGTTTTTAATATATTGGGAGTAGTGATTGGAGAAAATGTGATAAATTTCAAAAAAATCGAAAAAAATAGGGTTTGAACCTTGGTCGTAAGGGTGAGCGATACCACTTAAGCTACTAGCTCGTGGTTAAGCCTTATTGCCCTTGATTATACCAACTTTTATTACACAACCTGACCATTAAATAATTTGGTTGAAAACGAATAGGCCCATGAAATAGAGTTGGTCCGACATGCAATCACACCAACATATATATTGACCATCCTACCACTACCATCGGATCCACCGTCAAGCCCATTGCAGCAAACCACATTAGCATACTAAAATACTAAAATAGCCCTCCATTGTAAATAGAAAATATAAACTCTGACCACTCAGGGACGGATTCAGGAATTATTTATAACGGGGGCACACAATAAATACAATTATAAAATATATCAAAAATGATTTTTGGGGCACACTTTATTTAATTTTAACCTAATTAATATATGATTTTAAAATTTTATTAAATATTTAAGAAAAAGATATACACCAAATACATAAGTTGGACATAGTTGTGTGTTTTTTAACCTAATTATATATAATATTTAGCATTAAAAATATAATAAAAAAATTGTCACTGGGGGCACGTGCCCCCATAACTGGAAACGTGACTCCGTATATGTGACCACCCCTGTTTCATTCCCTTACATCACAAACAAGTAGAGAGCATCCCGCCACCTTACTATTTCGAGACCAATGGCAACTACTCATTCTCTTAATTACACGTGACCGTTTTACATTTATCCATGTTTAACCATTTTTTCCATATATAATCTAAAAGGTAAAATAATATAAACAAACTATCTATATAATCTAAATAAATAAACTATTCTAAAAAATGGAAGATATATTTATTGGATACTTTTAATTAATAAAATTAGCATAATTAACTAAATAATTATTCAAACGCCAAAAAATTTAATATCAGCCACTACAATATATAATTAATTTGTGGAAAATTAATGTGAAAATGACCGTAATAATGCAATTAAGAACTAATAATTCGTGTCATTTTGACAAACCGAAACAAACACACAAAAAAATAGTTCAAATTTATTCTATTGCTTACCAAATATCATGTGAATTTGAAGTTTTTCAAAATTTGAAGTGAATAATTTGTAAAATACTTTCCAGTTAGTATTTTTTATCTCTTCTATCACAAACTAATTTGTGACACTAAAAATTCTCTCTTTTGACAAATCCCATATAATACACAAGTATTGTTCTAGCAGATTTAGAAATAAGCCAAAATTGAACGCTTAGACTATGCTTTATTGCCAGAAATTTTTTAAAAAATTTCGCTACAGAAAATTATTTGTTTCAATATACAATTCTTTATAAAAAAAATTCTTCAAAAATTCATTAGTCACTTACTCTCATTTTCTCAATTATCAACCACATTATTATTATTATACTTCAAATCATATATAAATAACATTATTCACACTCTCTTACTTTTTCTATTACCAATCACATAAATTACTAGTTAATAAAAATAAATCACATCAATTTTTTTTAATTATATTTTCATCTAATATCCATTCGCATTCTAAAAATTCATTTTTACTTTTGTACAATTTTTCTTTTTTTTTTTTAAATAGAAATGAGCGGAACAAAATACCAAACAATGAATCACATCTTTAGACATTAATAAGATCGTTTTTCTCATCAGACACGTGTGATCAGAGAGTAGATCTCACGTTGCTTCCCCTACAACCGCTCACACTGTCTAAACTTTCCAGTAAACTTGGAGAAAAAGTAAACTTGGAGAAAAAGAAAAGGGCAGCTTCCTAAAAAATTGGGTAATAATAGGGAAGGGCATTTCCGTCATCTCCGAAATAATTGAGTGCTATTCCTGAAGAATCAGACTATCAGTTACATCTGAATTCTGATGTACTTTGACCAACCAGTGACGTCTTACCACGTCATCTTTAGAACCTTATCGGCGGTTTATAATTATCTGGTCCAGGAACACTGAATCTAGACGACACTTCCCTATCCAGTATATGTGAAGCCGCCACTTCAATTCCAGAGCACTCGGTAGAATTCAACTTTGGCTTCGTGAAGTTGCGAAAATGAATCACTTGGTGTCGAGATCAGTGATGAGGCGCGTGATCACAGGCGGTAACTGCGGCCGCTACGTGTCGTCATCCGCGGCCGCGGCGGCGAGGATAAATGCGTTCACGCCGTTTGATGCGTCGGTGGCGGCTGGGGTGCAGAAGCAGGGGTTAAGTACGGTGGTGATAGGGTGGAGGCGGATGATGAGCACGGCGGCGGAGCCTTCTTCGGCGTCGGCGGTGGCGGAGAAGGACAACAAAAGCAACGGCGTGGCGACGGGAAACGTGGAGAAAGGTGAGGTGGTGGTTTCGAGCTATTGGGGCATTCAGAGGCCTAAACTTACCAGAGAAGATGGCACGGAGTGGCCTTGGAACTGTTTCATGGTAATATGATCATTGATTCATTTATTTCCTCGTGTTGTTTGAATTTTATGTATATTTTGTATATTATAAATGTTGATTTTGTGATCATGGATAAGTATATCTGCGACTTAAAATCAGCGTGAAATTGATCCATGATGGAAGGTGCCAATTGCTGTTACTGATTTGATCTAACGATAGGGTGTCGAGTTTGACCGAATTCCACTAGTGCTAGGCTTGATTGATGTGTAATTTCTATGTTAGAACAGTCAATTGTGTCAAAATAAGTTTAGATATGGCCTGAATTTGATTTAGCAATCAGCGACTCAAAATTTTGAATGGCAGTATGGGATTAGATATTTTTGAATTAAAGAATAAAGAGGCAAAACGTCAAGATAGTAGCAGTTCCGTATTGAAAGTCCTTGCCTGGAGTTGCTGGACATAGGAAATATTGTCTGGTGACAGTATAATTTGTTGTTTTACTTTTTAGGAAATAGGATATGAGAGAACAAGACAAGGCGGAAAGGCTACAAAGTACAAACTCGTCCATAATCTGGTTTTCGGGTTGGCTGCCTGTACATAGGATTTATATCGTTTTTGCAATATAGGAAGTAAAAAAATATAAAAAATGTCGGATAAAATATGAGTTTGTTAAATTTTGGGAGTAATTTTGTAGAGATTTTTATGGATTTGGATCAAACTCGAGATCCCATGGATTGATATAATCTTAAAAATATTGAAATGTATTTCTTAAAAAAAGTCACCCTGCTTTTATAAACATGATAAAATAAACCAAAATTAGGTATCACCTTATACGTGCATTTTTAAAAAAAATTTAAACATATTGGTTATTGGTTGGTTACTTATATAAATATATTTATAACATAGACTGTTTGTAAATTTTATTTTACTTTATTATTCATAAGAGTATTATACTAATATACACGTACTTCTTACAACAAAGTATACATCATGCATAATATACATACATAATGGATAAAACAATAGATGCAATATTTAAATAGTTAGATGCAGGTCAGGTTTGAGTCTGAGAAATAGAACAAAGTATTATACTAATATACATGTACTTCTTACAACAACTGAACAAAGTATACATCATGCATAATATACATACATAATGGATAAAACAATAGATGCAATATTTAAATAGTTAGATGCAGGTCAGGTTTGAGTCTGAGAAATAGAACACAGAATCCGTTTGTGATTTCAAAGCCGGTTTTAAGAAAGGTGGGTTTGGGACGGATCAGATTTTACTCCAACTCGTTGTCATTCCTACTATGGATATATCACGATAGCCTCTAATGGTTTGATGTTGGAATAGATTGCCGGTTCAGTTCTCAAAGCAACTAGATATTTATGTAACATATATACTCGGTTTTGTGGCAACCTTAACTATAGTTCCTATATTTTCCATTTATGCAGCCATGGGAGACTTATCGGGCAGACGTATCAATTGATCTTAGCAAACACCATGTTCCGAAGACATTTCTTGACAAAGTAGCATATCGGACAGTGAAACTTCTTCGAATTCCTACAGACGTGTTTTTCCGGGTTTGTTATCCTGGTCATCTCAACTTTTTGCTTGTTCGAGTGCATTATTTCCTAAACTATGTATGGATGTAGTAACTTGGCAATGGATTTCCATTATGAGCTTGATTATCTGAGTCATTTGCTTGCTCTGATAAAGACTGCAAATTTTTTCAAGATTCCACAGATATTTTTTTGCGTATGTTAAGCTGCTGCATTTCATCTCCTATCTTTTGGCAGAGATCATGCATCATGATGTTGTTTTGAAAATGTACTCAGGTGTGTTTTATCAGTGAGTGAAGCAGAGTTTGCAACTTAGTTTTAGTAGACTGGGGAAATATGACCACCCTAATTAACCCACCCAAATGCACCAATTACAAATACATCTAAGTGCATCCAAAATTCAGTGGATGAAACTTCAAAATCCACCTGCAAAAATTGTTTATGTTTTCAACTAGCCTGCTATAACCATTCAACTTATGGTCAAAATAATCCTGAGATGGATTCACCTGAATAGTTGCAGTCTTGGTCAAGTTGGTCTTTTGAGCCTATGCCGATTGATCCGCCTTACTTTTAGACCCGTTTACTGATTTACTTATGGTGTAGATATGGGTGCTGACTCTATTCAATACACTCTTTCATCAACTCAATCACCAACTTTGATCTGAATTTTGAAAGGGACTTCATTTCCTATATGCATGTTATTGATGGGCATCATGTTCTGGTTGCCTCACATATAAAACTCCGAGTCGTCTTTCCTTTTTCTGCTTTAGTCATACCAGTCTGTTAAGAGCTCAACTTTTAAGATAAGCAAAGTCTGCCAATCAATTAAACTTGGCAACATCATACGTATTTGAGCTAATAATGCTAATGCATGTGATTACTGATTATATCACAGAGACGGTATGGCTGTCGTGCAATGATGCTTGAAACTGTGGCCGCTGTTCCTGGTATGGTGGGTGGAATGCTGTTGCATCTCAGGTCTCTGCGCAAGTTTCAGCAAAGTGGTGGTTGGATTAAAGCATTGCTCGAAGAAGCTGAGAATGAGAGGATGCATTTGATGACCATGGTAGAGCTTGTGCAGCCTAAGTGGTACGAGAGACTGCTGGTGCTTACTGTTCAGGGAGTATTCTTCAACGCCTTCTTTGTGCTATACTTGATGTCCCCAAAACTGGCTCATAGAATTGTTGGTTATTTAGAAGAAGAGGCCATACATTCGTATACTGAGTACTTGAAGGATATCGATAGTGGTGCGATCGAAAATGTCCCCGCTCCTGCTATTGCAATTGACTACTGGAGACTTCCTAAAGATGCGACTCTGAAGGATGTGATTGTTGTCATCCGAGCTGATGAAGCTCACCATCGAGATGTCAACCATTTTGCTTCTGTGAGTTTCCTTGACCATCTTGAATGCTATGTTCTTTATTGAGATGCCTCGCTTGCATGCTCTGTCCTTATTTTTGTTCCTCTTTCATTTCGTGTTTATTTCCACCCTTTTGCATGCTCCGATCTTGTTAGAGGATTTGCTTATGCTGCATTCCTGAATGATCATATATCAGAACTTTAAGTCTAAAGGAAATCAAGGATTTAGATGTCGAAACCTAAATAAAATGCAGAAGATCCACATTTATTTTATTTTTATTGCATGAAATATAATTTGGATGGGTTTGCATTGGCCTAATTTTGAGGGGTGGACTACGATTTTCACATGATTCTTGCTTACATGATATTCTCTCTGCAAATTCACAATATGATTTCTTCTGGGTTATCCTCAATGAAAGTTACAGAAATAAGGCTTCTTAAAACATGTTTTGACCCAACTTAAGCATCAGCCTTTCGACTATGTTTTAGGCTAAATGGAAATCAAAGTCTTCAGATATTAAGGCTAATGGGAGCCAATCTTTATTTGTTAAGTAATCAGATTAAATGAAAGTTAAAGATGTGTTTTCAAACACAATTTTTCACTTTCCAACTATTCCAGAAAATGAGTTTATGTTTGTTTATGAAATTCTCAACAGAAATGAAGTTGTTTTCAATTTTTTACTTTTTTGTGGAAAGATTCTTTTGAAAACACAACCAAACAAATTTTCACCACAATCACGCAAATATATGTGAAAATACATTACAATCACGCAAATCTATGTCAAAAATACATTCAAAAAACTATAACCAAACATATTTTCATTTACAAGCAGAAATTCAGACAACAAAACAAACATATTCTCAATTTTCACACGAAAACCAATAAAGTTTGAAAATTCATTTTCCAAAACTGAAAACTGGAAATTGGACTTGGAAACACATCCATACATCCCCTTAAATTTGTATTTTATTTTACTTTCACTGTTGTTACTTATTATTATTATTATTTAGAGTTAATTAAAAAAATACCCTTAGGGTTTACTTTAATTGCAAACAATCCCGGCTATCTTTCAAACTTCGTCTTTGTTTCTATTTGAAAAATTGCATTCTCAATAGGAGGATGTTTATGTTTGTTAAGAAAATGCAAACCTCGAGGTGGTGTTTATAAATTATAATACCTTAAGGGGGCATTTGTAATTTTGAAAGATAATTGGAGTTTTTTGGTAATTAGGTCAGACTTTAAGGTAGTTTTTGTAATTACCCCTAGTATCTATTCCCTTTTTAAGTTCTTTTGGTTTGTTTGGAAACAGAGAAAGTTTTATCTGCATAACTGCATTGTTCATCTGGTCTATGTATGCAAGTGCTGAATTCAATTTTGATGTGCAGGATATTCATTTTCAGGGGAAAGAACTAAGGGAGGCCCCAGCTCCTCTCGGATACCATTAACGTTTCTTTCAGATACTAAGTAGTTTTCTTAAAAAAAATCATGCTTATTTCTGTATATGCTAAAATTCACCTTGGTTTGAATCGTCCAACATTGGATGGATTACGTCGAGTCGTTGATCAGAGGTTGTAGAAAAACTTGCCTATTCATGCTCTATATGGTACTATGATGAGGTATGTAATGTGTGTAAGATGTGAAGTATTGCCTGTTTACTATCCTTATCAGTTGAGTAAGTTTTGTTTGTTGCTCATGCCTTTCATTGTCCTAATTCCCGTTCTGCCATTTTCTGATTTCAGTGACTTTTATTGTTGATGAAAATGCTCTTCATTGTGAATTTCTCCCATTCTAAACCTCTTTAGTTAAGTTCTTATTCCTGCCCAATTCAAACTACAAATCAAGCTTCAATTTTGACATTTTCCATTGTGTTGCTTGTGCATAAGAAAGCATATAAAGCAACTACGTTGTCATAAGCTGCTGGAGCAAGCTGGTGAACATCCACAATAGATATATATATATATATATATATAATACTCCCCTTGGATATTTACTATAGAATGTGCATAAGTTGCCTCGTTAAAAACCTTAAGCTGGAGAAAACCCAATGAGATAAAAAAACCAGACATAATGGAAAAAGTGTACATCGCACATTGTATGATTTCGCTCCCTCTAAAACAAAGAATATAAGTTGCCGAGTTGAGCTTTCAATCTTGCTTTGTATTAACTTTTCTCATCCCAATATTGTATACCAATTTCTCAAATGAAGATGTCGGCAAGGATTTTGTAAGTAGATCATCAAGATTGTGCCATCAGCGAATCTGTTGAACATTTATCTCACCATTTTTCTGGAGCTCGTGTGTGGAAAAATTTTGGCGAAATATGCTTAGTCATGTCTCCCTTTATATATCCACCTTTCACTTGTGCTATACATGCTGCATTGTCCTCATAAATGATAGTGGGAGTATCTGTAGCTGGTATTAACTGGCAAGAATTTCGTATATGTGCTATAATCAATCTTAACCAAACACATTCTTTACTAGCTTCATAAAGCGCGATTATCTTTGAGTGGCTAGAAGATGTAGCCACCAAAGTTTGTTTAGTAGATCTCCATGAGATAGCTGTGCCATTATAACAAAATAAATAACCTGTTTGTGAGTGAGCTTTGTGCGGATCAGATATATACCCCGCATCGGCATAACCGACTAACCCTGAGTTAGTAGCTTTATTTGAATAGAATAATCCTAAATCTACAGTTCCACTGAGATAACGAAAAATGTGTTTGACTCCATTCCAGTGTCTTCGGGTTGGCTCAGAACTGTATCTTGCAAGTAGATTTACTGAAAAAGCAATATCTGGTCTAGTGCATTGTGCTAAATACATCAATGCTCCAATAGCATTTAGATAAGGTACTTCCGGACCCAATATTTCCTCATCATGTTCCTTTGGTCGGAAAGGGTCTTTCTCGGGATCTAAACTGCGTACAACCATCGGGGTGCTTAAAGGATGAAATTTGTCCATATTGAATCTTTTGAGCAACCTTTTGGTATAACCAGATTGATGAACAAGCATTTCATGATTTTTATGCTCTAATTCAAGACCAAGACAGAGTTTGGTTCTTCCAAGATCTTTAACCTCAAACTCTCTCTTTAGATATTCGGCAGCAATGGCTAATTCTTTGGGAGTTCCAATCAAATTCATGTCATCGACATAAACAACAATAATAACAAATCCGTTATCCGATCTTTCGAAAAACACATGGGCAAACAAGGTTATTTCTGTAACCTTCCTTAATTAAGTACTCACTTAATCTCTGATACTACATTCGATCAGATTGCTTTAATCCATACAACGATCTCTGTAATTTAATCCAGTCATGCCTCTCGCGACATTATGTAATAGAACGTGGTTCACTGTCATAGTCATCATTCATAATTTCTTGAGCAACCAAGTACGCAAAAATATCATTAATGATTATCTCATTCCGATCCCATGTTTCGTTACAATAACTCATGGGGTTCTCGGTATTCTCAAAATTTGTAATTTTTTCGTTTTCTGCAAGATCACACTCTACAGATTCATCTGGAGCATGCTCACTAGGACCAACTTGATTTGTTGATCCGTTATTTCTCCCCCTTTTTTTCTAGGAACAATGTCCTTGGATCCAGCAGGTCTACCACATTTTTGACGTGGTACATTGTCATCTACCTTTGCATGTTCATCAGGAACATCAATCCTAGCTGGAGTATTCATAGTTTGAATATGAGACTTCGTGACTTTACTTGCATCATTAAATGCATTAGGAAGTCTATTAGCAATATTTTGTAGATGAATGATTCTATTCATCTCATTTTCACATTCGAGAGGTACGTGGGTCTAAATGAGATAGACTTTGCATATTCCATGAGATATTCTCGACTGTCTTTTGTTTATCATTAATATTCTTGATCGATGGAAACATTGTCTCATCGAAATGACAGTCTGCGAATCGAGCAGTAAATAAATCCCCAGTCATTGGTTCCAAATATCGAACAATTGACGGGGAATCAAACCCAATGTATATGCCAAGTCGGCGCTGGGGACCCATTTTTTTCCTCTGAGGAGATGGAATTGGCACATAGACAGCACGCCCGAATGTGCGTATGTGCAAAATATTCGGTTCGAAACCAAGAGTTAATTGCATTTGGGATAACATATGATAAACAGTGGGGCGTAATCTTATAAGTGATGATGCATGCAATACTGCATGACCCCATGCTACACTTGTGAGCTTACACCTCATTAATAATGTACGAGCAATGATTTGAACTCGTTTAATCAGGGATTCTGCCAATCCATTTTAAGTGTGAACATATGCAACTGGGTGCTCAATATTAATTCTCATGACTGCGCAATATTCATCTAAAACTTTTGATGTAAATTCTCCGGCATTATCCATCCTAATATTCTTGATAGGATAATCAGGGAAATGTGCACGGAGTTTAATAATTTGTGCTAACAAACGTGCAAAAGCAACGTTTCGTGAAGATAATAAGCACACATGGGACCATCTACACGATGCGTCCACTAAGACCGAAATATCAAAATGGTCCACTAGCAGGGTGTATTGGTCCACAAATATCACCATGCATACGTTGTAGAAATGATGGTGATTCATAACCAACCTTTTTCATGGAAGGTCTGGTAATGAGCTTTCCTTGTGAACATGATTCACAGAAGTAATCTTTGGACATCAACATCTTAGTGTCCTTTAATGGATGTCCTCTAGTGTGTTTTGTAATCCTATGCATCATAGTCGTTCCTGAATGTCCAAGACGATCATGCCATAATCTAAATATATCAGGATTCACAAACTTCCAAGGTATGGTGGCGTAGGATTCGAAAGCTCTAATCGGTACACAATACAGTCCAGAAGCTATTGCTTCAAATTTCTCGTGGACGATTATTTCGTCCATTTGATAGGATGTGATACATAGACACTCTTTATTATTTTCAATTAGCGTCTCTAAATGATAGCCGTTGCGGCGCACATCCTTAAAACTCAGTAGATTTCTTTTTGATCTACCGGATAATAGTGCATTTTCAACATGTAGAATGGTACCATTAGGTAAAACCATTATTGCATTCCCGGAGTCATCAATAATCTCAACGGGACCAGATATGATTTTAACTTGTGCCTTGCACAATGTCACACTCGAGAAATATATTTTATCAGTTAATATTGAGTGTGTTGTTTCACTATCAAGTAGACAATAGTCATTTTTTCTCGTGTTTCCCATGTACACTAGATATAACAATATGAAATTAATATTATGCAATCATCATGATGATATTATACATATCAAAACTTTGATACAAACTCAACCTTGGGAATCTGTCATCCAAGGGAGATAAGTACATGTACATATTCAAAATAAGCTCAACCTCGAAATTGTAACATCGAAGGAGTTATATTGGCCATTAAGTTTGAGCATTTTTCCACCATTCGGCATCCTGTGCCTCAGAATCGGGATCCCCAAAGAAGTCTGAAAGTTCTAGTGATTTCCAATCTTGGATAAAATTATGATCACACGTGATTTCAGATGTGTTAGCTTCAATAGCATTGAGAGGCCCTGCCGCTTAAAGAATACGTGTCTGGACATTCTTTCCTTTATTATTCTTTGATGCCTGATATAAATTTACCAGGTGTTGGCAGTACGACATACTTTAGCCCAGTGTCTAGACATCCCACATATGTTACAAAGATCATCCCGAGATCTTTCCACGGGCATTTTTCTATTTTCATAGTTTATTTGAAATGGATGCCTTTGTTTGATCGAATAATTATTATGGCGGGAATAATTACCTACACCTCGGTCATTTCTGTAAGTATTTCCATGGGGACCACCACGTCCACCGCCCCTGCAGGCACCGCACCAAGGTTTATATTCATGGCCTCTAGATCGGCCCTTTGCTCTATTAGAGCTAGCATGTGCTTCTGGCACTGCTTGAGACCCACAAGGTCGCAAATCATGATTTTTCAATAGCAGCTCATTAGTCTTCTCTGTCGTAAGAAGAACATAAATTCAGAATACGTCTTAATTTAACGTTGTCTATATTGCTGCTGAAGCACCATATTAGACATGTGCATCGTGGAGAATGTTTTCTCCAATTTATCATATTATGTTAATTTTGTCCCGCAAAGAGCCAGCCGAGATTCAATTTTAAACAGTGCCGAATTATAGTTGGCAACGGACTTAAAGTCCTGAAACCTCGATGGCCGCTAAATCGTGCACTGTGCTGTGGCGATATCCTTTCCGGGAGTGATCAAATCTTTCCTTGAGCTTGTGTCATAGCTCAGATGGCCTTTCTATTTGAATATATTCATCCTTCAGATCCTCGGATAGATGATGGCGCATAAATATCGTAGCATTCGCCTCATCTTTTTCATTTGCCTTCTCGATATCTATATAGTTCAGGGTTTTTGCCAGATCTAACCCTTGAAGATGTAATTTGATATCGATGCACCATGATAAATAATTATTAGCATTGGTATCAAGGATCTGGAAGTTTTGTTTTTCGATTCCGACCATTTTCTTCAAACAAAATAAATATAATTTTTTTTTGAAAAACAAAATATATATAATTAGTATAAAAAGAAAACTTGAATTTCAATTATACTAACCTTTCTTCGAGCAATACTCGTGCTGATAACGCATTATAAAATAACCGGGTATAAAGATTATATGAGAGATATAGAGAGAAACTGAGATTTCATTGATTTCTGAATAAATTACAAAACAAAAGGAAGCTCATATTTATAATTTACAAAAGCTCCTAGTTGCATAGGTGCATAGCGGCCGATGATAATAGAAAGAAGTGCAAATCAATTTAAGCGATGAAAGGTCTTTCACAACTACTACAAGAAGAATTTGCAAGAAGGCAAGAGAGCCGAAGCAGAGTTCTTTTCACCGCGAGAAGTTATTCAAGTCATAAGTAAGGCTTTGTTGGAGCGGTGGTGAATATCCACAATAGATATATATATATATATATATATATCATAATAGAACCCCTATTTTTGCAAACGAATAGTTGTAGTCCATCGACCCATCCCATCATCCTTTGGCCTTTAAATATTTCATTAACAAAGCTGTTTAACAGGAAGCCATTTTTGGATATTGTATGACAATTGGATTGTGACATGCATAATATGGTCCATGCAGCCTATTATAGATATTTCACCATATTGTTATATTTCCACTGAACTTGTGGAAATGGCCAAATTAACACATAAGATTATGGATTTTATTTCGAGAAAGGAACATGCATCGTCGTTCAAAATCAAGCAGCAATTCGCTCCATAATTTTTCCCTTTCCCTGTATACACTTGGATCAAGAATGAGTTCTTTCAAGCAATATGTACTGGCAGTAGTATAACAAAGAGGAAAAATCAACACAAACATTGACACTTGTTTTGCAGCGTTATTCAATCACACTGACATGATGATAGTATTATATAGCATCTCCAGAAGTTTGCACCACTTTGGTGCAAAATTTGTACTACTTTAGTGCAAAATCTGCACTCTATCTCTAGCAATGTGCACCACTTTTTGCACTAAAAAAAATATTCCATAAGATTCCCTATTTTATTTATTAATATTAATTTTTATTAATTTATAATCGACAAACAAATTTATATTTTTTTTAATAATTTTATGTCTTGTTATATTACGTAATTTTATCTATTCTAGTAATTTTATGTAGTTTTTATCATTGTTGTAATTTATGTTTCATTAATTTATAATGTAATTTTATGTAAGACTTATAATTTTGTGTATAGCATTTTCAATCTTATAATATTATTCAAATTGCATATCATATCATTTAACAAAAAACAAAAACAAAGAAAAAGCAAAAAGAAAGTAGTGTAGAAACAGTGCAACGCCAAAAATGGCGCTGCATTGTACAAAATGTGGAATAGCGCAAACATATGGCGCATTGATGGAGAATAATTATATCGCTGGGCGTTAGTTTGAACCCTTGCTGGAGTTGGTCTCATAAAGGTAAAGATATTTATATTTATCATGAAATTGACTAAGTGTGGAGGTGTATGGTTTTATCTTGACAAATAATCTCATTTTCTATTCCATTGGATGGTTTTTTTTTTTAACTTTTTACTGACATTTACGTAGAAATAAAAATATATTTTATTTTAGAATTTTTTTTTATCAAAATTTCTATGGTCTAGAAAGAGAATATATTTTGTTAGGACAATTGTATAGATTTTGATGAGGAACAAGTATCAATATGATACACCCCTTCAGTTCATAGCTTTCGAGTCTTCAAAATTGATGTATAAGACTTTAAAAGGCACAATTTTTAGACTAAAAATCAAGGAGAAGATCAACGTTGAAGAATCGAAGGGCACTATCAAAGTTAACGCAAAGTTGAGCAAGACTGAAGAACATTCAGATTCAGGGATAATTGGATGTAAGGTAATAATATTATGAAGGATTAAGAAATGGAATTGTAATGCAACTCGATCAATTCGTAATGTACACACTGCAAAAGGAATATTTAGTGTTGACTAAGGAAGAACAACGTTTGACCTTTGAGCTTTCCCCATTTTTAATGCCTATTACTATGAAGCAAACCAAGAAGTCAAGTTCTCAAGCAAAAGAAAGCAAAGACACAAGAACAAAAAAGCTCAAAGCCAATAAGTTATCGTTCAAGTCGCTCAAGTTTAGAGCAAAATAAAACTTCAATGACGCTTCAAAATTATCCATCATTTGAAAAAAAATATACAAGTTTGGAGGAAACTTTAAAACCTTCGAGTTACCTTGGATTCAATATCATTTTGGCATGTTGGTTGGAGTTGTTAAAATATAATATATATTTAGTTTCCTTATTTAAGTGTAGTCCTTTTATGGTTAGGATTTTAGTCCTTTTAGGTTTAGGTTTTCTATTTTGCCTATATAAGGCTCCCATTTGTTTCTTTGTAATTCACTTTTGATTTTGCATAATAAGAATACAAGTACTTTATGACTTTTTTGATTTCAACATGGTATCAAGAGCCAAATTTTCTGGCTCGATTCTTGGTTCTGATTTTGTTTTGTTATCGCTAGTTTTGGGTTTCGATTTGGTTAGTTTTTGGGGTTACGTTTTGGGGATTTTCTTTGTTCGTCATGGTTGTTCGTAAGGATGAGTCTCTTCAGGCAATTAGCGTGCAATTGGATGGGAAAAACTATTCGTACTAGAGTTATGTTATGAAAAAAATTTTGCGAGGTAAATCTATGTGGGGTTATGTTACTGGGACAAAGGTTAAACCTACGAAACCTGGTTCGGATGGTGCAGATCCCTTGGAGGCTTGGGAAGCGGATAATTCAAAGATTATTACTTGGATTAATAACTCAGTTTCGCAATCTATAGGGGCTCAGTTGGCGAAGTATGAGACTGCGAAGGAAGTTTGGGACCATCTGGCACGGTTGTATACACAATCCAACTTTGCCAAACAATATCAATTGGAGGTTGATCTTCGCGCTTTAAAACACAAGGATATGAGTATTCAGGAGTTTTATTCCGCTATGTCAGATTTGTGGGATCAATTGCCATCTTGAATCTGGCGATTTGCGAGAGCTTTTGTGCCCTATGTTATACGTCCGGAAGAACAACGATTGGTGCAATTTTTGATGGCTCTTCGTTCGATTTTGAGGGGTTACGTGGTAGTATTCGCGATCGAAGCCCGATGCACCTTCAGATTCAGTGGTCAATGAACTTTTTGTTGAAGAAATACGACTTCGGACTCACGCTGATAAGGGGATCGTTTCAACATCTGCATCGTTTTTTTGCCGCACCACAAAAGCCGATTAATAATAATCCCAATCAGGTGAATGCGAGGACACATTTGGATGAATGTGCGTTTTGCCACCAAAAGAATCATTAGAAGGCTCAATGTCTCTTGTTATTGAATAAAGGTAAACCACAACAAAAGTACCGAGATCCCCAGCGGCGGCTGACTAGGTTCCAAAGAACAACGAGTTTCACGTCCTCCACAAAGAAGAACAAAGACACCATCGCCATCCCAATGGCCTCCTAGACCACCTCTGCCGAGCAATGCAGTCGCCGCACCATCATTGGATCCGTATATATTTGAGCAGTTTCAAAAGTTCATTGCCTCACAGCCACATGTTATATCTGCCTCATCAAATATAGGTTTGTCTCATTCTAATTCTTGAGGTATGTCTTCACTCTTGTGGATCTTAGATTGGAGCTTCCCATCATATGTCACCCAAGATGTCGTCTTTTGTCTCTTTGTCTCCTAATCCGTCATGTGCGGTTCTAACTACTGATGGTACTCCAATGGCATTAGGAATTGGTTCCATTGTCACACCTTGTTTTTCCATTCCTAATGTTTATTATGTTCCTAATCTAACCTTGAATCGGTTTCGGTTAGCCAATTATGTGCGTCCGGTTATTTAGTCTCTTTTTTTCTTCTTCTACTTGTTCTATACTGAGGAGACATGATCTCGAAGGTGATTAGGACATACCATAAGCAAGGAGGACTTTAAGTTTTGGATCAGCTCAAAGTACCGGAGGCTACAGCTTCATCTTCAGATTTTTACTTATGGCATTCTCGTTTAGGTCATGTGTCTGCTTCTCGTTTACAGTTTTTAGTTTCTACTGGTGTCTTAGGACATTTGAAATCTCATGATATTTCTGATTGTAATGGTTGCAAACTGGCAAAATTTTCTGCTTTACCTTTCAATAAAAGTGTTTCTGTTTCTCGTGCGCCTTTTGATCTTGTTCATTCTGATGTATGGGGACCTTCCCCTATCAACACAAAGGGTGGATCTCGATATTATGTTTCGTTTATTGATGATTACACACGTTATTGTTGGGTTTATCTTATGAAACAACGTTATGATTTCTTCAACATCTTCTGCAACTTTTGAGCACTTGTGAAAACCCAACATTCAGCCACCATAAAGTGTTTTCGTTGTGATTTGGGTGGGGAATATTATTCCAATGCTTTTCTTACTTTACTTGCTTCTGATGGTACAATACGACAAATATCTTGTACGGATACCCCTGAGCAAAATGGTGTTGCAGAGAGAAAACATAGATATCTTGTAGAAACTGCTAGGTCTCTTTTGTTGTTTGCTAGTATTCCTAGTGTTTTTTGGGGGGAAGCAGTTCTTACTGCTACCTATTTGATTAATAGAATTCCTACTTCGCATAATTTGGGTTTGACACCTTTTGAGAAGTTGTATGGGTATGCTCCTGATTATTTGTCTTTGCACGTTTTTGGTACTACTTGCTTTGTCCTTCGACCTCAAGTTGAACGTACTAAGTTGGCCCCGAGATCTGCTTTATGCGTTTTTCTTGGCTACGGGAAGGACATAAAGGTTATCGTTGTTTTGATCGAGTTAGCCAAAAATTATATGTCTCGCGTCATGTAGTGTTTCTTGAACATATTCCATTCTTTTCTGTCCCAGCTGGCTCGCATAATGTATCCAGGTCCGATCTCATTCATATTGACCCTTTTCATGGTGACGAGTCCACTACTAACGGTTCTGCGAGGTTACGTACATTGACTTGATTCGGATGTGGCGATTCTTTGCATCGATGATGTCCCGTCAACTTCTCCAACTGCGGCTCCTGATGTTGCTCATCGTCAATCCACACGTGTCTGTAAGTTACTAAGTTACCAGATTTTGCTTACTCTTGTTATTCTAATTCATTCGTCTCTTTTTTGGCCTCTCTTCATTGTATTTCTGAGCCTTCATCCTATAGAGAGGCGATTCGTGATCCACTTTGGCGGGGATCTATGATTGAGGAACTTCATCGCTTTGCATCATACTCATACTTGGGACTTGGTACCTTTGCCACCGGGAAAACATGCAATTGGATGTCGTTGGGTCTACAAAATCAAAACAAAATCTGATGGGTCTATTGAAAGATATAAAGCCCGACTGGTTGCTAAGGGTTATACTCAGGAATATGGGATTGATTATGAGGAGACATTTGCACATGTTACAAAGATGACAACTATTCGTACCCTTCTTGCAGTCGCATCGGTTCGTCGATGGGGTATATCTCAGATGGATGTAAAGCATGCTTTTTTGAATGGTGATCTTGTTGACGAAGTATACATGCAGCCTCCTCCTGGTGTTGTCCATCAACCAGGTGAAGTTTGTAAGCTTCGTAAAGCTCTTTATGCCTTAAGCAAACCTCTAGAGCGTGGTATGAAAAGTTTACTTGTGTTGTTACTTCTCTTGGTTTTCGACCAAGTGATCATGATTCAACCTTGTTTGTTCAAAGTACTACAACAGGTCGTATTTTTCTTGCTTTATATGTTGATGATATGATTATTACTGGTGATGATATTGATGGTATCGAAACTTTGAAGTCTATGTTAGCTCGTTCTTTTGCTATGAAAGATTTAGGTCCGCTCCGTTATTTTCTTGGTATTGAGGTTGCCTCTTCCCCACAGGGTTATCTTTTGTCTCAATCAAAGTATATTGCGATATATTTGAGCGTGCACGACATCGATAACAAGATTGTTGATACTCCGCTTGAGACTAATGCTCGATATTCTCCTCGGATGGTTTCTCTTCTTGGATCCCGGTTTATATAAATCTTGTTGTTGGCGGTTTGGTTTATCTCACGCGATTACTCGGCCCGGATATTGCACATGTTGTTCATGTGGTTAGTCAATTTGTTACTTCTCCCTCTACGATTGATTGGGTCAGCATTCTGCGTATTCTTAGATATCTTCGGGAACTCGGTTTCAAAGTCTTTTACTTCCGTCTAGTTCTTCTTTGGAGGCTGCGTGCATACTACGATCTTGATTGGGTGGTGATCCTACGGATCGCAAATCTATCATTGGTTTTTGTGTGTTTCGGGTGACTCTCTCGTTTCTTGGAAGAGTAAGAAACAATATGTGGTTTCTAGATCTTCCCAGGTGAGTATCGTGCCATAGCAACTCTCGCTTGTGAGATAGTTTGGTTACGTTGGTTCTAAGCAGATATGGGTGTTTTTCTTGATCGTCCCCCCACTTTGCATTGTGATAATAAGAGTGCTATTCAGATTGTCCGCAATACAGTTTTCCATGAGAGGACTAAACATATTGAGATTGATTGCCATATTATTCGACATTATTATCAGACTGGTATCATCACATTGCCTTTTGTCTCTTCTTTCGTGCGATTCTTTGATATGTTTACCAAGGCACATTCCTCTTCGCGTTTTCGTTTCTTGTTTGACAAACTCTCAATGCTTCTTGCGGTTGCATCGTGAGTTTGAGGGGGAGTGTTAAAATATAATATATATTTAGTTTTCTTATTTAAGTGTAGTCCTTTTATGGTTAGGATTTTAGTCCTTTTAGGTTTAGGTTTTCTATTTTGCCTATATAAGGCTCCCCTTTGTTTCTTTGTAATTCACTTTTGATTTTGCATAATAAGAATACAAGTATTTTGTGGCTTCTTTGATTTCAACAGGAGTATCAAGCTCGATGAGTGTTGACAAGAAATCATTGGTTGTAGTAACTAGAGGTGTCAAACGGACTGGGCTGGGTCGGGTCAAAGCAAAAAATTGGGCCGAACCAAACAGTAACCGTACCACTATTTTGGAGCCCAGCCCACAAAAATACAAAGGAAAAATCGGGCCTACCGGACTGGCCCAATTTTCCAGACCTAATGGGCCGGGCCAAAAAATCCACTCATTTCGGGCTTAAGAAAGTGCAGCCCAGTCCGGACACTTTATCGGACTGTACCAAAATTGACAGCTCTAGCAGTAACTCACTGAAGAAGCTTGTGAAGATCACTATTTTCTGTGTAGTAGCATACTTGACGAGTTTTGAAGAAGCATGCTTTTCACTAAAGGGGTTTCTTGTGACCACTATTCAATATAGTATTGAGAATTGATATAGAGAATTTCCTCATAATAGAGTATTATGCCACCTCTAAAATCTCTATAATTGATTTGTTACACTAATTATTTGTGTTGACGTACGTTTTGGTCAACAAGCAAAAATGTACGAAAATGTAATACGTGGAAATGGGAATAAACTTCAATTCAGGGCTAATTATGCCTTTTTATATGAAATACCGAGCTGAAAGCTTCTGGTCGGTTTTCTATTTTACAGCGGTAATTTCACAATATTTTTCTCTATTGTTTCTCTCTTGTCTTTTTCCTCATAAATGAGGCCTATTTATACACATCTCATTAGTGGGTTTTTAATAATCACTATTACACTTAACACTAAAATAATCTTAAAGGGACACATGTCCTTCTCTGAGCATGCATGTTGGCCAAGTATTTGCCACTTGTTGACTCATCTTAGTATTATGCTGACAAGTGGCAGCTTCTTGTGCTAATGGAGCACTAAGTTCAACTGGATAGTTATCCTTTAAATCTCCCGACATAAGTTTCCCGCCAAGATTGAGCTCGGGGGAGCCGAGCCCAATCCGTGACACGTCATCAGGTCGGTTGCGTCGCCCTGTGGGTCCCACATGTCCATGTGCTGAATGGCCACGTGGACTGATTTGCTTCCAGCTCGGCTCGGGTATCATCAATTTGTCACTTATTTTATATGCTTATAATTGTCATTTATACAAACTACACTGAAACTGAACTTCGCAAAAATTGAGAATTAAAACAATCGACGATCGTATATTAAATTGGTTTTTAAAAATTTAAGTGAGAACTTGATCCAATATACTTCCGCGACATTAACTTTTTTAAAGATCAAGTGAGCTGAGTACTTAGCTTTTTAATATTCCAACAAGGATGGAGTTTGAGCTGATAACAGACTCGATCCTTTAGTGAGGCCAATGAGGCTACCGCCCAGGTGCCTGGGCGAAATTCGGCCAGCTCATTTCATGAGTATTAAAAAAATTCATAATTTTGTATTAATCTATCTCTTACATTTTCTCTACAAATATATATAAAATCAAAATCAAAATCAAATAAATATAAATGTTTATGAAACCAAAAAATTATATTTAAATTATAAATTGTATCCATTAGAGTTATCTTCACAATTGATTTAACAAATCTTATTTTATTCTTTCCCAAAATGTTTTCACTAGTCATGGATACTGTTGTCAACTTCAACAATTTTTAGTGATGAAATCATCATGGCTATATTTTTAGTGATCAAATCATCAAAGTTGATATTAACATCTAATAATCGTGATTTATTCGTGTTTTGTTGAAAAGAAATACTATATTTTCTTATATTCTTGTTACTAATATCATTTTGCATCATTTTACAAGTTGTGTAAAATTTTCAGAATCCTCATAATTGTTATTTTTAATAAGTTGGAAGTACTGGTTGGAAGGGAGGAGATAAATTTCAAAGAAACTAAAGGATACCAGGTTCGAACCCCGGTCAACACCCTTAGAAAGAGTGAACGATATCACTTAAGCTACAAGCTTGTGGTAGAATCTTCATAATTGTTATAATGGTATAAATTTGTATATTTTGTATTTATACATAATTATTATCTAAATAAAACCTTGTGTTTAGTAATACAAATGTATAAATGATAATATATTTATAAAAATTTGTACTTTGGGATCATAATAAAGAATTAAAATTTGTGACGTAATAATTTGGGTATGATGAAAGAGTGTAGAGCTCAAATAGAAAACGACTATGAAAAAATAATACACTAATTAAAAGGCAAGTATATTGATATTTTGTTGTCTTTGTCAGCTTATATGAGATTTTCTTTATTGGCATATACAATTGTGATCATGTCAACATATATGAATTCGTTGTTGGTCTTGTTAGTTTATATGAATGTGACTATATTGACTTATATTTGTGATTTGTTTTGGAATATAAACTTGAATTTTGGGTCCAAATAATATTGGGCTTGAAAATATATTTTTTAGTTAAAAGATAAAATAAGAGCTCAAACCCAAATGCCCTAAGTTCTATAATATCTCCAGAAATATATTATTAAAATATCTTAAATATTAGTTGAAGAAAACTTGCAGAAATTTGCTAATATTATTTGTTTCTGTTTTATTTCTTAGCCTAAATAACATATCTTTCCTACCAAGAAAAATATTCCATTTTCAATTTCTAAAAGTAAGACGATAACTAGCAGTACGTTAAAAAATTCATTGTCTCACGCTACTACGCGCCGCCGCCAAATTTATGTGTCGACTCGAGCTTTGAAAACCACAGGACCTTGGCTAAAGTATTTGGTTCTTAAACACTGTATAAATTAACTTGAAACTGAACATCACTCAGTTGAAAAAGTCCATTCACCGTGACTTTTCTCCTTGGACCTATCTGAACCGCATATTTTGATTTAGTATGATTTTGTTGAAAAAAAAAATAAAAAAAAAAATTATGCTACTAATTAGTTAGTCACGTTTGAAAAAACTGAGGGTGGTTATATCGCAAGGGTGTGTGGTGAGAGTTATTTTTGGTCTCTTAAATAAACAAGAAATTAAATATATTTCCAACCGTAAGAATAGGGGAAAGTATGAAATGTTGTTAAGATCTGACCAAAGATTTAAGTAGATTTTTTTTGAGAAGATTAAGTAGATTGATATCTTTTTCTTTTCCTATAAACTCCTTCAAACCGTAGGAGGAGGAGAAAAATGTGAGATCTGTTAGCATCTTTGAAAGAGTAAGTTGATTAGTATGATTTTTTTTAACCTTATCATTATCAATATTATTAATTAACTAATAATAGGTATGAAGTATGAATTTTAAAATTTAAAATTTAAAATTAAATATAATCACAAAATTAATATCACTTAAATGTAGTGTGCCGCAAGCTCACTATATATTTCAGAACTTCTTTTCAGTTTTCACTCACAAAATCGCAAGAAAAAAATGAAAAAACTCTCAAAATCTGTCACACACAAATATATATAGATTACATTATGTGTGTATATGTACATATGCAGAGCGAAAATTAGAGCGAAAGTGTGTCCTTTTCACCATCTTTAATGGTGTGAGAGTGAGAGACTGTACCAGTGTGTATCATTATGTAAAATCCATTCATCTTTGCATGCTTCACCAACTATTTTTAATTTTGAATATCGAAAACCCAAAACCCATTAAACAAAAACAAAAAATCTATTTTTTCTTTTTTTGAAACGAAAACAAAAAGGAAATGCTTTCGGAATTCCACCATTCCAATCCCCCTTCCTTTTAGTTTTCTGAGACCAACCCAGATGCTAAAACACGGTAATCTCTAATGGGTTCTCATCTTTTTGATCGTTTCTTGATTTTGGGTAATCTCTGTGAAATCTCGTGTTAATTTAGTGTTCTGTTTCTGCGTTTGTTGTTATTATATTTGTTGTTTTTTTTTTCTTTTTTTTGAATATTTGAGGCGGTGAAAATTTTGAGAAGAAGTTAACATGAAGGACGACGAAGAGCTTGAAATGTTACTGGGTGAGATCCTTAACAATACCCATCTTCATCATCACAATAATCTCGTTGATCATGGTTATGGTTATGCATCATGTGTGACTCAAAATATGAATGGTCAGGGTAATAATGTTCATCATGTTATGTACGATGATGATGATTCTTTGAAGCATAACTATGCATCCCCACCCCAAGATTTCAATCCCCACTCGATTTCGAGGAACCAAATTATCACGAATTCTAATGGGAACAATTTGGTTGATTGTTTTAGTAATATGTACATTAGTGATGTGCAAGAGAGTGTTTCATTATCCCCATACGTCGATCGATCTGTCAATGGGACTGTTGGGATGAGTTTTGAGAGCTATGGAACATGTGATAATTATTATAGGAATGATTTATCCGATTGGAGAGGATATGATCTCTCTGTTCCTGAAAATTCTGTGAATTTCCCAGGGGAGATTAGTTCTCCAATGGTTGAAATGCAGCATAATCAGATATATGTATCTGACGGAATGTTTTGCCGGTCGGATTTTGGAAATTCTACTCTTAGTCCTCAGTTTTATAGAAATGATGTTTTGGCCAACAACAATTATCCGATGGGATGTGTTGTACCGAACTCCTCTTTAGGTAATCCCTCGTTTGGTAATACTTTGTTGTATCCTTCACAAAACAGGATTGAAGCTAGGGGTCCTTTTTATTCAACTAACGAAGAGAATTTAATTCGTTACCCGCCTAATCGAAGAAACAAAGGGCCTTTTCGTAGGGACGGTAGTTTGGTCATTCAAGGGGAAGGTATTAATTACGGGACGACAAGGCTTGCTCGTCCGTTGGGATATAAAACAAAGAGTTTTGAAAATCCGAAGATGTGTTGCCCTTTAATAAAATTTTGCTCCCTTTCAGAAGCACAAGGGTACATATATCACATAGCAAAGGATCAACGCGGTTGTCGATTCTTGCAAAGGATGCTTGATGAAGGAACTTCTCTAGATGTGCAGATAATATTCAATGAGATAATTGATCACACAGTCGAACTTATGGTGAATCCTTTCGCAAATTATCTCATGCAAAAATTTTTGGAAGTGTGTAGTGAAGAGCAGAGAATGTGTATACTGATTAGGGTGACTGAGGAGCCAGGGCAGATAGTTAGGATCTCTCTAAGTACACATGGGTATGTTTATCACGTCTCGTTTTTTACCGTATTGTTTTGCAGGTCTATTGAATTTTTTTTCTTCCCGTTTTGTATTAGCACTCGAGTGGTACAGAAGTTGATTGAGACGCTTAAAACAAAGCAGCAAATTTCCCGAGTCATTTCAGCCCTTGAACCGGGATTTCTCGTCCTCATCAATGACTTAAATGGGAATCATGTTATTCAGAGGTGTTTGCAATGCTTTCCTGGTGAGGATAGTAAGGTAATTACTCTTGTGAAACTTCGTTGAGCTCGGAAGGTTTTTGATGGATTAGTATACCTATCTACCATTTATCACATTGTTTGTATTGCTCAATTTTCACTCACATTGGAAAATATTTCTGTTGTGCCATACTGTTTTAAACAAAGCTGATTTTCTACATCCTTTTGCGTTTTTTACTTTTGTCATGTGTCATGCTTTTTAGTCGGTTAAACTTGTCCATTAGTGTGTGTCTTCTTTCCAAACAGGTTAGGATTGATGTGGTTAAACTTGTAGTTTCATGTGGTTATCAATTTACTCTATCTCTTCCTCTTTCTTCACATAATTTTTCGGATATTTTGTTTTACATTCTGTAATTGTTTGTTATTGTCTTAAGTTTGCCTTTGATTCTTAAAAATCGTGTAGTTGCTTCATTGAAGACATGGACTAAAAAAAAATAAGTCAAGCAGAATAATGGATATTCTGATAAGAATAAATAAGCTTCTGAAATGGAGGTTTTTTCAACACTCAAAAATTGACTAGCAGCATGAATTTGTTGTACTGGGACTTCATATGCAATCTAAGATGCCACATTCTTCTGCTCGGTATTAATAGCTAGTCTACGTCTGAGAAAATTGTCAGCTCCTTCGTACGCACTATTGAGAAGGACCGTTGCACCAGTCATGCCTGGTCGACAGGGGATCACCGTTACTTATGCTCTAGGTCAACGTTGTAGTTTCTCATTACTTTGATCGAAATTTCTTGGGATAATTACAAAACTACCAATGAGATTTAGCCTTTTTACAAAACTCAGTTATCTTTCAAAATTACATATACCCTCGTGACATTTGTTTCTCTTTTACAAATTACAACCTCAAGAGGGGGTATTTGTTAGGAATATATAAACCTCGAGGGGGTGTTTGTAATTTTGAAAGATAATTGAGTTTTTTGGTAATTAGGCTAAACCTCAAGGTAGCTTTTGTAATTATTCCTAATATCTTTTCAATACTAGCATTAGTGCACACTTGGTAAATGTTAAAACCATATTGTGTCAATGTTTAAATACATATCATATTGTGTCAATGTTTAGATACATATCATGTTCACATAGAACATAAATCCCTTTTTTTACTTATAACTGCTCAACTCTATCTTACCATATAGTATTCTATTTTCAGTTCATTTTTGTTGCTGCGGCAAAATATTGTCTCGATATTGCAACACATCAGCATGGATGCTGTGTAATACAGCGTTGCATCAGCCACTCGACTGGGGAGCATCGCGAGAAATTGGTTGCGGAGATTTCAGCAAATGGACTTCTGCTTGCTCAGGACACACATGGGTAAACCAAATTATGATCATATGCCGTTAGGTTTATGCTGGCAAGATTTTTACGGTCCGTGCCAAGAGATTGATCTTGGTTACATCGAACTCAGAATCTTTAATATACAATATGTGAAAACATTTTATAACATATTATACACATGTGACGATAAAGACAAGACTTAAGTTCTTTCCGTTTGATGAATAGAGTTGGGGATAAATTACAAAAACTACCCCTGAAGTTTGAGCTAATAATAAAAAAACCAGATGTTTTTGAAAATTACAAAAATCCCCTTAAGGTTTGATTATGTATTACAGTTTACCCCTTTCATAGCAAAAACATTTCAGACACTCCCTTTACATTTGTAAAAATGTTACAGTTACCCCCATACATTTAAGGCATAATCAAACCTCAACGTTTTTTTCTGTAATTATGAATTTTTTCTGGGTTCTTTTGTTATTACTCCAAACCTGAGGGGTAGTTTTTGTAATACTTTCCATGGCTGGGGATCATTTTCTGTTAAGGTTCTTTGTACTTCTTTTTTTTTTTTTTTTGTAGCATCGATGATTGTTGAATTAATTTTCTCTTTTTGTCAAACTGTAGCAAACAGCCGAAAACATGTACACATGACATCTAGATTATTATCATTGTTACTTTATATTTTTCTACATCTGTTTCAATATTCTTGTAGTTTGTTATAAACATTTTCGTTATACATCCTGAGAGTTGAATTCAATTTCGAACGCAGAAATTATGTTATTCAGTTTATTTTGGGGCTTAAGATCCCGTGTGCCACGTCCAAGTTGACGTCTCAGTTTGAGGGTAACTACGTGCATCTCTCTACACAAAAGTGTAGTAGCCATGTCGTCGAAAAGTGTCTTCAGTTTTGTAACGAAGAAGTCCGGTCAAAGATCATCCACGAATTGCTCTCTGCTCCTTACTTTGGTCACTTGCTTCAGGACCCGCATGCAAATTATGTTATTCAAAAAGCTCTGGAGTATTCTGAGGTATTTTCTATTCAATTGTCTCTTATTTGGTTTTTGCTCATATTCTCTTGCTGAATTTATCAGAATTTAATTTCCTATTCTATTGGAGCAATGGATACCCATATAGAATTAGGATTGAAGAAGATGAATTTTTCTTTATGATGGAACTATCATGATTTTCAATAAAATAAAGGGATAATTACAAAAACTGCCCCTGAGGTTTGTGGTAATTACAAAACAACCCAGGTGTTTTTGAAAATTACAAAAATCCCTCATAAGCAAAAAAATCTCAAACACACCCTTTACATTTGTAAAAGTATTACAATTATCCCCTTGCATTTAAAGCAGAATCAAAACCTCAGGGGACTTTGTAATTTTGAAACTTCTCTGGGTTTTTATGTTAATTACCCCAAAATTTAGGGATAGTTTTTCTAAGGGATAACTACAAAAATACCCCTGAGGTTTGGGCTAGTTACAAAAAAACCCAGAGTTCTTTGAAAATTACAAAAAAACCCTTGAGGTTTGATTCCGTCTTACATTTTTCCCGGTAATTTTCAAAAATATTTCAAAAAAACCCCTCACATTTATAAAATATTACAGTTACCCCTTAAATTTAAGACAAAATGAAACCTGAAGGACTTTTTTTTATAATTTTAAAACATCTCTGGTCTTTTTGTAATTAACCTAAACCTTAGGAGTGTTTTTGTAATTATCCCTTTTTCTAATTATCCGTAAAGTAAATAAATGAAGTATGTGCGCAAATTTACTTTTGAGAAGCTATCGTCTCATCCGCATTTTTTTTTCGAGATCTAATTACCAACTTCTTGTTTTTGAATTTGCTGATCACTCTTGTGGCATTAGAAGTCGCAAAATTCAAAGCATTACTCCGAAAATTCAGCGCTTAAACTCGCATTATTTTACTTAGGAATTTTTTTCTCTCTTTTTTACTATAGACATTCATATTGCTTCTAAAATCAGGGACACCTCCAGAATTCTTTGATTGATGCTATTGTATCCCACAAGGCAATTTCACGAAATAACAGTCCTTATTCGAAGAAGATCTTCTCTCACAAGCTTTTGAAGAGGTGGTGATGTACAACAATCTTCGATCATTCTGGTAAGCATATGTTGTTGTCGGCTATTTCACCGTTGTTTTTTGTTGCAATGAAACATTGGGATGCAACGGTTATGGTGTTGTTTATTTTGTTGTCAATGTAACGTTCGAAATAACTGTTATTGTCTTGCGACTGGCCATGTGCTAGTGTTGTTTTTGTTGTCAATGTACTTTAAGCATGACTTTTATCTCCGTTTTCGCGGGATTTTTACCGTTGTAGAAGGATATTTTTTTTGCTGTATTGTGTCACAGCAAAACTGGGTGTTAAGATTATTCTTAATCTGTTGTTTTTTTAATCAGCAATAGTGTTCTCTGTTTAGAATTCAGGGAAATGCATGTTATCTTGTAAGATAGTTTTCTTTTTTAAGTTTTATCTTGTTGAATTTGATAGTTTGTCACAAAAATAAGTGATAGTGTTTTTTAATCAGCAATAAAAGCTTGATTTATTTTTAGTGGAAAAAATCACTTTTTAGTGTTTGTAAATGCCAGTTTCACCTTCTGATACTACTGTACTTAATAGAATCCAAAATTATGAGAGAGGTCCCCTTAAAAAAAGTAGGGGCCTAAGGGGAAGTGGTACTTTATGATTGGATACCAAAATTTTCCATTTTTGTTCCAGTAGAGAATCTTTTTGACCAAAAAATGCGAACGATTACCAATTTTTTTTTAAAAAAATACACTATTCACTTACTCTCATTTTTTCTCTCACCGATCACTTCTCCAAAAAGAACAAATTATTATTACAAATTTTCCCACAAATTTTATTATTCACTCACATATTTCTAACTATCAATCATATCAATCATTTCTATAGTACATCAACTTTCAATATTACATTTTCATTTCATATTTAATCATACTCTCAAAATTTATTTTTCTCATTTCAATTTTATTCATCACATTCTCTAGCATATATAAAATTTTCAAAATGAAAGAATATCCAATAACCAGTTTAGATTTTTTTATTTTGCTACTAGTTTGACTTTTACATGCAAAATCACTTTTACAACTTATCCACCAAACATTCTCTCTTAACTTAATCAATTTTCAATTTTTACTTACAAATACTATCAACTTCTATTTCTCAATTATCCTACCGCTTCCACGTCGATAAATCACTTCTTTCAAATGCAGAAGTGTTTGCAAACACTCCCTAAGCCTCGAACGTGTTGAACTTGCTGTAACAATTTGTGTGTCATCATGTATTTCATTTCATTAATAAGTGCAAGTCATGTTTGTAAGTCCAAGCGGCTACGATAATCTAGAGGGGGTGAATAGATTATCTCCATCTTTTCGATTTCGCCCTCTTTTTCGAACAAAACGAGCCAAGACAATAATAAAGGTGCGGGAAGTAAACAACACGCGTCGATTTATAGAGGTTCAACCCACCTAGGGCCTAATCATTTACCACCCCAGTATATCCGGGATGGATTTCAAAAAGAAAAAAAGATTTTATTAATTACCAAAATTAATACAATACCTTACAACATCACCTTGAAGAGCACCACACTCTTCTACAACACCACCTTTGAGATTACCACAATCTCTCTTGAAGATTACCACAATCTCCAATGGCACCTTGTGAAGATCACCAAAATCTTCAACCTTGAAGAATACCAAATTCTTCAACACCTCAATAAGAAGATCACCACAATCTTCTTGCACCTATCACCTAGATCATCCAAGTGTGTTCTTACCACAAGAACACTCACAAGGATATCTTATGTTGAATGATAACCCAAAATCAAGATTACAACTCGATAATGAATATTACAATTATGAGTGCAAGTGTAATCAAGAAATAAGCCTAGACCTCAAAATGTGAAAGTGAAAGAGCTTAGGCTATTACAACAAGAATAATAACAATGAAGAACAAATATGTTTGCTTGAGTGTATCTTGTTGTGTTGTAGTATTCTCTCTTATTGTTGTGCTTCAAATCTTTCTCTATTTATAGGAGATGATTGATCATAGATAGGCTCCTCTTGGGGACTTGAAATCTGTAAAAAAATTGCAAGACAAATGAATAATATAGCTGTTAGAAATCAACCCCATGATTTAAGGAAAGTTGTCTGCAAACTCAATGGTTAGAATTTTGCTGTCAAACAATAGGGTGACCGGTCGCGCGTTAAGACAGAAAAGAAATTACACAGCAAAAACCATCAGGGTGACCGGTCCAGGGGGTGCTCGACCTGTCGCCCAGGGGTGCGACCGGTCGGCCCCATGGTGGACCGGTCACCCCTCACAAAATTGCAATACAGAGAGATTTGTTATGATTTCTCTCATTCAGGTACCGGTCGACGGTACGGTCGACCTTCTTAAAAAAACTTCCGTCTCTTTTTTTGTTTCAAAACACAACTCCAGGTACGGGTTGCCCTATAGGGCGACCGGTTGGCCTCAAAACAAAAGTGTTGTCCAATTTTATATCGAAAATAAACTTCAAGAAATACTCCGAAAAATAGTAAAAATATTTTAGACCGATCGGGAGTATTAGGACAACATTTAGAAACATTGTTTTGGTGTAAAAACAAAACCATCAAAAGTGTTGTCCAATATTTTTGTCTAAAATAAACTTGAAGAAATACTCCGGAAAATTAGTAAAAAACAATTTAAATCATTTAGGAGTATTTGGACAACATTTAAAAACATTGTTTTGGTGTAAAAATAAAATCATCAAAATCAAGATAAAACCATTTAGCAAACAATGTTTTCTACTAATAAATTTTAGGGATATTACAAAAACACCCCTAAGGTTTGGGCTAATTACAAAAAACCCAAAGTTCTTTGAAAATTACAAAAAAAGACCTTGAGGTTTGATTTCGTCTTACATTTTTCCCGGTGATTTTCGAAAACATTTAAAAAAAAAAACCTGACATTTACAAAAATATTACAGTTATCCCCCTTAAATTTAAGGCAAAACGAAACCTGAAGAGGATTTTTGTAATTTTGAAACATATCTGATTTTTTTTTTTTGTAATTAACCCAAATCTCAAGGGTGTCAATTTTTGTAATTATCCCTAAGTTTTATTTAAGAAAAAGATTTATATGTTTAGAACAGAAAATTATTTATATCAATATGTCTATTGAAGCGTACGAATTCAAAATATACAAAAACTTATCAAATTTCACGTGTCTACACATTACTTCTAGTCCTCATCATCGCGAGTTTTGGATCTTTTTTTGACATGAATTTCAGATGCTCTTCCACTGAACAAAAACAATAGTGAGCATATCACAAGTGCCAAACTGAGTTTTCCTTATGATTTTATTAGAATTAAAAAAAAAGAAGTATAATACAGGTAAATCTTGATTTTCATTTCAAATTCCATCTCTGATATATTTGTAAAATATACCAAAAAGATAAATTGATTCATAAATCTCGTTCTCTATCGATCCCTTTTGTTCTTTTAATTTATCTTATAGCTATTTAAATAATATTTAATTTTCGCCAAAAAGTTGTAGTTCATCTCTCGTTACATCAATACATGCATACCTATTCACTACATCTATTGCAAGGACTATATATTGATGATTTGCTATGATATATCCATGAACTAGCACACAAAAATGTACTCAACCCATAGCAAGCTGGAAATGTGGAGTTGAGAGCCTCTATTCCAAAGTGTATTTTATCTCATATTCCAAATATTTTAAACACACGTGAAGGGTAAATTAATGATATCATCAATATACTTAACGTGTAAACTTAACGTGTAAGGATGATATTTGGAACATGAATTGATACATAGTTTAGAATAGAAAATCATGTGACGGCAATGTGGAATGAAATCTATTAGATTGGTTCAAAAGTAGTTATAATTAATTCTTTCAAAAAATATATCATTTTTCAATAAATAGTTGAATGCGTGCAACGTTAATACACCTCTTAAGGATGGGTTTATTCTGACAATTAAGGAAGGAGCCAAAAAATTAAGTTTAGAGGGCGAGATTAATTTTTTTCTAAAAACTAGTATATAGCAAAATTTTAAAATATAATAATTCTTTTGTACAAAAATTTATATTAGTGACGGAGAAAATTCGGAGTTGAGGGGGTGGCCTCCACCTCCAGCCTCCGTCCCTGAATCCAGTGGATAATATCGGAATGGAAAATAATCATAAAATTATGTAAATTCAACGTATACAATATTAAATTCAAAATGCATGCATTGCAAGTACCGATTGTTAGAAATAGAAATCACAAAAGTACATGCTTTAATTCACGAAATCCATAAAAGCATGCTTGAACCGATCTACCATGATAATCCGAGAAAGAGAAGAGATTAATCTTTATCGTGGAAGCATACCAGAATCCATTAGAGGTTGAGAAATTTGGATCTGGTTTTGGTCTTCCAGACGAGCGATTGTTCTTTCTCTTTTCCGTATATCTTTATGTAGGGAAACATACATTTTTCTGGCTTTTACAAACCGTCGCCCGGGGACCATAACCATTTTGGATAAGTATCCCCTTTATTTTCTATTTGGTCCCTTAACAAATAGAAAATATCCTAATAGTATCTACACATTTAATCCCATGACAATTTGATGTATTTTAATCCAAATCAAAACTTTAGTAGATCACTTTAATTGAATTACACCGTAAGACAACTATGCACATTTAATTAACATATGTTAGTCCAAATTAAAATTTCCAACAATCTACCACTTGGACTACATATGTCACCAAACAAATGTGCAATATCTTATGAGCTCAAACCTTCTTGTCATATATAAGAGTATCCCTTAACAATCTTGTCCATTGATTGTACTCACACATGACTAAAAAGGCTTTCATCACTTTATGTGTGAATAAACCCATCAATAATCACATATACCAGTACAACCAAATAACATAGACCAATCATGTGTATGTAGCATGGAAATTACATGTAATGTGATCTAACATGTCTATTTCCAACTGGTTCACCTTATTCCTTAGTGAGATCAATCATAACCAAATGTAACAGTGCAACAAACCAAATATTTTATATCTGTACAGAAATATCCAAATACATAAAATGTGTCCAAAATAATGTATAGAGCAACAAAATTACCGACTCACACTAAACCAAAGTATCTTGAAACTGTATTAAACCCATACGAGCAGTATGCTCGTGAAAAACCCTTGGTGTTAATCCTTTAGTAAGCGAATCCGCAACCATTGAGTCTATCACGACATGCTCTATATATATCTGACCATTTTGTACCCTTTTCCTTCACAACCAAGAACTTTATGTTAATGTACTTTGACTTAGTAGAGCTCCTGTTGTTATTGGAATATAGTACTGTCGAGTTATTGTCACAATACAACTTCAGTGGTCTTTCTATATTTCCGACAATACGCAACCCAGTGACAAAATTTCATAGCCATATTCCATGATTAGATGTGTCATAGTATGCTACAAATTCAACCGCCATGGTAGAAGGTGCTACAAATGTCTTCTTAGCACTTTTCCATGAAATGGCTTCCCCAGCTAATAAGAAAATATAGCCCGGAGTGGATCTCCTCTTTGTCTTGGCATCCAAAGAAAATCGAATCAAAATATCCTATGATCTACAATCGATCCGATTTTACGTATGTGAGCATGTAATCATTTGTTCTTTATAAATACCTCATCACCCGTTTGGCTGCTTTCCAGTAATCCATACCAGGGTTACTTAATTATCTGCCCAACATACCAACAACAAACACAATATCAGGTCTTATGCAGACCTGAGCATACATTAGACTCCCTACAGCTGAAGCATATGGAATATTCTGCATTTCCTTAATTTCCAAATTTCCTTTAGGGCATTGTTTAAGACTAAACTTGTCTCCCTTAGCTTCAGGGTGTCTCCTGGTTTGCAGTTCTGTCAAATCTTTGCAACACTTTCTCTATGTAGCTCTTTTGTGATAATCCAAGAATACCCCGAGAACGATCCCGGTGTATCTGGATTCCCAGAACAAAAAGAGCTTCCCAAGATCTTTCATCTAAAATTTCGTTGATAGAAATTTCTTGGTATCGTGTAACAATCCCGAGTCATTAGTGGCAAGCTGAATGTCATCCACATACAAAACTAGAAAAATACACTTATTCCCAATGAACTTGTGATACACACAATCATCAACAACATTATTCTCAAAACCGAATGAGACTACTTCTTGATGAAACTTGTGGTACCACTGACGAGAAGCTTGCTTGAGCCCACAGATGGATTTCTTTAATTTGCAAACCATAGACTTTGAATCTCCAGACACAACGTTTTCTGGTTGCATCATATATATCGTCTCATCAATGTCACAATTGAGAAACGCCGTCTTTACATCCATCTGATGTAACTCAAGGTCAAAATATGTAACTAATGCCATTATCCTAAAAGAGTCTTTTGTGGAAACTGGAGAGAAAGTCTCTTTAAAATCAGTTCCTTCTTTCTGAGTAAAACCTTTAGCTACAAGAAGAGCCTTATAGCATTCCACATTACCCTTCGAATCCCTCTTGGTCTTAAAAGTCTATTTGCAACCAATGGGTTTCGCACCTTTAGGTAACGGGACAAGATCCCAAACTTGATTGTCTTATATTGACTTATACTCTTCATTCATAGCATCAATCCAGCTTTGAGAGTTTGGATCCTGCATAGCTTGACGGAAATGGATAAGATCATTCCATCAATTCATTATTATTCTCATTTTCTTGGAGAAATACCACATAATCATCCGGAATAGCATTTCTCTTTTCTCTGGTGGACCTCCTTAATGGCACTAGTTCTTGAGGTTGTTGAGTTTGTTCTTCCTGAATAGTTTCAACCTGAGTGGGGATTTTTTCAACATTATCCTGTTGAGGTTTCGGATTTACTTCTCGGCTAATGACAAGAATAGAAACCTGAACATCATCAGAAGCAGTAGTAGGTGTCGAGATCGACTCCTCCTTAAAGGTAATGTGGCCTATAAGTCCTAGCCTCAGCTAGACATCCCCATGCATGAAAGTGGTTTAGACTTGGCTTTTGCCCAGTCCAAAGCTCAAACGGTGTTTTAGCAGCTGCTTTAGTTGGTACCCTGTTGAGAACATAAGCTGCAGTCTTTAGTCTTTAGTACATCTCCCCAGAGTGATTATGGTAAGGAAGAATGACTAATCATACTCCTCACTATATTCTTTAGAGTCATGTTTCGTCCTTCAGCAACACCATTCATGTTAGGCGTCCTTGGTATGGTGTACTGTGGGACGATTGCACATTCCTCTAGGAAAATAGCTAAAGGCCCTGGACGTTATTCTCCTGAACCATCATATATGTCGTAGTACTCACCTCCATGGTCAGATTTGACAACTTTAATTCTTTTTGTTGAGTATTCTCAATTTCAGCCATAGAAACCTAGAACATTTCCAGTGCCTCTGATTTTTCATGAATTAGATAATGGTACCCATATTGTGAGTAATCATCTATGAATGATACAAAATATTGTTGACCGTTCCAAGAAGGCTTGGGAAATGGCCCACAAATGTCTGTACATATCAATTCTAAGACGCCTGTAGCTCTGTTGGCACCCAATCTCTTTATTTTGGTCTGATTTCCTTTAATACACTCAACACAAACATCAAGATCCGAAAAGTCAATTATATCTAAATCACCGCCTGACTTAAGTCTCTCGATTTTAGTTTTTGAGATATGACCTAAACCTTGTGCCACAGTTTAGCCGAATTTTCTTTATTTAATTTTTGTTTAGTACCTCTTGATTCAACATGCAGGAATTCATTATAGGAAACAATAGTATCAAGCATACACACACACACACACACACACACACACATATATATATATATTGTCAAAAGTACTTAATGAACTAGTACCAACAATATTGGAATTTAATGAAAGACCAAACTGACTATTTTCAAATGAACAAGTAAAACCAAATTTGTCCAATAAGGAAATAGAAACCAAATTCCTTCTAAACGACGGTACAACGAAAGTGTATTTCAAATCCAAGAAAAAACCAGTTCCTATTAACAATCTAAAATGCCCTATTGCCTCCACTTCTACTAACTTGCCATCACTGATAGAGATGTATCTTTCACCATCAGTTGGCTTTAGGGATGGCAATGGGCGGGGACGGGGCTGGTATTGGACATACCATCCCCGTCCCCGAATCCCATTTTAAATACCATCCCCATACCATTCCCCGTTTTGGGCATCCGCACGTGAATGGGAATCCCCATTCGGGAACAGAGGGTCCCCATGGGGATCGGGGTCCCCATTTTGTATTTACTAATAAAAAAAATATATTTTTTTACATAAAATAATTAATAATTAAAATAGATGAAATATCATGAATCACTAGCTAATCTTATAATAACTCCATAATATAAAATACTTTAACAAATTGAGTTAAATACAACAATTTTTAAAATACAAAGTCTTGTAATTTTAAAAATTAAAAATCATTACAATATAAAACACATAATTTTTAGGGTTTAATTTTACAATTTAATAAAATAAAAAATATATATAAACATAAAACCTTCTCACTAACAACTATTTTTAGTAGACTATTAATAATATAATAAATATAATATATATATATATATATATTTCGGTGAACGGGGACGGGGACGGGGAATCCCCGTTTCATCTAATCGGGGGCGGGGACGGGGATGGGGATGGGACGGGGGATATAAATACCATTCCCGTCTCATCCCCGGTTTCAGAAAAGCGGGAAATCCCCATCCCCACTCCCATCCCCTAATTAATCGGGGATTCCCCGTCCCAAATTATTCCGGTACCAATGGGGATGGTTCTCCGCGGGGATTTTGCCATCCCTAGTTGGCTTTCGGTAGCTCAAGAAACCCTGCATTGAAATACTTATGTGAGTAGTAGCACCAGAATCTAACCTCCAAGTGTTTCCATGTACTAAAGCTAAATTAACTTCAGAACATACCAAAGCAAGAAATGTACCTTTCTTCACAAGCCAAGCGTGATACTTGGTACAATCCTTCTTTTTGTGTCCAGGTTTGCCACAAAGTAACAGTCATCCTTAGTTTCACCTTTCTGTTACTTTTGTGCTGGACCCATATCATTAGCGGCTTTCTCAACTTCATTTTCTTTTTGCCCTTATCCTTGGAAGTACTAGCTAGTTGAGCAATCTCAGTTCTTTCTTGCTTCAACCTTTCTTCCTCTTACACACATTATGAAATGAGCTCATTAAGAGTCCACTTCTTCCATTGATAGTTATAACTGACCTTAATCTCACTGAATTGTGCAAGAAGCGATAGTAACACTAAATGCACGAGTAAGTCCTCAGATACCTCGAGCTCTGGTGCCCTTAACTTTGAAGCAATGTGAGGCATCTCCATGATGTACTCCCTTATGTTTCCATTGCCCTTAAAATATCAAGTTAGCCAAAAGCGTACTTGTCTCGGCCTTATCGTTTTTAACAAAACGTTTTTCAATTTCTGCAAGGTACTCACTGGCTGTAGTAACTTCCTCAGAAGTTGTGTCTCGAAAGGCTTTAGGAATGCCACACTTAATGATCATCATGCTAACGCGATTTGAGCGCTCCCACTTCTCAAAGTTCTGCTTTTCCTCTGCAGAACTTGCATCTATAAAAGAAGGGGGTTGCTCAACCCTTAGCGCATAGTCCAGATCTATGCAACCCAAAATGATCAGAATGTTTTCTTTCCAATCCTTAAAGTTCAACCCATTGAGCAGGGAATGTTGTTGGTGTTAGCAGAAATAGAAGTAGCAGACATCATAGCTGAACATAGAACAAAACCAAATCAACTGTCATGCACACATCAAACATAATAATCAATTATTAAATTTAAATAAGTTGGTAACATCTCGAGTCACCTAACACAACATTAATATCAAGTCTTTAGACAGTAATATTAACTTGTAAATGGTTACCTCTTTGTAGTGATCAAACACTGACAATAAATCTTGTCAAGCAATATTGTCTTCATTTGGGCCGACAAATCACCTACATGGATAACCTTATAATTGCCACGTATTTACCACTACAAGTGTTTGTGCATTTTGGGCCAAGTATTAACCTTCCTTAGGGCCGGCTAATACTCGCATGAATATACACAAACACAAACCTCCAATATTCTTAATGAATAAATCTACATAAGAGAGGTTACTTTGGCGACTTCTTGTTTCAATAAATTCATTTTAAATATCAGACAAAATAAATTGGGACATGAAATGCACCAAATAGATTTAAAATAAAATGACTGAATTATGTATTTGCACATAATACATATATATCCTTATTTGTTGGGTAAAAAAAAACATACAAACTCTAATGAAGCCCCAAAACAATACTTACTGTAAAGGGCCCATAAAAAAATTTAATGATCAAATCTGCCCCCATATGCACAAAAGATAACCAAAAGGCCATCTTCCTCAACTGCCAATTCTCGAAAATGTAGAACTCAAAGTGCATAACGATTTGTTTATTTTTATTTTTTATAATTGCATCAGGCAGTAGCAATCAAAAAATCGAAAACCCAAAAAAATCCATCATCATGGAAGTTATGTCCAAGGCTAAAAGGTTCGAGAAGAAATTAACCTAGAAATCATGAAACCGTAATCGAAACATCACCATATGTATAACTCAGGTTCTAAAATTTCACATACTACTATATTCATCAACCATAGATCGAAAACAGAATTTGGAAACTGAATCCATAGAATCGAACCAAATCGGAAATTCAGAAAAACCCAATTTCTCTTTAGCGGAAAAAAAACGTAATGTTTTTCAAATCTCAGAAAATCATGAATAGAGTGGCTCTGATACTACTTGTTAGAAATCGAAATCGAAAAAGTGCATGCTTTAATTCACGAAATCCGTAAAAGCATGCTTGAACCGATCTGCCATGATAATCCGAGAAGGAGAAGAGATTAATCTTAATCGCGGAAGCGTACCAGAATCCATTAGGGGTTGAGAAATCTGGATCTGGTTTTGGTCTTCCAGACGAGCGGTTCTTCTTTCTCTTTTCTGTATATCGTTCTGTAGGGAAATAGACGTTTTTATGTGTTTTAAGAACGATCGCCCGTGGACCATAACCGTTTTGGATAAGTATTCCCTTTATTTTTTATTTGGTCCCTTAACAAATAGAAAATATCCTAATAGTATCTACACATTTAATCCCATGACAATTTGATACCCTTTTAATCCAAAATCAAGATTTTAATAGATTATTTTAATTAGATTAAACCATAAAATACTATACACATTTAATTAACATAAGTTAGTCCAACTTAAAATTTCGAACACCTATGGGCTAGCTTAGATATATTTGATATTTGCATGTGATTTATATATGGACATTGTGGGAAGTGGGAAACCAATAAGGAAGCTGTAACCCAGCATGCAACCACAAGTTTCGTGTTATCTGGGCTTTGAAAAAAGTTTCATTGACATTTTGTTTTATCGAAAAAGTCTTTGATATTGATCATGTTCAGTCACTTCAAGGTTTGGCACCGAATGAATTTCTGTTTGATTTAATTGTACGTTGCACAGGCCCAAACGTGGCGCAAAAAATCGTTTCTGCCACAGATTCGATAATTTTCATATAGACTTTCAATGGGCAGCTTTCCCCTCAGTTTTTGGTGGATTGAGATTTCATGTTTCACTTTCGTGTTTCATTTCTATTCTATTACATCGGATCAAAGACATAAGTACAAGATAATAGTACACATGTCATATATCTAATATATGAAATATGAAATGGAACATGAGATGTCATCCCGTCGTTAGGTGGAACACACAACTTAATACACTTGGATTGGACATGCGTTTTTATGACTCAAGTCCTTCACATATCAATACTGGACTTTGGGCCATATAGACTTGTCCAGTGGTGCCACAAAAACTTTACCACTGCGCTACATGCATCACGTAGGAATTACAATAAAACCATTACAAATTAATAATATTAGGACCACAAATTTTTATTAGTTTAAGTACTAATCAAACAATAAAGCAATAATTTATTATCTTTATAGAGTATTTTCTTGATTCAAAGATTATAAATTCAATTACATAAAATATCAACCAACATATTCCTAATTATGGTATGAAAGGAATCACGCGCGATTCAGTAACTTTGAAACCAATCCCACAAAAGGAAGCACTCATAGCGGCAACTCGTCAATTTTTTTTTTGTTGCAATTCTAGAGCACGACGTGGAGCTTTTGGTTGCAATAAGATAGAGATGAAATATACATAGACACAGATTTAAATTTCATGAAAATAACTAAATGAACAACATTAATAGAATTATATGTTTTATTAAATTTTCCTAGTTATATTCGTAATTTCAGAGAATTATTAATTTATGACATTAACAGGGTCTTCCTAAAAATTGTTATTTTATTATTTTATTAAACTCATTAGTTTTTAAGCTGGCCCAAGTTGAGATCGGGGAAAAATATTGTTTTGGAATATTAATTTATAGAGTTTCTACAGTAAATCTTTATTCTATATGGTGTTTAATTTGGTATTCTAATACACATTGTGTATCAGTGAATATGTCATGTGTATAATATGATGTCATCATTATACACGTGATAATCATCTAATATATTAAAACACTGTAGAAATAAGAGATCAATTGATCCGAAAGCAAAAAAAAGCTATATTGATATATAAAATCAACTATAAATTAAACATACGCGCATAAATACACTAGGTGTATGAAGTATGAACTAACGTGTATCAACACTCGCGGTCGTGAATCTAGGGGGCAACCTGGGCCCTGCCCCCTCCCCTCTCTCTTTTTTTTAAAAGAAAAAACAAATAGTGAGAAAAATAAAACACTTTAGTTATAGTTTGTATGAGATCTCTTGAGTTTTTTATTAGGTCCATCCTATTTTTGTGTATCGGCCCATCCTATTATTGTGTCTGGACTCCACCATTCTGTATCAGTAACCTGAGATGCAATACCAAACTAATTAAAACGAGTTAGGATACAAACAATGGAATCAGATTTGTTCTTCTACCTCATGTTCCACTCCACTGGATGATGGATATGTGTATATATACAATCTAAAAGATCAACATCCCATATTTATTTGTTAACACATGTCCACCATCCAATAAAGTACTCGAACCTAAAAAATTGAAGATTTGAACAGGAAATCTGTTCCCACGCAAACAACTAACCAAACACGAACACGTTCGAAAAAGTAATTGAACCATATATGGGGCGTTAGATATATATTAAATCAAGACGAAATTAAACCTCGTGCCCTTTTATCTTTACAAGCAAAGAAAACTCAAATAATATCCCCACGTTGTCAACATTTTCAGCTCCATGCCTCCCTTATTACTGTGTAAATTCGGTGCATGAACATATTTCCAATAACTCCCAAACACATATATATACACAAACACACACACAAAATGAGGAAAATATATTCAACCACACTTAACAAACTCTTTAATTTTCTCCTACAAAGTCAGCACCAAGGAAAAATGGGCAACTGCAAAATTGTACCAAGAGATGATAATAAAGGGCAGCAGAAAAAAAGGACTCCAAAGGGGCACATTGTGGTTTATGTGGGTGAAAAAATGCGCAGATTTGTGGTCCCCATTTCTTGCTTGAAAAATCCTAGGTTTCAAAAGCTATTGGAAGAGTCTGCAGAAGTTTATGGGTTTCATAGTAATTATGGTGGAATTATGTTGCCATGCAGCGAGTCTATTTTCTTTAGGGTTTTGAACAGTACAGTTCGAAGAGATGGGATAATAATGTCATTTTTGATTTGTGGGGGTGTTTGGCGATAATATCTGATCATGTTATATATGTAAATCTGTGAAATGGCTGATAGATAGAATATAGTGTATAATATTAATTAATTGTATATTTTGGCTTTGTGATGTAATACAGTTCAGATACTTTAGTTTAATCATTGATGTATGTTAGTGTATAAAGTATTTTTATAATTAAGTAGTATTTGGGAGGAAATTATTTTATTTTCTTATGCTATATTTATTCTTTCACGAATCAATTATTACTAATCTGGGTACAAATTAATTCTTACAATTAATGGGATTACAAGGGTTTTGATTTTGGTACTGAAGAAATATCAGACGTGCTTTGGACCGCGTCGCTTTACCACGAGCCTAGATACTATAGTTCGTGGGACCTAAAGCACAACGAATGTTAGGCCAATAGAGTAGTCCCCAGCTAAGACCCTCTAATACTTAATTAGTTAGCTGCAGATCGTAATGATTAAGAACTGAAAAAGGGAAATGAGTAAATAATTAGGAGATACATGTGATGGTTGCACCGTGCCATATTTATATAGTTGATTTCTATAGGCCGATTGCCGAACAAGCTGAGCTACTTCCGTGTGGCATGATCGCATAGACCTAACTGCCCCATCAAAAGACATGATCAACTGTAGTAACTCGCGGGTGATCCGAATTAGGACTTCGGGCCAGGTTGTGACCCGGATAAAAAAAAAAAAAAAAAAAAAAAAGAGGTGGAGCCTAGGACATCTTTATTATTTTTGTGACTAGCGAGGTAAAATGGTCATTTCTACCTTTATACTTATCAGTTTTTTCCCCTTGAAAATACTCGAGTTAATTTATTGTTTCTAAATTTTTGGATTGATCAATCTTGACTAACTACATTATTACTTTTTGCAAAATGATTACAATCATTTAATTATATTGTATAGTATATATTAAACCAGTGACCATTGGCTAGTTGTTGGATCATTGTCTATGTAATGGGCAGACGCCCATAATCCATATATCGGTTTTTAGGTCTACCTAAAAAAGTTACCCATCTATTCACTTAACCAATTTTCATTGCATTCCACGATTGCATGGTGAAAATCTCAACTGTGGTATGCCACAATGGACAATGGGAAGAAATTAGAGAGTATACCAACTTTGAGATAACAAGAAATCGATTCCAATGGATCGCACATTCAAAGATCCTAAAAGAAATCTTGGAACAACAAATTCAATTCAGAAAATTTGAGCTTACTTGTCCATCATCGGCTCACGAGAAATGGACACGCACTACAACAAAAATCTTTGATAGACACCGGTTTTAAACCGGTGTCTATTAGTAAACCAACCGGTGTTAAAGCCACTTTGGTGTTAAAAGTCTGAACTTTTTAACAAAGCGGTTTTAAACGGTGTCGTTTCCTTTAAAGACATTTGGTTTTAAACCGGTGTCTATTAGTAAAATAACGGTGTTAAAGCCTTTGGTGTTAAAAGTCTGAACTTTTAATAGCGGTTAAGAACCGTGTCGTTTCTTTAAAAGACACCGGTTTTAAACCGTGTCGTAGAGATAAAATATCCTTTCTAAGGTCCCGATGTTAAAAGTTTATGTATTTAACACCGGTTTAGAACCGCTTTCTTTAAAAGAATACACATCGGTTTTACACACCAGTTTTAAACCGGTGTCTTTTGTATGGAATAAAATTTATAAGCTCTAGATATAATACAAATTAAAACGCAAAAAGTCCATTAATAAGCAATTCATGATGAAATCCAATTCCACCAATCAACAAAAATGCATTAATACTAAAATCACAAAGATCCATAATCCAACAAAAAGTAGTGAAGTTTCCTATCAATAAAACAACTACAAATTCATAATCCAATTCTATCAACCAACAAAAAGGCTATATACATTCAACTAAAGGTATGATCAATATTGGTCATGTCATTCCACTCCTATCATTACAACAAGAATAAGAAACAATAATTATACCCTTTAGATCTTATACTAGATTAAAAATCCTACGATTTTCCAACCGCCCCAAGTATAGTACATGCCATTTCCATCTTCCCCGCACAATATTACATATAACAATCAAAAAGGGTAGCAAAAATAAAAAAGAAACAAAATAAGATGTCGACAATACAAAAGAAGTGCGATCGCATGTCAAGCAAGTGGAAATTACTCCAAGAAACAAATATTAAAAATTAGCAAATTAGCCTTGAGACAAATTTTATATATGTCTATCTATAACACCATGAGACAGTAAATAAACCATGAGACAACTTATATATGTCTATCTCGCTAATGACCACTCAAAACCAAGAAACAGAAATAAACCATAAAGACGCATCTAAAATCGGGTGAGAATACATACAAGCTCTGGGAGAATTACCTCCATAAGAGAATTGTGTATTGCTTCAACAACATCCTCACAGGACTGAAATCATTTGAGCCATAAGCTTTGGATGACAATGAAACAAAGCTAAAAATCATCAACTTATCCTAGAAACAAAATGCACATATAGAGTAAATCGACCCGCCACATAATATTTGATCGAGACAGAAATCTCCCAATTCTTTTGACAAGAAGCTCCAATCACGCCGAACCATATCAAGACCTTTCATCTCAATAACTCCGCACCAAACTCACTAAAGTAATGCAAGCAGAAGATAAGACGCTCAAGTGCAAAAGAATCGACAAGTATAAAAGAAGCCACCTCGTAAGATGCACCGTCCTTAAAATGCATTTTGACAAAAAGATACTTCTTCTTCTTGAGCAACAACATTCTCTTGTACAATGCATCGAGATCGATCTCGAGACACCTATATTTCTTATTAACCTATCAAATCATATGAGTCATATTATGTATCACATTATGCTAGGCCTTTGAACTAGAGAACATGTACTTCCACTTGTGCAAGACAAAATACGCTAAAAGTATTTAGCAGATGGAAACAATCTTCCAAGAACCAAGTTTCCATGTTAAGTCATAATCCAAGCTTTATGTTCGAAACCTTTAACTTAAATCAAATTGTCAAATCAATTCAACGCTATTATAAAAACTCTATTGGGTCATATGCATTCTTGTAATGATTCAATCAAGAAAAGATAAATCTCCTTTACACTTTGAATTGGTGAAATCTTGAATATCCCCTTTCCGTCCTCAAGTAGGAACAAATTGATTACCAATAATTAGCAATATAGGCTCAAAACGCACCTCTTGAATGACCTTCCCCGCAATTGATTTAGCTTTGCCAATATCATCAAGTACACTATATATCATTATTGAATCAAGTATCACCATAAATAACTTTGTTTGAAAAAGAGTAAGCTAGCTTCATTCATTTTTAGAGAACCCCCAGGCATTCGTACATCCGCAAAACAATTTTTAGAATCAATGGATAACAAGAAACCAATGGAAAAGCACAAATAGAAGTTATGGACAAAACGGAAGAACAAACCTATTTCTTTGTCGGTTTTAGAGCTTGTTTCTTTGTATGTCAAGTCTTTGAACTTTGAGACGGATCTGATTTTAACCATGCCTTTACCATTCTTCTTCTCTCCACCAAATTCTTAAGCAACTACACAAATGCGATTATTTGTTACAAGATAATTATATACACACACACATTTATATAAAAGTATTTAAGAATCAAACGGCCTTTTGGCTAACCATTAAATTACTTGCATACTTATTAATTCAATTATTTATCAACTTTCATACTTGAAATTTATTTGTTCCAATGATGTAAAATTTGGCAAAGGAACAAAGAGATGATATTGTTAGACAGAGTAATGGAAAAGAAATGATTTCTAAATTGAATTTATGGACAGGGAGGATCTAATAATAGTAGAGTAAGGCTAAGTACATTAAGTGTTATTTAGTCTCTAGAAAGAATATAAAAGGTATATTAAATTGGAGTCCGCTTTAGACATATATTCAAGTCATCTGTCTCATGGTAATGCGCAGGGTATGGTTTGCTTAATGATTTTATCATCTTTTTACTTCATATCATTTGTATAATTTATCGATTAAACAGCGGTTTAGAATTGTTCCATGCACATAGAATGCGCTATGAATATCTGATTAGCAAAGAATCGTATTTGTACATCCAAGATCAAGAAAGCAACAGACCAACCTCACTTCGCATATAAAGCTAAAGATACTAACCATAAGAAAACGGGAGGAGTTTTGGCAAGCAAGCGAAAAGGTATCGATGGCAAAAATAGTTATCATTCATATGTCAATTACGATCTAAATGAGTAGATACCTTGATGTCCTAAGTTGCATTAAGTGGCCAACAATGCTCATCGGATGATTGGTCACATCATTTGGTATTTTAAATCAGCAGGCTTTCTTGCTTGCTTGACCATAATATATATTCGAACGAATTTAAGTTCTCTTCTTTCGCTCAAACTAATAAGATTAAGTACAACTTTGAGGTATACAAGTTTATTTTACTCCACCAATGAGAGCTCAAAGAACAAGTTTTAGAGTGGAAACTAGAGTTTCTCAAACACGACACATCATATACTCCAATAAACAAAAGATGTGCCGCTATTATCCAACTCCAATAACCAAGTAATCTCTGTTTTTACTCGACTTGCATCACGATTATGTCTTTTATTTATCGAGTTATAAGCGGTAGGCATATCCACGAGATATAATAACATAAGCAATATGAGCATGTTTACTTTTCCCTAAAAAAAAAAGAGAAGTTTGTCTAAATTCGTAAGAAACGAAACATAAATGGCACTGAGCCGGGCAGGGGGGCACACCTTGGGCCTTAAGGTAATCATGAATTTTTAGAAGTTGTTTTGGACCATAGTTGCTTACACCAACGCTCGTACTAATCCCTGTATAAGAGTATTTTCTAGGATAAAGCCGTATAAGTCGGAAACGTTAAGATTTAGAGCGAAAAATATATAAATATGAGACTAAAAGTAAAAATAAGAATGAGATGATTTTGATTGACCAATATTTACAATAAGTTCATGGTAACCTTGTCATACATTGCCACTAAACCATCCCAAAGAGCTCTCTCTCGCAGAGGAGCATAATTTGTTGTTGACCAATGCGGTTGTCCAATTCCAATTTGCTCGAGTTGAACCCTATCTAATGAAGACCTGAAACACAAATCCTTATAAACATCTATTTGGATTGACAAAAGGAGCTTACAATGCTTAGAAGCAATTTATACAACTTGGTCAAGAAAATTATCTTTGATCAAAGGGTATGCTAATGAATAGGAATTAACATAGCATATGCATTTGAAATCCAAGCAAAGAAACTACTATGGACAATTAACCACAATCGACCACCAAGCGTTCATAAATAAGTAGATAAACATTAAAAAAAAATTGAGAACAAATATATCCCATCAACAAAAATTTAATCATGGTTCTTGGATGTTGCCTCAATCGAACCTCAAGAAGCAATAACATTTTAAAAAAATCAAAATCAACTGGAAACTCGCGGATAAATTTCGAGAAGCTTCTTGCTTTGTCCATTCAACTTTCCGAAGGCCATAAGGAATCAATTTGTATCAAATAGATTTATCCCACTCTCAATCGCAAGATTGAATGCCTCGCTCAACCTTGCCGATGGTGGCCTCTGTCTTGACACGAGTAACAAGATAATTGCAACGTTTACATTCATGATTTTGAGGGAATGAAGTGTAATAACAGTCCTAAATCCATATCCTACAAAAATCCTAATTAAACCCAAAAATATAGTGAAAAACCCTAACCAATGTGAAATCTCTTCAAGAGCTAGTGAATTTGGTGACGGCCTTTGTTCCTTCGAAACCGCATGCTTGTCCGGCTCCCGGGCAACTTTTTGTCTCATAGTCGCCTGGATCTCGAGAGAAGTAATTTTCGGTTCCTTGTTCTATCGCTAGCCGCGAAGTCTCCCGCGCCAATTTCTAAAAGATATCGTTTATGAAGTTGTTCATAATACCCATGGCCTTGCTCGAGATACCGATGTCTTGTTTTAGCACCTTGCAGATGTAGATCTTGTAGGTCTCGACACTCTTCTTCGCCCGCTTCTTCTTTTTGTCCGCGGCGGCGCGCCTCCTTTCCTTAGGTTTCTTGGTGACGGGCTTCTTCTCTGTTGGGTTCTTCTCGCCACCATTGAGTATGAAAATTTTGGGTGAACTTTGATTGTATGTTTGAGAGAGATGAATTTAGACTAAGTGATACCTAATTAAAGAGCTAAGTTAAAAAAAAAAATAAGTAAGACCGGTATATTAGGACCAGGGTGTAATAAGGATGTGATTAGACACCGGATTTGCAACCGGTGTCGAAAGATCAGTGTCTAATCTAAAATAATTTATATAAATAGACACCGGTTTTGAAATCCGATGCCAAAACGGTGTCTATTTTGGAATTATTTTACAATAGACACCGGTTCTAGGAAACCGGTGTTGTTTATCAAACGACGCAAGACTAATAAGACACCGGTTTCTTACAAAACCGGTGTTAAAAAGGAAAAGACACCGATAAAGTCATAAAACCGGTGTCTTTTTGGTGGTGTCTATCGCCAGATTTTCTTGTAGTGACGACTCCATTGTCGGACCAAAAAAATACTTTGTATTGACTTCCAATATTGTAGAATTATTGAATGCATCAACTATAGCGGTGAAAGACCTACTAGTAACAACTTTGCTATAGTACGTGAGATGTTTAGTTTAAGATTAGGCATGCAGACATCGAAATGAAGCAAGATCAACATTTACAAGGATGACAAAAAATAAAATGAAGAGTATATGGAGAAAAACTACAATATTTCTCTAAATTCAAAAGCGATTTACTACAAACTTTTATCACATGATCCCTTGTTTCATAATTGTTTCTTACATGTTTCATTTGCGTTTCTTACATGTTTCAACCGACTACACCATCATTAAGATTTACATATCAACAATTATCTAAAATCATTAGGAAGTGGAGGTAGAAACTCAATGTGGTTGTCATCGACATCACCATTTTGCGGCTTCAACTTAGCATGATTGTAAAGCATATTCATCGAGCCTTGCTTGTTCATTCTCTATCTCAAACGCTTCAACGTCCATAGCCTTCCCAACAATAAAATGTTCGCATAACAAGCAACAAAAAAATCCCACATTCACTAAAAAGAAATAAAAAAAGATACACAAAATGGATAGATAACACAACAAATCAAAAACAAGTAAAAAAGAACAAATAAATGGAAAATACATAAAAGCACAAAAGAAACATAAAAGAAACAACTTGAAACAACATTGAAACAAACGGAAAACTTCAAATCACCAATATCAAACATGATCATTTTCTAGTAATTATTCTCGCAAACATTCACATTTAAAAATGCATGCATCGGTCAAAATAAATAATACAAGAATACAATTTGAAACTTAAACCAACAACAACTAATAAAAATCCAAATCCCCATTAGTTAATAAAACGACGCTTGTTGTTTCGATTTCCCCATTTTTCCCCGTCAGGACATCAATATTTCCCATGCGCACCATAGTAGCACCAAATTTCTTCCCCCAAACAAACCCGTACTTAGCATTTTCCACCACAAGCTTCCTCGTCAACGAACTATCAAACAACGTCTCACCGACGTCGAAGCCCCTTATGAACCTTCAAATTCGCGTAATACTTATTATCCGGCGATTAGGCATTCGAAAATCGTTACTCACGATAGGATCTAACCGATCCATCCGACTTTGAGGACGCTGTCTCGGGCGGCAAAGACGATAATGTCCGCGAGGAGCGGTTTTGGTGCGAGCGGCCGATCTCGGCTTTGGCCGTCGATCACTTGAAATCTCGGAGGCTTGGGAAATTAGCGAAGTTGTCTTTCTCCGCCGGGTTTTCTAGGACGTGTCCAAGAACACGGAAATTAGCGAAGTGGGGTATTTTTGTGATGGGATGGAGCGGGTGGGGTATTTTTGTGATGGGTGGGTATTTTTGTCTTTTTCTAAAAATCGGGGTATTTTGTGTAATTTTCTCTATTATATTGCTCATGATATGAATAGTAAGGTCCAATTGAACCCGAGTTCGAACAATAATTTTCCAATAATTTGTCACTATAATTTGTGATATAGGGTTTTTCTTAGCTTCTTGTTATACATGTTAGAAATAATAAGGCATGATCAACTATGTATTTAAATCAATAATAATACATAAGATAATAATGCGGAAATTAATTATTGAATCGATGTTACCTCCAGTCATTGATATAATTGAATATGAAAATCTAGAGATTGAGCTACTTCTTGAAGTTTTTCTTTGTTAGGAATTTCTAAAATCTCTTTTATCTCTGTATTGATGGTGTATCGAGAAATGAGAAAGATGATTTTAGGGACCTAACTTAATGCTCTTTATATAGGCTCTTCTCATCATAGAGCACTGTGATTTTTAATCCTCAAGGTAGAGGATGACCATCTTGGTTTCATATGGTTGTAGGTTGTTAATTCATACTTTCTTGTATTTCATGACTTTACAACTTACAACCATATGGCAAAAAGATGATAGAATAACTTTATCATATGGGCCACTTATGAAATATAATTAACATTCTCCCACTTGGCCCATAAGTTCTATCATAAATCATAAATAAGAAATAAAATACATGAATCATGGTGATAGGTTCTCTAAGATTTGAGTATTATCTTCTATGTATCACAATGTATTTTGTTTTTAACACGAGCCAATAAAACTTAATGAACAAACTTAGCTTTATGTTTATTCTAGATCCTTTCTTGATGATATTCTCAAATGAATGTGTACACAACTAAAATATGAGAATTACCATTCTTGAAATAGAGTTTTACAACAATGATTCTTACAAAATCATAATGAAGAACCAAGTCCCATACGTTCTACATGATCCTTGAACTTGTATGGTGGCATGTCTTTTGTCAAAGGATCAAGCAATCATCTATTCAATATTAACGTGTTCAATAACCACTGTTCTATCTTTAACACATTCTCTTATGGTTAAATACTTTATGTAGATATGTTTGCTTCGACGCCACTTTTGTTATTTTTAGCCATGAATACAACAACCGAATTGTCACAATATATTATTAATGGTGGAAATGGAATCAACAATTCTAAGCCCGAAATAAAACGCTTTAGCCATACACCGTGCAAATTTGCCTCAAAGCAAGATACGAACTCAACTTCCATTGTGGAAGTAGCAATTAAAATTTGCTTTGTGCTTCACCAAGATACGGCTCTATCAAGTAAATATAAAAATATACCCATATGTTGATTTTCGTGAATCAACGGAACCAACAAAGTCCGAATAAGAGTAGCCAATGACTTCCAAATTATCAGTTCGTTGATACATAAGTATGTAATCTTTTGTCTCTTGAACATTACCTTCTTTGACTTTCTAGTGGTCAATTCCTGGATTACTCGATATCTTCCTAATATTCCAACAACAAATGCAATATCGGTCTTGTACAGACTTGAACATACATTAGACTTCCAACAGCAGAAGCATATGGAATATTCTTCATTTGTTCCTTTTCAAGATCATTTTTGGGACATTGGGTTAAATTGAATTTATCACCCTTTACAATAGGAGCTATACTTGGTGAACAATCATTCATCCGAAATCACTCTAAAACTTTGTTAATATATGTTTCTTGTGACAGCCTAAAATGCCTCTAAGTCTGTCTCTCTCGATTTTTATTCCAATGACATAAGATGCTTCACCAATATCTTTCATATCAATTTTTATAGAGAAGAACTGTTTCACCTCATGTAGTAACCCTTCATCATTTCTTTGCCAAGTAAAATATCATCCACATATAGAATAAGAAAACAAATTTTACTCCCACTAACCTTACGGTATATACATTGATCCATGATATTCTCTACAAACCCGAATGAAGAGATAATATCATGAGATTTGAAATACCATTGTCGGGAGGCTTGTTTCAATCCATATATAGATTTTTAAGCTTGCATACCAATTGCTCACCTTTACTAGAGGAGAAACCTTTTGTCTGTTTCATATATATCTCTTCCTCTATATTACCATTGAGAAAAGCCATTTCACATCCATTTGTTGCAATTCTAAGTCAAAATGAGCAACTAATACCATAATAATACGAAAAGAATCCTTTTTAGTTACAGGAGAAAAGGTTTCTTTGTAATCGATTCCTTCCTTTGAGTAAATCATTTAGCAACGAGTCTTGTTTTATATCCTGTCGATGTTACCCAATGAATCTTTCTTTATTTTAAAGACCCATTTATACCCTATGGCCTTTGCATCATTGGGTAACTCAACAAGATCTCGAGACTCGTTAAATGCCATAGATTATTTTTTTTTTTGCATTGTACCATAAATTTGATATTTCAGGATCATTTTCGGCTCCAATGTTATAGTCGAATTCTTGCAGATACACAATATAATCATCGAGATTGCTGATTTTCTTACTCTAGTAGATCTTCTTAATGTTGGTTCAACATTATGTTGTTCAATTGGTTGTTCAATATTACCTGGTATTTGAATAATTTTTTCTCTTTGGGTTATCAACAATTTGTGGAACTTCAATAATTGGTTGTACAACACTTCGGTTGAACTTGAGGGTGTAATAAATGACGCCAATTTCTCACTTGATGTGGTAGGTTGATCATTTTCAAAGTTTGATCTATGTAATTGATCACTCCCACTAATCAAGTCATTTTCAAGAAATTTTGCATTTCTTGATTCCACAAATCTAATGTTATGGGATGGACAATAAAATCTATATCCTTTAAACCTTTCAACATATCCAATGAAATACCCACTAATGGTCCTTGGATCTAGTTTTTGATCTTGTGGATTGTAAACTTTTACTTGAGACGGACAACCCCAAACGCATATATGTCGCAAACTCAATTTCCAACCTTTCCATAATTCAAAATATGTTTTTGGAACAACCTTAGTTGGAACCCGGTTTAATATATACACAATCGTTTTAAGAGCTTGATCCATAAGGATTTGGGTATCTTTGAGCTACTTAACATACTACGCACCATGTCCAATAATGTTCGGTTTCTTCTTTCGCCTACACCATTTTGGTCCGGAGAACTGACATGGTGTATTGGGAACAATCCCATGCTCTTGAAGAAACTTTGCAAATGGACCAAGTGCTTGTCCATTCTCACCGTATCTACCAAAATATTCTCCACCTCTATCGATTCTCACGATTTTTATTTGCTTACAACATTGTTTCTCTACCTCTATTTTAAATGTCTAAAAATCAGTTAATGCTTCATCTTTATTATGAAGCAAATGGAGATGCATATATCGTGAATAGTCGTTGAAAGAATTATAGCACGGATATTTGCCAAAAGTTTTTCTGAGTAAGGATGTGATTGCAGATGTGGTCACATTCACAATCACGTCTTGTGGAATTTTGAAAACAATAACAAGACACATGAAATAAAAATTGTCTACAAGCCAACAAGCTTGTAGACGTACTCAATATGGTAAAACTTTCCGCTAATAAAAATTGTTTGATTCCGTATACAAAGATACTAAAATCCAACTAGTAGAAACTCAACGAAAAACTCCTATCTAGAGTATATCCGATCTATGTAATTCAACTCATCCAACAATAGATATGTGTGGACTTCGTTAATCCCAATACAAAAACAATGGATGAAAAATCCTAACAAACACAAATGCGGTGAATGTGATCTCGGATGTAGTCACATTCGAGATCGCATCCAGGGCAACGAGACTCCTTGTGCATGTATGACTCTTAACTCTCTCAAGACTCTTGTAACTCTGGTGTATTTCTTGTGTACTGATTATGCACGTCCTCTTCCCTTTATATAGCCGTCCAAACCCTTCAAGAGACCTAATACACAAGGAAAGAAGATATATACAAATATATGACAAGTAAATCACTTATGTTAGGAAACAAGATAACTATCCAAGAATCCTAATATATCAATACCATATCAATATGATTTCTTTACAAATCTAAAAGTCCTAAACATACCATAAGTCTAGAAAGGAAAAACAAATCAAAATCCAATCTTTATAATTTAGAAAATTATTTTTAGGCGATCAAATAAAATCGCCCTAACAATCTCCCCCCTTTTTGCCTTTTCGGACAAAACACATATCAAGCACAAACAAACTCCCCCGAATATCATGTTGAGTAAAAATCTTTCGAAACAAATGCGATCACATTTCGAGGTCACATTTATAATCAAAAAAATTAACATACGAGAGTTTATCAAGTTATCAACAGACAAAACAAGTAACCTTAGAATAGTTTTAGTACATCCCGGATCAAATATTATAAAGTTCATCAAGAGACACATTCGTGTCCATTTGTCCTTCAAAATCAAACGAAGGCCTTCATCACCTTCATTCTCGTCCAAATCGGTGGCAAAGAACACCATCTTGGCCGCACTTACTGCTCGTAAATTTGAGCATCGAGCCCCTGGGTGTCTCGGTCTCCATAACTCCCCTTGAGCGTGCTTGGTCCGGTATGCTCACCCCCTTTTGGCCGTAAAAAGAGCCAATGATATGTTGCAACCGAGACCGGAGAGCGTGAAGTGAGCAATCATTTGCTCGAAGAAAGGCCAAATCGAACTGTAAGCGAGTAGAAATAGGTGCAGAGGGAATGTGAGAAAAAATGGGAGCGGAAATGTGGCCAACATCCAGGAACCACATCCGGCCACATCTCGGATAGACCCTGGGATGGGAGTATCGATCCGGAGAAGCGGAGCAGAGGTCGAGTCGAGGAGCGGTGGAGCATCTCCTGGATATATGAGGGGCAAATCAACATTGCGATTTTGAGGGCCGAAGAGAGGTCGGGACACATGAAAGACCCCATCTTTGGTTGGTAAAGTGATCATCCTTCTTGGGCTCAAATCCTTGTGACACCAGGATTTTATATATCAAGTGGGGAATGGCATTTCATTGTAATCGGAGGGTACCCCACTTTTCTCAAAATCGGGCATATCAAAGAACTGATTAATGGCCGAGGGACCTGAACTCGTATATCTTATTGCGAACAAAAACTTTGCCAAACTTAGGAGATCGACGAATAGCAATACGAGTAGACATATTAGCATAAAACTCTGCAGACCACGAAGAGTCAATATAAGGTAGAGCGATTGTCGATCGTGGTTAACAAATTACGTTCTTCAAAAAATCGATTCAAGTTATACTTCTCAAAATGCTCATAATCTCGATTTTTCTCATTAATAAAAGAACGGAAAGTAAAGCATGAAACCCGGAAGGCGCAGCAGCGGTGTGTAAAATTGCTCGAGTGAAGTCTCTCAATATCAAACTCGAGTCGGATGTGTCGTCGGATGACATCACATCTTCCTCGACATCTGCAAAGCAACAACCTCCTTCCGTTCTTGACCATCATTTCATCACCCACTTCATCGACCATGGCCTCAAGATCAATCTCGGGATCCGATTCTTTTGAGGCATCGAAATCCTCATCACTTGAGTCATCGAACTCTTTAACTCGACTCACTGCAATGGGTGTTGGCTTAGATATGGTCACATCCGTGGCCACACCTTTGCCCTTTCGACTTTTGAACCATCTGTTCCAAAGGCACATCATCATCACTATCTTGGGACTCGGGCCGTGTACTGTTCTCCGGGAAATTTGAACAACAAACTGGTTCACATTATCCTTGGAATCACTGAAGGGAACATAAAGAATAGGCAATTCATCTCCCCTGTCTTTGAAGTACCCTCAATAGTGGTCTTTTGCTTCTTGGGAGAAATTTGGGAGTAGAATCGGAATCTTCAAGTCCTCTCGAGGAGTAACCACGAAGCCTTTTCGAACGGCGCACATTAGGGTTTCCCAAAAGTCCATGAACTATGCGAATGACTTCAAAATCCGGAGGATTGTCGATGTCTATCTCATTATTTTTCTCATGGGAAGAAAGAGGCAAGGGCCTCATCTTGAAAAGGAATCGGGATGATATCGGTAAGAGTCGAACTTGGAGGGATGAGTGCTTAGAGAGAGAATCCTGAACCTGGTTCCTTGGTTGGTGCATGGGAGATGCGATCCCGCATGCGAGGGACATCTTCAGTGCGAGATGTAGGGGCATCTTGAAACTCGGTGCGGGGTTTTGCGGAGATGGAGGAGTGGTGATATTCGCGGCAACCTCGGTAGGAGTGGAGGAAGGAGTCGTGATGGCCTCGGTGGTAACAAACTCTCTTCAATCGGAGAAGGAGTCGGAGTTTAGGCGGGACGGAGATGCAATATCGGATGGGGTTTCATCTCTCGACAAAGATCTGGGCACAAGATTTGCTTCCATGGACTTGTCGGACTTGGGGCTTTCGAAATTGTGCAAGGAAGAGGATGATTTTTGGGGCTTCCAAATAGGTTCTTGATGGAGGAAACAAATCGAGCCATGGTAATGGAGATGAGCCTTGAACGAAAAAGAATCTCAACCACACAAGAACTTCGAAAATTGTGAGAGAAAGTGGGAGAAGTGTACTCAAGTGCCCGCAAGTAAATAGGGATTACAAAGAGTCATAATTGGGCACGTAAATCAAAGTACAATAGGAAGAGTTTAATTAGGAAATAATTTCTCATGGTAAAAATCAAAAAACAAGGAAAGAATCAGGATCCCAATTAATCTCAAACTATGGTTCACAAAGTGTCCAAATTATGTCAACTTGTGATAAATAGAAAAAAAAATTTACCCCGATCCTCCAAATCGGTTCAACCCACAAAATATATCCATCAAGATTTTCAAGATTTTGGGAAGAGAATAATATCACTCACAGATTATATATGGAAACCAAATCTCGGCAGAAAGAATCCAAAATCACCAGGATATGCAAAAACCTAATATGCCTAATGCAAAGAAAACAAACAACGCACACAAGAGGTTTAAAGTGCTGCTGCGGTGGATATAGGTTCAAATGTCGTCCCATTTTGAGTCACACAAGTACTAGTTGATTCAATGAATCGCAATCGAAATCCCGACTTATCATATTTTTCGAGTTTTCTTCACTTTTTCCGAGTTTCATGAAGGAGTTAAACAACAGGAGCTTTCACTCAAGTGCCAAAGGTAGCTCTTTTTCACATGATCATGCCTTTTGAGCCAGCGAAAGACGCTTGAAGAAATTGGTCACAAGGAATAGCTTCACACAATGGGTTGGTAGTTTTTTTCTAGAAGGCCTCCAAGCATGATCAAGACTTTATTCACAATTCGGCTAATGGGAAAAATATCATCATTTTTTTGAATTGGAAAGATCGACTCACACCAGTTTTCCAAGGAGATAATATATGTGACTAGTTCGAACCATCAATCCACTCTTTGCAGATATGCATGAAAGCTTACAATGCAATGATGCCTAAAAAAAAACCAAAAGAAATCGAGGAGAAGAGAAGGGATGCGAGAATTTGGATGCCACGGATGAGATATGCAATGATGTGACATCTCATGTAATATCTTAGAGAACACACAAACCGAGAGACTTCCTTAGATTAGAGAATCTCTCAAAATCCAAAGCCTTGGTGAAGATGTCGCAAGCTGATTTTCAATGAGCAATATACTCAATTCGAATTATATTTTTCTTAACTAAATCTCAAATAAAGTGATGTCTAATATCTATGTGTTTAGTACGAGAGTGTTGGACATGATTTTTTGAAATATCAATCGCACTTTCAGATTATCACAATAGACAATCGATTTCACTTTGTAAACCATAGGCCTCAATCATTTGGTTCATCCATAAAAGTTGTGTACAACAACTCCCAATCGCTACATATTCTCGATTCAACGAAAGAGATACACAATTTTGCTTTTTGCTATACCATGAGACCAAATTATTTCCCAAATAAAAACATCCACCAGTTGTACTTTTTGATCAACAACATCTCCACCCAATCGAATCACTAAATCTCACAAGATTAGTGTTAATGTCTTTAGTGTACCAAATTCCTAAATCGGTTGTGCCCCCTACGATCGAATAATACGTTTTAAGGCTTTTAAATGAGTAACCTTGGGGTGATTGATAACGAGCACAAAGACAAACATCGAACATAATATCGGGACGATCGCGATCAAGTACAACAAACTTCCTATCATGTTTCTATACAAGGTGTGGTCAACACTTTCACCACATCATCTTTACTCAACTTTTGACTCGACCCCATGGGAGTCTTCAAGTGAGAGGCATTTTCAAGCTCGAATTTTTTCACAAGATTCTTAGCATACTTGCTTTGTGAGATAAAAATTCCTTCCTTTAATTATTTTATTTGCAAGCCCAGGAAGTAACTTAACTCACCTACCATACTCATTTCAAAAGTGGAGGACATACAAGCAATGAATTCCTTTAACAGTTTATTAGAGGAGGAACCAAAAACAATGCCATCGACATAGATTTGAGCAATCATGATGTCGTGGTTTTCCTTTGAATGAACAATGTCTTATCAACTTCACCACGTTTAAAACCAATTTGAAGAAGATACTCGTTAGCCTTCCGTACCAAGTTCTAGGGCTTGTTTGAGACCATAGAGAGCTTTTTAAGCTTATACACGTAGTTAGGCTCAAAAGGGTCCTCAAAGCCTTTAGGTTGTTCAAGAAAACCTTCTTCATCTAGAAATCCGTTTAAGAAAGCACTTTTTACATCCATTTGGTGAAGAGTTAATCCCAAGTAACATGCAATAGCAAGCAACAAACGTATGGACTCAATACGGGCTACGAGAGCGAAGGTTTCATCGAAATCCACCCCTCATTCATGTGAACATGCATAACATTATGATCATTATATTGTAGATTAATGGAGAAAAGACCATCCGATCGACAATGTACCATTTCCAACAAGTTCGAGAATAATAAACAAATTGAAATTAATTTATGACAAGTTAAAGGAATATCCCAATGGTACAAGTCTTGAAATCGAAATCAAATTTCTAGGAAAATTTGGAACATAAAATTAAAGGTCTTTTCCAAATCTAAAACATAATCATTACTTAAAATTAAAGTGCATGTCCCAATAGCCTCCACATGTGAACTCATCTTGTTTCTAGATAAGATGTTTTGTTCACTTTCCACCGATTTCCTTCGGTTTCACATACCCTGTAAGGTATTTGAAACATGGATTGTAGAACAGAATCAATCCACCATGTATTATAATTAACATTAATCATATTAGATTCATAATGCATCAATGAGATAAAACTACCTTTCTTTTCAAGTCATTTCTTGAATTGGTGCAATCTTTCTTCATGTGTCCCTTCTTTTTACTGAAGAAGCATTTTTGTTCCTTTTTGATTTTACCCTGGGGTGGTATTTTACCTTTCCCCTTCGTATTGGCTTGATTTTGATTCTTTCCTTTGTTCTTGTCATTTGTCACCAACAATGCACTCTCTCCTTTTTCCATAGCCAACCTACCTTCTTCTTGAATGTAGGTTCTTGAACACACATGGTCTAAGTTCATTAATTGACAATTTATCTTTATGTGTATTGTAAGAAATTTTGAAGGGTCCATAGTGTTGAGGAAGAGTGTTTAGTATATAGTGTACAAGGAAAGATTCGACATTTCAACCTCAAGAGTCTTTAGTTGAGCCGTAATGTCCCTCATTCGCTTGATGTGCTCACGCACACCTCTCACACTAGTGGGCCTTAAGGATGAGAATTTCATTATTAGAGTACTAGCAAGTGCCTTGTTTGAAGTGGTAAATTGTTCATCAATAGCCTTCAAAGCAATGCTTTGACATTATCATACTTGATTAAAAGAACCGCGAATACCAAAAGAGATATTTTGGTTTTTATGAACATCACACCGAGGCGATTAGACCTCTCCCATCGCTCATAAAGAACCCTTTCATCTGAATTTCTAGTCTCATTTATAGTTGGTTCATCTTTTTTATAGCATAATCAATGTCCATCCACTCTAATTAAAGAAGAATTCTCTCTCCTTCCAAACTTTATAATTGTCCCTTCTTAATTTAGGAATGTCACATTTAACATCGATAAATTTACAGTGTCGCTAGATGCATTTAATCATACACATTTATATTAGTTTGAGGCGTATAAAATACGAATCAATTGACATAAAACTTGCATGTGGGCTAAAGTTCTAATTTTATTAGATTCATTATCTTTATGATGAACTATCAAATTATGTTCCTTTTCTTAATCCCCTGTGGGTAAATTAAGAAGTATATTTTGATATTATATCCTAATTAATCACATATATATAATAAAAGTTCCTGTGGAATAAAATCTATTATATTAAATGTGATTAATTACAATTAATGTCGTTTTCCATATGCGGTCTTGAATACTAGATATATATATTTTATAATTAAAGATTTGTGGTTAATCTCTAATTACTCAAAATTTATAGATCACTTGATATTTTATTTGATTCTAAAGTTTGTTCACAAATATATATATATATATATATATATATTGCATATAACCATAAGCAATATTAAACATGCATATGGACAATAACTACAACTTTATGTGCTAATACAAATTTATATGTTCATTAATAAAACATACATAAAATGAATAAGCTTAGCACCTAAAATTTCTATTTCGAGATATTAGTAAGAATAAATGTGGTATACCACAATGTATGAATTTTCATAAAATTTACCAAAGTTTATGAAAATTTAATTCATACATTAATACTTGAAAATTAGTCATGAATCAATATGTATTATATATAATTTAACTGGAACTTGTGAAAATACCCAAACAGGTTAAAATTAGCCACATAGAAAAGGTTTGTTAAACTAACTTTAACATAGAAGCCCCACATCAACTCAACTTTCTTATTCCAATACCTTGCATAAAGCTTAATAGGTTAAACACTAAGTATATTATTCATCATCCAATATTATATATATAATCTCTAAAGCATGCAGATGAAAATTTAAAGAATGACACACCTAATGCTTTGTGCATATAAAGCATCACACATTATGGAAAATGGAGAAATAATTGTATTATGCCTCCCAACATATTCCTAGATTAATGCAATTAGTCTTTGTTTAATTATAAAAATATATATCTGACTTCTCATTTCTAAACCATGTCACTTAAAGAATACCCATTCCCATACATATACTTTCATTTGGCAGAGAAATCATCACCCAAAATACAACTCAAATTCAAAGCCTATGGTTCGGTATTCTTTAGAGAAAGCCCATTTCATCAATTTTTTATGATGAAATATTATACAAAGGTTATTAAGTTACATTTTCCAAAATTTATATATGTAGACTATGAAATTGATTATTCTGTTTTGGCTACTATATCAATTCCCAAGTCTTCAGGTGACATAATTATCAAGACAGAGGTATGTGAAGCATACCAACTGTTAGAAATATTTAGGCATGATCCATTGTGTATTTAAATCAATAATAATACATAAGATCATAATGCGGAAATTAATTATTGAATCGATATTACCTCCGGTCATTGATATAGTTGAATCAAAATCTAGAGATTGAGTTACTTCTTGAAGTTCTTCTTCTGTTAGGGGCTTCTAAAATCTCTTCTATTTCTCGCATTGATGATGTATCGAAATGGGAAAGATGATTTTAGGGACCTAACTTAACGCTCTCTTTATATAGGCTATTCCCATCATGGAGCTTTGTGATTTTTAATCCTCAAGGTAGAGGATGGTGAACTTGGTTTTCACATGGTTGTAGGTTGTTAATTCATATTTAATGATCTTTCATGACTTTACAACTTACAACCATATGGCAAAAAGATTATAGAATAACTTTATCACATGGGCCACTTATGAAAAATAATTAACACATGTGTCACTAATTATTACCAATGACAACTTAAATACAATTTATATAATCATTAATCTAGCAAAACAAAGATTCTTTTTAACGTGATATATTTAAGGAAAAAACAACTTGTCGTTGATATATAATCATTATATATTCTAACAAAACAAATATTCCTACCTCATACTTTTTTGGTACTTTGGGAGCTAATTTTCTTTTTTTTACACTTTGCTATCTAAACTACGTAGGTTTTGCATTTTGTCATTTGGAGCACTCACTCGATTGTTTAATTTTGCAATCATTTTTTCACATGCATGACACACCTTACTAAAAAAAAACCAATTACATTCCAACAAAATAATTTAACGAATTCAAAAAAATCATTGGATTTTTAAATATCCCAATGGAATTCCAACACCACAACAACTTTTGGAATATTCCAACAATAATTGCAATGGTAAACAAAACCATTGGAATATTGTCCTTTGTAATTTAAAATTCCTACAGAAATTCAAACACCATAACAAACCTTTGGAAAACTCCAACAATAATTCAAATGGTAAACAAAAATATTGAAATTGAAAGCGAATAAGACCTTAGTAAGTCAGCTGAGTGATGTCATCCATGATGTCATTATGATTGCAGAGATTCCATCTGCCACTGAATAGTATATGATTATGAGCTCATCATTAGTAATGATTACTTTGTTACATGAGAATGACTTAGATGGTGACACTTGTATGGATTAGATTGCTCTCATGTACTATAAGTATTAGCTGGTACTGTTCCATTAAAATTATCCAATGAAAGAAACAAATTCTCAGTAAAAATATCATTAGTAATATGCTCTGCTATTCTCTGTACATCTGCTGCATATTCATTCCTTTCACCATGGAATGTAATATGATTTTCTCACATGGTATCAGAGTAGCTTAAGGCCTAACTCTGATACATTTTACATCTTTCCATTTTTATTTTCTTTTCTATTCATGGTTGCTAAGCTGGGTACGAATAATGAACCAATTATTCAACCACTGAGCCAACTTGTTACTGTTAAGCTCGTTGAGAGTAACTATCTTGTGTGGAAGCAGCAAAAATGGGCTGCTATTCGATGTTATGGCTTGGAAGATTAGCTCACTGGTTCATGCCCCATGCCAGAGGAGTATACACCAAGTGCCTCTGCGACAGAAGGTCCAAGAACTATTAAACCATTTTATTTACAGTGGAATAGACAAGATCAACTGCTATCCTCATGGTTATTATCCTCTTTATCTATAAGTATTTCAATCACCACTGTTGGATTGAACATTTCTAAAGAAATCTGGGAATGTCTAGAAACCACTTTGCAAGTCAAAATCAAGCTAAGATCATGCAATATAGGTTGCATTTGCAAACCCTTAAAAGGGTAATTTACAAATGAAAGAGTATTTGAACAAAATCAAAAGTTGATGTGACCTATTGGGATTTGCTGGTGAGCCAGTCAGCCAAACGGATCAAGTAATGTATGTGTTGAGTGGGCTAGGCCCTGAGTACAACTTTGTTGTGGTTTCAGCCACATCCAGACTTGAACCTTGGACTTTGAGTGAACTTCATGCTTTATTGCTTAGCTTTGGAAACAGGTTGGAGGCCTATGAAAATCGGAGTGTCATTGAAGATGGATCTTTCTCTATAAATCTTACACAAAACACTGGAACTAGAAGAGGAGGAAACCATGTTCCAAGAGGAAGAGACTATTATCACCACTCTAATAGAAGCAACATGGATCAAAGTTTTAATGGAAGCAACAGAGGCAGAGGCAGGTTTGGTGGTGCTAGAGGAAGAGGAGGCAGATATGGAGAAAATAAACCACGATGGAAAATCTATTACTACAACAATCACACTGCATAAAGGTGTTTTTACAGGGCTGATCTCAATTTCACACCTAACTATGGCACACACCAACAACAAAATTATCAGCAGAATTCCTTTAGATACTCAAATGTGAATGTTGCTAGTATTACTACTGAAGATGCTTCTCGGGATTTGAATTGGTACCCTGACTTAGGTGCTACTAATCATGTGACATATGATATGGGAAATCTCAATATTGTCAGTGACTATCAGGGAGCTGAGAAGGTTCAAGTTGGAAATGGACAAGGTTTGAATATTGCTCATTTTGGTAATTCTATAGTTGTACCACCTGCTTCTGACCCTCATTCTAAACACTATTTTCTCCTTAAAAATATGTTGCATGTTCCTCATATAACAAAGAATCTAATTAGTGTTAGTCAATTTGCTCAAGATAATAATGTATTCTTTGAATTTCATACATCATTTTGTCTTGTGGAGGATCAATGCACAGGGAATGTCCTACTTCAAGAAGTTATTAGAAATGGTCTCTACAGCTTTTCACTCTCAAGTTCCAAGTTTTCTGCTTTGTAGTCCTCCTTCAGTCCAACCAATAAGCATAATTCTAGTCCTATGTCCATCAATTCTGCAATACTTAGGGATAGAATAAGTTTAGATGTTTGGCCCTTCATTTAAGATTGTTAGAATGGCCCTTCATAGTTGTAATGTTCCATATCTTCATAATGAAAATCATCTTAGTGTACTCTTATTATGTGAGTTTTGTTGATGATGTTACTACATACACTTGGCTTTATCTTCTTAAAGCTAAATCAGATACCTTTACAGCCTCTGTGCATTTTAAAACCTTCATTGAAATCAATATCACAAAACCATTAAAATATTACAGTCTGATGGAGGTGGAGAATTCAAATCATTAACCAATTACCTTGCTTCCCATGGCATACTACATTGCTTCTCTTGCCCTTATACACCACAACAAAATGGCATTGTCGAAAGAAACACAGAAACATTGTTGAAATTGGCCTAACCTTGATGGCTCACAGTCACATGCTTAAAAATTTGGGATGCAACTTTTACAAGTGTTGCATGTTTGATAAACAGAACACCTTTAAACCACTCATTTTTCAAACATCATTTGAAGTCATGACTGGTCATAGACCTCATCTTTTTCACCCTAGAGTTTTTGGATGCCTTTGTTACCCATATTTACGGCCATATAACAAACACAAGCTTAAATATAGGAGCCAACCTTCGGTTTTTCTTGGTTACAGTTGACAGCATAAAGGATGTAAGGTTCTCCTTCCAAATAACAAGATTCTTATCACCAGACATCTTTTTTTGGGTCTATATTTTCTTTTCACAATGAAAGCAAACAAGGGAATCAAACTCATGATATTGCTGACTTACTGTAATATCCCAATTTTTTTTTAAAAAAGATATCAGTATCAATTATAATATTTTTATTATTAAGTATTATTTATTATGATTTTTCCAGAATTATTTATCATTCACAATTCTACGTGCCTTAGAATTCTAGGCCTCATGAGTCTCCTTGTACCAGTATATTCATATTTAGATTGAGATAAAGATTTACGATTAGATTAGAATTCTTGACTCATTAGATTAATACACATTATAAATAGACTCTCATTATACCAAACTTTCACATCATGAAAAAAAAAGAAAAGAAAAGAGGCGAGAGAGAGACGTGAGATAGAGAAGAGAGAGTAACCGAGAGTTTGATGATATTTGGGAGGATTGCCTTCAGTTTCTATTTCAATTGTAAAAGAGAGAGATGATGAGTTGTTTGGGCCTGTTTTTGGGCTTTGTCATTTAAGAATTTATTTGAGGAAAAATTGAGGGAAGTTTTTTTGTTAATGGGCTGACAAGTTTTTAGATATTTAAGTTTGATTGGGGGACTTTGACTTATAATTGAGAGAGTTTGATTTAACCAAAAACCGGCCAGCCTCTCACCATATATTTCCAACCGGAATCCAATATTTCTCAGTCCAATTCTTTCAAAAAAATTCGGTTATCCAAATTCCAAAGTTGTGTATTAATTAGGATTTTTATTTATTTTGTAGGACACGGAGAACACAAGGCCTAGGATTCAAACTGTTACTTTTTGTATTTGTTAAACGCAAATTGAGGTGGGGATTTCTATATGTCTTTTATAAATTGTATGTTAAATTGTTAGTGAAGCATGATGCATGTCCCGAAAAAAGAATGGTCTTCGGGCTACGGAATGGCCTTCGGGCTACCGAGTAATCGGAATGGCCTATGGGCTTAGAAACAGAATAGCCTTCGGGCTACGACTTTCCGGTACTCTAGAACAAAATATTACATGTGTGTGATTGATGCATTGATAACTTACATGCGTATTTATTTTAGACAAATCGTTTTTCCCATCGAGCGAGTTGAAAGCTCATCCCACGTTTAAAAATATTTTTCGGGTTAAGGAGCTTGGCGAAGGCATGAGGCGGTGGATGTGGATGCGGAAGTTATTTTAATATTTATTTCATATTTTTAGAGTCAAATATTTAATTTGAAGAGTCAATTTAGTTTATTTAGAATTTTTAATGTCATCGTACCTTAAAATTTAAATTTCTTACAATATTTATGCAATTATTATAATTTTATTCAATATTTTATTTTATTAAGTCAATTTTCATGGATCATGGTCTATTTATATATTTACCTTAAAGTTAGAAAAATTGGGGTGTTACAAGTGGTATCGAAGCGGTCTACGATTCTCAGACTTGTTAGTATAGTATACATTTAAAAAAAAACGATAGTCAAATATTTATGTACAAACAAATATGTCTACACTATCCACCTCCGTCATGCCGAGCCGACTAAAAGGTACGCTTTATATTTTATTAAGAATATGCTATTTTCATGATTTCATGCTTACATGTGATGTTAGAAATAGAAACAGATCCATGTTTATTTCTTATTTAGAAATACAAAAATCATATTATATTTTACAACTAAATTTTGGGGACAAAATTTTTTATAAGAGGAGTAGTATGTAATATCCCTTTTTTTTTTTTAAAGATATCGTATCAATTATAATATTTTTATTATAAGTATTATTTATTATGATTTTTCCATAATGATTTATCATTCACAATTCTACGTGCCTTAGAATTCTAGGCCTCATGAGTCTCCTTGTACCAAGTATAATTCATATTTAGATTGAGATAAAGATTCACAATTAGATTAGAATTTTTGACTCATTAGATTAATACACATTATAAATAGACTCTCGTTATACCAAACTTTCACATCATGAAAAAAACAAGAAAGAAAAGAAAAGAGGCGAGAGAGAGACATGAGATAGAGAATAGAGAGTAACCGGGAGTTTGATGACATTTAGGAGGATTGCCTTCAGTTTCTATTTCAATTGTAAAAGAAAGAGATGACGAGTTGTTTGGGCCTGTTTTTGGGATTTGTCATTTAAGAATTTATTTGAGGATAAATTGAGGGAAGGTTTTTTGTTAATGGGCTGACAAGTTTTTAGATATTTAAGTTTGATTGGGGACTTTGAATTATAATTGAGAGAGTTTGATTTAACCAAAAACCGGTCAGCCTCTCACCATATATTTCCAACCGAATCCAATATTTCTCAGTCCAATTCTTTCAAAAATCGGTTATCCAAATTCCAAAGTTGTGTATTAATTAGGATTTTTATTTATTTTGTAGGACACGAAGAACACGAAGTCTAGGATTCAAATGTTGCTTTTCGCATTTGTTAAACGCAAATTGAGGTGGGGATTTCTATATGTCTTTTATAAATTGTATGTTAAATTGTTAGTGAAGCATGATGCATGTCCAGGAAAACAGAATGGCCTTCCAGGCTACGTAGAATGGCCTTCGGGCTACGAGGAATCGAGAATGGCTACGGGCTTCTAGAAACAGAATAGCCGACTCGGCCACGACCTTATGGTACTCGAACAGAATATTACATGTGTGTGATTGATGCATTGATAATTTACATGCGTATTTATTTTAGACGAATCGTTTTTCCCATCGAAGCGAGTTGAAAGCTCATCCCACATTTAAAAATATTTTTCAGGTTAATGAGCTTGGCGAAGGCATGAGGCGGTGGATGTGGATGCCAAAAGTTATTTTAATATTTATTTCATATTTTTAGAGTCAAATATTCTATTTGAAGAGTCAATTTAGTTTATTTAGAATTTTTAATGTCATCGTACCTTAAAATTTAGATTTCTTACAATTATTTATGCAATTATTAGAATTTTATTCAATATTTCATTTTATTAAGTCAATTTTCATGGATCATGATCTATTTATATATTTATCTTAAAGTTAGAAAAATCGGGGTGTTACACTTACATACCACCACTTCCCAAAGACCTCTTGTTCAATCTTCTTTTCCCAATGATCCTGATTCTTCTTCTAGTGATAATACCCCTGTCATCTCTTCTAATCCTCACACCCATGTGGTTTCTTCTAGTCCTCACATCTCTTATTCCTCCACTAATAATACTGAATCTCCTATTTCTGTACAGGGAAGTGGTCAATTATATGTACAATTACCAATTCAAGCTAATGATCAAACTAATTCTATTTCTACTAATGTACCTTTTCAGGCAATGTAGGTTCTCATCATATCACTTGATCAAAGGCTGGTGTCTATAAGCCCAAGGTCTACATTTCTCAGATTCTTGAAGAGCCACAGTCTATCCAAAAGGCTTTATCAGCACCAAAGTGGAACCATGCTATGACACAAGAGTATGAAGCTCTTATCAAGAATAACACCTGGACTTTGTGTTCTTTACCCAACAATAAGCAAGTTATTGGTTGTAGATGGGTTTTTTAAGACTGAAAGAAATATTGATGGGAGTCTTGCTAAATACAAAGCTAGATTGGTTTCTAAGGAATACACTCAAGCATTGATATTTGACTAACACTGAAACCTTTAGTACAGTGGTGAAGCCATTAACTATTCAAATTGTTTTGAGTATGCTTTGTCCCAAGCTTGGCACATTAGTTAATTAGATGTTGCTCATGAATTTCTAAATGGAGGCTAGACTCATAACTTTACATAGAATAGCCCCTGGTTTCATTCAGAGTGATTCAGCATCTCTTGTTTCTAAATTGATGAAATCTCTTTATGGCCTTAAACAGGCATCCAGGGTTTGGACAAATAAATTTGCCAGTGTTTTTCTTCAGTTAGGATTTTCTGCTGAAAGTCTGACAATTCTCTATACTACAGACACAATAGGGGTGCATATTGATTCTAGCCTATGTGGATGATATTGAGATTACAAGAAACTAAGAAGAGGAATTCAAGCTATGATAGATGAGATGCATAAGTTCTTTTCTCTCAAAGACTTGGGGAAGCTGGATTATTTTCTTGGAGCTGAAATCACACATAGGCCAGATGGACTATTTCTTAGTCAAAAGAAATATGTGGATGATTTGTTAGAAAATGTTGGGATGAAAGCAGCCAAGGGACTTGCTACACCTATGGTTAACTCCTCTTTCAAAATTTGATGGGAGTCTCAATTCTGATAGCAAGTTGTATTGGAACATTGTTGGTGGCTTACAATATCCTACACTAACAAGACCTGAGATCAATTTTAGTGTTAACCGTATAAGTAAACTTATGCAAAATTCATTGGACAAGCATTGAAAAGTTGTAAAGATGATCTTAAGGTATCTAGTTGGGACCTTAGACTATGGTCTGAATTTCACAACATCTTCCTCTCTTAATCTTCAAGCATTTGTTGATGCTGATTGGGCTTCAGACCTTGATGACAGAAGAAGTACCTCAGGTTTTTGTGTATTTTTGGGAAATAATTTAATTTCATGGAGTTCCAAGAAGCAGCCAACAGTCTCCAGGTCTAGTACAGAAGCGGAATATAAGAGTTTACCTTTGGTCACTTGTGATATCCTATGGATTCAATTATTACTCAGTGAACTTAAGTTCTCCATGGACAGAAAGCAGTAATTTGGATGGATAATCTTGGGGCCATCTCTTTAGCAGGTAATCCAGTGCATCATGCACAAACGAAGCATTTGGAAATCGATTTGCACTTCATCATAGACAATGTAGCCAACAATTCAATTGATGTTCAGTATTTTCCATCTTTGGATCAAATTGGTGATATTTTCACTAAACCTCTCACAAACCAAATGTTCACTCGGCTTCAAAATAAGCTGAATGTATTACCTCAAGCCTCCTTGGAACTGAGGGGGAATAAAAGCAAACAAGACCTTAGTGAGTCAGTTGAGTGATGTGATCCATGATGTTATTATGATTGCAAAGATTCCATCTGCCACTGAATATTATAAGATTATTAGCTCATCATTAGTAATGATTAGTTTGTTACATGAGAATGGCTTAGATGGTGACACTTGTATGGATTAGATTGCTCTCATGTACTATAAGTACTAGCTTGTAGTGTTCCATTAAAATCATCTAATGAAAGAAACAAATTCTCAGTAAAAATATCTTAGCAATATGCTTTGCTATTCTATGTACCTCTGTTGCATATTCATTCCTTTCACCATGGAATGTAATGTGATTTTCTTACAGAAATATACGTCGTTGGAAATATCGTAGGAATTTTTAAAATTCTAATGAAATTCTAACGACAAATAAAATCTTGGAATAACCCATTGGAACTTCCATTAGAATTTTTAAAATTTCAACATAATTCCAAAGGTAAATAAAACCATTGGAATTTATGTTGTACTAAATTCCAATAGTAAATAAAACCGTTGCATTCCGTTGTACTAAATTTCAATGATATAGCTCCATTGAATTCTTGTTGGAATAACCATTGGAAGTTTTCGAACGATTGTATATATTCCAATGGATAAATACGTCTTGTTGGAATAATTTTTCGTTGGATATTTTTGTTGGAATTTTGCCATTCAAAATGCCATTTTTTAAGTGGCAAATTTTCCGTTGGAATCATAAATTTCAAAAGAAATTGGCTAAATTGCAATGGATATTTTTTGTTGGAATTTCAATTTTTCGTGTAGTGCCTATTATTTATGCAATTTTGAAAAAAAAAAAAAAAAAATCACACGATAAGTGTTATTGTACTATTTCCACGAGTGATTAATTAATACTCATTTTGGAGTGTGAATCTGTCAATAAATCAGTAGCATGTGACAAATGCCACTTTCTATAATTACGTGGCTATTTGGATAAGATAATGACAATTTTCTGTATATATATCCTTATTGTTTTAATCGAACAAAAAAAAATCATATTTTACGTAGATTGTAAGGAAGACCCCACCAGCTTTTTTGCAGTAGTGTTGAGTTGCTTTCAAGGTCAGTCTCGTGTTGTTTGTGGGTATTGGATGAATGGATAAACTGGAAATGCAATCTGTGAATACTATATAGTGTGTTATTTATATAAGTGTTTCGCAAGGATAAGTCCTACAAATTGGCTTAGTATTTTAATATTTAATATTGTCTAATAAGTTATATATTCAGCAATTTGTAGTCTTAAATTTACTATGGTGTGGGATTACAATAACAAATGTGGTATAATCAGATAGAAGAATAATCAATATAATTGATGTAATATATTTTTTTTTCAGATCTCATCCGATACAAATTAACGACTAAACGAGACCTATTTATAGGGGTGACTAAATGGTACCGAATTAAACCAGGGTTCCAAATCGGAACAAGAATCATGGTCAACGGTTCAGGGAATCGTTTATTGGAACCCGTTTCCAAAACGAGAAACGGAGGTGTAGGTCGTCGGTTCGGTTATAGTTTTTTGTTGTCAAAGACCGTGGAACCGACGGTTAAAACTGTTGGTTTCACGGTTAAAATCGATGATTTTTTTTTTTGGAAAAATATGCTTGAAAAATATTAATGTTTATTATGATATTTTATATATTTGCAACCGCATGCATTGACACGTATTAAACTAAATTTTATAAGCGAACTATTTAAATTTTGATTCATCTATACTCCTCAGAGGATACGTAGACAACCTAATATTATCATTAATATTAACTCCAAAACTTAATATTATTATGAATATTAAGTCCATGCATGTATCTCCTTTTTTACCTTTTCCTTTTTTGAATTAAAATTGATAAATAATTTAAAAAAAAACTCAAAACATTATCCAAAAAAGGTGTTCAGTTAAATTGGAATCGAAACCATGGAAGAAGGGTTCCGATTGGAGCCAAAACCCGTTCCGTGAGTATATAAGGAACCAAAATTGGTGGTTCCGGAACCGTAGCACCCCCTACCTATTTAATTGTAATTTTTTTTATATTTTATGATATTTTAATAAGAAGAATGTGTCTTTAGAAAGTTTATTAGTATTTTTTAAAATAAATATTAATATTTTTTAGATTTGTTTACAAATAACTTTTAGAAAGTTTTTGAGTCTCAAGTCCTTCAAATCCGACACATTCTCATAAATGTAATATATTGAGAATAGTATGCATATAAGAGATAAAATGTATATAATGATTACAAATCACATGATATGTTTTCTTTTATGAAAATATTTAAATATGGTGTGTTTTGAATTTTTTTTTTATTTCTTGAGGAAAATATATATTTGTGGGAGTCCACCCCACAAACCAGTCACAGCTTTACTATTCTGATTTTTGTGATTTACATTTTATTTAGATTGGGCCTACACTTGTCGAGATGCATGTTTAATTTGCTTATTTATTTATGCATATTTATGTTGGAATTTTTATACCAAGTTGTGTTGTTAAATTGACATTTGTTTGTTTTATGACCAATTGGTCCCTAATTTAGTCAGGTATTGCCCTAAGAACTGTCTGGAGCATGTCTTAATAGTGTTTCATAGTACTAAAATAAACTAGCGCAGGCCAAATTATTTGATCTGAGCTTAAAGGGACAAGATTCGAATTAAAGCACGATATAAACCTGTTTGTACTCCAATATTTTTATAAAAAAATCATTAATTAAACATTAATTACAAGAAAAAAATCAATTTATCTACCACACAGATGAATTTGTATGTAAATAAAATGATAACGGTAAAGTGTAGGTAAATATTTAACAATAAAATTTGAAACTATTGGTAAATACCTACAATACTTTTGTCGGTAAATTTAAAAATTGTTGGTGATTTGTGGGTAATTGGTCGTTATAGTTTGGGAAAAAATAATATTTTTTATTATGCAGGTATTTTGTAGGTAACTGTAAAATTTAGTGACAAAAACTTTTATGTCGGTAAACTGAAAGCTTTTGTTTTCTATATTGAGTTACGTAAGAGTGTGTGATGTGGATGTGAGAAAACAATGGTTGAAAAATCCTTACAAATGCTATATTTTGACTAAATTTGACACTCATGACCTTATTTTTTACGTAATTTTTTTAAGTACAATTGGGGGAAATAGGGGAAAAAACACATACACTAACATATATGTTCGACTCCCAGCTAATCACTCTACCACTAAAGCATAATGTTAGTCTCTAATTTTATGCATTTATTAAGGGTGGAGAGAAAGAAAATGGTTTTAGTCCCACCCTTAAAAGCAGGGGACGTATCTAGGGTGCCCAAAATTTTTTTATAATTCTTTATAAGGTAAAAAAAATAAAAAAATAAAATTGTATGTTTTTTTTTATAAGAAAAAATTTGGGCTAGGGGTAATAGAGTCGACTGGCTACGTCCCTACTTAAAAGGGAGTTGGCTTAGACTTCAAATCTTTTATTATAGATATGTTTTATTTTTTAATCCCATTATATGTGTGATGTTGCATTTAGATAGAAGAATTTGGAGTTGAGAAAAAAAATTATATAACTTCATCAAAGATGGATTTAAAATCGACTTAAAAAAATATTCAAAATATGAGTTAAAAGATTTTAAATCCATATTATAATTAAATCATCCATGAATTTTTTATTATGAATTTGAGTTGAAATCCACCAATGAAATGCAACATATGATGAAGTACAAACTCACAAACTAAAATTATCTTCGTGAAAAATCATGAATACCACATCATTAGTCATACTTCTTTTACATCATTCAATATGTTAAAATATAAGAAATTTAATAATTTCATTTTATAGTTTTCCTTTTGTATATTCTTATGCTTCTACTTCTAGAAAAAATCTTGGGTAACAATAATTTCCAAATGAGGAAAATACTTTTTGTCATCCAAATTATTCGAGTTTTTCGACTTTATCCCATAAACTCTTTTTCAAGACACTTTACCTCCTAAAAAGTCCATGAATTTTTTCAAATTGTCTCATTTGACTCGCTTTTGGTGGAAATTTTGCCGATGATGTTCTTATGATGCAATTCCGTCAAAAGTGAATCAAATGAAACAACTGGAAAATCCGTGGACTTTAGAAGGTAAAAAATGTCCTAGAAAGAAAAGTTCAAGAAAATAAAACTCGAATGAGTAAAGCGCAATTGGATGTGAGGGAGATTATATTTTCATTCCGCTAGAGATTTTTTTTTTTTTACCAAACATGCAATTATTTATGAAAATTTTCATAAAATATATTATTATCTCACTTTCACTTTTTCTTATTTTTTCTTTACCAATCACATCTACACATTTTTACAAAAACCTAGTTGTTATTACACATTCTCCTACAAATTTTACTATTCATTCACTCACACATTTCTAACTATCAATGATATACAATCATTATTTTACTATTTTTAAATCAAATCAATTTTCATCATTACTTTTTCATCTCACATTCAATCACTTTGTCAATTTCATCTAAAAGAAAAAAGCAGTTGCCACATGTCATCGATCACCTCTGCAATTTCGTACACATGTCAAGACCTTATTCTTCCAAATCCACATGTCGTCTTCACATTTAGCAACGTGGCAAACCATGTCAATACCTTATTCTTCCAATTATAAATTGGATTTTTTTGGATAAATTGATTTTCCATTATATAACTACTAATTAAATATTAATTTGAAGATTGACATATGACTTAGAAAGATCAAAAATTGGAAAGGCGTATATATACACAAATACATATAGTAATTCATTATATATTAATATATTTTCATATATAAAAGAATAATTAATCAACTTTTAATTATAAATAGGTTTCATCCATAACTCAAGATAAATTGATTTTCCGCATATAACTATCAACTATCAATTAGGAAGTCCGCAAAATAAACAATAATCACAAAAATCAAGGATACTAATGTTGCAAACTAATTCTTTAACTCAAGATAAATTGGAATTGTTTTTAGGCTTCTTATTATAAATTGGATTTCTTTGGTGATCACTTATTTCGAATTTTTTTGGCTTCAAATTATACATTTATTTGCTGCTGTAACTCAAGTTGACTAATTAAATACTAATTTCAAGATTGGCAACTAGCTTAGAAACATTGACAAATTGGAAAGCCATATGCATACACTAATACAACATATTTAATGTATTTCTATATATCAAGCTTATATATCACATGTCATCACCTCTGCAATCCGATACACATGTCAATATCTTTTCTTTCAAATTTCTTTAGCGGCTTCGCATCCAACCACGTGGCAATCCAAGTCAACACCTTATTCTTCCAATTATAAATTGGATTTTTTATTTGTAATTATAAATTGGATTTCCGTCTACAACTATTAATCGAGAACTCTACAAGATAAATAATAATCCCAAAAATAAAAATATATAAATTAGGAAGTCGATTTTGATGTTGATTAATTCCATAACTCAAGATAAATTAGATTTTTTTACTTCTAATTATAAATTGGGTTTATTTGATAAATAATAAATTGGATTTATTTTAAATGCCAAAAAAATAGATTTTATCCATTTCAATATATATTTAATTTGTGGAAAAATTAATGTGAAAAAGGTTGTAATGATTTAATTATGAATTAAGAATTGTAAATTGTATTTGTGTATACAATTATCAATCAATAATTCTACAAGATAAATAATAATCCTAAAAACTAAGGATACACAAATTAGGAAATTACTTTGATGTTGCAAAACAATTAGAAGCTCAAGATAAATTGGATTTCTTTGATAAACAATAAATTAAATTTTTTAAATGCCAAAAAATTAAATATTAGTGATTTCAACATACAATTAGTTTGTGGATAAACTAATGTGGAAATAGTTGTAACAATATAATTATGAATTAAAAATTCACGTCAGTGAAAGCTAAAGAGATATTTATTGAAAATTATTTATTAATAAAATTAGCATAATTAACTAAGTGATTTTTAAATGCCAAAAAACTATGGCCTTGTTTGTTTATGTTTCCAAGCCACTATTTCTAATTTCCAATTATTCATAGAAATGGAATCATGTTTGTTTTAAATTTTCCAATAGAAATCATCATTTTCACTTTTTATTTTTCACACAAAACAACATCTTAAACCTATAATTTCAATTCTCAACCCTATACACTATCATACATCACTCATCAATCACTATTCTCATTTTTTTATCCAAATATATATGTGGGACCCTCCATTATCAACTTTATCTACTTAAAATATTATCATATATATCTAATGGGACCCACTAGCCTACAATCTTACAAATATAATACTATATATTCAATTAAAATATTCAATCACTATCAACTTTTCAAATTATTATATACATAAAATATTACTTCAAAACTACTCAGCCAAACATAATCTCATTTTCAAGCCTACTTAATACTCATTTTCATTCACTCATCCAAACACAATTCCGATTCATGAAAACCAATAAATTCTTAAAATTCATTTTTCCAACACTAGAAACTATAAATGGTTCATGGAAACATAACCATACAAGGTCTATATATCAACCATTGCATTATGCAATTAATTAGTGAAAATTAATGTAAAAAAAGTTGTGATAATATAATTAAAAATTAAATATTTGTGTCGTTTTGACAAGCAAATACACAAAATAAAAAACAATTAAAATTTTATATTTATTTCTTATTAAATATCATGTGAATTTAAATTGCATGATTTTTCCAAGATACGTTGTGTGCAAATAATATATATTCACCTATTTAAATCTTATAGAAATTAAAAAGAATAGAAGAATTTTTTTATTGAATACTTTTGGTTAATAAAATTATGACAATTAATTAAATGGTTCTTTAAATGCCAAAACATAATGCCAATATACATTTGAAAATAGAACATATAATATAGTTTATGAAGAAGTTTTTAAGAATTTGAAGTGAACGATTTGTATGACACTCTTCTAAATTTTGATTTTTTAGTGTTTCTAATTATTATTTTGACTCTCTCCAACCTTTTTCTCTCCCCTTCTCTCTAACCCCCAAAAAAAAAAAAAAAAAAAAACTAGCACTTTTCCCCTCCCTCTCCCATTATCGCCCCCCCCCCTCCATCATTTCCCTCCCCCCCCCCTCCATGTTTTCTATTGGAGGGATACCAAATGGCGGTCCCCGGGGCTTATGAAGGTGGGCGAAATTTTTGGTCCAGGGGCAAAAGTGTTAGTTCAAGTGGCTACGATAATCTAGAGGAGGTGAATAGATTATCTCGGTTTTTAGATTTTGCCCTCTTTTACGAATAATTAAGCAAAGATGAAAGCTAAATGCGAAAAATAAACAACACACGTTGATTTAAAAGAGCTTCACCCCACCTAGGGACTACATGCTCTACCACCCCAAAGTATATTCGGGATGGGTTTCAAAAAGAAAAAGAAATTTTATTAATTACCAAAATTAATACAACACCTTGAGGATTACCACAACCTCTTACAACACCTTCAATGAGATTACCACAATCTTCATTCACCACCTTTGAAGAGTACCACACTCTCCAAACACCTATCACCTAGATCACCCAAGTGTATTCTTACCACAAGAATACTCACAAGGATGTCTTGTGTTGAATGATGACCAAAATCAAGATTACTGACTCAATAATGAATGATACAATATGAGTACAAGTGTAATCAAGAATTGAAAGCCTAGACCTCAAATGTGTGCAAGTGAAAGTGCTTAGGCTAATACAACAAGATATATGAAAGTGTTTGCTTGTTTGCTCTTTGCTTGTGTAATATGTTGTATCTTGTTGCTTGAATGAAGCCTCTATTTATAGGAGAGGTCTTGGCTTTGAATTCAGGACATAGGCTCTTCCTGGGGAGTGATTTTTGCAAAAGAAATCATTTAAAATCAAAATTATAGTCTGTTAGAAATCAATCCCACAAATTAGGGAAAAGTCATGTCGAAAATACAACGGATAGTTTCTTTGATAAAATAGGGGTTCGGCCGTCATGAGAGATAAGTTTGAAATAGGTTTTCGTAATTTTACACGGGGGGACCGGTCGGAGGGGTTCGACCGGTCGCTCTTGATCTTGACCGGTTGGGGTTGTTTAAAATACGAAGCAGAGAAGACAGAGGACCTTGAGAGGCACTCCCAGTCCCAGTCGGCCGCGCAGGGTCGGCCAAGCCCCTACCGTCGACCACCACGGTCAATCGGTCGCCTCCCGATTTCTCCTACGTCCCTTTTTCTGTTTCAAAACTCAACTCGGTACATGTTGCCCTATTGAGGCGACCGATCGAGCTGAAACAAAAGTGTTGTCCAATTTTTATCGAAAATAAACTCCAAGAAATACTCAGAAAAATAGTAAAAACATTTTAAATCGATCGGAAGTATTTAGACAACATTTAGGGACAATGTTTTGGTTTAAAAACTCATTTGAACAAAATCATCAAAATTATGATAAAAACATTTATCTAACAAACTCCCCATTTTTGATGATTACAAACCAAAATAATTTTCACGAGGACAATTTTAAAAATAAAACAATTTTCCGGTTTTATGAGAAAACTATCCGTTTAAAAACATTTTATAAATAGCTCCTTCTATTAATAAGCACAACAATAAAAAGTATTGCATAAGCTAGAAGCACAAGCTATTTCAATCTATTACAAGATACACATAAATATCATGAGCTAAGAAGCTCTCCCTGTCAAAATACTCATAATATTTTGCAATTTAGTCCATAAATACAAGTCATGGACTAGGTAAACTTGGCTTTAAGAAGCCATAATTTATAGCTTTTATGTCGAGCTTTTATTAGCTTCTTTTTGAGCTAACGAGCCAATTTCATGTTTCTCCCCTTTGGAATCATCAAAAAGAATGTTAGGATGATAAAAACACCATACAATTATATCAAAGTGCGCAAAGATACAATTTATCAACCATTGAGAAAAATAGGCTTGGAATTCGAAGAAATAGGAGAAATGTATCACAAGAAAATTCATAAGATCGTTTTGTTTGTCAAGACATGATCTCAATAAGTATTTAAGACTTTTGAAAGCAAGAGAATCATGTTGAAGTTGAAATTTTCATTGCGACATTTCATCGAACACCTTGTGGGCGTAAAAATTAAAAGAAGTTGTATAAAACCCTAGTAAATGAATCGAGCCAAAAATTTCATCACCAAATCATACCAAATACAATACAATACAACATAATAAATCAGCTCATCATGATCATATGACAATTTCATCAAGAAATATACAAGAAAAGCCACAAACTCGAGGTTCAACCCAATTGAGCAAAAGGAAGGAAAATTCTTACCATTCGATCGGTAAAGATGAGCAATGATGATGATAGACAAGCTATATAAAGTCTAAGATATGAGTTGAATGCATGAAAATAAATTTAGAGTGAAATTTGTGTGAATTTGGCGAAGGGACGAAAAATGGCAAAAATGGGTTAAAATGACTAAGGCACGAGGCGAAGCGGTTTTAATCCAAGGCCAACGGGTCGTGGTTGAGGCGGCCGGTCGGCGTTGAGGGCGGCGGTTTCCTCAACCCAATCAGCCCACTGTCTTGCCCAATTTTTCAAAATCCGAATTTTCAACCAAAAATCTGATTTTTCGCCCCTAAGTTTTAAAAACATGCAAAATGCAAACGTAAACCTCATTCAATATGAATTATACCTAACCGAGCTCGTATGGACGCAAAAGTCTCGGAAGATAGCGGTTTTGTAAAAATGTCCACCAATTGATCTTGAGATGGTACAAAAGATATCTCAATTTTTCGTTTAGAAACACAATCCCTTAGAAAATGATGTCGAATCTCAATATGTTTATACGGTTATGATGAACCGGGTTTTGAGCAAAATTTATAGAGGATATATTATCACAAAAGATAGGAACGTTTTAAAAAGAGCATTTGTAATCCGCTAAGGTTTGTTTTATCCAAAGAAGTTGAGTACAACAAAAAGCTACGGAAATATATTAAGCCCGGCCGTTGAAAGTGAAACACAATTTTGCTTCTTTGAAAACCAAGAAACTAGGCAATCGCTAAAAATTGACATGATCCAGGAAGTACTTTTCCAATCATCAATATTTCCCGCATAATTCGAATCACTATAACATTTAAGAGAAAAATTTTCATTCTTTGGATAGAATAAACCATATTGAATAATGCCTTTCAAATATCGAAAAATTCTTTTAACGGCACTCATATGAGATTCTTTGGGATTGCTTTGAAAACGAGCACATAGGCATAGGCATGATGAATGTCCGATCTACTAGCGGTTAAATAAAGTAAACTACCAATCATACCCGATACTTTGATTCATCCACGGACTTGCCTTTTTCATCTTTGTCAATTTTGACATTAGTTGCCATAGGAGTAGACACGGTTCTTCCTTCTTCAATGCCGAACTTTTCAAAAGTTCCTTTGTATATTTTGATTGCGAAATGTATATACTTTCTTGGAATTGTTTAATTTGAAGCCCAAGAAAGAAGTTGAGCTCCCCCATCATACTCATCTCAAATTCTCCTTGCATTAACTTAGAAAATTTCTTGCACAAAGATTAATTAGTAGCACCAAAGATAATATCATCAACATAAATTTGCACAAGTAAACAATCTTGCACTTTTTCAAAAACAAAGAGAGTAGTATCAATTTTACCCTTGTAAAACCATTTTGCAAAAGAAAAGAGTTAAGTCTATCATACCATGCACGGGGTGCTTGCTTTAAACCATACAAGGCCTTTTTATGCTTATAAACGCGTCATTAAGCCTAGAAAAATTTTCAAACCCGGAGGTTGTTTTACATAGACTTCTTCTTGAATAAAACCATGCAGATTTAACATCCATTTGGTAGAGTTTGAAATTTTTATAACAAGAATAGGCAAGTAAAATACGAATAGCTTCTAAACGTGCTACGGTGCAAAAGTTTCATCATAATCAATACCTTCTTCTTGACAATACCCTTGAGCTACTAACATTGCCTTGTTTCGAACAATGTTGCCTTGATCATCAAGCTTATTAGGAATACCCATTTTGTACCAATAATAGTTTGAGAAGGAGGAAAAGGTACCAATTCCCATACATCATTTCTTTCAAATTGATTCAACTCTCTTGCATCTCCAAAACCAATCCTCATCCTAAATAGCCTCCTTAGCATTTTTTAGGCTCTTTTTGAGATATAAGAGCTTTTTCGCAAATTTTCTTGGTCATCACTTTATCAAGGGGATCACAAATAATAAGATCTTTTGGGTGATCTCCTTTAAATTTCAATGACACGGGAAGATCCAAGTATCACCTTTGTCTTCTTGAGAAACACTTGAAGTGGATGGTTGATCATTTGATGTAGTAGGTTGATCATTTTGAGCATCATTTTGAACAATGGGTTCAATAACATCTTCTTCATCACTATCATCATTGGGTATTCTTTCAACACCCGAGGCTTCATTGAATTTTACATGAATAGATTCTTCAACAACCATGCTAGTCTTATTGTAAACCCGATATGCTTTGCTCTTGGTTGAATACCCCATAAATATTCCTTCATCGGCCTTAGGATTAAGTTTGTCCAATTGATCCTTAGTGTTCAAAATAAAGCACTTACATCCAAATATTTTGAAATAACTAATAGTTGGAGTTCTTCCTTTCCAAAGCTCATATGGAGTTTTATTCATTTTAGGACGAATATAAACTCGATTAATGACATAGCAAGCGGTACTACGGCCGACCCAAAAATATTTTGGAAGTGAAAATTCATTTAGCATGGACCGACTCATCTCTTGTAATGTCCGATTTTTCCTTTCGGCTACTCCATTTTGTTGAGGTGTCCTTGGAGCCGAAAAATTATGTGCATATCTCTTGGTTTCACAAAAGACTCTAAATCCACCATCAAATTCTCCACCTCGATCACTTCAAATAGACTTAATAGTATCTTCATTTTCATTCTCAATAAGTCTACACAACTTAACAAACTCATTAACGGCATCGCTTTTATTGGTAAGAAAGAGAGCCCAAGTATATCTAGAAAAATCATCGACAATAACGAAAGTGTAATGTTTTCCACTTAGACTAGTCGTGCCAATATCCTCATACAAATCAAGGTGAAGCAATTGTAGGGGTTTGGTTGTGGAAATTTTATTTTGGGCTTGAAACTACTCTTAACTAATTTGTTCTTTTGACAAGTGTCACATAAGCCAAGATTTTCAAAATTCAATTTGGGTAGTCCTTTTACATGTTGGTTTTTGTAAATATTTTTCAAATTCTTGTATCAACATGTCCAAGTATTTTATGCCATAAACTCGTTAAATCATTATTGGCGACTAAACAAGAAACATTTTGACTAACCAAATCACTTGTACAAAATTTGTAAAGATTGCATTTTCTATTTGCTTCACAAATAATTTTACCATTTTTAAGTATAAGGCATTTTTCTTTATTGAAAGAAACATCATAATTTGAATCACAAAGTTGGCTAACACTTATCAAATTAAACTTAAGCCCTTCTACTAATAGAACGTTATTATGAGAGAGAAGAGTTACCAATTTCTCCATTTCCAATAATTCTTCCTTTGCCATTGCCGAACATGACCATACCCTCTTCTTAGAGCTTGATATTGGTAAAAACGTTATCTCCTCCCGGTCATATGGCGTGAACATCCGCTGTCCACGAGCCATTTTGAATCTTCCATTGTTGTTATAGCCTCTATTACCTACAAAAGAATTTCTTTTAGGTACCCTATAATTTTGGGGTCCATGGGGTTAGTCTTGAGACCTTTGAGTCTCCAAACATGACTAGAGCTATTTCTCAATTTGCAATTATTAGCATAATGTCCAACTTTGCCACAATAAAAACAAGTAGGGGTATTAGAGCTAATAGCACGTACAAAAAAGTCGGACCTTGGTTATTTTTCTTAAAAACACTTTGAAATGGTTTATAACCAAGTCCCAATTTGGAATGCTCACCTCTTTGTGCATCTAAAATTTTTGTAACTTTATCCGTGTTTATGTTAAAACGATGCACATCATTTTCAAACATTCAAGATCTTTTGTGAGCAATTCCTTTTCGGTTTCAAGAGTATGAACTTGAGTAAGAGTAATAGCATGAGCTTTATCAAGAGATTCATAAGTAAATAATTTATCCTTTTCAATTTTAAGCTTTTTATGCTCCTTTTTCAAGGTCTTGTATTTAACAATCAAATTTTGAAATTCAATTTGTAATTCATCAAAATCACATTGCAATTCATCAACTAAGGAGGAGGTAGAAGAGTTAGAGCGTACCTCATTATTTTCATCGTCTATGGCCATAAGACCATATTCGGTTTCTCCTTCCTCGTCGGTTGTTTCAAGTAATTCATCCCAAGTTTTGACCTCCGCATTTAGAGCCTTCTTTTTCGAAAAATGCTTCTTTTTCTTTGTTCCTCCTTATCGAGTTTTGGGCAATCGGCAATGAAGTGCCCGGGTTTTCCACATTTAAAGCAAGAATTATCTCTCGGTTTTCTTGCCTTATTTTTATTCACAAATTTTGCAAATTTTCGAACAAGTGCGGCCGTCTCCTCATCATCATCATCATTATCATAGTATGCATTATTAGAAGAAGAAGCAAAACCTTTAGGAATATTTTGCATACCCGATTGATTGATGGTTGGTTTAGAATTTTTCCTTTTCTTGAGATAGACTTCATAGATGAGGAGGTTCCCAATGAGCTCGTCAAATTTGAGTGTCTCAAGATTTTGTGCCTTCGTGATTGCCGTCACCTTTTTCGGACCATGAGCCGGGAAGAGCATTCAATACCTTAGTCACCTTGTCTTCTTCGGAGATGACTTTCGAGGGCCACAAGAGGATTGACAATGTTGTCAAGCCTTTCCACAATCTTAGAGATGCTTTCACCATCATACATGTTAAAGTTTTGAAATCTTTAACAAGCATGGTCTTTCTTGCTTGCTTAACTTTCTTTGTTCCTTCATATATAGTCTCTAATTTTTCCCAAACCTCATGTGCCGACCTTATGCCTCTTATGCGATTGTACTCGGTGGCGGTAAGATAATAATGCAAAATATTTAAGGCCTTACCATTTAGTGAGAAAGCCTTCTTGTCGTTTTCACCGAACTCCTTGAAAGGTTTTGGAACCGAGGTGCCATCCTCCAACTTCTTGGTTGGTTGATCAACTCCTTCAACAACCACATTCCAAATGTCGAACCCGCACCCTTGTAGGAAGCACTCCATACGGTCTTTCCAAAATGCGTAGTTGTTGGCGTCGAATAGTGGTGGCTTGTTGGTGGAGGCACCGGTGGTGAGATAAGCTTCATTGTAGCCATGGATCTTTCCTCTTTACTCGGAACGAGCTAGCCAAAGAGTTTGACTTTGATACCACTTGTTAGTTCAAGTGGCTCACGATAATCTAGAGGGGGTGAATAGATTATCTCGGTTTTCAGATTTTGCCCTCTTTTTACGAATAATCAAGCAAAGATGAAAGCTAAATGCGGAAAATAAACAACACATGTTGATTTAAAGAACTTCACCCCACCTAGGGACTACGTGCTCTACTACCCCAGTATATCAGGGATGGGTTTCAAAAAGAAAAAGAAATTTTATTAATTACCAAAATTAATACAACACCTTGAGGATTGCCACAACCCTCTTACAACACCTTCAAGGAGATTACCACAATCTTCCTTCATCACCTTTGAAGAGTACCACACTCTCCAAACACCTATGATAGGTGTGATTTTTGCATGTATTTTGAGGTATAAATATGACTAAAATGGTGATTAGACATGCATAAACTCATATGAAATGGTTTGTATTCACTCTTTGTGGGAAAGATATTACACTTTGCTCGTTTTGTAGGAATTTAACGATATTTGGAATGATTTTGTGACAAATACGAGCATTGCGACCTAGAATCATCAAGAATCGGCGATTACACCCAATTGGAAGCCAACTATATGGATTCTATAGTGTTAGTGATGAGTCGTGTGTCAAAAGAAGCATGGATGATCAAACAACAAGTAGATTTATATCAAGGAACATCCAAACGCGTATGGAATTTTTAAGCACTTTGGCGAGGGTTTAGTATTTTGGCCATAACTCTCTCTAAAAAATTGATATTGAGGTAATTCAAGTGGCTATGGAAAGCTAAGAGAAACTACAACTCTTATGAAGGACTCGCAAAGCAAATTGGACGTTTGGGTGGTGCACGGGCAACCCGTGCGTGGACGCACGACCCGTGCGCACTGAAGGCACATGAAAGTTTTGAGCATGCCTACGGCTTAAAGCACGGGTAACCGTGCGTGGATGCACGACCCATGCATGGGTCGCTGAGAATCGATTTTCCTCTGATTTGAGCACGGGTAGCCGTGCGTGGCGCACGACCGTGCGTGGGCGTGAAAACTCCTAAAAAATGACAAAAATTGACTTAGGCTTCTAAAAGGGTAAAAATACCACTTTTTGGGCGCACACCGAGGGAGGAAAGGTCTGGAAAAGACCCAAGAACACAAGAAACACACAATTTCATCAAGGAAGAATCAAGAGAAGAATGGGTCGAATCGGAGCTTGAGGATTGAAGATTAATCGAGAGATTATCCATTTCCCTAAGTTTTCTCATTCTTTGTGCTTTAATCTTTCATTTTAGCTTGTCATGAATATGAACAATTTGTCTATGAGTTGTTTATTTGTAATGAGTAGCTAAACTTCTTGTGATTTCCGGGTTTTGAAGTAGATTAATTGAACTCTTGTTGAATGTTTTAATCGTAATTGAAGTTATTGTCTTGAAGCCTATTTGAGTACTTTGTTCTTATTCTTGTTTTATCATTTGGCCAATGATTTAGCATGTTTGATATATTGATTCATAATTCGAGAGATGAGTTTCAATATTAGATCTTGAGTACTTGACATGAATATTTGCATAATCGAGAGGTTTGTGAATATTTGTGAGGATATTTGATCTTTTGTGCTTTTGGGAGTTGTGTATCTTATGTTGAGTAGAGATCTTAGCATATATATTTCAATCTACACTTTATATACATCTCGAGAGGGGGATAAGATACCGTTGTGATCGTCTTATAGGTGTATTGATAATAACTTTGGCTTTGGTTAAATCGTAAAACAAGAGGAATATTAATTGGAACCATAACCAGGAATCCATTTCATTCCCTTGACAATTCCATTGTTATTTTCATCTTGTGTTTTTGTGGTTATTCTTGTCTTTACCTCCACAACAATCACCTCAAATTACGATCGTCTAAATAAAAATAAGGTTATCTTAGTTCGATCATACTTAGCACATTAATTTATTAGTCTCTATGGATACGACCTTACTTACCCTATTCTATAAACTACACCGTACACTTGCGGTGAAGCTAAAAATAAGGCGAACAAGTTTTGGCGCCGTTTGTCGGGGACTAATACAATTTTTGGTGCTAATATTGCGATAGATAGAATTATTTTTAATTCGGATATTTTTTTATTTTTTTCATTTTTATTTTGTAAATTCTACTTTTACAATGTTTTGATTTGTTTCTTTGAATTGGTATAGGTGCACCGCTCGAATGGAGGAAGTCAATTATTTCAATAATGGAATTCTTACGAGTTATTGGAATAATCTTACTCTATGTGCTATTACCCAGATTGGGGAATTACGAAGATTTTTCATATGCTAGCACGGAGAATGTGATTCCACCACCATCAAGCTCCAATGTAATGAATGGGTTTACAAATGCAGGAGGCAAAACCATCTTTAGAAGAAGCCCTCACCTCGTTAAGGATTCAAACAAGTTTGTTCGGGAGAGCGAGTCGAGGACCGCTTTACTTGCGATGAAGCAAATAAGCCATCTTTGGAAGACGCCATCATTTCATTCATGAATCAAACGACTTCATTTATAAGTGATACAAGGAACTAGTTCGATGCACAAGAAGAGGCTAGGATGGACATGATGGAGTTGCAATTGACACAAATGGCGATTCGATAAAAATCTTGAGACTCAGTGGGCCTATTAGCTACGATTATTGGTGAATAACAACAAAAGAGCCATTTTTGAGCACCACCGAAGTCAACTCAAAGGAACAATATAGTGTCATTCATCTAAGGAATGGTACAGAATACGAGGAGTCGAAGATCCTGGAAGAGCAAGAAAGTTCGGAACCCACAAGTTATTGTGTGTCTATGTATGGTCAAATAGTGTGTGGTGCCGAAAAGGAACAAAAACAGGACAATGAACACACAACTCATGCGTGATGCGAATGAGCGGTTCGTGCGAGATATCATAAGAAAGTTGTTCCCGAATGAGACAAGCATGGTATGTGTATGCGCACGGACAACATGAGCATAATTCAAATCAAAGTGTTCCAACATCAGGACTCAATACTTGCTTGAAATCCCAATTATGCATTACTAGATGCAAACAATGGAAAAGCGGTTCTTGACCACGATCCAAAGCAACTAATATACGCATTCAAAGGTGGTACAAATCGAAATTAATAGGCGTCAAGCTAAAGACGTTAAATATAGCGCTTGTTGGGAGGCAATCCAACGGTTTGTGGTGTGATTTTTGTTTTTGTTTGTTTCTTTTTGTAAAAAAAACCCGAGTGTTGTTGTGCTGACATCACGCACGGGTGACGTGCGCTAGCGCACGCCCCGTGCTTGCCTGGAGGGGAATAATGTGGCCCGGCATGAAGCATGGGCGTCCGTGCGCAAGGCGCACGACCCATGCGTCCTTCATGAGACAATATTAAGGTACAAAACTTGAAGTGAAGGTTGAAAGAAAAGTCCTAGCGATAGGAGGAGATGCCAAGAGGGCCATTATCCACCACCACCCGCACAATGAATCAGGTAAATCCACACAATTTTATATTGAAATTCTATCTTCTCTTACGTGCGATATAATTTCATTTAAGTTTGGGGGTAGAGATAGTTATTTTGATATGAAATGTGTGGATAAAAAAAAAATTTGCATTAATTTTGTGTGTTTTCATATAGTTGCATGTAGAGCATTTTAGGTTGCATTTGCATTAGAAACACATTTATTGTTTTAGCACGTTTATTGCTTTCATAGATTTTAGGGAGTGAGTTGATCTCTTGATTGTAACTTGTGCTTGATTTTGAAAATTTTGTATTACTTGGATTGGGTGTTGAGCATGAGTTGATTGAGCCATGAATAGATAACATTGAGCATGTTGATGTGGAAAACTTGGTTTGGTGCTTTGAATTACATATTTACAAGCACTGTGAGCTTTTGAGCCTTCTTTGCTATCATCATACGCTTAGATCTTGTTTGTGATTTGAGTGTATCATTCATGTTGTTAGAATTCTAGAACTTGCTTTGGTATCTCTATCAAGGCCACATGTGTATGCGATTTGTGAATATGATTAAAGGCCATCCTTGTTAGCCATTCAAGCCTTTTGTTTACCTAACGATGTTGAAATTCTAGTTAGCCAACTTGAGCTTATTGCCTTTTTTTTATAGCCACAATTCAAGACTTAACTTGATATATTTGTTACCCTACGTTTGAGCGTATAGCATTGAGTAAAGGGATTGAATGAGATTGAATGAGTTGGAATTGAAAAGTTGAATAATTGTGCAAAATTGGTTGATGGGAACAAAAGAGGAAGAAAAGGAGAAGAAAAGAAATGTTGAAAATCCATAAAAGAGTCGGGAAAAAAATCGACTTTATGATGTGAGTTTTCATTGAATGAACTTGGAGGCTAAGAATTGTAATGTAAGGTGGTAATGTTTACAAAAGAAAGGAGATGGAGATAGGAAGAGTTGATGAAAATGAGAGAAGAATTTAAGAGCATATTGAGCTTTAATGTAGATGATTTATATGCTCGTGGTCATACGCTCGAGTTTGAGTTACTCTATCCATATTTTCCTACCCTAACCAAAGAGCCTTCATTATAACCAAAAAAGAAAGTCCTTTTTGATTCACAAATTGCATACATTCTAGTGGCGGAGATATGAGACAATTTACAAGCTTATGGTAATTCTGCAACATTGAATTGAATGAAGCATAAACACGCCCTATATTCATGTGAGATGAGAGCATACACTTGATCTTGAGAGATGTGATTCAAAGCATTTACCATGTTTTATTTGATACGTGCTCCATGTTAGATATTTGAGGCTTGGTTGATTCGTTTGCTTGACACCTATGATGAACAATACGAATTTTATGGAGTTGTTGTGCATTCTATTTATCATTACTCACGATTATGTTTTGTCTAGTTTTAAGCGTTGACCGGACGACCAACAGTTTAAGTTTGGAGGTTTTACCTATCACCTAGATCACCCAAGTGTATTCTTACCACAAGAATACTCACAAGGATGTCTTGTGTTGAATGATTACCAAAATCAAGATTATAACTCAATAATGAATGATACAATATGAGTACAAGTGTAATCAAGAATTGAAAGCCTAGACCTCAAATGTGTGCAAGTGAAAGTGTTTAGGCTAATACAACAAGATATATGAAAGTGTTTGCTTGTTTGCTCTTTGCTTGTGTAATATGTTGTATCTTGTTGCTTGAATGAAGCCTCTATTTATAGGAGAGGTCTTGGCTTTGAATTCCAGACATAGGCTCCTCCTTGGGGAGTGATTTGCTGCAAAAGAAACCATTTAAAATCAAGATTATAGATGTTAGAAATCAATCCCACAAATTAGGGAAAAACTGTCTGAAAATGCAACGGATAGTTTGCTGATAAAACAGGGGTTCGACCGGTCACGCAGAGATAAGTTTGAAATAGGTTTTCTGTAATTTTTACACAGGGGGACCGGTCGGAGGGGGGTTCGACCGGTCGCCCTTGATCTTAACCGGTTGGGGTTGTTTAAAATACGAAATAGAGAAGACAGACCTTGAGAAGGCACTCCCAGGTACAGGTCGCCCAGGGGTCGACTGGTCGCCCCTACCGATCGACCACCCGATCGACCGGTCGCCCTCCCTGATTTCTCCTACATCCCTTTTTCTGTTTCAAAACTCAACTCAGGTACAGGTTGCCCTATAGGGCGACCGGTCGAGCCTGAAATAAAAGTGTTGTCCAATTTTCTATCGAAATAAACTCCAAGAAATACTCCGAAAAATAGTAAAAACATTTTAAATCGATCGGAAGTATTTAGACAACATTTAGGGACATTGTTTTGGTTTAAAAACTCATTTGAACAGAATTATCAAAATCATGATAAAAACATTTATCTAACATAAAGTGGGTCGGAGCTTCACGGAGGTGTCTCGGAGCGGAGAAGACGATGATGGGTCATGGCAGAGATTTGGGAGAGAGAGAGACAAATTTTTTTTTTTCTCTAGTTTGTTAGTAAAGTTTGTTGTTTTTTTATTTTGTTTTTGTATTCTTTTCTCGATTGATTTGCGAAACTCGTAGGCGGATCAGTTTTTTTGTTCTGCATTATGTAGTGGTTGCTCGTGCCCGATTTTAGTTTTTTTTTTCTCGGTGTGTGGTCTTTCTTTAAGGAGGCCAAGTCTCCGGCGTGGAGTGGTTAGTTTGGGGTGGGTAGTTTTTAGTCCATGTGAATCAATTGGTTTTACCGTTCGCAGCTCTTAGTTAGTCTTTGTCGCTCTTGCCGTTGGCTACGATTGTAGTTGTAATTTTAGTTTTTGAGTTGTTATAATAAAATTCTATCGTTCGACCAAAAAAAAATTAGTTTTTTGAATTTCCTATAACCATCAAAAATTAATTTACGGACCAAAATTTTATTTTGTGATAAATCTAGTGTAACACATGTGTGTTAGACCATCTCCAACCCAACTCTAAAACCCACACCAAAACACCAAATATCTAAAAAACACCCTCCAACCTAACTCTAAACATCACACCAAATTTAGTGTAATGAATAGTGTTACACCAAATTTGGTGTAATACTATTCCTTTACACCAAATTTGGTGTAATACAAATATTCCCTCTTTGCCCTCCAATTTCTTCTACTTCAAACTTTTAATTCCTATTGTATCCTATATTTGATATATAATTCATTTGTAACATGGTTTTAATTATTTAAATTTTGTATATAATTATTACTTTGGATGAACAATAGTTAATATTTACCAATAAATTATTATAAACTAAACTTAAAATTTTGATAAACTAAAGTAATTAATAAACAAAATTATAATTTAATTAAAAAAGCATCAAAGTCTATCATAAAATACAAAACACTAACATTATAATTAAACTTGAAATTTAAAAAACAAAATACCAAGCAACTACACCAAAATTAGTAATGTATTAATCTTTTTTTTTTTTTTGTCTTTAAATATTTGTTTTAGGTTTGTCATTTTTTATTGTCTAGTGTGTAATTTAGTATTTTTATTTATTGTGATATTAGTTGTATATTAATTTTGCAATATAATTTTTTTTTTGAGAATTTTGCAATATAATTAATTAATGTAATATTAGTTAAATATAAGTTTTTATTTAGTTACATTAATAATAATAAAATATAAGCAAAAGAAATAATTGCATAAACAAATAAATTTGTTATTCCAAAATGAAAAGAAAATATTAAAATACTCATTTGGTGTAAGATTTAGTGTAGATGAGTTTTGCAAAATTACACCAAAACACCAAATTTGGTGTAATTTTCACACCAAATTTGGTATTATGGGTTGAAGATGCCCTTATTCTAGTTTTTAAAATGAAAGCATATTCCATCGAGCCATAAATTACCCATCACTACTGTCCGTAAATGTCAAAAGTGTCGCCATCACAATTATTTTTTAAATAATTCCATTCTACCACAGATCATTAATCCATCGCCGACGCCGACATCAAGAATATAATTAAATCAAAAATATATATATCAATAAAATAATAGTACAAGTCTCACACTAGAATAAGCAAACTCCCAAAACTCCAGTCCACTTGTTTCAAAGCCCACTAGCACCAGCACCACGTGGCCCACCCGGCCCACCAACCGACACGCGTCATTTGCACAATTCCTCAGGGAGTACGAGGACCAATGGGAATGCAGAAAGTGATCGTATCTCTCAACCGGGCTCTCAACCACGAATTCCGATACCCACCCGCCACGTGTCGGTTTCTGGGCAGCCCTTTTTTTTTAATCATTTAAATATTAAAATTCGCCCAGAAAAACAAAATTAAAGTTCTACTCTCTACAAAAGCAAATTTTGTTCTCTCTCTCTCTCTCTTTAGAACCTCCTAGATTTTGAGACTTCGAAGAATCAGAGTTTTAGGGTTACTGGATTAGCTTTCTGGAGTGAGGTTTCCGTTTGCGGTGATTTTTGTTTTTCGATTTTCCGGCGGATTAGTTGGTTTTCCGGTGAGTTTCAGCTGGTTTGAGTATAAGCTAGCTGCAAAGCAGATTTCAATCATTTTTAATTTTGTTTGGTTTTTGTTTAGGTTTAGTGAGTTCATTTTATGAATCAAAGTTTGCTTGGTTGGTTAGAAATTGAGAAATCGAAAGGAAGCAGATTGAAACATGGATGTGAAATTTTGGTTTTTCTTTACCTTTAGACTATGGGAATCTAGGGATTGAAATTTTGATGCGTTGTAGCAGATTAGCTATATGGAACCATTTTAGCTTTTTAATAACTTTCTTGTCCTGGGAAAAAAAGTAATCACTTTTTGTTGGTGGTGTATGCTTAGCCCCCTGTTTTTCATGGTGACTGACTATACGCTCTGTTTTCTTACACCTTTTTGGGTAAATTCTAAAGTTAAGTATTGAGTAACTTTACTTCACTGGATCTTTTCATTAGTTGAGCTAGTTCTTGATCTATTTCATTTTCTTCTCTATCTGCGTTTTCTTTTAGTTCCGTTTTTCTTCGTGACTTGAACACTGTGTAGATTCATATAGCTTTAGAAGATGATTTTAGGCTTTAATAAATGGATTCTAATCGGTTTGGTTTGATTGTTTTTGTGGATTTGTTGGATAGAGGTGAAGGAAGGATTTGGAACTGAAATGAAGAGAACTGTATACAGTTTGAGTGCAGGTTGAATGCTTCAAGGAATGTCGGACGTGCACGCGTATGAGGTATGTTCCTTCTCCATTTGACAGAGCATCTCTTGTGGACCGTTTTAGTTGTCTTGTTAATCAGGTATCATGTAAATAAATGATGAAAGAGCTAGCTGTTCGTTACAAACTTACAATATACACGTGTTTCATATTTTTCTTGGTCCATTGAAGTATACATGTTAAAAAGAAAAAGACATAAAGAAAAACGATGACATTTAATACATTACAGTGTACAAAATATTTCATATGATTTTCATGGAAATTTAGGAAGATGACAACATTATGTTATGGACCATGGAGTTTGTCCAACCTGTGATGTACATGTCAGCCTTGGAGAATTTATACTTAACCAGTGTGCACTTATGTTATATTATATAAGTCAATTATGTTTTCGTTCTGTTTACGTCTGACTTAAAAATCAGTTCTTCTGTTCTTGGAATCATGTATGTGATTCTAAGCATGTGATCTTGGTTTATCATTTCCTTGGACATAGTGATTGATCTAAGATTTAGATATCTGTAAAGTGGGTTATACCAAATCAAACAATACATTAATTATAAAATACAGCTAAATATGAAGGGTAACCAGAAGGAGATTAAATGTGACAAGAAATTTACCTGGTTTGGCTAATACATCCACGGGTGAGGAGAAACTACTTCATTAAACCAAGAACAAAAAGAAAGGGAGTACAACATTAGATATAACTCGTCTCTAATCAAAACAAGAGAATTACCCACCCAGTGTCCCCATAACATTCTTTTAAACAACTCTATACATTTCTATGCAGAACTTCTCAAATGTGGGCTAGTTTATGATTAACAGAAATTTCTATATGTAGAACCTTTGAAACAGGTAGCTTACAAGCTGCTTACGCAAGTGCTTATACAGCACTCAGTTGAAACCAACTTTTTTTATATGATTTCTAGATCATATGGGGTATCAGGCCCAAAGATTAAGCAATACTAGTCTACTATGATTTGTCTTTCAATGTTTGCTTTCACATTTGCATTCAGATTTTTTTGTGATGGTAACACCAATCTCTTCTGCTAAATAATATCTTCAAGCTAGTTCTGTGACGTTCAGACAAAGTTGTAAGCTTTGAATAAACAATTTGAATAATTGGATGGTCATTCCAATTGTTCATGAGTTTTTCTTTTTTTTCTTTTTTTCTTTTTTTCCTTTTTGTGGTTTACTGAAATTTTTCAGTTGTAGTACACAGTTATTGCAGCTAAAATTCTGTAACTGCTATTGCAGTTTGTAGACAGAGCTTGGGATGAATTTTGCTGGAGTGATGATCATTTAGTGCCCCATACTGGTTCTAAAAGGCTGGATGATTCTCGCACTCTGGGAGATAACCACAAGAAACCTCGCTGTGAATTAACTCGTACTGGGGATAGATCTGCTGCTACATACGTTGATCAGGGAAGGGAACTAGCTGGATTTTCCATTCCGAGTAAAAGAAAGAATACAATGTTGGAAAAAGATTTATGGTCCCACAAACTGAATGGTGCATTTATTTCTGCATCTAACAGTGATCCAATCAAAGAACCATCAAGTTTAGCTTCTGATAATACCATGCCATCAACTCATAGCTTGAAGAGCACTAACGCGCACCCAAATGTGAGTAAGTTCTGTGGGAGTGATACCACTCTTGGAGACAAGAACACTATAGTTGATAACAACTCTTTCAATTATCCACTTGGTGACTTAAATCATACTGGCACTGATCTCCATTACTTCGGAAATGCTGAGAACAAGGATTCTAATGATTTCCTGTATTATGGTTGGCCTGAAATAGGGAACTTTGAGGATATCGACGGGATGTTTAGGTAATTCTGAACTGTTTCTTTATTCAGATTTTCATTGTTATTATATTGTTTTCACTTATAAACGTGCCCTGTTTTCCAGAGGTTGTGATTCAACATTTGGCCTTGGGGTGCCTAAAGACAATGAGTTGGGTTGGTTATCATCAGCAGATGATCTAGGAGGGTCCGGAGATGTGGTGAAACCGGATGTTAAATTTCCATGTCCTGAGCCAAATGTGGTGGAAAATATTTCAGAGTTCTCGAAGGGCCATTCTATCACTGATTCTGGCATGACTAATGCACCCATTGGATATAAGAAGAGTTCTTGGACCTCAGACAAATCTGATTCTTGTGTGTCTTTTGTGATGAGACCTGCTACAGCTGATAGAAAAGATGGGTTTACTCCTCAGGAGCAGGTCAGTATATGCCTCTGTGATGTGAACCAATGCTTCTGTTCTTCGACTTATTAAACGTTTATAACTGTCACTTGTATCATGATTCAACACTCGCATGATTGTTTTGCAGGGACTAGTATTAATTGGATATCTATTGATTATTGTTTCTTTGCGGAGTTATTTTTCATGTGTTGATTTTTGCACCCCAATTATGATACGGTATTGCTTGATCATCCAATAGTTTTGGCTGCAGCTATGCAGGGAGGGGTTGGGGAGATTGCAGAGTTGTAGAAATTTTCAACTCTTTGTTTAGTACTCTTTGTTTTGACTGACACTTATGCATGTAAAAATTCAACGATCGCCCAAGGGGTTGAAAGGTTGCTAATCCATGTGACTGTATTTAAATTGTGTTTGATACTTTTGGCAGATCAACAAACATAAAACGCAGATCAAGCTACAGAACCAATCTGATGGGAAAAGCAAAGAACATTGCATTGGAAATGGTAGTTCCAATAATTTCAGTGATCTACCTAACGAAGTCACGCAGCTTCCTTCTGGGATCACTTCTCACCATGCTTTCCCATCTGTTCATATGCAACAGAAACAGCATGCTGGATGTCCAGATTTGTATAATTATTTACAGGATCCTATCTCTAATGGGAATTCAGACAACAGTCGTACTCGTTTGTCTGATCCGGCTTCTGTAAATCTGAAACCATCTACTGTTATATCTGAGACTACTGATATAACATCCATTTCTCCAAGAGACTCCTCCAATGCGTCACAAAGAGAAAAGCTACATAGATGTGAAGGTCGACGATCTTCCATGAGTAGCAGCCTAAAAAATGGGAGTGCAATAGGTCAGGGCTCCGAATTTGATTCTGACTCCGTAGGGAAATATGAGAATCACAAGGATACAGAAGGGGTCAGCTTGGCTACTCCAGCGGAATTAGGTTCCTCAAATCTACAAGAAAGCTCGACAATGAGTTCGCGGTTGGATGATATTTCACTCGAAGCAGCTAGTTTTCGCCAGCTTCAGCTTGTTATGGAACGGGTATTAATTCTTTCTTGATATAGAATTAAGGGAAAATGTTTTTTTTTTTTGCATATGAAAGGGAAAATGTAAGGCGGATCAAACCTAAAAGGTTTTTTTGTAATTAGCCCGAACTTCTGGGTTTTCTTTTTGTAATTAGCTCGAACTTCAGGGATTTCCTTTTGTAATTATCCCTTAAAATGTCAAAGAAAGAGCTCATAAAGTGCTTGATTTATAAAATGCTAGATCTGCAATTCTCGGTCCTGTTACATATTTGCTTGATTGGTTTGAGGGTGTATGTTCGCCTACAACTAGAGTACAACTCTATGATGTTACATATTCCCCATATTCAACTGTGTTGAAACTAAATGTGGTGCATTCTATGGTGTAGTTGGATTTGAGAATGAAGTTATGCATAAGGGATAGTTTATACCGTCTGGCTTGGAGTGCTGAACAAAGACATAACCATGCAAACCTGAATGACGGTTTTGGATACGGAGGAGATGCCGCCGGTGGAGCATCCATGGCTGAAAACAAGTGAGTGGCCTCTTTCGTGATTCTTAATCTGTCTTTTGTTGCAAAATCTAAGTAAGAAGTTCTGGACTTAAAAGTACTGATTCTCGCGTACCAACTTAGATGCCACCTCATTCGTCTGATGATTTGAGCTGCAAGAAGTGGAGATTCGTTATCATGCCTCTTTCAGTTTTGTGTTGTGATTAGTGATGTTCATTGATGACTTCCCTTGTAGGTGTACCAGTTTCATGGATATGGAAACAGATACAAATCCTATAGATCGTTCGATAGCACACTTATTGTTTTACAGGTCGTCATGCTCACCTAGTACACCTGCGCATGACTCGTTTCCTTTCAAGTCACCAAGTGTGGTAAGCTTTTGCTTATGCCACATACCCAACATATTGTATCTGATGCAATCTTATTATGGATAATTGCAATAGGTACCCTTGAGTTTCAATCTAATTCTAAAAAGACCCAGCTATCTTTCAAAATTAGAAATAGCTATTGATATTTGCATCCTCAAGAATGGGGTATTTGTTAAGCAGATACAAAGCACAAGTGGTTGTTCGTAATTTGAAAGATAATTGGAGCTTTTCTGTAGTCAGGCTAAATTTCAGGGGTAGTTTGGTAATTCTCCCATCTTAATATAACAATATATTGACTCGCTGCATTATGAGCAGGTTCAGGCACCTGTATTGGTCGAGAATTTGGTCGGTGAAGAAAATGTTTCTGAAGCACAGAAGGTCTCTGATTGCTGACTACAAATGTGACGAAGAATATTGCTCCAGCAGAGTCAAATGGTCATGCACTTCATGTATAGAAGTAGAAGTGCCCTCGAGAATATATGCCAAATTCTCCCTTCTTTCTGTTGTCATATCTTAGTTTTCTGGTTTTAGGTCCACACGGCACGTGCTGATAAAAGTTTGCATGATAAATTATTTTTTTTTTATGATGACTTGTTCTGATGTTGCATCCTTTGTTACAGAGGAAGTTCAGTTAGTCTAATTCTCTGTATTATTTATCCCTTGTGACCTTGTCCGTAGTTCATAGCTTTATGCTTGGATTTCCAAAGGACATTGCGAGAAATAAGGTTGTGCATTTGGCCTTAGGTATCAGGTCTGATCATACCTTATTTGGTTATGATGAACACTAACATTGCCTGAGCATGTCGGAACGTCGACATTAACAGTGGTTCAACACACTATCTCTATATGGCCCTGCTGAGAGTGATTCGCACGACAATAGGAAAAGAAGAGCCCATTTCACTACAGTTATAACTTTTAGGGAAATGTACATATTTGGGAGCACTTCCGTAAAGGTCCATTCTAAAAATGAACATAATAAGTGACTTTTTATAAAGTTTTCAATTCTGGATTCTGTAAAATCGATTTTTTGTAGTGACTCGTCCAAAGTCCATTCTAAATTAACAACCAAGTAACTATTATTATTGAGAATTGAAAATTGACTTTTAGATCTATGGCTTCACAGCAGAATTTCCTGTATCCATCCATGTGTTTACATTTTCACCATTTTAGGGTGAATAAAAAAAACATCAGTTCCTTCGAATAACAACGAAAAGTAGGTTTGATGCCCCGATCGCAATTGCGTTACGATAATGTCAGGTTATATGGAGCAAAAGAAACCCATTTGTGGTCCTTTCCACCCAAAACCTGAAAATGATACATCCTAAATAGCTGCCATTAAGAACTAGCTGTCCAAATAAATTACTTAGACAAATTTGCCAAACGGCAAGATCTAAACAACCATCAATGGAGGGCAACAAGTTCATCATTGAAAGATTTGGATGCATAAGATTCTTCATGGAACTTAGCAGTTGACTTGGGTAAAAACCATCCTGTTTCTGTTCTGACAAAGAAGAACCTGTAATGGTTTGGCCAAAAAAACTTCAGGTCGATAAATATAGTTACCGATCGAATAGGATATAATGACATAAGCTTGCCACTGGGGAAAGACAAGTATAGTAGGACCAGTCCCGTCAATAGTACAACCAAATCACCAATTCAGCTATCCAGGTTAAAGTTCCCAACTTTCGGGCGTACAATTTGGAGCCATAGCTATTGTGACCGACAGTGTGAACTAAAATTTAAGACAAGAAATGTGCCTATGGAAACCTAGTGAAGGGACACGACAGACAAAAAACAAAGAGAGGTGAGAATATAAAGTATGCACACAAGCTTCCAAGAAAAGCTTCCAAGAACACGAGATGTTTCTACTACTGCAGCAATTCATCTACATATAGTTCCCTGTTCTACAAATTAAAACGTAACATACCCAAGAGAGACGAAACTGCAGTTTCTTTTGCTAATCGAACTGCTGTCGGAGTTGCATCTCTGTTTCACTTTTCCATGTTGCGTGTGAGGATTGACCCTTCATCCTCTTATTTTTTTCCTTATCTTTGACAGTTGAACCCTTCTTCTTCGCAGTTTCTATATCCAGGTCCACAGGAGGTCGATCCCCACACACAGGGCAGACTATTCCTTTTGCATGAGAATAAGTTTTAGGAATCCCACATCTCACACACATCCTGAAAGCACCATGTATAGATATTAAACAAGAATAGCAAGATTTTAATTGGGGTCGATTGCATCATAAAACCATGTGATTTCGCAAAAATGCTGAAAACCCACGAGAAAAGAAAATAACCTAAAAACTCCCCGTGTAAATAATCTTTTTGCACAAAATTGCTATTGGGACAAAATTTAGCGAGGCTGTATAAACGTGCTTGAAACGTAAAGTTGATTATTCCTATCATTTGATTGAATATTCCAATAGAATCGAATTGAGAATTGAAAACATAATGTCATAAATCAATTTAAGAAAATCCCATGAACCTAGGAACTTTTGCTTGCAACCCCTGTCATAAATTAAAAATAAATATACATGATTCATCCAATTTCTTTTAAACTATTTTAATAACTAGATAATTTAAATATATAATTTTCTTTATCAATATGTGAAAAGAATTAGTGTAATTAATTTCAGTGATAATATTTAGTATTAAAGTCTTAGTTTGTAAACAACAACAAACAACAACAAACTAAGCCTTAATCCCACTACGTGGGGTCGGCTATACGGATCATATCGCGCCATCGTTTACGGTCATAAGCCATATTTTCGTTTATTTCTAGGTATAACATGTCATGTTTAATAGCTTCTTTCCAAGTCTTTTTAGGCCTACCTCTTCCTCTTTTGACCTTCTAAACGTCGCACAGGTGCATCTAAAGGTCTCCTATAAACATGTCCAAACCATCTTAATCGTGTTTCTCTAATTTTCTCGTCTATTGGTGCTACTCCCACTTTATTTCTAATGTGTTCATTTCTTATTCTATCTAATCTAGTGTGTCCGCACATCCATCTTAGCATTCTCATCTCTGCTACCCTCATTTTTTGTTCGTGTTCATATTTAGTCGCCCAACATTCTGCTCTATAAAGCATTGCGGGCCTTATGGCCGTTTTATAAAATTTTCCTTTTAATTTTAATGGTATTTTACGGTCACAAAGGATAGAAGATGCACTCCTCCATTTATTCCAACCCGCTTTGGATCCTATGTGTGACATCTTTATTGATTTCTCCGTTCTCTTCAATTATAGATCCTAAATATTTAAAACACTTTGTTATACTCACTTCATGTCCATCAATTTTAACCTTCGTCTCATTGTTCCTGTTGTTTTTACTAAAGTGGCATTCCATGTATTCTGTTTTAGCCCTACTTATAGTAAAACCTTTTGATTCTAGTGCTTCTCTCCAAACTTCCAATTTTGCATTTATTCCTTCCCTTGTTTCATCAATTAAAACTATATCGTCCGCAAATAACATACATTCAAGAATGGATTTTTGTAAGTGTTTAGTGATTTCATCAATTATTAGGATAAAAAGGTACGGGCTTAGAGCAGATCCCCGATGCAAACCTATAGTGTTTGGGAATTCACTAGATATTCCTGTTGGTGTCCTCGATACATGTCGTTATACCATCATACATATCTTTTATGGCATCTATGTAGCTATTTTTATTCCTCTTTTTCCAATACGCGCCACATTATATCACTGGCCGACTTATCGTATGCCTTTTCAAGATCAATAAAAACCATATGTAAATCTTGTTTTCTCTCATTATATTGTTCACATAATCGTCTAATTAAGTGTATAGCTTCAATTGTGGATCTTCCTGGCATGAAGCCAAATTGATTATCTAATATACTAGTTTCATTTCTTATTCTTGCTTCTATAACTCTTTCTCATAGTTTCATTGTATGACTTATTAATTTAATTCCCCTGTAATTTGCACAATTTTGTACATCCCCTTTGTTTTTATATATAGGTATCAATATACTTTTTCTCCATTCACCAGGCATTTTCTTAGTTTTTAGAATAACATTAAATAATTTAGTAAGCCATGATATTCCAACTCCACCTAAACATTTCCACGCTTCAATTGGTATATCATCTAGGCCAACTGCTTTGCGTTTTCATTTTGTTTAGTGCTTTTTTGTTTCATGAAGTTGAATTCTACGATAAAAGGTACGGTTTCTATTCGATTGATTGCTAGTTCCCCTAATGTGACTTCATTCCTCTTCGGTTCATTAAAAAGATTATTGAAATATCTCCTCCATCGACCGTTATGTCCTCGTCTTTCACTAAAATGTTTTCATTCTCATCTTTTATGCATTTAATTTGGGTTAGATCTCTTGTTTGTTTTTCTCTAAATTTTGCTATTTTATATATATCTTTCTCTCATTCTTTAGTATCTAGTTTCTTATAGAAATCTTCATACGCTTGGTTTTTGCTTCATATATTGCTCTTCTTACTTCTTTTTGGCGTCTTTATATCTTTTAAGGTTTTCTTCGTTTTTTTACAGAATACAATACTTTGTAACTAGTTCGTTTTTCCTTTACCTTTTCTTGGATTTCTTGATTCCACCACCATGACTCTTTATTCCATTTATTACCATTTGACACCCCTAATGTTTCTTTTGCGATCTTTTTCATTTGAGTAGTTACATAGTTCCATGTTTCATCGGCTTTGTCTTCCACTTTCCAATCAATGGTTTCTACTAGATATTTGACAAAACTATCTCTTTTTCTATATTCTTTAAGTTCCACCACTTAATTCTCGGTATGTTAATTTTCTTTCTCTTTAGGTGTATGTTAATAAGTTTGATATCCAAAACTAGTAGTCTATGTTGGGTGGTGAGGCTTTCTCCGGTATTACTTTGCAATTTTTGCATATTTTTTCATCGTTTTTCTGGTTAGAAAGTAGTCAATTTGTGATTTGTTAGGACCACTTTTAAATGTGATTAAATGTTCGTCTCTCTTTTTAAAGAAGGTATTACCTATAATAAAATCATAAGCAACTGCAAAGTCTAGGATGGTTCTACACTCATTGTTACGCGAGCTAAAGCCATATCCTCCATGGACCCTTTCATAATCTTCATTATCCTTCCCAACATGTCCATTTAAGTCTCCACCTATGATGAAAAGTCTTACAACAACAACAACAAACTAAGCCTTAATCCCACTACTTGGGGTCAATTTATACGGATCATATCGCGCCATCGTTTACGGTCATAAGCCATATTTTCGTTTATTTTAGGTATAACATGTCATGTTTAATAGCTTCTTTCCAAGTCTTTTTAGGCCTACCTCTTCCTCTTTTGATTTGTGTGAGTGATTCTCTACCTTCTAAACGTCGCACAGGTGCATCTAAAGGTCTCCTATAAACATGTCCAAACCATCTTAATCGTGTTTCTCTAATTTTCTCGTCTATTGGTGCTACTCCCACTTTGTTTCTAATGTGTTCATTTCTTATTCTATCTAATCTAGTGTGTCCGCACATCCATCTTAGCATTCTCATCTCTCGCTACCCTCATTTTTTGTTCGTGTTCATATTTAGTCGCCCAACATTTCCGCTCCATAAAGCATTGCGGGCCTTATGGCCGTTTTATAAAATTTTCCTTTCAAACTCCGCTGCATATAGGCAGGCAACCCGCCTATATGTTCGATCTCAAGCCCGGATAAAGGAGGAGGGTTGCGTTAGTCGACAACCGTAAAACTCTTGTCATTTCCTTATGATATGGATCATGATGAAAAGTCTTAGTTTGTAAAAAAACTTAAAAAAATTATACATTAGATTATGTGTTTCAAATCTAATTTAAAAGTAATTGTTTGACCTTTAGCATCTTTATTCAATCATATAATCAAGATAGCAATATATTATGTCATTAATTTCTAAACTAACTCACAAGTCACAAGACTGCATACAAGAGTTATCTTCTTCCCAAATTCTTTTGCCTTTTTTTTCTTCCTTCCAACAAGCACCGCCCAACCCCAACCCCAAAACCACCGCCGACCGCAAAGACCAAATACCACCGCCAATCGGCGGTGTGGACGTCTTCCACCAGCCCCCACAAACTAGCCTCGCCGCCACACCCACCCTAGCCAAAAATCCAATGTCATCGCACCACAAACTCCATAGTCCATTCCCACCACCAGTCCACCATATCCCCAAACCTCCACCACCGACCAAGATTCACAGGCCCAAAAACACAAATCCGTGTTTTGGTTATGTGGAGCGGTACTAATATCTGTCAAAGTTTCTTGAGTTATAAATTAAATTTTTATGTCCACATATTTGCAAAAAACAATAGACTTGACATAGAAAAAAACAATAACACACACACACACACACACACAGAGAGAGAGAGAGAGAGAGAGAGAGAGAGAGTTAGTTTTCAAGAATGCAGTCTCCCAAGGAGATTTTTGTTGATACGATTTACATAGTTTTAGAGAGATGCGAATACAATATATAGAAGGAAAAAGGAACAAAATTGAAGAAAAGAAATGGAAGAATAAAATATGGGCCGATTTCAAACTATATACCATGTTGATAGGATTTAGACAAGATCTACGGTACTAGGATCCAAAGGTTGAGATTCTCAAGGGTATAGCGGGCAATTCATGACAAAACTTAACGCCGTTACTTCTAAACCATGCAAGACATAGTGCGCAAACTATTTAATCACAGGGTTTTTTATGTTATTTTTCTTAAGTTAGGGGGGTTTAGCATCTTCAGAAAATCACAGGGGTGTGTTATGCAATTAACCCACTAAATTGTTCATCAGAAGAGGGCTGTAAGACACACCTCAAAAGCTCAGCTGCATCTTCTACACTGGGGTTGCCAACTGTTGCCGCACGTTTCCCACCTTGTGCATTGCCGGCAGAACCATTAGATTGGCCTTGGGACAGGCTGCTCTCAATATCACTTCTCACTCTCTCATGAATCCCAACTAACTGGGCCTTAGACTCTACTACAGCACCTACGAACAACACAAAATATAAAGTGGAAAAGTGTTAAACTGTGTCAAAATGAAGCAACCAGAAGCACCAGGACAGATGTTGGCATAACTCTGCTTCTCCCTGATATGGGTCCAAAAACAAATTTGCATATAGATGACATTGTGTTTCTAGGAATTGCTATGTTCCAACTTCAACAACGGAAAGCCATACCTGGAACTAGTGGAAATGAATCAAGCAAGCCAATCATGAAGCACTGAGAAATGAACTTTATCAGATTATACAGGATATGCCACGTCCTAAATGAAAGAAACCTATTAGGCCAGCTAATATACCAATTTATTTCGTTATGTATTTTAGTTATTTGTACACATAAAATAAGATCACAAGGAAAAGGAGGAGATAAAAATCAAATAGCATGTATTATTGACTTGACATCGAAGACAAGGGAGGAAGAAGAGGAAAAAGAAGAGAGTATTCTTCATTACTTCATTGATTCCTGACATTTTCTTTTTTATCTAGTGTTTCATCTCATTCCCTTCGGACATGGAAAACTCTAGGATCAACAAATTGCGACAATTGTAAGAATCTTGAAAATTCCCAAAAGTACAGTAGGCTATTAATAAAGGAGAGGGGGGAAATATAGTTGAAAAAAATTAGAAAGGCAACATCATGCTATTGGACCAAAATAGCTTTTTTCATCTTCTTAAAATAACTGTTACCAAAATTTCAATTCATGTAAACAAAACAACAATCCCACTACTGCACAGAAGATGGACAACGAGTTTGGGAAAAATTACCATAAATGCCACTCTAGGAAAGCAATCGAAAACCAATGTCCTACTCCAAGAATCCATGAACCCTTATAAGTTGCCAAAAAGAAAACAAAAATCACCTGAAGGTAAATCTCTCTTTTCTTTACGATTTCTCCTACCACCATGCCTCCACCGCTGCCCATCCTCTTTCGGCGCGTCTTCCTGAACACTGTTGTTCAGAAACTGCGGCGGCCCCGAAATCTCCAATAATTTTTTCCAACAAAAAGAACCAAAAAAAAAAAAGGAAACACGAAATAAGAATTTCGAGCAAAACCCTAGTTCCACAAATGAAACGTTAACTTAATTGACCAATAAAATTTAAGATATATTTACTTCGGAGAAGACTTCAAAAGCGGAGGGCAATGTGGAAGAGGATGGGGGATTGGGATCGAACAAGGGTTTGTACGAACGACTGGTCTTCAAAACGACGCCGTTGGCCTCATCGTCTGAGGAAAAATCCTCACGTAATAATTGATGTTGGTCATCTTCTTCCTCTTCAGCAGAGGAGTAGCCTTGCAGCAAAGCTAAGCTCATCGTTTCGATTTTCTTCTTGCAGATCCGATTATTGGTCGCTCACAGTCACAGATATTCCGGTTTAAAGATATAAAAGAGAGAGTTTTTATATTTATATTTAGGTTATATTATTTTATTATTTTGTGCTGACTTATTTTATTCTTTTGTTCTTTCATTCTCTCATTTTATGTTCATTATTTAACACTTTATGTTAGAATTATTTAAAATATTAATGTACTTAAATTTTGATAATTATATTTTAATTTAATATGATAATTATTGTTATATTTTTCTTCCTAAATCAGTTATTATCAGTATATAGAAAGATACTTTTTACTAAATAATACACTTCACCTCTATGAATTTTCTGCTAATTATATATTTAAAAGATATACACATAATTAACGAATATTTCCTTAAGTGCATAAAATATTAAATCAACCTTATATACTAAAAGATAAAACAAAGTTGACATATGTCATCACCTCATTATTTTTTACATGTGTCAACTCCTCATACTCCCAGTTTCACATGTCTACTTTATAATTGTCCATGTGACATTGTTATCTACAAATTAAAGGTCAATTGATAATATATTTTTGAATTTTTGAATTTAAAAGACTACAATATTTAAAGATAATAACAACTTTAAGAGATATGAAGTAATCTAAATATCAATGTTTTATCTACGTTATCATTTTAAAATTATTATCTTTCAAAAATATATTTGGTTTATAGGCGGCCCGGAGCCTAGGCGGTCTAGGCGCCCTATATGTTTTTTTTCTTTCTAAAATCCTAACAAAACGACTCCGACTAGTGAAAGTAGCACCAACGACTCCAAAGTTTAGTTTAGTGGAATTGAATATATATAATATTTTTAATTAAAAAATGAAACAAAATTTTAGGGTCTGGAAATTTTTTCATTGATAATTTGATATTATATAAATCAATGCAATATCATTTATTAGAACACTGAGCTTGACATACATTAAGAAATATTATCTTTCAAAAATATATTTGGTTTATATCACCTTTAGTTTCTGATTTTTGGCTACTACGAGATTCAAATTTCAACTTTAAAAGATAAAATATAAATATCAAAATAAAGGAATTTCTCACAATATCAACTCTAAAACAGAAATTATATCCCAAATATAAAAGATTTTATCACAATCTCACGGTCAACTTTATGTGGCCATATCCAGAGTTAAGAGCAAAAAGGGTTTGGAAATTCTTTGTTGTGACAAAAACGACACACTTGGAAATAGAACAAATAGTATAGTTTAGGCAAAATTGCTTTTTTGGTTCGTTAAGTTGGCTCGATTTTGCTTTTAGTCCTTTAATTTTTATGGGTTGCGTTTGGCAAACACTAACTTTTCTAAACCTGCACATTTAGTCCGATTTCAAAATTTCGGGGATATCTTATCCCTAAAATGCTGAGTTGGGCTACTTTTCCATGAAATGACCATTTTGCCCTTTTTTGGTCATGTGCATATCACATGACTTGTTTAATATCTCAATAAAATTAAATAACAAAAACAAATATAAGATTAAATTAAAGTAAAGAAAAAATCTGAACATATACTTATAATTTTATATAAAGTTGACAAATATAAAATATATGTTTGACTTTTTTAATTTAATTTAAATAATATAATCTGAACATATATTTATAATTTTTAATTGTAAATAAAATTAAAATAATGAAAAAATAGAAAAAAACATGTATTTACAATTTTCAACTATGTATAAAAATTAAAAAAATAGAAAACAAAAAAACATATATATCTATAATTTTCAATTCTAAATTAAAATTAAAGAAAAAATAGAAAAATAATAATAAATTAAATAATAAAAACAAATAAATAAAATTAAATTAAATTAAATTAAATAGTCGAACATATATTTTTGTATTTTTCAAAATTAAATAAAATAGAAAACAAAAATAAAAATTTAATTTCAATTTACAGTTGAAAATTTTAGATATATATGTTTTTTTCTATTTTCTATTTTTTAATTTTTATATATAGTTGAAAATTGTAAATACATGGTGTTTTTTTTTTTTTTCGTTTTTTTTTTAATTTATTTTACAACTGAAAATTATAAATATCTGTTCGGATTCTTTTATTTAAATTAAAATAAAAAATTCGAACATATATTTTATATTCGTCAACTTTATATAAAATTATAAATATATGTTCAGATTTTTTCTTTACTTTAATTTAATCTTATATTTATATTTGTTCTTTAATTTTATTGAGATGTTAAACAAGTCATGTAATATGCACATGACCTAAAAAAAGGGCAAAATAACCATTTCATGGAAAAGTAGTCCAACTCAGCATTCTAGGGATAAGATATCCCCGAAATTTTGAAATCGGACTAAATGTGCAGGTTTAGAAAACTTAGTGTTTGCCAAACGCAACCCATAAAAATTAAAGGACTAAAAGCGAAATCGGGCCAACTTAATGGACCAAAAAAAGCAATTTTGCCTATAGTTTACAAATAAATTTTGAGAATTTGAATGAACTATTTGTATGCTAATCTTCTAATTTTTGAATTCTTTTTTAATATTTCTAATTAGTACTTTGGATCTCTTATAATTATTAAAATAAATATGTGACACTAAAATTTTAATATTGGGCAAATTCTGTATAACACACGAGTATTGCTCTAGTAGTAAATTATTTTGTTATGTTTATTATGTTTAACGAGTGGAGCTAGATAAATAGCAAATTAATCATCTTATGAACAAAATGATCATTTAACAAAATTGAAAAAGGTTAAGGGAAATACAACTAAAAAAAACCCAACTCAAATCAGAATTGGATGCGAACTTTTTACATGCAACAACAAGGGCTAAATGCTAAATTGTAATTTTAGTTGTGTAGCTAATCAAAAGTTCCCCTTCGAAAAGGAGGTTAATGTAATAGTCATTTTCAATTTTGAGAAATAAAGTTTGAAAAAGTGTTATGAAATGAAATTCTGTTTTCTTCCCACCTTGGAAGAGTGTATTATTTTCTGATGGCTCGTAAGTTTTTTAGAGTTTAATAAAACTTATCGTTTTGGAAAAAAAAATCAGAATTGGATGCGAACTTTTTGCAACAACAAGGGTTCTTGTTTTAGTTTTCTAATAGCTATAGGGGTTAATGTAATAGTCCCTGGAAATAACGGATTTGAAAAAAGTGTTATGAAATAAAGGATGGGAGTGTATTATTTTTGTTGGCTCTCTTCTCTTTCTTTTGCTTGTTTTTTTTGTTGGTTTGTCTTCCTTTGTTTTTTTGGTTTTTCTTCCTTGTTTTGATTGAGCAGATCTGACGCGTGTGAGCTATGGAATATTTTAGTAAAAAGTTTTGAAAGAATTTAATAATGGTTAAAATTTCTTAGCTTTTGCTTTGCATTTGTCGGTCTTTGAAGTTCTTCATTTGGTTCTACTTTCTTAGAGCATCTACAATGGGGAATATTTGGACAAAATATTTCTCCAAATATCCCCATGAAATGTTCAATAACCATTATAGGGAGAATACTTTGATGACATGTCAAATATGAGGAGCAAACTTTGTGCCCGGATATTTGAGTTATAGAAGAAAAATGAAAACAAGTTACATGAGGAATTGTGCTTTTCACGCATAAAGGTAAGAGTGCGTTATATGCACGACGCGTATGGATGGGCTGAAACAATGCCTTCTACAATTGCACAGCAACTTTATGTTGCTTTTTCAACTTTTTTGTTTTTTTATGTAGGAAACCTTTTCCTACTTTTTCTTTTTAAATGATTTTTTTTGTTTTTAAAAACAACTTTTACCAAAAAGTTAAGAAAATATTTTGTTTAAAGGTCAATTTTGTAACATCATTTTGATCTCTTTTTAAAATACAAATGTAAGATCCCTTGAGTAACGGCTATGCGTAATTTCTTTTTTTTTTTTTTTGGAAACTTTACCTATAAAAATTTGGAAAAATGTTATATTCATTCCAATATTCTTCTAATTTTATAGCTTGTGATATTTCTTTTTATTACATTTGTATTATATATTTTGATTTTTTTTTATCCGAAATGGATAAAAATTACAGTGGGTCTTTTAGAAATTTGTTGAATTCTCCAAATGTCGAAGAAAATGCAAGTGATGAAAATTCTCGGGTTCATCCTAATCTCCAATATTCTCAATTTTATGCTCAATCACAATACCCACAAAATTTCCACAATTTTCTACATGCACCACCATATTCTCAAAATTTCCAAAGTTATCAAACGTTTGTACTACTATATCCGTGAATGAAAAAAATTATCAACTACTAAAGTATTTAGTTAATTTACATTCTACTTTGTCAAACGTTTGTACTACTATATTGTACCATTTACTTTTAAATTTATCAAAATAAAAATTTTATATTAAATTTATTTTGATTGATAATTATCAAATTAGGTAAATTTATATAATTATCAAAATATGTAAAATCAATTTAATATAAACTAAAGATATTAATAAAAACAATATCAACATATTAGTTAAGTAATAATGGGACCCATAAATATATGGTTGGTGGGATATTCGATTGTGGGTTGTGGGATATTTAGAAGAGTGTGATATTTGATTGATGATGTGGACTAATGGACCCACAAATATTTGTAAGAAATGGTGGGTGCCCTTAATGGAACAATAGTGGGGTTCTTTATATATTAAAAAAAATCCTTTGCATTTATTATTGCTGTTTTTTTGGGTCAGTGCATGTCTTGGCTAGTGGGTCTGTATTAATCTCTTGCTTTTGAGGGGATTTGAACGTGTGGACCTCCATTTACACCTGTTTCAACTCCCACCCACCTTTATTTTCTCTTTTGTTTTGTTGGTAATATGCATGTGTTTGACTCCGTATTTTACCTTTTTTTCTGTCTTTTCTGGTTTGCTTTCTTATTTCTTTAGGTGGTTTGATCTTGATCGTTCATTTCAGATTTGAGAGTGGGGTTGTTGGGTCGTCTAGTATGGCTCGTGAGCTTGTGGATAGGCTAAAATCTTTTTCTCTAACCTCAGAAGAGAAAAATAAGATTCTGTTAGACAAAAAAGATATTGTGAAATGCCAAGAAGAATGTGAGCGTAACCTTATCGGGCGGCTTTATGGTGATAAAAAGGTTAATTTTGTGGGATTTAGAAGTACATTTTCAGCTATATGGCAAACCAAGGAGAGCTTTACAGTTCGTGAAATAGATGTCAATCTTTTCCAATTCATCTTCTCTTTGCAAGATGATAAAATAAGGGTGTTGCATGGTAAAACTTGGTCATTTGATAGTTTATATTTGGTCCTAAGGGAATGGGTTGTGGACATTCTGGAAAAAATCGAGCAGCTAAATACAGTGGAACTGTGGGTGCAAATTTGGAACCTTTCATATTTTTGGATAGGGGTTGAGACTGGGAGGAAAATTGGCAGCAAATTTGATAATATTCTGGATGTCTTGGTCCCTGAAACAGGAAGTAGTAAAGGTTGTTCATTAAAATTCTGGCAGTGGTTAATCTCGATAAACCACTCTTGCGAGGGACATACATTACGCTTAACTCTGAAAAGGTTTGGGCTGATTTTAGATACGAAAATTTGCAACAAAACTTTTGTTTCTATTGTGGGTTGGTGGGGCACTCAGAGAGGGGTTGCATAGTTAGGATAGATGATATCAGATCGGATAAACTTGATGAAGGCCAGTTTGGGGAATGGCTACGTGCTTCTGATGGATTGCATGGAAAGACTGCTAGTAAACATATTAAGGGTTCCACCCCCTCCAAAGCCTCGAGTCGGGCGCCCGATAGTAACAGAAGTGATGGTAAATCAGGGGAGGTCTCTGTTTTTGAGGTGTTGCCTTTTGTGGAGAAAACTGGGGTTGACTCAGGATTTTCTATACCGGATAAAGTCGTGGATGTCGTGAGGCTTAGCCCTATTAGTAAAAGTGATCTAAGTGAGGTGTCTAGAGACAACACTGAAAGAGTAGAGGCTCATAAAGATGTTGAGGCTAAAGTTGGTCACCGGGAGGAGCTCCAAGAGGAATGGGGTAAAGAGAATTGGATGTTGATTGATAAACCGGATATGATCGATACAGTGATGTATTTGGAGGGTAAGAGAACTCCTTTTAAGGAGGTTGGTAATAATGTAATTATGAGGGTGGGAGAACGGGAAGAAAAGGTATTCATAGTAGAAGTGGGGGAGAGGAAAGGGGGATGGTGGTGCGACTTTGAAACCTTTGGACCTCATGTCTGATCAAGTTGATAACCTCAGTGGGCTTAAAAGACAACATGAATTCATTGATAATGATGCTGAGCTTATTGAGAGTAGTAGCAAGAAAAGTAAATTGACTGAAGTTAGTGAGATTAATCAGAACCTTGTTGATATGGTGGAGGTGGCCAGCCTTGAATGGGCCCACCCCTATCAATGAAGATATGTGTGTGGAATTGTAGAGGGTTGGGAGGACCCTGTACAATTTTCTAGTTTAAGGAGGCTTTGAAACTCCATCTCCCGGAGCTTTTATTCCTTTTTGAAACTAAAAAGAAAAAAAAATCATTTTAACTGTTTGTAAGAAGTTGAAATTGGTTGATATATGGCAATGTTTGGACCCCGTCGACAAGAGTGGAGGGTTGTTTGTTTGTTGATCTGAGAAAAATCTAATTGAGGAAATCTCTTTCTCTGATTTTAGTGTGGAAATTGAATTTAGGCTTAACGGGGAAGTGGACTCGCAATGGGCTATTTTCGTTTATGCAAGTACCGACAAAGATTGTAGGAGGCGGCAATGGGAGTTTCTTGAGAATGCGAAAGCTAAATGGGGAAATAGTTGGTTTTTAGGGGGGGATTTCAATGATGTGGCTGAGGAGAGCGAAAAAAGGGAGATAATAAGAGAGCATCTGCTAGTTTGCAAATGTTCAGAAATTTTATTATTTCTATGGAAATGACTGAAATCCCTTTTATAGGATACCCGTTTACATGGTATAATAATAGGGAGGGGGAATGTTTGGTTGAGGAAAGACTTGACAGAATTTTTGGGTCTCCTCAGTGGATGGTTAAATTCCCTAATGCTAAAGTTACTCATGTTGAGAAGTAGTCCTCTGATCATTCCCTACTTTTTCTTGAGGCTTCTCTAGTTCAAGTTAAAAGCAAAAGCAGATTTATCTTCGATAAGAGGTGGATTGGTTGGGAAGGATTGGATGACATTATTAAAAAGGCTTGGCTTTCTCCAGTTTGTGGTACCCCTATGTTTCAGTTTCAGAAAAAATCAAGCTTTTGCAGATGGGCTCTCATTCAGTGGAGTAAAAATAAAAAATCTAACTCAGCCCGGGTTATTGATAGCTGCAAAACTAGGATGACAGAGATGAAAAGGGAAGGGATTAACAATAACTGGAAGGAATGGGGCAGTATTAAGGTCGTGCTTGCTAAGGCTTATAAGGATGAAGAATCCTTTTGGAGTCAGAAAGCTAGGGTGAATTGGTTGAAAGAGGGGGATAAAAACTCGAAGTTCTTTCACGCTTGTACAATTCAACGAAGAAAGAGGAATTGTATTGAAAAGCTTATCCGAAGTGATGGTTCTTTGTGTGACTCCCCGACGACTATTGAATCTGAGGTCTCAAAGTATTATGATGATTTGTTTAGCACATCTCATCCCCAGGTGGACAGATTCATTCTTGATGGTGTACCCCACTCTATCACAGCTGAAATGAACCAGGCTCTTTCAAGTCATGTGGAGGATATAGAAATCAAACAGGCCCTTTTCGAGCTCAATCCAAAAAAAGCTCCGGGTTGGGATGGTATGGCTCCTTTATTCTTTCACTACTCTTGGCCGTTTATTTCTGATTCTCTTTGCATCGCTATTAAGAATTTCTTTCACTCTTCTAAAATGCTGAGAAATGTGAATCAAACTGTGAATACCCTTATTCCAAAAACCAGCAATCCAACTTTAATTACGCATTATAGACCCATTAGCCTATGCACTGTGATTTAAAAATTCATTTCTAAAATTATTGCTCAAAGGCTTAAAACGGTGTTGCATCATTGCATTAGTGCTAATCAATAGCTTTCATTCCGAATAGGCAAATTGTTGATAATATTGTCCTAACTCATGAATGCATTCATTATATTAATGGTCTTCGCAAAGGTAAAAAAACTTCCATGGCTCTCAAGTTGGACATGTCTAAAGCTTATGATAGAGTGGAATGGACCTTTATTGGTTCTATTTTGGAAAAGAATGGGGTTTAACAGTTTTTTTGTTAACTGGATTCAAGCCTGTATTAGTACTCCTACGTTCTCTTTCAACATTAATGGGAATGTGTCTGGTTTTGTTGAACCTTATAGGGGCATTAGGCAAGGGGACCCCCTATCCTCCTACCTTTTCATTATCCTTTCTGAAACTTTGTCGAACCTTGTCAAACAAGCCCAGTTATCCTCTGATTTTCAAGGAATTAAAATTTGTAGAGGGTGTCCTGTTCTAACCCATCTTTTCTTTTTTTTTTGCGAGGCTTCACCACGCCAAGCTACTTTGGTCAAAAATATTCTGGATAGATATTGTAGAGCTTCAGGTCAATTAGTTAACCTCGAAAAATCCTCTGTCTTGTTTAGTAAAAACACTCTGTGTGCTCTCAAACAGGAGATTTGTCTGTCTCTTAATGGGATTTCTGAACAACATTCTGCTAAATAATTGGGTCTTACTTTTGTTCTTGGTAGGTCTAAGAGGGATGTCTTCCAATATGTGCTTGATTGTGTCCAAAAAAGGGTATTTAGCTGGAGTAATATTTTTCTTTCCCATGCGGGAAGAGAGGTTCTGCTTAAAGCTGTTGTTAATGCTATGCCTAATTTTGTGATGTCTTGTTTTAAAATTCCTATTCATATTTGTAAAGAGCTATGCAAAATTACCTCTTTATTCTGGTGGGGGGGTTCAAAGACGGGGCAGAAAAAGATTGTGTGGAGGGCCTGGGATAAACTTATGTTTCCTAAAAATTGGGGTGGCTTGGGATTTTAAGATTTTGTTCTATTTAATGAAGCTTTGATTGTTAAACGATTGTGGAGATTGGTAACTGAACCTAACCTTCTTATTAGGAGAGTCCTTAAGGCTAAGTATTTCCCTGTTGGAGGTCTGTTAGCTTGTTCTACTAAAGATGGGGATTCATGGTTGTGGAAAGGGTGGACTAAAACAATTGAAACTCTTGCTTTAGGTGTTAGGTACCAAATTGGTGATGGAAAATCTACTAGAGTTTTTGAGTCTCCTTGGTTGCCGTACCCCCTTCTTTCAAGCCTCATAAAATTGCTAATGTTAATTGGGATGGGTTGTGGGTGAGGGAACTTATGAAGGTGAATGGTAGAGAGTGGAATGTCGATACTATTTCTCATCTTTTTGTGAGAAAGATGCTAAAGCAATTTTGCAGATTCCTATTTGTCAAGACGACAACATGGACAAACTTGTGTGGCATTGGGGAAAGAAGGGGAAATTCTCTGTCCATTCAACATATCAGACTGCTGATTTTGGACAAAAGACTGAAAATGTGCATACCGGAATCAAGTGCAGGCCCTCAAGATACTTCAAAAAAGTGGGACTATTTGTGGCGATTGAATATTAAAGGTAAAATCAAACATTTTTTGTGTAGGTGTGTTCAAAATATCGTCCCTACTACTGTTCGTCTGCAGAATAAGAAGGTTGCTATTGATCTTATTTGCTCTCTTTGTGGGGAAGAGCTGGAAACTGTGGAGCATTTATTGTTCCTTTGTGTGCGTTCCCAGCGTGTTTGGAAGTTGGCACCGGTTAATTGGAGTGGGTTTGAGGAAAAGAATGTGTCTTTTGCAAAATGGTGGAGTGGTATTGCTTGTTTGGAAAAAAATGTGACAAATCAAAATAGGATGCAATTATTGGCACACATTTTGTGGTGGTTATGGAAAACCAGAAATCTGTGGGTTTTTCATAAGATTAAATGGACAGAATTGGAAGTGATTGAGATGGTTGTCCATGGGTGGATGGAATTTCAAGCTTTTGGGGTAAATGGGAGCAGCCTGGTAGGGAGGCCTTGACTTTGGATGCTTCTTCTTCAGCGACTTTGGGCAAGACTTATCTAATAGGACCAACTTTTTTGGTGGTTAGTTTTGGGGTAGTCTTGCATGGTACTGTAGTCATTGGAGGATGGGTGGCAGATGATAAAGGGTTGATGATTCAAGGGTGGGCATCTTCTAGGGATAAATCAAGTGATCCAGTGGAAACGTCCCTTCTTGGTGTTCGGAATGCGATTCTCATCGCTTACAAGCTTGACTTCAAGAATGTTCGCATAGAAGTAGATGGGGAGGATATTGTCTATAAGCTCAATTCGAAATCAACTTTTGATTTGGGCGGAAAGAAAATAGCCGACGATATCTATTTATTATGCTATTTGTTCGATCTTTGTGTTTTTTGTATCCAAGACATTCCAAGAGTTTCAATTTGTAATAGATTAGCTCTTAGTGCTTTGGATAGTGATGTTGATTTGAATTGGTTCGACCAATTCAAATCAACATCACTATCCAAAGACCAATTCCCTGCTTGGCTCAATGTTTAGCCTCGTCGGTCCTTAGCCCTTCGGCTACGAATATTTGTATTTTGTTTTCTTCGAGTTTCATTTAATGAAAAACTATCGTTTGGAAAAAAAAAGGTATTATGTAATAGTTATTTGGCCATCGAAAATTATAAAATATGACAAAAGATATATATGTCCACATTTCCGGCTAAACTCGATGATGTTGAAATTAGTTTTGCTTACATTAACATCCTCCAAATGAACTTTTTTTTTATATTTGTCTCAATCAACATGACAAGTTGACAACTCTTTCATATATGCAAAATTAGTTTCCACATCATCAAGTTTGATGTGAAATGTAGACATGTGGATATTGTCGACAAATTTTCTAATTTTCGGTGCCAAATAACTGAAATCGAAATGAATATGAAAATTATAGGCATTTGCAAATCTTATTATTTTTGGCAAAGACTTGTATAAGACGGTTACAGATTCTATCTCTATCCATAAAGAAATCCATATTTTTTGTGTTTAGTAATATCCATTATTTTTTTAGGACTATTTTGCTAAACCCTAAAGCTACAGACTAAAATGCAATTTATCACTACAGCAAGGTTCAACAGACTTCCTGACATATCAGCTGTCATAGCTCAGGAAAAACATTATCCAATTATCTCCGATCATCTCCAACTACCAGCGATGGAGTTGCAGACAGGGAATCATCCGTCAGAGATCGATCGAACGACGAGTATGGATACTCCTCGTCTTCAGAATCACCGCCAACCTTGATCTCCTCCACCTCCGCCAACACCTGGCTAATCTCCGGCCGCTTTTCCGGCGACTTGTCGCAGCATTTAATGGCGATCTGCAACAGCCTCAGCATCCCCTGATTCGCACCTCTCTGCACCGCGATCTCCGCATCAAAGATCTCCGCCGTCCACTCCTCCCTCACGGCACGGTGGACCCAGCCGCTCAGATCCACTCCGTTGGTCCCCGGCGGAGCGGAGTGCGCTGGAATTCGCCCCGTCAGGAGCTCCAGAAGCAGGACACCGTAGCTCCAGACGTCCGATTTTTTGGAGATCTGTTTTTGCGATAGGTATTCTGTGGATTTGTATGAGACCATGCGCTGCGCGGCGATTGGGAGGGCGATTAGGGAGGCAAGGCCGTAGTCTGAGACGAGGATCTCATCGTTTTCGTCGATGAGGACGTTGGAGGATTTGAGGTCGCCGTGTGGGGCGGTGGTTTCGGATTGGTTGTTGAGGTGTAGGTGCTCCAGCGCTCGTGCAACGCCGCGGGCCACGGCCAGGCGTGAGCTCCAAAGGAAGCGTACACGGTCCCCTGTTCCTCTTCCTCCTGCATAATCAATTGGTAATAATTTATATGCTAATAGTTGTCAGTTGTCTTTCTTCAAACAGGTTATGTGCATCAGTTTCGATTTCATGCTCATACGAGATCTTTCATTGATATATAGTCGTGCATTAAGTGTAATTATTAGACTGAAAAGCTTGAAATATACTTATACTGTGATGAAGATGAACAGGGGCATCTGAAATATAATTTATGGAAATTTTTCGAGATTGAACTAAATTAAACATTCAATATCATGCAACTCAAAATCTTGTAAGTTTAGCTTAGTTATGGAACAAGAGAAGTTCAGTAAAATGACAAACCAACCAAAGAATAGAATTTCTGGATAGGGATATTTACAAAAACTATCCTGAGGTTTATCCTAATTGCAAAAAAGTCTAGTTATCTTTCAACATTACAAATACCTCCTTGACAAATACTGAAGTACATCCCTCTTGAGGTTTCTTGAGGTGCAAAATTTTAAGCTAAAATCAAATGTCAGGGGTGGATATGTAATTTTAAAAGATAACTGTATGTTTTGTAATTAAGCTAAACTACAGGGGTAGTTTTTGTAATTAACCCTTTCAGGATATTAAAGAGATGAGTATGCATGTAATAAGCATAAGGGAGAGGAATTTGAGGACATTAAAGAGATAAGTAATAAGAAGTATACATAAGTGATGAGTATGTATATAAGAAATATAAGGGGGGTAAATTTGAGGACATTAAAGAGATGAGTCTGTATATAAGAAGTATATATAAGTGAGAAATTACCGTGAAGGCGAGTATACAAATTTCCATTGGATGCAAATCTATACAAGAACAGCTTCTCATCCTTGGAATAGTAATAAGCTAAAAGGGGCAACAAATTTGGGTGCTTCTGATCTGCAATGACCCTCACTTGTCTCACAAATTCTTCACCATTTAGCGGTTTCAAATCCCGTAACCGCTTCACAATTACCACTGGCCCAAAATCCAGCTTGGCCTTGTAGCAATTCCCAAAGATGCCTTTTCCTAATCCTTCAGCTGATGCTTTCAACAGATCATCAAGCTCAAAATTTGTCGTCCCATTATTCTCCACGAACACAAGCTTCCGCCTAATTTCTCCTTCAGAGGTCGTCTTTTCCATTGCTCGGTCCACAATCTTGCTGTCGTGCTCTTCATATTTAACTAAGACGTTTTTCATTTCTGTTTTGAGTTTCTTGTATTTCTTGTAGTATATGATGAAGAGGAACATAATGACTACTAGTACAATTACATTTACCACCACTAGAATAGCTGTGAAACGCCCGTTGCCACTACTTTTCTTGCCTGGGTTTTGACTGTTTGGTTCAGATAAATTTGTTGTTGCACTGCAGGCCGTTGGAGTTGGAGGGCCACATAGGTTTTTATTACCGAAGTACGATGAAAGGCCGAATGATCGAAGGGCTTTGGTTTGTGGTATTGCCCCAGAGAGATTGTTATAAGACACATTAAATGCATTTAAGCTGGATTGGTTGAATCCCGGGATTAAGCCTTCTAATTTGTTATCCTGAAGCTGAAGCGATTCAAGCGAGTTCAGATTTAGAAGTGATAATTGGATTTCTCCATCAAAACTGTTTCCCGATAAGTCGATGTTTCTCAACTTCTGATTATACGTAAAATCCATCATATTTCCAGCTATGGAATTATCCTTGAAGCTAATAGTTTCTAACTCAGTGAGATTGACAAGTGCATCTACCTTAATTTCTCCGACAAGCCCCATTCTGTCCAAGATTATGCCTGTGACTCGACCGTTAGAACATTGGATGCCATACCAATAGGGTGTTTCGTTCATGTAGCACATGATGCTTGTCCAGTTTCCATCGAGAAACGAATTATTGAACCCGGCCTTGAGGGCTAAAAGCGCGTCTCTTTCGTATCCGTGGTAGCCGATCGAACCGTCCTCTGCTATGGCTTGTTTGTGTAAAACCAGAAGGACCATGAAAAGTAAGAAGTTGGAGAAATTGGAGGGAGCCATTTTTTGTGGATTTTGGGTGGAAGATATTGGGAAGGAGTTTTGCTAATTTGGAAGTCTGATGAGTGATATAGTGATTAGTAAGAGGGATTGGTAAATATTATCTTGGTGGTATTCTTGGACAGCTATAAGTCTACTTTGTGGAAGAAAAACAAGAAACTTTGGAAGATTTCCCAGCTGAGAATCCAATGATGTCTTTGTGTATTGTTTTATTAGCTTCTTTAGTTTTAGTTATTTTCTCCCAGTTGTACACACAGTACGAATGGTTTTAATGTACAATGGGTCATGTATATGGTTAAGAAAATGGCAAGATTAGCTTTATTGAATTGATTTGGGTAACTTTGAGCAAATTATTTTCAGTTTCGGCCCAAAGTTACAATTATATGAAGGGCTCAAGCAATCCAACATTTTATAATCAGCCCAAAAAGAAAAACTGGCACAAGAGACCAAAATCACATTCCAGGCCCATGTTCCATCATATGAATAGTTTCATCCATTTCATTTGTAATAATAATAAAAAAAACATTTGGTCTATCATAGCAAAACTACTCATGTAACACCCCCCAACCCAACTAGGGGCGATCATAAATTTAAACAACCGCTCAAAACGCACCAAGCCGCCTCGTTTATAATGATTTATGATCAAACCCGCAATTAAAATATTAAACAGAAATCACATTGCTTTGTTGGTACGATTATAGTTTTAATTTTAAACAGAAATCACATTGCTTTGTTGGTACGGTTATAGTTTTAATTTTGAAAAAGCGTGAAATTTGCACCGCACCGCACCTCTATAATTTAGGGTAAAATAAAATATTATTATTTAGTTTTTAGTTAAATAGTTAGACAATAAATATATTAAGAACTAATTTTATGAATGATATAATTAAATTCAGACCTTGCATACTAGATATAATGCATTTTACATTCTTTCAATGTTGCTAAAATGCAAACAACATTGCGTTGCATTACATATTGAACGTAAATGAGATAAAAGATATTGCAATGTGCATTTTATTTGGGAAAAAATATTTTATTTAAAAAAAACACTTTTCATTTATAATATTTTTCTTTTGCGCGTTTTTTAATATCATAATAAAATTATATTAATTTATCAATTATATAATATTTTGATTTATTAAAATTGTAAAATCGTCCGCCACTGCTTAAAACCACATCTTAGCTTTTTAGTTCATAAAACCGCGATTTGAAAATATTATTTAACCATTGCATATCGCATTTCAATTTGAAATTAACTTAAACAACGGCAAAACCGAACTGTGATCACCTTAACCCCTAACACAACACACACCAAAAAAGGTAAAGAAGATGGGAAAATTATTTGTGGGAGAAGTGTTTTTAGATAAAACCACAATAGTATTATTAATTGACAACCACTTGAAACACAATCATAAATGGTTCATTAATTATACCAAAAAAATGCAATGTGAGTCATGTGACCACCTAAGATCCAACGACACCTCAAGGCTCAACCTTAAACTGAACATAAATAAAATCCACCAACATAAATATAAGTAGCAAATAAGCAAAGTGCTTATTTTGCTAATTTGCTATTGTTTCTTGGTCAAGATTCTTGGTCTCTCCGTCCCCTTCTTCTCACGCATCTAATCCAGCCTGGTAATTCAACTACCAAAATCCCACGGCCACCTCGTTTATCTCGCCCCCCTTTTGGCCTAAATACACCATTTGCATTCCATTTTTCTCAACAATGGCGTCCACAGTTTTCTCTCAGTCTCTGTTCTCCGCTCAGAGCTCTTCACCGTCGCCGATTTCAAAGAAAACAATCGGCAATGTCTCTGTTTTTGTCAAGACACCTCTTAGTATCTCCAGATCCCATGTTGTTTCGACAAATTTAAGGAAGACCCACAAAAGTTTTGTCGCCAACTCCGCCAAGGACAGCTCCTCTGCAGAAACCCCAATTGAATTGCGTATGAATCTTTGATAAATGTGAATGTGCTGATTTTATTTTCTTTTTTCTTCATTTTTGAAATTATTCATTGTATGTGTTTATTTTTTCCCCTCTTTTAGAGTACCCTGCATTTCCTTCAGTGATGGATATTAATCAGATTCGCGACATTTTGCCTCACCGGTGCGTGAAATTTCTTACATTTTTTGGATTCACTTTTCACTCTACATTCTGGATTAATCTTTTTGTAAATTTTTATTTGGTTGTTATGTTGATCTGATTTGATTTTTAAATTGGGATTTTTATCTTTTTATATTTGTAGGTTCCCATTTTTGCTAGTGGATAGAGTGATTGAATACACTCCCGGGGTGTCGGCTGTGGGCATCAAGAACGTGACAATAAATGATAATTTCTTTCCTGGTCATTTTCCTGAGAGGCCAATTATGCCTGGTGTGCTCATGGTTGAGGTAAAGAATTTTTTTTTTTTTGCTTTATGATAATGGATATTTACAAAAACTACCCCTGAGGTTTGAGCTAATAACAAAAGACCCAGAGGTTTTTGAAAATTACAAAACCCCCCATGAGATTTGATTCTGTAATTTGTATTACACTTTGCCCCCTTCATAAGCGAAAACATTTGAAACTCTCTCTTTACATTCGTGAAAATATTGCCGTTACACCCTTTACATTTAAGACAAAATCAACCTCAAGGGTTATTTTGTAATTTGGAAACTTAGCTAGATCCTTTTGTAATTACACCAAACCTTAGGGTAGTTTTTGTAATTATCACTAATGATAATTATTACACACATTACGAGTTAGTGGTCTATGGACTATGAATCAAATTTTACTTTTCATCTCTTTATGGTGGGATTGTAATTGTTTCAGTTCTAATGTATGGATGGCACATTTACTATTTGATGTAATGTTTCAAGTTTCTGCCAGTAACTTTAGAGTTTGAAACTAAAAAAGCTGCCTTGACATAGAAATCTTGTTTTAGGAGTCTTTGCTGTTCGAAACACGGCATCTTGATTGCTAGTGCATAAACAAGTCCAACATGAAAAAACCATTCATTTTAAAGAATTTGTCTCTCATTTTGAATCACATGTATGCAAGCTACATGAATGCTTACTTATAGGCGATCTTCAGGTGTTGTTTTATGTGAAGCATGTACATTAGAGACTGCAAAGTTCATTTTTTTACGTTCCCAAGTGTCCCTATTATAACTCAATGCATTTTAGACCATAGGTTTTAAATCTGGTTGATACATACTATGTGCTTGATAGATTACTAGAAATTTATTATTGAATTGTTGTAAATGTTGAATGATCTAAATAATTATTGATGTGAGGGAATAGCCCCACTTATTGAATGTCTTGATTTAGATTCAGAAGAATTATACGACGTATTAGTAGCCTATTCTCTTAGATTCACCAGTTCATGTAGTAGGTAGCGCTTGAGGTTTTCTGGTGCATTTATTATAATTTTTGATATACCTATACATATCAATGTATGTATTTGCCATTTTTAAGGGATGCGGTGGGTCCAAGTTAAACTTTGACCCATGCTAAGCCCGCCCCATTTGGTGTGGGTTTTAACATTACAAAAGATTTGGGTCGAGTCTGTGTTTGCCATTTTTATATCAAGATCCAGCCCATTTCCTTTTTTATTTTTATTATTTGAAGCTTTATTATGTAGATACTTTATTTTTCACAAATTATGATTATTAGAAGGCTTCAATAGTATTTTTTAAAAAAAAATCATTTTTAATATTTTGAATTTATAAAATGGGTCTAGCGAGTCTAACGGTCTCCCCATCGGCTCTAGGTCTTCAAAACATTTGTGGACTGGGTGTTGAGTCTAGGTAGACCCGATCTATTGTCATCCCTAGTGATAGTGAGGTTCTTAGGTGCATGGGATCTACTAGAAAATTAATGTCCTAAAAGATGAATGTTGTTGTTGAAGAAATTTTGGAAGTCCCCAACTAAAAAGCTCATAAGATTCACTATATGTTAACTATTTGAGAAAAACTGCTGAATCTTGTAACTTTAAGGTGGTCAACATGAAACTTGATTGTGCAAGTTTAACTCGACTAATTGTTGAAGTCTAAACATTGATAATCTATCTAATCTGTAGTTGTATGAAGACCGTAGAACTTAACCTAAGCAGTTGATTAGCCGTGTTGTCAATTTGACTTTTGAGTCAATAGCACTTGTAAAGAATCGTTACTAGCAGCCACCTGATATCATGGAGTTGCTCCACTAGTAAAGGAGTTAAGATCTTAGATACAAGCTTTTAAAATATGAATTTAGTTAATAAAGATTGTTACTCATCGTGAGTTCACAAAACATGCATAAATCTTTACATTCTCAGGCTATGTACTCAATTTATACTTGCTATTATGTGGTAAGAAACTGTCACAGGGAGGACTTCTCATTTGTTAATTGAACTGTGAAGCATGGATGCTACATAATATGTATTTCTTTTTTGGATATAGTCGAAAAAATCAAAATTCTCACAACGTAGCATCTTTTTAGCTGATATTTCCTTAACTATGTTTGGGTTCATCCTGGTCTCATGGAGGTTCAAGTCCAAGCTTAATGTGGTGAAGATTCCTTCTCTCGTTATTAGACCTATTTTCTAGCATAAAACCCTCAACTATTTTATACTACTACGAAGATTTCAGTGTTGATCGATAACAAAAGGTTTTTGGGGATTATTTATTTATTTATTTTAAAATTTTGAGCTGGGGGATACATTTCTCTTATTGTGCAGCCAATTGAGGAGATGGATGAATAAGTTATCTTAAATTTGCTTCTCCGAAATCTGAATATGACTAATGATGAAGATATAGGAAAATAGAAAATGATGAAAATTGAAACAGATGTATATTGACTGTCCTTTCCCATATTATAACCAATCTTGGTAGTTACTTTTTCACAACTCATCATGAAGTTAAACATTAAGGTCCATCTTCAGAAATCTTGCTTGTACACTAATTGTATCACCTTTGCTCTTATTTCTTCGTTCATCGACCATATGTCCCTTTTCCCACATTTGACCAATCTCGTTGCTTACCTATTGATAATTCATAACAATTCAATTCTCCCAAAAAACGAGGCTCAACTCCTAATTCTTGGAGAAGTTCTTTGCAAATTTATTAAGATGGATTTCTTCTAGAGCGAGTTTTAACTCTTGTTGATTGTAAAATGCTTTTCTTATTGGTGTTTTACATTAAAAAAACAGTTATAAACTTTTAGTAGGAAAAAAAAAACTTTTAGGTTCCATTTGGATTGATGGATTTGGAGCGAAGGATTTCAAATCCATAATAACAAATTCATTGAAGATGTTTGGATGAAGTCATTCTACAATGAATTTGAAATCCTTGGAAGTTATTTTTGGAGTCATTTTGAAGGATTTCAAATCCTTCTTAATTGGAGTCATTTGAAATCCTCCTCCCAAATCCAAATCCTCCCATCCAAATGCAACCTTATAGTGTTTGCAAATGCTAGTTTCAGCTTCTGATTCTGCTTATTTAATCCAAATCTAAAAGTAGGGGGAGCGGTGCTTTAGATTTCCGATTTTGTTTTTGGTTTGACTTATACACACAAATAAAGCACTTTTACAACTTATCCACCAAATGTTCTCTCTTTAACTTACTCAATTTTCATCTTCTATTTGCAAACAAACACTACAAGAAGTGATGCATGTTTTACTGTTGGATTCAGGCAATGGCCCAGGTTGGCGGCTTGGTTATGCTACAACCAGAAGTCGGAGGCTCGCGTGAAAATTTCTTCTTTGCCGGAGTGGACAAAGTAAGATTTAGAAAACCGGTTATCGCAGGAGACACCTTAGTAATGAGAATGAACCTCGTCAAGCTGCAAAAACGCTTCGGGATAGCAAAGATGGAAGGCAAAACATATGTAGGTGGTGAAGTGGTTTGTGAGGGTGAATTCTTGATGGCTATGGGGAGTGGATAATATGACAACATTGTATTATTCTTTTTTGCAGTTGCAGAGGATTATGAGTTTTGTCTCCCCATTTTGTTTTTTTCTATTCCTGTAAGCTTGTTGAGCAAACCTTGTGGACTGATTTGCCATTTTTTATGAGGTAGAGAGGGACTAATGTTTAATTATCAAATTTATGATGTTCATTAGAAGCTAAATATTGCTTCGCACTCATTTATTGGTCCTTCCTAAAACCTTTACCGAAAATTTTAATCAACCTAAATACACAGTTTTTCTAGATTGCGTAACGTGATATGGAAAATGGATGGGTCTATGGGATGGACCGACTTGTTCTAAAGAGGCCGAAGTGCGGTTCTTATAGTATAAATACAAAAATGAGTTGGAACAATAAAGGATCACGAGCCGATCTCTTAGAAGCACTGAGGGTTGACTTGCACCTCGGGAGTTCAGAGATATGATACAAGAGAAGTATCTATGTTAAGAAATGCCTTGAGACAGCCAAATTATCTCGAGGTCTAAATTGCTCATTAGGCCGACCTCTATTGAAAACCGAGCTTATCTTAACGGAATTCTGTTACGGGAATCATAACATAATCTGGATTTTACGGAAACCCTAATCATGACATATCTATAAATATCGTCTTACAAATGCATTCTAACAATAATGACTCTTTTACTCAATATTACTTTTATATTATTCCTTTTTGAATATCTTCAAACTTGATGGAGAGGGCACACAAGAGCAACCCTCCGGTCCCCCTTTTGTTGCTGGTCAATGGCAGAGTTCAAGCACAAGGCGTATTCAGGGAGGCAAAGTGAGTTTATGGGTCGACCAGAGTGTAAACAACTAAACAAGTCGAGTAGAGCTAAACATCGTAGTTTGTTTAAATTTCTTTATCGAACTTCAATATTTATGTTTGAATTTGATTTGATTATTGATCGAATTGAGCTTGAACGAGCTTTAGTCGAGCCAAACACGAATCGAGCTCGAGTAGTTTGATACTTTTACAAATTTTATTATTTTTTTCACTAATCAAGTCGAGCTTGAGCCGAACTTCATATTTTATCGAACGGAAAAGTATGTTCAAGTTGGGTTCGTTGTGTTAACGAACTGAGTTCAAAGAAGCTTTTAACGATCGATCTCATTAAATATCGAGTAGTTGGTTCTTTTTTTCAGCGTATGAAAACAAGAAAAACCTGAATATTTTTTTCTTAATTTTTAGGGTAATTACAAAAACTACCCTTAAGATTTAATTTAATTACAAAAAACTTCAATTATCTTTCAAAAATCATAAATATCCCCTTAAATTGTATAAACATCCCTTGAGGCTTGAGGTTTGTGTTTAGTATTTACCTAGCAAATACCCCTTCTTGAGTGGAATTTGTAAAATAAAAATAAATATTAATTTTGAAAGATAATCGAGTTTTTCTTTAATAGGTTAAAGTTAATTAAAGGGTAGTTTTTTAATTACCATAATTATTATCCTAATCTTCATTCTTCAATTTCCATTGTCAATGTTGATTTCCACAACTTGCAACTATGATACAAGATTACACAAAAACCAAATGCAAAATGTATATCCAAAGAATCTTGAATTATCTCAATGCTAACTCATATAGCATCCATATCTGAGTTTTACTCTACATTGCAACTTTTTTTCTTTACACAAATAGTCCTCATAATAATATTAAATCACCTTACAAGCCAAGAGCCCCAAGGGGTGTTTTCCCTTGCCCTGCCTCAAAATAAAAGATCAACATAGCCAACATTGCAATCCTGGCATGCTTTATCTCCGCAAGCTTCAATCTCTCAAGCTTCTCATCATCAGACACATAAACTCCATCTTTCAATGTTCCTGCAAACCCCAATGGATCAAAGAATTTCCCACCTGGGTAGCCCTGGTCGCCGGTCGCGTTCGCGAAATTCTCGGCCGTTCGCGACCAGGGCGTGGCCCATTCGACCGATTGCGACTTGGGGTTGAAGAAATCGACCCATCTCTTGCTCTCCACCCACCCCATGAGGAGGAGTTGAGTGCCGAGGAGAGTGCCGAAAGAGAACGGCGCCACCGCGCCTGGGGCGGCCCCGGCTTCAAACCATGGGATGCCGCTCCAGGCTTGGCGGCGAAGATGCCGAGGGACGCCGCCATCGCCCACCGGCCGTGGATGAGCTCGGCCTCTCGGTACCATTTCGGGAAAGCGGATCCTTTCGAGACCTAGCAGTCGGCGAAACCGTAGTCGCCGGGTAGCCTATAAATCATTCATATAACCATTAGTTATAGGAAACCCGTGTACCGAAATTTCTATCTGCTACGATATTTCATATGGTATTTTAATACAACAAATAAAGGACATATCTTATACACTCGAGATTTTCTTTTCCAAATTATGTATCATCTGGTATTCTAAATATCATCTCTAAGCACCAAGTGTATTGATGACATCATTAATTTATAATTGACGTGTATTTAAGATAATTGAAATATGAGATGAAACATAATTCAGACAAGGATCATATCTATATCTTATAAGGGCTAATTACAAAATACACCTTGAGGTTTAATCTGATTCAAGAAAAAAAAACTCGCTACATTTCAAAATTACAATATTCTATCTGAATTTATTTCTATTTTACAAATCACATTGTCAATAGGGAGTATTTATTGAGCAAATATAAAACAACCTTCAATGTTGTGTTTGTAATATTTCAAGGGCTATTTTTAATTTTTAACATGAATATCTTGTAATTAGGCTAAACTAGAGGGGTAATTATTGTGATTTGTATAATATCTTATATCTCAGTATACTATATGAATGTCACATGTACGATCTCTCACATTTACCGAAATACCTCTTAAACAAAAAGTGGACTATATACTTACGAGCCGTCGAGCCATTCAGGATCGATAAAGTTGCCACCACCTTTAACAGCCGGAATCCATGACTTCTTAGCGGCGGCGGCTACCACAATGAGCCTCTTGGGGGCCACCGCGCCGCCGCCTCTGGCGGCGATAGGGGCGGAGAGCAAGGCCTGGCTTTTCTTGCCACCAGTCAAAAAAGCAGATCCTAAGCCATTTACCAATGCAGCAGATGTAGTAGAAGCCATCTTATATATATATTTCCCTTTTCTAATTGGATTTTTCTATTTAGATACCAAAATATAAGAGATGGTAGTTTTTGAGTTTGTTCTTAAAAAGCAGGCAAAATTGAGGGAAATCAATTATGTTTGGATGTGGGATAAGTGAAATCTGGAATTGAATCTGAGAAAATTTCATGGATAGATTTCTGGCCAATGAGATTAATAAGTGCATCCACATTTGTACAAATGGTTTATTCCACGTGGAGAACTTTTATTGGGCCTCTAGTTTTGATCTGGTTCTTGTGTAGTTGTGTGATTCTGTGTTAAAAGAAATTGGATCCAGGATTTTTTTGGCATGTGTAAGTATTGTAAGAGTTTCTGGTTTCAATGTTGTAAAGTGTGTAAAAATGAGACACAGTAACTTAAGTAACTCATAATGTTTAGTTGATAATAGTATAAGACACATGTTGCATGTAAAATAGAGCCGGCAAAATTGACTCGACTAGTCCAAGGTCGGGTTCGGGCTTCATTTTTAGAGACCCGAAAAGGACGGAAAAATTGCAAAATTGATCTTCTAATTATAAAGCGGTAGCAAAAATATCCTCTAAAAATCATGTTTTGTATAAACGTCCTATAACTATAGAAAAATGTCGATTTTGGTCGTGCAAAATACACGGTTTGAAAAATAGTCTTGTAATATATAAAGCCCCAATTTTGGTACTAATATCACCATATTTCAATCACGTGAGCGGCATATGTAATTCCCAGTTTGTGGTGAAATTAGGGTCAAAATTGAGATTTTCATACAGTTTCAAGACTATTTTGCAAATAATACATTTTATAGGTCCAAAATTGAAATCTTTATATAATTATAGTACTCTTTTGCAAAAGTACTATTGTCCTATAGTTACATGACTAATTTTGCAATTTTACCAAAAAAGACTGGGCTTACTATGGCCCAGGTCAAATGATCGCCCGACAGGTCTAAATGGTTTAGACAAAAATAAACACGCTGGGTTGGGTTGGGCCGCAAAAAATACACCCAGATAAAATTTTGGCCAACCCGATATAATTTTATGACGTAGCCTGATGGACTTAGGGCGGTCAGATCTACCCAACCCATTGTCATGCATCTTTAATGTAAAACAAAAATACCAATTATATGGTGGCTTAGGGTGATCAAATGCCTAAACTAATTTTTCTTCTACTTAACCCCCTAAACTACATGAAAATTTCTACGGTCCCATCTCTCCTCCCCGCCAGCAGAATATTCCGGTCAGATTCGCCGACGGGTGGAAGAGACGGGATTATTTTTAGCTTCACCGCAAGTGTACGGTGTAGTTTATAGAATAAGGTAGTAAGGTCGTATCCACGGAGACTAATAAATTAATGTGCTAAGTATCGAACTAAGATAGCCTTATTTTTATTTAGACGATCAAACTTGGATGATTGTTGTGAGGTTAAGACAAATAAGACTACTAAAAACACAAGATCAAGACGATGAAAATAATAGAAGTATCAAGATAATAAATGGATTCTCGGGTTAAGGTTTCGATTAATATCCCTCTTGTTGTCCAATTTAATCAAAGCCGAAGTTATTATCAATATTCCTATAAGACGATCACAAAAGTATTTTATCCTCCCTCTCGAGATGCATATAAAATGTGGATTGAAATATCTATGCTGACATCTCTACTCAACACGAGATATTGAACTCCCAAAAGTTTAAAAGATCAAATGTCTTCACAAATATTACAAATCTCTCGATTCATGCAAATATTCACGTTGAGTACTCAAGATCTAATATTGAAGCTCATCTCTCGAATTATGAATCAATATATCAAACATGTTAAATCATAGGCCAAAGTGCTCGAGAAACAAATATTGAAACTCATCTATCGAATTATGAATCAATATATCAAACATGTCATCTATAGACCCAATGATAAAACAAGAATAAGCATAAAGTACTCAAATAGGCTTCAAGACAGTAACTTCAACTAAGATTAAAACATTCAACAAGAGTTCAATTAATCTACTTCCAAAACCCGGAAATCTCTAGAAGTTTAGCTACACATGATGTCTAAACAACTCATATACAAATTGTTCAAAGCCATGACAAGCTAAAATGAAAGACGAAACAACAAGAAAAGCAAAGAAAACTTAGGAAAGTCGACAATCTCTCGATGTATCTTCGTTCCTCAATCTCCGATGCGACCCGATTGTCTCCTTGATGTCTTCTTGGAAGAATAAGAATCTGTCTTGTGTTCTTAAGCCAAAATATGTCAGAATCCCCTTGGTGTGCGCCCTAAAAAGAGTTTATATACCTTTTAGAAAGTTAGGGCATGTTCTTTGTCATGATCTTGCAATCTGATGGAGGGACCAGATCCGTGCTCCCCAAGCACGGGCTGTCCGTGCTCTATGTCGTAGCTTTTTCTTCCTTTTTGCTGAAGGGAGCACGGGTCGTGCTAGGTGAGCACGGGCTGCCCGTGCTCCTGCCCAAAGATTGAACTGAAGCATTGCTTTGAGCACGGGTTGTGCTAGGTGAACACGCCCAACCCGTGCTCCCTGCCGAAAGTTGGGTTCTTGCTCATTTCTTCCCGTTTTGTTTGACTTCTATCCAATTCCAATTTAAACTTCGTTCATTACTTCACATATTGACAATCATTGACTGCAATGACTCACATAGTTGCCAAAATGCCATAAATATCATTCAATTTCTGCAAAATGAATAAAGCATAATACCTTTTCCATAAGATAGAAAATAAAGCCCTTTTTAGCCGTGAAATGCATGTATAACAACATGCAAAACACATATCTAACAAAATCCCCAAACTTAAACTGTTGACCGTCCCGGTCAACGCTTTATAAACATGTCAAAGCACAAATGGGAGTAGTGAAAAACAAGGCAAGAGCAAGGTATCACAATTCATGTCGTTTATTCAAGGTCACCAAGCACAAACCAATCAAGCTTCAAATATCTAATATAGAGTGCAAGTCAATTAAACTCATGGCAAATACTTCAAATCATGCCTCTCATGGATAAAGTGTATACTCTCCTCTCTAGACTGATAAGGGACGTGTATTCGCTCAAATCATATCAATGTTGAAGAATTACCATATGCTTGCAAATCATTTCACATCTCCGCCACTCGATTGTATGCAATTAACAAATCAGAAAGGACTTTGATTTTGGTTGTAACGAAGGCTCTTTGGTTAAGGTAGAAAAATATGGATAAAGTGACTCAAACTCGAGCGTATAGACCGGTGAGCATATCAATCATCTACATTACAATCCCATATGCTACTTCAATCATCCCGTATTTTCATCAACTATTCTTATCCCCATCCTTTTTCTTTCTTTTGAGGATCACCTTCAAACTACAATTCTTAACCCCCAAGTTTGTTCAAAGAAAACTCATTCATAAAGCCGATTTTTTTCCTGACTCTTTTGTGAGTTTCAACATTCGTTTCTTCTCCTTTTCTACCTCTTTTGTTCCCATCAACCAATCTTTTAACATCACCCTCTAAAACTTCTGATTTCACCCATTCACCCTCATTCATTCCCTTACTCGAATGGTATATGCTCAAGTGCAGGGTAACATATATATCAATAATAAGGCTTGAATTTTGGCTATCACAAAGGATTAGACAATAGGCTCAAATTGGCTAACTAATGATTTTAACATCATTAGGTAAGCGAAAAGGCTTGAAGGGCTAACAAAAATAGCCTAAAATCATTTTCGTAAATTGCATACAACTCGTGACTTTGATGGAAATATCAAAGCAAGTTCTAGAATTCAAATCAACATGAATGATACACTCAACCAACAAACAAGACTGCAAATAATGAAAGCAGTAAAGGCTCAAAAGCTCACAGGCTTGCAATTGCATAATTCAAAGTATATCAACCATGATTTCAATATCCAAGAACTCCATATTATCTATCTTCAACCCGATCAACTCACGCTCAATAATCAATTCAAAACAACAAAAATTGTTCAACACATGCTCACAAGAATACATCAAGCACACAAAAATGGTCAACTCACTCCCTAAATACCTAAGAAAGCAGTAAATATGCTAAAGCAGTAAACGTGCCAAAATCAAACAAACATCTAATGCAATGCAACCTATATGCTCTACATGCAACTACATGAATGCAACATACCACACCATTCAATTAAATTACTACATCCCCCCCAAACTTGAATGAAATTATAGCGCATAGAAGAGAGATAGAATTTCAAAGAAAGGTGTGGAAATGGACCTGCCTCACTGTGGGTGTGGCGGCGGAAAGTGGCCCTAGGAAATGTGTCACATTTGTATCTGATGCAGCGTCTGCAACATCTCCAACTCCCGCTGCTCTTGGGCCTGGCACCTCTGCTCCTGGGCTTGGTACCTCTGCTCTTGCTCTGTTCGAAAAGCATGGAACTCCTCCTGGTGAAGTCGGAAATCAGTCCTATGTTGTCGCATGCTCTCTTCAAGAGCAAAGAGTCTATCTTGCTGATTGTATCCCCCACACTCTTCACCGTGGTGAGAGCTCTCTGGAATATCGGGCCTCCCTTAATGGACCCCCTGCTCGAACTCCCCATGCTGGAAACCCGGTTCCTGACCTTGTTCTTGCTGCTCATACGCCCTCGCCTTGATGACTAAGTCCTCCTCATCGATAAACCCGGCTACCCTCCTCATTTTTCTTGCTGTTAAGCCTTCCATGACCCTGATATGTGCCTCAGAGTTCATGAGCCAATTTATTTCATTATCCAACCACCGCTGTAAGCTGTGGGTTAGGGAGTGGGAAATCCGGTCCAACCTTTTGTTGGAAACAGAGGATGTTGTCGTAAATCGTCTGCTATTATCTTCATCGTGCGAAGAACGTTCATATTGATACTTCGATTGCCCACTAGCGGCTCCATTCTGCTCGTATCCACCCCAAAATGTCTAGCGATAGGGGTTATCATGCCCCCAATCAGTATTGTCCCCGCCTCTTGCTTGGCTAAGAATACAGCGTGGTCCACAAAGTAGGCTACCATGTTGTAAGTAGTGCGGGTGAGCATACACCAAAGTAGGTACAACTCTCTAGCTTGCATGCCTCCGTTGTTGAGTCGACCAAACACGGAGTGAGCTGTCACTTTTTGGATGTAGCGGAAAATGGGGTTACGAAGGGATGAGGCCTTTGACGTTCGTGCCGCATATAACAACATCTTGTCTCTGGAGTCAGAACCAATCGTCGCCAAAAATCAGTCGAGCGATAATTGGCTACATGCTTGTAAGGGGCGTTCGACGGTACCCCAAAATCTCGTTTAGTTGGGCGATAGTGACGTTCCTCCACACGTTACCCAAATGAAATCGGATTATCTGGGGCTCATTGTTAACTCGCGTCTCTGTGATATCCAAGGTACTCAAGAACTCGAGCGCGAGCGTCTTAAATGTTGGCCACCGCCCTTGCATGAAGGCGGTCCACCCCATTCGCTCAAACATTTGCCAAACCTCATCATGTATCCCAAGAGCTTGGGTACATTCGTCGTCCGCATAACGTGTTGGCATAAATGCACGAGCGATCAGCTGGTTCCAGTGTTCTAAGAAATCATGTTCTATAAAATTGAGTCCAAGGCCTCGGGGCTGTTTGGGTCTGGCGCTTGACGTGCGGCAGCGGCCCCCCAACCGCGTCTACCTTGACCTCGTGGGTTCCTTGGTTCAACCATGTATTCGAGTTAGTGCCTGGCAAGACAAGTGTGAGAATACGCACGTGCCAAGTATAACAAGAAAGTGACGAATTTCATACAACAAATCAAATACGGCATAGTGACTCATCCCTACAATTTAATCAACAATCAAGCTTCTACGCCCATACAAAAATGTAATTATAGAGAATCCTAGTTACTAACACCGTAAATAATCTAGCTCATGTGCAATTCATCAATCAATCAACCAAATTACTTCAATTCAACCCGCACATAAGGTGTTCGATAAAATGCCCCAGGAAAAATATCAAGAAAAATCATGGCAAATTCATCAAACATGCACCATATACGAACTCTAATCCACAATATACGAGAAATTCGAAACATAAGATGAAATTCATACCTTAATTCTCGAAAATTCGGAAAAAGGTGAAAGCTTGAACCCTAGGTGCTCATTTTCTAAAATTCTCACTTCAAAGCAAAATTTAGGAGCGAAATTCTTGTGAGAGTTGTGTGGGAAGTGAATATGTAGTACAATCCAAGTGAAAATCACAAGAATTTTGAGAGGGGTGTAAAATTGTGGTAATGTGTGCGAGGGAGAGGAAGATTTTTTCAAAAAAACTGACCTCTGCACATCTATATGCTGTGTAACTCGACACAGGCACGGGCCGTGCTCAATGAGCACGGGCGGCCATTGCTATGTGTCGAAACTTCAAAAAAATAAAACCTGGGAAGATCACGGGCCATGCTCATTAAGCACGGGAAGCCCGTGCTATACGCCATGACTTAACAATTCAACCCTGGGGGGAGCACGGGTCGTGCTCGTTGAGCACAGGTAGCCCGTGCTGGGTGCCGAAGCTCACATCTCAATGTCTTGTGAGAGCACGGGCCATGCTCATTGAGCACGCCGTGCCCGTGCTAGGTCAGCCTGCCTGTGCTTAATGATGCAACAATACAGCAGGGATGCACGGGCCATGCTCCCCATGCACGGGCTGCCCATGCTCTATGTCGTAGCTTTTTCTTTCTTTTGGCTGAAGGGAGCACGGGCCGTGCTAGGTGAGCACAACCTGCCCGTGCTCCATATCGAAAGTTGGAGTCCATTTTGCTAATGAGCACGGGCTGCCCGTGCTCCTACCCAAAGATTGAACTGAAGCATTGCTTTGAGCACGCAATTTTGTCTTTAGGTGAGCACGCCCAACCCGTGCTCCCTGCCGAAAGTTGGGTTCTTGCTCATTTCTTCCCGTTTTGTTTGACTTCTATCCAATTCAAATTTAAACTTCATTCGTTACTTCACATATTGGCAATCCTTGACTGCAATGACTCGCATTGTTGCCAAAATGCCATAAATATCATTCAATTTCCACAAAACGAACAAAGCATAAGACCTTTTTCCACAAGATAAAAAATAAAGCCCTTTTTAGCCGTGAAATGCATGTATAACAACTAATTCTAACTACAATTAAGCCTCAAATACATGCAAAACACATATCTATCAACGGTAGAATTTTTCGTGTAGTTCAGGGGGTTAAGTAGAAAGAAAAATAATTTAGGAGGTAATGTGAAAATCATGCATAGTTAGTGGGTATATTAAAATTTCCTCTAGTAGTTAAATCAACTTTAAAATATTATTTAATTTTTCCTCAATTTTAGATTTACTAGCTTACCAGGTTCGACTTTTCCCCGTATGCACATCAAATTGTAAATTATGTGTGTCCATAAATATGTATGCATGCTTATATAATATGTTATAATTTCATTAATTTTGTCAAAATGGTGTTTCAGTTTGTTGAGTTCTTGATTAGAGATGGTCCGACCCGCCGCGGGGCACGGGCGAGTCAGGTCGGCCCCTCCTACCCCACATTAAATAAATTTAAATAGAAAAAATGAATAATTTTATTTATTTTTAATATTTTTATAAAATATTCTTTACAAAAATTATTAAATATATTAAAAAACATAGGCGTGGCGGGGCGGGGACAGGGCAGGTACTCGCGGGTCGTGTCAAAATTGTCATCCCTGTTCTTGACCATTCTATTGTTTATGCATCGAATAAAAACAGTCATATAGTGCAGATGAATGTCATTTCTATATTTGACTGGGTTTTCAAAGCTTGTATTTTTTATTTTGCTTTAAAGAAATGTTTATTTTAGTGTCTAAATATTTTTCAGAGTTAGAGTAATTCTTTTGGAAATTATGCATAATAACTTGTGATATTATAAAACTATGATGTAATTTAATACTTTATTTGTATACAAATGCACAATAACTATAAATATAAAAATCTATGAAAATTTTAATGTACCCCCCGAACTATGCACAATTTTTGAAACCAACCCCTAAACTATTTCTTCTATTTAACCCCCTAAACTACATAATATTTTCTACGGTGCCTTCTTCTCTTCCCCGCCAGCGGAATATTCCCATCAGATCCGCCGGCGGAGAGGATGGAATGGGATCGTAGAACTTTTCGTGTAGTTGAGGGGTTACGTAGAAAAAAAATTTAGTTTAGAGGGCAATATAAAAAATCACGTATAGTTTGGGGGTTTACTAATTTTTCCTCAAAACTATTTAACGACGAATTATAAAACATCAAACAAAAAAAAAAGATAAAAGATAAATGAAAGCCACATAATCATATTGTTCACCCCGTGTATCATACCATCATTGAGGCAGAGTTGAATCAATTCTCCTATCACCCACTTTTGAATCTACAATTTTTTTTAAAGGGTAAATTACAAAATGAAACCCCTAACGTTTACTCTAATTAAAAAAATTCAGTTATTTTTTAAAATTACAAATGCTCCTTATCGTATTACATACATTCCCTTCAGTTTGCATTTGCTTTAACAAATATCCCCACTCAAAGGCACAATTAGTTAAATATAAACAAACATTAAGTTATTATTTGTAATTTTAAAAGATAACTTAATTTTATTGTAATTAAACCAAACCTCAAGATTAATTTTTGTAATTAAATCCGTTTTAACTTAATAATTCCAACTTTTTTATGGACCATGTAAATATAATTTTTTATTTTTTATTTTCATTTTCACGAGTATGTTCACCCATTGTGACAACTACGGATGGGCCCCCATAGGCTAGCAACACAACCAATCGATCAAGAACTAGGGACGGGGACCATACCATTTGCTACACTAAATGCAATCATTGTACACATACATTTAATTTAGATATAGCAACTAGAAATTACCTGTTATGAGAAACTCCTAAATTTGCAATAACAATTTGTTAGTTTGCAGTGAAAATTATTGAAGGGTAGTTATTTTCAGGAAAAGTTTTTTTTTTTTTTCGAAACGAAAGCACATTATATAAAAACTCAATCACAACGTACAAGGGTCAACCAACGGGTTGGAGATTTTCTTGAACACAACTGAAAAAGTTCAAGTAAAACCAAGGAGAACCATCAAAACATTCGATGGCCTAACAAAGTGCAACATAAGCACCAAAGGAAAAAAAACAGAACAACAACTGAAAAGCAAATAAAAGAGCAGAAGCTGATGAGTGAGGTTATAAGCTAATTCAGTGAATAACCAAATCATCAACAAAGCTGAAGAAGCCAGGGGAAACAAACGAGCCAGAGCTAATCATCACCCACGCATCAACTGGAGAAGCTCCCTAGATCAAGATGAAGACCACAACACAAGGTGAAAAGCAGAAGAAAGGGAGCCAAAGAAGCCAGCAGCGATAGTGGAGACCATCCTACTAAGCGGCTTGACAAACCAAAAACGAGCTAATCATCACGCCTTCCTCTGGCGTTTTGAATTCGGACCATTCGAACCTTTGCCATATCAACAAAAAATTTCTCAGACCTCCATTTTTTTTTGAAAGACCCACGAGTTTCTAGTTTTCCAAAGCCACCAAAGGAGATAGGTGGTCAATTGGATCCTATCATTGTTCAAACAATTCACCTCAAGCTTGCAAATAGAAGACCACCATTCACGAAGTTTTTGATTTTTACCTAAACCATCCCAATTCAATGGGGCCAATTTCCAAACCAGCAGCGGGGCTGCGGGATAGGAAAAAGGATGTGCTCAATGTTTCATCACTTTCACCACAGGAAGCGACAAAGAGGATCCAACTCAACACCTTTTTTGATAAGTTTGCAATTTGTAGGCAAAATACGAGCAAAGCATCTCCACAAAAAGTTTACGAGTTTTTCCTTAACTTTAAGATGCCGGTCTTCGCGATTTTCTTCAAAGTATCATCCCGAGTGCCAACTATTTTTGAGTCAAAGCGACCACTTTAGCTTGGATAAGGCAAGAATAGGGTGATTTCACAGTGAAGTTTCCACTCTTGAAGGATGCGGACAGTTTGTCTCTAACCCCATTCTTCCCAATAGTTATAGAAAGAATATTGGAGGCATCCCTTTCCCAGAAGAATTGTTCCAGCATAATTTCATTCCAAGATGATTGATCATCAGAAATGAGCTCACTAACCCAAGAAGGTGGTATAACATCAGTCACTTTGAGATGCACCTTAAAATTGTAAGAGTTTGGGATCCAGGGAGAGTCCCAAATTCTTATATTCCTTCCATCACCAACATCAAATCTCAAACCAAGCTCCAGAACATTTTTAGCACCCAACCAACATCTCCACAACCAAGAGGCATTGTTTTTAATTTCAGCACAAAGAAGACCCCCTGTAGGATAGTATTTTGCTTTAAGGACTTTGCTAACAAGGAGGTTAGGCTTTGTGAGGATCCTCCAAAGCTGTTTAGAGATCAAAACATCATTGAAAATCTGAAGGTCATGAAAGCCTAAACCACCACTGGCTTTAGGGACAGTGAGTTTGGACCAAGCAATCCAGTGCAATTTATCTTTGTTGTCATCACCTTTCCCCCCAAAAGCGGCGGCCAACTTCTCAATCTCCTTACTGAGACACCAACGAGCGGCTTTGAAAACAGACATCACATAGGACCGGGAGAGCATCAAGAAGCGGTTTTAATAAGAACTTCTTTTCCGCTTGAGAAAGGAAAGAGTTCTTCCGGTTAAGCAACCTATTCCTAGTAATATCCACCACATATTTGAAAACTTCTTTTTTGGATCTTCCAATTGCCATAGGAAGCCCCGGATATTTCTTTGGATTTTTGAATTTGGATGCTGTCGAATTTGCAAATATCATCCTTGGAATTTTGGGGGATATTTTCTTTGAAAAAAATAGAGGACTTCTCCATATTGACCAGCTGCCCAGAGAAAAGCTTGTACCTCTCAAGAATTTCCAGGATGATATTAACCTGCATCAAAGAAGCTTCACATAAAATTAAAGTATCATCAGCAAAAAGGAGGTGGGTGATGGAAGGGATGCCCTTGCAGATTTTAAGACCATGAAAATGACCAGTGGAAACAGATTGGGTAATAAGGGAAGAGAGGGCTTCAGAAAGAATGAGAAAGAGATAAGGAGAGATGGGATCTCCCTGCCTCAATCCTCTAGAAGGCACAACCAGACCACTAGCTTTTCCATTCACATTAAATGAGAAAGAAGAAGATGAAATGCAGGTAAAAATCCAATGGATAAAGGGAGGAGCAAACCCCACTTTCCCCATAATAGCTCTAATACCATCCCACTCAACCCTATCAAAAGCCTTAGCCATATCAAGCTTAATGGCCATGAAGCATTTTTTCCCGGATTGATGCCTATTAAGAAAGTGCAAAGCTTCATGGGCAATAACCACATTATCAAGAATTTGTCTGTCAGATAAGAAAGCAGATTGACAATCACAAATACAAGAAGAAAGACAAGGTTTTAACCTATTAGCAAGGATTTTAGAAATGACTTTGTAAATAACATTGCATAGGCTAATAGGCCTAAAGTGAGACATAGAGACATGATTCTTAACCTTGGGGATAAGAGTAATGATAGTATGATTAAGACTTTTGAGGATACGCCCGGACCTAAAAAAAGACTTGACAGAAAGACAAAGATCATGATTAACGATGAGGCCAAAAATCTTTGGAAAAAGATAGGCGACATACCATCGGGGCCCGGGGCTTTGAAGGGGTCCATTTCAAAGAGGGCTTTCTTGATCTCTTCATCTTCCACAGGTGAGATAAGTTTTTGATTCATTTCTGGAGTGATTGACAAAGGAACATTCTTTATGACGCCAAAAGCCACCAAGGGAGCCCTTTGAAGTAAACAAATCGGTGTAGAAATCAGATACCAAGGAGCAAATTTCAGGCTCAGTTTGACAAACAAAGCCGTTTCCTCCAACAAGTCTGGAAATGCAATTGTTTTTCCTCCTCTGGGCAGTGAAAGCATGGAAGAATTTCGAGTTCCGATCCCCTTCTCTAAGCCAATTTATACGGGATTTTTGTTTCCAAAAAGTTTTTTCTTGCTCATAGAGTTTATCCAACTTGCTTTTCACCAATCTCCATTCAACCCAATCTCTATCCCCTTCCCGACAACGCAAGGCATCGAGCTCTTTTTTAACCTCAACAATTTGGGTCCCAGTATTAGAATTAAGAAAATTGCACCATCTCAGAAGCTCAATCCAACAGTTTGTAACCTTGGATTGGATTCTAAACATAGCAGTACCCCTTTTATCAAATTGCCAAGCATCAGAAACCACCTGATCAACATTCTTTTTACCAATCCATCTCTTGTCAAAGAAAAATCCTTTTTTAGCACGAGGAGCCAGGGGTTCATTGCACAAGGTAATGAACAAGTGGTCAGATGAGCTTTTGAAGTCCTGCTTAACCAGAGCTTGAGGGAATTTAATGTGCCAGCAAGGAGAACCAAAAAATCTATCTAATTTTTCTTGTACAAACCCCTCTCCATCTCTATTATTCGCCAAAGTAAACTCATCACCAAGACTTTTGAATTCAGCCATTTCCATATTAAGAATGAACCAGTTGAAGGGCATAAAGCTGACTGGGGATCTAATTCTGCCACCCTTCTTCTCCTCAGGGCAGCAGATGTCGTTAAAGTCTCCTCCAAGGATCCAAAAGTCGCCCCAGTTAACTTTAGCATGCTCCAAGTAAGCCCACTGCTCCAATCTCCTAATAGGATCACAACTGGCATAGACAAAAATAGACCATAAATAGTCCTGACTGCCATCCTGGCTGAACTTAACTTCGATGCAAAACTGACTCACCTTAATCTCAAAGATATTAATTTTATCGGACCAACAAACCAAAAGACCTCCGCTCAATCCAATAGGGTCCACCACTTTCCATCTATCAGAAACTCTAAGACTTCTACACACTGTTTTAACAAAAAATTCCTTTTTTTTTGGTTTCACAGAGAAAAAGTAACTCTGGGGAGTGGAATTTCCAAGATTCCTTGAGCTTGGGAAACAAGAGGGTCCCCTGACCTCTCTGATTCCACACAGAAACATTCATATTGAACTTTGGGGCCACTTTAGGTTGGCTTCCTCCACCTTTATACTAGCATCTGTAGAGAGTTTAATTTTTTTGAGAGCTTGAGTATCAACATCCAAATTCAGGGGGGTAGGATCAGAATCATCACCTAAGTTCCTTTTTTGACCAGAGAGAGAAGAATGAGCAATTGGGTTAGAGGAAGAAGGGTACAACATTTCAGAGGATAAGTCATGCTTTTTCCAGGTTTTGGATTTTGAGGATTTATGGGGGCGTTTTGGAGGTGTAGGGTGCTTGCTGAGGTTAGTAATATCAGAGAGGGGACACTTGGACTTTTCAACTTTAATTGGGACATTAAAGAGTTCCAAAGAATCAGGGATGGGAGTATAACGAAGAGTAGGAGATTCGACCATTCTATTGATATTAGAAATGATCAACTTATTGTTGGGAAGGGTGTCTGGGGGAACATGTAGGACCATGCTAGAGATATTGGGAGGTTCAAGCAGAAGAGGGGGGGATGATTGAGTGTTAGAGGAATTGGTGATTTTCACATTTCTTGGTACGAGGTCAGAGGCAGGGGAGATAGGAACAACTTTTGAAGTTGAAAGGGTGTTAAATGAGGGAGGAGAGGGTAAGCTAAGCTTATGTGAGGATGGAGTAATGGAAGAGATGGGGAGAGCTAAGGAGGTTGAGGGGGTATCTTGAGGGAGAGTGGAATTTGAGGTATTGGTAAGCAGAGGGGTATTGCAAGGAGAGACAGAGAGGGAAGGGGGTGAACAAGCCGTGAAAGACAAGATATTAGGTTGTGCTGCTTGGGTTGGGAAGGCTGGGTTAGGTTTCTGGGTTGGTAGGGATGAGTTAACAGGCGGGGAAGGAGCATCATCTTTAGCTTTATTGTCCCTCTGGCCAGGTTGAGAAGTTTCAGCCTTTAGCCATTCTCCATATTGGCCAACAAGGATCTTGTTGTTTTGAATGTCATGAAATCTGCTCTCACAGCTTTTCTCAAGGTGACCAATCTTGCCACAATAAAAGCAGAATCCCAGAAGGTTTTCATACTTAAACTCGGCCCAAATAGATTTCATGCCCACATTCACAAAAGTGCCGCGCAAAAGAGGTTTTTCAAGATCCATAGAAACTAAAAGTTTCACAAAGCAGCCCTTAACACTCCCAGTATCAGGGATAATGATATCTTTTGTCCCACTGAACATTTGCCCAATTTTAAGAGCTACCTCATAGCTTAACCACTGAGCTGGGAGATTCCAGATTTGGACCCAGATATCCACAAAAGCAAACTGGGATGGATCTTCGTCCAAATCTTCGTTCCATTCCTTAAGAATGAGATATTGGTTATCAAAATTCCATTGTCTACCTTTCAAGACCTTAAGCATGTCCTCATGGTTTTTGAAAACAAACTGAAAATGATTTGGTCCTAGCTCTCTAACAGAGAATGGATCTTTGATAGGCCAGATGGAAGCCATGGTCTGTTTCAAACCAAAGAAGTTAACTTTTTTAGCGCCGAACATTTTCCCAAATAAGCTTCTGGCGCATTCATCAATACTGCGACTGATATCATTTTCATCGAGAGTTATCCCACCCATTTCGGCATTCGAGAGCGAAAATGATTTCAACTTAGCCTCGATGTCATCGGCCATAATGAGAGTTCCGTCGTCAATGTTAAGTTGGTATTTTCACCAACTTATTTGATATTTTAGAGTAGAATTTGGTTTTATTTTGGGTGTTTTTTAGAGTCGTTAGAGTCTTATTTATTTCAATTAGAGTCGATGTAGAGTCAATCTGATTTGGTAGCCGAGATGAAGAAAACAGTGAAAAAGGGCTTGAAGAAAGAAGAAATCGCGTATAAAAAGGAAAAATCGCATTTTGGCCAGGGGGCGTAGAGGCGGCCTGAAAGCCTAGCCATGCAGCGCCCGCAGCAAAAGCAGCCGAGGCGGACGGACGGCGCGTGTGGCGCTGGCGCAGCGCCAACGCCTAACGCCCAGCGCAGCCGGGGCGGATTGTGCATGCGTACGTTGGCGGCGCGCTGCAGCCATCTTGTGGCGCCGCAGCGCCCGTGCGATACTTGGCGATGGAGTTGGCAGGCGCCGCAGCGCCCATGCGATAACCTGGGACGAGATTGATGGGCGCCGCAGTGCCCATGCGTGGGTGCCGCAGCGCCCGGGGGCGGAAAATCCTATGTTCACCTACCCCCTTCTTGGACTTTTGTGTACTATAAATACCATCCTTGGGGCTTGAAATTAGGGTATCTTGGAACTCTTGGAAGACAATAAAAACAGCTACAAGACAAGGAAGAAGGATTTGAGCACTTTGAGAAGAATTTGGAGAAGAAGATTGGAGGCTTCTATCATCTAGAAATAGAGAAGATCCCTCAACTCTTGTTCTTATTTTGTTGCTTTCTTTATATCTTGTAAGATGTATTGTTGTATTTTCTTGGATTCATTTTCTTTAATTATGAGCTAAACTCTATAATTCTAGAGGATTGATGTAATCTATGTTTGAACTTATGTTTTGAGATTGTGGTTTGTCAATCTAGATCTATCAATTTATTTGTGCTATTTGGATCTATTTCTTCTAAATTACTTGATCAATAATTTAGATTGCTTGGTGTATTTGATTTGACACTTGAGAGAGGTAATTGAATACATGACCTTGGAATAGCATAACCTAGGAATTCATAGAATTGAGAGATTTGTGAATCCTTTGAAGTCATTTATCAAGATTCATAGCTTTTATTGAGATTTTAATTGGTGATTTTTATAGAGATATTGATTTCCCAATTGAATCTAAAATCATTTGGCACTTGAGAAAGGGAATGATTATTATAGAAATCTTGACTTATAAATTGGTAATTGATGATTGATAAACCATATTGACAACATAAGGGATAACTAGATTCATCATACCTCTAGAATTCATTTAATCATTGGGATAAACTCATTGATATTTTCATATTCTTAATTTATTTTTAGTATTTTTAGTATAATCAACTCCACCAATTATTGAATTTCTAAATAAAGTTAGACTACTATATTATAGTACTTAGCAATAATTCGATAATTATTCCCTGTGGATTCGACAACCTTACTTCTCTATATTAAAACTTGACACCGTAGACTTGCGGTTAGAAAAATATCTAACAAGTTTTTGGCGCCGTTGCCGGGGAGTAATTCATCTTAGTTGCGCTAATATTATTACTTAGTAGTTTTACTTTAATTTAGATTGGTTTTTTTTGTTACAATAGGGTCATTGTCATTTTTGTGTTTCTTGTTGATGCGAAAAAATAAAAGTGCTAATTTAATCTTATTTGATCCAGAAATTGAAAGAACGCTTCGAAAGATTAGAGCCGCACGAAGAATCGAGTTCACAAAAATGGTAGGGATCGGTGATGATGAAGACCGCATACCTATTGTTGCACCACCGGAAAGGGCCATTCGGGACTATTTTCGACCAACCACAAATCAAAACTATTCGGGCATTGTTCGCCAACCTATCAATGCGAATAATTTTGAATTGAAGCCGACACTAATAAACATGGTGCAACAAAATCAGTTTGGGGGTAGTGCCGTAGACGACCCGAATGCTCATTTGACTATTTTTCTTGAGATATGTGACACTATCAAAATGAATGGGGTTCCCGATGAAGCTATTCGGTTGAGGTTATTTCCGTTTTCACTTCGTGATAAAGCTAGACAGTGGCTTCAAACCTTTCCACCTGGAAGTATCACTAGTTGGAATGATCTCACTGAAAAATTCATGGCAAAATTTTTTCCACCTAGTAAGACACTTCAACTGAAAAGTGAGATTGCTCAATTTCATCAACTCGACTTTGAGCCACTCTACGAAGCTTGGGAGCGATTCAAAGAATTATTGAGGAGGTGTCCACAACATGGGTACGCAGATTGGCAAAAGGTTCAATATTTCTACAATGGTATGAATGGGCATTCAAGAACTATTATAGATCTTTGCGGGAGGTACATTGATGGCTAAAACTCCAAGTGAAGCCATGCTTTTACTCGAAGAAATGGCTGCCAATAGTTATCAATGGCCATCTGAAAGATCTACGCCAAAAAAAAGTTGCGGTGTTCTTGAACTTGATACTATGTCCGCATTGGCCTCTCAAATTTCCGCCTTGTCAAAGCAAATTGCTACACTAAGTCCGGTGGAAAACAACAATCGGAGAGCGATCATGGAGATAAGTCAAGAAATTGTGAATCCCGATACGGAACAAACGAATTATGTGAATAATCGGGGTTTCAACAATAGAGGGAATCAATTGCCAACACATTATCATCCAGGGACTTCGCAATCATGAAAACTTCTCGTATAGCAATACGAGAAATGTGTTGCAACCACCTCAGGGATATCGAGAATCAAGCAAGTACGAGTACACACGGGAGAACAAAAGCCATCTTTGGAGGAATTACTTAGTTCATTCCTTGTAGAATCAAGAGCAATGATGAACAAGGCCGATTCTAACATAGAAAATCGGGTTCAAGGGTTACAACAATTGAAAGTCATCTCAAATCTTTGGGGACACATGTGGGTCAATTGGCCACGACTATTAATTCACAACGAGAAAGTTGATACGTTTCCAAGTAACACCGAGGTGAACCGGGAACATTGCAAGGCCATTAAGTTGAGAAGTGGGACGAAATATGATGAACCAAAGATGCCTGCTCATGCCACCAAAAACCGAAGCAAGCTCGAAACACTCCAAAATGAAGAAGGCATTGATAAGCAATCAGAAAAAGCAAAAATTGAGGTAAAACCAATTTCCAATTCTGATAATGTGTTACCAAATGCTCTTCCTTTTCCACAGAGATTTCAGAAGAAAAAGTTGGACGCTCAATTTTCCAAGTTTTTGGAAATATTCAAGAAAATTCACATCAACATCCCTTTTGCCGATGCACTCGAGCAAATGCCAAACTATGCAAAATTCATGAAGGATGTGATGTCGAAAGAGAAGGTTGGAAGCATATGAGACGGTCAATCTCATGGAAGAGTGTAGCGCCATTTTGCAAAGAAAGCTACCACAAAAATTAAGAGATCCGGGGAGTTTCACTATCCCTCGCACTATTGGTGATTCTTATTTTAATAAAGCTCTTTGTGATTTAGGTGCTAGCATTAATCTTATGTCGTTGTCTGTTTTCAGGAAACTTGGCCTTGGAGAAATAACGCCATCCACCATCACATTGCAATTAGCCGATAGATCACTCACCTACCCAAGAGGAGTGATTGAAGATGTGTTGATCAAAGTGGATAAATTCATATTTCCGGCGGACTTTGTGGTGTTGGATATGGAGGAAGATCATGAAATGCCATTGATTCTTGGGAGACCTTTTCAAAGAAGGGGACGAGCTTTAATTGGCGTGCAACGAGGAGAGTTAACATTACGGGTAAATGATGATGAGGTACTTTTTAACATTTATAAAGCAATGAAATTTCAAGAGGAACCTCACACATGTCATTTTATTGATAAAATCGAACAATGTGATCAAACGGAAGTTATAAAACAAGATTTAAAAGATCCGTTAGAACATTGTTTGATTAATTCAATAATGAAATGTGATGAGGAAGATAGTGATGATATTGATTTGCTTGAGTTTATTCTTTCCTTGAGGCTAAAGAAATTGTAAAAGAAAAACAAAAGGAAGCATTAGAAAATGCCAATATTGAAAATATTCGAAAGGTACTTTAGAACTAAAGGAACTTAGGAACATCTTCAATATGCATTTTTGGGAAAAGATAAAACTTACCCGGTAATTGTTTCTGCTTCATTATCTTTATCCGAATTGGATAAGTTGTTGTGTGTGCTTCGTGAACATAAGTCGGCCTTAGGTTGGTATATTTCTGATTTGAAAGGTATAAGTCCTTCCATTGTAATGCACAAAATTTTAATGGAAGAATCTTATAAACCATCTATTGAACACCAAAGACGACTTAATCCCGCAATGAAAGAAGTCGTGAGAAATGAGGTTTTAAAGTGGCTAAAGGCATGTATAGTTTATGCCATTTCGATAGTTCATGGGTGAGTCCCAGACAGGTTGTCCCTAAAAAGGGAGGTATGTGATTGTGAAAAATGATAACAATGAATTAATTTCTACACGAATCACAGGATGGCAGAGTATGTATTGACTATAGAAAATTGAATAAAGCTACTCGTAAGGATCATTTTCCCCTCCCCTTTATTGATCAAATGTTGGACAGGTTGGCGGAGGTTACGAATATTATTGTTTTTTCTTGATGGCTATTCAGGATACAATCAAATCGCCATTGCCCCGAAGATCAAGAAAATACTACTTTTACATGTCCATATGGTACTTTTGCATTTCGCAGGATGCCATTTGGATTATGTAATGCACCTGCTACTTTTCAGAGGTGTATGATGGCGATTTTTCATGGTATGGTTGAAGAAATCATGGAAATTTTTATGGACGATTTTTCTGCATTTTTTGTTCTTCTTTTGACCATTGTTTGCATAACTTATCTATGGTTTTGCAACGTTGTGAGAAACTAATCTTGTACTTAATTGGGAAAAATGTCACTTTATGGTCAAAGAAGGGATTGTACTTAGACATCGTATTTCTTGTACGGGTTTAGAAGTTGACAGGCGAAGGTTGTGGCTATTGAAAAGCTACCCCCACCTTCAAATGTGAAAGGCATAAGAAGCTTTTTAGGGCATGCAGGATTTTATAGGAGATTCATAAAAGATTTTTCAAAAATTGTTAAACCACTTTGTAATCTCCTTGAAAAAGATCTTATCTTTTGCTTTGATGAGTTGTGTTTGCGAGGCATTTGAGCAGGATAAAAAGGCACTCATTTCAGCTCCGATTATGATAGTGCCGGATTGGACTCAACCATTTGAACTCATGTGCGATGCAAGTGATTATGCGATGGGTGCCGTTCTCGGTCAAAGCGAGAGAATCTTTAAAGCTATTTACTATGCAAGTAGGACCATGGACAACGCCACAGAACTACACCACCACGAGAAAAAGAGATGTTGGCGGTAGTTTTTGCATTTGATAAATTCCGAGCATACTTGGTGGGTACAAAGGTGATTGTTTACACGGATCATGCGACAATCCGATATCTTTTCTCCAAAAAGGATGCAAAACCTCGATTAATTCGATGGATTTTACTCTTGCAAGAATTTGATATTGAGATTCGAGATAAAAAAGGAAGCGAGAATGGGGTTGCCGATCATCTATCCCGCCTTGAGCAACCTTACGAGGTGATTGAGAGTCCAATAAAAGAATCATTTCCTGATGAACAAATTATGCGTGCGAGACATCATTACCTTGGTACGCAGATTTTGTTAATTACCTCGCGGGAGGAGTTTTGCCACCGGACTTGACTTCACACCAAAAGAAAAAATTCTTACATGATGTCAAGTCTTATTTGTGGGATGATCCGTTACTGTTCAAGAGATGCGCGTATTTTATCATTCGCCGTTGCGTTCCTAAGGAAGAAATTGGAGAGATTCTTCAACATTGCCATTCATCATCTTATGGGGGACATTTCGGGCCAACCCGAACCGCTGCAAAGGTATTACAATCTGGTTTTTATTGGCCAACATTATTCAAGGATTATTATGCCTTTGTGAAAACTTGTGATCGATGCCAAAGGGTTGGTAATATTTCACGGCGTCATGAGCTTCCTTTGACAAACATAATGGAGGTGGAATTGTTTGATGTATGGGGTATTGACTTTATGGGGCCATTTCCCGCGTCCTATGGAAATTTGTACATTTTGCTTGCGGTTGATTACGTCTCCAAGTGGGTTGAGGCGATTGCTACACCAACAAATGATGCTAAGGTAGTACTCAAATTCTTGCACAAGCATATTTTCACTCGGTTCGGTACTCCTCGAGCTATTGTAAGTGATGAAGGTACGCATTTTTGTAATAAATTATTTAACAACCTTCTTGCTAAATTTGGTGTGCGTCATAAGATTGCGCTTGGTTACCATCCTCAATCTAATGGTCAAGCCGAAATTTCCAATCGTGAAGTGAAACAAATTCTTGAAAAACGGTGAGTTTTAATCAAAAGATTGGGCACAAAAAGCTCGATGATGCTTTGTGGGCTTTATCGACGGCTTATAAAACACCCGTTGGTATGTCACCATATCGATTGGTGTTTGGTAAAGCGTGTCATTTGCGGTTGAACTTGAGCATCGAGCTTATTGGGCAATTAAGAAATTGAATTTTAACTTGAAAGAGGGTGAAAACCGATTACTTCAATTAAACGAAATGGAAGAATTTCGTCAAGAATAATATGAAAATGCCAAAATGTATAAGGAAAAAAACGAAAAAATGGCATGATCAAATGATTTTGCGACGTGAATTCTTACCCGGCCAACAAGTGTTATTGTTCAACTCTCGATTGAAACTCTTTCCAGGTAAACTCAAATCACGATGGTCAGGACCGTTTGTGGTTGAACGTGTGTTTCCATATGGTGCCGTCGAGTTAAGAGGAACGATGGGAATTCGTTCCAAGTAAACGGACAAAGATTGAAACATTATTTTGGGAACGAAGCAAGGAAGGTTTTAAATTTTCCACTTGGTGATGAAATTTCTTGAGTCCGAATAGTTGAGTCCGGCTAACGACTATAAATTTAGCGCTTCTCGGGAGGCAACCCAAGTGATTTTCGTGTGATCGAATTTTTGTGTGATTTTATTTTCTTTTAGTTTGGTGTGTATTTATTTGAATTTTGGTGTGATTTTTGTGTAAATTAAATTGTGTGTGATTTTAAATTTTTGATTAAATTGAAATTTTTAATAAAAAAAAGGGAAAATACGCGCGCGCGAGAGAACGAAGTGTGCGGGCGCTGCAACGCCGGCCGGCCAGGCGCCCGATCGGTTCGGTTCTTTGCTTAGCGATTAAAGGTCGATTAGCCTCATTTTTTTCCTTACAAACAAACACACACACACGCCTATCTTGATCCCTTCTACAAAAATCCCACCTTATTTTCACTTATACACCATTCAAGTGGGCATTTGAGCAACTTAATCATCATCTTCATCTTCTTCATCAATTGGGTAAGTGTAGGTCCCAAGGGGTGTAAGTGTAAGGTTTAGAAGGGGGGGGGTTGAATAAACCTTACCAAGTTTTCGATTTAGGCCTTTTAAATCTCTGAGTTCTACACGTGTGTCGTTGATGGACAATCGAATTAGTCCCTCAAGTAGAGTTAATCTTTCAAATGAGACTTTTGAATTTGTTAATAGAGTAACTCATTGTTGGCTATAATTGACTCATTTGTGGTTTTGTTTTTATTGGAAGACTTAACACCCTTAAGTTTGATTAAGCGAGTTTTTTACTTGATTTAGATTTATAGATTATCAAATGGATAGCAAATTTATCAAACAGATATAAGCAATTAAAAGTGCGAGAAATTTAAATGAAATGTAAATGACACAAGAAAGTTTTTATAGAGGTTCGAAGATGGGGTAATTCTTCTACTCCTCTCTTCTCCACTCCCGGAGGAATCCACTAAGTAATGATCGGTTTACAAAGTGGTAACACCCGATCATACAAGTCTTGATCACAACTGGCCCGACTTGATCCTTTGGGACTCGATCTGAGACGCCTTGATCACTCGGTGGCTTCTCGCACGACTCGAACTTCTTCTTCACAGGCGCTTTGCTTGCTACTACAAAACTCACTTGCTCAAGCACTTTGGATTTGATCACGAAGCCCTCCAAAAGCTTAAGACTTGGTTCAGCCTTGAACCTTTCTACAATCCTTCTTGGAATGTAGACCCCTTGTTTTCGATATTTTCCTCTTCAACCGATTGAAGTTCTCTTTCCTTCACGGGTAAGTGTTGGATTGATGTACTTGAGATGTAGCTTGAGGATTGAGAATATTTCAATTTTGATAAGCTTGTATATCTCACGTGTGTGTCATCCACGCATCATGTTTTCTCAATCAAACTCCTCGGCCTTTTATAGTGAACTTTCAAAAATTTGCCCGTTGAAGAGATAGGCTCATTTTTGAAAATCACTTTGGTCGTTGGTTTGCACTTCTTGGAATTGCCATTTCCTCGTATGAAATGTTTTATCACCTTTTCGAGTTCGACACGGTGTAGTGCTTCCCATTGGTTCATTTCTTTGCACGCTTGGGGACCGAGCACTCCAAGAAAGGTAGTATGGAGATATTACTTGTTTAAGTAAATCTCTTGATTTACGGCAACGGTTCCTTTTCGATTATCTCGACTTGACCGCATTTCCTCGCTTTCCCAGGTGACTTAGAGTCGACTTCCAATCATGGATGACTCTTTGTCACTTCATCTTGAGACTTGGCTTCTCTTGAGTTGACTTGTGATGTTTCACTCATTTGCATCTCACCGCTTCTTGATCGAGTTCTGTCACCGCTCTTCTTGTTGTACTCACTGTCTCACGCAGAGTTTTCCTTCAAGCCTTGATTGTCTTGTCTTCTTGCAAGTTGGAGCGTAGCGACTTAACTCGGCTTGGGCGGCTCTAATTGTTACAATACATTTCAAAGCAAGAATTGGGGAGCCAACTTTCTATTCTAAGTTTTACATGGCATTCATCAAAATCTAAACAATAAAATTCCTAACAGTAAGTGAGTTTCAATTGTACACCAATTTTCTTCAAATTTTCAAGCTTAGGTTAAAAATGTGGGAATTTTCAATATCATTATAATTTCGAATTTCTTGATAAGTTCTTGATAAATTGTGATGATATATGATTATATTGTGCTTGAATTGATTGGTGTTGAAAAATGGGCATGAATTGAATTTCAAATTGGGTGTTCATCTCTTCTTTGCATATATGCCTACAAGGTGTTTGTTAAAATGCCTCAATGAAAAATATTACACCTAGGCATTTGATTCTTGTCATCATTGTGTACTAAATGTTATTTAATCATGAATTGATGACAAAGATGCATAATTCTTGAGTTGTTGCAAAATTCTAACCACTAACTCGTATTGTGCGTCATATGTGCTATGTTGCTTGTGTCATTTTTCAGGTGATTTTCAAATCAATCACAATGCCAAGAACAAAGAATGCAAGCAAGGGCAAAAAGGTGGCGAGTACCTCCAGGAATATGATACTAGTCGTTTCGTAGCTTAGAGGCACAAAATTTTTTTATGAGAAATTAAGCACAAAGAGCATAACCATGAACGGGGTTACTTAGGGGCCAAATGATGGTGAACTTGCACAAATGATACATCAGAAGCAATGGGAAAAACTTTGTGCACAACCTAGACCATTCGCACCGAATATAGTCAAAGAGTTTTATGCAAATGCAAAGACCAAAAATGGCTATAACTCAGAGGTTTTCGTACGTGGAGTAAACAAGGTATACACTCATTCAAGAGCGATAAGAGAATATTATGGACTCCGGGAGGTGGATCACTCACCGTACGTTGAATTTATCTCGCAACCACCGAGTATGGAAGAGATTTGTAATACCTTATGCCGGTCTGGAAGGCGTGGTACGTCATATAAAAGTTGTGGGAGTGCTCTTGCTTTTCCACACACGAGTCTTAGTCGATATGGGCGAGCTTGGTACCACTTCATATGCAATAACTTGATACCAACCAAGCATGTTAGTGATGTAACTATGAACGAGCTCATCTTCTATATGCCATAGTTCTTGACATACAATTCGACCCAGAATTATTGCAAGGTCCCTTCATAACAAAATGCTACAACCCAAAACAGGGGACTAATCTTACCGAGTTTAATTTGTGGGTTATGTAAAGAGGACGGTGTTACATGGCATAGCTCCGAGCCATTGGAAAATCTAAGGGATCCATAGACTCGGCTACTATTGCTTCTTATGACGAGTGGGGGCGCCGTGCCTAATCCGAAGGGTGCGGGATATATTCTTCATCCCGAATTTGCTCTACCAGCTATTGAGCCACGATACTCATGCACAACCACGAATATTGACGTTCCATCCCGGTTCGGCGGCAATACGTTCTCGTTCTAGGCGCTCACATAACATGACTCTTGACACACTAGTTCGCAAGTACAAGAATTGAGAAGGGCTTTTGTAGCGGAGCAACGCCACAAAGCGGCACGAGAAGAATATGAGAATGAGCACAACCGAGTACTTGCCGGATATATAGCCGGACACACCCGCAATTCCGGTTCCCAATACCACCACCATAGGGCCCTATTGCTCATTTTTCACCACACGACTCCGATGAGGAGTCCCAGCGCTCCGCTATCGGGAAAGTTTTCTCACTCTCCATTGAGGACAATGTTCAATTTAAGTTTGGGGGTGTAATCAGTATTTGTGTCTTTTGAGTCGTGTCGAGTCGTGTCAAAAAAAAAAAAAATCGAGTTGAGTCGAGTCGGGTAGTTTGTTGAACTATAGAACTACATGACTAAGTAGATTTGTTGATTGTGAGTTGAACTGTCACGAAAGCATGCTTTTAAGTGGTGATCTATATTTTGCTTCATTGATTTCATATTCATGCATAGTCGTTAACTTATTTGAAAATGATTAATGAAGTCGAGTGTTGCTTGTATGATCCCACCGGATTCTAGAACTTGTTTGATCACTAATTGAGGTGAAATCCTAGGTGAACTTATTTAGGCCATCTTTGAATAAAAGCTAGAGCCAAAATGACTACCTTTGTACGATATAATTTCACTAGTATCCCCTTTTGAGCCTATTAAACCTGTTCTTTGGCAACCAATTGTTTTTACCTTGAGCTTACATGTGAAAATCCTAATTACCCATCACTCATACACACAAAATGATTGAAGGTTGAGGAGGATGTAATAAGTAAGGTAGATGTTCATTCGCATGAAGTTGCCGAGAAAAAGAAATAATGAAACCCAATGTGTTAAAATATGCAAAAGACCAAGTTTGGGGGTTTCGAAAAAAAAATGTTGAAAATAGAGGCTCGTAAAGGGAGAATAATTGAAAATTCAACAAAAGTGAAGGTAGCCATTTTGTTTGGCAATTGGTGATTTGAAGAGGTAATTGTGTGTTTGGGTGAATTGAGCCACTTAATCCTAAATTTTCCTACCCGACCCTAAGCCACATTACAAGCTTTGGAAGCCCTATTGATCCATGTGTTATATTAGCCTACATTAGTGGAGATTAGTGGGAATAACAAGCTTTATGGAATCCGGTAGTCATTATCTTTTGATACTTAGAAGTGGATCATCTTGATAACGTTTGATTGCGTAAATCAATTTGAATAATGTAAACGGAATTTTCATGAATATTCAACACTTTTGATCACAATGTTAAAATGCATGCTTGATTGATAGTGAAATGAGTTTTAGACAAATTTTATTGGTTTATGGAGTTTTGTAGTTGCTTGTGTTGTTGTATTGTTTGTCTTTCATTTTGGAGTTATAATTGTTTGAGGACAAACAATAGCTTAAGTTTGGGGTATTTGTTAAGTTGGTATTTTCACCAACTTATTTGATATTTTAGAGTAGAATTTGGTTTTATTTTGGGTGTTTTTTAGAGTCGTTAGAGTCTTATTTATTTCAATTAGAGTCGATGTAGATTCAATCTGATTTGGTAGCCGAGAGATGAAGAAAACGGTGAAAAAGGGCTTGAAGAAAGAAGAAATCGCGTATAAAGAAGGAAAAATCGCATTTTGGCCAAGAGACGGGAAAGGCAGCCAGCCTTGGGCCCTAAGCCCGCAGCGCCGCGACAGAAAGCAAAGTGGGCGAGACGGAGGCGTGTGGGCGCTGCAGCCTTAACGCCCGGGCTGCAGCCAGGCGGATTGATTGTGCATGCGTCGTTAGCGGCGCCGCAGCGCCGTCGTGCGATACTTGGCGATGGAGTTGGCGGGCACCGCGCCCATCTTGTGAGCCGGCAGCCGCCCGTGCGATAACTGGGGCGAGATTGATGGGCGCCGCAGCGCCATGCGTGGCGCGCCAGTCGGCCGGGGCGAAAAATCCTATGTTCACCTACCCCCTTCTTGGACTTTTGTGTACTATAAATACCATCCTTGGGGCTTGAAATTAGGGTATCTTGGAACTCTTGGAAGACAATAAAAAAACAGCTACAAGACAAGGAAGAAGGATTTGAGAACTTTGAGAAGAATTTGGAGAAGAAGATTGGAGGCTTCTATCATCTAGAAATAGAGAAGATCCCTCAACTCTTGTTCTTATTTTGTTGCTTTCTTTATATCTTGTAAGATGTATTGTTGTATTTTCTTGGATTCATTTTCTTTAATTATGAGCTAAACTCTATAATTCTAGAGGATTGATGTAATCTATGTTTGAACTTATGTTTTGAGATTGTGGTTTGTCAATCTAGATCTATCAATTTATTTGTGCTATTTGGATCTATTTCTTCTAAATTACTTGATCAATAATTTAGATTGCTTGGTGTATTTGATTTGACACTTGAGAGAGGTAATTGAATACATGACCTTGGAATAGCATAACCTAGGAATTCATAGAATTGAGAGATTTGTGAATCCTTTGAAGTCATTTATCAAGATTCATAGCTTTTATTGAGATTTTAATTGGTGATTTTTATAGAGATATTGATTTCCCAATTGAATCTAAAATCATTTGGCACTTGAGAAAGGGAATGATTATTATAGAAATCTTGACTTATAAATTGGTAATTGATGATTGATAAACCATATTGACAACATAAGGGATAACTAGATTCATCATACCTCTAGAATTCATTTAATCATTGGGATAAACTCATTGATATTTTCATATTCTTAATTTATTTTTAGTATTTTTAGTATAATCAACTCCATCAATTATTGAATTTATAAATAAAGTTAGACTACTATATTATAGTACTTAGCAATAATTCGATAATTATTCCCTGTGGATTCGACAACCTTACTTCTCTGTATTAAAACTTGACACCGTAGACTTGCGGTTAGAAAAATATCTAACAGTCAATCACAACCAGAAAAGACAAAAATCAGACTCACCTGCACAGGAAGACAACAAGAAAGACAAACTATGAAAGGAACAGAAAAAAAATGGGGTGAAAAGAAGGGGGGACAGAAAGGGGCAAAGAAACAGAGGAATAAAGACAAGCAACAATACAACAAAGCAACAAGGAATTAAAGACAACAACCACAGTTAATAATAAGGATTATCCCAAACATGAAATGAATGCAATAGGTCTGGTACTGTCAAGGACAACAAGGAAGAAGACATTAGGGTTTGAAAGTTCAAAAAAACAAAGTCCCTCCAAAACCTTTGGAACAATGTTGTTTCTCTAGAGAGAGAAAAAGTTCACTCCTAAGAGACTTTACTGTTTTCAGTTATCTTAATATTTACCTACATATTTTCAGGAAAAGTTAAAATGCATTTTAGGATAACTGAGAATGATTTAACTACCAATATTCCATTAGGTATTACAAGGTTTAGTGGATGCTATTTTGGAGCAATAAATCAGGTATTTACCGTAGATTTACATACAATACATGTCTCTAGTGTGTGAATGTGTATGAATTTGTGTTTATCCACAATAAACCTATGATAGTTATCCACATGGACTATTCCTCTAGGTGTAGTATAGATAAAACCGGTATTACAATTATACTTACAAATATAATTAATTAAAATATTTCAGGAGGACATGCAATTTTGTTTCTAACTATGAACTATTTGTAATTTTAGAAAATAATTGAAACTCTTTTATAGTTAATTAGTTAAGTTTCAAGGATAATATTTTTAATTGATCCTATTTGTTATTATATTTCTACCCAAAACCATAGTAACAAAACTATCCAAATTATTTAAAAATACTCAAATAAAACACGATATTTTCTTACGACATTGAAATTCCGTACATATCTTTCATAAATAACAATGTGATAAAATTTCACGAACTTTTCCGCTAATAGAGCGATTTATTCCCTATTAACAAAATGATTCTATTTTAATTTATTTCCTATTTTTAAAATACTTTTATTAAATTACATAATTTTTAGAATAATTTATTGAGAATCTAGTTTCTCTGGAATGCATTATTTTCTATAGAACAATTGAATATTTATATCGATATATTCCTGAACGAATTACGTATTATATAGATGAGTTTTGTCATGTAACTGAGATTTTGTCGAATTATTTTCAAATTATCCCGAATAATACCCAAATTATTCTCGAATCCGAGATTTGTTACTATGCCCAAAACTAATAAAGTTGGAGAAGATCTCTTGTGAGACCGTCTCTCGGATCTCTATCCATGAGACGGGTCGGTTCAGATCTAGTCAACATAAAATCCGCTGGTCAACATCAGATCCTCAGTCAACAAAAAGTCAACAGCCCTCCAAAATTCGCGCGATAATACTTTTTGAGAAAAAAGTAATACTTTTGAGACAAGTAATACTTTTGAGTAAAAAAATAATATTTTTATTTAAAAAATATAATACTTTTGATAGACAAAGTGATACAATATGTTAAATATGACGCTAAAGCTGGTGCCTTTGTACATATGTGAATGTAATAATTCAATTGAGGGTGGATGAGGGTCCTAATGAGCAAAATGTGATCATGGATCTGACAATGGAAGTAGAAAGTCACATTCAACTGTAGGGAAGAAGCTAATGGCTCACGAGGGCTCGATACAATATTAATAGAGAATTTAAGTTTCCAATATGAATCTATTTTTATTCTCTTGAAACTTTGGTTTTGCCACGAAATGAAGGGAAAAGAAGAAGAAATACAGAGAAAAACGAAAGAGAAGATGAAGAGGAAAAAAAAAGAAAAAGAGGAAAAAGAAAAATATCTCTGAAAACTACCACTGAAAAGTATTACATTTTAACTGAAAAGTATTACGAATTTGAATTGAAAATTATTAAATTTTGAATTGAAAAATATTAAAGTTTTAGGTAAAAAGTATTACATGTTGAACTTAAAAAGTATTATAGTTTTAAATAAAAAGTATTATACGTTTAAGAGAAAATTTTCACATATTGAACTACAAAATATACGATGTTGGTTGAACTAAAAAGTATTAGAGTTTTAAATGAAAAATATTACACATATTAAATATTTAAGTGAAAAATATTACTTGTTGAACTGCAAAATATCAGTCATCTTTAGCACCATTTTTAACAATGAATGTCACTTTTTGTGTCAAAAGTATTACATGTTCCTAATGAAAGTATTATTTTGTTGCTCAAAAGTATTATAACTTGTCTAAAAAGTTTTACTTTTTTCTCAAAAATTATTATTGAAATATTTTTGGCGGACAATTGACTTTTTGTTGACTCACGCCCCTATTGACCGTGGACTTTCTGTTAACTTGACCGACCCAACCCATTTTACGGACTCTCCTATATAAGTCTTTGTCATAAAGTTGTGAGTAATCCGAGATTTATTTTAACACATTCACATAACGTGTTAAAACACGAGATACATATCGTCGAGAACAGAGAATCCGTACGTGTTAACAAAATCGTCACGTTATGGTAAAAACCAATCATATTGAATGACTTTAACCTGTTGTCAGAAGCATCATCAGGGGATGATATTAAGACTACATCCCTTGAATCATATTTTCTGGATGAATTTAAGGATGACTTTTATGTTCCGACTCAATCTTTAGGTTCAACAAACAACGTTATAATGTTCCAAAGAAAAAAATAATACCAACAACGTTATAGTCTTATAGAGTTGAGTTAGCTATAGTAATTATGGTAATGCTTTCATTCTCTTTGACATGCGTCCTGAATATTTGTATTAAAAATAAAAAGAAAAGAGATGATTAGGTTATTGTACTTGAAATTAAATATTTGTTTTAATTTCAATCGATTTTTCAATCAGAATTTGGGAAATTTCATGTTCCACTTCTCAGTTTCAATCCATATTTCATTCCATCGGATGAATGACATGTATACAAGATGATGTCACAATTATACACGTGTCATTCATCCAATATGTAAAATATGGAGTGGAATAAAGAAAATAAAACATGAGATCTCATCCGGGAAAGAATTGCTTCATGCTCTAAATATTTTTCTTGCTTGATCAAACGATGGGTCTTAATTATAATGTCCACTAATCAAATCTTTTTTGAGCACATTGCAAAATAATATTTTGTTAGTCCATTTAGATACTTTATTCTTTTATTCTAAATGCATTGAATTAATTTTCTACTTTATGCTTTCAATTTAATTTCTCTTAGTATTTTCTGTTTTTGGTTCTGACTTGACTATTGAAGGATTATTCAATGTTAAGACACTATTCAACAATAATGATTTGATCGTATCATATATGAAATCAATTACCCGGTTAAACACTTGAGAATTTGACCAGTTAAATCCACATTATTTACTACTCAAGGTAGAGAAATAAATTAAAAGCATGCTGATCGAAAAACATTGGTGGAATTATTAGAAGGTCAAAAATAATTTGTAGTGAGAAGACAAAAGTAATAATTCACTCATTTTTTGTAGGCTATCTATAGACTATAGCCACCGAAAGTTGATGGGCAAGGCGTGGTTTTGAGGGCCCTTGAGCAACCCACGCTTTTATCCTCATTTCATCGACTTATAAATGTGAAAGCCCACTTTCTTAAATCATAGCATCACCATCTTTGGCATATCATCATCTCATGTGATAAAAAAGAATTCACATTATAACTTTGGATTTTTCAAACCCCAGCGTGTAAACGGATCAATATAGTCAAATATAATATTATTCAAATTTGTTGGATTGTTTATCAAACTTCAAAACCTACGTTTGAATTTTGTTTGATTATTATTAGTTGTTCTAGTCGAGCTTAAACGAGCGCTTTAGCTGAACACGAATCGAGGTCGAATAATTTGATATATACTTTTACACATATATTTTATTTATATTCTTACTAGTTAAGTGGAGTTCGAGTTGAACTTTATATTTTACCGAAGGAAAAAATATCTTCAAGTTTACGTTTTCGAGAATGTACCGAGAATGATAATGTAATCTGGATGTCTTGTTGAAAAAATGATTTAATTTATTTTTTATGTTTTAAACATACTTTTTGATTAAAACAGTGAAAATAAATCAAAAAAATGACTTCCCGACATATTCCGGAGCATTCAAATTTTCGTCCAAAAGCTGATATACGCTACTGAAAATCAATCAGACCTCATTTGACTATTTAGTCAGAGATTTTTGTACCACGTATTTGTACCGGTCAAACGATGTAAGTTCCGAACAGTGAAGTGTACTGGTACGCTTCATTCCATGTTTGTGGCCTAAAAAAAATTCTGTTTCGGGGAATTTAATTATTATATATTATTTTATTCCATTTACACCATTATATTCAATTATCACTTATGAAATAATTAAGCAAGTAATGATAATTGTTTTCTCTATACTTCTATCATAATATAATTCTACTGGTGTAAGGAGGATTTTTTTTAAATTGTATTTCAGCTGAATTTTATTAAATATATAATATTTTAATAAAATATATAATAACAAATAACAATACCAGATTCCTCATAGTTAAATTGTCAAAATAAAGTTCAACCTGAAACTATTCAGAAAGATATGCATTAATTATGCGGCACAAATATCATCTCTCACTAGTCATAGACTAGTCATAGACGATACTTAATTCCACCTATTAGAGATGAGGTTAAACATTCAAACCCGAACTCTCCCATACATTCCCATTTGTATTGTTTTGAATTTGCACTCAAACTAAAAGAAATTATGCATCACATATTCAGCCCTTAATTTAAGCTCACCGTGTATATATTTTTATAAAAAATTTTATATTTTCAATTTTCATGAAATTTATCAATTCTCTATAATGCCCAAGCATCTTAGAATCCATGATTTTCACAATTGCAGAAATTACATTAAATTGGTATAGATACTTACCTTGATCCATAGCAATTCTTCTTGAGCAAATGAACACTTAATATATAAATTATTTTCTTCCTCCTTGCCTTTTCTTTGCACTCTTCTTGATGGTTAGAAGACTACACAACTCTCCCTTTTATATTAATCTTCTATACGTTTGTTTCTTTCATATTAAAGAGAGGAGTTATCACTTTTCTCATTTAAGGTTGAGGAAGAGGGACAATTACTAAGTCGGTTTCAACACATTTGATCTCTCTTAGCCATCAAAGAGGAGCATTAAAGTTAAAACCTACATACATTAATATGGGCCATTTAATGGCATTAAATCCAACATTTCTCCCACTTGGCCCATATGATGACTTGAGAATTTAATAACAACTTTAAGTGTGCACATTATATTAAATCTCACCATAATGTCAATTAAAGCTTATCTTTAATTAAGATAAGATTGATTGGATCATGACGATCACACATCATTTATTCGACATGATTCCTTCCATGTATCACAAGATCAATCCAACTTAATATTATCCTTAAAGAGGTGAATCATTAGCCTCAACCATACGATCTTGATGAAAGACTTATCATGTTATTACATTAAAACATTATATGTATACAAGCAGAAACACAACTATAAATGAGCTCAGAGTGTCATAACATAAGGAGCAAATAATTGTTATGTATATATATACACATACACTACCATTACGCTAACAAGGACTTGTCTATAATACCCATCCTTTCGACATGACCGAGAAAATGTCTTAGGTGGTAACCCTTAGTTAACGGTCCGCTACCATTAAATCGGTGCTAATATGCTCAATAGACACTCTATGTTTCGCACTTCTTCTTTAATGACCAAGTACTTTAATTCCGTGTGTTTAGCACCCTTAGAGTACTTGTCGTTCTTTGAGAAGAAGATGTTTGCGAGAATTATCACAATAAATTCTCGCCTGACGCTATATCTTGTCAACAATTCCAAGTCCCGAGATAAAGTTCCGCAACCACAATCCGTGAATAGTGGCCTCAAAGTATGCCACAAATTCAGCTTCCATAGTGGATGCAGCAATGACTGACTGTTTTCCACTTCTCCATGATATCGCTCCTAAAATTTAAAAGGAACAAATAACCGAATGTAGACTTTCTTGTGTCAACACACCCCCGCATAATCTCAATCGAGTAACCTATTACTTCGAGATGATTAGACCTCTTTCAGACGTGAGCATGTGTTCTTTGGTGCCTTGTAAATACCGAAGAACTTTCTTTGCGGCCTTCCGGTGGTCCATACCAGGATTACTTTGATATCACTAACATTCCAACAAAGAAACCGATATCCGACCGAGTACAAGTTTGAGCATACATCAAACTCCCAACCCTTTGAAGCATAAGGAATTGAATTCATTTCTTTTCGTTCCAAATCATTCTTGGGACATTGCATTTGACTGAACTTGTCCCCTTTTTGTATTGGAACTATCCCCATGAACATCTTTCCATTCTAAATCTCTCTAAGATTTTATTGATATAGGATTTCTGAGACAATCCCAACATTCCTTGTGATCGTCACGAAATATTTCTATTCCTATCACATAGACGCCTCACCTAAATCTTTCATTTCAAAATTCTTAGAGAGAAACTTCTTTACATCACATAACAATCCAACATCATTAGTAGCAAGTAAAATATCATCAACATATAGGACTAATATTATAAACTTGCTCCCACTGACTTTCATGTAGATACACCGATCAACGGTGTTCTCTGTAAAACCATATGATGTAATGGTATCATTGAACTTAAGATACCATTGTCGGGAAGCTTGTTTCAGTCCATATATTGACTTCTTTAATTTACACACTAAATTTTCCTTTCCTGTGGTTTTAAACCCTTCCGGTTGATCCATATACACTTCCTCTTCCAAATCACCATTCAGAAAAGCGGTTTTAACATCCATTTGGTGAAGCTCTAAATCATAATGAGCCACCAAGGACATAACAATTCTTAAAGAGTCCTTCTTTGACACCGGAGAGAAGGTCTCTTTATAGTCAATGTCATCTTTCTAAGTATAACCTTTAGCAACGAGTCTGGCCTTATACCTTTCAATGTTTCCATTTGAGTCACGTTTGGTTTTAAAAACCCATTTACAACCAACTCGTTTGGAACTTTCAGGCAACTCAACTAAGTCCCAGACTCTATTGTCATACATTGATTTAAGCTCTTCTTTCATGGCATCGTACCACTTTCCAGAATTGTTACTATTCATTGCTTGTCTGAATGAGATCGGGTCCTCATCTATACTTAAGTCACATTCATGCTCAAGAGTATACACCACATAGTCATCAGAAACAGCGGGTCTTTTCGCCTTGCCTGCATCGTCTTAAAGTTATTTCCTCTTGTGGTTCATTAATCTCCTGCTCAATTGTGATCGGTTCATTTATCACATTTTCATTTAGTGGGTTTTGAATATTGACTTGTTGTTCCGATATGTTGTGTGACGATGATACAACAACAGGAACAACAACTTTAGAAAAAATATCGGGTGAATGAGTTTCAACCCGAATTTCCTGAAGTTCTACTTTTCGTGGTTCCCCACTCCCACTGATTAAACCATTCTCAATGAACCGAGCATTACCTGACTCGACTATTCTCGTACTATGGTTAGACAAGAAAATCTATACCCCTTAGACTTTTCGGGATAGCCAATGAAATAACCATTTGTGATCCCTAGCATCAAGCTTCTTTTCATGTGGATTATAGACTCTTACTTACTATTTGGGCAACCCCAAACATGAAGATGTCTCAAACGGGTTTCCTACCGTCCACAATTCATAAGGAGTCTTAAGAATCGCTTATCGGGAACCCGATTGAGAAGGTATGCAACGATCTTTAACGCATGCATCCACAATGATAGGGGTAAGAGCAATTACTTAGCATACTCCTAACCATATCCATCAATGTACGATTTCGTCTCTCGGCCTACACCATTTTGCGAGGTGTAAGGCATTGTATATTGTGCACAAATACCACGACTTTCGAGGAACTTTGCAAATGGACCTGGACATTGTCCACTTTCATTGAATTTTCCATAATACTCACCACCTCGGTCTGATCTCACTACTTTTACTTTCTTATCTAACTGTCTTTCCACCTCATTGATGAATACCTCGAGGATGTTCACCGATTGAGATTTTTCATGCAGTAGATAAATATAACCATAACGTGAGTAATCATCTATAAATGTGATAAAGTATTTTTCTCCGCCCCAGTTAGGAACGTCAAACGGACCACAGATATCAGTGTGTATCAGCTCAAGAAGCTGAGTACTTCTTGTGGCAGATTTCTTAAGTGTGTTTTTGGTCTGCTTTCCTTTAATGCAATCAATGCACACATCCCAGTCACTAAAATCCAATTGATGAAGGATTTCATTTTTGACCAACCTCAATAACCTTTCTTTGGAAATATGACCTAATCTTTGATGCCACAAGAAAGCTGAACTTTCATTTGGTGCACTACGTTTAATGCCTACACTACTTTCAACATGATACAGGGATTCAACGAATTTATTATCAAGATTAAAACGGTAAAGAGAATCAAACAAAGTACCAGAACCATAAAAGTACTTGTTCTTAAATAGCGAAAATGTACCATTACCAATTTTAAAATGAAAACCTAAAATATCCAGTCTTCCTACTGAAACAAGATTTCTAGCACAATCAGGAACATAAAGACATCTTTCAAGATCTATGTGACATCCAGTGTCCATGATCAGCCTGTAAGTCCCAATTCCTTCTATCCGTGCCTTCATCCTGTTCCCCATAAACAAATATTGTTCAGTTCCGTTTATGGGCTGGATCGTACGGAATCCCTGTATAATATGAGACACATGAGTAGTGGCACCAGAATCTAACCACCAGGTATTAATAGGCACTTCTATAAGGTTTGATTCAAAACATACAGAAATATAATGTATACCTTTCTTCTCAAACCATGCCTTCCGTTTAGGACAATCTTTCTTTAAGTGTCCTGGCTTATTACAGAAGTAACACTTAATATTTTTCTGGATTTGACCCTCGCCAACCTTCATTGGGGCCTTATCCTTTTTCTTGTCCTTCTTACCCGGTTTAGCCTTGCTGCTACTTGCACCATCATAGACTGTGAAGTGAACGGAGTGATTCTTTATCTTTCTTAATCTCCCTTCCTCCTGCACTAACATGGCCTTAATTTCTTTGAAGTTCCATTTATCCTTAATGGTGTTGTAGTTCACCTGGAACTGACCAAATTCTGCAGGGAGGGAGTTCATGATAAACTGAACAAGGAATGATTCACTCACATCCATCCCCATAGTCTTAAGTTTTGCTGCTAGATTGGACATTTCGGTTACATGATCGTGAATTGGTTTGGACCAATCAAATTTCTTCGTAGTCAGCTCATTCATAAGGCTGCCTACAATAGATTTGTCAGCCAAATCCGACTGGGAATATTCTTTGACTTTCATCATGAATTCCCTTGCATTATCAGTCTTTGGCATCGAAGGCTTGATATTTTCAGCCATGGTCATTCTCATTAAGTTCAAGCTCAGCCTGTTAGACCGCTCCCAAGCCTCGTATAGAGACTTGTCACCACGAGCTAGTGGTGATCGATTGACTGCGGGCTTTTCGTCTGTCACTATAGCAAGGTCTAAATCCATAATACCCAGAGTAAAATGGATTTGTTCAGACCAGTCAGCATAGTTTAGCCCGTTAAATTTGATGACCGTATTTCCTGATGCTAAGAGGTTCAACGATGCTGCAAAAACGTTTATACATTCTCTCCTATTAGCGCTTTGAGTTAATTTTAATTAATTCAGAAATTTTCATATAAAGACTTTAAGTATGCATTTTGGGTTGCCTTTGGGCAATACTTAAATACACAGACACCATAATTTATGCCAAATAAATATGCTTTAATAGATAATCATTACATATATAGCTGAATAAGCATGATATCTTCGGATACACACACCTATTTAACTAAAGTATGAAGATTAATCTCCTTAATATTATATATTATATGCAATGGTCCACCTTTGGATGACCTCCTAGCAATATAATATATAATTTCAATTGTTCAATCTATCTATTATGTCATTCTTTTAACGGCATCTCAGTAATCATGAACAATCGAAATACGCTCAATTAAAGTATCTAATTTTTCCATTCAGCTAGGCCACTTTGGTGGCTAAACCAACTATATAAATATGAAGTACACACTTTAATACTTGAAGAACTTTAATTGAGTTATTTCTTTCAATATATTTCAAGGCTCCATATATATGCATTGTATAACTACATACATATAATTATATATATGAAATACATGCAGTAAATCAGCTTTAGGTTCAGATGCGGAAAATCAGAAAATTAGTGACGCACGATTGTGGCCTTTCATAAAATAACAGTTGCATAAAGAAACCCTCACATGCAATTCAAAGTTATTACACATTTCTTTATTCCTCTAAATCGGTTCTGACGTGCTTTCAAAATAGACCATAATTTCTATTATCCATATTTCTTATATGTTTGTTGAAATGAAGCATAATTACAAATTACATGGCACTGAAATCCAAAAGCTTTTCATAGCACCACATCTTACATAAATTAAAACTTAATATCATTCAATTAATTAGTTCTCAACAAACTGACAATATTAACATTAAGATCAGACATCATTTTCATATATGCACGATACATGTTAAAAACCATCATGCTTTGACCGTGCATTAATTATATATACATGAGCCATTAATGAGGAAAAAAATATGTTATTCACGTCTCAGCATAACAAATATTTTCTTGCAAATTCATTTAGAGATAAATTCTTTAATGCATATTGGACAGATTATTAGTGAATTGAGATAAGCTTATGCGGAAATATAATTCTCAATTCACAAGCAAGAACATGATGGAAAATCATGAATTCCATAGACGGGGCTCTGATACCACATGTAAATATTTTTATAAAAAATTTTATATTTTCAATTTTCATGAAATTTATCAATTCTCTATAATGCCCAAGCATCTTAGAATCCATGATTTTCGCAATTGCAGAAATTACATTAAATTGGTATAGATACTTACCTTGATCCATAGCAATTCTTCTTGAGCAAATGAACACTTAATATATAAATTATTTTCTTCCTCACCTTTTTCTTTGCACTCTTGATGGTTAGAAGACTACACAACTCTCCCTTTTATATTAATCTTCTATACGTTTGTTTCTTTCATATTAAAGAGTGGAGTTATCACTTTTCTCATTTAAGGTTGAGGAAGAGGGACAATTACTAAGTCCCGGTTTCAACACATTTGATCTCCTCTTAGCCATCAAAGAGGAGCATTAAAGTTAAAACCTACATACATTAATATGGGCCATTTAATGGCATTAAATCCAACACACCGTGGTCTATCCCACTCTTTGAATTAAATGAAGCCTAAGAAATAGCTTAATTTTATTTTAGTTCATTCAAATCATACATTTAACTTAGCTTAATCTATTGAAATATATTATTATAAATCATGTCCAAAATTAATTATAATATAATTATTAATTTTCTAACGAAATAAATAAAAACCACTTTCTAAACTCAAAGCTAAAATCTTGTTTAGTGTAATCCCAGAATTGAAAAGCTGAAAGTTTGAAGTTGCGGTTGCGCCGCATACATTAACGGACGGAAAGCGCAAAATTCGAGAAAGAGTTAGTGGCGTGGAGTGAGGAGGACTGAGGCCAACCAATCATTTGTTAACCTAAAAAATTAGCCTTTTGGAATAGGAAAAGTGCTTTTTTCCAAAAAGCAACACAAATCTCCAGTGGCGCCAAGTCTTCACTTTAATTTAAAATAATTAACACCTACAATCAAATCTCACCCGTATAGTTTAAAATCCATGATTATTTAATTATTTAATTTTTTTTATTGAATTATCGTCCGATGTTAAGTAAGTTCATTGTCTTTAGGAGTTAGAAAAATCCTTTTTTTTTTTTGAATCAGGAGCGACCGAAGCAAATGTTTTATTTTTATTTGATGTTTTTTTATTGCATGTTAGCCAAATGTATGGGTATGAGTGTGACAATTCATATCGTGTTTGATTTCATATATCTTGTCAAAAATTAATTAAAATATAAATTAGCTAAGTTTTAGACAAATAACATCGTGTTAGATTTGTGTCAATCATATTCATGTTCAAGTTTTTCTCAATAACTTTGGGTCGGGTTTGTGTCGAACTATCGTCTCGTGTCAAGAATTTTCACCACTAACCATGAGGTACTAGGTTCGAAACATGTACTAATGTTGGGTGTTCGAGTTGGGTTTGCCCTACAACTGTTCTAAAAATCACCCTAGCTCCGATTAGTCATCGCCTAGGCGCTAGACCCTCCTTGTCTGCCTAAGTTATTTTCCGATTAGGCCCCACCCAAGAGATTAAGACCATCTCTAGGAAGAACGAATGTCCCATAGTCCGAAGGAAGTATGGGTCTATGCTAGGTTTGGTCATGGTTCCGGAACCGCCAGTTCCGGTTCCAAAACTGCTGGTTCTGGTTCCTCATTTTGGAGGAACCAGAACCAGAACCGTTGTCTCACGGTTCTAGTTACAAACCGGAATCGACAGTTCCAGTTTGTAACCCGGATTCTCGACGGTTCCGATTTTGATTTTAACCGAAACCGTTTGTTTATCTTTTGATAATTTTTAATTTTTTAAAAATAGTTTATCAATTTCGATTACAAAAAAAGGGAAAAGAAAGAAAAAAGATTTGGACTTAATATTCAATTAAGTTTTGTACTTAATATTAATAATAATATTAAACTGTCTATATATACTATTAGAACATAAAAGAATTAAAGTTCATGTAGTTTGCTTAAAACATTTGGTTAAAACGTGTCTCATGAATATAAAATATCATTAAATATTTAATATTTTTATAGCATATTTTACCAAATAAAAATTAAAAACAATAGTTTTAATCTTGAAACCGTTGTTTCCACCACGGTTCCAAAAATATTTCTAACTGACGGTTAAAATCGCCGATCCTACGGTTTTTGAGACCAAGGAACTGGAACCGGAACAGGTCTACATGTTTTCGGTTCCTGTTTTGGAACCATTGATTGGTTAATGGTTTCAGAAACTGTTGACCATGGTCCCGGTTCCATTTGGCCACCTCTAATCTATGCCCCAACTGGTGCGAAAATAATCTGGATCGGAAAAAAAAATGTATGACAATGAAAGGACTAAAAAACCAAGTTTATGTGTGATTTAGGAATGGCAATGGGGCGGGTCGGCCAGGACCCAGACAGAATATTCACTCTAAGTGAGTGAGAACTCTAAGGAAAATGAAGAATTACAGAGAGAAGAGAACAATTCAGCTGAAGAAATAGACTTACAGAAATGAAGAAAATATTCCAAATGCTACCCTGCAACTCCTCTGCTACTCGGTATATCAAGTGTGACGTTCTCTGGTGCATAACTAACTTCCTATCCTCTGACTCACGCGCTCCCTCAGCTGGTATAATCACTCATCCATCTAGGTGGCCTCCTTTCCCGGGTTGGGCCTGCGATTTCCGGATAATAATCTTGGGTTGGGTTTTCTTTAGTGGGCTGAGGCGTATCATCATTCCCCTCTTCAAACAGAACCTTGTCCTCAAGGTTCATGGTTGGATAAGCTCTCTGTATGTCGATCAAATTTTCCCAAGTAGAGTCCTCAGGTGAAAAACCCACCCATTGCACCAAAACTTGTGGAACCATTTCGCCTTGACGGAGAATAGAACGATGGCCACAGATGGCCAAGGGCTGAACCAACGGGTGGCTGCCGATGCTCTCTGGCGGCAGCTGAGGCATTGGAGACTGGTATCAGCCTTGTAAGGCTTCAATAATGAGATATGAAAAACGGGATGAATCTTGCTTCCTGCCGGCAACTCCAGTTTATATGCAACCACTCCAATCTGTTCAATAATTTTAAAGGGGCCAAAATAACGCTTTGCCAACTTCTGAAAGGGTCGGTGTGCCACTGAAGATTGTTTATAAGGTTGCAACTTAACCCAAACAAAATCACCCACATTTAACTGCAATTCACGACGATGAGCATTGGCCTTTTGCGTCATTCGATTTTGTGCTTGGACCAGATTGTCCTTGATAGTTCACAGAAGTGCATCGCGCTCCAGCAGTATCACGTCGACAGCCTAGACAAAGGAATTTCATGATACAGAGGAATTAAAGGTGGTTTTCTTCCATATAAGGCCTGGTAAGGGGTCATCGTCAATCCACTGTGAAAACTGGTATTATAACTATATTCTGCCTATGGTAAGAACTTAACCCAGTCATTGGGTTTGTCTAAGGTAAAAGCACGGAGATACTGTTCTAAACTTCGGTTCACCACTTCCGTTTGTCCATCGGTCTGCGGATGGTAAGAAGTGCTATGTTTGAGAACGGTGCCACTATGGTTGAGCAAATGACGCCAAAAAGAACTCAGAAAAATTGGATCCCGGTCAGAAATGATTGAGCTAGGAAACCCATGTAACTTTACAACCATGTCGATGAAAAGCTCGGCCACACGAAGGGCAGTAAAATGAGTTGGCAGCGGCCCAAAATGAGCATATTTCGAAAGTCTATCCACCACTACAAACACCACCGCCAACCCTTTTGATGGGGGTAACCCAATAATGAAATCCATAGTAACTCCATCCCAAACTAGAGCCGGCACGGGTAGAGGCTGCAATAACCCGGCAGGGGGTTGAGTTGAGTTCTTAATCTGTTGACATATAGTACAGGTTTTGACAAACTCCTCGACATCTTTACGCATTCCCGACCAAAAAATGATGTGGCCAACCGGATCAGGGTGCGTTTGATACCCGTAGGACCTGCTGTAGGTGTTGTATGACATTCTTGCAAGAGAAGGGGTTTCAGCTTAGACGTGGAGCCCAACACCAATCGATCCTTAAAATATAAAAACCCATCCTTCACGGTATAATATGTTGGGGCGTCCCCCGTTATTATCAATTGGTGTAATGCTTTCAATTCAGGATCATGTGTGTTTTCTTCCTTGATTGTATCCCATAACTCAAAATCAGGTTTAGAGATTAAAGTGAAACACCGAACCTGTTCCTCTTCTACTTTCGATTCGTGCACCCGTGACAAAGCATCCACAACCACATTAGTTTTTCCTGACTTATACTCGATTATAAACTGATACCCCAACCATTTCGGGATGAAATATTGTTGCTCCGGCGTATGTACGGTTTGATGCCATAATTCTTTGATACTTTTATGGTCTGTCCTTATCACAAATTGGCGACCCAACAAATATTGGCGCCACTTGCGGACTACTTCAGTTATGGCTGTGAGCTCCTTGATGTAGGTAGAAGAAGTTTGTTGTCGTACTCCGAGCTTTTTGCTGAAATAAGAAATCGGGTGTCCTTTTTGCATTAAAACTACTCCAATTCCGACATTAGAAGCATCAGCCTCGACTATAAACTCGATAGAGAAATCTAGAAGGTGGAGCATCGGAGCCTCCGTTAATGCACATTTTAATAGTAAAAAAGCATGTTGTGCCTCATTGGACCAAGCAAAAACATCCCGCCGAAGTAAGTTCGTAAGCAGGGCAGCCAAAGATGCATACCCCTTTACAAAGCGTCTGTAGTAACCTGTCAACCCGAGAAACCCGCGCAACTGCTTTAGATTTTGTGGTTGTGGCCAACTTGTAAATGGCATCCAATTTGTGAGGATCAGCCCGCACAATTCCCCGTTCCACTATATGGCCAAGGTACTCGACGGTGGTTTGGCAAAACGTGCAGTTGGAGAGTTTAACATAAAATTTTTGGGTATCCAGTAGATCCAACACCCTTGACAATTGTTCGGTATGATCTTCTAAAGTCGGACTGTAGATTAGAATATCATCAAAAAACACGATGACAAATTGCCTCAAGTAAGGTGCAAAAATCTTATTCATCGCCGCTTGAAATGTGGAAGGTGTGTTAGTGAGACCAAATGGCATCACCATGAATTCATAATGCCCATTTACCATTCGAAATGCCGTCTTCGCTATGTCTCTTGGGTGCATGCGTATTTGGTGGTACCCGGACCTCAAGTCGAGTTCAGTGAAATACACGGCGGCACCCAATTCTACCGTGGGAATAGGAAATTTATCCTTAACGGTCACCGTATTTAAGGCCCTGTAATCGACACAGAATCTATAAGTACCATCTTTGACTTCATTGACTTCGTCCGATAGCGTGACGAACTCTTCTATTCTTTCGAACCAAGAGGATTGGCGAAGAATATGGACTTTGGCTAGGTCGCACCACCCCTTGCTCCAACATCTCATTAACTAGCTTCTCGATCTCTCCTTTCTGAAAATGAGGATATCTATAGGGTCGAACATTGACAGGAGGACTGCCCGGAAGCAAGTGTATCCGATGGTCCACATTCCTAAAAGGAGGAAGACCTTTAGGAATTGCAAAAACATGTTGATATCGGTTCAAAACCTCATAAACTGGAGCAATTAATCCCGGTGGAAAGTCAACAGTGGTTTCCGTTCTTTCTTTGTTACTCTCAGAATCATCCAGTGCATAGAAGTATATTTCATACAGCCCATCTATCTCATCACTATCCACAATGGCTTGCAACTGATGGAATGAAACTTGTGTTGCCGTTATCGAATCTGACCCACACAATTTAATCCTCTTCGACCCTACTTTAAACTCCATTGTCATGGCTGCATAAACATGACTGACTCGGCCCAGCTCCCTTAACCATTGAACGCCCAACACGACATCGGGTCCTTCAATCGGTAAAACGAATAAGTCAACGATGAACTTATTTTGTTGTAGACTCAATTCAACCTTAGCACACTCCCACTTGCATTCCAGAAAATCCCCATTACCAACATAAACGCGAAATTGTTTGGTGGGTTGAATAGGTAGCCCCAATCTCTCCGCCACTGCCGGTTTCACAAAATTGTGGGTGCTCCCACTATCGATCAATACCAAAAGTTCTAGCCCATTAATTTCACCCTTGAGGCGTAGTGAGCGCGGGTTCGACGCACCCGTCAACGAGTTCAAACTGGATATGTCCGCCATAATGGTATCCTCCGTCGGAACTGGTTCTACATCTTGATCCGAAACGTCATCCTCATCAACATTTCCCAGAAGATACAGAAATTTGCTTTGGCACTTATGACCTGGAGTGTACCGCTGGTCACAATTATAGCATAACCCTCTCTCTCTCTTTGCACGAATTTCGGCCGGAGTCAATCGTCGTATGGGTAAGGGGGGAGTATTGGGAGTAGGGAGTAAAGGAGGCAAAATGGTTTGTGGTTGTTGTGTATTCGGCTGGGTGGTTCGAGTTGGAAAGGAATGTTCTGGTTTATGATTTGCATTGATTGGGGTTTTTTGGGAAGACGGAAACTGGGGTGAGAAGTTGTGGGCTAATTTTGGGCTTGGTAATTGTGTTGTTTGGGCTGGAGAGAAATTAGTGCTAAATCGAGGCCCAACTCGATTCCCACCTTTCATCTCTTCCGCTCGGGCCTCATAGGCCCTGGCTAAAGCGAAAGTTTCGATCAGAGTCGACGACCGATTAAAAAGAAGTTCTCGTCGGAGTTCTAGCTTGAGCCAAGTAATAAAAAAACTTATGAGAAGAGGTTCAGTGATACCAGTTACCTTATTCATCAAGTCTTCGAAAGCGGATTGAAATTCAGCAACCGAGGATGTTTGTGATAGTTTGGAGAGAGCCCCTTGGGGATCTTCGTAGAAGGAATTTCCGAAACGGTGTTTGAGGCTCGTGAGGAATTCCTTCCATGTAGTCAATAACCCATTCCCTTTCATCCATTGGAACCACGCCGCTGCGCGCCCCTCCATGTGCGAGACGATTCGAAGCCGTAACTCCTCGGGAGTGCCTATGAAATCGAAAAACTCTTCAATCCAAAATATCCATCCTTCCGGGTCAGTACCATCGAACTTTGGTACTTCTATTTTTAGTGACGGAAAGCGGTAGAGCTCCAATCGCCTTGGTCGCATTATTCGGCATTTGTTGGATACCGACGTCGGTCGATCTCGACTCCTCCTGAACTCCCAATTTCCCCCTGAATCTGGGAGCGTAAATCATCGATCCGAGAATCCACTTTGGCCATGTACTCATGCATCGCTTTCTGCATTGAAACCGACTGGCTTTCCAACTGCGCTTGAACTGCCTTTACCACCGCTGCTACCAACTCAGGATCAGCCATGCCTAGAACCTCTCAATGAAAGCACCAGTTTGATACGATCAAAATAATATTCACTCTAAGTGAGTGTGAACTCTAAGGAAAATGAAGAATTACAGAGAGAAGAGAACAATTCAGCTGAAGAAACAGACTTACAGAAATGAAGAAAATATTCCAAATGCTACCCTGCAACTCCTCTGCTACTCGGTATATCAAGTGTGACGTTCTCTGGTGCATAACTAACTTCCTATCCTCTGACTCAGGCGCTCCCTCAGCTAGTATAATCACTCATCCATCTAGGTGGCCTCCTTTCCCGGGTTGGGCCTGCGACTTCCTGGATAATAATCTTGGGTTGGGTTTTCTTTAGTGGGTTGAGGCATTTCTTCAGTGGGCTGAGGCGTATCAGGGTCGGTCAGGACCCAGATCGTCCCATGCCTAGAACGGGTCTGTACATTATATCAAATGTATGAACGGGTCTGTTTTAAATTAAATTAAAAAAATAAAAAATTGAAAAAAATACATTTATAAAATATTATTTACAAAATTTATTATCATCAAATTATAAATATTAAATATAATAAAAATATATAAAAATTATGTTATAATATATATTATATATTCAAACTATATATTAAAATATATTTCTAAACTAAAAATTCTAGACGGGATGGGGCAGGTACTCGCGGGGTGGAAGTGAGACCCAAACCCGTCTCGCCCCGGGTCATAAGGCAAGGCGATCCGAACGGAGCGGATCAGAGCAAGTACCCGCGGATCTGAGTCAAAATTGCCATCCCTAGTGATTATATTTTCTTGAATCTTTTTCTTGTTCTTACATCATACCAATAGACTGTCAGCATTCAGCATGTAAATGCAATAAACTAAGAAACTCCAAAATCATTACTACCACTAAATCCCATAATTTATTACCCCCTCAACTGACAGCTCTCTCTCTCTCTCAAAATTCCCAAATGCCAAAGCACCACCACCACCCTTCCCCCTAATTTAAAACCCTAATTTAAAACCATCTCAAACAACAAAGACATCTCATTCCACGTTTCCCCCACCCATTCCCATCATACACCCCTCCACCCCCCTCTCTTTCTCCACCCCTATTACCATTATATATACAACTCTCAAAATTCTTCAAATTCCATCCCTGTAAACTGTAAACAAAACCTCTCTCTTTCTCTCTCTCTCTCTGTACATCATATCATACATAAAAAAATGGCTATGGTGCTCTTTAAAAAACTTCCGCTATACTGCGTGATTTTCGCCCTATCGGCGGCGGTATGCTCCGCCGCGCATTCGGCGCCGGCGCCGGCGGTGGACTGCTCGAGCCTGGTTCTGAACATGGCGGACTGTTTGTCGTTCGTGATGGCGGGAAGCACGACGAGTAAGCCGGAAGGCACGTGCTGCTCGGGGCTGAAGACCGTTCTCAAAACAGGGGCCGAGTGTCTCTGCGAGGCGTTCAAAAACAGCGCGCAGTTGGGTGTGACGCTGAATGTGAGCAAGGCGTTATCTCTGCCAGCCGCCTGTCATGTTTCTGCCCCCTCCGTCACCAACTGTGGCTGTAAGTTTCCATCACTCTGTTTTTCTTCTGTATAAAAAAACATTTGGTGGTTTTTTAGTTTCTTTTTAAAACGTGAAATTGGGATAATGTTGCGTCTAGGATTGTGATTTTCGATTTTCTGCGAGAATACTTGAGTAGTGATTTTGGTTTAGATTTAGGATGTGTTTGCAATCACTTAAAAAATGCTTCTCAGCTTTTGGAAAATACAATTATTATTTTTTAGTGACTGATACTACAAAACACAAAAAATACAGAGTTTTTAATTATGGGTTTGTGTTTGATTCTATTTATATTTAAGATCCGTTTAATGGACAATGCTATGAGACCGTCTCGTACAAATTTTTGCCAAAGTAGGGATGGATTTATTTAGATTTCTAATTCTGATTCAAACAAGCACTTCTATAATTTTGTTACCGAACCATCTCAAGTTCTTATTCAATTTTTAAATATTACCGATTTCTAATTCTCTAACTATTTTTAGTTCTGTAAATGACTTTTTTGTGAAAAGGTCAGTTCTTTTTTTTATTCTTTAATAATTCCCTTTCTTTTTTGGTATGGTTCTACTTTTTATGTTGGTTACTATTTTTTTTATTTTTTTGAGAAATTTATGTTGGTTACTCTGGTTTGCATTACTGTACAGATTCTTACTTTGGTTACTCTTCCGTATGTAAAAGAATGTAACCCGAGCTTTTGTTTTTCCTATGTTTTGTTCTGTTAACAGTGAGCACTGGAACTGGTGATGCCCCAGGTAAATACATATCTAATGAATTTTTTATGAATTCCTGTATTCTAATGATCTCAATATTTATTTTGGTCCTTGAAATATCTTTGCATTGTATATATCTTGGACATTGGTCCAGATCTATTTTCTCGGAAAAAATTATCCTCACAAATTGTTAATTACATATAAATAATAGGGATAATTACAAAAACCTCCCTGAGGTTTGGGCTAATCACAAAAAAATCTAGAGATTTTCGAAAATTACAAAAAACTCCCTTAAAGTTTGATTCAGTCTAACATTTTTTCCTTCATGGGCGAAAATAATTTCAAAACCCCCTATGATATTTATAAAATGTTACAAATTACCCACATAAATTTAAGGTAGAATCAAACTTGAGGTTTTTTTTGTAATTTTGAAACATTTTTGGGGTTTTTTTGTAATTAGCCCAAATCTCATGGGTGTTTTTGTTATTGTCCCTAAATAATAAATACTATTTAAAGTTCTTAATAAACCTAGGGGGCCTAGGGGCTGATAACATCTTAGGCAAAAACACTTAAGCCTTTTGTGTAAGTAAGGCTATTATGGGGACCAATATTGCAACAACTCAAAACTTATAGGATGGAAACTGCTTAGGTGAAAAACTTATAGAAACAATTTTGCGAAAATTTTCAAACTTACAGGATAAATTTTGCAAATTATGGGACCGAAATTGCAAACTACTAATAGTTACAGGACCAATTTTGCAATTTCCCCAAATGAAGAAAATTGGGTATTTATGTAATTAAGTTAAATCACAAGGGTAGTACTCGCAATTATCCCCATCTTCTTTAGTGTTGGTTTTTTTCTAACATGGTGATATAATGTTCTACTACAGCTCTCTCTCCATTGGCTGTATCTCCAAGCTCAGTTGCCGGGACTCCTTCCGCTGCCATTGGAGCCGATGAAGTTGCTCCGTCTCCGGCCCCGGCCCTCGGTAGCTCCGGTTCTTCTTCACTCGCCGCCACATCGTTTGAGTTGCTCGTTCTTACCGCGATGGCTGCTGTATTTTTTACCTCATTCTATTGAGATAGATCATTGTCAGTTCACGGATTGTTGTGGTGTTTTGTTAATTAATTTCGGGAGTTAGTCGATATTGCTCTGGAGTCTTTAGATATGTTGAGATCAAGGGTACATAGGATCCAATTTGAGCTATTCCTTTGTTAGTATGATATGAGGATATTCTTATTTGACTTGGATGAACTTTTGATTTGCTTTGCTTATTTTACTAATGATGTGGTACATAGTATTCAATTTTACTTTTGATTTGCTTAACTTGTTTTTATACAAGGAAGAATGATAGTGGCCTAGTGGGAGTGTTATTAATTATTAAAGAAAGTGTTTCTTTGCTTTCGGTTGGAAAAAAAATTACAAATGTCAACTTATGTTTCTGATTCTGTTCCAGTTAATTAAAATCTAAAACATATGTGCTTTAGATTTCTGATTCTACTTTTGGCTTGATATTTACAAACAAATAACTAACTTTACAATTTTTTCAGCGGACCATCTACGAGGTTGTAAAAGGAGAGAAAAAGCTCTGAATTTTTCATTCTCAACTTTTGGTTCTATTTGCAAATATTACTAACTTTATATTTTCAAGAACTTTTACTTTTGTTATAAAAAACCACTTCTAAAAGCAGAAATTTTTGCAAACACTCCCATTGTTTCATATTACATTCTCAAGCTCAAAATACATATATGTGAGGCAGCAAGCTTGTTTTCGTCAACCAGGTAATTGTGGGGAAAACCAAAAAAAACTTGATAGCCAAAAAACAAGAGAATGCAGAGGGCAAATATATCAAACTTAGAGGTTCTTAACACTATCAACAGCTTTACAATCAACTTGATTAAAGTCTCTTTAGTTTTCACACTCGTTAACTCAAATCTTCATCCTCTACTTGATCAAATGTATATATAAAGGACATCTCGAATTTATATGGAAAAACCGTTGTTGGTGAAAGTTAATCTCAAGGCTCCATCTTGGGAGCCAAAGTCATGACATTGACAGCATCTCCGACGGTGAGGAAGATCTTGTCGTCTCCGATGGTGTTGGTGAAGTCGGACGCGTGGAGCTTGTCAAGTACCGCCTGACCGGGATTCGCTAGAACAAGCTGAAACAAGGCACCAAAAGTGTGAGTAAAAACGACACCCCAGTATGGCATTAGTAAGCGCGTGTGTAAGACATGTGTGAATATCAATAAGAAGAGATAAAAATGGTTTAAGATACCCTTGAGGTTTAGTCTAATTACAAAATAATCCAATTATGTTTCAGAGTCACAAATACCACTTTCAACCTTGTATTTAAACAAATGCCCTCTCAGCAGTAAGTGCAGTTTGTAAAATAAAAACAAATATTTATAATTTTGAAAGAAAACTTGATTTGTTTATTTTTTTTATATTGAACATAAATTGAAAGGTAATTTTTGTGATTAACCTACAAAACTGGGCATGCGTTCGTGTTCAATTTTGGGTTATGTTCAAAAAAACATAAAGAATTTAGTAAAATATAAAGGGATAATTACAAAAACCTCCCTGAGGTTTGGGCTAATTACAAAAAAAATCGGAGATTTTTGAAAATTGCGAAAACCCCCTTAAAGTTTGATTACGTTTTACATTTTTCCCTTAATGGGCAAAAATATTTCAAAAAATCCCTTGATATTTATAAAATATTACAAATTACCCCATAAATTTAAGGCATAATTAAACCTCGAGGTTTTTTTTGTAATTTTGAAAAATCTCTGGTTTTTTTGTAACTAGCCCAAACCTCAGGGGTGTTTTTGTAATTATCCCAAATATAAAATAACTACGTTTTATTAAGACAAACTGGGAAATATCATGCTTGATCATGTTAGATTTGTGTTAGTCATGTTCATATTCGTGTTTCTAAGTAACTTTAGATCGAGTTCGTGTCATGTCAAGGATTGATGGCTGGTGCCCCTAAAAGAAATATTGAGATTGGTAGCTTACATGTATATCTCTCTTTTGTAGACTCTTGTGTAGATCTTCCAAGGCATGAATGCCACTGGTATCAATATCAGTCACAGCTGAAGAAGAAAGAGAATATTTTAGCTTGAATTAGGTTTATGAGAGTAAAGGAATTTGTCCATTTTTCGGGGTCTCAAAGGGGCGTGGAAACACATAAGAACTCTTGTTGCAAACTCTAAAAAAAAGTGATTCTCAACCTGTGGACGCAAAAAACAACTCAGAATTTGCGTCCAGAAGCAGAGAATCACCTTTTTCTTTTTTTAGAGTTTGCAAACACTCTCTGTATATGGCGTATTTTAATTGGACGGGAGAAAATGAGTAGTAGAATCAAGAATGAGCTAAAATATTGCTTACGAGACATTTCGACTATCAAATACTGTATTCTTGGTTGGTTTTTCTCCTTAAGCTCCTCTTCATCAGCCAGCAATCTCAGTATCCTGGAAAACAAACAATTTTATCATCATTAGTATCCATAATCCAATCCCACTTTCCCATGATTATTTGTAGGATTCAAGTTTTATCAATATATACCTCTCCCTAATGTAATTGGAGTTGGAAAAATAAATAGCAGAATCAACTCGAACAATCAGAACTCCAGGAACCTTTGTTGCTTCTGGATATTGCTGAATGTTCCTGTAAACTGTAGTTCTTGGGATTTTCCCGAGAACTGCAGTTCGGGGTCGTGTGACTTGAAGAAGTATCTTGGCAAAAGATATAGCAACCTGTAATATTAAGCACCACTGATCATAAGTTCATATTTATCGAATGCAACAAGAAAAGAGATCGTTACAAAAACTACCCCTAATGTTTAGCTTAATTGCAAAATAATTCAGTTATCTTTTAAAATTACAAATACCTCTTTAAGGTATTACAAATGTCAGGTGAAAAGGTCGGGCCGGACTGCAATTTCGGAGGCCCAAAAGAGGGCCGGGCCTATTTGCCCCAAAAAGCCAGCCCAACCATTTTGTGTGTATTTTCATGGGCAGGGCCGAAAAATAGTGACCTAGTTAAATCACTGCTAAGCCCAATTTTCTATTTTGCCCGGCCAGCCAGCACCAGCTCATTTGACAGTTCTAGTCCCGAAGGTATAATTTGTAAGATATAAACATTTATTAACGCCATATTCCTGAAGCTTAGCCAGCCTGCATATAGGATTGGAATGAACTTCAATTTTAGAGGCCCAAAAAGGATCGGTCTACTTTGGCCCGCCCAAACGGCCCAAAGCCCGCTAGGCCCAACCAAAAATACATGTGTTGGGCTAGGTTGGGCCACAAGAAATGCGGCCTAATAAAATTTCGGCGTTGCCCGGTTTATGACTTGGCCATTAGGCTCTGACTGGGTGGGCATTGTCAACTCTAACAAATACCTCTATTTTGAGGGTGTAATTTGTTAGATAGAAACAAATAACATGGGGTATTTGTAATTTTGAAAGATATTTGTATTTGTTTGCGATTAGACTGAACCTCAAGGGTACTTTTGTAATTAGCCCAAAGTTGCATAGAATCGATGTTTTCATACTGCAATTAGAAGGCCAATTTCGACAGAGGCGAAGACAACCCCAAAGAAGGCACCCATGCAAGCAACGAAGTCAAATTTATCGATCTTCCATATGAGAATCATCGCTTCGTAGTCGAATAATCCCACCACAGCTGATATGATAATAGAAGCAAGAATGGCATTCGGGGTGTACTTAAACAAAGGTGTGATCACTTCCAACGTTAGTAACACGACACATGACATGACGATGTTTGAGACGGCCGTATTACATCCGGCCATGTAGTTCACAGCAGAGCGCGAGAAAGATCCTGACAAGTTACAAAATCGTGCACGTTATGTCAGAACGTGAAAAGGAAGTACTGATGATTCACTATTAGGAGATTTTCAATTTGTTGAGTGACCAAATATTAAATATATAGATACTATTAGAAGATTTTCAATTTGTTGAGCGACCAAATTGAAAGCTGACTATTAAAAGGTCCACAAACGACGTTTCCCACAGAAACATAATACATTTCCCCATATTTGTCCTTGATTCTTGATAACTCAACATGAACACTCAGGGAATTAAAGTTATTTTTCGACAAACCTGTGGCGACATAACAAGATGTCATCGAGCCGATGACGTTCATCGTCCCTAATGCCACCATTTCCTTGTTTCCATCCAAGTGATAGTCTTTCATGGCAGCAAAAGTTCTACCAATTGCTACAGCTTCCTGTGGTATATATTAAGTCAATTTAGCTATAACAATTGTAATACTAATATGAAATATATTGAAAAGGGACTTTGTGTTTTTGTTCTTACAGTGAGTGCAACCATCCCTGCCACAGCACCAATTCTGAAACCTGTGCCAAGATAACTGCCGGTGAAATGGATTTGATGCAGAGATGAAGGATTTATGCCTCTTTCAATATGGTTTACCTTCAAACAGAGTGAACAATTTATATGTTAAGTTTCACTAGTTTAATAAAAGATAGAGGTAAAAAAAGGATTAAGATTTCCTGTTCCACTTTTATTCCACTACATCGGATGAATGACACGTCATATACATGATGATGTCACAGTTGTACATGTGTCATTCATCCCTAGGGTTGTAAACGAACAGAGCGTTCGACAAACTACTCGTGAACAAGCTCAGATATTGTTCGTTTATTTAGTTAAACGAACATAAACGAACAAATTTTAGGGCTCGTTAAATAAACGAACAGAGCTTGAACCATCTTATACTCGTTCATTAATAGCTCGTGAACAAACTCGTTTAGTGTTCGTTTATAAATGTTCATGAACAAGCTCATATATTGTTTGTTTAGAATTGTTCATGAACAAGTTCGTTAAGGGCTCGACTATTAGCTCGATTATTATTCAATTAATAATAAATAATGTTATTTAATTTAAAAATATTTAATTTAAATATTGATATTTGTTTGTTTGTTTGTGAACAAAATTATTGATTGTTTACGAACAGTTTATGAGCACAAATTTGAATATGAATCTGTCCACGAACACGTAACGAACACGAACTCGAATATGAACATGTTCACCAACATGTCCGTGAACAAATTCGAACATTACAAAAATTAAATGAATGAACACAACCACAAATTTAACAATCCAAATCGAGCTCGAGCCAAGCTCGAACAGGACCAAAAATAAACAAACATTTGGCAAACAACGCCCGGCTCGGCTCGGCTTGGATCGTTTACAGCCCTATTCATCCCGTGTATGAAATAGAATGTGGAAGAGGGAAAGTACAACAAGAGATCTCATCCGGTAAAAAGATATGCTAAATTGCAATTTTAGTCCTATAACTACAGGGATTGACAATAATGGTCATGTAAAAATCACAATTTGCAAAAAAAGTCCCATAACTTTTAAATAGCCATCAATTTCAGTCCTTTGGTCGGCGGAAAATGAAATTTTTCCCAAAAAAATCCATGTGTCCACATTTTCGCCCAAATGAGCAGACGTGGAAATCAATTTTGTTTGTATCGACTTCCTCCAAGTGAGTTGACAAATGATTGAGACAAAAACTCAGGAAAGAAAAAATCACTTGGATGATGTTCATATAAGCAAAAATAATTTCTATATTAGCGGATATGGTCGAAAATGTGGACACATGGATTTTTCCGGCAAATTTTTCAATTTCAGCGACATTGAAATCGATGCTTTTTTTTTTTTTTCCTTCCTCAAATCGTGATTTCTGCAGGACCATTATTGTCAATCCCCTATAGTTAGAGGACTAAACTGCAATTTAAACCAAATATTAGCTATTGTCGAATACTTACGATTTGAACTCCTTTCTTTTCTGCATGGGTAATGAAAACAGAGAATGTCGAAACGATAACTGAAATCAGAGGAGCTATTGCAGGAATCCAAAAGAGTTTCTTGTTCTTTTTCCCCTGATCCAACAAAATTAATTAAGTTAGAAACGAAAGAATAAGTATCATTTTTGGGAAAATAGAAAAAGTATTAGTTAGGCTTCTCACAATATATTTGGCAAGGAGCAGAAAAGCCAAGAATGTGACTCCTATTACAATAGTCTCCCAGTTCCACTGTAAATACAAAAGACAAAAGTTTAGCTTAGTAAAGTAGGATTAATTACAAATTTGGTCCTGTAATATTGGGATGGTAGCATTTTTAGACTTTTATTTTTACAATTTGCAATTTAAGACTAATATAAAAAGGGGAAACTTACAAAATTAGTCCTGTAACTAAAAGGCGGTTGCAAAAAAGTCTTTTAAAATTCTCAAATGACAAAATAGTCATGTAACTATGTATGGGTTTGCAAAATAGTCCTGCAAAATGTATGGTTTGCAAAATAGTCTTGTAACTGGTACTTGAATATCAATTTTGGTCCTAATTTCACCAGAAATTGGGAGTCACATGTGCCGCTCATTGTGATCGAAATCCAGTGAAATTTCAAAATTGCCACTGAAATTATGACTAAAATTTAGACTCAAGTATAAGTTACAGGACTATTTTGCAAACCATACATTTTGCAGGACTATTTTGCAAACCCATACATAGTTACATGACTATTTTGTCATTTGAGAATTTTAAAAGACTTTTTTGCAACCGCCTTTTAGTTACAGGACTATTTTGCAATTCAAGTATTTTACATGATCTTTTCGCAACCTCCTTTTAGTTACAGGACTAATTTGCAATTTTGCCATATAAAAAAATTGGCACATTAAGGACAATTTTGACAAAAAAATAATACAAAATTAGTCGAATTGCTGACTGGTTTCCATTTCACCATCCCAAATTGGGATTTTCAATTTTTCTGCGAAATTAACTTAAAAAAAATTCCCAATTTGGGGTGGTGAAGTGGCAGCAGCGCTAGCAATCCGGCCAATTTTTAAATTTTCGATCGAAATTGTTCTCTTTGTATCAATTTTTTTTAACTTAAAGTCCTAAATTGCCAATTAAAAAAATAAAAGTTCTAAAATACAACCTACGACAAATTTTGCAATTAAGCCTAGTAAAGTATATGAGGCACATAATGATGTTAAAAAATGGTTGATTTTACCCCATGGTGTACATTAGTCCACACCGAACGCATAACAGAGACGATGTCGGTTTTCTTGGTGAATTTCTTAACGCCAAGCAACCCTTTTAGCTGTTGAAGGCTGATGGTTATGGCTGCTCCTGCCATAAATCCCACAATGGCAGCGTGAGACAGAAAGTCGATCAAGAAACCCAACCTGAAAACAAAGACGAAATCGCTATAATGTTACATTAAAACTTCTACTTTTTAAAATAAGTGATTTAATGTAGCAAAAGTGAAAAAAAATTGAAAATCAAAAGTCGGTCGTGTTTACAAATAGGTGATGATAGTTGATTAAATTAAGCGAGAGTGTCTTGGTGGATAAATTGTAAAAATGCTTTTACGTATTTTAAGTTGGAACCAGAATCAGAATCAGAATCAGAACCAGAACTTGACATTTGAAAACATTAAAAATGACTTTTTTTTTTCCGAGCCAAAAACTGACCATCACTTTTTTTATTAAGTATTCTATACCTGAAGAATCCAAGTGCTAACTGAGTGATTCCAGCGAAGAACGTAGCTGTAAAAGCAAGGCGCTGATACTCGAGTTTGTGTTTAGGATCGATCTCATTTTGAAGCATACTTCCGAGCAACAGAGACACCACAGCCACTGGTCCAATGGCAATATCTCTTGAACTACCCATGATAGCATAAATCAGGGGTGGAACAAAACTACTATCTGCAATTAATTTACAATAAATGGTTTTTAAGTAAGAAACTAATTAATCAGATATTTTTATACATAGGGAGTGTTTGCAATCACTAAAAAAGTGATTCTTATTTTTTGGCTTAAAAAAAGCACTTTTTAGTGTGTCCAAGTACCCACTTTTGGTTCTGATCATGCTTCATTTAATCAGAATATAAAAACAGGGAGAAAGGTGCTTTAAATTCTGCTTCTAGTTTGAATTTTACCAATAAATAAGCGCTTTTATAACTTTTTTACCAAACACTATCAACTTCTCATTCTCAACTTTTTATTCTATTTTCAAACACTGTCAATTTTTGATTCTCAACTATTTCTACTTCTGCTATAATAAATCATTTTTCTAAAAGCAGGAGTTTTTGCAAACACTCCCATGCTAAAAGATTGATTGCAAAAACTTCTGTAGAGGAAGAGATTTATCATAACATAAGCGGAAAATAACTGAGAATTAGATATTGACAGTGTTTGCAAATAGAAGTTAAACTTTGAATACGTTATAAAAGAGTGTTTGGTGAATAAGTTGTAAAAACGTTTATTTGTGTGGTAAAGTCACATTGGAAGCAGAATTAAAAATCTAAAGCACCACTCCTGTTTTTAAATTCTGATTAAATGCAGAAACAAAAATAGAAGCTGATATTTGAAAAACACTAACAACTATTTTTTTTCCAAATTAAAAGCAGACAATCACTTTTTTTAATTGCTTTCAAACACTCTTTAAGCAGAGCTCACTATTATAAGGATGTAATGAAGCTTACATAGACCAAACTGGGGATCCAAATTTGCAAGTTTTGCATATCCAATATCCTGCATGGCAAAAAAACACACAAGACAACATTTAATAACAGCCAAAACAACTAACAAAACTCAAGACAAAAACTATCTTCTTGGAATTCTTGAATTACCTGTGGGATGCAGAGACTTGCAATGGTAAGTCCAGCTATGAGATCACCTTTAAACATGCGAAGTTTATACCGTCTCCCCCAATCAAGAATCGGGAAAATGGCTTGAATCCCGAGCATCAATTTTCTCGATTTCGATTGGTCCTTGAAAGGACGAAGCGGATCATCGTGAAAAATGTCTCCCTAAAAGTAAACTTGAACTCCTTAAAAGGCTTTGTTTTGGGGCACTCCCACTTTGTGTACGTACGGCAAGTTATCAACATGGCGACGCGAAGAAGCTGCGCTCGTAATATCAGCTTCGTCTCCAATTGATTGCCACTCATTTTCGCTGAAATATACAATACCAGGAATTAGTGTTGTGCAAAGGAAAGCAGATCAAAGATATTCTATTCGTATTCAACTCATTAGAACTAAAGTTGCAGCTTATATAGGCTTCAATAAAACTAAAGTCAACTGTTTTTGAATATACTAGAACCAAGCTTAATCCCATATAAGAATGAATCTAGATCACATTCAAACTACATTCCGATTTTGCCTTAAAAAGGACATTTTTGGATGTTGGCTAAGTTTTATGTTGACCAAAAACTTATTTTTAATGATGAATGATTGAAGATTATATGGTACTCTAGTATTAGAAAAATGTCTGAATATGGAATTGATGAGTTGACTTAATTTAAGCAACTGACAGCCTCAGTTTGAAGTCTAAAAGTGTATACTAGTCTACTAACTTTTGTTATTTTCTGACAAGTAAGCTGACTATAACTGGTGGAAATTTATATTTATTCCCCTCAACTAATGGCTCATATTGAAAAAAACTAAAGTGTAAGAATTAAGATGAAGCGCGATGTCAAGTCTCAACGCTCAGCCGATATAAGTGGGGTTGGCTCTTCATGATTCTCAACTGTTATGTGAAAATTCAAAAGGAGCCACTTTTTTTTTATGAATAAATTGGGAATAGGGTGTACCCCATGGGATGGCCTAGTGAGGGGACAGAGCTAGGAAATGAAATTTATGGGGACGAGATTTCTTTTTTTTTCTTAAAACTAATAGATAAAGATGTATTTTTATTTTTTTTAGAGAGGACAAAATGTAAATTTTAAAAATCTTATATACAAAAATTATATTAATAGAAAAAAATTGAAATTGGGGGGAAGGGGGACCGCAAGCCAGCCCCCTTGACTTCGTCCCTGGCTAGTGGAATAGAGTGTGCGCTTGATTCTAGAAGCTCCAGAGTTAAAATTGTCACATTTCCACCACTTGGTTGAGTTTATCGTAAAGGCTTGCAATACTGATTTAGAACAAGGTCCTCGATGATGGGATTTGATCTTAGTTCAATAGTTTGGGTTACCATTGCTCAATCAAACGAGTTACAATCAATTCTAATTTTTTTATTATTTAAATTTGTAATATTAATAAGAATAATTCCCTGTCGTTTCGATAGATTATGCATACGTTAGCGACAATTTTGATGTTATATCAATGTATTTTGTGCCTAAAACTAACAGTGTGCCTAGTTGTGACAACATATATTTAAGTTAAAATATTAGCCAAATCACACAATCAGCTGACGATTGGCAGCGAAACGTGGTTAGTGTTTCCAAACGAAGATGCCAGATTACATTAAATGAAGTTTTTCTTAACACAAACGAAAATTTTGAGATTCTTTGAAATCATTATTAATATATAACATATATTTACAAAAATGAGATTCAACTTTTATAAATTCAAAGAAGATGGAAAATCAGTTGGGATTTTTAAAAAAATAAAACAAAATATAGTCTTATTTTTTTTAATGAGTTGGGTGGAGTAAAGACAGTGAATAAATCTAAAAAAAAAAACTTAAATAGTCAAAGTTCGAACCCTAATCGAACAATTGCCAAGAACAAATAATACTATTTGAGCTAAAACTCATGGCACCTCCATTTTTTTTTGAATGAATCTACTTTTATTATTTATTAAAGCCCAAATTCAAAGAGTTTGAAAAGTTTAAAAAGGGGGAAAAGGCCATTTATTTTCTTGTCATACTTTTGTGGGCCCTTCTATGAAATTGTGACAACAATTTGTTAGTTTAGGACTTTAGGCCGACGGAAGCTACTCTTGTACAGACACTTTATAAGATGAACTCGAAAACTAGAAATCAAATACATATAAATAATTTGATATATACCTAAACAAGTTTGGTATATAAAATATTTAAATTAAATGTAAGCATAATAAAAAAATATAAGAAATAATAATCTAAAACGATCGAAGAGTTTGCTTTGACCACAAACTCATCATGTGTTCTTTCCATATTGAAGGTCTATGCCAGCACACACAAAAAAAAATTATTTCGAATTTTGTTATAATGTATTTATTATCCATTATACATAAATATTTTATAAGATGGTAATTATCGCAAATATACAATTAAAAATCAAAATATAATATGCAATAAAATATTCTATCTAGTCCAAACCTGACCCTACGAATTCTGGAAAATTAAAGGTTTGTATGCCCCCATTTTCAACTGATATCGATTTTATACTATTCGTAAATAGAAAAATACGTTTGTTTGATGCTCCACGGAAAACAACACATATTTTCAACTCATATTTCCGATTTTTTACTCCTACTTATATCACCTATTTTCACGCAAACAAAAATTTGTATTAAACTCATTTTTACTCATATATAGAGGTGTCAATCAGACCTGTACCAGGCCGCGGGACCAAGGGGTAAAACCGAGCCATGCTGGCCCGGCCCAAATATCCATCGGGCAGATTTTTCACGGCCTAGTCTGGTCCGTGAAGTGCATTTTATGCTGGACCGACCGCACCATGAGCCCGGATTCTTTCCAAGCTTGGAAATTCTATGCCCATTCTGGCCTTATTTAAGGTCGGTACCGACGTTGAATCGGGTTTGAATTGACACCTCTATATATACTCTCAAAATTTGCATTACTCCAACCAAACAAATTATCAATTTTTGCACAAAATTAATGCAAGCCAAAAATCTCAATAGAAATAGTAAAAATGAAAAATCTCAACGAAAACACGACCATATATAATATATTTAAGTTCTTTTTTTGTTTTTTTTTATAAAAAAATATATATCAACACTAACCTTGTTCACTGCAACTTGAGTGGTGAATTGGTCAATTCAAGTCTATGCATGAAAGCAACTTCTTCTCCAATTTCATCATCTCAAATTCTCAACGCCATAACTGCGAAATATACAAATAACAATTAATTAAAACAACATTAAATAAATTCACAACGTAAGATAAGATTTTCCGACCAAACCTAAAAGATAATTAATCACCTCCTAAAATGTTGCACACACGTCCGCCACCTAGCACAACCCAAACTTGAGAAATACGAGAGAAGATATGAGATATAACCAGATTCCCGTCCAGGTTCAATGAACTGGAATGCGTTGAAATATTCACAGATACTTTACTATTTTTTTTTCTCCTTCAGAAATTTGTATGGGTTTTGGGCTGAGAATGAGAAACGGAGATCGAAAGGCCGATAAAGCAACAGCTGGAAGAAATCAGAAACACGACTTTTCGGCCAGGGTATGATGTGTATTTTGCAGGAACCTAGACGTAGAGTGGGGGAGAATGGGAGAGGAAGACAATGAATTTTTCTTCTCTTTGTGATTAATGTAAAAATGTCATTGTTTTTCTCTTTTTTTTTTTATAGTAATTTTCTCCCTCCCTCTCTGTAATGTCTACTTGGAATTTAGTGTAATTTGGCAACAAGAAGAGGTCTTTCGATTCTGCAGATAGATTATTTTCTTTTTATAGGGATTTGCTAATTAATATAAGTTAGGGGACAAAATTGACATTTCCCAATATTTTCTGCTTTAATTATTTTACCAATTATTAAATTCTGAAATTACTTAATTAATTATCTAATATTATTGACCACATTATTAGATCACAAATATAATTATTCGGTTCACATAGCCCAAATCTGGCCCAAGCGCCACTATTATGCGGCTCACACGACTCATCAACCAAAGTATAAGAATGTCACTCCCTCCATATCATTTGTAAGTATTCAAAATTCAATACTTCCAGTTGCAATATTTTTGTCCGGATTTTCCCTCATTCTAGAGCATCGGAGGGGCCTCTCTGGGATAACCCCGTAATCCATGGGCAAGTTCCTACCACATAAGATTTCTATCTTTGGAGACGAAGACTTGGACTAATTTCAGAATCCCTTAACTTAGAGTGATCTGCAGATTTTAGTAGCATCAATATATTTTGTACTTTTTTTTGTTCTTTTTGATTGGTTCCAATTTGCGAATTTTGAAAAGCGGAATAATTTAATTTAACTTTTGAATTTAGTAAGTTTGTTCGGAAAAATTGACCAGATGAGCAAATATTAGTTTGTCTTGACTCTTGAAAGATAAAATGGGAAAAAGCGAGAAGAGAAAGAATTTAATTTTCGATAAAATATTATTTGGTTAACAAAAAATTAATCAGTAAGAGCGAATACACAAATCTTTCACGTCCTTACCATAACATCTCTAATAGCAATTCCTTTGACACTATATACGAAGAAGATTGTTGTTCAGGCCTTACTTTAGAGATGTGTATTGACATAGTTACAAATGTTACTTTACTCTAGAACCAAGATAATCCATTAGCTATTGTGATATATTCCAATGCTATTGAATTACTTTCAAATCTCAAAAAGTATGACCAAAAAGCTTTGATGACAGCTCATGATATATTCAACATCTCCGACATCAATATCTCCTCTTAACTTTGATTTATAGGTTGATGCAGATAAATTGGAAGTTTTAAAGCTCAAACGAGGCGAATCCTCCACTATTGAGTTTGTCATTCACTCTCGTGACTACTCAAACGGATGGAATCTTCCATTGCAAGATAGTGTTTTATCTTCTATTCCACCGCACGAATGATTGACACGTGTATAAAAGTTATCATATTAATTTGAAGCATATATCATGCCTAAATTGTGGATTTTTCCTACGGTAACTTTTATATACGTGTCAATCATCCATGCAGTGGAATAGAAGATGAAACATCATCTTGCAATAGAAGATCTCATCCGCTACTCAAAAGCTATGAAGGCTATGGCAATTACGGCTCAAAGATCCTGGAGTGATGTTCCACAAGCTCCATCACAATCTCAATCAAACTTATCGGACATTGAGAATGATATTCGGGCACCCATAAGTGCTAAATAAGCAAATGACAATATAATTCGAAAATTCTCCAGAAATAGACACCCTCCATTTAAACTAGGTCTTTAAGTTATTGTATTGTTGGTTGTTTCTTTCTGAATTTTTAAATTGTATTCCATTTAAACTTATTATCCATGCTACACCAGCCACCAAGTGTACTTGGTGCATGAATGAATGACAAATGTACCACTATTTTATATGGATGAAAGACAAACGTTTAATCTTATAAGTAGTGGGACGTACACTTGTTATTCATCCATCCACCATATGTGCATACACCTGGTGTAGCATCTACAAGACCATCTATCAATATGAAAACTAATTGAAATAATGACAAGAATATATATATATATATATATATATATATATATATATATATAGGGGAGGTTAAAATGAGACCACATATTATAGTGAGACAGTGTGGACTCATCTCAACCCTCCCTTATCTATATCAATGGCTAAGATAAATATGGGTTAAAATTACATGAAACATTTAATTAATGCAAAATAAGGGTATAATTGTCAAAACAAACATGTGGGAGACCATCCAAATATGGAATCAGTTACTAGGAGAGAGAAAATCACGTGGGGAGAGAGAAAATCGCGAGAAAATCACGCTGGAGAGAGAAAATCGCGCATGTGCTCTACCATGCAGTATGTTGTACACTTATCATATATTTGTTGTATACTTAAACACTATTTTACTGTATGTTTAACATAATTTTACTGCATATTAAAATGGTCAAACAAAAACATGTGGGGACCGTGAATCAAGGAATCAATTATATATAGAGGGAGAATCACATTCATTAACATGTGGGGACCGTGGATTAAGTAAATCAATTGTAGAGAGAGAGAAAATCACGCACATTATTGTACTGTATATTTAACATATATTTAATGTATATTTAACACTATTATGATGTATATTTAACATATTTGTACTGCATATTACAATTGTCAAACAAAAAAATAAGTATACAACAAAACACATATAAGTGTACAACAAAACATATATAAGTACACAACAAATAAAATAAGTATACAGCAACATAAATACATACATAAAAATTAACTACTTATACATCAAAACACATCTAAGTTTACATTGAAAAACATATAAGTGTACAGTACTCCATCCACGCCAAGATCGTCTTCTTCACCAATCCTCCATCTACAACAAAATGCCTACACCACTCCATCAACCGAAAGCAGTCAACCTCAATTATCCACCAATTGCTCAACAAAAAGCCCCACGTAACCTTAAAAATCCATAATGACGAGAGATGGCAAAAAACATGGAAATTGAATCGAAACTCTTCTAGAAAATCTCCAATGAAACATAAACGGAGAATCGCCTTCGATCTCGTCGACCACCTCTAGCCTAAGCACGAGTCTCGTAAGCCTTAGATTGGAGATGGTTTGGAGATTAAGAGACGACAGTGAGAGGGCAGCGAACAAGAAGGCGGAGGGGAGGAGGGCGTCGGTAATGACTAGAAGAATTGGGACTGAGAATAATAGCAGATTTGGAGGACAACATAATTAGGGGTGAAAACTAACATGACTAATATGCCCTTTTCAAACCTTAAAAATAAAAGGAAAATAAATATTAAATTGGAAAGATCATGTACAGCCATCTAAAATTTGAGATGTGTGGCCAGGAGTAGTCCACACTGTCTCATTTTAATTATGTGGTCTCATTTGATCCTATTCATATATATATGTATATATATATATATATGTAGGAATAGAATCAAATGAGACCACATAATTAGAGTAAGACAGTGTGGACTAATCCTATCCACAATTTTTAAATTTTAGATGGTTGAGATTTACCCAATTTAATGGCTTTTTTTTTTTATTTTTTTTAAATCAATAAAAGGTAAGATGGTAAAACTACCTTTGGATTTGATCTTCAGGCCTCATAAGCTGTTGAGAGAGTTTGACACTGTAATTTATCGTTCAACTTTTTTCTTCCCACTGTCAATGACATTGTATTTAAAACTTTTGCAAGTGTAGCATCTAACTTTTCTCCAATCAAGGTGATCCATGCCTAACGTGCATCAACAGAAATACACAAAATTTGAAAACTAAGATGTGTGAATTTGATGATGGCAAATATTTACATCAAGCACGAAATAAATGACAATTGCAAATTCATAACTGTTTCCTCCATTGAAGACTATACAATACAATAGGCAAAAGATGCATGTCCAAAAGATATGCATTAATGTCTGTAACAAGCCATTGAATTCACATAAGCCATAATAGATTGAATAAAAGGGAGAAAAACATGAGAAGCAGAAACGTTCAGACAAGACGGAAAACATTGAAATATTACGAAAAGAAGAGTTCGACTCATCTAAGCATATAAAAGTGGCGAAAGAAACCTGGTCAGAAGTAGTGATTCCCATTATTGTGCCACCTCCAACTATTGCGATTCCTTTATTGAAGAAGTTAGCCGAGTATTTTGTTGAAGAAGGCGATCCAAGTGCCGGAGTTCGAGAGATATTTTTTGAGGTTTCAAAATAAAGGACATGATTTGAGGATTGGTGAAGAAGACGATGCTGACGTGGAGAAACAGAGGGCCTACGAGGAGGCAGTTAGCATTAATGTACACTTATATATTTTTCGATGTATACTTAGATGTGTTTTGTTGTATTTATGTTGTATATGTTTTTGGCTGTATACTTATCAGTGTTCTAAAAAACGCTAAGGGCTAGTCGGGCGGTGGACAGGGGCCTAGCGCCTAGGAGGCCTAGGCGAGGACTAGGCGGGGCCTAGACGGAGCCTTAAATATATATACAATTTTATGAATAATTCCCATAATACATAACTGTAAAGTTTATAAATGATATTTAAATTTTTTTTGAACATATCTGATATTTAAACTTTAAACTTTAAAGTAATTGAACACCAATAATCTAACAAAATTATAAATCATCTATAATACAATACATTAACAAATATTGCATTGATTTATATAATATCAAATTATCAATGGAAAGATTTCCAGACCCTATAATTTTGTTTTATTTTTTTATTAAGAAAATTATATATATTCAATTTCACTTAAGCCGAATTTTAGAGTCGTCGGTGCTACTTTCACTAGTCGGAGTCGTTTTGCTTGGATTTGGAAAAAAATAATACATATAGGCGCCTAGACTGCCTAGGCCCCGCCTAGGCAAAAATCCGGGCGCCTGGTGGCCGCCTAGCGCCTAGGGGGATTTTTAGAACACTGATACCTATATGCGTTTTGTTGTATACTTATATGTGTTTTGTTGTACACTTATATTTTTGTTTGACAATTGTAATATACAATAAAAATATGTTAAATATACATCATAATAGTGTTAAATATACAATAAATATATATTAAATATACAGTATAATAATGAGCGTGATTTTCTCTCCCCCCTCTCTCTCTATAATTGATTTACTTAATCCATGGTCCCCACATGTTAATGAGTGTGATTCTCTCTCTCTCTCTGTAACTGATTCCTTAATTCACAGTCCTCACATGTTTTTGTTTGACCATTTATTATGCAGTAAAATTATATTAAACATACAGTAAAATAATATGAAGTATACATCAAATATATGATAAGTGTACATCATACTGCATGATAGAGCACATGCGCGATTTTCTCGCGATTTTCTCTCTCCCCACATGATTTTCTCTCTCTTAATAACTGATTTCATATTTGGATGGTTCCCCACATGTTTGTTCTGACAATTATACCCTTATTTTGTTTTAATTAAATGTTTAATGTAATTTTAACCTCTATTTATCTTAGCCACTGATATAGATAAAGGAGGGTTGAGATGAGTCCACATTGTCTCACTATAATATGTGGTCTTATTATATCCTCCCCTATATATATATATATATATATATATATATAGTGTTTATATATATATCAAGGAGAATGTAGAGTTCAAGTGATTAATTAATGTTTGCAGTTGATTTATTTAGATGCAACTTATGTCATAAAATTGAAACAGTATCACAATAATTGTCTTTTGAAAACTATCTAAATAATGCTCATCCATTTGATTCTACTTCTAGCTAAATTTAAAACAAGTAATTTGCAAAAGACGTGTAAATAACCATAAACTTATTTAAATTCAAACACACAAACTTTGAATATTCGTAACGTAGACTTTGAAAAGTCACACTACTAGTCTACTACCTCCACCAGTTGTAGCTTTTGGCTGTTCACATTTCACACTTGATGATTGACAATAATAGTATTAGGGGGAAAATTTATGTCGAGTTGTCTATATATTGTAGGGGTGGCAAATGGAATCGAAATCATCGAGTTCTAAATTAGAACCGTGGTTAATGGTTTTAAGAATCATTGACCGGAACCGGAACTGACCAGTTTCAGATTTTTTGGTATCAAAAATCGCGTAACCATTAATTTGAACTGATGGTTAAATATATCGATTTCAATATTAAAACAAACAATTTTTTTTTGGGTAAAATTATGCTAGAATAAATGTTAAATATATATTATGATGTTTTATATTCGCAACCGCATGCGACACATCTTAAACTTTATGTTGTAAGCGAGCTACGTGAATTTTGATTCATATATTTATACCTTAAGAGGATACATATGCAGCTTATTATTATTATATTAAGTCTAAACCTTAATATTATTATGAATATTAAGTCCAATTTTTTTCTATTTTTTAAATTTTTTATTTTGTAACTAATAAATTAAATTTGATAAATCATTTAAAAAAAATTCAAAAAAATTATCAAAACAGAAAAAAGAAACAATTCCGGTTAAACCAAAACCGGAACCGTCGGTTCCGTTTTGGAACCCGAACCGTGAGGTTCCGATTCCAGCTCCCCATTTTGGAAGAACCGGAACCCCTAGTATAATGAACAAATAAAATAGACTATCTCATAAATGAGAAAAACAAATAAAATAGACGAAATTTCTCAACAATGTATAATAAGTTGAGTAATTTTAATAAAACAAACAGAAAATAAATATAAATGGAACTCAAATTCAGTATTTCTTAATAATTGAGTTTGAAAACTTTTGATTTTATCACTGGAATAAGACTTCGTTGGCCCGATTATGTTGAATGATGAATTTGATCAGTTTAAATTAGATCGATTGCGACTTTGTGTATGATGTTTGTCAAAAGGGACATTGTCTTTTTGTCACATATTCTCGAAGCTGCCGGTCGATGGATCATATTCATGTCCATATATATTGACTTACAAATGACTAGTGAGAAAATTCTAGGATTATTAATAACTACAAATTATAAGGACAAATTATACTAATATTAGTAATAATCAAACACTTAACATATCACTACTTAAACAAAAAAAAATAAAAAATAGCACATTATGTTTTCCCAATATTCATAAAAAAAAAATACAATTTCCTTGTGTAACAGAAAATAAAGACAAATATGTAACAAATAGAAATAGAAACTCTACCAAATATGTAAATATTAGTCAAATTACACGTAATAGTATTGACATAATGATAGGGGCCTATTTAGGCCGACCTACCTCCATGAGCCTGATGAAAGACCTGGGCCAAGGGTGGCCTTAGACTGGGCCGACCTCTTGGCACCGGGCCGACCTACAGTGGTTGGGCCGACCTTTGTGGCTAGGACGATCTACGATGAGTGAGCTGACCTGTTGGGGTGGACCCTTGAATGGGCTACCTAAGGGCCTGCCGACCTATTGGGCTCGACCGAATGAGCCAACCTAAGGGCCTACCGACCTGTTGAGCTGGACCCATGAATGGGCCACACTAAGGGCCTACCGACCTATTGGGCTGGACCCTAGAATGGGCCAACCTAAGGGCCTGTCGACCTGTTGGGCTGGACCCACGAATGGGTCAACCTAAGGGCCTACCAACTTGTTGGGCTGGACCCTTGAATGGGCCAACCTAAGGGCCTACCGACCTATTGGGTTGGACCTATGAATGGGCCGACCTAAGGGCCTGCCGATTTGATGGGCCAAATGCTAAAATGGATCTACTTAAGGGCTTGCCGATCTCTTGGGCCCGATAGTCTTGTGGCCCAATACGGGTGATTAACCTAGGCCTATGTGTTAATTAGGATTTTAGAATGGCTTGATGCCAACGCAACCATAATTCCAAACCTATAAAAAGGGCATAAGTAAGGTACGCCGCTAGTTAGACTCTGAATATACTTTTTAATACTTTGTTATTTGATATTTCTTCTCTCTAAAAACGATACTAACTTGAGCGTCGGAGTGGGTATTCTCTTTATCCAACTCTTTGATTTTTAGCTCAGAGTTGGTGACAGATCGCTCGAGTCCGAGAAGCTTATCCTTGTGCTCGCGAACTTCGATTAACAGCTTGGCCTCCTTGGCTTTCAATTTCTTGTTGTCCTTTTTAAGGGTCTCGAGCTCCATCACCAAAGCAGGATCAGTGAAGCCCACTCGAGCTCGGGCGATGAGAGCTGATAGTTTGACATGGGCTCGGGCCTGGTCTTCACAGAAGGAGTTCACCAGTTCGGGATCCGGGAGCTTGTCTAAGATGGCTCGGTCGGGATAGGGGCAGTGGCCTTGGATATATTGGGCCGCCAGTACAGTGTCTTTGTTCTTGAGAACCGAATTGCCAGTCATCCATGTTTGATTCGGAGTATCAACAAGACTCCGAATCAGATCGCGCTCACCCGGGCTAGTTGTAAAACAAACTTTCTTGGAAGGAGGGAGCTCAGTATCAGAAGATCCACGTCGGGAGCCGATGGGAATAGGTCGGCCGATTGCCAGGGATCGAGAGCTCGGCCGTAACGTCTTGGTAGAGTCGGGCCGAGTGGTATGAGGAGATCGGGACCGGACCTTGGGAAGGCCCACGATTGCTCCTCACTTTGTTTGGGAGGAGGAAGCTCGGGCCAGAGTGCTCACCTTCTTGCGAGCTTCAGTCTTTTGAGCAACAGCTCGGGACAACATCGTATCTGCAGCAATGAAACAAGTTAGAGAACAAGTACATAAATTGTAAGTTAAAAAGGGAGGGAGGAGTATTGCCGATATCTCTCTCTAGAGGAACAACCTCGGGACTCACTCCCGAGTAATGAAGCAAAGAAGGGGTGATGATTTTTGAGAGATCATATTTAACAACACTGAGCTTGCGGATTAAGTCCTGCAGATCGAGGAGACTTTTTTGGGATCATGTTTTTGTTGTGGTGGCAAGGACCACACCCACTCATGAGGAAAAGGCCAAGCCTCAACCGAGGTAACAAAGAAATACCGATCTTTCCAAAATTTGTTGGAGGTCGGGTACTTCCCCAAAAAATTGGTTTCATTACGAGCGATAATGTAAAATAAACCCTTAGGGGAAGAAGATTTGACTTGGAAGAGGGACAAAAAATAGATCGGTCGAATGAGTTATGGACAAGAACTTGGTGATTATTAAAAAGCCAGCAATGATTCTAAATGAGTTCGGGGTAAATTGGTTGATGGGAATTCTGTACATAGCGGACACGTTGGAAAATAAAGAGTTAATAGGAAATCTAAGTCCTCCGTCTAGTTGACCGACGGAAAAAGTAAGACCTTGAGGAGGAGGTCGATATGGCTTATCCGTATAGCTCGAGAGAGATACTTTAAAGAAGGATGGAATACTAGCATTCCTACGGATGTTATAAAGAGATTGGGCTGTGACAGCCGAGTGAGGAAATCCACAATCCACATCGGGAGGAGCCAGTGGATTGGGATTCCTAACCTCTATGGGGGAGAGGGGGATGAAGGATGAATCTGATTCCGTGGCTTCGGGATCAGTTAATTCGGGATGAGTTTCTCTAAGACGAATAGCGTCTAACTCTCCCGACCATCTAACCAGATCGGTTAGATGGGGATCGAAATTGGTTGAAGAGGAAGCCATTATTTGAAAGAAAAAGTAATTAAAAAAGGAAAGAGAATGAGTGTACCTAGGAAATAGGAACAGAAAGAGGGATATGGAGGAGCACCGTCGGAAAAGGCCGCCAGAAATCGCCTAGAGCACGTCGAAAATCGCTTGAGAGAGAGGAGAAAATTTTGATAGGATGTGAAATGGTCCCCCTTTCTCTACTCTGCCTTATATAAGGAAAGATGAGGTGGGAAGATGATCACCACCCTTGATTTGAATCTCATCCAACGACCCAGAAAGGACCTCGAGAAGAGGAAGGGACGTCTTGTCAGATGAAAGGACGTTCTTGTGACATAAATAGGCGGGAAAGGTAGTGTAAAAACCCTAATCTAGATCGAGATGAATAAATCGAGCCAACAGAAATCCCTAATCTAGATTGGGGTTACTAAAATTTGAAGGGTACTAAGCCCTAAAATCAGATCGGGATTAGTAAAATTTGTAGGTTTTGAGGCCTTAGTTAAGATCAGGATTGGCAAAATTGTGGAGGATTTAAGGCCTCCAATGGAGATCGGGAGAATAAGCTCCTAAGGGAATTCGTCGAATATATGGAGGTCGGTCGAATATATCACAAAAAATTATGTCCGAAATAGATAAGTTACTTCGGGACATAATTGGGGGGACTGATTGATAGGGGTCTATTTAGGCCGACCTACCTCCATGAGCCTGATGAAAGACCTGGGCCAAGTGTGGCCTTAGACTGGGCCGACCTCTTGGCACTGGGCCGGCCTTTATGGCTAGGACGATCTACGATGAGTGATCTGACCTGTTGGGATGGACCCTTAAATGTGCCTACCTAAGGGCCTGCCGACCTGTTGGGCTGGATGCTTAAATGGGCCAACCTAAGGGGCTACCGATCTGTTGGGCTAGACCTATGAATGGGCCAACTTAAGGGCCTACCGACCTATTGGGCTGAACCCTAGAATGGGCCAACCTAGGGGCCTGCCGACCTCTTGGGCTGGACCCACAAATGGGTCAACCTAAGGGCCTACCGACTTGTTGGGTTGGGCCCTTGAATGGGCCAACATGAGGTCCTACCGACCTATTGGGCTAGACCCATGAATGGGCCAACCTATGGGCCTGCCGATCTGATGGGCCAGATGCTAAAATGGATCGACTTAATGGCTTGTTGATCTCTTGGGCCTGATAGTCTTATGGCCCAACACGGGTGATTAACCTAGGCCTATGTGTTAATTAGGGTTTTAGAATGGCTTGATGCCTACGCAACCCTAATTCCAAAACTTTTAAAAAAAGGGCATAAGTAAGGTACGCTGCTAGTTAGACTCTGAATATTACTTTGCTATTTGATATTTCTTCTCTCTAAAAACGATACTGACTTGAGCGTCGGCGTGGGTACGCCAGAAAACCCTTCCGGCCCCCTTCTAACGGTGGTGTTACAGGTTTTTAGACCAATCGCGTAGCGGAGCATGGATTTATTGAGCGGCGGACATTCTAGTGCCGACAACAAATATGTAACGAATAGAAATAGAAACTCAACCAAATATGTAAATATTAGTCAAATATGTTTAAGTTTGTTTGGCAAATAATTTAAAATAATATATTATACTCTCCCGAAATAAGTTGCTAGGAACTGATAAACTATTTTTAAAAAATGTGGGAAATCCCAACATTTTTTTCAAAAAAAAAGAATCATATTTCAACAATCTCGATTATTTCACGTGAATGGGCAATTTTTTTTTTTTTTTTTTTTTGAATGCACGTGAATGGCATTAATACTTCAATAACTGACAAACACATTTAAGTAAATTATAAAGCGAGTGGTATGAATATTAGTCCATTTAGTGTAATGATGTGGGTAATTTAAATTTTTAATTATCCTTTGTTTGTTTAATTCCTTAATTTCCACTTATATTCGTCCTTTTTTTTTTGTTGCTCATGAATGCAATTATCTGGATTTTTGCTTAATTATTCCCAACCCAAACTCATTAAACAAGGTCTATGAGTAGAGCTGTCAAAATGGGCCAGGCCTGTCGGGTTGGCCCACTCCACCCCGCCTAAGGTAGAGGGTGTGTCAAGTATTTAATCTCGGTAGGCCTAAACGGGCTAGCCCATCGTGGGCCGCGGGCTTGGCAAACAAAAAAAGAAAAAAATAAGAAAAAATAAGATGAAATATAAGAAAAAAATTAGTATAATTGATATTTTATATTTTTATCTCTTATAAAAGGGTATATAATATTTTTTTAAAATATGCTTTGTCATCCATTATTATATTTAATTTCATTAGAATTAATAATATGCATAAAAAATATTTGTTATATTTTTTTTTTATATTTTTTATATTTTGGGTGGGCCAGCCCGCACAGTCCGCGGCCCGCGGTGGGTTAAGTTGCGCCGGCATATTTTTGGTCCGCCATAACGGTGGGCACGCCAGCCCTGTCCTGCCAACTGGCGGGCTTTTTCGGCCCGCAGGTTGGCCCGACCCGCCAGCCCATTTTGACATGCGCTCCATCTATGGGCCCCAAAGTCCGACGTTGAATACCCCTCCTATGTCATTTACAAGGTTCTCTTTTAATAGTAATTACTATGTGCTCTAGTGCATTTAAGTGTGTTCGTGTTTCAGACTTCCCCATCTTTAAAGGATGAACCCCACCCTGAGAGCCCTTAGGGCATCTCCAACCCAACTTCAAATCCCACCTTATCACACCAAATATGCAAAAATCCCTATCCAACCCAACTCTAAACCTCACACCAAATTTGGTGTAGTGAATAGTATTACACCAAATTTGGTGTAACACTATTCATTTACACCAAATTTGGTGTAATGCAAATATCCCACATTTGCCCTCCAATTCCCTTTTACCTCAAAATTAAATTCCAATTATATCCCCATTTTACATATAATTAATTTATATAACATGATTTTAATAATTAATTAATAATTTCTATAAATTAATAAATAACAAATAATTATAATGTAAATTATAAGAAATAATAATATTAATTTTAATATTTATTTTAGTAATATAACTAATTAATATAATATTAATTAAATGAAAGTTTATAGTTAATTACATTACTATTAAAAAAATATAAGTAAATAAAATAATTGTATAAATAAATAAATTTTGTTACTATAAAATGAAGAAAAAAGAATAAAATATTCATTTGGTGTAAGATTTGGTGTAATGGGTTGGAGATGGTTTTGACAAAATTACACCAAAACACCAAATTTGGTGTAGTTTTTACACCAAATTTGGTGTAATGGGTTGGAGATGGTCTTACTGCCCTTGCTCTAGAGCTTCATGGAGGATGTGAAGGGCGGGTTATGCCTCAACTAGTCAGGGTCCTTGGGCTGCCGAAGACTGAGTCACCACATAAGAAGTTCTCCTCCACCCTATAAATCGTTTCCAGAGGGATTCGAACAATCACACTGTGGGTGCTAGCAAGCAGACATCACGTCACCCAAATCATTTACCAGTTGAACTACGCCTCGGGGGCAGACTTTCCCATCTTTGAGTGATCTGTAAATTAATTTAGCAGCAACATTTAACTAGGATCCTCTATTTAAATCAATATATGCATAAGTTTTAGTACAGTTCACAAAATTATATTTGGGAGATTACTTTTTCTTACTACATCAAAAATTACAGAAATTTCATTTTATACAGAATTAATATTTTGATTTTTATTGAAAGAACAAATTATTACATGGATAACTAAAAAATCAAGATCAATAAATCAAGATTTTTTTTTCTCTACTAGCGAGAATGACATATATACCATGTACGATCATACAAAATAATTTGGATTCCCCTTATTTTACGAGACATCTTATCATCAATCAAAAAAATTATAGAGTAGATTTTTTGTGAGACCGTTTCATTGATCTAAATCCGACCGTAAGACGTTGCCTGTGCCTCCTTAGTCAAATCCAAATTGAATCCCAAAAGTCCAAAACTCATATGTCCTCACCCCCTTGTTGTGCGATGTTTACCAAATGGACAAACATAATATTTGCTTGTTCAGAAATGATGTTTACCAGATTTTTTCTTGAAAACAACCATTGCGTCCACCCTGGTATAATTGTTGTCCACTAAAACAATCAGGAATTGGTATATTAGATTATACAAGAAACTAAATTTCAGTACTAGAATATTCCAGGAGTAATCTGTTTATGGTTGGACTATTAATTAGAAGTATCTCATTGTGATAGTAAATGATGATTTTACACAAGGCTTTGTTTGGCCGTTTGACTATCTAATCTCTGCTAAATTATACAAGGATGAATTATGATGATACCCAAGTAAAGCAGGACAATTTTTTCATGTACACGCGGAAGACCAGAAAGGCCAACTAGAGCCCAGGAGACCAGAAGAGCCGACCAGAGCTCGGGAGACCTGAAATGGAGCCCGGAGACCAGAAAAGGCCTACCAAAAGACCAACTCATCAACTCATGCACAAACAACATGGAGGAGACAAGTGTCCCACTCAATGAGACAAGTGTCACATTAATCAACTCATGCACAACAAGGAGGAGACAAGTGTCCCACTCAATGAGACAAGTGTCCTATTAATCAACTCATGCACAACAAGGAGGAGACAAATGTCCCACTAATAGCATAGATGTAATGATTTCTAGGTTATCAAATATAATAAGTATAAATAGTATTGAAGAAAGAAAAAAGGAGGAGGAGACCGATAGATAAAAAAGCTCTGTAAAGCCAAAACACTTCATCTTGGCCATTTAATAAAAAAGGCACTTTACAACCATTTATTATATTTTTCTAGTCACTATTTTTATATTTAATTCCTTGTTGACCAAATTTGACGTCAACAAATTGGCGCTATAAGGAGGGCCCCTACCTTGTAAAAAAAAAAAGAGAGAGAGAGGAAAAAGAAATATCTTTTCTACACGGCAGCACAATCAGAGGCTTGATTGATTCTTCTATGATTTTGGAAATATGTGTAGTTTCTCACTTCAATTGAAAGCAGCATGGCTTGGGCCCCTATGATTTCTAAGGAAGTCTTGTGAATGCTTCCCAAAATTATCGTCCAAACGATCTATCGGCGTTTTGCGGGCCAATTCAACTCGCAAACGCGCAATTTTCTATCAATCCATAGCCCGGGGGCATCACATAATGAGGAAGGCCATTGAGCTCATCTCATCTCATTATCGCCTCGACTTAGCATCGAGCGCCGTTCAAATTCGCCTCGACCTAGCATCGAGCGCCGTTCAAATTCACCTCGGCCAAGTTCCGAGATCCGTTCAAATTCGCCTCGGTCAAGTTCCGAGCGCCGTACCATTCGCCTCGGCCAAGTTCCGAGCGCATGTAGGCCTAGCCCGAGCTCATTTCATCTTATCGCTCGACCTAGCATCGAGCGCATCTCGGCCTAGCCCGAGTTCATCTCAACGCATCTCATCTCATCTGATTTCACTTCATCTCATCGCATCTTATTTCATCTCATCTCATTTCACTTCATCTCATCGCATCTCATTTCATTTCATCTCATTTCATTTCATCCCATCTCATCGCATCTTATTTCATCTCATCTCATCTCATCACATCTCATCACATTTCATCTCATCTCATCTCATCACATCTCATCTCGACCTAGCTCGAGCTTACCTCGGCCTAGTACGAGCTTATCTCTTCCTTGGCCTAGCCCGAGCTCATCTCATCTCGACCTAGCTTGACCTAGCACTAAACACACTGCCTAAAAAAGGGCATTCATGCACTCAACTCTTCAAGTTCCAGCCCGACTCAGCATATCTTCTCCTCGGCCTAGAACCTGGGGGCCTTTGATGATACCTAAGTAAAGCAGAACAATTTTTTCATGTACACGCGGGAGACCAGAAAGGCCGACCAGAGTCCGGGAGACCAGAAGAGCCGACCAGAGCTCCGGAGACAGAAGAGCCGACCAGAGCCCCGGATACCAGAAAAGCCGACCAGAGAGGTCCGGAGAGCCCGGGAGACCTGAAATGGAGCCAGGAGACCAGAAAAGGCCTACCAAAAGACTAGGCCATCAACTCATGCACAAACAACAGAGAGGAGACAAGTGTCCCACTCAATGAGACAAGTGTCCTATTAATTAACTCATGCACAACAAAGATGAGACAAGTGTCCCACTAATAGCATAAATGTAATGATTGATAGGCTATCAAATGTAATAAGTATAAGTAGTATTGGAGAGAGAAAAAAGGAGGAGGAGACCGATAGATAAAAAGGCTCTGTAAAGCCAAAACACTTCACCTTGGTTATTTAATAAAAAAGACACTTTACAGCCATTTATTATTTTTTTCCAGTCCCTATTTTTATATTTAATTCCTTGTTGACCGAATTTGACGTCAACAAATTCGTACGTTTTGGTCAACAATTTAAAATCAAATTCTTTTTCATCTTTGTGGAATTAGACTTAGCAGATCCATGGTATTTGGATTTTAGTAAAAACAAAAATTAGAACTCCATTAATGGAGGTTTTTAAATTTCACGTTCGAAACTTCTTCTCTCATCAGGATCTTTTAAACTAGTCATGAAACAAAGGAAAAAAGAATAATAAAATGAAGGAAAAAGAGAAAGAAGGATGAAGGGAAGAAAAATTGATGAGAACAATCGTTGTCTGTGCACGACGTCGCTCACACTGCACTCTCGAATTCCTATAATTTTCTGCAAATAATTAATACTTTTTTTTTTCAATGTGTACTACTTTTCACTTAAATACGTAAAACTTTTTACTTTAAAAGTAATTTTTTAAGTTCAACATGTAATACTTTTCACTATTAGCTGTAATATTTTTCAAGTAAATAACATTAATTTTATTATTTGAAAACATAAACTTTTCATAGTTTTGATACTTTTCGAGTTTAAAGTGACACTATGTCAATGCCTAATATTACTAAAAATGCCGCCGGCCCTGGAGGTACTATGTCAGTGGCCCTAAAAGTTACAAAAATATCACCGCCTAAACGTATACTTTTCAGAGTAAAACCGATACTTTTCGAGGAAAAAATAATACTTTTTAATTATCATCACTCTTACATGATAGCCTAATATTTACAAAAACGCCACCAGTCATCTGGGTTGGGTCATGAGTCATGGGGGTATCCGTCTCACGAAATGCGACCCACGAGACGATCTTATATAAGTTTTTGTCAAATTATTATATTATTTTTCCTAGAGCTTGTCAATTTCTCTGCCAACACTTTTTTAAACAATCTTAATTAAAAGTAATAAACTATTAAGCAATTGACAAATGCAAATTATTTAGCTTTTATAAGTTATTCATCCTTAATATTTCAAGAGCTAAAAGATGAAGATTAAGTTACACTAGGAAATTGGACTCTCGTGCAGTTGCATAAGACCGATACCAGCTAATTACGTCAAAAGCACTTATTACACATTGAACTTCAATATTTTGGACTTGTTGACATATAGCCACACAATTAGACTTTTCCAAAACCTGTCGAAAATATATAATAATACAAAATTTATTTATTTTTCTGTATCCATTGTGGAAAATCAGTTCAAAATTCCAATGGACTCAAAAGTTTCTGCGAAACTGATAATAGGCTTTTTAGTACAAGATTGGTCCACATTAAGTTGAGTCGATCGAGAAAGACAACTAAATAAGAATAACACGACATGAACACAACACGATTACAGGATAAAGCGTGACAGAACATGACACGACATGAACACGAAATTGTAAATTAAGTTAAAATTACAATTATTTTTATATTTTAAATCAAATAAGATAGATAACATGAAAATACGATAGTGTGACGCGAACACGATACGATGACACAATTTTCCACCCCTAAATATGATGGCCAACTGAAAATATTGAAGGAACATCTTATAAAAAGAAAATTTTAGGAAAAAGTGTACAACTAATTAGTGAACTACGTGATAGGAAATTTTCCATATTATTTAAATTTTTATTAAGAATTATAGTATAAAATCACTGAAAAATACAAAAAACATAATATACGAATTTATAGATGTAAGGATAAAATGCAAATGTCAAAAAATAGAAATAGATCAAAAATATATTTTAGTTTAGCATTGTTTTTATATATAGAATGCTTGTACAGTTGTACTTATTTCTCAAGCTATTTTTTTTTCTTTGAGTACAATGGGGGGTAATAGACAATCACCCTTATAACACAAGATTCCACCACTGGACCACATGATTGATCCCAAAATTTATATATAAGTTATTATAATATTTAATTTATGATTATAATACAGCTTAGATATAATCAATTAATAATAACTATTTATAAATATTCAAAGGTTGATATTTTAAATGTATGGTGTTCAATTAATGCTTTAAATAATTTCAATACAAGTTTGAAGTTTTAAATAAATATTTCGGTAAAATGGTTACCTCCAAAATAAAAATATTACTCATAAGCTCCTAAATTGTGTGAAAAATAAATGTATATTTTTATAATTCGTACATACGTATACTCCATGATGAAGATATAAATCGTGTTCATGAATTAGTATCTTTTTGAGGCGACCTCTATTTTCTTAGGTATCATTGTAAGTTAGCTAAAAGTGGTGGAGGTGGGTTAATTACTTAATTTGCCATTGCAGAAACAAAGTGTATGGTACTTTTGTCCATTAGTTTCTTATGGAGTAGCCAATAGCTTTGTTCGCTTTACTATTTAAATGCAACTAGAGAAATTGTTGGAACCAATTATAATTCGATCGAAATTTTTTATTTTTGGCATCATATGAGTCGTATGTCCTGCATTTTTAGTTTATCGGGTGGGCTAGGCTAGTCCATTTAGACCGCTCAAACTCTCAACCTACCTCATACCTTGGATGGGGCGCGGCTGAGCCAATGGACCTGACCAATTTTAACAGTTTTAATTGTAAATATGTATGGCATGGACGAGTTGATGGAGTTGGCCCATTTTAATAACTCTAATTTTGTTCAATTTTATTTTGGAATGGGTGAAATATTGAAGTATACATCCGAGACTAAAATTAAACAATTAGAATTTTTGAACCAAAATCAAGCAAAATGAAAATTTTGGGGACCAAAATTACTAAATAGCATACTTGCAGGAGTAATTATGCCACCCCTTTAGATTTACAAGAACAAATTTGCACGAAAATCAAAATTTATGGAATCAAAATTGCTACATAGGATACTTACAAGGTCAAATATGTCACTCTCTTATACTTACATGATCAAAATTACAATTAAGCTATTCATTTATATTTATAGAAAATGAAGACAATACTTTAGTTGCCGATTGTGATGGTGTGTGGCCTTCTGAAACGAGAGACTTTGAATGGGAAGATGTGCGTATATTTTATGTCATCCAAGTGGGTACATACCCAACTGAGTGTATCACCGTTGGAAACGCACAGAGACGGACACAGGGGGGCTGGTGGTGGCAGCCGTCCCCCCTCCCCCCAATCTTGCGATTGAACCCCTATAATATATTATTTAATAAATTAATATAGCATATATAAATATAAACCAAAATATTTTGCCCCCCCCCCCCCCCAATTTCCATGTAATTTATTTATAAAAACTTGTATGTGTTATTTTTATTTATATTAGATTTAATTTTGTCAAAGCCGGTCCAAGATTTCGAGGGGTCTAGAGCAAAAAATATTATATAAATATATTAAAAATATATATATCTTGCCCCCCTTCTTTTTAAAAAAAATTAAGGTATTTTGTTTCAAAAAAATATAGTTAATAAGCTTTGGTATAGTGGAAAGGATAGAACTAGGAATGGGGTGGGTATCATTGTAGATCCTCTCTTCATAGATCAAGTAGTAGGAGTAACTAGAAAAGGAGATAGAATTATATCCCTTAAAATTGTAGTAGGTAACGAACTTATAAATATTGTTAGTATATATGCACCTCAGTAGGATTAGATGATGCTACTAAGGCTAAATTTTGGGAAGATTTAGAAACTCTAATGCAATCAATCCCTCAAAATGAAAAAGTCATCATAGGTGGAGACTTAAATGGACATGTTGGGAAGGATAATGAAGATTATGAAAGGGTCCATGGAGGATATGGCTTTAGCTCGCGTAACAATGAGGGTAGAACCATCCTAGACTTTGCGATTGCTTATGATTTTATTATAGGTAATACCTTCTTTAAAAAGAGAGACGAACATTTAATTACATTTAAAAGTGGTCCTAACAAATCACAAATTGACTACTTTCTAACCACGGGGAAAAAAACGAGAAAAATATGCAAAAATTGCAAAGTAATACCGGAGAAAGCCTCACCACCCAACATAGACTACTAGTTTTGGATATCAAACTTATTAACATACACTTAAAGAGAAAGAAAATTAACATACCGAGAATTAAGTGGTGGAACTTAAAGAATAAAGAAAAAAGAGATAGTTTTGTCAAATCTCTAGTAGAAACCATTGATTGGAAAGTGGAAGACAAAGCCAATGAAACATGGAACTATGTAACTACTCAAATGAAAAAGATCGCAAAAAAGAAACATTAGGGGTGTCAAATGGTAATAAATGGAATAAAGAGTCATGGTGGTGGAATCAAGAAATCCAAGAAAAGGTAAAGGAAAACGAACTAGTTACAAAGTATTGTATTCTGTAAAAACGAAGAAAACCTTACAAGATATAAAGACGCAAAAAAAGAAGTAAGAAGAGCAATATATGAAGCAAAAACCAAGGCATATGAAGATTTCTATAAGAAACTAGATACTAAAGAAGGAGAGAAAGATATATATAAAATAGCAAAATTTAGAGAAAAACAAACAAGAGATCTAACCCATATTAAATGCATAAAAGATGAGAATGAAAACATTTTAGTGAAAGACGAGGACATAAAAGATCGATGGATGAGGTATTTCAATAATCTTTTTAATGAACCGAAGAGGAATGAAGTCACATTAGGGGAACTAGCCAATCTGAATGAATAGAAACCGTACCTTTTATCGTAGAATTCAACTTCATGAAAGAAAAAGCACTAAACAAAATGAAAATCGGCAAAACAGTTGGCCAGATGATATACCAATTGAAGCGTGGAAATGTTTAGGTGGAGTTGGAATATCATGGCTTACTAAATTATTTAATGTTATTCTAAAAACTAAGAAAATGCACGATGAATGGAGAAAAAGTATATTGATACCTATATATAAAAACAAAGGGGATATACAAAATTGTGCAAATTACGGGGGGAATTAAATTAATAAGTCATACAATGAAACTATGGGAAAGAGTTATAGAAACAAGAATAAGAAATGAAACTAGTATATTAGATAATCAATTTGGCTTCATGCCGGGAAGATCCACAATTGAAGCTATACACTTAATTAGACGATTATGTGAACAATATAATGAGAGAAAACAAGATTTACATATGGTTTTTATTGATCTTGAAAAGGCATACGATAAGTCAACCGTGATATAATGTGGCGCATATTGGAAAAAAAGAGGAATAAAAATAGCCTACATAGATGCCATAAAAGATATGTATGATGGTATAACAACATGTATCAGGACACCAACGGGAATATCTAGTGAATTCCCAAACACTATAGGTTTGCATCGAGGGGATCCGCTTCTAAGCCCGCACCTTTTTATCCTAATAATTGATGAAATCACTAAACACTTACAAAAATCCATCCTGAATGTATGTTATTTGCGGACGATATAGTTTTAATTGATGAAACAAGGGAAGGAGTAAATGCAAAATTGGAAGTTTGGAGAGAAGCACTAGAATCAAAAGGTTTTACTATAAGTAGGGCTAAAAGCAGAATACATGGAATGCCACTTTAGTAAAAACAACAGAACAATGAGACGAAGGTTAAAATTGATGGACATGAAGTGAGTATAACAAAGAGTTTTAAATACTTAGGATCTATAATTGAAGAGAACGGTGAAATCAATAAAGATGTCACACATAGGATCCAGGCGGGTTGGAATAAATGGGAGGAGTGCATCTTCTATCCTTTGTGACCGTAAAATACCATTAAAATTGAAAGGAAAATTTTATAAAACGGCCATAAGGCCCATAATGCTTTATGGAGCGAATGTTGGGCGACTAAATATGAACACGAACAAAAAATGAGGGTAGCGAGAGATGAGAATGCTAAGATGGATGTGCGGACACACTAGATTAGATAGAATAAGAAATGAACACATTAGAAACAAAGTGGGAGTAGCACCAATAGACGAGAAAATTAGAGAAACACGATTAAGATGGTTTGGACATGTTTATAGGAGACCTTTAGATGCACCGTGCGACGTTTAGAAGGTAAGAGAATCACTCACACAAATCAAAAGAGAGGGAGAGGTAGGCTAAAAAAGACTTGGAAAGAAGCTATTAAACATGACATGTTATACCTAGAAATAAACGAAAATATGGCTTATGACCGTAAACGATGGCGCGATATGATCCGTACAGCCGACCCCACGTAGTGGGATTAAGGCTCAGTTTGTTGTTGTTGTTGTTGGTGTAGCTGACCCACTCTAGTTTCGTGTATCAGCTTACCCATAATAATTCATGCTACGCCATTGTATATTTACATATATAAAAAAACTTCGGGAGCCCTCGCCGGTGGGCTCCCTGTGCAGTGGCACCATCTGCGCTACCCCTAGATTTTGGCCCCCCAAACATAAATGTCTGCGTTCGTCCATGGAAACACATACACACATACATATGTTTGTGTAGAAATCTTTGCTACGAGAGACTGGTCATGATGTGTTAATAATCTCATTTCCTATTTTTATCAATATCTTTGAAAATTCACCTTTTTCTTACCGGTATTGACAGTCTATGGGAGTGTTTGCAAAAACTTCTGCTTTTAGAAAAAGTAATTTATTATAGCAAAAGTAGAAGTAGTTGAGAATCAGAAGTTGGTAGTGTTTGAAAATAAAATCAAAAGTTGAGAATGAGAAGCTGAGAGTGTTTGGTAAAAAAGTAGTAGAAGTGCTTATTTATTTGTAAAATTCAAACTTGAAGCAGAAGCAGAATTTAAAGCACCTCTCTCATTGCTTTTAGATTCTGATTAAATGAAGCAGAATCAAAAACAGAAGTTGGTACTTGCAAACACTAGAAACTGCATTTTTAAAGCAAAAAAATAAAAAGTACTTATTTCAATGGTATTTTCTACAATAAGTCATCAATAGTACCTGAGTTTATATTGGGCTTCACTGTGGGCTCAGTTAAATTTATTGGTTCGCATTCCAATGAGCTGTGGCCCATTAAGATATCAAGAGGACTGAGGTTTTTTTTTGAGACTAAAACAACTCAAGAGTACTGAGGTTGAAAACCATCATCAAATATTATCATGGGCTAAATTATGATATCCAAATTGGATTCCTATAATTTAAATATTCGCTTTTCAGCTGTTGAAGTGATGAATAAATTAAGAAAAAACAATATTTGGCCAAAAATATCAGAATAAGAATGAAAAGCTTAAAAAAAAAAAGAAGAGGGAGTTAAAACATGCAAAAACTAAATATTTTAACTTATGAAAAAAGTAAGAGAAAAAATAGGTTTTCAACAAATGGACAGCAAATTTATTGGAAATTCCTAGAAAACTCAGAATCATATTAATTTCTATTACATTTATATATAAATCATGTTCAGACAAATTTAATCAAATTAAACAGTACTTATACACTAAATTCTTCCACATATTATATTAACAGGCTATCTTCACCCTGGTTAGCATAAAAAATTAAATTAGATGTCATAATATTACTATGTAAATAGTCCCTTAACAGCACATATATGATTGTAACACAAATTTTTATTGTCTGCAAAGAAACAAACAAGGAAAATAGGACAAATTAAATTTATATGAATCAAAATATCAAATATGGATTACAATCTCTAGAAAACCCTCTGATTATTTTCTTCAAGAATATAATATGTAGAATTTGAGAATTTGGAGTTGAACTCTTCAGTTTGATCTTCTTCAAACTTGAACTTTGAACTTCAATAACGTTAATTCGAGGGTTTGACAGCTTGATCTCGAATCAAACGTAATATATATGATGATATTTGACTTGAATATATGAACTTCTTGGTGGATTTGACTCTTCGATCTTCCTCCAAGATGGATTTGACTTCTATAACGTTAACTCGAGGGCTTGAAAGCTTATTCCCGAATCAAACGCCGTGATTTGAGTGAACTCCGTGATGAACGCCTTGAACACCGTGGATCTCCTTAAATTTGTTCTTCTTGACTTGAGAGAATTTCCTCCACCGCCTTCTTGCCTGGATTTCTTCTCTTTGAATTGTGATTTAATTCCTTGAGAATGACCCCTATTTATACTTGTAGGAGAGGGGTCTTTGGGTAGCTTATATGGTGAGGACTCTAATTTGATTGGTCCTTCAAGATTTAATATTATTTCCTTAATCATAAATTGTGATAACTATCAAAAAGATAATAATAAATCAAGATAAATCTTGATTTATAAGAATTTGACATTTGGCAATCTTTAATTGGCCAACAAAATTTACATGTCTACAAATGCCCCCTCGAGACTTGTTCACGTGCATTTGTTTCGGCGAATGTGAAAAGTGAACTAGTCTCGAACTCTTTCATCCAATGATCAACTCATAATATTTCGCTTGACTTGGGACATAGAGATAGTTTAAACTCATATCAAGGAGTACTTGAATTTGTAACAGCTTATTCTCATACAAAGGAGTCTTCATTTGGATTTGAGATATGCTGATAGTTTATACTCGTATCAAGGAGTCTTCATTTGAATTTGAGATATATTGATATAAATTTGAGATATGTTGATAGTTTATACTCGTATCAAGGAGTCTTCATTTAAATTTGAGATATGTTGATAGTTTATACTCGTATCAAGGAGTCTTCATTTATTTTTGAAATATATTGATAGTTTATACTCGTATCAAGGAGTTTTATTTTGGATTAGAGAAATATTGATAGTTTATACTCGTATCAAGGAGTTTTATTTTGGATTTGAGAAATATTGATAGTTTATACTCGTATCAAGGAGTATTCATTTGGATTTGAGATATATTGATAGTTTATACTCATATCAAGGAGTAATCATTTGAATTCGAGATATATTGATAGTTTATACCCGTATCAAGGAGTAATCATTTGAATTTGAGATATAGACTTTTTATACTCATGTCAAGGAGTGATATTGATAGTTTAGGCTCTTATCAAGGAGCATTTGGGCATATTTTATTTTGACAATTTTAGATGGTTTATGCTCGCATCTAGGAGCGTTGAGAAATTGAATATGGCTCAACTTCTTCTTCTTCTTCATTGTCATCATCACTGACATCACTTGGGCCTTCTTGTTCATCAAAGTTCAAACTTATCTTAATGGTGCTCGAGTTGCTAACTCTTCAAAAATTTTCGGCTTTATTCCTTGAAGTATGTAGCATAGGCTCCAATACATTCATTGGATGCAAATTTCAATTGATGAGGTCTCTGACAATTGATCTTTGCAGTTGAGGCTTAAGTCTCTCCAACGATTGATATAGTCAATGACGGACTCTCCCTTCCGCTGGCATGAATTTGAGAGTTCAATCATACTAACAGTTCGTCGTGTGCTATAGAAACGATTAAGAAATTCTCGTTCCAACTGCTCCCAATTGTCAATTGAATTTGCCCCCAAGTCGGTATACCAATCAAATGCACTTCCCTTCAATGATCAGACGAATTGCTTCACTAAGTGATCTCCATAAGTCCCAGCATCATTGCACGTTTCAATGAAGTGAGCCACATGTTGTTTTGGATTGCAATTGCCATCAAATTGTTGGAACTTCGGAGGTTGATAACCATTAGGCATCTTCAATTTGTCAATTCTCTGTGTGTATGGCTTGGTGTAAGTTAGGGATGACTTGGAGCTTCCATCAAACTTGTCTTTAATAGTCCCCATAATGAACTCCTTGAGTTGATCAATTGATATCAGGCCATCTGACGAGACTTGTAGCTCCTTTGCGGGAGACTCCTCCTTTTCGTTTGGTTGTTGCCTCATGGAAATCTCGCCTTCATCATGTGCTTCAACTTGTTTGCCCATCACATGGCTTGTATCAACATTATCTACTTTATTCATCAACTTCATAATTTGGGAGTCTCAGTTTTGAATATGTTTTGTGAGTCGCTCTACGGCCCTCGTCAGACTTACTAGTTGCTCTTCGAGTGAAGTAGCTTGGATCACCATGACTGCTACAGTTTCAAAGCTTGAGCTTGTAGGACGTGCGTGCATATCGAGCGGGCCCAACGATTCTTTATTTGCAGCTCCATATTTGCCACCTTATTTCCATGGCCCTTCATTTGTTGGTGGAATAACTTCATGGATCGATGACTCACCCTCTTCCCTTGTCCCCTTACGCTTGTATATTGGAGCGGTGGCTTCGTGGTTCGGCATTTAATGGTTAATATCTGTGGACTTGGAATGATTGGCCATCTTCGTTGATATAGGAACTTAGTTTGAAGAGAAGAGATGAGAGGTAGAGATTGTCCCACTGGGCGTGCCAAAAATTTGTAACACAAATTTTTATTATCTGCAAAGAAACAAACAAGAAAAATAGGACAAATTAAATTTATATGAATTAAAATATCAAATATGGATTACAATCTCTAGAAAACCCTCTGATTCTTTTCTTCGAGAATATAATATGTAGAATTTGAGAATTTGGAGTTGAACTCTTCAGTTTGATCTTCTCCAAACTTGAACTTTGAACTTCAATAATGTTAATTCGAGGGCTTGACAGCTTGATCTCGAATCAAACGTAATATATATGATGATATTTGACTTGAATATATGAACTTCTTGGTGGATTTGACTCTTCGATCTTCCTCCAAGATGGATTTGACTTCTATAACGTTAACTCGAGGGCTTGAAAGCTTATTCCCGAATCAAACGCCGTGATTTGAGTGGACTCCGTGATGAACGCCTTGAACACCGTGGATCTCCTTAAATTTGTTCTTCTTGACTTGAGAGAATTTCCTCTACCGCCTTCTTGCCTGGATTTCTTCTCTTTGAATTGTGATTTAATTCCTTGAGAATGACCCATATTTATACTTGTAGGAGAGGGGTCTTTGGGTAGCTTATATGGTGAGGACTCTAATTTGATTGGTCCTTCAAGATTTAATATTATTTCCTTAATCATAAATTGTGATAACTATCAAAAGAAATAATAATAAATCAAGATAAATCTTGATTTATAAGAATTTGACATTTGACAATCTTTAATTGGCCAACAAAATTTACATGTCTACAATGATATATATACATACATGTACACATATTTCTAACTGTTGAGCCTGAGACACTTATATTAGATCATTTTTCGTTTACTGATCAATTCATAAAACATACATTTGTTTGACTTCTGCAAAACATAGTCACTTTTCCTGCTAATTCATGCAGAAACATTTTCCTTGTCCGTGTACATTAGTAATTAATTACAAATATTAGAAGAAAAAATGGTTGTATATAAGGAAACAAATAATAGTCAAGAACTGATCATCAAACTATATTCATAAACCAAAAAAACAAAAAAGGAAAAATACAAGAACATGCTTTACATGTCTACATCCAATTACACCAAGAACCACCTCAAGAAAACCTCAATAACAAGTAGTCAATCCGTACAATTTCTCCATGGCACACATCATCATCTTCCCATTCCAACAACCTTTCCTCAATGCCCAAAAGACCTGCATTGTCAGCAAACTATCCGAACCGGCCTGATGACTCTTCCCCGCCACCGGTCCAAATTCAAGCTTTTAGCCACTCGCTCCAGTCCCCCATGCAACCCGAAGAATCGGATCATATTCTTCAACTCATAAACCATCGGCCCAAAAAAAACCTTCATGAGCATCATAAATTCATCTACATTATTAGACAATTCTCTCCCAGTAAGAATCTTGATCAGATATCCGAAATCATACGTCCCGTGGAAAGTGACCCACATCACGCGCCCGTGGTGCGAACTCGGGCCCAGCCCAGAAACTCTAGCTAAACATGAAAGCGAAATGACGAGAGTCGATGCCAATGTGCTTGTTCTTCACGAAATCGATCCCCTGGCTCTTGAGTAGAGAAATGGATTCTTGGTTCTGGAGATCGATGTCACAATCAAACTCCCGGAAAGTGAACTCCGATATGTATTGAAATCCTGTGCCGAAAGTCGGGAGATTGCCGTGGGCGTCGGAGAGAGTGAGCCCGATTTGAATCAGTTTCAGTGCATCGACATTTTGCTTCATGCATATGACAGGCGTAGAACGCCGAGGGAGAAAGGGTGGAGTGGAGGTGTGTGGGCACGCCGACCGGTTGGTATACAGTTCCGGGGAACTCGATATCCATGGAAGCAAAAGGGAATCTAGGTAGACATTGATGGATGAGATGGAACTCTGAAACAAGATTGAACTGCCAAACTTTTCGTACTATGATTGGCAAAGTCGACTTCTTCTTCGAATTTTTTTTCTTTTTCTTTCTTGAGTGCTGTACTGAGGAATGAGAAATGGGGAATGGCGTTTCTGTGATATATATAACATTAGGGTCTGTCAAATTTTGATTGAGGAAATAATTTGGTAAGTTGAGTTTGATAAGGTTTTTTCCTTAAATAAAATGCAAATCGTAATTAACATACAAAAACAGAAGTTTGATTCGGATATCAGAATCTTGATTTTCTTGATTTGCCTTAAATGTTTTAGTCCAATCCACTAAATAACAGAGGAAATTATATTTAATAATCTCTTTTACAACTAGAGATTTATTATTTAATGCTCGAAACTGATTGGGTTAGAAAAGAATTATTTTTAGGTATCCTATAGTTTTGGGGTCTATGGGGGTTAGCCTTGAGACCTTTGGGTCTCCAAAAATAGTTAACATTGTTCTTCAATTTACAATGACTAACATAATGACCAACTTTACCACAAAAAAAGCAAATAAGATTGTGGGCACTACTAGCACGTACAAAAATCGGACATTGGTCATTTTTCTTTGAAATAAGTTGAAAAGGTTTATAGCCAAGTCCTAATTTAGAATGTTCACCTCTTTGTGCATCTAAAATTTTTGTAACGTTATCCATACTTAAATTAAAACAATGCACATCATTTTTCAAACATTCAATATCACTTGTGAGCGTTTGTTTTTCGGTTTCAAGAGTATGGACTTTTGTAATAGTGATAGCATGAGCTTCGTCAAGAGATTCATAAGAGGTAAACAATTTTTTCTTTTCAATTTTAAGCTCTTTATACTCCTTTTTCAAAGTCTTGTATTTAACAATCAAATTTTGAAATTCAATTTGCAATTCATCAAAATCACATTGTAATTCATCAACTAAGGAAGAAGTTGAGGAGTTAGAGCGTACCTCGTTATTTTCATCGTCACCATGTTCGGTTTCACCTTCCTCGTCGGATGTGGCTAGTAGCTCATCCCAAGTTTTGATATACGTATTTAGAGCCTTCTTTTTCGGAAAAGGCTTTTTCTTCTTTTGTTCCTCCTCCTCGAGTTGTGGGCAATCGGCTATGAAGTGCCCGAATTTTCCGCATTTAAAACACGAGTTGTCTCTCGATTTTCTTGCCTTATTTTTATTCACAAATTTTGCAAATTTCCAAACAAGTGCGGCCGTCTCTTCATCATCATCATCATTATCATAATATGAATTGTTAGAAATAGATGCAAGACCTTTAGGAATATTTTGCATACCCGATTGATTGATGGATGATTTGGTATTTTTCCTCTCCTTGAGATATACGTCATAAATGAGGAGGTTCCCGATTAGCTCATCGAACTTGAGGGTTTCGATATTTTGTGTTTCCATAATAGCCGTCAACTTCGAACCATGAGCCGGGGAGTGCATTTAATACCTTGGTCACCTTGTCTTCTTCGGAGATGATTTTACCGAGGGCCACAAGAGGATTGACAATGTTGTCAAGCCTTTCCACCATTTTTGAAATGCTTTCACCATCATGCATATTGAAGTTTTCAAAGTCTTTAATAAGCATGGTTTTTCTTGCTTGTTTGACCTTCTTGGTTCCTTCATATATAGTCTCTAATTTTTCCCAAACTTCATGTGCCGACCTTATGTCTCTTATGTGATTATGCTCGGTGGTGGTAAGAAAGCAATGTAAAATATTTAAGGCCTTACTGTTTAGAGAGAAAACCTTCTTGTCATTTTCATCGAACTCCTTGAAAGATTTGGGAGCCGAGGTGCCATCCTCCAATTTTTTTGGTTGGTTGAGCAACTCCTTCAATAACTACATTCCAAATGTCAAACCCACACCCTTGTAGAAATCACTCCATACGGTTTTTCTAAAATGCGTAGTTGTTGGCGTCGAATAGTGATGGCTTATTGGTGGAGGCGTCGGTGGTGAGATAAGCTTCATTCGTAGCCATGGATCTTTCCTCTTTACTCGGAACGAGCTAGCCAAAGAGTTTGGCTTTGATACAACTTCTTAGTCCAAGTGGCTACAATAATCTAGAGGGGGTGAATAGATTATGCCGATTTTTCAAATTATGCCCTCTTTTTCGAATGAACAGGAAAGAATAAACTGAAAATGCGGAAAATAAATAGCACACGTAGATTTAAAGAGCTTCACCCCACCTAGGGACTACGTGCTCTACCACCCCAGTATCTCCGGGATGGGTTTCAAAAAATAAAAAGAAATTTTATTAATTACCACAATTAATACACCACCACCTTTTGAAGATTACCACAATCTTCTTACAACACCTTCAAGGAGATTACCACAATCTTCCTTCAACACCTATGAAGAGTACCACACTCTTCAATAAGAAGATTACCACAATCTTCTAGCACCTAACACCTAGATCACCCAAGTGTGCTCTTACCACAAGAACACTCACTAAGATATCTTGTGTTGAATGATGGACACGAATTCAAGATTCTAACTCGATAAAGATAATACAAATATTGAGTGCAAGTGTAATCAAGAATTGAAAACCTAGACCTCAAAATGTGCAAGTGCAAGAGCTTAGGCTAGTACAACAAGAAATATAACAAAGTGTTTGCTTGTATGCTTTTGCTTGTGTAGATGTGTTGTCCTTGTTGCTTGAACGCATCATCTATTTATAGGAGAGGTCTTGGATTGATCTCCAGACATAGGCTCCTCCTTGGGGAGTGATTTCTACAAAAAGAAATACAATTAAAATCAAGATTATAGTTGTTAGAAATCAACCCCTCAAATTAGGGAAAAGCTGTCTGAGAGCTAACTGATAGTTGCTGTTAAATTATCACAGGTCGGCCGGTCGTGTAGTGAAAATATTTGAATTTGTCGCACAAAAATAACACAGGGGGATCGGTCGACATAGGGTTCAATCGATCGAACCCCTGTTGGGCCGGTTGGCTTCCCTTGAATTGCAATACAGGGAGTTCGGTTCGAGAACCATCCAATACAGGCACCGGTCGCCCTAAGCACGACCGATCGCCCACACCGGTCGACCACCCTATTTTCTTCCATCCCCTTTTTTTGTTTTAAAACACAACTCAGACACGGGATGCCCTATAGGGCGACCGGTCCACCTCGAGACAGAAGTGTTCAATTTTTGTCGAAAATAAACTTCAAGAAATACTCCGAAAAAATAGTAAAAAAATATTAGATCGATCGGGAGTATTTGAACAATATTTTAAAACATTATTTTGGTGTAAAAACTCATTTAAATAAAATCATCAAAATCTTGATAAAAAACATTTATATAACATTTTGTCCTCAGCAAAAGATGATACTGGACGAAATAATACAATAATTCATAATTGGCTAAAGGCAGCTAAAATTCAAGTAGGTATGACTTCAAAAGATGACTTTACCAACCCCCAGGGGTTGGCCTAGCGACATGGGATTTTATTTGCAAGCTCCAGGTTTTTGGTTTAAATCTTGCCTGTCGCGAAGTGCGAGGTTAGAGTTGATTCTCCTCCCCGAGATATTAGTACAATCCCTGGAAATGACAAATGTCTCATAGTCCGAGAAAGTGTGTGGTTTGTACCCTAGTTGATGTGGGGACGCTCATAATTATCAAATTGACAGTCGGGGAAGACATTGTATATAACTACTATGAGCCTAGGAACCATGTCGCATTTGGGTCTATGGCACTGATTATTAATTAGGGTTAAATTTAAAAGATAACTCCAATTTTGTCTCATTTATTTCATTTGATTAGGTTGGGTAAATTAAAAGATTTAGTCTAGTCACATGTTTATTTAAATGATGAACGTCTATGATTTAAAAAAAAAAACAAGCCACACATTATGTGGGATTGTTGTTGGATAACTCATCTCAGCTATGAGGTGAGATAAATAATCCCACTCTCCCAATTAAAACTTTTCAAATACATTTTTACCGCATGACCTACTATTTTATACATTTCACTATAATTTAAGTCAAATTCAATTTATTAGAACTTTTATTTAAGGATAAATTAGTCAAGACATAATAATCCATATATTTATCAATCAACGTACACATTTGATAAGAATTTTACCTAATATATTATTCAAATGATCTTATGAAGTACACATTAAATTAGTAAGTAGATAATTTAATCTTAATTAAAAATTGATCATATATTTAATCAATATATCATTCATCATCTCATCAAAATAAATAGATGAGCTTGATTATCTTATCATTCATCAGACCTTATGACCTTGATTTTGATGTTAAATTGAGTAAGAACAAAATTATAAAAATGAGGAAGATGAACACTGGTTTCAGAGTTTGATTTCAGCATATAAATCCAAGTACATCTAGAAAAGTCATCCACAATGGTTAAAAAGTATTTGAAACCATCATTAGAAATTGTGGAAAAAGGTCCCCATACATCACAATGTACAAGATCAAAAATATTAGAAGTAGTACTACTCTTTATTGGAAAGGAAAGCCTTTTCTGTTTTGCAAAATGACATACATCACATGAATCACAACTTTTACAATTAGAATCTATGGAATGTATTAAAGAAAGTCTTTTAGCAGATAAATGGCCTAGTCTTGCATGCCAAATATTGAAATCTGAGGTTTGTCCAATAGTGGAAGCAGCTGTATGAAAATTTAGGTGATATAGACCATTGTTTTCTTTAGCAAAACCAATCATCCTCAAGGTGTTCTTGTCCTATATAGCACAATGAGATTGGAAAAAGTGTATAATACAATTGGAAGATTTGGTTAGACTAGAAACAGATATCAAGTTATATGTAAAAGATGGAATACATAAAACATTTGATAGCACAAGATCTGTAGAAAGCTGAACATTACCTAAATGGGTGGCAATAGTAGAATTACCATTAGGCATGTGAATAGGGATAGAAACTTTTCTGTGAATTTGAGAGAACAAAGCAGGATCACAGATCATATGATCTGTTGCTCCAGTGTCTAATATCCATTTATAATTCCCAATTAAAGAACTATCAAAATTATGTGTACCTTTATTAGATGTAGCATCTGTAATAACTGTAGCAGCTGAGTGCACTGGATGAGAAGTGTCATATTTGTTGGAGTTTTGAGCCTGTGCATATGCAAGAAATTTCTCCACCATATCAGCAGAGAAGATAGATGTTTGAAGATCAGTATTGGAAGAGGTGAAAGCTGCATTTGCAGCTGCAGAATCTGTCATTGATCTTGGACCTTTAGGGCCCTTCCAGCCTGGAGGATAGCCAATCAACTGGAAGCATTTGTCCATTGTGTGTCCTGTGAACCCACAATGAGAGCATTTGGCCTTCTTTTTCTCTTTGTTGGCAAGAAACCTCTGAGGAACAGACTGTTTGGCTAACATAGCCATGGGGTTGTCTATAGAGTCATGCATCACCACATTTGTTAAGCATCTTTGTGTTTCTTCTTGTAGTAAAAGAGCATACACTTTGGCTAAACTAGGTAATGGAGAAGATAGAAGTAATTGGCTACGAATTGGTGCATATGAGTCATGCAGACCAATTAAAAATTTTATTACAGAATCATTTTGCTGAGTTGAAATCATGATTGCAACAATGTTACAGGAACAAGAACCACACATACATTTGATAATAGGCCTATAGCTAATATATTCATCCCAAAGAGCTTTGAACTATTATAGTAGGCAGTGATCGATTGATTGCCCTGAGAAATCGAGCTCAAAGACTTATCAAGATGAAATACACGAGGGTCGTCACTTCGAATATATCGAGTCTTCAATTCGTCCCAAACATCTTTTGTAGTTGTAAAATAAAGCAAGCTTTGACGAATCTCTTTAGAGACTGAATTCAAGATCCAAGATAGAACAAGGTTATTTGCCCTTTGCCAAGAATTATAAAGAACAATAGAAGAAATTGGAGGAGCAGGTATAGAACCATCAATGAAGGTTGTTTTATTCTTGACATTAAGGGCCATAGTCACTGCTCGGCTCCAAGAGACATAGTTGTCCCCTGTGAAAGGATCGTATACAATTATGGCTCCAGGGTTGTCACTTGGATGGAGAAAGAATGGCGAATTGAAGTCAGTCGGAGAAGGCTCAGTCGGACGAGGGTCTTCAGCCGTCATGAATCCTTGATGAAGAAGATGAAGCAGAGTAAAACAGAACCATAATCTTGATGAAAGAAAGATGAAGTTTGCGGAAATCTTTCTTTTAAACTGATACCATATTGAGATCTTTCACCAAGATCGGATTGAAGATGAAACAACTAAAAACTAAGAGAATATAGCAGTAGAGAAATCTGTAATATGAGAACTTGATTGAATGGATTTTGAATTACAACTCAATGTGTTTATATAGCCTGAATATATAACTACCAAAACAGTATTTGTAACTAACTTATCTAACTAAAATAACTGTTAAAATGTAAATGACATAAAGCACGGTTTTACCTATAAACAAAACACGTTTTTATTCTTCTTAGGCTTGATACAAAGAGGTATAGAACTCCACTATAATTGACTACTAAAAGAAAATGATTCATTTGCTAATTCTTTTAGACCTGTCAAACCCTCAACCTACCCCATACCTTGGATGGGCTGGGGCCGGGTGGATGGTCGGGCCAATGGACATGACCTATTTTAACAGTTCTAATTGTTCAGTGTACTTGCGTGGGCGGGTCGATGGATCTGACCCATTTTAATAGCTCTAATGTTGTTCAATTTTATTCTTGAAAGGGGGAAATGTTGAATAAGTTTCATTCTGGACTAAAATTGCACAAATTAGAACTTTTGGACCAAAATCAAACAAAATTAAAATTTATGGGATCAAAATTGCTACATAGGTTACTTACAGGAGTAAATATGCCATCCCTTTAGATTTATAAGAATAAAATTGCACAAAAATAATAATTTATGAGATCAAAATTGTTACATAAAATACTTACAAGACCAAATATATCACACTCTTATACTTACGTGACAAAAATTGCAATTAAGCTATTATAGAAAAAGAAGACAATACTTTAGTTGCCGATTGTGATGGTGTGTGGCCTTCTGAAACGAGAGACTTTGAATGGGAGGATGTGTGTTTATTTCATGCTACTCAAGTGGGTACATATCCAACTGAATGTATTACCATTGGATCAACACGTACGCACACATACATATGCTTGTGTGGAATTCAATAGTGATGCACTAAATTGGGTGGTATGGTACAACTTGAGGATGCCTTGTTTGGACCTTTGCTACGAGAGATTGGTTTTGATGTGTTAATCTCATTTCCAAATTTCTCAGTATCTTTAGAAATTCACCTTTTTTTACGTGTATTGAAAGTCTATTACTACAAGAAAATTGATTTATAATGACGGAAATTTCATCATTATATCTCAAAAACTCGTCACTAAAGACTTTTAATGACGGGAAATATCCCGTCATGGCCCGTCATTACTGCCCTCCTAGGTAAAAGTAAATAATGACGGGAATAGATCCCATCATTATTGTTTATAATTTTTTAATGACCATATAATACCGTCATTAAAAATTAATTTCAATGATAATGAATTTCATCATTAATAGTATCATTTGCCCCTCATTAAATACTACTTTGATGACAAAATATCTCCTCATTATATGCTCATTTGCCCCTCATTATATATGGTTTCATTGTTAGTGTTTACCATCATTATTAGTTATTAGCCCATCATTAAAAATTAGATAAACAAATACAATTACCCATAAAAAAATCAATAGTTAATCACATTAAAAATTATCTCTGAGTACGAAATTTAGAATCATTATTTCATTGAATTACTCATTCCACAAGGACACTCATTGCTAATAAAATATAAATATTGCTAAATACTCAAGAACAAATAATATTTTTGAATAACAAATTTTATATAAACAATGGTATCCATATTCATACAGTTACTCAAAACATATATATAAATAATTTGTTCCAAAATATGAGTTCCTCGATGGATAACTAAAACATTCACTAATATCTGCTTCATGGAGTAAACAAATATTTGACCACCACAATAGTGAATCACTTGGTTTCTTCAAATACTATATACCAATTTCCTAATCAATACTTGATTTCTTCTTTATGAGTCAACCTACAAAAGAAATCAAAAGAAAAAATATTAATCTCAACAGCAAACAATAACATTTAAAAACTAAAAATGTTAAAGATGTATTAAGAACAAATCATATTCTACAGTTACAATGGGGGTTCACCAAATTGATGACTGATACAATTGAATTTAATATATAAAGAAAAGAAAATCTAGCAATTAATATATCAAAATTGGAAAAAAAATTCAGGAATTAAAATGCTGAATGGTGAGATATAATTGGAAAAGCCAAGTAAAAGAATAAGAAAAGAGTAAATATATTGTCTCAAATAAACATCATGAATATGTGGTACTCTGAGAAATATTATGGTGTCTCACCTCTGTTCTGATATCTACAGCATGCCTCTGTAAAGAGAGAAATACCATAAGGAAAAACAAGGACAATAAGTAAGTCATCGTGAGTAAATTTGAAGTGGTAAAAACTAATTAGTAAAACCTCAAAAGCTCTAGGAAACTAAAATGAAAATAGAATAACTAGCATAACCAATGGAAGCAATACATACCTGAACAGTCTCTTCAGGATTCGATACCTACACTACACAAATATAAAAACACTTAAAACTTATATAGAGCCATAATACTACAATACCATTTCCCTATGCATGTACATCATTCATATGCACAAACTAATTCAATAATTTGTCTTATAACTATAATAAATTTCTTATAACTAAAATTCAGGAATCGATTTAATTCAGTCTAAAGGATTAACATGAAAATAAAGATAATGTTCATTATGAGAAGTCAACAGTGATAAGTCCAAATAAAATATGAGATTTTATGACATCATTCTGCTGGAGAAAGAGTTGAGAAGAACCTATGTCCAATGCCAGATTCGCCATCAAGTCTGCGACTTTCCTTCTCTATAAATGTATGAAATACGCACATTCAATTCTCATGAAATTCCAAATAGAGATAACCACTTCTTGAAAAACCCAGAAGATGGAGGTTGCTTCGGTAAGAGATGAATAGCAACCATCGAATCCGTCTCAGTCCAAACTGAACTTAAAAGGAGAGAATCACATAACTCCAAACCTATTTTAATGGCGTCCAGTTTAGCAAAACTGATAGAATGTGTTCAAGAACTATATGATAACCCAAAAACTAAAATGAAGCTTGGCCATATATTAAGGAATGTGTTGTAACTCCATTCATCTTTTAGAGATAATTAAAACAGAGAAATATATTGCATTCATTTAAAAAGTTAAGAAGAGAGAACACCATATTCTGAGAAATCAATTAAATACAAGCATCTAAATCCTAGTCTGCAAAAAAATTTAATTTAAGTTTTTGCTGCTAAGAACTAATATCAAAATTCCAATCAACTAGAATTTCAGTAAACAGTGGAACAAGGACATGAAAAAACAATAAGATTAACATACGAGTTTCCCAATAGGCCCACTTACTAGTATTGCATACTCAAAACACACACAACACACATTGAACAAGAATCTATCGTTTACCTGAAAGAATGAAAAATAGAAAATGAATCAATCTTGGGAAGCCATAGAAAAGTCTTAAAGTAATCAGACGGATGTACTGTGTGCAGAAATTATTTAGTTCCTGTTTGTTTGCAACCAGAGAAATTTTGTAGAAGTTTCAGAATTATATAGCAAAAAAGATGAGTTTTTCAACAAATGATTGCATATGCATCAAAAAGAACTATCTAGACAATAACAAAAATACTATCCAAATAACAATAAAAGAACCCTAGGTCCCAATTCAAAAAAATTAAGAATTAGGGAACCCTCACCTCTAGGTTATTGATCGGTTGAAGCTCCGCGAGAATCGACATCTTCTAATCCTATAATGGTCAATTTCAATCACCGATTTTAGAACATCAAAACTGAAAAAAAAAGAGAGAATAAACTTCACGAGTACAAACCTGAACTAGGCGCAAGAAGCTAGTAGGAAATATGCCAATCGCGGCGGTTGCGACGGGTGGACGGGCTTGTGCCACGACGATGAGAGGAGTTGAGAGAGAAAAGCGAGAGGCAATGGGTAGGATTCGGGTAGGATTCTACATCCTCCATCCCCATACCCATTTATTATATTCATACCCATACCCATACCCATACCCATCGGGTTCATTGCCATACCCATCCCCATACCCAGGATCGGGTATTCATACCCTACCCATACCCTCTTACCACTTACAATTGTATTTTTTTCAAATTTTAGTTATTTCTTTTTTTAAAGAGAAAATTGAGTTATTTAAATAAAAATATAGATATTTATTAAATTCTAAAGGAAACAATAAGGAAAAAAGAATACAGATAAGAATTGAACTATATATTATGAAAATATAGCAAAATATTAAAAGGATTAAACAAAAGTGTTAGTGGGTTAGTACATTTTGGTTGAGACTTGGGGAAAAATCATTTTCTTTAAATATAAATAAATAGAGTTGTATAAATAAAAAAATATATTTAAAATATTATAAATAAATATATATGTAGATATATTATATATAATATTATTATTTAATCGGGTATCGGGTAGGGTATGGGTAGGATGTACCTAGACCCCACCTCCATACCCATACCCGAAAAATACCCATACCCACGTACCCATTTATTTAATCGGGTGCACAAAACTACCCTCCATACCCTCCTCCGTTAGGGTAGGGTATCGGATCCTCCGTCGGGTTCGGGGGAAATTGCCATCCCTAAGCGAGACAGAAGAAACGAGGTTTGAAATTCAAAGAGGAACCAAAAAACCATAGTTGGGAAAAAGGAAGAGTCCTCTATCGTAGAGGTGTCCAACGGTTCGAACCGAATCCCAAGAAGAAAGCCCAGTGATTTCGAGTGGTCAGCGGTTCAAAAACCGTTGACTCGATTCGGTTCAATCGAACCGTAAACTTTATTTTTAAGGTTAGGTTACGGTTCCATATTTTCAAAACTGGAAACCGCCGATTTTACTATTTTTTATTTTTTTTAAAAACTGATTGATTTCAAATTTGAATTTTGAAAATTCAAATTTCAAACGGTCACAAAAGTGACCGTTTGGCTTTTAACTTAGTAAACCGGTTTCGGTTAAGGCAGAAGCTTTTTATTTTTTCATTATTTTTTTTATGAAAATTCAAATTTTGAAAAAATCAACGGTCAAGATCATTTGACCGTTGATGATCAACGGTCAAGATCGTTTGACCGTTGAAAACCGGCGGTTTTAATCGAAACCGCCGGTTTTTCGAATTTTTTTTTTTTTTTGAATTTCAGATTTTTTTTCCTATAAATACCCCTTACAATTCATCCATTTTTCCTCACACCAAATTTCTAATCTCTCAATTCTCTACATTCTCTACATTCTAATCTCCCAACTCAAGCTAAAGTGTTTGATTTTCAAGTTTAAATTTCAAGTTTCAATTTAATTTTTAGTAGTTTCGTACTTTTAATTTCATTATCTATTATAAAAAAAATGTCGAGCCTTGGAGGATCTTCCCGTCAATCTAAGGGCAAAGGTTTGGCGTCCGGCTACGAGCAACAACCACCACCACCACTACCACCACGTTTTGAAGAAGCTTTCGATTTGAGCGAAGATGAAATCGAAGCTTGTTTTGCTAGTTTGCAACAAGAAGGTGAGGCTCAACCGGAATCGCAACCGCCAACTCAAACTCAAAGTCGCCAAGCTCCGCCACTTAGATCCGATATTTTTTCGGTTCATTTTAAAAAAAATTTGGATCCTACAACCGGCGGTTTCAAAGTTACTTGCAATTATTGCACTAATTCCTACAAGTTTAGAGGAGGGGGCGGTTATGGGACGTTCACGAACCACCTCAACAAAAAACATCCGGATAAAGTTGGGCTAGATCGTGCTCAAACACAACTACCGACGGGATTCACGGGTTCTTCAACAGGTATGGAGTCTTCTTCTTCTTTATTTAAATATACCGATATAAATGCTAGAAAAGAGACAACTTTATTTGTTAGTGGTATGTCACTCCCTTTTAACTTTGCCGATAATAAATATTTTGAAAGGTATACTAGACGTGCTTTTAACCCCGCTGCTAATAAAATTTCACGTTCTACATTGACTCGCGATATTAAAAAATCAGTTTGTGAATTTAAGTTACAATTAATTAACTCATTTGCTAGTTTACAAACAAAAGTTTCGATTTGTTCGGATGTATGGAGTGACCATTGGCAAATAAGTTTTTATATGGGAATTACTTGTCATTGGGTTGATGATTCATGGACTTTGCAAAAATGTTTAATTGCATATAGAGAATTTAATGTTGAACATACCGCTATTAATATTTCTCATAAAATTCATACTATTTTACAAGAACATGGCTTAGTTACAAAAAAATTTTCAATTTCATTTGATAATGCTAGTGCTAATACGGCTAGTTTACCATCACTTATTAATATGTGAACCTTCTATTGGTGGTAAATTTTTTCATGTTCGTTGTATATGTCATATTATTAATTTATGTGTTCAAGATGGTTTAGCTACTCTAAAAGAAGAAATTGCACCTATTAGAAATGCGCTTTTACATTTATCAAGATTTTCTTCTGTTTTGAAAAAATGGGCGAGATATTGTAAAAATAATGGTTTGTACCCAAGAAAATTCTCGCCCGATGTGCCAACTCATTGGAATTCTACATATAAAATGATAAATGATAGTTATGCGTATAGAGAAGTTTTATGTTCATTTTTTGCCGATCAACAATGTGGCATAGTTTTATTTCCCAATCAATGGGATGTATGCTCTAATTTATGTCAACTTTTAAAGGTTTTTAAAGATGCTACTGAAGAATTATCTGGTGTTTATTATCCTACATCAATTTTAGTTGTAGATCATTGTGTTAAAATTGCACTACTTTTTAGATCTCTCATGCCTTGTGCTACTTTAGGACCAACTATTGCTCAAATGAGATTAAAATGGTTAAAATATTTCACTTATATTCCTAATGTATTTTTAGTTGCAAAAATATTAGATCCTAGAGTAAGATTAGATGGTTTAGAAGAATTGTTAGGAATTTATTATGATGCTTTGTTTCCTATTAAAGAACATGACACTCCCATTCCAAGCGTTGTAGTAGAGAATGCTAAAAAATATTTATATGATATTTTTAAAGAATATTCAATAAAATTTGGTGATAGTTTTAGAGGCTCATCTAGTTCTGCTGTTTCTACACCCGATGTTGAAAATACTAGTGATATTGGTACGTTTAATGAGGCGTCGGTATTTGCACCATTAGAGAATTTTTATGACGCGAGGATACCAGAACGTTTGAGAGGAGGCGCGACCCCTTATCTTCAACTTGATACATATTTAACATCTCCTTTTGATTATACTGAATTTGTAGTAGGGAAGTCAAAGTTCGATTTGTTAAAGTGGTGGTCAAAGAGGTCTTCCTCTTTTTCTATAGTAACATTAATTGCGAGGGAAATATTAGTCGTTCCTGCCTCAACCGTCTCCGTAGAACAAACATTCAGTGAGGGAGGTTATATTTTGGGTCCTAGACAATCTAGATTAACAGTAGAAAATCTAGAGGCTCAAGCATTGCTCCACGATTGGACAAACGCCGAGGTGCGTGAGCAACATGTCAATTTTGATGATTCCGAAGAAAGCGACAATCTTGATACCGGATCAAGCAACGAATCACAAAATGATTGAAGAATCACGTTGCCACCTTCCCTAAGGTAAGTAAAAGGTAAGAGAACTACATAGGATTTTGATTCCTCTATGAGATACGTAGGCAATTTTATTTCAATATTCAAAGTTAAATTTCAAATTTTTAACTTAGAATATTAAAATAAAACTCAAACCCATTTCTTTTTTTTCTTTTTTCCTTTCTTGTGGTTTGTACTTTGTAATTTAAATTTTGTACGAAATTGTATTAACTTGTAATTTTATTTTTAAATTATACTTTGGAATTGTAATATCTTAGAATTTTTCATTTTGTAAATTGTAAGTTGTAATTTTACTTTTAAATCAATAAAATTAATTTTTGTGTTACTCAATTTCATTTCCTTCATCAATTGTGTTAATTTATTAATATTAAAAACTCAAAAATTCAAAAATTAAAAAAAAGGAAAAACCGGCCAAACCGGAATCGGAACCGAAACCGTCTATAAGACGGTTAGGTTCCAGTTCCCCCCTTTGGGCAAACCGGAATCGGCGGTTCCGAACCGTTGGACATGTCTACTCTATCGGATTAAAGAAGAAGTTATTTTATTTTTATTTTTTCTAGTAAATTTTTTTTAAAAGTTTTCATTAATGACGGGAATTTTCTTTCTATGAAAATAGTGACGGGGTTAGGTGTTAATAACTAGAAAATTAAGATTTCCTCATTAAACATTTAACTTTTTAACTACCAAATTTTTGACCCTCATAAAAACTTCATAAATCCTACTTTTAATGATCATTTTTTCATACCCTCATTAAATTTTCGTCATTATAAATCGAAATTCTTGTATATATCAAATTCAATGGTTTTTTCTGCAATACGTCATCACTATTCACTAGTACCTGAGTATATGTTGGGCTTCACTGTGGGCTATGTTCAATATATTGGATCGCATTTCTATGAGCTAAGGCCCATTAAGAAATCAAGAGGACTGAAGGTGAAAATCATCATCGATTATTATCATGGGCTAAATTATGAAATCCAAATTGGATTCCTATAATTTAAATATTCGCTCTTCAGCCGTTGAACTGATGAACAAATAAAAAAAAATTAGATGTCATAATATTACTATGTAAATAATTAAATTAGATGTCATAATATTACTATGTAAATAGTCCCTTAACAGCACATACATATATACACTTATATATTTCTAACTGTTGAGCCTGAAACACTTATATTAGATCATTTTTCGTTTACTCAATTCATAAAACATACATTTGTTTGACTTCTCCATAACATAGTCACTTTCAAATTCCTTGTCGCAAAACAATACCAAACATGCATTACTATAGTTTTCCTACTAATTCATGCAGAAATATCTTCCTTGTCCGAGTACATTAGTAATTAACAAATATGTTGGTGTTGAAATTTTATATTTCAACCACATTTGTTTTTTGTCTTTATGACCATACTTCCATTTAACAATTTATTAATTCAACTAACCCATATCCCATGTTCTAACCCCTAACTCTTGTTTACCTCTTTATCTTGTACATTCCACTAACCCATATCCCATGTTCTAACCCATAACACATGTTTATCTCTTTATCTTGTACATTCCACTAATCTATGTGCTAACATACTATCCATGTGCTAACCTACTAACCCATTAACATTTGTTGTGTTAGTGCTATCTTTTTGGATGTGTTTTACAGGTGGAAGGATGTCTTCTACATGTATATAAGCTGACCAAAGACTGGAAAAACGTAGAGCCATTGTTGAGAGCTTAAGGACATAAAAAAGTCGACCCAATTTCGGTTTCTTTGGAAGGTGTCAAGTGTGTTCAGAAGTGTGACGTCACACTTGGCAACACCTTCCTTAGAACTTGTTTTTCTTGTGATTTTCGAGAGAGCCTTTCTTTTGTAGTGGAGAGCTATATAGATTGAATCTGAGGAATCTCTCATTTACAGTGAATGTAATTTTCGGAGCAAGATCAAAAGGGGAGCTTTTGTCTTGTTTTTACTTTGTATTTTGTACACATTTCACTTAGTGAATTTTTGGCCTAAGGCTACCGCACAAGTATATTTTTATATACTTGTGCAAAAACCAAAATATTGTGTTCATTTCCATCTTGCTAAATTCAGTCTTTCATCATATTATTATGCTTTGTGTTTTTGCCATAAAGTCTTCCGCTGTGTTATCTGAGGTGTTGGCAACACTTCGCACAACACTCACTGCAATTTCAGAATTCACCCCCTTAAATTCTTTCAAAATATTAGGAAAAAAAATTGTTGTATATAAGGAAAAAAATAATATTCAAGAACTGATCATCAAACTCTATATTCATAAACCAAAAAAATGGGAAAATGCAGGAACATTACATGTTTATATGCAATTACACCAAAAACCATCTCAAGAAAACCTCAATAACAAGTAGTCAGTCCGTACAATTTCTGGTTGAATTTTTCCATCATCATCTTCCCATTCCAACAGCCTTTCCTCAATGCCCAAAAAACCTGCATTATTAGCAAACTATCCGAACCGGCCTGATGACTCTTCCCCGCCACCCGGTCCAAATTCAAGCTTTTAGCCACTCGCTCCAGTCCCCCATGCAACCCGAAGAATCGGACCATATTCTTTAGGTCGTAAACCATTGGTCCGAAGAAAAATCTAACCAACATCCTAAACTCGTACACATTATCGGGTAACTCTCTCCCAGTAAGAATCTTGATTAGATACCCAAAGTCATACGACCCATGGAAAGTGACCCACATCACACGTCCATAGTGCGAACTCGGGCCCAGCCCAGAAACTCTAAACATAAAAGCGAAATGACGAGAGTCGATGCCGATGTGCTTGTTCTTCACGAAATCGATCCCCTGACTCTTCAGTAGAGAAATAGATTCCGGGATCTGGAGATCGACGTCGCAATCAAACTCCCGGAAATTAAACTCCCATATGTATTGAAATTCAGTGCCGAAGGTCGGGAGATTGCCGTGCGTGTCCGAGAGAGTGAGCCCAAATTGAATTAGTTTCAGCGCGTCGACATTTTGCTTCATGACGGCGTAGAACGCCGCCGGAGAAAGGCTGGAACGGAGGTGTGCGGGCACGCCGACGGGTTGGTATACGGTTCCAGGAAACTCGGTATCCATGGAAGCAAAAGGAAATCTCGGTAGACATTGATGGATGAGATGGAACTCTGAAACAAGATTGAATTGCCAAACTTTTCGTACTATGATCGGCAAAGTCGACATCTTCTTTGATTTTTTTTCCTTTTTCTTTCTTGAGTACTGTACTCTGAGGAATGAGGAATGGGGAATGCCGTTTCTGTGATATATATAACATTAGGGTCTGTCAAATTTTGATTGAGGAAATAATTTTCTAAGTTGAGTTTGATAAGGTTTTTTCCTTAAATAAAATGCAAAACGTTAACATATCAAAACAGAACATGACTTTATGTTTGATTAGGATATAGAATCTTGATTTTCTTGAGTTGCTTGCCTTAAAGGTTTTAATCCAATCCACTAAATAACAGAGGAAATTATAATTAATAATCCTTTTACAACTAGAGATTTATTATTTAATTGAGATTTATTATTTATTGCGTCGAAACTGATTGGGTTTAGAAAGTAAAAAGAAAAGAAGGCGGTTACAAGTCTTCAGGCTCGAGCACAATTTTACCCGAATTTATTAACTTCCCCATTCAAGTTCAAGTAAGCATTAACTCATGCTAATTTTCTAATATATAATCTTTTTTCCCTCTTACGTTTTCTCTCTCGGGGGAAAACCTAATTAGGGTAGACACACTACCTACGTGTAGGCGGTATCCACTGAGGCATCGACGGCGCTTCTGGTGGAAATCAATGTTAGACAATCACATAGTGGGCAGCATGGAACACGAAGAGATACTAAGGAGGATTGCGGAGATTAAACTATCGCACAAGGGAGAGTCTCAAACGATAACCCTAGATCGGGAATTACGTCGTAGAGGAGAGGATCGGATTGCAAAGTGCCTTGTGGCGAAGGTTTTCTCGGTAAAACGAGTGAATCGGGATACATTTAAACAACATATACCGAGAATTCTCCAAGCCACAAAATCGATTGACATAGATGTGGTAGGAGAAAACCTTTTTGTACTAGAATTCCAAAACCAAACTGACAGAAAAAGAGCAATCATCGGGGGTCCGTGGCACTTTTTCAGAAGTCTGGTGATCTTCAAAGAGATGAACATCATCCAAAATCCGGAATTAATTGCTTTTGACCACATGGAAGTCTGGGTACAATGCCATAATCTACCCATAGCCTTCATGCAAGATGAGGTGGTACGCAAGATTGGATAGCAGATAGGCGTGGTAATGGAAATTGACAAAGGTGATACTGGAAGTCTGCTTGGAAGGTACGTGCGAATCCGAATTTAGAGAGAAATTACTAAACCCCTTCAGAGCCATATTGTGTTAAAAGACGAGAAGGATGATGAAGAGATTATGGTTCTTTTGACATATGAAAAACTACCGGATTTTTGCTACTCATGCGGGAAAGTGAGGCATACGTGGAGAGAGTGTACTGATGAGACGTCAGAGGGACTCGGAAAACAGTATGGAGAGTGGCTAAGGGCAACATTACCTATGGGGGGAACCAAGATGAAATTTGGTTACAAGGATGATACAAAAGATAGAGAAGCAGGACAAAAAACCCTAGTCCGCAAGCCGAATGAAAATGAAAACTGGAGCACAAGCGAATCAGATGAAGCAACAAGGGAGGACGAGGAAGTTTTAAGGGATTACAGGCAGGACCGGAGGAAGAATAAGATGTTGCACCTTCCACTGGGTGATAGCGAAAGGGTGCACGTGCAGGTAGAGGTACAAAAAGGTGATGACCGTGGGGAGAAGCGAACAAGTAGAGATAAATGAGTTAGAAGGTTATGAGCTAGCGGACAACTCGCTAATACTAACTTCAAACGCTACTCAAGGAGGAGATACGCAAATATCTGAGATATCGACCGGGAGAAGCCCTAAAAAATGGAAAAAACGAGCGAGAAGTGTGGGGCAGAAAATTAAAACCCCATCGCTACGGGACAAGGGTACTAAAAGAAACTTAAGAGATGAGGAGGATGAGGATCTGGAGAAGGTGAGAGGTGACAAAAAGAGACAACATATAGGGATGCAAGACATGGGGAGACTGGAGGAGATCATAGACATGGATACTACTAAGCAGGCGGGGATTGCGATGCAACCCCGCCTAGAACCATGAGTTGCATTGCGTGGAATGCTCAAGGGCTTGGGAACCAACGAGCATTCCGTGAACTTAAGCATTTAATCGCTGAAAAGGACCCGAAACTCTTATTCTTGAGTGAGACAAGAATGAGAGATTATAATTGTAGGAGATGGCGGGAATGGCTAGACTTTCATGGTATTTTCATCGTTAATTGTGAAGGGAAGAAATGAGGTTTAATTTTAATGTGGAAAAAGGAGTTGATAGTAACAATCAAGTCCTACTCTATGGGACATATTGATAGCATAATCCAGGAGGGCGAGAAAAGTTGGAGATTTACGGGGTTCTATGGAAACCCAGAGATCCGGGGATGTAGGGACTCGTGGATGCTAATGAAACGGTTGGCTGCACTTCCGGAGTTCAATGACATGCCATGGCTAATGAGAGGAGATTTTAATGAAATATGTCACCCAAATGAGAAAAAGGGAGGGCGAACACGACTAGAGAGTCAAATGGCGGATTTTCGGGAGACGATTGAAGCTTGTGGACTGAGAGATATTTATGGGGATGGAGATTTTTACACATGGTCAAATAGAAGGATGGGGGCTGAGGTCATTTGGGAGAAGCTTGATAGATATTTGGGTAATTTAGCATGGAGGTTGTTATACCCGGCGGCTACAGTACACAACTTGGATTTTTACTCTTCGGACCATAGAGCGATGCAAATGGTGTGGAGTATGATTGGGTTTGGAGGCAGAAATAACAGAACGCCAGCCCGACACAAATTTCGATTCGAAAAGTTGTGGGTTGGGGAATCAAAATGCAAGGAAACGATTGAATATGGATGGAATGCGGGAAATAATACTACGCCATTAATGGTTAGAGTGGCTAACTGCAGTGGCGAGTTGCAAAGGTGGGCTGGACAAGAGTTTAAAGCAATTCCGAAAAAACTGAAAAAGGCGAGGGACAGGCTGAAACAAATGAAAAAGTCGCAGACGTGGGAAAAATCGGGCAATCAAATTGTCGAGCTTGAGAAAACGGTGGAAAAATTGGCCAATCAGGAAGAGATATATTGGAAACAGCAGAGTCGCAACGTCTGGTTGAAACAAGGGGATAGAAATACGCCGTATTTTCACGCTCAAGCATCTCAAAGACGGGCGAGAAATTGGATTCGAGGTTTGGCCTCGACACAGGGCATTTTTGCACGGAACAAGGGGCAATGGCTGATATTGTAACAGAATATTTCCATGGCATATTTACATCGCAAAGGCCAACACTCGAGGAGATTGGGGAGGTGCTACAGAGCGTGGAAAGAAGGGTGGACGACGACATGAATAACTCGTTGTGTGCGCCATTTACAGCGAAGGAAGTGGAAAAAGCGTTATTCGACATGCACCCAGATAAAGCGCCTGGTCCTGACAGTATGCCAGCATTATTCTATCAGAAATATTGGGATATTGTGGGGGATGTGGTTATAAAGCAAGTGCTGAATATTTTGAATAATGGAGGTGATTTGCAATCTTGGAATGCGGCTATAATTACCCTCATTCCAAAGGTAGCAAACCCCGTGATGGTTAAGGAATTCCAGCCTGTGAGTCTATGCAACGTGTGCTATAAAATTGTGGCAAGGGCGATTACAAACAGATTGAGACCGGTAATGAGGCTTATAATGGATGAACACCAAAGTGCATTTATTCCAGGCAGACTAATTACGGATAATGTAATTTTGGGGTTCGAGAGTATTCACTGGATTCGTAACCACAGGGAAAGCAACAGGGGGTATGCGGCCTTAAAGCTAGACATGATCAAGGCGTACGACATGGTTGAATGGGAATTTCTGCGGCTGATTTTGGAAAAATTGGGGTTTGCGGAAAGATGGATTGATTTGAATATGCAATGTGTCCAAACAGTGAGGTATGAATTTGCTTTAAATGGAGAGGTAGTTGGTAATGTACGTCCCACGAGGGGATTAAGGCAGGGAGATCCGCTATCGCCGTATTTGTTTGTGTTATGTGCACAAGGTCTATCGTCTCTATTTTCTCATAACATAAATCGGGGGGTAATACATGGAGTCCGAATCGCACCGAGGTGCCCACCTATATCGCATTTATTCTTTGCGGACGATAGCCTTATTTTCTGCTGGGCGACGGAAGAGGACTGTGACAATGTAGCGACATTTTACAAAAATATGAAAAGGCCTCTGGGCAATTAATTAATTATGAGAAATCCGCTCTCACTTTCAGCCCGAATACACCTAGCCGTGTGGTGGAGAGATTCAAAATGGTTTTTAAGGTTCCAGTAGTTCAAAGCCATGAGGTCTATCTAGGACTACCAACCTTTACTATGCGCAATAAGAAGCTCCAATTTGGATACTTGAAGGAGAGAATATTGAAAAAAATAGCGGGATGGAGCGGGAAAATTTTTTCGGATAGAGGAAATGAGGTATTAATAAAGGCTGTATTACAAGCAATCCCGACATATGCAATGTCTTGCTTTCAATTACCGAAATCATTGTGCGATGAAATTGAAAGTACGTGTGCGGATTTCTGGTGGGGCATGGAAGATGGAAGGAAGAGGTTGCATTGGAAGAATTGGAAATATTTATGTAAGCCGAAGAGCATGGGTGGTATGGGATTTCGAAGTCTAACTGAGTTTAATAAGGCTTTACTGGCTAAACAATTATGGCGCATTATCCAAAATCCGGAGAGTTTGGTGGCTCGAGTTTTAAAGGCACGGTATTTCCGACATGTGGATGTCATGGATACGAATTTAGGCACAAATCCTTCTTATATTTGGAGGTCTTTGTTATGGAGTAGAGAGCTCATGGCAGAAGGTCTCTCATGGAGGATTGGAGATGGCACTAAAGTTAGAATTTATAAGGACCATTGGGTAAGGGGATTTGCTGACAAATTCAATCGCAATGAGTTGAGCCTCCATGAGGAGGCCAAGGTATGTGAATTGATTAATGATGGACAGTGGGATGAGGAGACAGTACGGGCAGGCTTCTTGATCCATGAGGCGCAGGAAATATTATCAATTCCACTTACTAGGGATCGTACGGAAGATGTTAGATATTGGAGGCACGATAAAAAAAGGAGATACTCGGTACGAGAGGGATACAAGTGCGCTATTGGCCTACTCATACCGCATGAACATAGCACTTCCGAGGAGATGTCGAAATGGTGGAAGTACCTCTGGGCGCTTTCGATTCCCCCGAAAATTAAAGTATTTTGGTGGAGAGTGAGCCACAACCTGATTGCGTCGTCATTGAATCTCATACGCCATCATGTGCCGGTGGAAGGGGGATGTCGATTATGTCATAGCTATATGGATAGTACTACCCATGCCCTGTTTTGCGTGGATTATGGAAAAATACAGGTTTTGGGAGCTCTTGGCACAAGCTAAGGAGGGCGACATCTTCGAGGTGGGGATGTGGATGAAGGCTAAATTGAATACAAAGCTGTTCGAGCAGTTCATGTGTGCAACATGGGGGGTGTGGAAGGAGAAACAAAAATTCATCCATGATAGTGATCAAATAAAGATGGCAGAGTCAGTTCAATGGGCTCAGGATTTTTAATCGCGTACAAGAATGTGCACGATTGGGAGGGAGAAAGGACAGGGACGAGATCTGATGAAAAGTGGAATAAACCTCAGAGGGGATCATACAGACTTGATGTGGATACTTGCTGTAATTTCCATGAAGGGAGATACGCGATTGGAGGAGTGGTGCGCAATGATCAAGGGGTGGTAGTCTTAGCGTTTGGTAGCAGATTGGGGAAGATGGACAGTGTGCTGGACGGGGAGTTACAGGCCTTACATGAGGGGTTGATGATGGTTAAGAGGTATGGATGGCAACCTATTCTAGTCACGACGGATTCGCTATTGGCGGTGCAAGCAGTCACGGCCACGAGCGAGGATTTAAGCTACACGGGTCACTTGGTGCATAATATTCAGATTTTAATTGATAGTATCAATGTTACTAATGTTATTCATATTCGTAGATCAGCTAATAGAGTAGCTCACGAATTAGCTAGTTTTGCTTCTTTTTCTTCAACACCTTTTGTGTGGGTGAATGGAGAGTGCCCTAGATGGGTTGAAGATGTTGTAATGGCAGACATTTCTTGAGTTAATAAAGCTATGCAATATCTTTCTTTAAAAAAACATTAACACATGCTAGAAAAATTCAAGAATCAAAACAAAACAAATTCTGAAATCAAATCAGGGAAAAAATGCAAAATCTGTCCTATATCTATAGATGTTTTACAATTTAAGTCCTGTAACTTTTGAAATTGCAATTTTAGTCTTGTATGTTTCACTTTTTTTAAAATTTTGGTTCCGTAAGTTTTGAATTTATGCAAGTTTGGTACTATAAATTTTAAATCGGTGCACATTTGGTCCTAAGGGCTATTTTAATATTTCACTTATTCCTAATATAAGTGAAATATACCCATTTTGATTATATATATATATATATATATACGTAGAGCTGGCAAAATCCAGTCAGGCCCGTGGGCCGACCTGATCAGTCCGAGGTTTGGATTGGGCTGGACCATAATTTTCTATGCCCAAAAATTTTGGGCCTATTTGGCCCAGTCCGATTGGCCAATCGGGTTTAGCCCAACCCAAACATTTTTTGTGTACAAAACGTACACATGGACTGGGGACAAGCCATGCCATTTGCGGCTCGACCGACATCAGTCCGACCAACCTGATTTTATTGAAAAGCAAGCCCGGCCCGACTTTAGTCAAACATTTTATTCAATTCAGATCCAAAACAACATGATCATGGCGTTCATGCACTCTTTTGCATAACCTTATTCGTACCCAATGATGGGGGAGGGTGCCCTTCCCCACAATTTTAAGAAGAAAAAAATCTATACTAAGAATTTTTTTCTAAAAAAGTATTTTAGTTTGGTTTATATGATTTTTTAGTTTTTTTTTCAGTCCATCTCATTTTTGTGTATAGGTAATTTTCCTAGCACATTATACGTCCATAATTGTGCACTTTTTGTTTTAGCTTGAACAATCCTTTATCCCTACTGAGTATGTGATTTCTCACCCCTAAATTCAAATTCTTTTCAGATCATATGGACGGATGCGTTGCAGATGCGGGGGAATAGCCGATGATTTTATTTTTTTATTATTTAAATTTCAAGAACTATGAACTCGTTTTAAATTTCAAACAATTGTGATGTACTATTTATTTTAATTTATTTCAAAGTGTTTTGAGTGTATTTTTAATTTTTGGAAAATATTCTGTAATTATTTCTTAAGACTTAAAGTATTCTCATTATCGTTTTGGCTAAAATTTTCATTTATCTATCTATTTAAAAAAATTATATACACATTTTCTTTAAAAACTAGTAATGCTAAAAATGCATTTAAAAAATAGGGCGTTACACAAATGCAGTAAGGGCTCTTAGGGATGATGTTCATCTTTTTTTTTAAAAGAGAAATTCAGTTCGGACAAGTACATTTAATTAGAATATTAATTTGCACAGGTATTGAGTTTCACATTCTCATCTCTTTTAGGACAAGCCTTACTAAATCATCTGGCTATATCATATATTTTTTTGAACTTGACGAAAAAAACTTGAACTAGCACCGTTGATGATAAAGTTAATGCCAGCAAAAAAAATTCAAATTCAAAAAAAATGGTCATCCTCAAATAAAAAATAAAAAAAGCAAAATAGTGGAACATTCATATTTTACATGTTTAAATGCAAAGCCAATAACCACCTCAAGAAAACCTCACAAACAAGCAGACAAACCGTACAATTTATGATTGAATATCTCCATGGCACACCCGTCGAAACTACTCTTTTGAGGCCCCGAATTTTAACAACGTGAGATACGATATTATGTAGTAATTATTTATTCGGCTATGTATCACAAACCTATTATTAATGAAACGCGACTCTACTTTTATTTAATTCTTCCAACGTCAATTACGCATTTCGCATTTTTGAGCTTAGCAATTTTGTATTCTCCTCTAGTATTAATACTTGATCGATTGACTACGACTTTAGAATTTTTGGACCCTCGATAATTTAGGAGTATATTCCGACCCTTATCCGAATATTTCATCTTATTCTATAATTTATCCCAACCAACTTCCAATTTATTTTTGGAGTACATATTTCTTATTTCACATTTTTATTTTAAGTTTCAAAATATTTATTTATGGATATTTATATATTTTATTTTCCTTAATTTTATAAAGAAAAGAAACCAAATATTTTTTTTCTTTTTCCCTAATTTTCGAATTTATCACATAAAATGAGGAAATAACTCATTTTTCTTTGCATTACTATTTTATTTTTTTGTACCTCCCAACTAGATTATTATGGGACAAAAAATAAATAAATAAAATTTTGATAATTTTATTTCTATTTTATTTTATGTCTTGCAAGCCTACAATTAAAAATTTTCTCTACAAATCCCACTACCCCATTAGTCAACTCAACAAATTTTAAATTTCCCCCTAAAAACTAGCTTTTGGCTTCATGTCCCTAGTAAAGGAAGCTAGTTATTTTCTTAATTCCCTAATTATTCCCTACTAACCCATCTTTTAACATCAAAACTCTAAAATCCTCTCACATTTTCTCTAAGCATATGTTCATCTTCTTCTTCAAACCTTCAAATTAAACACTTAACCAAAAATTTCAAGAACTCCCTCTTCTACTTGCACAAAAAAAATTCGAAGCCCCTACAACAAGGTAAGAAATTGTGTTCAAAAAATCATCTTGTTATCCTCTAGCTCATCATCTTCACTTCTTAACCTAAGTTTGATTTTTGGATTGAGGTATACTTAGAAGACTTGGGAGACACTAAGAGCCTTACCATCATCTTGAAAAGGACTTCAAGACTTTGAAGATTTTGAAGAGAAATTGGACTATAAGGTAAGAAATGGGATTTTTAGTACATTTTCTTCTTCTCTTCTATTTTCCAAAATTTTGATACTCCATTTTCATTTTAGGACTTTTAAGTGCTGACCTTAAGAGTTGTTTTAAGAGTGAGCAAAGAGACCCATTTTGAGACCTCTACTAGTCTCATTTCATCTACTACACAAGGTAAGTGTAGTTTTACCAATATTCTTCACCTCCTTCTTCTTTCCTTAAATTTTTAACCTCATTTCCTAACTCCTACATTTTTTTTGGTATTCCTTGACCTAGGGGGCTGACCTAAGTCACTTCTCTTTCAAGAGTGATTTATTTCATCTTTCACCAACAAGTTCATTTTTAAGGTGGGTGGAAAAATCTTTCCAACTTCTAGGTGTTTTTACTTAAAATGCATGTAGTATTTTGATATTGAGCACTTGAGATATATATATGTTATGTATTTCATGTTAATTTCTTGTATCAAGTTGAAAATTTCTCAAGTGTGGCTCAAAATGCTATTTGTTGAAAAATAGGTGCATACATGTACACTTTATTGTGATATTTGATGAATTCTTGTGTGAAATGGACTTGTATATGTATGACCCTTTAAATCCATATTTTGTATGATTTATAACCTGGACAAGTCGAGCATAATTGATTAAATTTCAATTTTTGGACTTAAAATGCGAAAATGGAAAGTTGGTGGACTTAATTGCAAGAAAATAAAACTTAAGGGACCCCTCTGTAATTTTCGAGTTGTGGACTGTACTCAGGTTCAAAAATGATGTTTGGACATTTTAATAAAGTTTTAAGAGTTTTTAGATAAATAAAATCAACCTTTAAAAGCCCAAGGACTAGATTGTAAAATTTTTGAAGTTTAAGTGCTATATTGCAATTTTCGAAACTGTACCAGACCCTATTTTTAAAATTTAAAATTTTAACTCTTATGGGACTGGAAATAACATATTTTAAGTGTATTCCAAAAATCTAAGTGTTTAGAGCTTGGAAAGTAATTTTATAAAAATTGAGGGACTAAATTGTAAAAGATTAAACTTGAGGACCCAAATGAAATTTCCAAGAATTATACAGTCCATGTACCTGAAAATACTAATTTAACTATAACATAATTATATTTTCGACCCAAGTTTCAAATTTCATAACAATTGGACCCCTAAAAGCCTTAAAGGCAATTATTTCAAAATGGGACAAAAATGAGATTTTCAAAAGTGAAGGGACTTATACTTATTTCTTTTTAAAACTGTTTTTGTCCCAATATCCCACTAACCTTAGTGACATTTTCCAACTGTAATCACATTAAAAGCCCTTCCGGTTTGTGAGTTCCGATTATTTTAAATTTAGGGCCCAAAATAACAATTTTAACAAATTTGTGGCCAATGTGAGAATTTTATAAAAAGTTGACCTCAAAACTTTAAAACCTGAATCTCTGAACAATTTAGAGATTATAGGAACTGACCTCATAATACTTCAAGGTTGGGATATTTACTTATTCAATTTTTAACCCCAAAAGTATTGGTTTTTACAAAACAGGGCTAATTGTAAATTTCCTTTTTACAAGGACCTAACTCAAATTATTTCTCTTTTAAAGAAACAGCCCTGGACCCTCTGACTTTTAATAATGATATAAAAGATTTTATTTTCTTAAAACACCTTGACTTATCGGATCGTCTTGACCGATCAATACGCGATCGCGGGGTGACTTCCTCGTCTTGCGATTTCGAATCTATAACGGGACTTATGTTTCACCTAATCTTTCAAGATATCAAAGATTTCTTATCCTCCCGATAATCATCTTCATCCAAATAACTCCACCAATGCCATAATTGCCACTCGCGATTTTCGAAAATTTTCCTGAACTGCTTTCCTAAATCAATAATACTCGATTTTGCTGGTTGACTACCGAACTTGTATTTACTTTCTGTCGAAGTCAACTTGGTGTGTCGAGCTCCCGTCGGAATGGATACGTCGGGGATGGGAACAGGATAGCTGGCCGCTATTCCACTCTTGGCCCCATCGCCCCTAATCCACAACCGAGGGACGAAGTTTGTCAAGGAAGCGGGTCGTAGTACTTGAGGTATAATCATGATTATGACAAATCCGAGCCTAGCTAGCTCACTGTGGATTTTGTCTTTGCCTATGGAGCGATAAGGTGACAGTCTTGGACCATCTTGCTCGGGGAGTTACAAGGAAGAACGAAGGAATCATTGTCTCGATCCACACGATTCGGGAGTTAATCGGACCCGTTTGGTTGGCGCTACAAACCGCACGCAACCGCTACTTGTTTTGCATTGGTTGGCACTACAAATCCGCGACGCAACCGCTACTTGTTTTGCATTGGTTGGCGCTACAAATCCGTATGCAACCGCTACTTGTCTTGCATAGAATTGGCGCTACAAATCCGTACGCAATCCTCCTGTCTTGCTTGAATCACATAGTGCCCGTGTGACCATGAACTGTTTTCTTAAAAGCGTATAAGTATATTACTTAAATATATTTCTCACGACGCTTGTGGGCTGTGTGTGAAATCACGCATCATATCTCACGCATTTTTCATACGAATGTTTTCTTGCATCAAAATATATATCGCCACACTTGCACACGATCACCCATCCACCGAGATTTGTCTCATTCCTCCCGTTTTCTAACCTTTAGATGGGGACGATGTTGAGGATGTCGACCCGACCCATGGCTGATGACCTCGCCCCGCTGTCGAACTTGTACTATTTTTCGATGATTGTACTTATTTCATGTACTTACTGCGGATGTTGGACTCCCTTTTATCCCGCTACTCTTTTCTCTTTTTTTTGTAATTTGAGGGCGTAGGACCCTTGACATTTAAGATTTGGATATGGTGTTCTTTACGCTTTAGGTTCGGCTCTGTAAACTTATTCGAGTTATTATGTCGGATGTATTTGGATCTCGCTAGACTTTAAGTTGTAATTCGTACTTATGTTATTTTATTTCCGCTGCTTTAGACTTTGTTTCACTTGGGATTGTTGTATCATTTGTCTAGACTGTTAGGATCATTTCTGTTTAAGTGGTTGATCATCGTCGCGTCGTGTTTGGGGCGTGACAACTCTTCTTCCTCAAAGCCAACAAAACTTGCATTGTCAACAAACTATCGAGCCGACTCGATGACTCTTCCCCACCATCCGGTCCAATTTCAAACTTTTCGTCACCCGATCCAATCCTCCATCTAGCCCAAAGAACCGGATCATATTTTTCAAATCATATACCATGGGTCCGAAAATATTCTCACCAGCATCATGAACTCATTCACATGGTAGTTGTTAATTAGTTATTGCAAAATACATTTTTTTTATATGGATTGCAAAATACATTTTTATACAATAATAATCTAGGGAATACGTACGAACACTTCTCGTGATGATGGTGTACCCGTACTGAATACATATCGGATACAATACTTTATCCTATACTCCATAAATACTCCGTGAATACATATCCATAGTATCCATTAATTTGAAAAGAAAAAGAATAGGTCTAGTGATTTTATGAAAGAAACAAAGTCATATGCATATGAATTCTTATAAATCCACATATTGAAAGGATATAATTTATTATATTGCTGATATTTTCAGCATATTTTTGGTGTGTATGTGTGAGTTATTACATTTCAAATTTGAATACTTATAAACTTTTTGTTTTTTAGGCTTGAAAGATTGTTTTCTAAATTGTACTTAGTATGTCTATATTTTTAATAATATAAAAATACATATAATTTTGTATGTATAGATATATCATACTCGAATCCTTACAATTTCAAAAAATAGAGTATTCTCATACTCATGTCATATCGTACCTATATCAGAGAATATTATACTCTATCATTTCATTAGTGAAAAAATAAAGAAAAAAGAACGAGCAAGACATGCAATGAAAGAAACGTAAACCATTTTGATTAAATATATAAACATATACTTAGAGGCTTAGAGCTGACAAAATCCAATTCGCAACAGATTTCAAATGGCCATTGTGTTCTGATAGCTAGGAAACTTTTTCATGTGTGACAATGGTTACACGAAAGGGGAATTATTTTTAACTTCATACAAAGGGGCCATGTACCATCTAGATAACTGTTTTGAGGGAAGTTCAATACCTGAAAAATCCCCAAAAATTCTTCAATATAAATCACTCCAATGCTCGCAATGTCATAGATAGTATACTTATATCATATATGTATACTTCTCTTAGTTTTATTTTCGTTCCTCAAGAGTACAATAAGTAATTTTGTAAAAGTACTTTTGGGGTGGATGACATATGCAGTCTAATTAGATTCAAGTCCAAGCATTGAAATGAGATACTGGATAAACTAATACAATATATAATTTCATCATCACAAGTTGGCTAAAAGCAACTAAAATTCAAATAGGTACGTAAACATAGGGCCTGTGTAATGGGCTGCTGGACCTAAATTTCTCTACACATGAGCTAAGAGATTAGCCCAATTCCAAGCCCACAAGATGACCTAAATACTTAGGTTCATATGTACATAGATTTCTCTAGAAGCTTATAGGAGTTTTGTAGAGAATTGTAGGAGAGTTCTAGATCATTTATTTGTAAATATCTTGAATAAAATATTTTAGAAATATTCATAGAGAAGTCTAGAGACTTACTCCCAACTGTAAAATCAAATGAATCACTACTGTCCATTAAGAATGTGGAGTAGTATAAATAAGGGCATGACCTTATTTGTAAACGATCAAACATTGTAAGCAAATTTGAGTGAATAACATAAGTGTTATTTCGCAACTATCTTGTATCTTCTCTTATCAGCCATTTTCCTACACTTCTTCACGCACCAACACTTTCGGAGGCTGACTTAGTACAAGAAAAGGCATTAATTTATGAATATAAAAGATCCACTTCGGCAAAAGATTATTTATACCTACATATATGTAATTTGTGACTGCAAAGCCAAGAACCATCTCAATAAAACCGGCCTCACAAATCACTGTGCAATTTATTATTGAACACATCATCTTATTCCCTTCCAAACTTGCATTGTCTATATCATGGGTTCGAAGAAAACTCTCACCAACATCATGAAATCACATCTCCGAAATCGTATGGTCCATGAAAAGTGGTCCACATCATATACCCGTAATATGAACTCAGCCCTAACCCGGAAACTCTAAACAGGAAAGCGAATTGGCCAAAGTATATTCCTATTTGTTTGTTTATCAAGAAATCGATCCTTTGGCGCTTGAGTACCCAAATAGATTCCGGATAGGCACACTATACGCCATCCATTCTTTCTTGGATCTTTCTTATTAATGTGTTTTCTGAATAGTAGAAATAACAACGGATTGTTTAGCTTTATAAAAAGATTGAAGTATGATTCCTAACAGCCAAAGGAGTTATGTCTGAAATTGATTCTTGAAGGGTTGAGTAAATAAGGTAAGTAGATATAAAGTACTTTCCTTGGAAAATCCTTTTCTAAGTCAAAATATGAAGAATGTTTGGATGAGTAATTGTTCCCCTAAATTTAAGTATGTAAAATTGTAAACTATGGTTGACCTTATATTTTATGTTTGAATATGGTGTCGGTTTTTTCCACATAAGTTTAATAAGCACATAGCAAGGTAACAAATATCATTATACTAAATTAAAATAAATTTATACATAAACAATAAATTATCTAAAAGATATATAATTATTTATTGAAAATGAAAACCATCTAAGAAATGAATTATTCTGAAAAAGTAAATTTCACTCTCAAAATCTTGATAATGAACACCTTCGGTTAGATTTTGTTTATATATTAAGGGAAACTAAGTCAGAATACTTACAACAATCAGGAGTGACCTTTTTTTATCGTGGGTTGATGGCCGCAAGGGCCTCATCGGAGAAAGTGGTCGCGTGGGTCCATACAGGCCGCATGATCCTGGTAATTATATTTACGATGCAATATTGCCTAATAATATTAAATAACAAACTGAGTAAATTCGTAAAATAATTTAAATACGAATAATTAGGAAAAGTCAATTTCGTCCTCAGCAAAATGAGATACTGGATGAGCTAATACAATAATTTCATAATTGGCTAAAGGCAGCTAAAATTCAAATAGGTATAACTAAGGGTGGAAATAGGCCAAGCCAAGCTGGACTTTGAGTTGGAAGGTCTGGGCCTGCTTTGTTAAGCTTAGACCCAAATCTAGCCTATTATCTGTAATAGGCTTTTTTCATAGGCTCGGCTTGGTCTTTTTAAGTAAAAAGGTCAAGCTTGGGCTATTTAAAGTCTGTTTAAGCCTATCAAAGTCAATTTCGAAAAAAATATTTGTAAACTACAAAAAACAAACGATTATCTCGCGATAGTCAATACAAGATTCATAATAAAAACAACAAAATGCACATGACAATAGAATCCATTACGCTCTACTTCCAAATGACATTAATATGATAATACGATATCCAATAACTTCATAACAATAACAAATCCAAATACAAAATAAGTATCATTAGTGTTCTAATATTATATTTATATATAAGATATATGCAATATTTTTATACATCTATATCTTCAATATATATAAAATATAATACATACATGTATTCTACATAATACTATTTATTTCTATATATTATATATGTACTATATATAATATTATATATTTTATATGTAGACCTTAAATAGGCCAGCCTGCTGAGCTTAAAGGACTAGATCTGGCTCAACTATATAAATAGGCCTTGTAAAAGGCCTGAGCTTGGCCCAATTGTTAAATTGGCCAAGCCAAGCCAAGCCCTTAGTAGGCCGGGCCATAGGCCCCTGTCGGGTAGTCTGGCCTATTTCCACCCCTAGGTATAACTTCAAAAGAGGATTTTACCAACCCCCAGGGGTTGACCTAGCGGCATGGGGTTTTATTTGCAAGCTCCAGGTTTTGGGTTTAAATCCTGACTATCACGGAGTGCGAGGTTGGGGTTGGTCCGCCTCCCCGAGATATTAGGACCATCCCTAGAAATGACAAATGTCTCATAGTCTGAGATAGTATGTGGTTTGTACCCCATCTGATGTGTGATGCTCTGAGTTGTCAAATTGACAGTCATGGAAGACATTGTAAGGGTCATTGATTTTTTAGTACCTGACCTATATACACTTTGGTGGTGTGGTACCTGACATTTCCAAGTTACCAATTTAGTACTCATACTTCACATTTTTTTATAAATTGGTACCTATTCACTTTTAAGGATGAAAATGCCCCCAAGAAACATAAGTATACTCAAAATGAATTTTTTAGTATACTTATTTAAATTATAAAAGCAATTAAATTTTTAATTATTTTAATTAATAAAAAATAAAAAAAAAAGTTTCTAAAAATATTAATGAATTTTTAGAAAAAATAATATTAATTACATTAAATTAGTAAATTAATAAACATAAAATAAAATTTGATTAATCGAAAAGAAAAATTAGTTTAGTTAACTAATTTTAAAAATTAAAATGAAAATTAAAAATAATTTAAAAATTAAAATTAAGATAGTAAATAAGAAAATTATAGCATTTTTTATTGATATATTAATTTTTAATTAGTTTTTTAATCAAATTTAAAAAAATAATTATTTTATTTTATTTTATTTTTTACATTTAAGAATTTAATAATTTAATTTAAATAATAATAAGTTATTTCTTAATAAAATTTATTTTTTAAATTTAATAATTCTAGTTAAAATTCAACTTTTTAACAAAAAGTAAAAATATCTTGTAGGCATTTTCATCCTTAAAAGTGAATATGTACCAATTTATAAAAAAATATGAAGTATGTGTACTGAATTGGTAACTAAAAAATGTCAGGTCTAAACCAAACCAACAAAATCTTTATAGGTCAGTCTTAAAAATTAATAACCCACATTGTAACTACTATGAGCCTAGGAACCATGTAGCATTTGGGTCTATGGTCACTGATTATTAATTAGGTTAAATTTAGAGGATAACTCCAATTTTATCTCATTTATTTTACTTGATTAGGTTGGATAAATTAAAAGATCCAGTCTAGTCATATGGTTATTTAAATGATGAATGTCTATGATCAAAAAACGAAAAAACCCAGGCCACACATTATGTGGGATTGTTGTTGGATAACTCATCCCAGCTATGAGGTAGGGTGAATAATCTCACTCTTCCAATTAAAACTTTTTGAATACGGTTTTGACCACATGACCTACTATTTTATACATTTCACTATAATTTAAGGATAAAGTAGATAAGATATAATAATCCATATGTTTATCAATCAAAATACACACTTGATAAGAATTTTACCTAATATGTCATTCAAATGATCATACGAAGTGCACATTAAATTAGTAAGTAGATAATTTAATCTTTATCGAAAATTGATCATATATTTAATCAATATCATTCATCATCAAAGACGTAAATGAGTTTGATTATATATAACTAGTCCTCATAGATTTCCAGCTTTGAAAGTATTTCATAAATTGAGGTTCCATTTCCAGTAATACTAAACTTGCTCTTGCTAACCATCTAATAATTCTTTGAAAGAGAAATTCGCCCCCAGGGCATAACTGGTAAAAGACTTGAGTGACGTGTTGTCTGTTTGTGGCACCCGCAACGTGGAAGTTTCAATTCCCTAGTAACAGGGTGGAGGAGGATTTATTGTGTGGTGTGACTCGGTCTATGGTAACTCAGGACTCTGACTTGTTGAGGCACATCCGCAATTCACATCATCCACAAAGCTCTAGGGCAAGGTGTAACACCCATAATTTTTATAACTCAATTACCTTATTTTTAGTATAATAAAAATTTATATTAAGTATATATGCATATATTTTTATATTTTATCTTCTTCTATTGGGTTAACTTTTATTAGACAATCCCTACCACTATCCATTATCTCCATAATTATTAACCTTACTTTAATCCCAGTATTGCCAGCTAATGCCCATCACCCATGATCAGCTAACATTTTTGTTGATTTTAAATCCTATCATATATTCATTTTTTTTTTCCCTCTAAGAATCATGTTGCAATATTTTCACATTCAGTACAAGTAATCCTCTCCTTGTATTTAATACTATGACCATTTCTTATTTTGTCTCTCTAGTTGTTCTCCTCGCCATTACCGTTTGGAATTAGAAATGGATTTTGAATTCATGATTTGGAGAAAAGGATATAGATAAGATGATGCATGATTGGTTGTGTGCAATTTGGGTGGTATATTTGTGTGTGCGCTACTGTGTTTGTGTTCGTGTGTGTGCAAATCAGTGTGTATGAGTGTGTGTATCATTGTGTGTATGAGTGTGTGCATTTGTGGTGCTCGTGTGTGTGTGTCATGTATGCGTGCGTTTACAAATTGCATATTGTGTGTGTGCGCACGTTTGGGAGTGTGTGGTACAAAAGGTCTGTGTTTGTATATTTAGTGATATGTATACAGAGACGGATCCATAATTTTCTTATATGGGGGTTACAAAAACAATATATTTATAAACTACATCAAAAATAAAATATGTACAATCATAAACTACATCAAAAAAAAATTAATGGGGGCACATTTTTTCTTTTTAACCTAATTAATAGCTTTTAAAAGTAAAAAAATAAAATTAAAATTAAAAAAAACACAAGAAAAAGAAAAAATGACACGGGGGCACGTGCCCCCACAATAAGGGTTGTGCCTCTGTCACTGTATGTATGCATGGACGAAGCCATGTGGGGGCTAAGGGGGCACTGGGCCCCCCTCAAATTTTGAAAAAAAATAGGGGTATTTTGGTCATTTCATATTTTAATTTTTAAAATATTAGAAAAATGGAAAAAAAAGTCTTCATTTATGTTGCATTCATCTTTCCTACTTTCATATTTGAATCTTGAAAAATATGAGTCTTGATCATTTTTCCCTTTTCTTAAACTTTTGTACATTATTTAAGCTCCGCCATAAACATTAACTTGAATTTTTGCATTATTCTCTTGTGCCTCTATTTGTCCTTTTTGGTATATTGATATAATTGTATTTTGTTATTTATTGTTGAATATTAAGATGTGATTGAATTAATACAATGACTTAATCAAAACTTCTACTTATTTTAAATTTGATGTATTGTTTTTCATTTTTATATGTGGTAGTGGATAATTGTCCACTTATGTTTTGCAACTGAAAAATAGTCATATTTTTCGAAAACATGTTTTTTTAGTCATTTTGACACGGACCCTTCTTGTGTTCTCAGATGAAGTATTTAATTATATTACAAAAAACTGATGCAATACATTTTCCAGTATCGAGTTGTGGACCGGTCCCTAAAAATAGAAAAAAAGACAAATGGAAAATTTGAACTCAAAAATAGGTAAAAACATGGTTAAAACTATTTTTATTATGTAGAAGTTACCAAATATTCGACGGACTCTTTTTATATTAATATTAGTTGGGCCCCCTACCCAAAATTCCTGGCTTCGTCACTGTATGTATGTGTGTGCATGAGTTTGTGTGTGCGTGAGTGTTGAGTGTGTGTATGTGTGTGTGTTGTTAGGAAAATTATGAAACTGGAATAATAGAAAAGTATTTGAACTTGAGGCGTGAAACACTTTCCTTAAAGTGATTATTTCCCCTACTATGAGTTTGCTAACAGGTTGAATGACAATTCACTTCTAGGATACAACAAGTTACCCGAAACCTGCGAATAGCAATTTCGAAGACTTCCCTCAAGAACTAAAAAAAAAAAGAACTCTCAAAATTATATGAAAAATATTGGACGAAAATTTCTACTATTAAATCTGACTTTGGCCTTGTAAATTTATAAACAATTTACAACTTTTCACGAATCCAGGCAATGGTTTGATGAAAGTTTATTTCCAATCATTGCAATGTTTCGAATTAAACTGATGACAAATTTTCAGAAAAAATCCAAAAGTTGCAACCTATCAGTTTGATATAAAATTCGAATTTTGAATTTAAAAAAAATAATATTCAAAAATAAATAATAATTAAATTGTTATTTATTTCCTTGGATACATGTGCACCTGCCACATGTCCAAGTGCCAAGTGCATTTATATTATATTAAATATAAATATATATGCATTTCATTCCCTCCAATTTTCCCTCCAAGCTCTATTTTGAATTTTTAGGCACACATCCCTTTATAAAGAGTACTAAACTCTTTTATTTTGTCTATGTGGGATAGAAAAGGATATGTATTCATATTGCAAGCTATTCCAACATGTGTGGGTTGCAGCAGGATATATGTGTGTGATTATTTGTGTCTGTGAAGGGGTGTGTGTGTTAGTTTGTGTCTATGATGGTGTGTGTTTGTTTGTGTAAATGAGTGTGTGATTTGAGAATGAGTATGGGGACGGGATTTTGGGCCAGGGGCCTTATTTTGAAATTTTGATTTAGTTTTGACTTTATTGTAAATTTAGAATTTAAAATTGAGCCTAGTCCCAAAATCAAGTTTCTGAATTATTTTTAATTTAATCCCAATCAGTTTTAATTTAGTCCAATTTGTTTATTTAATTTTTCAGATTTTCAAAGTCAACCGCTATAACTTAATTAGACTTTTTATACATTTTAAATTTGACCTTACAAGTTTTCAATTCAGTCCAAAAACTTAGACTGACTTCTGATTTCTTTCAATTTAACCCCAATTTTTATTTTTAGTCAATTTTCATATATTAAAAAGCCCTAAACTATTTTATAAGTATAATTATTTCAATTAGAAGTTACTATTTAATCTCTAGGCCTAAATCATGCTATATTTATATTGTAGGTGACGAAGAGTCGTACAATTATGACTTCTACTTTCAAGCTATTTGTGCATCTACTTTATTTTGCTGATTGAGATAGGGATTTTTATCACGTTTTATGTGTATAATTCATTGTCCTTGTTAAATGCTTAAACTGTTTGATTATGTGAATTACGCATTTACAATGGTTATATAATATGCATAATTATGTGGATTATATGTTTTTGTTGTATTACATTATTTGCATAATTATGTGAATTATATGCTTTTAATGTGCTATATGATATGATTAATTTCTATGAATTATATGTTTTTCATTACAATGTATGTTGTGTATATTTATGCCACGGGAAAGGAAAAATATGGAATTCAAGCCACAAAAAATGAGATTTTGGCCTCGGGCCACAAGAAAGAAAATTTTAGGCTTAGTGTCATGGGAAAGGAAAAATATGGCATTCATGCCACATGAAAGGAAAAGTTTTGGCCTCGTGCCACGGGAAAGAAAATTATGACATTTATGCCTACGAGAAAGATTATGTGTTGGCTTATGCTAACGGGAAAGATTATGTGTTAATTTATGTAATTGTACACTTTTCGTATTTAGCTTGGACAATCCTTTATACCTACTGAGTATGTGATTACTCACCCCTAAATTCAAATTCTTTTCAGATCATATGGACGGATGGGTTGCATCTTTACTTTTTTATTATTATTAAATTTCAAGAACTAATGAACTCATTTTAAATTTCGAACAATTGTGATGTACTAATTTTTTTAATGTATTTCAAAGTGTTTTGAGTGTATTTTTAATTTTTGGAAAATATTCTATATTTATTTTTTAAGACTTAAAGTATTTTCATTATCATTTCAGCTAAAATTTTCATTTATCTATTTATTTTAAAAAAAATATATACGCATTTTCTTTAAAAATTAGTAGTGCTAAAAATGCATTTTAAAAATAGGGCATTACACAAGTGCAGTAGGGACCCTTAGGGATGGTGTCATCCTTTTTTTAAAAGAGAAATTCAGTTCGAACAAGTACATTTAATTAGAATATTAATTTGCAGAGGTATTGAGTTTCACATTCTCATCTCTTTTAGGACAAGCTAGCCTTACTGAATCATCTGAATATATCATAATTTTTTTTGAACTTGATGGAAAAAACTTGAACCGGCACCGTCGATGATAAAGTAAATGCCAATAAAAAAATTCAAATTCAAAAAAAAAAATGGTCATCCTCAAATAAAAAAATAAAAAAAGCAAAATAGAAGAACATTCATATTTTACATGTTTAAATGCAAAGCCAATTACCACCTCAAGAAAACCTCACAAACAAGCAGACAACCCATACAATTTATGATTGAATATCTCCATGGCACACATCATCTTATTCCCGTCCAAACTACTCTTCTTCCTCAAAGCCAACAAAACCTGCATTGTCAGCAAACTATCAGAGCCGGCCCGATGACTCTTCCCCACCATCCGGCCCAATTTCAAACTTTTGGCCACCCGGTCCAATCCTCCATCTAGCCCAAAGAACTGGATCATATTTTTCAAATCATATACCATGGGTCCGAAAAATATTCTCACCAGCATCATGAACTCATTCACATTATCAGGTAAATTTCTTCCCGTGAAAATCTTGATCAAATATGCGAAATCGTATGACCCATGGAAAGCGAAATGACGAGAGTCGATTCCTATTTGCTTGTTCCTCAAGAAATCGATTCCCTGACGCTTGAGCGGCGAAATAGATTCCGGGTTTTGGAGGTCGGCAATCAAAATCCCGGAAATTGAATTCCCATATGTAGTTGAATTCGGTGCCGAAATTGGGGAGATTGTAGTCGGCATCAAAAAGAGTGAGCCCGATTTGAATGAGGTTCATTGCGTCGACATTTTGCTTCATGACGGCGTAAAACGCCGCCAGGGAAAGGTTGGATCGGAGGTGTGGGGGAACGCCGGCGGGCTGATATACGATTCCAGGGAACTCAGTGTCCAACGAAGCAAAAGAAAATCTGGGTAGACATTGTTCAATCAGCTTGAACTCGGAAACTAGATTGCTTTGATAAACCAATCGTACTATAATCGGCCCCATGCTCTTGGAAATTTGTTCTTTCTTTCTTTCTTTCTGTGAACTGGAAATAAACAATATTGATTAAAACTCTTGGAATTTATTTTTTTCGTTCTTTCAATGAACTGGAAATTATAAACAATGATTAAACTATATATAAGTTTTGCTGACAGAGTAAGTATAGAAATTTTGGAAACTTATCCTTTTCCTAGATGAAAAGGGTTTGAGACAATTGAAAGAATATTGAATATAACGTTATATTTTTTTAAATATAATTTTAGTTCGAATATGGTTCGGTATTCTTCTTATCAAAAAAGGAAAATATAAAGTACCTTTTTTCTGTATACAATTTATTTTTTGAAAGATTTATCTATATACAATTTAAAAACGCAAAAGATTAATGAGAACATTATAATATTCAAAAAACATAGTACTATATAATAATACACAAGAATAGCACTTAATTTGTGAAATTTCTAGTTAAAGAAATAATATATATATATATATATATATATATAGGAATAGGATCAAATGAGACCACATAATTAAAATGAGACAATGTAGACTAATCTTGGCCACCCATCTCAAATTTTAAGTGGCTGGGATCTTTCCAATATTATATTAATTTTCGTTTTATTTTTATGCTGAAAAGGGCACAAAGGTAATTGCACAATTTCATTTTAATTTTGTAACTGAAAAATCCCTTCCATCTCCCCCAAAATCTGCCCGACAGTTCATCCATTCCTTTGCTTTCAGTAATTCCTTTTCTCTCTAATGGGTTGCCATGGAGTCAAGCGAGTTTCCATCAGAAAAAATATGCGCCGACGTGCGTTGCAGTCACACACACACTCTCTCTTCTATGGAGAAGGTGATGAGAGATTGAGGCGAGCGTTTTTGTGAGTTTTTTTTTGCTTTTTGTTGTTTTTTTCAGGCTTTGTTTGTTTCCACCATGGAAATTCAGAGCCAAAACCATGGAGGTTTCTTTTGAGATTTTTATTTCATTTTCATCTATAATAACATGATAATAATCTTAACCGAAAAGGAAAAAAAAAATAAAATAACATGATAATTACCACCCTTTCCTTCTCTTAGACCGCAACAAGCTCACCCTAGGAAATATCCCGAATCATTTTCGGAGTTTCGCCAATAAGATTCTGAAGAAGACGATCCGACGTGGAAAACGATGGCCTACTAGGAGGCGGTGAGGATTATTGTACACTTAGATGTTTTTCGATGTATACTTAGATGTGTTTTTTCTTTGTATAAATAGTTAATTTTTGATGTATATATTTATGTTGTTGTATACTTATGTTTTTTTGTTGTATATTTATATATGGATTGTTGTATACTTATATGTGTTTTGTTGTATACTTATATTTTTGTTTGACAATTGTAATATGCAGTAAAATTATGTTAAACATACAACAAAATAGTGTTAAGTATACATCAAATATATCTTAAATATACAATACAATAATGAGCGTGATTTTTCTCTCTATAATTGATTTACTTAATCCACGGTCCCCACATATTTTTGTTTGACCATTTTAATATGCAGTAAAATAATGTTAAACATACAGCAAAATAGTGTTAAGTGTACATCAAATATATGCTAAATATACAACACAATAATGAGCGTGATTTTCTCTCTCTCTATAATTGATTTACTTAATCCACGGTCCCCACATGTTAATGAGTATGATTCTCTCTCTCTATATAATTGATTCCTCGATTCACACGCCCCCACATATTTTTGTTTGACCATTTTAATAAGCAAGTAAAATTATGCTAAACATACAAGAAACTAGTGTTAAGTATACAACAAATATATGATAAGTGTACAACAACATTGCGTGGCGGCGAGCACATGCGCGATTTTCTCGGGATTTTCTCTCTCCCCACGTGATTTTCTCTCCTAATAATCGATTCCATATTTGGATGGTCCCCCACTTGGTTAATTTGACAATTATACCCGTATTTTGCATTAATTAAATATTTAATATAATTTTATCCTCTATTTATCTTAACCATTGGTGTAGATAATGGAGGGTTGAGATAGTCCACACTGCCTCACTATAATATGTGGTCTCATTTTAAACTCTCCCTATATATATATATATATATATATATATATATATATATATATATATATATGAATGACTTCTTGTAAAAGTCACATTTAAAATATAAGTATGTCAACTATTGTCGACCCTATATTTTATTTTTGAATATGGTCTTGGTTTTTCTTTGCATAAGTTTAATAAGCACATAACAAGATAACAAATAGCGAGATTTTTTTTTCTACACTTTTTTAATAACTAAAATTCTTTCTTACCCACACTTTTATAAAAACTCATTTCTACACTTTTTTAACCACACCCCCATAATTCAACTATACTTGGCTTAGTTCACCCCCATTTGACTTATAATTTTCCTCTTCCTCTTTTTAATTTCAAATTATGATTACTTAGTTCTAACTCTTCCCCTTCCCCATCCAATTCGTTGATGTCTCCCCTATACCTAATAGTGACCCTAGAACCATAGAACCAATGACAAAGCTAGGAATCTCTAGGGGGCCCAACTAATATTAATATAAAAAGAGTCCGTCGGATTTTTGGCTACTTCTTCATAATAAAAATAGTTTTAACTATGTTTTGTTAGCCATTTTTGAATTCAAATTTCTACTTTGTCTTTTTTCTTTTCTAGGGACCGGTCCATGACCTGATATTGAAAAATATACCACATCCATTTTTTGAGATATAACCAAGTACCACATTAAAGAATACAAGAAGAATATGACCGTGTCAAAATGGCTAAAAAATATATGTTCAAAAAATATGACTATTTTTCATTTTCACAAAAATAAGTGGACAATTTGTTCATTACCACATGTAAAAATTAAAAACAATACATCAAATTTAAAATAAGTAAAAATTTAGATTAAGTCATTGTATTAGTTCAATCACATTTTAATATTAAAAAATAAATAACAAAATACAATTACATCAATAACTAAAGGAGGCAAATAGAGACACAAGAGAATAACACAAAAATTCAAGTTAAAGTTTATGGTGGAACTTAAAAACTATACAATACTTTTAAAAATGGGCAAAATGACCAAGACTCGTATTTTCATATTCACAAATGAAAGCATAAAAGAAGAATGCAAGACAATTAAAGAATTATTTTCTATTTTTCTATTTTTTTTTATGTATTTTAAGATTAAAAAGTGAAAAGATCGGACCAAAATATCCTTACTTTTTTTTTCAAAATTTAAGGGGGGTCTCTTTGGCCACTACGTGCCTTCGTCACTTCATAGAGCCCTTCCATTTTCCTCCAGAACAAGTGAGTCACACTAAAAGTTGTACGTTTTTTTTTTTTTCGGATTTTGTTGATTTGGGTTTATTATTTGATGGATTTATTTGTTTTTTTTTTTTTTTTGGGTGTGTGTGAAACACCCAAAGGGTGGAGGGTTTAGGTGTCCCCTCAACCAATAATATTGGTATCCAAAAACTTTACAATGAAAAAAGAAGTTGACAACCTATAAACTATGTACAAGCAGCTTTTTCCTAGTCATAAACGAGGGGAGATCAAGTTGATCCATCCTAACAAAGCTTTGTACAATTCTAGGCAATGAAGCTGCACTATAGAGTATAAAATAATTATTACAAAAACCATCAATGGCTAAGGCATCAACTACTTTATTTCCTTCCATATATATATATGAGAAATATGAACATTAAGGCTGGAAAGAATTATTACAAAAACCATGTGATGGATAGAATAGAAAAAAGGCTGTGATAATCCGTTTCTATCCAAACATTGTTGAGTCTTTCATTGGCAATGAGTTGCAAAGCTTTGTGTAATGATGCAACTTCAGCATACAAGCTGTCTGGGCAGGGTTGAATAGCTTCTGAAAAGGCCTCCATCAAAAATATACTACATATGTAGTTATATTGGCGTAGGCTTTAAATAAGTGAATATATGATTTGTTATATTAATAATCTACATAAATAAATATATACTTATATGTACAAAGATTATATATAATATTATTCGAATATTCAAATATAATGATATTCATATTCGTATTCAGATAATATACGAGTTTGGAAGGTGGTTTCCAACACTGCCCGACCAACCTTGTAGATGTCTTCGGCATATTCCGGCAGGATCTCGCCGAGAACCGGCGTTGCGATGTCTTCGGTCACTCGGCCATACTGGACGATGACCTTGTTGCCGGTGCCCTGAGAATAGCGGATGCGGCCGACCGGAGCATCGCATTGGCGTTCCTTAACGTTTACCTTTGCCGTGCTGACCAAAGGCGCCCACGCGTACATGGATTCACCAGCGTGGTCTTGAACGACGGTGAAAGGCAGAACCCGGACGAAGTCTCTGCAAAGTTCCGGATTCTCCTTGGTTGCAAGATACGCAACGACGCTGATCCCCAACGACAGCCAGGTCAGGCGAACCTTCTGGCCGCCGTCGTTGATCCTCACGCGCCGCAAGAGATCAGTGATGGAACTACCTCCCGCGGCGGGCGTAGTCTCATAGTAGGTGAGATGCTTGCCGATGCTCCACGGGAAGTAGTGGAAGGACCATGCCGCGAGGCGGTTGAGGTAACCCAGAAACGCCTTCACGGCCTCAACCGCTTCCTCGCGGCTGGTCACTGTGGGGAGATACTTTGTGATGGCTTCGGCAAATGCGGCCATTTCCTGTAGGCCACTGTAACGAAGATACTGGCTGTATGCGCGGTCGAAGCGATGTGCGAGTGCGCAGCACTGCTCAAGGGTGAACCGCTCGTCCTGGAACGTCAGGAGGAGCGGATACCACGTGCATATCGACTGGTCGCGAAGCATGCCGTTGACGAAATCCAGGTTGGTGAAGTACTGGTTGTTTGTGCCGATAGCATAAGTGCCAGTGCGGATATCATGAAGTTCCTTAGGCTCGGTATGGAGAATCGCCTTTGTCGCGGCTCTGATGTTAACCACGACCTCTCCCAGGCTGGAAAAGCAACCTGATTCTAATTGCCTGGATGCCATAGTGGATAAAAAAAACAAGTGAAAGTAAGATTATCTGAGAAATGAGAGAAAATTAGCTAGATATACAAGAAAATTAGACACAATATTTATTTATACGGGGAGGGTTAAGACAGGAAATGAAGAGCGCTAATTTGCACAGACTTTTGTGTTAGGCAGCCACCACAAATTAGTACAAAATGGTTGCCCAACTTTGACAACAGAACCGTCCAAGTGCAAAAGGTCAGGAAATGTGTGCTGCTCATTCATTAAGGATCTCTCATATGATGCCTAATAGGGCAAGCCCGATAAGAGTACGACCCAATAAGAACTAATCCGAACACGGCCCAATAAACTTAGTGGCCCGAAAATGGTTGCCCGAACACGACACGATAAAAACTTAATAGTCCAAGCACGGCTCGTTAAGCCTGATAAGCAAATTTATTTATATTTATTTATTAATTATTATTAATTTTGACTCATTTGAACAATTTAGAGCAATTGGCTCGTTAAACCATTTACTAATAGTATACTATTATTTTTTCTTCAAATATATATATATATATATATATAACTAATAGTATAATATTATTTTTTTATATTTATATATATATATATATATATATATATATCACATATAAAGCCCCTTAGGAAGTTAGAATGAGAAAAACAAATGTGTAAAAATGATATTATTTATGTTATCTGGTTGGCTCGATATGGACCTGATTTCTTATCGTTTTTATTGGGTCGTCCGATAATTGATATATTTAGGACGGAGGGATAACTTAACAAATCATCAGAATTGGAAGATTGGCCTACGTCACTGAACATTGGGTGTCAGGGTGCGTATCACAGATGGTTGCGTAGTGTATTACTCATTGGATAAGTCTAGACGCATCTATTTTCACAGTAGAACAAACCGAACAAAGCAGGTCTCTATCATTTAATTGAGAGGTGGAAATGGAATCTATATATATATATAATAGCAGAAGTTTGGTATAAATATTTTCCCGCCTATTTTACTTCCTAAATTTGGAAATTATTTTACTACAAAATCCTAATCGAAGATCTTGCATTCTATATTGAATAATAATCTTGAACATTAATACTGATATTAATATATATGGATATAATATAGTCAAAGATTAGATACACAAATTACCATAACAATTATTTATAGAAAATGTTAGTCATTAAGTAAATAGTCAGTGATATTTTAAAGTTAATATTTTATTGTTCATTAATTAGGAAAAGATTATGAATAGTATTTCATATTATTATATCAAAAGTTGCCAAATTTTAGATACATGGCTTATCAAAACAATTTAATTATGTGTTTTGTTCAAAAGTATTTTTGGCAGCTTATTATTTATGTTAACTTGAGTATATTTTATACAAAATCCTCTCATATATACTATTTCAATTGATTTAGAGAGACACTTCAATATTGTTGATTCTAAAGTCGAAGCATAACCAACAAATACAATTTCATCTTCACATATCCCTTATTACCGTATCCTCAAATGTCCCGCCAACATTGGCAGGATTGAATCTCAATCCTGCACTAAGCAAGAGTTTATTTATAATCTATTTTGTGGAACTGCATTGACATTTTTTATTAGTCTAATAATAATTATTTCTTCTTTTTGTTTATTCCTTATATTTTTTTATATTTATTTTTTAAGTTATATTTTGTGTTTTTTGTTTTGTTTATTTTGAATTATTCTCCATTTGAAAATCAATATTTAAATTTAGATGGAGATGATAACTGATAATATCTTTTGAAATAACAAAATTATGTAGCCTCTGTATAGTATATCATAGTATCAATTGTTTGATAGACACGATAAGCAACTATTTTTCTAAAAGAGATTATTGAATTTGATTTTACAAATTACGACTCAACTATTTGGCTTATGGATTAAATTATTCTCTTTGATTAACAAATAACTAACTAATATTTCAAATAAATCCGTAATATTGGTGGTGAATTATTATGAAGTTTTTCCTACTAACAATATATTGACCATACAATAACATTTTAGTATATGATATAATTTAGAATGACTTAATAGAAAGTAAAAAAAAATACAAGATACAAAATAAGATAGACAAATTTGAACCAATCAGTCAGAAAATTCTCCTAACCAATGCATATTTTGGGGTTACCCAAAATTAGCAGTGTTTGTTTTGGTAAGTCAAAAACTATATTTTTTATAACAAATATAATTTGTTGGCTAATTAGTTTTTCCTGAACATTTCTACTTGCTAAATTTATAAATTATTTTACTGCAAAATCCTAGCAGTATATATTGAAATAAATATTAAATGAAAATCCTAAACATTGATATTGATATTAATGTATATCCAATATCCTAAAAAATAAAAATACATAAAATAAATCAAATCCCACACAATCTACGACTCGACAAATTGTCCCTGATTTCCTGCCAATTCACTCTCCAGACCACTAATCAATCTAACTGAATTAGGGGGGGAATCTTGAAATAAAATTATATATATTTTTCTAAATTTAAAACTATTGATTTAATAATCAAGAAATGTAAATTTTTAGAATTAAATATTGGAAGTCGAATATTATTTCAGCAATATATGATTTTATAACAAAAATTAGAAAACCTTTATTTTTTTCAAGCTATTTATTTTATTAAATTTATTGTGTCAATGTATCAATCAAATATCAAATGCTAATTAAATTATAAATGATAATATTTCTTTGATTTGAGTCAATACATCTTAATGAAATAACTTATATTCTATTATTCTATTATAATATATATAACTATGTTTATATCAGAAAATGCAATAAAATATTGGTGTACACATTCAGAATATTTAAGCCGTCTACAATATGTTTGGGAAAAATATTGAAAATATTTGTTGGATGATGTTTTCTACAAACAACGTAAACTAAGAAAAGTATAGACAATTTTTTCTGATTACTATTATTATATTGAATTATTAAATTATGTTATATTTAATTGACCTTACTAATTAATTCATTTAATGTTTTCCAGAATTGAATTTGAAATTTAAGTTTATAATTAAAAATATAAATTTTATATATAAATGTCTACTTTTATTTACATTATATGAGTATTTTAGTATTAAAATAAAATAATAAATACCAAAAGTTTCAATATAAACCAACAATAATAAAACAATAATACACGTGCAACGCACGTGCGGGATTACTAGTAGCATAAATAGGCAAAGAGATTTTTTGTAAGTTTGAGTGAATAACTAAATTTTTACCCCTGTAATGCACGGGGTATATATTTGTTAGGTATCTATTTTGTATTGTTATATGTACATTTTTCTAATAGTTCAATTAATTATATCTCTTGCATTATCCCGCGGGGAACGATCCCTGTTGGTAACCGAATAAAATGGGTCGGACAATTCATGGTTAATTCAGGGATGTGAGATGGGATGAGGAATCTCTGCTTCTTTAGAATCGGGAATGGAACAGGGACAATATTTATATGCCCATCCCCCTTCCTATTACGATTAGATAAAACGGGAATTCTCTATTCTTATCCCTATTACCCGAATATGTATTTTTTTAATAATATTAAATATATTTATAATTTATTATTTTATTAATTTTAAAAACCTAAGAATGTTTTTATTTTTACTTGTCTTATTCTTTATTTCACAAATTATGATTTTATGTTATTTATGTTTTAAAAGAATAGTTATTGTAAAAAGTTTAAAATTTCAAAAAATAATTAAAATATAAAGATAACTAATTTGATTATAAATCATACGATTAAACAATAAAAATAAATTATTATAGACTATTATATTTTTGTATGAACATAAATTGTATCTATTTATGGAACATGTTCATCTATGATAAAATAAAGGTTTGAAAAATATTTTAACTGCCCAATGTTGAATCTTATTTACTACCCTAATCCTGAATATTTAATAAATTGTATTTTCAATAAAATTAACTATAAAATTATTTCAAATTATAATAATTTTTTGGGTTTAGGAAACTGGTCAATTATCAAAAAATTTAAAAGAATTAAACAAAAACCATGCTTTATATTTAGCAATGCAATTTTAAGGGAAAACAAAATATTTCAAAAAAACAAAAATTATTTTTTCTTTATATATACACATATATTAAAAAATTATCTAACATACAAACTCATATCTAATTCCAAATGTACAACTTTAAAACTTGAGTATAAAAATATGTTGATAAATATAAAAACTAATTTCAATCAACATGAAAAGTATGTTACTATATAAAGTAATTTTCTATATATAAAATACTATTATGAGTATGATTTCATATTAAATAAATCTTAATTCTCTTCTTACATAAATATATATAGTGTTATGCATAGATACATGTGTTGTACAAAATTTCGATATATATTTTGAGATATTTTCTTTAGTTAAATTTTTTAATTGAATTTAATAAATTTAAATATAATTCCAAATAGTTGTTAAGAAATGGGCTAAGCCCAAATAACAACTATATATAGAGATCGTAAGTAGCAAAAAAATACATAAATATACAAATTGATGTCCAATAGCTCAAATGCATAACTTTTAAAGTCCATTACAAATTACAAAATGTTGAGTATATTTTTTTTTATATTTTTCTTTATTATGTTTTTGTTATTTATCTTTTATATATGTAATATGGATGCCAAACTAAAGGTCATAAAAAATTGATTAATTTGACATATTGTACGTAAAAAATGGATCCAAAATAAAAAAGTTATTAAATCTTCTATAAAAATAAAACAAAAAAATAATAATTAATGCAGTACACACATAGATTTGGAAAGCTAATTATAAATAGTTCTATTTTTTATATTATTTTAAAAAGTGACTATTTAAAGAAAGTTGACTTCGAAAAAAATAATGAAATACCAAATATTTATCATTTTTTTATTTTTACACGTATCTTTTTTACTTTCTATAGTAACTACAAAAGGGCGGGAATTTTTTTCTCAGAAGCGGCTGCTATTATATATATATATATAATTAGAAAAAAGCAAATAAAAGGTATCATTTTTTCTTTATATAATTGAAATAAACAAAAAAAAAGATTAATAAAATCCTAAAGTGTTGAAATAAAGCAAATACATTTTTAATATCATATAAACATAATGGGAATTTTTTCTCTAAAATAAAACTAACTTGACCAACTTATTTTTTTATACACACAGATGAAACTGGTCAAGGTGAGGTAACTCTTGGCCTCTCTTTGGAGAGGTCAGGGTTCGAGCCCTCGAGGCACGATGGTGGAACAATTAATATTGAGGGCTTTAAGTGGCAGTATGGAAGACTGAAACTCGGTGAGAACCTGTGGTTAGATAGAGGGACTTGAGTGTTGAAACTTATAATGATAATCGGTAGGGCTGCAATCGAACCGAACCGAGCCGAGCTTTTGAGTGTTTGAGTTTGACTCGTTTATTATCGAGTCGAACTCGAGCCTGAATTTATCGAACATATCGATGGCTCACGAACTTTATCGAGCGTAAACAAGCTTACTAAATATTAATTATAAATTAAATTATTATTCAATTTATTACAAAAATAAAATTATATATATATCTAAAACGCATAATATATTTATTAAAACTTTTAATTTTATTCAAACAAATAAATTTATTGAAATATATTTATATTATCATAAGTAAAAATATGAAAAATTAAAATTAAAGTCAAATTATTAGTTTAATTTATACGAGCTTACTATCGAGTCTATTCACGAGCTTACTAATGAGCATGTTCACGAGCTAACGAACTGAATATCTATAAGTTTGAGTTTGGTTCGTTTATTTTAACGAGCCTCATTAAACGAACTCGAACGAGCTTTTATCGAATCGAGCTCCGAATAGCTCACGAGCGGTTTGGTTCATTTGCAGCCCTAATAATCGGGTATGAACCAAATACAAAAAAAAAATGGAGGAAAGCAACAAGGTTTATGTAATACAAATTAAAGGGAATGATAACTGCTTCTACAAGAAAATAAAAATGCACAAAATTAAAAAAATCGTACAATTTGGCCTAACTCAAGTATTTATACACTTTTAGGCCAATTACCGTTGAAGCTTGAACAGGGACCAATATACAATTGAAACTCTTCACTAAAGATATATCTCTTTGGAACTCTTCACAAAAGATGTATCCCTTGGGAATAAACTCCACCAAAATCTTCACAAAACCAATTACTTGGCTAAACGGTGTGTCTGATGACTGATTAGCCACAAATGAAAGAGTTGCAACTTTTCTAAACTTCTAAGTGGCAATGTCTGCACGTAGCATTACACTTCAAGCAAGGCCTTTTAATTAGTTTCTTGATGTATCACTTATATTACAAACTACATATATATGTGTGTGTATATATATATCAAACTATATATATGTGTATATATACACTACAAGAAAATAAGGAAATTCCAACGAAAAATATTTGTTGGAATTTGGCCAATTACCATTGGAATAATCGATTCCAACGAAAATTCCAACATAAAATGCATCATTGGTAAAATGGTCATTGGAATGGCGAAATTCCAATGAAAATTTCAATGGAAAAATATTCCAACAGAATTTCCAACATTATTTATCCATTGGAATATATAACCGTTGGAAAGAACTCCAATATTTTTTTCCAACACTAATTCCAGCATAGTTATACCATTGTAATATATTTAATCATTGGAAAAAACTCCAACGGTTATTCCAACGAAATTATACTATTGGAATTTAGTCCAATGGTATATATCCGTTGGAATATTCAATCAATTTTTTTCATTATCTAATATCTTTAACTTCCCACTAGGTCACCTATTATCAATTTGTCTCAAGTCAAGCACATTTAACCATATAGTTTCAATATGATTGACTCCAGAAGAGAAGTTATATTTTATTGATATGTATTATACTATCAAATCATTTAACCTCTATTGAAATTTTCCAATGGTATTGGACACTACAAGAAAATAAGGAAATTCCAACAGAAAAAATATGTTGGAATTTGGCCAATTACCGTTTGAATTATCGATTCCAACAGAAATTCCAACATAAAATGCATCGAAGGTAAAATGGCCGTTGGAATGACAAAATTCCAATGGAAATTCCAATAAAACAATATTCCAATGGAATTTCCAACGTTATTTATGCATTGGAATATATAACCGCTGGAAAGAACTCCAACATTTTTCCCAACACTAATTCCAACAGAGTTATACCATTTGAATATATTTAATCGTTGGAAAAAACTCCAACGGTTATTCCAACGGAATTATACTATTGGAATTTAGACCAATGGTAATTCCAATGGTATATATATGTTGGAATATAATTAATTTAACTCATTATCTAATATCTTCAATTTCCCAGTAGGTCACCCATCATTAATTTGTCCAAAGTCAAGCACATTTAACCATGTAGTTTTAATATGATTGACTCCAGAAGAGAATATATATTTTATTGATATGGATTATACTATCAAATCTTTTAACCCCTATTGAAATTTTCCAATGGTATTGGAATTTTCAATGGAATTTTCCAACAACATATTGTACCATTGGAATTTCCGTTGGAATTTAAACTCCAACAAAAATTCCAATGATTAATTCCAACATTTTGTTTACCGTTGGAATTTTTATTGGAATTTTCCAATGGTTAGTTGTGGTGTTGGAATTTCCGTTGGAATTTTAAATTCTAACATGAATTCCAACATTTTATACCAACGGTTTTGTTTACCGTTGGAATTTCCGTTGGAATTTTAAATTCCAACATTTTATACCAACGGTATTGTTTACTGTTGGAATTACCGTTGAAATTTTAAATTCCAACATGAATTCCAATATTTTATACCAATGGTTTTGTTTACCGTTGGAATTTCCATTGGAATTTTTTCCAATGGTATAATGTAACATTGGAATTTTCGTTGGAATTTTAAAAATTCCAATAATTTTCTATTTCGTTGGAATTATTTTGTTAGAATTTGATTGTTTTCTTGTAGTGGAAATTTCCAATGGAATTTTCCAACATGTTGTACCATTGGAATTTCCATTAGAATTTTAAAAACTAACAGAAATTCCAGCATTTGGTTTACCGTTGGAATTATTGTTGGAATTCTTAAAATTCCAATAGTATTCCAATGGTTTATTATTACTGTTGGAATTTTCCAACGGTTAATTGTGGTGTTGGAATTTCTGTTGTAATTTTAAATTCCAACATGAATTCCAACATTTTATACCAACGGTTTTGTTTACTGTTGGAATTTTCATTGGAATTTTCCAACGGTATAATGTAGCATTGGAATTTCCGTTAGAATTTTAAAAATTCTAACAGTTTTCTATTTCATTAGAATTATTTTGATGGAATTTGATTGTTTTCTTTTAGTGATATATATCAATACTGAGAGTCATTGTGCATTTCTTGCGGTTATATATATGGAGCAGATCCTAAAGGCCCGGATCTATTTCCCTGATAATTGGTCATGTGGAACATTGAACCTCAGTATAAAAAAGAAAAAATGACGGTAATAATCATTCTTATCAAGAGTAAATGTATTTTGAGTTTTCGTCAGATATAGATGACGATTTTATTTTATTTTATTTTATTATCAACGGAGGTTTTCTGTTGATAAAACAAAAAGGTACTTTATCACTCAAGAAGTGATTGAATACCGAACTTTTTTCTAAGTCTTGATTCAGTGAATTATTCATTTTCATCTTTATGTCGTTATTTTGTTCGTAATTTTATCAAATTATTTGTAGTTGTATGTTGCTTAAATTTTCAAGTGTATATATATGCACACATCAACGGTCTTACGTTGTTTGTAAACATATCAAATTTATCAGTAATTTTTGTAGGGATAATTACAAAAACACCCCTGAGGTTTGGGCTAATTACAAAAAACCCAAAGATGTTTCAAAATTACAAAAAACCCCATCAAGTTTGATTATGTGTTAAATATAAGGGGATGACTGTAGTATTTTTATAAAGGAAAATTTGCAGAATTGCCACCTTTTCACAAATTTTTTGGGAAAATGCCACCCAACCTAAATCCTTTTAATTAAACCCTCCCTCACCCCTGTAAAATGTCCAAGATTCCCTTAAGCTCAAATTTTTAATTTTTTCCCAAAAGTTAGTCTTCCCTCCTAAAGAAACCCAGTTGACCATACTTCTCCATTTCTCAACACCCATTCCCGACAGATCTCACATTTTCTCTCAAATTTCAGCATTTTCGGCGACATTGTTCCCGTCTCCGGCATTTTTGACGGTAGCGGTCGAGCAGACACACAGACTGCAACGCGTTTTTTCTGATTTGTTTTTTGCGATTTTCTTGGAGCAGCTAATTTCATTCCAGCCGACTTTATTTGAGTTTCAATTTTTCAGTATATTAGGTCGAAAATATGGAAAGAGGTTAGTATTATTTTTCATCATTTTTTTTTCTGTTATTTTGGTTATTTATCAATGATAAACAAGTGTAAATACTCAATGTAGTTCATGTTATATAATGGGTAATGCGTAATTATTTGTATTTTAGCAATTGTAATCCAGTTGAAGCTGTAAAAGTGATTAAATTGCAGAATTAGGTCGATTTTGGCAAATTTTTCTCTGTGCTGCAGTGTGTTGGTCTGATATCAGCTAAGTAGTCGAATCGGTGGTCATGGTGTGGTCGGTTGACGGTCGGTAATAACACGACCTATTAGGTTGCAGTCGTTTGTGTGGTCGTTTGTGTAGTCGGTTTGTAGTCTGTGTAAGTTTCTGATTTAAATTTGTTGTTGTATTCTATGTGGCTGGTTCATGCTCAATATTAATTCTTTGGGATGGTGAATGGGATTTGGATTCAAGTAGTCGCCGTTGGTGTTTCAGTGGGAAGAAAATAAAGCATGTGGTTGTCCCTTCTGATGTCACCTTCTCTCAATTATTAGAAAAGGCATATCTAGTCACCAAAGTGAGTCGGGATGATTTTGAAATTGAGATGACAAGTTGGCTGACATACCAATGTAAAGATTCATTGCCACCGTGTCCCGTAATAGATGAAGATGATGTGCAGTTTTTGATTCGTGTTAACACAGACAAGTTTTTGTCTGCTCCACTATGCTTGGTAACAAAGTTGAGGGACAACCAAGTATCTACCCAATCAAAAAATGAACAGAATGAGTCAGAAAGCAGTAACCGTTTTGCAGAAGTTGTTGTTCCCATAGGCACTGTAGTTCCAGAAACTCAACCACAATGCATACTTGTAATACCTGAACATCGTGTAGCACATGAAGCAGCAGTTTACCCTCCCCGTGTTGTAGCTCAACAAGGCACAAGCATTAATTTGAATAACAATCCTCTTCCAGATGATGATGACAATATTGAACATTTCTACGACTATGAATTAGAGGCTGAATTGGAAGAGACAGATCCATTTTTCTTTGATGAATTGGATGTCACTTTCTATAGGTGGAGCAGACCTAATGGGGAAAAGGCCCCTGTTGCCTCTATGGAAGCACGACCTGTGAATGTTGTTCCTACACAAGAAAGTGATTTATCTCCACCATTAAACGAAACTGCCGTCGATCTTGGGTATGAAAGTGGACCAAGTTAGTTAGAGAACTGTCCCGCAAGACATTGAAAAATTCTATCAGAACGGGCCATAGTTGTGTTGGTAGCGAGGCGGCAACTCCAGATACAACATCTAACTCCATTTCAGTTGATAATGATCTGCACGTGGACCAAGTGTTTCAAAGCAAGGATGAAATAATTCGGCAGTTGCAAATAATTTCTATGATGAAAAACAGAGAGTTCAAGACAAAGAAATCCGATCAGGTTCGATTCATTGCCATATGCACTGATGATAAATGCCAATGGAGACTACGTGCAAGAAAATTGAGTGTTGGCAATATTTGGGCTGTGAAGAAGTACAATAACATCCACACGTGCCCGGGGGACTTAATAAACCACCAACACCGTAATGATAAATCAAAGGTGTTGGGTGATCTCATTAAATACAGATTCAAGGGTCTCACTCATATATATCCACCGGTGGCAGTGATTAGTGAATTGAAGCAATCACTCGGGGTTGAAATAGGGTACGACAAAGCATGGAGGGCTAGGAAAGAGGCATTGAAACTAGTTAGAGGGACACCCGATGACTCATTTAAGAAATTGTCTGCCTATTTTCATAGATTGAAGGAAGTGAACCCCAGCACTATTACACATATTGAAACAGATGGAGATGGGCACTTCAAATACTGTTACATGTGCCTTGGCTAATCGTTACGTGGGTTTTGAACTTCTATTCGTCATGTTTTAGTTATTGATGGAACACATCTGAAAGGGAAGTATCGAGGTGTGTTGCTCATAGCTACCGGAATGGATGGGAACAAAGAGATTTATCCATTGTCTTTTGCAATTGTTGATTCTGAAAATAATGAATCATGGAACTGGTTCTTTGAAAAACTGTATGCGAACATTGGACATATTGCGGCCATCCAGAAGGGAGTTTAAGATGTGTTCCCAAATGCACTTCATGGAATTTGCATGTATCACTTGAGACAAAATGTCGTAGCAAAGTTTAGAAAAGCTGATGTTTCAACATTGTTATTCTGTGCGGCTAAGACTTATGATGAGGCAGTGCATAAGTCTTGCATGAATCAAATATTAGATGTAGATAAGAAAGCCTACAACTATCTTACTTGTGATGCCAAGGTTGAACAGTGGGCTCGTGTGTACTTTCATGGATGGCGATATAGTATCATGACTACTAACATCGCTGAGAGTATGAACTCGGTTCTTAGAGATGTGAGAGAGTACCCCCTGTGTCACTTTTGGATACAATAGTCACGAAGTTGTTGGATTGGTTTACCAAACATCGTGATGTTGCTTGTAAGATGAATGGTCCTCTGACAAAATGGGCTGAGAAATGAGTGCTAAAGCGCGACGAGATGGCTCGAAGGTTCAATGTCCGAACAGTACATCATTATACGTTTGAAGTACTGGATGATCATAAAAATGCAGTTGTTGACTTGAACGAAAAAACTAGCACATGCCGGAGATTCCAGCTTTATCAAATGGCATGTGCTCATGCTTTGGCAGTGGCTTCAAAAATTAATTTACCAAAATTTGGTTTGGCATCCCCATATTACACATCTGAATATTTGGTACAAGCATATGCGGAGCCGATATATCCTGTTGGACATGAGGATTATTGGAAAACTCCAGATGAAGTATCCATCACCATTATTTTGGCTCCTATTATGCGCAGACCAAGTGGTAGGCCATGGAAACTTAGGATTGCATCCCAAGGGTAGGAAGTGGTAGCCAAAAAATGCAAACGTTGCAAAAAGACTGGCCATAACCATAGGACTTGCAAAAACCCAGCTCCTACAAATGATTAGCTCAGTGGATGGGGATGATGATGGGTCGGCAGCATGGTCGACTTGTGGTCGAAATGGTGTGGCAGTCGGTGGGGTAGTCGTTTTAAATTTATTGTTGGTATAGTCGTCGACGTGATAGTCGAAATGGTAGTCGTGTGTGTGGTCGATGTAACTTTTTATTGTAACTTTAGCACTGTTTGTACCAATATTTATGTCTTTTATTCAGTTTCTTTGTTTCCTATGCAAGTGTTTGATGTCTTGCTCGTTGTATCTTTTATTTGTAACTTTAGCACTGTTTGTACCAATATTTATGGCTTTTATTCAGTTTTTTTGTTTCCTATGCAAGTGTTTGATGTCTTGGATTGAATCTCTAGTGTTTGTACTAAAGATAAATACATAAAATAAATACAAAATCACACTAGATACATAAAATGTCAATACTACATAGATAAATACATCAAACTGCTACTAATACAACCCGCTAATAGATAATAATGTCAAAATACATACAACATCTCATTATATAACAACAATATCATCACTCCTGAAAAGTTCAGAACAAAATCTTTGTCTAAATTGAATGGTCATCCCAGGATCGATTTCAGCCACACTTCTACCCGCTGCCAATGCTTCCATGAATTTTATGGCCAAAACTCCACAGTCACTACCGTTTGTTTTTTGCAATGTGGTGCTCCATCCTTGCAATCTTCCAATCAGCATGGACATCCTCGGGTGTTGTTTGGTTCTCCCAAATATTTCCCATATTGCAGATTATGGGAAGTGCCCGGGCCAACGGAACAAACTCCTTTTTGGTCTTTGCAACATGGTATTAGACAGGGAGTCATACACCATTATTGTGCACATGGTCAAGTCAAGCTCATAAAGTACCCAATGATTGCCAAATACATGGGCAACTCCAAAAATTTTGTCACATTCGGCCCATTTCGACCCTAGCTCTTTCGGGTACCGACCACCGACATATTGCAAAATTGTTCCCCCTTCGTGCTGGATGTCCAATTCTTCATTCTTCTTCTGCGTAGCGATTAACTGTTTCCCTAGAGAAATGCTTCTTTGCTGTTGGAATGAAAAAACAATGAGATAACTACACATTACATAAACAATTAACATGATTAGAAAAAAAAATCAAAACATACCCAAAATAATGCATCAGTGCAAGTCCATCGAGGCAAGAAAGCATCTGGCGCACTTTTCCTCTTAAATAGCAATAGATATGTCAACGCATCTAGATTCTGCATTGAATAACAAAAATACAATGTTTATACCCAATATTTATGACAATCTATACTATCTTAAAAGTGTGAATGTTTCTTGCAATTTTTGATTGGACAAAAATATCCTTTAGACATAGTAAAGTTTTAGGACAACTAAATAATTTGATATTTATTTAGCTTCTATTTGTTCAATTATAAGAAAGTTTGACCTTTTATATTCTACATTTTAAAAGTATTTATTCTTCCAGCTATAACTCTTAAAATATTTTGAATTTTCAAATAATGTTAGCTTCATATTAAACTAGATTTCGAGAGCTTTCTAACCATATGTCATAAGCATATATAAGGACTTCACATGAGAAACTTTTAACATTATAAAGTTCAACACTATGTAAAAATTAAGAATTTATGTTTTTCTATTGTATTGTTATTTATTTAATCTTTTTTATTTAATTATATGAGAGATGTTCATTATAACCAAAATGATTTTGCTGACATCCGAGCTGACCCGAGGAAGAACGAAGACAATCGAGTCGAGCTCAACAAAAATAAAGATATGTGCCCATTCAGCCAATGACGATGCCGACGAACCAGGATGGCTCTGGCCACGTAAGCGACCGAGCTAAATGACGAAAGCTCCCGAGCTTCTGACGTGGCACAAAGCGAGCTCAACCCAGCGGAGCAAAGTCAGGCAGGGACTCAAGCGAGCACATTACCGAGCAGGGCGCATGTGACGAGAGCGACCCCCAAGTGACGTCAGTCTAACGGTCAAGAAAACATGCCGACAATAAAATAAGTTCCTCAAAAGCAACAATATTCCCTCAAGGTCAACAAGATTCTCCCAACACATGGCTACTTCCCACGCGCGCCGTAAATAGCACTATTATTTTAAGGGAAAGTTGTAAATAGTAAGCTAGATACACCCTGCAGGATATCCTAGGAGTGATTGAGAAAAGGACAAGTGTCCCACTACCTGAACAATTATTACCCCATGATTGGGTATAAAAGGGGCCAAATGGATTGTAATAGAGGACAAGAAAAACAAGAAGAAAAACAAGGAGAAAAAAGAGGAGAGAAAACAGATAACAAAAGATAGAAAATAGGAGAGTATCAAAAGAGAGCGAAAGAAAGACAAAATCAAGTTGTAAAAACCGAAAGCCGACCAGACATGGTCAGCTCGGTTAATTCAATAAAAAGGCCGAATTAGCCCTTGTTTGGTTGTCTTTTATTTCGAATTACTCCCCCACGATATCAAAACTCCCTATTTTCCATTGTTGACCAAAAAGCACGTCAACAGATTTCAGAATCTGAAAATATATTTTTTTAATCATAACACTAAGAATACTTTAAATTTCTTATAAAATCAATTTCAAATTTAAACTAGGTTTCAAAATCTTCAACTATATGTTCTAAACATATACACAAGTCGTTATAGAAGAAAATTTTAACTATTTAACTTTTAGTATGATGCAAAATTGTATATTTCTTATATTCTTTTAAATTTTCTCAATAATTAAATATGTCTATTGTAATTATAAGAGAAAGATCAAATTACAATATATACTATAAGAAAAAATAAAGTGAAAAATATTTTAGGTGGTTTTGATGCTAAATAAAAAGTAGAGAAAATACATCATTCCTTTATGGTTGAAAAATTATCTCTCAATTAGTAATATGCAATTTAAAATTAATTTATTGATGGTTGTTAAAGAAATAATATTGAAAACAAGAAAGTTTCATATTTTATTTTTATTGAAAATTCATGTATATTTTTATTTTAATTAGCTATATCAGTAAAATAAAAAGGACAAAATAAAAGAAATAAGACTAACATAAAAAAAAAAGCGAACAAGAACCAAAACAAGTTTGTCGCGACAAAAATATTACCTTTTAAATTTTAACTATATGTGTTAATATGACTTTTACTTAATTTTCTATATATGACATTATAATTTTCTAATTTATTATTTTTTAATATATTATGATTTCAATCTTTTGATTATTTGATATCATATAAAATTTAGGAACAAGTGCAAAAAAGTGTTAAAAGTTGTATATATAAATTTATAAAATAAAAAAAACCAAGAAGACAAACTTAATAAAAAATCCATATGTATTAAATTGACATTTGTGATAAAACTTGAATGTTATTTGAAAATTACACCCTTAAAAATTATAAGTTTAAAATATCAATATGATACATATTTATAATAAAAATGTATACCAAAATAATTAAATTTTAATAAAATAGTGTGAAAGAGTGAAACATGAGCTAAAATTGGATTAGTCTAAAAGATCATATTTGTTATACAAAAGAAAAAATAAATAAACTCATTTAATATGTAACAATTTGCGTAGTGAGAAAGTAATTATATATTACAAATTATATATTAGTTCAAATACTAACATAACATTCATAAAAACTAAGTAAATTAAATAAATACAACAAATAAGAGTGAAAACTATAATTCAAAAATAAATGGTTATACTTGACATTAATGAGTTGAGATTGATCAAAATAATTTTGGAGGTTAATCTCACATACATAGATAGTTGAGGATTAAACCAAATGAAACATATTATAAAGATTTAAAAGAATAAAAGTAAATAGTTAAAAAAATATGTGGGTCATAGCTGGGAATTCTAAAGGAAAATTAAATGGCTTTCATATAATATGTATAATTTGATATTGTCGATAAAATCTCAGTTCATTTTAAAAGCACACCTTTATGACTTATAAATATTCAAGCACAAAGATAATTATTATAAAATTGTGTACAAATTATTCTAATTTTTACAAAATCAAATATTATGAAAAACTTGAAAACAAGAATCAGAAATGGAAAATCACTGTATGTGTATGAAATTGTAAAAAATTAAATAAATAAACTAAACTTATTAATATGAAATAGTTTGATATTTATGTCAAAGATTAATATTTCTTATATTTGGTGTTAATTTAGGTACCAATATAATAATCAAAATATTCAAAATAATATAAATGTATCAAATTTATTATGTTAAACTACATATAATAATAAATTGGAGTGAAGTGACCATGTTTAGTGCCAAGGAATATGAATTATTCCGGGTATACGGAGGCGGAAGAGAATAGTTAAGGGGGGTTTTTAACACTTGATATCTAAATTTTTGGCAACTATATTTTTTTATTTGATCAAAAATTCAATCAAAATTTTAAATAAAGATTGAAGTACAATATACCATTTTCTCAATAAAGGCACTAAAAATGGATTGATAATTATATTTTACAACAAATAATATGATTTTGTAAATGAGATTAAATAAGATCATTTTAAATTTACAATCTCTTCAAACAAATATAGATTAGTTTCAGTATATTATGAATATAAAACCATCACAAATAGCCCCACACACCCCTACACAAAGCCCTCAACATGGCCTCGCACCCGCTCGAACTTCCACAAAACAACCAGCCACCCCGTTAGATACCCACGATAAAATGCCAAAAGCTAAACGAAAACTCCCTAACTCCCTCCTCATTAACCCGTCCCCCGCACACAAACCCCGAGATAAAATTCAGAAAGTTTCGGACTCTGTTGATGTTTCGCTCGCATATTTTGAAACGGCGGAGGCTTCCAAGGAGCAGTCTCGCCGAGAACAATGAGTTCATTCAGTTGGAACTGGAGGCTTGGGAACCCCCGGACAGTTCAGGTGCTTAAATTTGAAATCAGAAGGAAAGATCCCACCTTGGTTTTTCTTATGGAAACGAAGTTAGTAAAGTCAGAAATGGTTAAAATTTGTGATCAGTTGGACATGCAAGAATCTCATATAGTTGATTGTGACATGAGTTTTGGAGGCAGGCGAGATGGTAGATGTCTCATGTGGAAGGATTCTCTGAATGTGACTATTTCCTTCTCGAATCTCCATGTTATTGACGCGCTTATTTCAGATAATAGTTCTCAACAACCCTGGCAACTCTCATGCGTTTACGGATGGCCAGAAGAACCTCTCAAAGATAATACATGGCAATTGATTCGAGGGTTGTACACTAATCCGAGCAGACCATGGCTTTGCCTTGGTGATTTTAATGAAATCCTATTTCATCATGAGAAGACCGGAGGAAGAATGAAAGATGAGTCGAAGATTATAGCATTCCGCGAATGTATGGCGCACTGCGAGCTTGACGACCTAGGCTATGAGGGATTTAAGTTTACATGGACGAACGGGCAACCGAATGAAGCCAATATCCAAGAGCGACTTGACCGGTGTTTAGCTAATATTCACTGGGTAAGTCGTTTCTCGGATTACCGTGTTGAGCACCAAGTCCGAATGGCTTCAGACCACAGCCCTATATTTTTATCTTGGCCGCAAAGGGCAATCAAGCGAGGTAGACGAAGGCAAAAAAAATTTCAATTCGAAAAAATGTGGCTCGAAGATGAATCATGTAGACCGCTGGTACGAGAAGCATGGGCTAACTCCCAAACGGATATCAACCCGGCAGCTATATATTCGAGAATTCAGCAAGTGGGTTCATCCCTTAGTGCATGGGAAAAATCTCATTTTTGTAACATTAACCATCTCATCACTGTTTCAAGGGGACAACTCCAACGAGTTCAAAAACTACCTCATACTGACGAAAACATGGCTGCGATGAAGACACTGGAAAGAAAGATTGAGAAATTAATGAAACATGAGGAAACCATGTGGCATCAACGGTCCCGAGTTAATTGGTTATGGGATGGAGATAAAAATACGAACTTCTTCCATAGGATAGCAAGCGGTCGAAAAAAAGGAATGCCATCGAATGGATTAATGATGCGAACAGGTGTAGGGTGGACGATCCGGACCGTATCGAAATCATCTTGGCTGATTTTTTTAAATCTATTCAGTTCCACGGGTAATCTAGACATGGAGCAGGAACTTGAAGCTTTAGACAGGACAATCCCCCGGACGAGCTAACCGAACATCTTAACGCTCATTTCACCGGCGAAATCACGGAAGTCTTGACGCAAATGCACCCATCAAAAGCCCCCGGACTTGACGGTATGCCGCTTTATTTTATCAAACTTTTTGGCCTTCTGTTCGTGCTAATATTTGTAAAGTGATTCTTGATATTTTAAACAATAATGCTGACCCCTCCCCCCTTAACCATACACACATTGTACTTATCCCCAAGAAGAAAAATCCGGAGTCCCCGAGTGATTTTCGACCTATTAGCTTATGCAACATGATTTTTAAAATAATTACTAAAACCATTGCTAATATATTGAAAAACATTTTGTCCCATATTATTCACCCTATCCAGGAGGTTTTTGTGCCAGGGCGTCTCATCACTGATAATGCCCTCCTTGCCTTTGAGATTTTTCACGCTATGAAAAATAGCATGGCAATCAAAAAAGGCTCTTTTGCTCTTAAGCTTGATATGAGTAAGGCCAACGGTAGAGTTGAATGGTCTTTCATTGAGAATTCTATGCTAAAAATGGGGCTTGGCTCTAACTTAGTTGCTCTTATTATGCGATGTGTCACTACAGTTTCATACTCGGTTCTAACTAATGGTTCACCTGGCCCCCCCTTTTAAACCATCTCGAGGCCTTAGACAAGGCGACCCCCTATCCCCCTATTTATTTCTTTTCAGTGAAGAGGCTTTTTTGGCCTTAATCCGCAAGGTAGAAGTCGCAGGCGGGCTTCATGGCGTAAAAATCTGCAAACGAGCCCCCCCAATTTCACACCTATTTTTTGCAGATGATAGTCTTATCTTCGGGGGGCTAATGATGGAGAAATTCAGCAGATAAAGAACATTATCTCTTCATATAGTGCTCCATCGGGACAAATTGTCAATTTTGAAAAATCAGAAGTAACATTTAGCAAAGGGATTTCTGCAGATGAGGCAATCAGGTTGCCGCACTTACTTGGGGTAAGCTTGGTCGACAAACACTCTGTATATATCGGGCTACCCACGTCAATTGGCCGGTCTAAAAAATCAATTTTTCAAGGGATCATTGAGAGTGAGCAAAAAATTAAAATATTGGAAAGCAAGGACACTATCAGTAGCTGGAAAGATGATACTTATAAAGAGTGTGGCTCAACCAATTCCTACTTTCATTATGAGTTGTTTTTTACTTCCCCAGAATGTTTGCAAAAAAATTGATTCTCTTATTGCAAACTTCTGGTGGGGGCAAAAAAATGAGGAGAAAAGGATTCATTGGAAGGCTTGGCAATCTCTATGCTATCCCAAGACGGAGGGCGGGCTTGGATTCAGGGAAGTGTCTTTCTTTCAACTTGGCGATGCTCGTTAAGCAAGGTTGGCGCCTTATTCAGGACGAATCATCTCTCATGGCCCAAACCTACAAAGCATGCTATTTCCCGAATGGTGATTTCTTAACCGCAAAAATTGGCTATAACCCCAGTTTCACTTGGTGAAGCATTTTGGCGGGCAAAGAAATTCTCCACAAATAAATTAGATGGATTGTAGGCGACGGCTCTAATATAAAAGCATGGACTAACCCGAGGATTGCTGGGAATTGTAATTTCTGACCGAAAGGTAGGGAGGGCCTGATTCATATGGATCTCAGAGTATATGACTTGATAAATAAGGATACTTTTCGATGGAATGAGGAAAAGGTGCGGGATACTTTTGATTCCGAGGACGCCGAATTGATTTTTAAAATTCCCCTTCGGAATTTGGTGCAAAGATCAATTGGCCTGGCATTTCTCACAAAATGGTTTTTACTCAGTTAAGTCCGGATATAGGGTGGCGCTGAATGATACTAACGCCGTGAGGAATAAGCCGTCAAATTATGGGGGTTCTTCAATTATTTGGAAATGGATATGGGGGCTCAACGTTCCGCCAAAAATTCGTATCTTCTTATGGAAAGTAGCACACAGTATCCTCCCGGTGAATACGTTATTGGCGTGTCGTTCGACGATAATTCCTCTGATATGCAAGAGATGCGGCGTGGAGTTCGAAACTATTGAGCATGCCCTTCGGGATTGTCAATGGAGTTCGTTCTATTGGCGAGTGTCTCCCCTTCGCTTGGACAACCTCTTAGCAGCAACCCATGCTTCAGTTGCTGATATGATGATTGAGATTGCACAGAGAAAAAAAAATCGCTGATGTTGAGGAGCACTTTGCTATCTCTCTATGGGTGATTTGGTATGCATGTAATGCCTTTTAGTTCCAAGACAAAGAGTTATCCCATATTGAATGACTCAATATTGCTGATCGTTGCCTTCGATCCTACCAAGCAACCCAAGAGCGTACACATCGCACAGTCACTTCGCCACAACCAGATATTTCTCCACATTGGACGCCACCCCCCTTCGGTCAAGTAAAAATTAATACAGACACATTTGTGGCTCGAACACAAGGGACATGTATTGGTATTTCTATTCGTGATCACGAGGGACGGGTTGTTCATACTATGGATAAACACTTTACCCCATAATACTCTATCGAAGAAGCAGAAGCGTTAGCTTGTCGAGAAGCGTTGATTCTTGGCCGAAATCTTCACATCTCTTCAATATTGCTGGAGTCGGATTGTTTGGCTGTAATAAATCACATTAGAGGACGGATGAGAGAATTATCATATGTTGGAGGCATCGTAGCGGACATCGTCGAGCTTAGTTCGGAAATTTCGTCTAATATTTCTTTTTCTTTCATCCCTAGATCGGCTAATTTTTTAGCACATAGTTTAGCTTGTTTTGCTTTTTCTATTCCTTTTGATGATACTTATTCTGGAGAGGTTCCAACCTCGCTCCAACACATTGTTTTTTTCGGAGGCTCTGCCTAATTGATGAATGAAATTTCATTTTCCTTCCAAAAAAAAATTGCAATTTTCATAACTATACGGCTCACAAAATTTACAACTATGTAAATATTAATATAACCAAAATAGCCAAATTCAATTGCAAGTACAAATTTTAATAGTATAACGTATCTTTCTAAAACTTTATGAAATAAAAAACTATATTAGTTTTTAGTTTATTATGTATAACTTTTAAAAACATAAGTGAATGCAAAAAGAAATTCAAACATAAAAGTTAATTAGTATTATATTTAATTATTGAAGACTGACACGTGAAAATTGTTAACTTATTTTTTCTTTCATAAGACTGTCTTTGGTTTTATTATTTATTAAATAAAGATATTTTGTGTGCAATTAAATAGAGTTTCAAAACTCAGATTTCGACTTATTACTTTTTCATAGTTTTATTTAATACCCGACTCTCGATGAAAATAATGGATTAATTTTTATATATATTAGGTTAATGTTTATTATTTTTAAGACACTGGAAATATGAGGACTACAAACTTTAAGTCTAAGTGTAAATGATAAAATATTGACTTTGTTACCAGAATTAAACTAACATATGAATTTTTTTACATATATATTATATTATAAATTTTTTTTACATTTCTTTAATCAAAGAACTGAGATAGAATAAAAGAAGTAAGTACATGAAGTATAAGAATTTGACTAATCTTTATTTTATTTATTTTAATTGAATAAAAATAACAAATAAAATGATGATATTATGATGGATTTTGGTATAATACCTAATTAATTATTTTTTTATTAATGTGATAAGTTGCATGTGATTTACTAATCAGTAACTCATGATTTATAAGCTAAATTATTTGTCTGATTATGTAAAATGCATCCAATGCTAAAAGAATTTGAAAATCATGTAAGAGAAAAGACTTTTCTAGCCATAACAATGAAATAAACCGATGAATGTGATTGTAAGCTAATATAAAACTTATTTCGTTGTTATACTAATTGTAAATTTTTTGTGGGATTGAGTTCTTTTAAATGATTATTTAACAATTCAGATCGATCTATAATTAAAGTAAAACAAAATATATATTAAATACATTGCGTAATATTTAAATTTAATTAATATTTATTTCACTTTTTAATATTTTAATATTAATCAATAAAATTATTAAATAATAAAATTATTTTAGTAAAGTCATGTGGATCACGTGCGACACACGTGTTTTTTACTAGTCAAATTTAAAAGTACCAAAAAAAAAAGGAAACATAAGGAAACATACCGCATTGTTGAGCCATGCTCTTGGTGTGATTAGTGGGGTAAACCAAGAAGGGAAAACCACCCAATCAGCATCAAAGGACAGAGGTGCAATTGGAGTTACAATATCCTGAGACGTGGCCCACCAATGATTGAAGAGTGCGACTTCTCAGCGGGATAGTTTGCGGAAGGGTCATACCGAGGCCAACAACGAGTTCCGATTGATGTCCTCCCCCACATTTTTTCGAGTCTTTCTCTTCTTCTTTTCCGGGGAAATGTGGTGACTGGGGTTGGTATACGGTGACTTCTCTTTAGGCCCCTTTCTTTTTACATGTTTGGGCCTCTTCTGCACAGGGGGGGATCCACAAAATCTGAATCACCAAACAAATTTTTCTTAATATCCTCATATGGGTCAGGTTGAGGGTTGTACACATCATCTGGTTCAGGCGGGTGTACTGATAAAGGCAATGAATATTCTTCAACTTGTAATTGCATAGGGGTATGCGAAGAGGATGCATCTTCTTCGACCACCATAGGGACAGGGACAAGGTCCGTACTCTGGTGGGCCTCTTTTGCTGCCACTGAAGGGTCGACATGTTCTAGAAATTGGTCGTTTTGGGGTCGGAGACCGATTCGACCATTACGTGTTGAGATGTTTGGTCGTTTTTGGGGTCGGAGACCAATTCGACCATCACGTGTTCGGATGTTTGGTCGTTTTTGTGGTCTGATGCCGATTCGACCTTCAAGTGTTCGGTCATTTGCTCAACATCAAGGTCATTTGTGCGGTCGGCACCCAAATCGACCATCACTTGTGTGATTATTTGGTCGGCTGCTGTTGGGGTTATGTCTTTGACAGACCCCACTGCTGCTTGGTCCTCTCCTCCCTTGTCACCCTCTCCCCCCATGTCACTTTGTTCTCCCTTATTCTTCTCCCCCCATCATCAATTTCCTCTTCCCCATCACTTTCATGTCCCTCTTGACTGTCATCTGCCTCATCAGTTTCTTCCTCTTCCTCTATCTCTTCCTCTTCCTAATTTTCTTCCTCTATCTCTTCCTCTTCCTTATCATCACTTGCTTCATCTGCCTTATAATCACTGTCATCACTTTCACTCTCCTCTTCTCCTCCAACACTTTCCTTCAGTTCTCCAACGCTTTCCTCTTTGTCATCACTCTCAACCTCCTTATAGCCCACTTTCTCCATCACTGCTGACAGCATTGACTTCAATGTCAGCATTTCCTCCTCAATCTTGTCAATGTTTTGGCTTATTTTTTCAATTTTATTCAAATCAAAAAGTCCCTGAAACACACATGAAATATATTTTCAGATTCAAATCAATAACCAAAAAGAAAATATTTGAAAACATGTCTGAATCACTTACATGCACTGATGTCTTTCCCGCATCAATATCGTGCCTATTTTTGGTTCTCCCTTCCCTTGTTCTCATCCTTCGTGTTGTGGACGCCTCAACATCCACATCTTCATCAGCTGCAACGGCTGCCACCTGTTCCTGTTGCCACTTTGCTACACTTTGAAAGTAGCCAGAACTCTTTTCACCACGAGAAGGCTTCAATCTTTTGGCCACTTTCACCTGTGTTCAATTCAATAATGAATTATTTCAATAAGTACAATATTCAAATCAAATGACAAGTTAAAAATTTCATAATCAGTAATAATTAAAAGAGATAAATACACTTACCCATCCGAACTATGCTGATTTTTACACTTTACCCTCCAAACTTTAATTCGTAACACTTTACCCCCTGAACTATGAAAATCGTTACACTTTACCATATATAGACAATTTTGCCCCTAGGTTTTATTCCTTTTAAAACAATAGTTCAAGTTATCCCTTTAAACTCTATTTTGTGGCAATCTACTACATAATAATAAATTTATTGCATTAATCATTAAACATGAAAATTTTACTCCTTAATCAATTTGTTTTCGGATTTTTCGAGAAATAAGAACCCGATTTTTCTGTAACTTGTTTTGTTCGTGGCATTGTTACACCTACTTAGATCCAGTCTCTATTCAGAGGTTTTAAATGGATCATGTCAGGTTTCCAGCCTATAAACTCAACAAGCCATATATTTATCAAGATCTTATTTCAAGAAATTATCCGTATACAAATTAAGTCTTTAGACTGAAAATGAAAATAGTCCATTACGACCATATCAGGCCCAACATGCTTCCGTAAAATTAATAAATCCCTTAAAATTCATACCTTCTTTGGCCAAAAAAGACCAGGGTTAAATGGTTCGCAACACCACCGATCGGAAAATTCGCCCCGGATCGTTTTGACGAACGGCTCCTCACTTGTTCAACCTCACCCTCGGGGAAGATGATCGCAAGTTATCCGACTCTTCAAAGAATCGCCAAAGACAAGCCTTGGTTCGTTTCCTACTCCGGGCGTATAAGTAATTCTTAAACGGGATGAATTAATAGTACATTATGAACACATGTTGACAGAAAGCCTCTTTTTATTAAGAACTTATAGGAATATTTATTACATTAGTAATCTCCTTTTGGGAGAAGAATCTTTTGGTTTAGCCTCTCATCGATGAGGCTTGCACTTGAAAACACATAAAAACTTAAAACTAAAACACTCAAAATATTACAAATTTTTCTCTCGAGACTTTATTATAAGAAAACTAAGGAAAATGTTCGATGTCCCGAACTTCCTTCAAATCCCTGCATTTTATAGAGGTAAGTCCAGGACTTCAAAGCGGACTTCAAATCTTGGCGATATATATGACGTCACCGCTTACGTCATATCCCACATTATTACCTCGCTTGGTGGTTTTCTTTTTCTCCGCGTGACTCGGCCCATGTGATGTTTGTCGGGGAATCTTTTAAAAATTTGGTTTACGTGGTCCCAGGGATAACGCGTCTTGTGGTGGGCCCTTATCCTTTCCAGCTACATGATCTTGTCGGTCGGGTTTGGGTCGGAATCCTTTCCCAAACTCGGGTTCCTTCTGTTCGGGGCATCTTGACAGATCCGGTCGATCCAACGGCCCACATGCGCCATATTACAGAATTTCCGGTAAGTCTCTTTGCTTGTCGGAATCTTGTTTTCCCAGAGAATTCTCCTTTTGGTCTCGAAGAGTTCCTCTGCAAATCCTGTGGTTGATCCAGTCATCGAATTCAAAAGGAAAGATCCATTTGCCGAATTCTGGAAGAACTTGAACGGATATTTGACTTTGTCCATTTCTGTTAGACAAACCCAAAGACCCCATGCTCATCTGGTAGAAGCTTCGTCTTCAGAAAATGCTCCTACTAACACTGGTCCTTCTTCCGGTGAAGCCGCTTTAATGTATTTTAAAGCATTTCCATCCGGTCTTCTTAGCTTGATGAAATGAAAAACTTCATTAAAGCCTTTCTTATTTGGTTCAGAGCTGCAATTTGATAAAATACAGTTCCAAAATATCTCCTCTGGCCAAGTGTGGATTATTGGCCCAGGTCTCGTAAACCGCTTCCCTAATCTATTTCGGTAATTTTGAAATTTCTGGAAATCCTGGTGACACGGTATAGATTGAAGCTAAAGCTCCAAAAGTATACCATTCTGTACTTCATTTGGATGACTTCGGTTTCATCCAAACTCTAGGATACTTGCCTCGAGATATCAACCATTGTTTTTCCGGGTTAATACATTGTCTTGTAACTAGTTTCTCCCATTGCCTCCTACGATATACTGCATAGGAGAAATCTTAATCTCGTCGATTTGAACCTTAGATTTGCACATGCGTGGCCTAAGATTCAACTCTCCCTCTTTTACCCCAGGAGGTCTTTGGGTTGACTTGAAGACTCGGGTTGTGACAGGAGCTTCAACATTCGTTCTGATTTGTACACCTCGGGGGATGCATCACCGCAACACTTGTGATTATGGTACTTGAATCCATAACCTCCGGGTTAGAGCCCCGTACTCTCTCGGCCCCTTTTTGCACCGTAGGAGATGCGGCTGGAAGAGAGGCCCTTGTAGTGCTAAGAACAATTGTCCTTGAGTTTAACCGGCATGCTCGTATTTGACTAGAAAGCGGATTTACGGTCGGCTGTTGAAGTCGTCCGGCAAACACGCATTGAGACATAACGTCCCAAAATCTCGTTCTAGACTCTCCAGGTTTTCCCGAGATGTCTTACTCGTTTAAGGACCTCGTCGAACGCGTCCTTCCATCTCGTGTCAAGAAATGCGCAAGAATATTTTCATGAGATTTTATAATGACAATATCATAATCATTGACTTGCCATCTAAGTAATCGAGCCTTTTTTGGTTTTGATTCAATTTTGTTTTTCGAAAAGCCTTGACACTTGAATTATCAATTTTTAAAGTAAACTTTTTAGCTTGATAAAAATAGAGGCCATTTTTTAAAAGCCTTTCATTTGCAAAGAATTCTTTCTCGTTAATATGCCACCGAGTTGCTTCACTAGGGGTGAATAAACATTGCGATATCTGCATGGCACTTCCTCGTTTGGTGTGACTTTCGTAAGAAGCTGCGCCCACCAATCATCACTGGCATCGTGTAAAGAACCGAGTTCATCCTCGTCTTGGGGAATCGCAAGTTTTGGAAGCTTTTTACAAACTTCTTTAAGTTGCTTAATTCCTTCTTGATGTTCATCTTCCCATTTAAATACTGCATCTTTTTTTAAGTAATGGGCTAAACACTTTCATGTAGTATGCTAGATTGTTAATAAACATTCCAGCAAAATTAACAACTCCCAGAAAACTCTGAAGGCTGCTTCTTGTCTTTTAGTGTATCCGGAAATCCTGTATCTTTTCCACAATATGATTACGTAGAATAATTCCAGATTCATTGATTTCGATTCGAGGAATTCAATTTGTCTTGTTGCGATTCTTGCCTTCTTTTCCGAAAGCACTAATCCTTCTTTGTGACAAACATCCGAAAATATTTCCAAATGTTTGAGATGCTCCTTCATGTTCTTTGATGCGATTAGAATGTCGTCGATATACCACGAACATGAAACTGAAATAATCTTTGAAAAGATTATCCATTTTTCTTTGATATATCCGGGGTGCGTTAGCCAATCCCATAGGCATCACGTTCCAAATATAGTGTCCCCTGTGGTGTAGAAAGCTGTAAACTTCTTACTTTCTTCCTCCATCTTAACGGTAGAATCCGGACTTGCATCGAATTTTGAGAATATCTTGGCACCTTTGATGCAGATTAACGGATGTTCTCTACTCGGGATATAGTATCGTCGAACTCCAAAATGTTATTAATCCCTTTGTAGTTAATAACAAGTCTTCGCTTTCTCTTTTGATTTCTCCATGGTTTCGACTAGGAATCTGGGTCTTTGTATGGAGAAACTCTGGTGAAATTAACTTAAGGTCAAGATGTTCCTTAAGTATCTTCTGCATATCCCTACGATCCTCCTGGTTCATAAGGATTGGTTTGAATCTTACGAACTCGTACTCTTTCCAGGTTTAACTTTTAAGGATGCTTTGAGCTCATTCTTATTCCACCATGCCAAAGGATCTTCATTGTAATTCCTTTGGATCTTCTTCTTGATATCCTCGAGTGATATTTGTTCCTCTATGGTTACATCACTCTGTGGATTCTCCATTAGACTCATCCATAATTACGCAATGACTTACGGGTGACTCGTTCTTCTCCTTGTACTCGAATGAATACAAGTTATTATCCCATATCTTCCGATCATACGGATGGAACCAAATTGTCTATAGGATAATAAAGCTTCACCAAATTTTCTTCGATCCGCCATTTTTGGATTAGAAGTTTGGCTTCATCACCACGCTTTGCTGCGAAAATTAATGGGCATTTTTACGTAAAATGCTTCCCATGATCTCGAACAATAATCTTATGATCACATAAGGTTGTGAAAATAAGTCTTCTCGTCTCGTTCTCTTGTGTGAACGCTTGAATGTTTGTAGGAAATTGTTTCCTAGCAAAATATCTGCACTGTATCATGGAAATAGATTGGTGGCGTCTTTACTTTGTACCATACGGGTCTTGCCCGCTCCTCAGATCATGATTTCGCTTGTTTAATTCCCTGTTAAGGATAAGAATCCTTTTAGAGAAATCTCTTCTGCAATAGCTGGTAAATCTTCTCAATTTCTTTAGGAAAAACATCCAGAAACTGCGAGTACATATTCCGGCTTTGAATCAATATAGGCGGCGAAATACTCGGCCTTGTATTGACATATAACATTCCAATAGAAATGTATATGGAGAATGGACTAGTGGTCATCGATTCTCAGTATCTTTTATTAGCCTTTGTGAACTCCATTCCGTCTTGTAATCTTTCCCAAGGTTTATGTTCCTCAAGAAATTCAATTCCAAAGTATTAATTGTTTCGGGATCTTTCCGCAACTCTGTGATAGTAAGCTCAATTTCTCCTATCTTCATGCTTCTTTGATACCTTCCAACGATTGGTTGTTGGAGATAATATAGAACATCACAAGGAAAAATGTTATCCTTTTGAGTAATGTCGAATATTACTTCAACCTCTCGCCATCATACGGACATTTCGGATTCTCTCTTTGTTTTAAAAACATCGGGGATCTTAGCCCGAATCAGTACTTGGTCTCCTTTCTTTCCCAATTTTGCTACTCACCATTTTCTTCTTTGGAAAGACATCCTTCTAGGCTCAACCCTAAGACTCCGACTTTTGTTGAAGGCTGGTTGATCTTGAATTATCATATCAATCTCCTTAATAGTTGGAGATTCAATGATTTCAGTAACTACTACCCTGGCAAAGTCCTCAAAGATTCTTGGGACTTCAATAAATTCCTTTCTCAAGAATACTTTGAATGATGGGTATTCGAGAGAGCATAGGAAATCTTGTATGTGATCGAGTAAGGCTGTTTTTTCCTTCTTTCATCAAATCGACTCTTTTGAAATCTTGATGAAGGGTTAGGACTCTCTTGAAGTCTCGATCTCCCAGATTGTATGCAATTCTAGGATAGACATTAAATGCTAATTTCCTGCATACAAATTTTTCAGAACGCTCAAGGCATGAATCCTTGAGATGTGAGATTCGCTTGTCAAAAATAGCAAGATTGAGTGGCGAATCTATTCCTTCCTTGAATGTTGCCTTAATAATGACTCTTATGGCTCCAATGTGAATCCATGAGAGTGTATTTGCAACTTCTCTTTTAACTCGCTTTTGATCTCTGTATTTCTCTAATAGGGACCAAGCGCATCTCGATCAGGTTTAGGTAAACTCCATCGGAATGGCTAATTCTCGGTTGTTACCCGTGAATAATTTGGTGTTTTTTACGAAACCCAATCTTATCCAATGCTTTTTCCATAGCTCCGATTGTAAATCCATCATAGACTTGAAGCTTTGGATCTTCCTTCATGATTCTCATAAGAGTTTTATGAGAAAAAAGTCGTATGAGAGAGGAATCGACATATCCTCTCTCATTTGTTTCTTTGAAGAATTTCTTCTTCACTCGATTCTCGAAAGTGAGTCACTTCCATCATCGAATAAATCTCTTCTTCATAGATGCTTTCATCCGAGGGAATATCCTCGAATTGATACACTGTATTAAATCGATAATAGGCGGCTTCTTCGATTTGGTGTGGCCTCGAACTGTCTCGACTCCTCGTTTTTGATTATGGGCAATCCGTTGAGATATGCCCTCTTGCTCGCATGTCCGGCAATTCTGATCTTTGAAACTTTCATTAGCTCTAGTGTGAGCACGCCTGAAAGTTCTTCTCCTGGATTTATCTTTGGTACTTGCTTGATTAGAACGATGATGAGGCTCTACTCCTTGCTTGGTCTTTGTCTTTGTCGATTTATAACCGGGCTTTTGTTTTGACGAGAACCTTACAGGTCTCCATGAAGACCGCTTCTTTTGTTGTTGCTTCCTCGGCGGTATGGATGGCTTCTCTCCTTCTTCTTCTTGTGTCGCCTTGGTTGACCTCCACAATTGTTGGGATATCATTATCCACGCAACATAGAGGAAGCGCTTTGTTAATTCCTCTTAATCTCTTGTAATTCTGTCTGTTGCTTGATAGCACCATTTAGATAACTTGGCCTTTAGGAAAGACATTTTTCGGCCACGGTTTCTCTTGACTCCACCACTTGTATTCACGATAAGCATTTCTCTCCAGGGGACTCGGAATTTTGGCAAAGAATAGGCATGCGACTTCTTTTCCTCAATCTTGGATTTCCACCGGTATTCGGTGAACAACTTGATATATTCGTCAATATGACAAATATCCAGTAACTCAAGGCTATAGAGGGCTTGTTTATATTTCTTTCTTTTTCATCCTCTAATCCCTCGAAATAACCCATGCCGATGAATTGGATTTTGAATAGTTTTGTCATACCATCGACAATTCCTTTAAGTGATTCCCCGATGTGGCCGAACTTTTCGTACTAGCATCGGTCATATCCCAGGCAATCTTCACCGATCCTTCAAGACTCATTTCAAGGAGTAAAATGAATGAATCCTTTGTAAGATCGAGGTTCTTTGAAATTCTCATAGTGAAGCCCATTCATCAATGAGAACTTCTCATGTTTTAAAATGCAGGATGTCAGATTTAACATCAACCCATACGGATGTATTGGGTCGAGTGCGATCTTCCATAAGGCGTCGATAAACATTCGGCCTTCCGGTAGGTTGTGCAGTTCCATGCAAGAGGTTTCGACCTCCTATCCTCGAAAGTGGATCACTCCCGGTCGTGAAATCCCGACATGTGGCATCCTCTCGTCCCGAGTTCCATGATGTGAACCCATACTTTCTTCGACGTTAGGATTAAGCGTGGTGGCGGTGGTGGAGGAATTGGTCTACCTTGTGGGTCATAGGTAACCAAAGCGATTCCTCACTGCGTTCATCTTTAAATCTACAATACCTAATCCCATGAAGGATTACGCGGTCAGTCATGTAGATCTTTAAGATTCATCTTTTCAATATCCATCTTTTCAATATCCATCTTTTTAATTTTTGATGGATTTTCCTTTGATTAGAGCAATGAGCTTCTCCTAATCCGTCATTTTTCGTATGACTTCGGTTGGTTTCCCCTTTTGGTGTAAATAGGGTATTGTCCCAAAATCAATACGTTTCCTTCCTATAGGATGAACTTGGCCTATCCTCCAGGTTCTTGACTCGTTTGAATATCATGAAGGAGTTCAAGAGTTTCTTACGATATTTCACCATCATCTCCATCACAGTTCGGATCGATGAACTTGTCTTTGGTAGATGAATATGGCGGTTACCATAATTCGCACCGTTTTTGATTTCTCTAAGATCTTCGGAGATCTTAGATTTATCTGAAGTATCTCGTTCACTCGGTACTCCATCGGGAATCATTGTTCGATGGGAATTTTCATGAACCGTTTCTTGAAGGTTCATCAAGTGAACATATAAAGTCAGTTAAGCATCGAAGCGCCTATAATATTCTGCTCGCATTTTGCATTGCCTTAAGGTTTCTCCGTCGGCTCCTGCCTGTTCTTTTTCTTCATGTTGGTATTCCCGATATGAAACCTGGTCAAGTGTTCTTGTGCATACATCGTCAATATTTGACGATATGTCTGTAAAGGGTACATCTCGGACATCGGTCCGGATCCATAATCTCGGAGTAATTTCTCCTCACCAATTGTTAATTACATAAATATAATAAATTTAACTAAAAGTTCTTAATAAACCTAGAGCTCGATACCATTTTCAAGGATCGCAAGACCATGAGGAGTAAATGTAGATCAAACAATAAAATTTATGGCATAGGTGGTAAAGTGCAACAACTTTGAATTTTAGAGGGTAAACTGTAAAACAACTTTCATATAGTCTAGGGGTAGATCTGTAATTTAAGGCAAAGTGTAAATTTTCGCATAGTTGGGAGGGTTAAGTGTAACGATTTAAAGTTCGTATGGTTAAGTGTAAAAATTCGAATAGTTTGGGGGGTTGAATGTTTTTATCCCTAATTAAAATTTGAAAAAACTTACACGATCGGCAACAAGATCACCAGGCTTCAAGTTAAAAAAATATTTTTTTCAACAAGTCAGCGGTGGGGGCATCTTCACTTTCCAAAGAACCCCGCACAGGTTTGGCACATAATTTACCAACATCGGGCATCACTTCGTATGCCCAAACTTGTAAAGATTGTGTGAAACTGGAGACATCAAACTTCTCCATGTTGTGATCTTTCTTTTTTTTCAGCCTTCTTCTTCTCCTCTCTTTTCCAAAATTTTTCTACCCGGTCGGACATGCAAGATCGTATATCAGACACTAGGAATTCATAGGAAATGCGGCCGCACGGATATGCATTGAAGGCCTTCAAATTGTCCACTAAATATATGTATTTCTCATCTAGCTTTTTAGCGGGATCGGACACCAACAAAACTCCGTACAACACATACAGAAGGGCCAATTTAAGTGTCATGATTCATTTGCCTTTCTCCTTCCTTGCATGTTCTTTCAATGCACTTACTATATCCGACAAAAACACACTGCCACTTTTACCAAAAAAAAAATTCAGTACCTCGGGATTTGATTGAATTGGTGATTTAGGGCCAAACTCAAGGCCAGTTATCAGTGCAAATTCTTCCGGCCCAAAGACGGACTACTTGTTGTTTATGTGAAAGACAATGTGGTTTGTGGAAAGACTATTGTCTTGACGGAAGAGCAATTGCAGCACAAGCTGGCCCTGGAACTACATTGTATCGGTTTCTAAAAAATAACCAAAGCACGATTTCTTGAATTTTTCAACATTATCCCCTTGCAACCGCGCTCTAATGAGATCCATGGAATTGAAACACGACCTACATGATAGTTTGCCTTTAAACTGATCTTTCTCCTTCGGAGCGAGAGCCATTTATCCCTTTTAAACATAAAAAAACCCATTAGGTCGAAATACTAGTCGAACGTTGGTCGAGGAACTGGTCGAAAAATAAGTAACGGTCGACAAACTGGTCGTAATGGTGGTCGTAAAACATTCGAATAAAAAACTTCAGAAAAGGCAGGAAATTTAATGCACTTCTGATCAAATGCACAAAAGGGGTTGAAAAACGCATACAACTTCCAAAAATCAAACCCAGCAAACTGACAAACATCAGAAATAAACTTCAAAACAACATTATTATACTTTCAAAACGACCCATAACCCATGAAACCGACTTCAACTGCTTCAGATTATTTTTGAGAAAAATGCTGAGATATCTCACCCAAACAAACCAAAAACCATGAAAATCAAAAAATGTTTTAGTATGCTTGAAATTTTCATCTTTTGGAATACTACAACACATGGTCTGGAAAAAAATGTAACAAAAAACCCTAGAAAACCCTAGATTTGAAGAACAAGATAGCAAAAATCGAACTTACCAGGAAATGCACTTCACAATGCACGCATGAGTGAGAAAAATGAGACCACCAGTGGATGTCGGAAATCCGGTCGGAAGGGGACTACAAGGCGTTCCCAAGAGGAGTGTGACCACCAAACTCTGCGCAAAGTAGAGGGAAATGCCCGAGAAGAGACGACGTCGGGGAGTTGCAGTAGGAATTGCCGAAAAATACGCAATCGCAGGAAAAAAAATTTTGAGGGGGCAGAGACGGGAAAGAGAGAGAGGGGGGTGGAGATAACTGTTGCAGTTTTTGTTTTTTTCCTCCTCAAAAGATGAGAATGAGAGGGAAAGGGATTGATTGGGGTCATTTTCTTTACTGAGGGGTATCTTGGACATTTTACAGGGGTGAGGGGGGTATAATTAAAAGGATTTAGTTTGGGTGGCATTTTCCCAAAAAATTTGTGAAAAGGTAGCATTTCTGCAAATTTCCTTTTTATAAATATCAGGGGGTTTTTGATATGTTTTTTGCTTATGAAGGGGGAAAATATTTTGTGTAAACTTCAATGGTATTTTTGTAATTTTCTAAAGCCCAGACCTCAATGGTGTTTTCGTAATTATCCCTTTTCTTTTATAACTGGCAAATCTTCAACTACCATTCTTTCGGGTGTTTATGGCAATAGCTTTCAAATCATGCATGCTAGTGAAGTAATTTTTTAAGAACACGTCCTAAATTACTATGTCACCCCATCAGAACCGAATTTAGCAGTATTTGTTCATAATCATGACCATAGACAGCTAACAACTCCTACTAATTTTATGGGATAATTACAAAAACTACCCTTTAGGTTTGGTGAGATTATATATAAAATAAAAATAAAAAAACCACAATTATCTTTCGAAATTACAAATTTATACCTTTTGAGGTTAGTATTTTCTTAACAAGTATTTCTTTGCAATTTGTATAATAGAAACAAATATCAAAGAGCTATTTTAAATTTTGAAAAATAGTTGATTCTTTTTTTCTAATCAGACAAACTTCAAGGGCACTGTTATAATTTACTCTAATTTTATTACTTGTGTTGCACTTTGGAGTAAGATTCAAGTGATTAAGCGAAGCTAATGCTTACTCCTGATTTAGTATGCTTTAACTTACATGACAATTGACAGTATCATTCTATTATATGTAGGGGTGGCAATTTGGGTCATTAGGTCGGATTCGTGTTTGGTTTCGGGTTATGCTTAAAATACGTTAAAAATAATTAAAATATAAAATAACTACGTTTTAGACAAATTGGTAACATCGTGTCAGTCGTATTCGGGTTCGGGTTTCTTGTGTTCAGTTCCAGGTTTCCAACTTCGGGTCGGGTTATCGTGTCGTGTCAGAGATTGCCACCCCTAAATTTATATGTACACTTAATTATTTATGTAAGTGCTATTGTGCTGGTATTTTGACCAAGAGTGGCAATTCGAGTTGTGTTCGGGTTCGCGGGTCGTGTTGAGACACTATAATTACACAATCAAATTTGACCAACCCGGACATGACAACAACAACAACAACAAACTAAGCCTTAATCCCACTACGTGGGGTCGGCTATACGGATCATATCGCGCCATCGTTTACGGTCATAAGCCATATTTTCGTTTATTTCTAGGTATAACATGTCATGTTTAATAGCTTCTTTCCAAGTCTTTTTAGGTCTACCTCTTCTCTTTTGATTTGTGTGAGTGATTCTCTACCTTCTAAACGTCGCACGTGGTGCATCTAAAGGTCTCCTATAAACATGTCCAAACCATCTTAATCGTGTTTCTCTAATTTTCTCGTCTATTGGTGCTACTCCCACTTTATTTCTAATGTGTTCATTTCTTATTCTATCTAATCTAGTGTGTCCGCACATCCATCTTAGCATTCTCATCTCTCTACCCTCATTTTTTGTTCGTGTTCATATTTAGTCGCCCAACATTACGCTCCATAAAGCATTGCGGGCCTTATGGCCGTTTTATAAAATTTTCCTTTCAATTTTAATGGTATTTTTACGGTCACAAAGGATAGAAGATGCACTCCTCCATTTATTCCAACCCTTTGGATCTATGTGTGACATCTTTATTGATTTCTCCGTTCTCTTCAATTATAGATCCTAAGTATTTAAAACTCTTTGTTATACTCACTTCATGTCCATCAATTTTAACCTTCGTCTCATTGTTCATGTTGTTTTTACTAAAGTGGCATTCCATATATTCTGTTTTTTAGCCCTACTTATAGTAAAACCTTTTGATTCTAGTCTTCTCTCCAAACTTCCAATTTTGCATTTACTCATTCCCTTGTTTCATCAATTAAAACTATATCGTCCGCAAATAACATACATTCAGGGATGGATTTTTGTAAGTGTTTAGTGATTTCATCAATTATTAGGATAAAAAGGTACGGGCTTAGAGCATATCCGATGCAAACCTATAGTGTTTGGGAATTCACTAGATATTCTGTTGGTGTCGATACATGTTGTTATACCATCATACATATCTTTTATGGCATCTATGTAGGCTATTTTTATTCCTCTTTTTCCAAACGCGCCACATTATATCACGGTTGACTCTATCGTATGCCTTTTCAAGATCAATAAAAACCATATGTAAATCTTGTTTTCTCTCATTATATTGTTCACATAATCGTCTAATTAAGTGTATAGCTTCAATTGTGGATCTTCTGGCATGAAGCCAAATTGATTATCTAATATACTAGTTTCATTTCTTATTCTTGCTTCTATAACTCTTTCCCATAGTTTCATTGTATGACTTATTAATTTAATTCCCTGTAATTTGCACAATTTTGTATATCCTTTGTTTTTATATATAGGTATCAATATACTTTTTCTCCATTCATGAGGCATTTTCTTAGTTTTTAGAATAACATTAAATAATTTAGTAAGCCATGATATTCCAACTCCACCTAAACATTTCCACGCTTCAATTGGTATATCATCTAGGCCAACTTTGCTTTGCCGATTTTCATTTTGTTTAGTTTTTCTGTTTCATGAAGTTGAATTCTACGATAAAAGTACGGTTTCTATTCGATTGATTGGCCTAGTTCCCCTAATGTGACTTCATTCCTCTTCGGTTCATTAAAAAGATTATTGAAATACCTCCTCCATCGATCTTTTATGTCCTCGTCTTTCACTAAAATGTTTTCATTCTCATCTTTTATGCATTTAATTTGGGTTAGATCTCATGTTTGTTTTTCTCTAAATTTTGCTATTTTATATATATCTTTCTCTCCTTCTTTAGTATCTAGTTTCTTATAGAAATCTTCATATGCCTTGGTTTTTGCTTCATATATTGCTCTTCTTACTTCTTTTTGGCGTCTTTATATCTTTTAAGGTTTTCTTCGTTTTTCTGAGAATACAATACTTTGTAACTAGTTCGTTTTTCCTTTACCTTTTCTTGGATTTCTTGATTCCACCACCATGACTCTTTATTCCATTTATTACCATTTGACACCCCTAATGTTTCTTTTGCGATCTTTTTCATTTGAGTAGTTACATAGTTCCATGTTTCATCAGTTTTGTCTTCCACTTTCCAATCAATGGTTTCTACTAGAGATTTGACAAAACTATCTCTTTTTCTATATTCTTTAAGTTCCACCACTTAATTCTCGGTATGTTAATTTTCTTTCTCTTTAAGTGTATGTTAATAAGTTTGATATCCAAAACTAGTAGTCTATGTTGGGTGGTGAGGCTTTCTCCAGGTATTACTTTGCAATTTTTGCATATTTTTGTCGTTTTTCCTGGTTAGAAAGTAGTCAATTTGTGATTTGTTAGGACCACTTTTAAATGTGATTAAATGTTCGTCTCTCTTTTTAAAGAAGGTATTACCTATAATAAAATCATAAGCAACTGCAAAGTCTAGGATGGTTCTACCCTCATTGTTCGCGAGCTAAAGCCATATCCTCCATGGACCCTCTCATAATCTTCATTATCCTTCCCAACATGTCCATTTAAGTCTCCACCTATGATGACTTTTTCATTTTGAGGATTGATTGCATTAGAGTTTCTAAATCTTCCCAAAATTTAGCCTTAGTAGCATCATCTAATCCTACTTGAGGTGCATATACACTAACAATATTTATAAGTTCGATTACCTACTACAATTTTAAGGGATATGATTCTATCTCCTTTTCTAGTTACTCCTACTACTTGATCTATGAAGAGAGGATCTACAATGATACCCACCTCATTCCTAGTTTTATCCTTTCCACTATACCAAAGCTTATAACTGTAGTATCTAGTGTCTTAGCCTTCTCGCCTACTCATTTAGTCTCTTGGATACACATGATATCTATGTTTCGTCTTTTCATAATATCTACGAGCTCTATAGTTTTACTGTCAAAGTACCTATGTTCATTTACCAATTCTATACTTTCTAATTTTCTTATTATCATTTGTGTTCCTCTTATTAGTGTGTGAGGGCTCTTGTGTATTTTTCACTACACCCAAGCCCTTATGGAGGTGTAGCGGTCCTTGCCAAGACACCGATCGGACCTGCGGCGCACTCGCTACGGGGAGCATCTAGCCTTATCACGATGTCTTATATGATCCATACCATAAAGGAATGATAAGAGTTTTTCTTTTTGTCGACCTAACGCAACCCTCCTCCTTTATCCGGGCTTGGGACCGGCAACATATAGACGGGTTGCCCTGTCTATATGCAGGCGGAGTTACCAACCCGGACATGACCCATTTAATTATTTGGGTCAGATAGATCAACCCGAACATGACCTGTTTAATACACGGGTGACCCAAACACAACCCAAAATGACATGTATATTTTTCTAGTTATTATGATAAAATGGGGATTTTGGGTTATTTGTATATAGAATATTAAAAACATAGTGAATTAATTACAATGAAAATATGCAAATCATAATTTGGCTTGATAATAAGTTTATTAGATTTGGTCTCCAAAGAACATGGACAAACTCCAAATAAGTTGGACTACTACAATATGTTAACATTTAAATAAAGAAAATACAATTATGGTTTAAGAGAAAACACTAATTTATGATGCAAATACCAATTAAACGACAATTAATTTACTTACCAAATACCAAAGTAAAATTAGTTACAATTTTCTTCTTCAAATGGGTTAAATGGGTCATTTCGGGTCAACCCAAAATTAACCCATTTATTATTCAGGTTAAATGGTTCTGACACGATTATGACTCAAATAATAAATGGGTCAACCCTAACCCACTTATATTGTGTTAGGTTCGAATCGTATTTTTGTATCTTGTCGGAGATTATCACCCTAATTTTGACCTTGCTTTAATTGACGTTTTAAGGTCGATCTTGAATTTAAATAGTATTCAGAGGGAGGAGAGATTCATTGTTTGAAGATCATTTGATAATTTATCTCCCATTGTAAAAACACCTAAAGACTATCCAAGTAATTCCACCTTTAATTGCTTTCTCAAAATAAAAAAAAAAATTCCACCTTTAATTGCATTGTAGAGATATAATATCAATACATGGTTTTATTTTATAGCTAAATTTATCATTGCAAAAGTTCCACAACAACATTAGGCTAAAATGCTGAAACTTTATTTTCTATCCTTTATTTCGAAATTATTCTCTATATATTGCTCCATATTCCCATTTTCCGTCGACTGTGGGACAAATGCATGGAATAATTACAAAAACCCCTCAGGTTTGGGCTAATTACATAAAAACTCAAAGGTTACAGAAAATTGCAAAAAATCCCTTGAAATTTGATTCCTTTTCATGATATTTATAGAAATATTACTACTACCCCTTTATTAAATTTATGGCAGAATCAAGCCTCAGGGTTTTTTTGTAATTTCGAAACATCTCTGGGTTTTTTTGTAGTTAGCCCAAACCTCGGGGAGTTTTTTGTAATTATCCCTTTATTTATACAAGCTAAGAAATCCATGCATATATTTGTCTATTTGAGAAGGCTAGTCAGCCTGTCTGAAGCTTGCAGGATATTTTCTCTGTGGCCAAAAGCAGTAACCCTTATAAACTCTTTGCCTGCAGGACCAAATCCACTCCCTGGGACTGTTATTATGTGTGTTTTCTCAAGAATCTCATTAAATACATCCCAAGAATTTGAACCTGGAAAATGTACCCAAAGATAAGGCGCGTTTACGCCTCCGTAAGCTCTTAATCCAAGTGATTTAAAAGTCTCCAACAGTATCTCTGCATTCTCCTTGTAGTAATCGACTAGAGAGATTACGGCCTGAAACGAATGTTGCAATAAAGCATTCAACATAACTAAGAACTTCCAATTTTCCCCACATTGGGACACACAAACTGACTCATGGCATCGGAATATAAGAACTGGTTTCCAAACATCGGTTAATTAGAAAAAGGGATAATTGCAAAAACACCCCTGAGGTTTGGGCTAATTACAAAAAAAATACAGAGATGTTTCAAAATTACAATCCTCAATTTTGATTATGTCTTAAATTTAAGGGAGTAATTCTCATATTTTTATAAACGTTAGAGGGGGGTTTTGACATGTTTTTTCTCATGAAGGGGGAAAATGTAAGACGGATGAAACCTCAAGGGAGGTTTATGAAATTTTCAAAAACCAATGATTTTTTTTATATAATTAGCCGGAACTTAGGGGGTTTCGTGATTATCCCTTACAAAAAAAATACCATTAAGGTTCAAAATCTAATTACAAAAAAACACAATTATCTTTTAAAATTACAAATCGCTCATTTGTATTTATTTCTATTTTACAAATTGCACCCTCTATTAAGCAAATGCAAATGTCAAGGAGGTCCTAGTATCAGAATATAAGGGGGTATTTGTAAATTTGAAAAATAACTGGATTTTTATGGGAATAGGCTAAACCCCAGCGGTAGTTTTGTAATTTACCCATCGAGTATCATATTTGGTGTTAGAAAGTCACCTTGAAGCCCTCTTTGGATAAGCTAGCTAGCCCACCAGCCTGAGCTATCCGGGAAGCACCATTAAAGCAGGTACACACGATTCGATTAAAGTCGTTTATGACAGGAAACCCATTCGAATACATCAGTTCCTTGGGCACAACAGTCCAACCGAGACGAACCCCTGTGAATCCCGCAATCTTGGAGAAGGATGACACTTCTATGGCAACCTGTCACATCAATTTTCCATATTAGAAGGGAAATCGTGATCTGCCATAAGTTGCATACATGATCATTTCAAGCAATGGATAATTTCAATTTTAGTACATACACTATAGTCTATTTTTACTTTTGGTACCCCACTTTTAGATCAAATCAATTTTGGTACCCCGGTTTTTAATTTTAATCACTTTTGCCACATTTTGTCAATAATTCGTCAATTTTGGTACATCATGATTTTTTTTTTATCACTTATGACACACCAAAGTTGACGGATGTTTGGCAGAATGTGGCGAAAGTGATTAAAAAGTAAATTAGGGGTACCAAAATTGATATACCCTGAAAATGGGGTATCAAAAGAGAAAACAGACTATAGTATAGGTACTAAAATTGGAATTGTCCCTTTCAAGCAATATGCTAATATATAATTTATAGGAATAATTACAAAAAAATACTCTTGAGATTTAGTCTAATTACAAACACATCCTTAGAGGGGTGGCATTTGTTAAGCAAATGCACACCTCAAGAAGGTGTCTATAATACCTTAAGAGGTATTCTTAATTTTGAAAGATAACTGGATTTTTTTTTTTTTTGTAACTAAATTAAACTTCAGGGTTAATTTTGTAATTCTCCGTAATATATATTACCTTTTTGGCGCCAGGAATTTCATATATTGAACGAGGACTTCCATCTGTAATATAAACAGCATAGGCCGAGTCATATACAATAATAGATCCATTTTCTTGTGCAAACCGCACGACTTGTTCTAGTTGCTCCCAAGATGCTGCATGACCAGTAGGGTTATTCGGGGAGCAGAAGAAAATAATATCCGTTCGAGCAGTTTTTGAGAGATCAGGGAAGAAACTATTCTGAGGTCCGCATTTCATGTACTCGATATTCTGATACCTCCCTGATTCTGTCTCAACATCACCGGTCTGGCCAATTATGACGCTTGAATCTATATAAGCCTGTTGTGAGTCATGTATTGTAAGAAAACTTCAAGAGTGCATGATGAACGGATAGAATGCTTTTAGTAGGTGGAAACATAAAGCTATAAAGATCGGTTATAAGATGATAATAGTTGCTATGAGAACAAAGCAACCAAATCTATAAAGCGGAGAAAAACACATGCAATAAGATTGGTTAAAATTCAGAAACTCATTCATGAAACCCAAGCAAATCTTCGAGTTAATGATACAATATTTCATGGCAAACCAAAATCAAAAATAGGGAATTACAAAAATATACCCTTGAGGTTCAGTTAAATTACCAAAAAAAAAAAAAAAACAGTTTTCTTTCAAAATTACAAATACCCTTGATATTTGTTTCTATTTTACAAATTGCACCATCAAGAGGGGGGCGTATTTGTTAAGCAAATGCAAACCTCAATGGGGTTTCTGTAATACCTTAATGGGGTATTCGTAATTTTGAAAGATAACTGGAATTTTTTGGTAATTATGTTAAACCTCGGGGTAGTTTGTAATTATCCCTTAAAAATAAGTACGAAGCTTCAAAGTATCACCGGAAAAATTGGATCTTGAACAGCTATGGACATGTTTGATCCAAAGAGCAGCTGCAAGGAAACAAAACAATAGTAAATCACTTGCTACACAGGCAACAACGACAGAAACCATAGTGTCGTTGGTTTCTGTCGTTGAGTTGAAACATTTCAGTTCAGGCATAAAACACAATTTAGACCAAGTTTTTTCAGAACAAGAGAAAATGACACACACATACAACTCCTCGTATACCTGCAGGCGAGAGATATCACATTGTGCACCATCTGATACAAATACTTCTGTGTCCTGTATACCCATGTCTTTGTAAAATGTTTCTGCAATGGCTTTTCTTAGCTCCTGCAATAAAGGGCTTGAGTTTTTTCTTGTAGAAATGAACTTCATACAACTTAAATGAATATACAGGACTTTTCTGAATTTATTTGCAGTTGCCAAATATGAAAAACAAATAAAAGTGTTGCAATTGTCTAACAAGTAGAGCTGTCAAATGGACTAGGCCGGGCGTGTGCTGGCCGACCAGATCAAGAGGATTTTGGGCCAGATTGGGCCAAATAGTGAACGGTCTGCTATTTTTGGAGCCGGCCCTGCCCATAAAAATGGGCAGGACCGGTGTTTTGTGTCAAATGGGTCGGGCCAAATAGGCCCGGTTCATTTCGGGTCTCTAAAATTGCAGCCCAGTCTGGTCTTTTCACTGGGCTGGGTCGGTTTTGACAGCTCCACTAACAAGATATAACAATATTCAGTTACAAAGAAAATATATGCTAGTTACCTTGCTCCCTTGTTCAGCTCCATACCCTCTATAACCTGTAGGTGTTGCGAGGCCGTGTGCATACTGGAATACAGAATGTCAAGAAACAAAAGGACTTGATATTAATGACATTTCAAGCAATATTTATCGTCATTAAGCAGGATTTTATCGACCACTTCAAAATTTGTGGTCTTTCGTTGTTTATTATGAGACATGCTATTTTTATTATTATTGGTGCGAGTTAGCAATTACAAGTTAATTTAACACAACACCAAATGAACAGCATCCAAGAAACAATGCCTTTTAACATTACATAACAATAAGTTATTCATGGTAATAGTCATTTTGTAGTCTCCCTTTTACATCGTTTTAGTATAATCAAATTATCTCCTTATCGCACACGGGCGTAGCCCTATTTAGGCGGTTCGGATTTTCTATTTCTTTATCATGTTTCATCTGGTGTTTCTATACACTAGATGAACGAGACATGTACAATAATGACATCATCTTTACATGTGGCATAAACAACATAGCGGATAGTAGATTCCTTATGCAATTTAGGTGAATCATTTAGAACTTTGTGAGTTTATTGTCATGTTCTTAATTCTTGCCTAAATTCTATCAACAATGCATTTCTAAATGGATTGTTAGAGGAAGAAGTCTATATTGAACAACCTCCTTAACAGCAAATGATGCATGGATACAAATGATGAGGCATGAACATGTTTTCCGGCCATGATATAAAAACTTGATTTGGGGGGGTTAATGTTAAAAAACTACTCTTACTCTTTAATAAACAGTCAAGTTGGACAAACACGATTAAGACGAATATATGAAATCAGCAAAGAAAACAACTTTGTTTAACTTTGATTAAGACTGACAAACATGATTAAGACGAATATATGAAATCAGCAAAGAAAATAACTTTGTTTAACTTTGATTAAGACTGACAAACATGATTAAGACGAATATGAGAAATCAGCAAAGAGGCTTTAGTTTTTACTTAGCTTTTATAGGTTAATGAATGATTTGCAGCACAAACATAAAAATTTGAGTAGTGTCAATTAAAACTTACATTCGCCATGCTCAAAGCCACGACATCTGGTAATGGCTCCGTAGTGTCACCAATCCCAAGGCTTATAACTTTTGCATTAGGATACTTTTTAACGTGTTGAGCTTCGCGTGCTGATATCTGTAATATAGAGAGACTTAAGATTCACAACAGCTAAACAAGCTGTTGAAATTTTTTGCAATTACAACATTAAATAGTTGATGATAAGCAGGGACAGATCTAGAATATTTTTACAACGGGGGCACAAAACAAATACGAGTATAAATTACATCAAAAACTATTAGTAGGGGCACACTTGATTTTTCTTGTAAATTAATTAATATATAGTTTTTAAAAATAAATAATAAATCGTAAAGAAAAAAGTGAAGAAAAAAACATACATAGAAAACAATTAGATATAAATAAAAAATAAACTTAAAAAAAGGTTATGGGGGCGCATGCCCCCATAGCTTGCCATGTAGATCCATCTATGATGATAAGGAACTAAAGCATGAATTAATATTAATTTATCTAGTGAAGCTGGACTTTATCGTGTTTTTATTTACAGATGATGGCTAAAGTTGCATTGTCCATTTAAAGCACACACACACACAAATAGGAGCAAAACCGGTTTGCATCAAACAATACTAGGGTGAGGGTTAAAGAAATACCAACCTCAGGGAACAAATAGTTGTATTGGAGCCTCTCCATTGTTGGATTACGAGCAACTTTTGTACGATAACTGGTAACTGCATGAATCATATCAACTTTTCAACAACTATGCTGGTGAAAAGTTTGAATTTGTCTTATAACAAAGGTGATCACATACCATTTTCATTGTCTTGTGTCTTGATGCTGCAAGAAAACCAGATGACATAATGCATTAATTATCATGGAGGCAATTGTAGATTACCAATTAAATATGGAAAAAATAAAGCTCATTCTAATAATGCATTACCTAGCTCTAGGCTGCAAAATAGTTTTGCAAGGCATGAAAGCAAAAGATAAACTCTTGTACATTTTTGCTGCTAACTTAAATCTATATTGGCACTCTCAAATGTAATGTCAAAACAGATTGTAGATACGTACTAATAAGCAAAATGTAGAAGAAATTTATACTTTTGCAAATAACTAATGTGAACTTGTGTCATTGTCACCTCGCATCATTAATGATGTCAAAGTAGGCATGCGCACGGACAACTCCAGTAATTCGTTGGTCCTTTAGGTGCGTACACGTGTGAAATCTTCTGGTTCACACCATCAATAATAATCCATGGTCTATTTTTCCTCATGGTAGTTGTTGGTTTATACTGTCCATGTAATTTACAAAATGTAGACTAACATGTAATAAGGCAGATGGCTTTTCTTTGGAAGAGAATCTAAGTCATGCAACTAATCTCGAATAAATTTGACAGAGACAAAAGACAAATTCATTTTCATCTTTGAAATGTTAAGGGAGTTTATCCACGGCATACATTTCCATTTTAAAAAAATCAATATTACGAATTTCGACTCTCCAAATGTTCAAAAAGACGTATATATCAAAAGCTGCATGTGTTTCCACTCGTATTTCCACATTAATCAAGATTCTCTAGAGCATTGCAGGCTTAAACTTTCACCGTATTTTCCAGTCCAGTTGCACATGACTAATAATAATGTATTAATCAGCACAAATTTCAAGTCTTAAGTTTTTTCCATCCAATTACACTAACCAAGCATGCTTAAATATTTCACTAAAAAAGTTCTGCATTAGTACTATAGTAATTCTCATTAAACTTCCATAACACTTCATATTAACTTACAAAAGTTTGATCAGAGCTTGCCACCAGCTTTTCATTTTATAAGCCCGTATAGGCAATCAAAAATCATTTTAATCTTCACTAATGTCACTACGAACAACGAGACACCTTGCATATTAATAAACTTTAAACTAACAGTCTCCTTTCATGAATATTGACTCAAGGCAAGTAAAATGTCCCTTAAAAGAAGTCCAGAAAGTGAGAATACAAAGCCTAACTAAAACTTTCTAAATTCATGAAGGAAAAAAAGCTAGAAAAACAAAGGTGCACGAAAGCTAAACAGCTACATATGTCTAAAGTGAAATTGACCTTTTGAAAAATAGCATCATATTCAAACCAAGAATGTACATTCTCTCTAGACCATATCCTACACCAAAAGTATACATCCTTCATGTGTCTAGACTTTTCTTTTCCGATTTAATTGCAATTTTAGTCCTTTAGGGGTTGACAGTCTTCGTCACGTAACTTCTTCATGTGGCAGTTTCGGTCATTGATGATTTTACCCTTTAGTCAAGATAGCAATTCCAATATTGTAACTTTTAATGGTCATAGACATTTCGCCTATTTCGGCTACATGACAAAGGTATTGTGGGAACAAATAAAATATTGAAACACCCCATCGAGACCAAAATCGCACAAAATCGTACAAAATCATAACTCGTAGGACCAGAATCACGCAAATTAGAACTTATGAGATCAAAATTGCACAAATATCTCGGGATCAAAATTGCTAGCCCCCTATAGTTACTAGACCAATTTTGCAATTAAGCATTTCTTTTCCAGGTAGAACTTACCTCTGATCATCAATTTCTTTACATAAGGGGAAAAAAAAGAGACCCAACCTGCATGATAACTATATTCAAAAGGGTTCATACAAACAAGCCTCTGGTCCAAAATTAAAATAGGCCCACAAAGAAATTTCAGCAGAAAACATTCATACTTGACCGTATAATCAAAATTCTTATAAAAAGACCACGTTTGGAGCCTGGAAACTAGGCAACAGATTCAAAATTGCAGATATAATGCTATTACAGGGTCAAAACTACGCACCAAAATCATAAATTTGTAGAACATTTGAACATTATATTATTCCAATTGTTGAAAACATATTCAATGGAAGTAGTTTGTATAGACTTAATTGAGTCAAGAATTTTACCACGTACCTTTGAAATTTGACTGCGGGGAAAATGCCCTCACTTTCAGTTCTGTAAAATCTGATGAGAAATTTGACCCAAACACAATTAAAAATGAAAAATTGAAGTCAAGGCTTCCCAAAGGCCAAAACCCAAAAGCCAGCTGTGGGCAGGGGTCGGTGCCCCCATTTTCCAAAAAAGAATTTGCAAAGATGCATGAAAATAGATATTTGTATGTGAGCATAATCGTCTTAAGGATTTAATTAACAAGATATATATTTTTGTTTTTTTTTTTTTTAGTTGGTCGAGAACCCTAGACCTCTTTTCACTCAGCTTGAAAGTGCATTGGATACTTTTGTAATTTTCCTTTATGCTAGAGAACAATGATGAGAAATATTTTGAAAGAAAAATAATGAATTTTGGCTATACGATCGGATATGAGATGAAATGTAACAATAAAAGTTGATTTGATGTATAAATATAATAATAATAATTGAAAATGATTGGTAGTTAGAGATATTTGAGTGGCTGAAAACTTAATAGTAAATTTGTGGGATGAATGAGTAATAATGATTGATAATTTAATATTTTTTAAAAAAATGAATAGAAATGGTTGGTGGCAGAAAAATAAATAGTGTATTTTCTGAAAATTATCATAGCATTTATATTTTGGGGTAAAAAAAATGCTGTAGCGGATTGAAAATTCTTTGAAAAATCCCCGTAAGCAATCACAGCCTTTAACCAGTGGATTATTATCAATTCTTAATTTTGTGTCTCTTTTAAGAGGTTACCTGAACTTTTTCAATTGGCAGCCGTAGATTGTGATTTAGGCTAAATGATTTTTAGTTGTAAAAGATATTTCATCTCGAACATCATTTTATAATTACTCCCTCCATCCCAGTTATATAGTTCAATATTTCTTTTTTGAGATGTCCCAAATATATAGTCCACATTCCCTATTTAATAGTACTTTTTCCATTCTTTTACTATTATAACCTTATTTAATATGCATTTTGTAATTTACACTATTCATTAAATGAGGGCAAATCAAGTAATTTTTCTCCACGTTTGTAATTTCCAGTATTTTTCTTAATATGTGTGAAAAGTCCAATTGGACTATATGATTGGGACGGAGGGAGTATATGTTATGAATATATGGATGAAGTTATCAATACATACATAATACATACTTGTGAAACGCAAAATAAGATATTATACACAATTTTTACAATAAATAATTCATGTGTATGGTTCTTAAAAAAAATTCATGTGTATGGTTTTCTTTTCACATTTTTGTTCTTTCTTATTTTTCGATCACATGCGATCCAAAAATATTGTATGTAGTTTGAAAAAATAGAAAATATTTTTGTATATCTTAATAATAAAATTGATGAAGTATTTAATTATGGATAAAGATGGATAGGGCCGGATCACAGGGCGCTCGGCAAGATTCAAAAAATGGGTCATTTGATTGTGTATGCCGCAGACTACCACTAAGGACTAAGAAGTGACCAAGTGAGGAAGATGAAAGCCACAACTCACAATAGTGAAAAGAAGAGGGTTTGATTCTTTGTTTATTGTTAACACTAGAATAACACCCTGTGTATTACACGGGATTTGTCCAAAGATAAAATTTTAGTGTCACAAATTTAAAATAGTTTAGATAGAATCTTAATTTTTAGACTATTTTTTATCTCTTAAATTTTTATCTTTAAGATTCGAAAATATGTATTCTGAACTAATAGATTGTTTCTCAAAAGAAAAGAAAAATCTTCGGATGGATTTGATCTTTTGCAAACTAACTGTGAAAAAATTCTTTATTTTTTGGATTGTATTTTATCTTTACTAATCTTGATTAAATTTGTTATCTTTTCAATTTGTACATAAAATTGCCACATAGATAAATGTGAAGTTGCCATGTGGAATTGAGAGGATGAGAAATTAACAAAAATCTAAGATTAATGAGGTGATGACATGTGTCAACTTGTTTTTTTCTTTTAGTATATAGGGTATATTTGAATCATATAGTAGCAAAAAACCAGAAACTAAAATATGTATATAAACCAAATATATTTTTGAAATATAATATTTTTAAATGTAAGTCAAACCCCAATTTCTATTGGTTGTTATATTCTTTGATGTGTTTCTCAAATTTGTTGAGAAACATATATAGTGGTTATTTGATAGAATCTTGTAGTATAATCACTATCCGGCCTCGGATCGATAATTGAATAAACTGATTTATTTTAACTATAATTGTTGTGATAAGCTCATTTATATCTATGATGAGCTTATTTAATTTGATTATAATTTGGTTAGAATTTTTTATTTAATTGTGAATATAATTACTTAGTGAGTCAATACTTGAATTTTATAAGAGTAATTTGAAGCATAAATCGGAAATTAAAAGATAAACCAAATATATTTTTGAAAGATAATATTTTTAAATGACAGTGTAGATAAATACTGGATATTTAGATTATTTCTTATCTCTTAAATTTGTTATTATCTTTTAAATTTGTAATCTTTTTAATTCAAAAATATATTATCAATTCACCTTTAATTTGTAGATAGGAATGCTACATGGATAATTATAAAAGTAGACATTTGAAATTTGGGCGAATGAGAAGTTGACACATGTCAAGATTAATAAGGTGATGACATGTGTCAATTTTGTTTTCTCTTTTAGTATATAGGAATGATAAATTGTGAAAGAGTTGGTAAGAGTTCGAACCTTTTATTTGAATTTGAGTGTTGTGGGTTGAAGAGGAAAAAAATTGGGCCCAAAAATGTTATTACTAGTTAAAAAAGATTGGGCCCCCAAAGATTTGGAACCCTAAGCTAGAGCCTCTGGGGCATCTTATTAAGTCTGGCCCGATGGAATCAATTTAATTTAATAATTGCATTTCAGTTTTGTTGTAATACGTTTGATATTTGTACATTGAAGAATAATTGAATAAAGCATCCCCGCACCCCGCACCCTATCTACGATCTCAAATATTAGTTTGAAATCTAAGACTCAAAAAAAAAAAAAAATCCATTATCTAAATACAGTTTTATCTTATGTTCATATATAACATATTTATTTTAAATAAACTAGTAGTGTTAATTCTCTATTAGTTAAAACACATATCATACCCGTATAGTGCTCATACATACAAATAATTGAAAATACTTCTGTTTATCGTACATATTTTGAAACGTCGTTAAATACTCCGCACTTTTAAAATAAAACATGTAATACACGTATTATAGTTATCCGTATAATACTTGGCAAATAAAACTTCATTTTAATATTTTTATAATAATAAAATGATTCAAAAAAATCATTCAAAATTTATTATATTTATAATTAAAATATTACAAAAATAATAAACAAGGATATAATAATATATAAATATACTAATATTATTAAAGATTTATGTATAAATATAATTTAAACTATATATAAGCTTTATATAGTTAATTATAAATGCAATTCACTTAAAAATATACTAGCTATTATTAAGTAAATATTTTAATTTGTGTTATAATTTTAAGTTCACTAATAAAGTACCTGAAATTATTTTTTATATAACCTAAACATAATACAATCTATATTAAAATGATATTAAAATAAGCCGAATTATTACTTTCAAACAATTGTTATATTTGTATTATACATGTACGTCTATGAGTCTGTATATTAAATATTTCCATATTTTTACCGATTCTTTTACCATAATTTTTAAAAAATATTCATGATATACTCGTACATTAAAGAATTTTTCCTTCCCATATTTAACTAACATGGGTGTTAATTGTATACAAGTGACATGAATATGTGATAGCACAAAATAACATAGAAAATTAGAACATAAAAACTGAAATGCCCGAAGGACTTGATGGTTTTATCACATTTTAATGTCTCCAGCTGTATCTTGAATTTGAGTGACAAAAATATTGGAACAAAATCCAAATAAATGAAAATATAAAAGATAAAATAATCCTTCAATCTGTATTTATATCTTGGAAATGAAAAGGATGCAGCTGAATGATGATGGATGTATATACACTACAAAAACAATTCTATAACTTTGTCATATTCATTTTTTATTTTCTCCACTATATATCTATAAATAAGTCAAATTGGCCACTTATGTTTTGGGAAAATGAAAAATAGTAACGTGTTTTCAAAAACATCTTTGTAGCCGTTTTGACTAAAAACTGATGGCCATATCCTTCGTTTATCCTCTGGTGAGGTATTTGGCTATTTTTCAAAAAATTGATGCGGTATACAACTCGGTACCGAGTTATACCAACCCCAAAACTGGAAAAAAAGAATAAAATAGACATTTAAACTCAAAAATGGCTAAAAACATATTTTTAAAAACATGGTTAAAAAATATTTTACTATGGATAAAAGGTCAAAAATCCGACGGACTCTATCTATCATTCTCAAGAACATTATAGGAACTACCTTAATAGACAAAAATATTATGTGATTGAGAAAAATGGACCAAAAATAGTTTTTGCAATTTGAAAAACTTTACATTTTTTAATGATAAAAGTCAAGCAGCCAAATATGCTATGAGCATGCATTGATATAAGTTAAATTTTCTAAGCCTAACTGAAGAAATCGAGCTCAATGCACAACATGAACAAAAATGGAGGAAAAACCAATTGTAATTTCTGTATATTATTCATCAAGCACTGTTCACGTGAATACAGCTATTTATAAGAGGAAGTAAGGCAAAAAACGTGTAACAACTACTCAACGTCTAAAAACAACTTTCTAACTAACAAAGTAAAATACCAAAAATGCCCAAGATATCCAACATCCCCCCCTCAAGTTGGGCCAAGATGAAGATCCTTCATGTCCAACTTGGAAGTGAGGAAAGTAAAGACAGCAGGCCCCAAGGCCTTAGTGAACATATCAGCTAATTGGAGATGAGAAGACACCTTCTGAGGGATCACAGAGCCAGACTTGAACTGATCTCGCACAAGATGGCAATCAATATCCAAGTGCTTTGTGCGCTCATGGAAAACAGGGTTGGCTACAATGTGGAGGGCAGCCTGGTTATCACAAAAAAGTGGAATGGGAGTGGGAATGGACAGCTGAAAATCAGTTGCAATATAGGAGATCCATTGGAGCTCACATACAGTCATACTCAAGGCCCTATACTCTGCCTCAGCTGAGGAACGAGAGACAGTGCATTGCTTCTTGGTCTTCCACGAGATAAGAGAACCACCCAAGAAAATGCAATATCCTGTAACTGACCTCCGTGTATCCGGGCAAGTGGCCCAATCAGCATCACAGTAAGCAACCAAAGAGGAATCACCCCCAGCACCATAGTAGAGACCTTTAGAAGGACAACCTTTCAAGTACCTTAACACATGCACAGCTGCATCCCAATGACTAGAGTAGGTGAGTTGACAAACTAACTAAGTTGCTGTACACAAAATGTAATATCTGGTCTAGTCAAATTAAGATACAACAGCCTTCCAACCAATCTCTGGTACTTATCAGGATCAGGGAGGAGAACACCACTCTTGCCAACAAGTTTGAGCCCTTGTGGAAAAGGGGTGGAAGCAGGCCTACAATCCAACATGCCAACATCACCCAAGATATCCAAAATATATTTTCTTTGATTAAGATATGTCCCAGCCTCATCCCTAGCCAACTCCACACCAAGGAAGTACTTAGCAAAACCAAGATCTTTAATAGTAAACAACTTATCCAAATAAGCTTTTAAAGCGCAATACCATGTGGATCAGAACCAGTCACCAAGACATCATCAACATAAATGAGCAAACAAGTAAAATGGCACCCTGACTGCTGATAAAAGAGACAGTGATCATAAGCAGACTGATTGAAACCAAAATCCAAGAGCTTCCCACAAAACTCAGTGTTCCATTGTCTAGAAGCTTGTTTAAGCCCATAAAGACTCTTTTGTAAATGACAAACCTTACCAGAACTGGCAGCAGGATGACCTTCAGGGGGTAACATATATATGTCCTCATCCAAAAAACCATGGAGGAAAGCATTGTTAATTTCAAGCTGATGTAAAGGCCAACCTCTCAGAGTAGCAAGGGCAATGAGCAACCTGACAGAAACAAGCTTTGCCACAGGGGAAAAACTATCCAAATAATCAACACCAAACACCTGATGATATCCCTTGGCAACCAACCTGGCCTTAAACCTATCCACTGTCCCATCTGGTTTCATTTTAACCTTGTAAACCCACTTATTTCCAATGGCTTTCTTGCCTGGGGGTAAATCAGTAAGCTGCCAGGTATGATTCTTTTCCAATGCTAATAATTCCTGATTCATGGCCTCCACCCACTGTGGATCCTTACTAGCTTGAGAATAAGTAGTTGGTTCTAGTACATTAGACACATTAGCCAAGAAAGACACATAGTGCTGATGTAAAATAGGAGAAACAATGAAAGGGAAAGTAGTAATGGGATAAGGAGAACCTGAGTGAGGAACAAGTGATAATGTAGCTGTTGGAATAGGCATTTGATCTGTGCAACTGTAAGTAACAAAATCATTTAACCAAGCTGGTTTGGAAGTAGTTCTAGTGCTCCTTCTTAAGGGTAGAGAAGGAGAAGATGACTGTGTGGAGGAAGGCAGAGCAGCTGAGGGAGAAACAGGCTCAGTTGTGGAAACCAAAGGAAGGGGAGTAGAGGGATCTGGAGTGGAAGCTGTATGGAAAGGAAAAGATGACTCAACAAAGTGAACTTCTCTGGACACTAAGAAATGTTTGGTCTCAAGATTAAAGAGTTTGTATCCCTTCTTCCCCATCTCACAACCAAGAAAAACACACCTATGAGCCCTGGGAGCAAACTTATCTTTGTGAGGAAGAATATTAGTGGCATAAGCTAGACAACCAAAGGGTTTGAAATGAGAATAATCAGGAGCATGTCCATATAGTAATTCAAAAGGGGTTTTCCATTGCAAAACTGAGCTAGGAAGTCTGTTAATAAGAAATGTGGCAGTTAGAATGGAGAAAGGCCAAAAATGGATTGGAACTTGAGACTGGAAGAGCAAAGCTCTGGAGATATCAAGCAAATGCTTATGTTTTCTTTCAACTACTCCATTTTGTTGTGGAGTGTAAGCACAACTTTTGTGATGAATGATGCCAAGAGAATGGAAAAGAGCAGCACATGTATGGTTAACAAATTCTGTGCCATTGTCAGTTCTAATGACTTTGGGAGTTTTTTTGAACTGATTGGAGATCATCTGTATGAAGTTAGTGATGAGAGTGCACACTTGGCTTTTATGAGCCATAAGATAGGTCTAGGTACACCTGGTGTGATCATCCACAAGAGTAAGTACATAAGGTGTTTTACACAATTCTGACCCAGAGTATGGGCCCCAAACATCCATGTGAATGAGATCAAAAGGAGAAGAAGCATAAGAAGTACTTAAGGGAAAGGGTTGCCTGTGTTGTTTAGACATATGACATACATCACAATCTTTCAGAGTATCTTTACCATTATTATCATACAAAGGTTTCAAAAAGGACAGATGCTGAAGTACAGAAGTGGAAGCATGACCAAACCTTTTGTGCCACAATACAAGTTCATCATTACAAGAAGACATAGAATTTGAGGAAATATAAACAGAAGGAACATCTGTTGTGTGAGAATCAGCAGAGATAGACTTTTCAGAGTTGAAAACATACAGCCTTCCAAGTGCATTTCCAACAGCTAGCACATGATCAGTGTGCAGGTCCTGCAAAATGCAATGAGTGGGAAAGAAAATGCACTTGCACTGAGAAGATTGAGTGAGTTGAGCAATAGAGAGCAGGTTGTATTTAAAGGATGGAACTAGAAGAACATCAGTAAGAGTGAGTGTTTTGGAAAGATTTGTTGTGCCAGTGTGTGTAACTAACTTTGAAGAACCATCAGGTAAGAAGACTGTAATATGAGAGGAAGTTAAAGTAAGATCTGAGAGAAGAGAAATATCAGCACACATATGTCTACTGGCTCCTGTATCTAATATCCAAGTTCCAACACCTATTGCATCAAAAGTACTCAGGGCAAAAATGTTTGTACCTGCATAATCTGCAAAATGAGCCAAATTCATGTGCATGTCCTGAGTACCTCCCCCTGGCAATCCCTGAGTAGCTAAATATTTAGCTATTTCTTGCTGAATAATACTTTGTAGACCTCCATCTACACTTGGATCACTAGTTGTTGGCTTATTGCCAACTGCTGATTCAGTCAAATTTGCCACAGGCCTTCTCTGAATTCCTTTATTCTGCTCCTTAAATTGCTTATACCACTCAGGATAACCATGCAGTTTGAAACACTCACTCATCTCATGTCCAGGCACCTTGCAGTAATCACAGATCAACTTAGCTTTCTCTTCCTTAGTTCTCCTAGGAAAACCTCTTCCTCGCCCTCCTGACCAATGATTATTACCAGATCCTGTTACACCAGATCCCCTGCCACCAGTGCCCCTACCAAAGCTAGGTGCATTGGTGACAGCTGCAGCTCCCTCAATAGTATCAGGAAAAGCCAAATGCACACTCCGTTGCCTTTCCACACGCAACGCCATAGAGTAAGCCTTGTTTACATTAAGCAAAGGATCCATAAGCAGAATTTGATTTCTCACATTGTCATATGTATCATTAAGCCCCATCAGAAATTGAATCAACTTAGTATTTGTGTCATTTTCCACTAACACCTTATGAGCTTCACAACTACAGACTGGTAAAGGCACTAGCAGGCGTATTCATCCCATAGCTTCTTAAGTTTAGTAAAATAAACTACCACAGAAGAATTACCTTGGCTCACATTCGCTATCTCCTTCTGTAAATGGAATAATTGTGGACCATTGCATTCTCCAAACCGTTGAGCTAAATCCTCCCACAGCTCCTTTGCGGAATCCGCATATATGAAAGCATCAACAATATCTCGAGAAATAGAGTTTAGGATCCAGCTAATCACCATACAGTCCGCCTTCTTCCACATATCATATTTGGGCGAGGTTTCAGCTGGTACTGCAATTTTTCCATTAATGAAGCCGAGCTTCGTCTTTGCACCAAGTGCAATTACCATAGATCGTCTCCAGGGTAAGTAATTATGGCCCGTGAGTTGGTTAGACACCAGCACCATACCAGGGTGCTCAGATCCATGCAATTGAAGTGGATCATCCTCCTTTGCCACCACCTGGTTTGCATCCTGCAATTCTTCTTCCTCCTGCTCATCCATGAGCAGTGCGTTCCACTGAGTACGTCTCGTCGCCATGAATTAGAGGTAAGTAAACCTCGCTCTGGATACCATGAAGAAATCGAGCTCAATGCACAACATGAACAAAAATGGAGGGAAAACCAATTGTAATTTCTGTATATTATTCATCAAGCACTGTTCACGTGAATACAGCTATTTATAAGAGGAAGTAAGGCAAAAAACGTGTAACAACTACTTAACGTCTAAAAACAACTTTCTAACTAACAAAGTAAAATACCAAAAATGCCCAAGATATCCAACACTAACATATCATTTGTTTTTTTCTTTTTCTCCTGAGCTAACCTAGATTCTTTGCTTGTGGACTAGATTACCGCTACGGATGACCTTAAAAATCGAGATTTAAGATTAACTGAAAAATTCATTTTATGTAGTACATGTTAAATGATACAAGTTTCAATTAGAAAAATTAATATTATATAATTATGGTTGATATAGCTATTAAATTATTTATTAATGAGAAATTAAAGACTTTTACAAGACTTGGGGTTGGAGAGGGGGACCATATATGATGTTGGGATAACAGCAAAACTCATGAGGGCACTATCCTAGCTAGAAATTATATTTGATGGGAAAATGAAACTATACGTAGGAAGCTCGTCGAACTTTCCACTATAATTTTGTGTTACATTTTATATTACATATATTCATCATATATAAAATATTTTTAACTATATAATTAGTTTTGATCATGTACATCAGTATCTACAACATGCAATATATAAGATACAATGCACAAGTATGGATCAAGAATTCAAGAGGGAATAAAAAGTTGTGGAAATTTGAAGAGGAAATAGCATATATGCATGCACATTTTCTCCCAAATCAAGAACTTCCTCGTACTTGCCATAAGGGATCCACGAAATTTCTAAGTACTCGCTCGAATGAATTATTGCATAGTCTTTTTCAAGAGAGCGAATTGAATGGGATGTGTTACAAATTAATATTTTACAGACTAAACTTCCGTGGCGTAGCCACATGGAGACCAGTGTGGTCGACGGACCGCACTGGATTTCGGAGTCGCCCTATTAAATTTGAGTTGTATCATACTAGAATTCAAAGTAGCCCTATTAAATTTGGGTTGGACCACACTAAAAATTAATCTATAAAAAAATTTGAGTTAAAATTTAAAAGACCAAATGAATTAAGAATCACATATCCCAGTTAAGACATTGAATGAATGAATAATTGCATTAGTTATGTAGAGAGATATATGCTCCAACTTGATAATATTCAGCTTTTTGGGAACAATTTTAATGGATTTTTGGATCTAAAAATTTATTTTCATTCGTTAAGTTACTTTTCCAAAAAGGTCATTAAGATAAGCCGAAATTGGTAAATATACGACCTTCAAATTTGTCTTTTTTTTTAAATTTCGGCTCGATAACCGCCTAGCCGAAACAAAAAAAAAACAAAATCGACTGCACTGGTGAAAAATCCTGGCCACGCCCATGTTCCGTCTATCGAAACAACCACACATCAGGTGGAAAATGACCCACATGCAAGTGGAGAATCGAACTCGGGACTTACTAGCTAATCTCAGGTCCTCTACTTTACCACTATGATAAGGCCTCTTTGGCATGTATTGAGTCTATTAAGACCATCTCCAATGCTACCCAAAAATGGGGGAAGAAAACTTCTCTAACCCCACGCAATACTCCACACCGAATTGGGGGAGGTGAACAATAACTTGACTACATTTAGCACGGGAACTATTTTTTTCCTTTTTGTTTGGATAGTTTGATTTGTTTAAATTGTTGTCTTTCATTTCTAAAAAATATACAAAATTTCAAATTAAGCGATCACGTAAGAATTTATATCGAATTTTTAAATTTAATAATCTTCATATTAATGCAAGTTATATTTATATTCAACTATATTAAATAAAATTAAATACTAAACATATATATATATGTATGGTAAATCATAAATTGATAAATATATTTAATTCGATGTAGCAAAGAATAAAAATATAATATTTCAATTTAAAGTGAAATATAGAGTTGTTGAATCATGAGTGCCACCAAATTTTCCTCTAAAATTGTGTAAAACTCACACAAAAAAAATGTAAACCCTTTGAGAATTTTTTTTTTTTTTTTGAGATGGAGACAACGTTAGGAATGCAAAATATGGAATAATTGGAACAACCGTACGGTCATAACTAGGGCTGTAAACGAACAGAGCGTTCGGCAAACTACTCGTGAACAAGCTCGGATATTGTTCGTTTATGTTCGTTTATTTAGTTAAACGAACATAAACGAACAAATTTTAGAGCTCGTTAAATAAACGAACAGAGCTTGAACAATCCTATACTCGTTCATTAATAGCTCGTGAACAAGCTCGTTTAGTGTTCGTTTATAAATGTTCATGAACAAGCTCGTTTAGTGTTTGTTTAGAATTATTCGTGAACAAGCTCGTTAAGGGCTCGGCTAATAGCTCGATTATTATTCAATTAATAATAAATAATATTATTTAATTTAAAAATATTTAATTTAAATATTGATATTTGTTTGTTTGTTTGTTCGTTCGTGAACAGAATTGTTGATTGTTCACGCGAGCGGTTTATGAACACAAATTTGAATATGAACATGTTCGCGAACACGTAACGAACACGAACTCAAATATGAACATGTTCACGAACATGTTCGTGAACAAATTCGAGCATAACAAAAATTAAATGAACGAACACAAACTTAACAGCCCAAACCGAGCTCGAACAGGACCAAAAATAAACAAATATTTGGCAAACAACGCTCGACTCGGCTCGGCTCGGATCGTTTACAGCCCTAGTCATAACTGGAGATAAAGGAAAAGCCCAAGGCCTAATAAACATGACAGGCCTAGCCCAATTTCCACAGCATAAGGTCAGAATCATCCACAATGCAAGGGAAATACAGATATGTGAGCCCAATGAGTTAAGCCATTGGGCCATGCCAATGCCTTTTCCCTTCTTTTGACGAGACGTGTATTGGGCAAAAACCCACCCGAGTGTGTTTTTGTGAGCGAATAAACTAAGAGAAACTCACCCAGACACATATTCAAACATAAATTAGGGCCGGGGAAACAATTACTTATCCAAACATCATATTTTGACTTAGAAAAGGATTTCCATTCGCACATAACTCCCTAGGCTACTAGGAATCGAACTTCAGTACATTTATATAAAGTTGAACAATCGATGTTATTTCTACTACTCAAAAAACATTAACAAGAAAGAAGAAATAAATCCAAGAAAGAATGGCGCCAATCATAGTACGATTGGTTTATGAGACTAATCTAGCTTCAGAATTTCATATCATTCAACAATGTCTACCCCAATTCCCTTTTGCTTCCATGGATACCGAGTTTCCAGGAACTGTATACCAACCCGCCGGCGTGCCGACACACCTCCTCTCCACCCTTTCTCCGTCGGTGTTCTACGCCGTCATGAAGCAAAATGTAGACGCAATGAACCTCATTCAAATTGGGCTCACTCTCTCGGACGCCGATGGCAATCTCCCGACTTTCGGCACTGGATTTCAGTACATATGGGAGTTTAATTTCCGGGATTTTGATTGCGACAACGATCTCCAAAATCCGGAATCTATTTCGCTACTCAAGCATCAGGGGATCGATTTCTTCAAGAATAAACAAATAGGAATCGACTCTCGCCGCTTCGCTTTCATGTTTAGAGTTTCGGGGTTATGGCTCAGTTCATATCACGGGCATATAATGTGGACCACTTTTCATGGGCCATACGATTTTGGATATTTGATTAAAATTCTCACGGGGAGAAATTTACCGGATAATGTGAATGAATTCATGATGCTGGTGAGAGTTTTTTTCGGACCCATGGTCTATGATTTGAAGAATATGGTTCGGTTCTTTGGGCTACATGGGGGATTGGAACGGGTGGCAAAGAACTTGAATTTGGACCGGTCGGTGGGGAAGAGTCATCGAGCCGGCTCTGATAGTTTGCTGACAATGCAAGTTTTGTTAGCTTTGACGAAGAAAAATTGTTTGGACGGGAATAAGATGATGTGTGCCATGGAAAAATTCAATCATAAATTGTACGGACTGACTGATGGTTTGTGAGGCGAGTTTTCTTGAGGTGGTTCTTGGCTTTGCATTTAAACATTTTTTATTTTTTTATTTTTTTAAGAAAAATTATATTGGCATTTGCTTCATCGTCGAGGGTACTTGTTCAACTTTTTTCGATCAAGTTCAAAAAAATTATGATCACAGATTATATATGCAGTTATAAATGTATTTTGCAATCGCTAATCAACAACTATCATGAGAATAGTAACACTTTGAGGTGTGATTCAATTTCAGAATTTGTTTGTTTTGATGTTTGAATTTTTTATTTTTCTAGTACGAATTTAATGTTTGCTTGAACTTGGATAGGAAAGTCAATTGATTTGGGTAAAATTGTGCTCGAGGCTGGAAGGCTTGTGTCTTAGTGTAACCGGCTAACCGCCTTCTTTTCTTTTTTTCTTTCTAACCCAATCAGTTTCGAGCATCAAATTATAAATCTCTAGTTATAAAAGAGATTATTAATTATAATTTCCTCTGTTATTTAGTGGATTGGAATCAAAACATTTAAGGCAACTCAAGAAAATCAAGATTCTGATATCCTAGTCAAACATAAAGTCCTGTTCTGTTTTGGTATGTTAAGGTTCTGCCTTTTATTTAAGGAAAAAACCATTACAAACTCAGCTTAGCAAATTATTTCCTCAATCAAAAAATCACACACCTAACGTTATATATACCCAAAAAAACACTACTCGCCATTCCTCAGAACAGGTTCTGCTCATCACAAAGAGAAAAAATTCCAAGAAAGAAAAAGAAAAAAAAAATCAAAGAAGATGTCGCCTTTGCCGATCATAGTACGAAAAGTTTGGCAATTCAATCTTGTTTCAGAGTTTCATCTCATCCATCAATGTCTACAAAGATTCCCTTTTGCTTCCATGGATACCGAGTTCCCCGGAACCGTATACCAACCGGCCGGCGTGCCCGCCCACCTCCGTTCCAGCCTTTCTCCCTCGGCCTTCTACGCCGTCATGAAGCAAAATGTCGATGCACTGAAACTGATTCAAATCGGGTTCACTCTCTCCGACGCCCACGGCAATCTCCCTACCTTCGGCACTGAATTTCAGTACATATGGGAGTTTAATTTCCGAGAGTTCGATTGTGACATCGATCTCCAGAACCCAGAATCTATTTCTTTACTGAAGAGTCAGGGGATCGATTTCGTGAAGAACAAGCACATCGGCATCGACTCTCGTCATTTCACTTTCATGTTTAGAGTTTCTGGGCTGGGCCCGAGTTCGCACTTTGGGCGCGTAATGTGGGTCACTTTCCACGGGACGTATGATTTCGGCTATCTCATCAAAATTCTGACAGGCAGAGAGTTACCCGACAATGTGTACGAGTTTAGGATGTTGGTTAGGTTTTTCTTCGGACCAATGGTTTACGACTTGAAGAATATGGTCCGATTCTTCGGGTTGCATGGGGGACTGGAGCGAGTGGCTAAAAGCTTGAATTTGGAACGAGTGGCGGGGAAGAGTCATCAGGCCGGTTCGGATAGTTTGCTGACAATGCAGGTTTTTTGGGCTTTGAGGAAAGGCTGTTGGAATGGGAAGATGATGATGTGTGCCATGGAGAAATTCAACCAGAAATTGTACGGACTGACTACTTGTTATTGAGGTTTTCTTGAGGTGGTTTTTTGGTGTAATTGGATGTAGACATGTAAAGCATGTTCTTGTATTTTTCCTTTTTTGTTGTTGATGAATATATCAATATAGTTCGATCAGTTCTTGATAACATGATATATGGCTTAAATTCTGTTTTGAGGATGTTGTTAGTATTGCTATGCTGATGTATATGCAAATCAAATCATGTTATTATATTTGATATTTTTTTAAGGGATAATTATTATAAAAAAAAAAAAACATGAGGTTCGGGCAATTTGCAAAAAACCTAGAAATTTTTGAAAATTGCTGAGGTTTGATTCCACTTACATTTTTCTCAAAAATATTTCAAACATCCCCCTAATATTTTTGAAAGTATTATTATTAGCTCCTTAAATTTAAGACTTATTCAAACTTGAGGGGTTTTTTGTAATTTTGAAACATTTATGGGTTTTCTTGTAAAGGGGTCTTTTTGTAATTATCCCTTTTTTAATGATGAATATAGTGCAGTTCCAGGATTTCTTTTTTAATTTTCTTATGTGAAACCAAGTGAAAACAGTAGATAAATAAACAGCCTCTCTAAAATGTGTCTAAAAATGGGCCAACACTTTAAATTGATATATGTAATTAAACATGTTTTCTTTACTGATTTTTTTGTAAATAGATCTTTTGATACATAGTTCAGTAGCTGATCGTATATATAAACATGTTTTCTTTATTGTGTTTTTGTGAATAGATCATTTGATGAATAATTCAGTGGCCATACATTGATATATGTATGTAAACATATTTTCTTTATTCTATTTCCTAAATAGATCTTTTGTTGAATAGTTAGTAGGGTAACATCTTTTGGAATAATTATAAGGAATAATTACAAAAACACCCCCGAGGTTTGGACTAATTATAAAAAAACCAGAGATGTTTAAAAATTACAAAACACCCCTTATATGTTTGATTTTTGTCTAAGGAGGTAATTGTAATATTTTTATAAATGTTAGGGGGTTTTCGGAAATATTTTTTGCTTATGAATCAAAACTCAAAGAGGTGATGTTTTTGTAATTTTCAAAAATCTCAGAGTTTTTTTGTAATTAGCCTGAACCTCAAGGGGTTTTTTGTAATTATCCTTAATAAAGACTACCATTGAGGTTTGACTTAAATAAAAAGAAATAACTAATTATCTCTCAAATTTACAAAATACCCCCTTGAAATATTACAACCAGTTTTAAAGGGGTATTAATTACAAAATACCCCTTAAATTTTACTGAAATGTGTGATGTATCATGTATGTTTTAAACTTGCATTGACAACGAATGTGATGAAAATATTTCGAAATATAGAAAAACAGAGATTCCCTTCACTTTGTGTTTGTTTACAACTACCTCTCAAAAAGTGCAAATTATAAAACAAAAATAATTTTAAGTAGTATTTGTAATTTTATAAATTTGAAAGATAACTGATTTTTCTGCTATTAGACTGATTAGATGGAAACTATAATGATAGTTTTAGTAATTTGCTATTTTGAAGTAGTTTTGGGGCTTTCGCCCTTAAAAAGCTACTGCTTGTACTTACTAAAAGAAAGGCAAAAATTTGTATAAGACGATCTCATGGGAATTATTTATTGAGACGGATCCTACATATAACTAGAATTTCAACTCAAGCCCATAGAAAATACTCATATTTTTTGTGCTCTGTAGAATCCGTCTCATGAATTTAAGTCCATGAGACCGTCTTACGTAAGATCACCTCGTAAAAGAAACAGTTTATTCTGACACTAAAATACTTGATTATTATTTAAAAACTTTCATCTATTCAATACATAAACTGTTACATCCTTGAAAAATAAAATACATTGTGTGGATTTGAGACCTGAAGATCATACAACTGGTCATGACCTATAGACATTCCCACATTATCAAAATTCTGGGACAAGATTAAAACCCTGGAAAAAATGAAAAAAGAGAAAAATTTCAAAAGGAAACAAGAGGGGCCCAAAAAAAAAAATAGGAAACATATACAAATACAACCTGAAAAAAAGATCAATCAAAATACCGAGAACCTAATAACCTAATACTACTAAGCATGCACATAAAACCGAACCACAAGAAATATCATCTCGGCCCCGACAGTTCATCGGGTCGAATGTTATTAGTGGAGTCGGCGATTATCCAATCAGCGGTAGCATGATGCGTATTATTAAACTCCTGACGGAACATTTCTTCCTTCTGCCACTCTTCCCACCTCTCGGCCAAACCATCGCCTTCCAACATTCTGACTACGTCCGACATCTTGGGACGTTCCATTGGAGAGCTTTGTGTACCGAGTAGAGCTACTTGGATCAACTGCTCCACCTCTTCATTGATGTAATTACCTTGAAGATCTGCATCGACTAATGCTTCCAATTTTTTCTCCGTTAGAAGACCCTTGACCTGAGATCATAAAGAAATATTATATGCATCAAAACTCATGAGAAAAAAAAAAAAAACCCTTGAGATTTGTATTTGCTTAAATCAGACAAGCAAATGGAAAAAAAATCTGTGAGACGAGCAAATGAGAAAGGGTTCATTAAAAAAAACTACTCTGAAGTTTAGATAATGCGGTTATCTTCTAAAATTACAAATACCCTTGAGATATGTATTTGTTTTACAAATTACCCCAATAGGTGTGATGTGTAAAATAGAAACATATGTCAAGGGGGATAGTTGTAATTTTGAAAGATAATTGAGTTTTGTTGTAATTAGATTGAACCTCAGGGGTAGTATTTGTAATTATCCCGAAGAGAAAATCAAATATGCCTATCATATTTTGTTAGGCCTGATGTAAATGGATTCCCATCGAGTAAAACTCACAAGATGTATTTAGAAAATAATTAGAAATCATACATTGTATCAATCCCATGTTCAAACCAAATGGTTACATGCTATTTAAGTATTCTTCTAGTTTCATAATTTAATTTCATCACATCCTAGAAAATACATCCAATATTATCCCAAAAGTGGCCACCAAATTCTATGCAGTGAAATCAAAAATTAATGGCTTTGGTCCTCACTGGTCAATAGAAACCAATTCAATGGGCTCGTCTGCTTTTATTGATGGGATTGGATAAAATTTTGGGATTTGGTAGGATTTCACTGTCCATGGATTATATAATTTGGTATAATTTGGTGTTTGGGATATAGGATTACGATGTTCAAATTTTTGAGTTTGATTACAGTTCATTGTTTGGCATCACGGATTATGTAGGATAATATGCCAAATGTCTAAAATGACCGTCATTCATGGGCTGGAAGGTTATCATCGGCCGTAAACATAATTCCAAACAAGCGAAATGGTATGACAAAATGCCTTTTCCTAGGCTATCCCCAAACCCAAACACGTCCTGGATTATATACCAATTCAATATGCCCACAAACGAAAAGAAACTTTGTCTTTCTATTATCGGGTGCAGACTAGATAAGAAGCTTTTAGATACGAGCAACATAACAGTATGAAAAGCATATGTGAAGTGAAGTGAAACTCACCCAATCAAGTAACATGACGTCATCATCATTAGCAAGCCGAGCAAGATCAAAAGCTCTTTGTCCAGTTATGAGCTCAAGAAGCATGACCCCATACCCAAAAACATCGGTTTTCTCAGAAGATTTTCCGGTAGACAGGTACTCAGGAGCTATATGACCAATCGTTCCACGTACGGCCATGGTAACATGAGTATCTTTGTAGTCCATGAGTTTGGCCAACCCGAAATCGCCAATTTCTTTACATGAGGGGTGAAATAGAAAGAGACCCAACCTGCATGATTACTATATTCAAAAGGGTTCATACAAACAAACCTCTGGTCCAAAATTAAAATAGGCCCACAAAGAAATTTCTGCAGAAAACATTCGTACTTGACCATATAATCAAAATTCTTATAAAAAGACCACGTTTTGAGCCTGAAAACTAGGCAACAGATTCAAAATTGCAGATATAATGCTATTACAGAGTCAAAACTAGGCACCAAAATCATAAAATTGAAGAACATTTGAACATTATATTATTCCAATTGTTCAAAACATAGTTTGTATAGACTTAATTGAGTCAAGAATTTTACCACGTACCTTTGAAATTTGACTGCGGGGAAAATGCCCTCGCTTTCAGTTCTGTAAAATCTGATGAGAAATTTGACCCAAAAATAATTAAAAATAAAAAATTGAAGTCAAGGCTTCCCAAAGGCCAAAACCCAAAAGCCAGCTGTGGGCATGGGTCGCCGGGTCGGTGCCCCCATTTTCCAAAAAGGAAATTGCAAAGATGCGTGAAAATAGATATTTGTATTTGAGCATCATCGTCTCAAGGATTTAATTAACAAGATATATATTTTGTCTTTTTTTTTTTAGTTGGTCGAGAACCCTAGACCTCTTTTCACTCAGCTTGAAAGTGCATTGGATATTTTTGTAATTTTCCTTTCTGCTAGAGAACAATGACGAGAAATATTTTGAAAGAAACATAATGGATTTTGACTGTATGATCGAATATGAGATGAAATGTAACGATGAAAGTTGATTTGATGTAGAAATATAATAATAATAATAATTGAATATGATTGGTAGTTAGAGATATTTGAGTGGCTGAATACTTAATAGTAAATTTATGGGATTGAATGTGTTTTAAAAAATGAATAGAAATGATTGGTGGCAAAAAAAAGTGAAAGTGAATGAATAGTGTATTTTCTGAAAATTATCATGGCATTCATATTTTGGGGTAAAAAAAATTGCTCTAGCGGCTTGAAAATTCTTTGAAAAATTCCGGTAAGCAATCACAGCCTTTAACCAATGGATTATTATCAATTCTTAATTTTGTGTCTCTTTTAAGAGGTTGCCTGAACTTTTTCAATTGGCAGCCGTAGATTGTGTGTTGAGCTAGAGTTAAAGTTGTATTTCCTTTCCAGCACTTTTATTAGTTGGGTCTCACGTTTTCTATCTGTTAGAGAGGTTAGTTAGAATAGACACGTGGCAGGTGCTTATTTGTTGATTCAAATCTGGCGGGATTAGCTCATGTATAATTAGCAGCCTCGTGTTCATTTTGTACTTAGATTTTATGATTGAATAAACACATACATACTTTGGTGTTGAGGAGAAGAGATGATGTTATACATGAAACTCTAGAATCTACATGGTACCAGAGCACGTCGGTCATGGTGCGCGGAAGAGGACCAGAGCACGTCCATCTATACAAGAGACCTCGATCCACTTGCTCTGCAAGGATCGGATCATCCAGGCATAGTGTTGGTCACCAATCCACTTAACAGTTCAAATTACCTCCATTGGAGTAGAGCTATGCGATTGGCATTAGGAGCTAAGTCTAAGCTCGGTTTTGTATGTGGAACAGTTGTTGTTCCAGAGGAAGGCACAGAGGCATATGCGCAATATCAGAAGGTCGATTTTATGGTTATCTTCTGGTTGATGAACGCGATTTCGAAGGACATAGTTGAGGCATTTATGTATGTGAAAAGCTCTAAACAATTATGGGACGAGTTGGCTGAAAGATACGGAGAAAGCAATGGTCCATTACGTTACCAGCTGCAGAAGGAGTTCTCTAACTTTTCGCAAGGTACTTCTACTGTTACTACCTATTTTACGAAATTGAAGTGCCTTTGGGATGAATATGCATGTATTGTTCAGCTTCTGAGTGCGCATGTGGTGCTGGAAGAGCGATCTGCACTAATGACGTGCACTACAACATAAATGACTTTAGCTAACACAAATTTTGTAGCACTTTTTACATAATGTACATATGTAACACATGTTTGTAACACTTTTTACATTATAATATTTATGTAACACTTTTGTAGCACTTTATCCATATGTAACACTTATATGTAACACTTTTATATAAGTAACACTTTTTAAGTATCACTTTTTTTTTATTTCTTATGTAACGCAAATAGGTAACACTTTTATCAATATGTAATGCTTATATGTAACACTTTTATATAAGTAACACTTTTTAAGTATCACTTTGTTTTTGTTATTTTTTTGTAGCGCAAATATGTATCACTTTATTTAAAAAGCACTCTTGGCAGTATTATATTTTATTGATTGTAACACTTTTTAAGCTATATTTTAGTAACACAAAATTATATAACTATCATTAAATCATGTCAAAGATTTATTTAATTAATTGATGTCACCAAACCTAAAAATTGTAGACATCATGTACTGCTTTTTTAATCGAATTTTTGTTTTTTTTTACAAAGTATTTTAGTTTTGCTTTTATTTTTTTATTTTTACGAAGGCAATTAATTCCGTCTTAATACCGAAGCGAAAAATGTGCATGTATATATTTTATTATTATTATTATTATTTATTTTTTAATTTTTACTAACGGAGACCAATTTCATCGTTAATCCTTTTTTTTATTTTTTTACTTTTTTAAAAAATATTACCAATAAAAATTGATGTTGTCGGTAATTACTTAGGAATTTTTTCCATCGATAAATTATTTTTTCGTTATTTTCTTTATTATTTAATTTTTTGACTGTTAGAAATTTTTTATCTGTCGGTAAATTGATTTTATATTTTATTATATTTTTATTTTTACCGATTGAATATTTATCAGTCGGTAAATTTATTTTATATATTTTTTATATTTTTAATTTGTTGTGTCCTTTAATATATAATATAATATGATTTTCAAACTATATACCATACAATATAAAATTTGATATATACAGTGTATAATATAATTTAATACATATATTATAAAATATAACCTTTATTATATAAAATATATTATAAATACATATAATATATATATATATATGTGTGTGTGTGTGTGTGTGTATGTGTATATATAAAATAAAGTAAAAGTTGTAATAACAATCAACTGAGCTTAGTGGCAAATTGCCACTTCCATACATAACAGGTCGTGGGTTCGAATCTACTTGGTGGCAAAAAATAATATTTCTACGAAGTGCTACAAAAAAAGTGTTACATAAGATTCATATGTAACACTTTAGAAGTATTTTTTTTTAAAGTGTACAAATATAAAATGTGTTAAAAAAAGTGTTACATAAGATTCATATGTAACACTTTAGAAATATTGCTTCAAAGTGTTACCAATAGAAAACTTAATGTAACACTTAGAAAAAGTGTTACTAAAAGCTAATAAAAGTGATACCTTAGACTATAGGTATCACGGGCAAGTGCAGCGCCATAAAAGTGTTACCTATTGTCTATAGTAGCATTTTATGGTCATTAGGTAACATTTTTTGAGTGTTACCTAATGTCATTTATGTTGTAGTTGACATGGATATAAAAATCATACAATTCCTTATGGGATTGAATGAGAGCTCTGAGCCTGTGAAGAATCAAATATTGCTTATGGATCCGTTGCCTACGGTGAATAAGGCATATTCTATGATCCTTAAGGTGGAAAAATAGAATACCGTGCATACTAGAGGGTTAGATCCTCTAGACACGTCTGCTATGTTGGCAAATGGAGGTTTTAATAGAGGATATAATAATCAAGGCTCTGGATCTGGTTTTGGTAGGGGAGGAACCAATAAACCTGCACCTAACACACATACATATGGAAGAGGTAGAGGTCAACAGAGGAGATCTAAGGAAGAGAAGGCTAAACTGACATGTGATCATTGTGGTTTTAATGGTCACGAAGTGAAGGAGTGCTTTAAACTTCATGGATATCCGGACTGGTACAAAGAGCTGAAGGAACAGAGGGCAAATCATGCTATCAATATGGTAGAGTGAACAGAGAATGTGGATGTGAAACAACAAGAACTGGAGGATGTTAAGAGTGCAGATCTACCAGACTTCTCTATGCTGATTTAGAATGAGATAGTAAAATACTTATCAGGACATAACAGCTTGAGCTCAGGAGATATACACACATTCTCACATTTTGCAGAGTACTCAGGTAAAAGGCATCAAACTCACTTTGCATTGTCTTTACTGAGTACACTTGATAGGGATAATTGGATTGTTGATACTGGAGCAAGCAAACATATATGATCATTTCCTGATTTGGTGGATAAATCTGTCCTGTTGGCTATGCCTGTGACAGTACACTTGCCTGATGGAACAAGTGTGGTTGTCACACATTCTGGTGATATTAAATTGTGTGATGAGATTATTCTCATTGATGTCCTAATTGTTCCAAATTTCAAATACAATCTCCTCTCAGTTAGTCAATTGCTTGAAGAAAACAAATTGGAATGTGTCTTTTCTCAAGGGAAATGTTGGTTGCATGACCCTGAGAAGGGGAGGATTAAGGCTGTAGGAAGGTTATTGGTTGGACTGCACATTTTTGCAAGTGCAGAATTCACTGGAGGTGTTAGTAGCAGTGCTGAAGTTGATACATTGAAGGTTTGGCATAGAAGACTCGGACATATTTCTCTTAACTGTCTAGAGCACATTAGTTTCTTAAGGCCATTTTGTAATAAGGAAGCATTGAAAATGTGCAATATATGTCATGAAGCAAAACAATGTAGGCTGACTTTTCCGTCCAGTTCTATTCAATCAAAGAGAGCATTTGAACTGATTCATGTGGATTTATGGGGGCCATATCATGAGAATTCTGTTACTAACACATCATACATGCTTACTATTGTTGATGACTTCATTAGGGGTACTTGGATGTATTTGCTAAAATATAAATAAGAAGTTGCAGTACATCTTGGCCACTTTATTGAATATGTTCACACTCAATTTCAACAAGTTATACAGAAGGTGAGAAGTGACAATGGGACAGAGTTTCTAGGAGGAAAACCCCAGAGCTTGTTCAATAACAAAGGCATCATACATCAGAGAACTTGTCCATACACACCACAACAAAATGGTGTTGTGGAGAGGAAGCACAGGCACATTCTGGAGGTTGCTAGGTCATTGCTCTTCCAATCTAAAGTTCCACAGAGATTCTAGCCCTACACTCTTTTGGCAACAGTTCATATTATTAACTCACTACCAAGTGCTCTTCTGGGTTGGAAATCACCCTATGAGTTGTTATATCATGAGACTCCTAAATATGACAGATTTAATGTGTTTGGATGTCTCTGCTATGCTTCAAAATTGGGTCCTCACAGAGGAAAATTTGATCCAAGAGTTGTAGCTTGTTTGTTTCTTGGATATGTCCCAGGTGTGAAGGGTTATAGGCTTTATAACCTTGCCTCAAAGGAGATTTTTGTGTCCAGGGATGTCATATTCTATGAATCACATTTTCCATTCATTAAGGATTCAACTAGTCATGTTGTGTGCCATTGCCCATGCAGGCATTGGATGATGAGGAGGAAGCTAATCTTGAGGTGCAATCTGTGAGTCCACCAGATGTGGAACAGCTTGGCAGTGGGCATAGAATCAAGAGAAGACCTGTTTGGCTAGATGAGTATATAACTGGCTCAATTCATCTTGATGAGGTTCACCCACCAAACATGCAGCAGCATTCAGTACTATATCATCTGAATTGCTACCCTTATGTTAATGCTCCAAATATGTCCATAGGCTATAGTGCTTTTTTAGCACAAATAACAGAATCTCCCAGTGAGCCTTCTACCTATCATGAGCCAACTAAGGATAAAGAATGGGTTGCAGCTATGCACAGGGGACTTGAGGCTCTAGAGGAGAATGATACTTGGATATTGACAGATTTGCCACCTGGAAAGAAGGCCATAGGGTCTAAATGGGTGTACAAGATCAAAATGCATCCTGATGGAAGGATTGATAGATACAAAGTCAGATTGGTTGCAAAGGGATACTTGCAGATAGAGGGCATTGATTTTTGTGGAAAGCTTTTCCCCTGTTGCAAAATTAGTGTCAGTAAGAATGGTGATTGCTCTAGATACTCAGCATTGTTGGGATTTGCATCATATTGATATTAATAATGCTTTTTCTGCATGGATACTTGGATGAGGAGGTTTATATGCTTCCCCCTAGGGGATATCTTAAGGCCATAAAAGGAGAGGTGTGTTTACTTAAGAGGAGTCTTTATGGTCTGAAACAGGCCTCTAGACAGTGGAATTTGGAGTTCTCTGATAAATTAGTTGCATTTGGGTTCACACAATCCACTCATGACAATTCTCTGTTTTTCAAGAGGGATGCTCAGAATTTTCTAGCTCTCATCATCTATGTGGATGATGTCTTGATCACTGGCACATCTATGGAACAGATTCAAGGACTGAAGAAGTATTTGAATGATCTTTTCACCATCAAAGATCTAGGAACTTCCAAGTACTTTCTTGGGTTAGAATTTTCAGAAGTACTGCAGGGACTCATCTCTGTCAGAGGAAGTATATTTTGGATTTGCTAAAGGATGCAGGGCTTATGGATTGTAAACCTGCATCCACACCATTACCTCAAGGTTGCAATATGTCAGCCCAGGGAGGGGCTGTGTTTGCTGATACAGGAAGGTTTCGGAGATTAGGGGGCCGTTTACTCTACTTGAACTTGTCTAGGCCTGATATATCGTATGGGGTGCAACAATTGAGTCAGTTTGTGCATGCTCCTACTCAAGGGCATTGGGATGCAGCCATTCACTTGCTGCGATACTTGAAAGGAACACCATCACTTGGCTTATTTTACCCAGTGGGGCAGTCAAATAAGTTTGAAGGGTTTTGTGATGCAGACTGGGCAACATGTCTCCTTACAAGGAAATCTCTTACGGACTATTGTATTTTTTTTTATGGGAATTCTCTTGTTTCATGGAAAACAAAGAACTGTAAAAACAAATAAGTTTATGTCATCGTGGAGGTCGAGATGCAGTCTATGGCCGCTCTTGTTTGTGAATTGCAATGGTTGTGCAACCTCAGTCATGATCTTCATGTCAATGTGACTCTACCTATCAATCTCTCATGTGTTCCACGAACGAACCAAACACCTTGATATTGATTGCCACATTGTACAGAATCAATACAAGGCTGGACTTATCCATCCGCAACATATTTCTACTCAACATCAACCTGCTGATCTCTTCACTAAGTCCCTGGGAGGGCCTCTGTTTCAGACTCATTTGATTAAGTTAGGAATGTGCTCCTCACACCACATTCCTAATTGGGGGGGGGGGGGGGGTGTTGAGCTAGAGTTAAAGTTGTATTTCCTTTCCAGCACTTTTATTAGTTGGGTCTCACATTTTCTATCTGTTAGAGAGGTTAGTTGGAATAGACACGTGGCAGGTGCTTATTTGCTGATTCAAATCTGGCGGGATTAGCTCATGTATAAGTAGCAGCCTCGTGTTCATTTTGTACTTAGATTTTCTGATTGAATAAATACATACAAACTTTGGTGTTGTGAGGAGAAGAGATGATGTTATACATGAAACTCTAGAATCTACATTGTAATTTAGGCTAAATGATTTTTAGTTGTAAAAGATGTTTCATCTCCAACATCATTTTATAATTATATGTTATGAATATACGGATGAAGTTATCAATACATACATAATACATACTTGTGAAACGCAAAATAAGATATTAAACACAATTTTTACAATAAATAATTCATGTGTATGGTTCTTAAAAAAAATCATAATTATGGTTTTCTTTTTACATTTTTGTTCTTTCTTATTTTTCGATCACATGCGATCCAAAAATATTATATGTAGTTTGAAAAATAGAAACTATTTTTGTATATATTAATAACAAAAATAATGAAGTATTTAATTATGGATAAAGATGGATAGGGCCGGATCACAGGGCCCTAGGCAAGATTCAAAAAATGGGCCCTTTGATTGTGTACGCTGCAGACTACCATTAAGGACTAAGGAGTGGCCAAGTGAGGAAGATGAAAGCCACGACTCACAATGGTGAAAAGAAGACGGTTTGGTTCTTTGTTTATTGTTAACATAAATTGTGGAAGAGTTGGTAAGAGTTCGGACCTTTTATTTCAATTTGAGTGTTGTGGTTGAAGAGGGAAAAAAAATTGAGCCCAAAACTATTATTACTAGTAAAAACAATTGGGCCCCCAAAGATTTGGGACCCTAAGCTGGAGCCTCTGGGGCCTCCTATTAAGTCCGGCCCTGAAGATGGAATCAATTTAATTTAAGAATTGCATTTCAATTTTGTTGTAATAAGTTTGATAATTGTACATTGAAGAATAATTGAATAAAAGCATCCCCGCACCCTATCTACGATCTCAAATATTAGTTTGAAATCTAAGACTCTAAAAAAAAATCCATTATCTAAATACAGTTTTATCTTATGTTCATATATATGATACATACAAATTATGTTTATAACATATTTATTTTAAATAAACTAGTAGTGTTAATTCTCTATTAGTTAAAATGCATATCATACCCGTATAGTACTCATACATACAAATAATTGAAAATACTTCTGTTTATCGTACACATTTTAAAGCGTCGGTAAATACTCCGTACTTTTAAAATAAAACATGTAATACCCGTATTATAGCTATCCTTATAATACTTGGCAAATAATACTTTATTTTAATATTTTTATAATACTAAAATGATTCAAAAAAATCATTCAAAATTTATTTATAATTATAATTAAAATATTACAAAAATAATAAACAAGGATATATATAATAATATATAAATATGCTAATATTATTAAAGAATTATCTATGTTAAGTTATTATTTAATATAATTTAAACTATATATAAGCTTTGTATAATTAAGTATAAATGCAATTCACTTAAAAATATACTAGCTATTATTAAGTAAATATTTTAATTTGTGTCATAATTTTAAGTTCACTAATAAAGTACCTGAAATTTTTTTTTATATAACCTAAACATAATACAATCTATATAAAAATGATATTAAAATAAGCCAAATTATTACTTTCGAACAATTGTTATATTTGTATTATACATGTACGTCTATGAGTCTGTATATTAAATATTTCCATATTTTTACCGATTCTTTTACCGTAACTTTTAAAAAATATTCATGATATACTCGTACATTAAAGAATTTTTCCTTCCCATATTTAACTAACATGGGTGTTAATTGTATACAAGTGGCATGAATATGTGATAGCACAAAATAACATAGAAAATTACAACATAAAAACTGAAATGCCCGAAGAACTTGATAGTTTTATTCACATTTCAATGTCTCCGGCTGTATCTTGAATTTGAGTGACAAAAATATTGGAACAAAATCCAAATAAATTAAAATATAAAAAATAAAAAATTTCAATCTGTATTTATATCTTTGAAATGAAAAGGATGCAGCTGAATGATGTTGGATGTATATATTACAAAAATAATTTTATCAAAACCAACTTTGTCATATTCATTTTTTTTTCCTCCACTATAATATCTATTAATAGGTCAAATTGGCCACTTATGTTTTGGGAAAATGAAAAATAGTATTGTGTTTTCAAAAACATGTTTGTAGTCATTTTGACTAAAAACTGACGGCCATATCCTTCGTTTATCCTCAGGTGAGGTATTTGGCCATTTTTCAAAAAACTGATGCGGTATATAATTCGGTACCGAGTTATGTACCAACCCCATAACTGAAAAAAAGGGTAAAATAGACATTTGAACTCAAAAATGGCTAAAAACATATTTTATAAAAACATAAATTAGGGCCGGGGAAACAATTACTTATCCGAACACTCTTCACTTAGAAAAGGATTTCCATTCGGACATAACTCCCTAGGCTACTAGGAATCGAACTTCAGTACATTTATATAAAGCTGAACAATCGATGTTATCTCTACTACTCAAAAAACATTAACAAGAAAGAAGAAATAAATCCAAGAAAGAATGGCGCCAATCATAGTACGATTGGTTTATGAGACTAATCTAGCTTCAGAATTTCATCTCATTCAACAATGTCTACCCCGATTCCCTTTTGCTTCCATGGATACCGAGTTTCCAGGAACTGTATACCAACCCGCCGGCGTGCCCACACACTTCCTCTCCACCCTTTCTCCGTCGGCGTTCTACGCCGTCATGAAGCAAAATGTAGACGCAATGAACCTGATTCAAATCGGGCTCACTCTCTCGGACGCCGATGGCAATCTCCCGACTTTCGGCACTGGATTTCAGTACATATGGGAGTTTAATTTTCGGGATTTTGATTGCGAAAACGATCTCCAAAATCCAGAATCTATTTCGCTACTCAAGCGTCAGGGGATCGATTTCTTCAAGAATAAACAAATAGGAATCGACTCTCGCCGCTTCGCTTTCATGTTTAGAGTTTCGGGGTTAGGGCTCAGTTCATATCACGGACATATAATGTGGACCACTTTTCATGGGCCATACGATTTTGGATATTTGATTAAAATTCTAACGGGGAGGAATTTACCGGATAATGTGAATGAATTTATGATGCTGGTGAGAGTTTTTTTCGGACCCATGGTCTATGATTTGAAGAATATGGTCCGGTTCTTTGGGCTACATGGGGGATTGGAACGGGTGGCAAAGAGCTTGAATTTGGACCGGTTGGTGGGGAAGAGTCATCGAGCCGGCTCTGATAGTTTGCTGACAATGCAAGTTTTGTTAGCTTTGAGGAAGAAAAATTGTTTGGAGGGAAATAAGATGATGGGTGACATGGAGAAATTCAATCATAAATTGTACGGACTGACGCATGGTTTGTGAGGCCGGTTTTTTTGAGGTGGTTCTTAGCTTTGCATGTAAACATTTTTTATTTTTTCATTTTTTTCATTTTTTATTTTTTTAAGAAAATTTATATTGGCATTTGCTTCATCGTCGAGGATACTTGTTCAACTTTTTTCGATCAAGTTCAAAAAAATTATGATCACAGATTATATATGCAGTTATAAATGTATTTTGCAATCGCTAATCAACAACTATCATGAGAATAGTAACACTTTGAGGTGTGATTTAATTTCAGAATTTGTTTGTTTTGATGTTTGAATTTTTTATTTTTCTAGTACGAATTTAATGTTTGCTTGAACTTGGATAGGAAAGTCAACTGATTCGGGTAAAATTGTGCTCGAGCCTGGAAGGCTTGTGTCTTTGAGCAACCGTCTTCTTTTCCTTTTTCTTTCCAACTCAATCAGTGTCGAGCATCAAATTATAAATCTCTAGTTATAAAAGAGATTATTAATTATAATTTCCTCTGTTATTTAGTGGATTGGAATCAAAACATTTAAAGCAACTCAAGAAAACCAAGATTCTCATATCCTAGTCAAACATAAAGTCCTTTCTGTTTTGGTATGTTAAGATTCTGCCTTTTATTTAAGGAAAAAACCATTACAAACTCAGCTTAGCAAATTATTTCCTCAATCAAAACATCACACACCCTAACGTTATATATACCCAAAGAGAACACTACTCGCCATTCCTCAGAACAGTGCTCATCACAAAGAGAAAAAATTCCAAGAAAGAAAAAAAAAAAAATTCAAAGAAGATGTCAGGCCCTTTGCCGATCATAGTACGAAAAGTTTGGGAATTCAATCTTGTTTCAGAGTTCCATCTCATCCATCAATGTCTATCTCGATTCCCTTTTGCTTCCATGGATACTGAGTTCCCAGGAACCGTATACCAACCCGCCGGAGTGCCCGCCCACCTCCGCTCCACCCTTTCTCCTCGGCGTTCTACGCCGTCATGAAGCAAAAATGTTGACGCACTGAAACTGATTCAAATCGGGCTCACTCTCTCCGACGCCCACGGCAATCTCCCGACTTTCGGCACTGAATTTCAGTACATATGGGAGTTCAATTTTCGGGAGTTTGATTGTGACATCGATCTCCAGAACCCAGAATCTATTTCTCTACTGAAGAGTCAGGGAATCGATTTCCTGAAGAACAAGCACATCGGCATCGACTCTCGTCATTTCGCTTTCATGTTTAGAGTTTCTGGGCTGGGACCGAGTTCGCACTATGGGCGCGTAATGTGGGTCACTTTCCACGGGACGTATGATTTCGGATATCTGATCAAGATTCTTACTGGGAGAGAATTACCGAACAATTTGTACGAATTTAGAATGTTGGTTAGGTTTTTCTTCGGACCAATGGTTTACGACTTGAAGAATATGGTCCGATTCTTCGGCTTGCATGGGGGACTCGAGCGAGTGGCTAAAAGTTTGAATTTGGAACGAGTGGCGGGGAAGAGTCATCAGGCCGGTTCAGATAGTTTGCTGACAATGCAGGTTTTTTGGGCTTTGAGGAAAGGCTGTTGGAATGGGAAGATGATGATGTGTGCCATGGAGAAATTCAACCAGAAATTGTACGGATTGACTACTTGTTATTGAGGTTTTCTTGAGATGGTTCTACTTGGTGTAATTGGATGTAAACATGTAAAGCACGTTCTTGTATTTTTCCTTTTTTGTTCTTGATGAAGATAACATGATATATGGCTTAACTTCTGTTTTGGAGATTGACTACTAGTTAGTTTCTGAGGATGTTTTTAGTATCTGCTATACTGATGTATATGTAAATCATATCATGTTCTTGTATTTTCATTTTTTTTAAGGGATAATTACAAGAAGTACCTTGAGGTTTGACCTAATTACAAAAAAAACCAGCTAATTTTCAAAATTATAAAAATACCCCTGAGGTTTGATTTAGTGTTAAAATTAAGGGGCTAAATGTTTTTATAAATTTGAGGGGGTATTTTGAAATATTTTTTACTTATGAAGGGGAAAATGTGAGACACAATAAAACCTCAGGGGTACTTTCTGTAATTTTGAAAGTTAACTGGGTTTTTGTAATTAGGTCAAACCTCAGGGTTTTTGTAATTAACCCTTTTTTAATGATGAAATGTAGTGCAGCTCCAGGCTTTATTTTTTTTATTTTCTTATGCAATACCATTATTTTCTTCTAATAATTTGTTGAATACTAGTGGATTAATGTTATAAAACTATACCAAATGAAAACAGTAAATAAATAAACAGCCTCTCTAAAATGTGTCTAAAAATTAAATCATGAATCACAATTTTGAACATGGTCTGATCATTTTTAATTCCATGCATTATTACTGTGTAAGGACTAAGGTTAGTGAACTGACCCCTCTAAAGTTCCTAAAATAACTTTTGGCCCCATATATAATTATAGGCCAACACTTTATATTGATATATGTAATTAAACATGTTTTCTTTACTGATTTTTTGTAAATAGATCTTTTGATACATAGTTCAGTAGCTGATCGTATATATAAACATGTTTTCTTTATTGTGTTTTTGTGAATAGATCATTTGATTAATAATTCAGTGGCCATACATTGATATATGTATGTAAACATATTTTCTTTATTCTATTTCTTAAATAGATCTTTTGTTGAATAGTTAGTAGGGTAACATTTTGTTTTGGAATAATTAAAGGGATAATTACAAAAACACACCTGAGGTTTGGACTAATTATAAAAAAAAAAAACTGAGATGTCTACAAAACACCCCTCATGCTTGATTTTTTATCTTAAATTTAAGGAGGTAATTGTAATATTTTTATAAATTTTAGGGGGTTTCGGAAATATTTTTTGCTTATGAATGGGAAAATGTAAGACAGTATCAAACCTCGATTTTTGTAATTTTCAAAAATCTCAGAGTTTTTTTGTAATTAGCCTGAACCTCAAGTTTTTTGTAATTATCCCTAATAAAGACTACCATTGAGGTTTGACTTAAATAAAAAAGAAAAACTAATTGTTTCTCAAATTTACAAAATACACCCTTAAAGTATTACAATCAAATCTAGGGGTCTTAATTACAAAATACCCCTTAAATTTTATCGAAATGTGTGATGTATCATGTATGTTTTAAACTTATATTGAGAGAATGAAGGTGAGGAAAATATTTCGAAAAATAGAAAAACAGAGACTCCCTTCACTTTGTGTTTGTTTACAACTACTCTCAAAAGTGCAAAATTATAAAACCAAAATAATTTTAAGTGGTATTTGTAATTTATAAATTTGAAAGATAACTGATTTTTCTGCTATTAGACTGATTAGATGGAAACAATAAGGATAGTTTTAGTAATTTGTTATTTTGAAGTAGGGGTGTAAAAGAAGCGAATCTTTTTTATTCGATTCGGCATTCGAATTCATGTATTGGCATTCGAATTCAAAAAATTAGAATAAGAATCCAAATAAGAATATTTATTTTGATTTGTATATTATGCGAATACAAATATGAAAATTATTATATTCGATTCGATTATTCGAAAGAATATTCGAATAATATTATATATATACTTATATTTATATAAATCACATATATATAATCTTTAAACATTCAAGTATATATTTATTTATATAGATTAATAATATTTAACAAACCATATATTGACTTATAAAAGGTTCAATCTAATAAGTCCATATATAATTATTTTCTTTTAGTATATTCTTGATCATGGAATAAACAATTTTTTTTTTGTTGATGTATTTGGTAATTGATACGTTGATGATGTATTTAACAATTTATTATTGTAATCTAATAAAATATTTTTAGAAAAAAAATATAAATATTGGTTAGGATCTCGAATACGAATATTCGTATTGATTCGTATTGATTCGTATATATTTTCAAATAAGAATAAGAATCAGTTTTTGTATTCGAACATTAAAAGAATACGAATAAAAATATTCTCTAAATGAGTCAAATACGAATAGAATATCTTGATATTCGACTCGATTCGATTCGTTTACACCCCTATTTTGAAGTACTTTTGGGGCTTTCGCCCTTAAAAAGCTACTGCTTGTACCTACTAAACGAAGGCAAAAACTTGTATGAGACGGTCTCATGGCTATTGTTTATGAGACGGATCTTACGTATAACTAGAATTTCAACCCAAATCCATAAAAAATACTCATAATTTTTTTGTGCTTTGTAGAATCCGTCTTATGAATTTAAGTCCATCAGACGTCTTACATAAGACCACCTCCTAAAAAGAACAGTTGATTCTGACACTAAAATACTTGATTATTATTTAAAAACTTTCATCTATTCAGTACATAAACTGTTACTTCCTTGAAAAATAAAATACATTGTGTGGATTTGAGACCTGAAGATACAACTGGTCACCTATAGACATTCCCACATTATCAAAATTCTGAGACAAGATTAAAACCCTGGAAAAAATGAAAAAGGAAACAAGAGGGGCCAAAAAAAAAAAGGAAACATATACAAATACAACCTGAAAAAAAAAAAAGATCAATAAAAATACCGATAACCTAATACTACTAATCATGCACAAATAAACTCGAACCACAAGAAATATCATCTCGGCCCCGACAGTTCATCAGGTCGAATGTTATAAGTGGAGTCGGCGATTATCCAATCAGCGGTAGCATGATGCGTATTATTAAACTCCTGACGGAACATTTCTTCCTTCTGCCACTCTTCCCACCTCTCGGCCAAACCATCGCCTTCTAACATTCTGACAACGTCCGACATCTTGGGACGTTCCATTGGAGAGCTTTGTGTGCAGAGTAGAGCTACTTGGATCAACTGCTCCACCTCTTCATTGATGTAATTACCTTGAAGATCTGCATCGACTAGTGCTTCCAATTTTTTCTCCGTTAGAAGTCCCTTGACCTGAGATCATAAAGAAATACTATATGTATCAAATCTAGGAGAGGTCATGCAGTAGCTTAAATCGGACAAGCAAACGGAAAATTCTGTGAGACGAGCAAATGAGAAAGGGATGATTACAAAAACTACACTGAGGTTTAGATGAATGCAGTTATCTTTTAAAATTACAAATACCCTTGAGATTTGTATTTGTTTTACGAATTACCCCAATAGGGTGCCAAGTGTAAAACAGAAACATGTGTCAAGGGGATAGTTTTTTTTTTTTTTTTTTTGAGAGATAATTGAGTTTTGTCGCAATTAGGTTGAGCCTAAGGGGTGATATTTGTAATTATCCCAAAGAGAAATCAAATATGAATATTATGTTTTGTTAGGCCCGATGTTAATGGATTCCCATCGAGTAAAACTCACAAGAAGTATTTAGAAAATAAATAGAAAGGCAAAAACTTGCGTGAGACGGTCTCACGGATTTAGATCCATGAGACGGAGCCCTTACACAAAGTTTTAAAGGTTTTTTTTCAGATTATATTTTTCTTAGGATTTATATTTGTTTTTTTAGGGTTTATTTTGTTTCTTGGGTTTATTTTTAATTGATTTGGGTTCTTAGGATTTTTAGTTTTTTTTAGGGTTTATTTTTTATTTTTTGGGTTTATTTTTGTTTTTCGGGTTTATTCTTCACGGACCATGTTTTTAGGGTTTATTTTTGTTTCTTCATGGTTCATTATTATTTTTAAATTTATTTTCATGGTTCATGTTCTCAAGACGGAGCCCTTAGGAGGTCCGTCTCACGGATTTAGATCCGTGAGACCGTCTCACAAGAGACTTGCTCAAATAGAAATCATTCATTGTATCAATCCCATGTCCAAATCAAATGGTTACATGCTATTTAGTATCCTTCTAATTTCATAATTTAATTTCAAAACATCCTAGAAAAAACATCCAATGTTATCCCAGAAGTATTTAGAAAATAAATAGAAATCATTCATTGTATCAATCCCATGTCCAAATCAAATGGTTACATGCTATTTAGTATTCTTCTCTTTACAGTGACTTCAAAAAATTAATGGCTTTGATCCTCACCAGTCAATAAAAACCAATTCAATGTGCTCATTTGCTTTTTTTGATGGGATTTGGTAGGATTTCACTGTCCATGGATTATATAATTTGGTGTTTGGGATAATAGGATTAAGATGTTCAAATTTTTCAGTTTGATTACAATTCATTGTTTGGCATCAAGGATTATGGGATAATATGCCAAATGTCTGAAATGACCCTCTCATTTATGGTGAGTTGGGATCTACTATCAATTGGGTGGCTGATTAATTCATGGGCGGTGGGTTATCATCGGCCGTAAACATAATTCGAACAAGGAAATGGTATGACAAAATGCCTTTTCCTAGGCTATCCCCAAACCCAAACAGTCCATTATGTACCAATTCGATATGCCCACAGAAGAGAAGAAATTTAGCGTTTCTATTTTCGGGTGCAGACTGGATAAGAAGCTTTTAGATATGAGCAACATAACAGTATGAAAAGCATATGTGAAGTGAAGTGAAACTCACCCAATCAAGTAACATGACGTCATCATCATTAGCAAGCCGAGCAAGATCAAAAGCTCTTTGTCCAGTTATGAGCTCAAGAAGCATGACCCCATAACCAAAAACATCGGTTTTCTCAGAAGATTTTCCGGTAGACAGGTACTCAGGAGCTATATGACCAATCGTTCCACGTACGGCCGTGGTAACATGAGTATCCTTGTAGTCCATGAGTTTGGCCAACCCGAAATCACCAACAACCGCTTCAAAGTCCTCATCCAATAATATATTGGCAGCTTTGACATCGCGATGAATAATTTTAGGGTCACAGTGATCGTGCAAATAACCAAGTCCCCTTGCAGAACCCAGTGCTATCCGTTTTCTTATTGGCCAATCAAGTGGAGGTTGTGATTCAGGTCGATCTGAAACAACGAATTGAAAAGCTCAACAAAAATAATACAAAAACAAATGAAGCCGTAGCAGACTAGTGTACGTGATATTGCAGAATCAGATAGGCAAATTGATTATAATATTTCAATTATCCACTTCAACCGGCACCATAAACAATAGGGATCATTACAAAAACTGCCCCTGAAGTTTGGGTTGATTACAAAAAAAAACATAGGTTTTTGAAAATTACAAAAACCCTTGTGAGGTTTGATTTTGTACTACACTTTACCCCCTTCATAAGCAAAAACAATTCAAACACCCTATTTACATTTGTAAAAGTATTGCAATTACCTCCTTACTTTTAACACATAATCAAATCTCAAGGTTCTTTTTATAATTTTCAAACATCTATGGGTTTTTTTGTAGTTAACCCAAACCTCAGGGGTAGCTAAAGAATATCCAAAACAACTGAAAAAGTTCTGTTTGTGCAAAGAATTGTGTATCTTTTTCATTTGAGAGTAGACAGGTAAACTAATACCTGCCATTTTTGAAACATGGAGAGCAATTGACTCCAAGGATTCCTCAGTATATGAATAAACAAAATTTAATAAATCCACCTGTTTCTTCCCATTGAGATGATAAACCAACAGTAGTGAAAGGAAAAAAACGTTTCTTACAGATAACTATAATCACTATAATTTTCATAAGTAAAACACCAAACAATACTAGGAATTTTTAGCTGTTTTTATGTATGCTAATGTTATGGAACAGCAAAATATATGTTAATAATTTAAATTGAAAAGCCTTTTGTCCATTTTAAGTATAGAAGTTTCCCATATTAAGTTTTCCTATCAAAGTGTAACAGTCTACGTATCTGTCAATTTCACAGCAATCCAGACATGCAAACTGTGATGGTTGTAAAATATTTCACTCCAGTATGATACGTTCTTGGCGTTGGTCATGTTCCATGATGTATGTTAATTAAATATTAAATGATTCGCCTCTCTAACAGCTTAAGCTTTTAGATAAAGTGGTCATTTAATATGGTATCAGAGTCGGGCCAAAAAAAGAGGTCCTCAGTTCGAATCTCAATCCCACCCATATAAATGTTCCATGTGCAAGAATTCATAAAGAATCACCTGCACATGAGGGGCATGTTAGGGTAATTAAATACTAAATGATTCACCTCTCTAATGACTTAAGCTTTTAGATGAAGTGGTCATTCAATATGTCATATTGATTTTACATTATCAATCTTGTAATAGGATATGATTAGAGCAACTATCTCAACTCATCGCCGTCTCATGATATTTTCCTCGCCGTCTCATGATATTTTCTATGCAAGTGGAAAAACCTATGATGATGATGGTTTCAGAATTTCATTTCATTGTTTGTTTATATGAAAATTACGAAGGAAGGGCATTCGGCGTAAAACTTTGTTACTTTGCGTTTTGCATGAATTAATAGTGTTCACCAATTTTGGACAATTAATTCACACTATAAACTTCACGCCACTGGCCTCAACATAATTGGGATTAAAGGTGTGCAATTGATGATGATGATGATAGGTTCTTGGCGAAACACATTTCATTGAACTATATAGAATAAGCCAATACGGTGCCCTAAGCATAAACACATTACCAAGCAGTTAAGCACATTAAAAAAGGGAATATTAAAATCAGATCACTACCTCTTAAGCATGACGCAACACTCCCATTCGCCATGTAAGGATAAACAAGCAATCTTTCTGTGGGCGTCATACAAAACCCACGCAAGCGAAGTAAATTTCGATGCACAGCCATGCTGATCATTTCTACTTCTGTTTGGAACTGCAGCTCTCCACCTTGTGTACGCTCTTCTTTTAGTCTTTTGACAGCCACTAAAGAACCATCTGCTAAACGCCCTTTGTATACCTTACCAAATCCACCTCTGCCAAGAATATTTCTGATACTAAAATTATCTGTTGCGACTTGGAGTTCGCGTAGAGAAAATCTTTTGAGCTGTCCTAGATGTACTTCAGGGTCCTCCTCAGCTGCAATTAATTAAATATAAAAATAAGTGAAAATTGACATTATATGATGGGATAATTACAAAAACTACCCATGACATTTGACCTAATTACAGAACACCAGCTAACTTTCAAAATTACAAAAAGTACCCCTGAGGTTCGATTCAGTGTTAAAATTAAGGGTCAAGTGTAATATTTTTATAAATTTAAGGGGGGATTTTTGAAATATATTTTTTGCTTATGCAGTGAGTAAATGTTAGACAAAATAAAACCTCGGGTATTTTTTGTGATTTTGAAAATTAGCTGGGTTTTTTTGTAATTAGATCAAAAGCTCAAGGGTACTTTTTGTAATTAACCTTTATATGATATATGATGATATTTTACATCATAAATCTACTAACCGGGAACATCGAAGAAATGATCATGTGGTTTCCTTCTTCGGTACAAAGCGAGTGCAATTGCAGGAGCAGCAAATAGAAGGGCAGCCCCAGCAGCAACCCCTCCTGCAATAGCTCCAGTAGCACTGTTGCCAACTGCAATGGTAAATTTATTCTGTAAGGCTGTTTGCATCGTAAGCAATTCTCAAATCCCAAAATGTTGATTCCAGTGATTGATAAAAAAAAATATTGGGAATAAATCAAAATACCTACTAGGAATCAATGTCTGATGTTAAGAGCTGATTTTTAGGAATGTCAGCCCTTAATAATAACGTTGCTTCCTTAGTCCAGATTCTTGGTTTTCTTAAAAGTTGTAATGTGGTCTAATATTGAAAAAGGGTTGATTACTAAACTACCCTGAGGTTTAGCCTAATTACAAAAATAAAAACCCAGTTATCGTTCAAAATTACAAATTACAACTAACCCCTGGCATTTGTTTCTCTTTTACAAATTGCATCGTCAAGTGGAGGGTATTTGTTAGGTAAATTATAAATACAAACTTCAAGGGGAAATGTATAAATTTTTCTTTTTATTTTTTTGTAATTTTGAAAGATAACTGGAGTTTTTATAATTAGGCTAAACCTCAGGGTACTTTTTGTAATTGTCCATATTTTAAATAAGGGTTGCCAGTTATGTTCATATAATAAGAGAAACCATTTTGAGATCGGAGGTCAAATGATAATATAAAGATCGTTTTGGTAGGCAAATGACACATTAGTACATGAAATTGGCAGCACATAGTTGAAATATTATCATTTCTTAGACAAGTTCCAAAATGTGTATGGAAGAAAACTGTAACTCTGAATGCATTGTACACAAATGCTATCACTTCTCGATAGCAAATTAGCAATCGCATGTTCTTGCAGATATAAATGCATTCATAACTTCAAAAGTTGTCCATATTATATTTATCCAACTAAACAACCAAATCTCATTTTTCCTACTGGAATTGGGAAGGAGAAAACTACGAACCTGGAGAAGCAGATGGGGTTGTTGGTGAAACTGGAGGTGGTAATGCAGGAAGAGGTTCCAACGAATTATTGGCAAAACTGAAAGACAGGAAGTTAAGAAACAGTGATAAATCACTGCATTTACCATAGTAAAAGCATAAAGAATTGCATTAAACCTGATAGGAGTGAAAAGCTGAAATGATCCATTAACTGGAATTGGTCCAGTGAGCCGGTTATTTGAAAGATCACTGTGTATATTAAACATGGAAATGCATATTAACACATCAAAAGACCGAAAGAATAGTAGAAGCACCAGATAAAAAGTGATCCATTGATTTCTTGCTTACAGGACTTGAAGTGTAGTGATGGTAGTCAGAGACACGGGAATTTGTCCATTCAAACTGTTATTATTGAGCCTCCTATAACATTCAAGGGTAAACAAACACCATTTAGTTTCAAATTAGCAAATCACTAACAGAGAGAAAACAATGCAGTCAATGCTGTCATTTCACATAGCAAATATGGAAAACTCAAGCAGGCTCTGATTTTGAGCCTTGAATTGTCTCGTTGTATTCAATGTGGAGTTTTAAACATTTTCTCAGCACTTTAATAATATTCCCATTTTTCCAACAATGTGTTTAGCTTACAAAATCCAAAATTCTCCGTGACAAAAACTTGGCTTCCTATAAGTCAATCATAGCAACCAACTCAATGCAACACGCATAAAACCTATAATCAGAAACTTGGAACACCTTCCTTAGCAATTAGGTATAATTACAAAAACCACCCCTGAGGTTTGATTTAATTACAAAAAAACCCACATGTTTTTTAAAATTTCAAAATACCCAGTGAGGTTTGATTATGTATCACACATCACCTTTCATAAGCAAAAACATTTCAAATACCCCCTTACATTTGTAAGTGTATTGCAATTACCCCTTACATTTAACATAAATCAAGCCTTAAGGGGTTTTTTGTAATTCTCAAACATCTCTGGTTTTTATCCCCAGAAATTATGACATAGAAAGTGAAGATTTCAGTACTCATGGTTGAGGCCAATGAATTACTGCTGTTGTACTCAAAAGCATCCACTTATAATTATCTTTTAGCAAGAACAATGTAACAACAGTGAAAAAAATTGGGCAAATTTATCACTTGACGAGAAGTAGAAAACTAACTCTAAAACAAAATTTACATTATTTGTGTGAGACGCCAAACCCAAACTGAGACTTATCGTCAAAAAGAACAGGCTATTTAAGCCCCCACAATCATTCTTTGACTTCAGATGTTGCGAAAGACTGAAAGGTATTATGGTTTTAATGACTGCTGAAAAGAAACATAAGAGCAAAGCCTTCAATGATTCTACGACGCATTTGTACACCAAACAATCCAAATCTTGATGCTATCTAGTTTGAATGGAAAGACATCTTAAAATGAGAAAGTAGTTTTTTTGGTCTTGTAACTAGGACCGATGAGTGCTATTGTGGCAAAGAAGTTTAGAGATTTGTGATTTGGCGCAAAAATTGATACGTTAAATCACCAAAAATTGACACATAATTTGGGGATTTCAATGTTTTGGTGGCAATTTTTGACATGTTTGCACTTGACCGGTCATATTAAGCAATTTCCGGTAAAATTACACAATTTTCAGTCAAAATAGGACTAAATGTCCAAATTTTTAAAAGATATTAGGCTAAAATTTAAATATGACTACTTAAAGGACTAAATCATAAAATAGTCCAAGTGACTGAACCAAAGAAATTATTTTCCCTAAAGAAAAGGAAGAGACAAAAATACAGTATTAGGAAGTTCTTGAGAACCCATACAAGAAACGTAGTCTCTGGAGCCTCGACAATGTATCAGGGATTGGACCACTTAGGCTGTTCATATAGAGATCCAAGCTAACCAAGTTGGTCAAGTTTCCAAGCTCACTTGGAATCCTTCCACTAATATTATTACTGTAAAGTTCCCTGCCAACAAAATAGAGGAGAACGAGACGTGAGATACTCTTTTTCGTTTTTTCCCTTTTTTTTGCTAGGTAGGAAGTAAGGGGTATTTTCAGATGCTAATAATTAATTAAAGATCATTCAGAAAAAAAAAAGAAGCCTCGCAGTTAAGTCATTCAAGCAAATATATTATTGAAACATTCTCTTCAAGCTATCATACGAAAGAGACGGATGAAGTTATTGCTTTAGCACGTGGGTTTGATTCAAATTGTCAGCTACACATACCCTTTGTCAATTTAAATTGTGCAAAATGGAAATGTCACCATATGTAACTCCACTATGATTCAAAAAGGTGACACCAAAATTGTAATGCTTGGTACTGATTTCCCACACCTTTTAATTCTCAATATATTTTCCGAAAATAAAACAAAACAACACTTTTTCCAATGTTTTCCTCAAAATATACACATTCTCCCAAACCGGATCAAAGTCAATCCAATAAGTCAAGTTTGGATGAAGGGAGGTTGTAATTCATTTAGAATCTTAAAAAATGAATTTAGAGGAGCAGTAATACATTTAACAAAGACTGTATTCAACAGACCAAAGGACCTTGACATGTCAAGGACATAAAATGGGCTAATATATGGTCATGGAGAAACAGAGAAAAAGCAGCCTATACCAGCAGGCAAACTAAAATTTCCAATTGATGGAGATAACACCAAAAAAATAATATATCTTAAAAGTGAATAAGAATTATTGCTTGTGCATCTCTCATAAAAAAATACCAAATTTTAGACAGGAGGAATAAAACCCAGAGATTAAATGACATCAGCCTTTTCCCAGAATGCTAAATACCAGTGACGAGACGAACACGTGATATCTAAACAATCTTACAAATCATGCGTTGTGAGAGGCATTTGCTTTTATCTAGCAGTTAAAACTAATCAACAAAAGCCTTTGAGATGAATAGGAATCCAAGTCTTTGAGATGCATAGTAAGAACGCATATAATTCATCTAACATGGGCATAGAGGATCATGAACATTTTAATCCTTGAGGAACAACAGGGTATCAATGTAAGGTATAAACAAGCAACCTAAAACAAAATAAATGAAAAATTAAAAAGAATGAGACACATTTTAGATACGAAAAGCCATGACTTACAAGTACTGTAAATTTTGGAGCTGACCAAGCTGTGGAACAAGTTGACCGGACAAATTAGCATTGCCAAGATCACTGTGTATGAACAAAACAAATATATTCCATAATCCGATAATGCTACAATTGAGCAAATAAAGCATCTCTATTTGAAAGAAATAAAACCAGGCTTACACTCGAGTAACACTATTGTCACTGTTGCATGTTACGTGAAACCAAGTGCATGGATTGACAAGGGTTGATCCCAACTCGAAAGAACATTGTTAGGATCAGCCAAGCTGTTCCTCAACGCATTCAATGCATCACCTGACACACATAATTTTGTTATATTACACATTTCGATTTTCAGACTCTAGCTAAGTACATTAATACTATCAATCACCCAGCCAACAATTTACAACAAAAAAATTGTATGCTCGTTCACAATTCTACTTAACTAGAAAACCAAAAACTCATTTCCAAGGTTTAACAAAAATAACATTTTTAAAATGTGAGATCATTTTCAAGATGCTTCAATTGTAATCCTCCATTCTATTGATATAGGCCACAAATTTATAAAATGGCATCCTATAAATAGAACATTTTTCAAAAAGTATTTAATCTTGATTTGGCTTAGAGTCCACAAATTTCAGGGTTCATATAAAAAAGACAAATTACCATTCATTTGATCTCAGTTCAAGTCAACGTGCAATCGTTACATCATACTCACCAACCGATAATCGGAAAATGAAATCAGAGATAAAAAACCAAAAATAAAGTAAACTTAATCATAAGCAAAATCCCATACCTTCACCATTGGCAGAAACCCGCGAAAATCCTGCAAACACCAGAATTAAGCAGAGTAAACCCAAGTTCAAGATCGTGGCAATTGAGCACCGATCCATAAGAATTTTGTACCCCAAATTCACCACCTAAATACCTAGATTCTTCATCAAAAACTACACTAAAATACCCACTTCCCACAATTTAATCTACATAACCATCCACCCAGCCTCGTTAGCCAACAGAAAAAGTAAAATAAAAAAAAAAAAAAGATAATAAATAAAGATAGAAAGTTGTTAATCGGAAACCCACCCCTGAATTGAGGTTTATCAGTCTGAAAAGTCAAAATTAAAAAACGGAAGTAAGGAAAAAAACAGAGCAGCAGAAGAAACAAAACGTGTGATTTTAATTTCGACTTTTCGAGTTGATTTATGGGGAATGCAAGAAAATGGAATGAGAAAAAGAATATGGAAGAGGGCTTTTCTTTTCTTTCTCTAAAGCTTTTTTCTAGTAGGAAAAGTCGTAAATGATTTTGTTGTCACAGTAAATTTTTGGGAGTAGAATGTTCAACAGCCGGTATAATAATGTGAATGGGAAAACGGAAAAAGGAGAATTGAAACCGTTGCAGAGAGAGTGAAGAAAGAAAGATGGATGCAGTCAAAGCTTGTCTTTCTCTCTCTTTCTCTTTCAAATGTAATTTTTTTATACGGAGGTTATATATCCCATGTGACTATTCTTGGGAAAAATAAATCAGGTTCTCGTAAAGCCGCCCATATAATTAATCCAATTTTCCTCCCACGAATTCCTCAAAAAAAAAAAAGTCCACCCACAATTGAATTGACAGAAAGTTGATGTGTAATAATTCGTATAAGTCAATCAAAGCAAGTCAAGGAAATTATTCGCATTGTAGATCGAAAGATAAATAAAGACCCAATGCATAGAATTAATTCTATAGGTACTATTTGTTATTAAATTAATTGGGTAATAATAACCAAATTAGGCTCTAAAGCTAGAAAGTCCACGAAGTCCCACTTATTTACCTATATTTATCAATGATCATCACTGTTGAAAGGTATGCAATTTACTATGCATGTAGCTCCTCACAAGTTCATTGGTTTGTTCTTATTTGTTCTGAAACTGACTTGAGTGTCGGAGGATCTTTGTCAGGTCAAATACTCCGCGTCGTCACGAAGAATTCAAATTTCACTGGGTCTATGTCGGAGACAGCAGGTCCATGATTCTCTAGATTCTATCGGAAATCAAACCCTCTACAGAAAAGAATGAGGACCTTTGACGTATCCTCACAAAGAGCCAAAGAGTGGTTCCCCAACTTCCCATAATGTTTTCTTTCCCATTCTACAATTGGAATGTAAGAGGGACCGAATCTCTATAGAGAGGGTCTTCTCCCCATTTCACCTCTAACATTGTGACGCATGTGCGACCCACTCAGGAGTTAAATTTAGCAGAAATACTATAATTAAAGTAATACCACGTCAAAAACCTTGTATATATACTCGGTGGGGCCTAATATGTAGATATTACACTAATAGTTGACTCATATTATTTTGTCACACCAAGACGTATGCATAGATTTGAAATCAAGAGTGTGGCATAATAAGCTTTACCACTACTTCGCACTCGTCCTCACTAAAAAACTGGGGTTCTCATAAGAGTTCATTTTAATTACCTGTAAATTATTTCAATTTCCTCTCACAATAAAAACTTCCCTGTCGCAATTACTATGGATATTGCATAACAACTCACAAACATATTGTTTAGTTTTATTCTTGTGGAGAATTGTCATTTCCATGATCATTTTGATGAATTTTGTTCGCTCTCTAGTGAAACCAAAAATATATAAATAATGAAAAAGTGGGATAAAAAATTAAATGATAATTATTTGATGTAGTAAGTGTTAATTTGGTGTTTTAGTTCGCAGTCGAATTCTTTGGTGACGAGGGTCTTTAAAGCGAGATATTTTCGACACATGGACATAATTAATGGAGGCATCATTGGGTGGTAACCCATCATTTATTTGGAGATCATAATAACTAGGGATAATTACAACAAGCCTAAGGTTTAGGCTAATTACGAAAAAAAAAAAAAAAAGAATTTTTTAAAATTCAAAAAAAAAAAATCTTGAGATTTGATTGTCTTAAATTTAAGGGGGTAAATCTAAATTTTCTTTTTTTTTTGTACAATAATAATAACATATCTCTCTAACCTTATTTCTCTCTCCCTTCTCTCTAACCCCAAAAAAAGAAAACCCTAGCATATTCCTCCCCTCCCTCTCCCTTTCACACCGCCTCTCCCTTCTTCCCCTCCACCTCCCTCCTTCCCCCTTCCCCTCCATGTTTTCTATTAGAGGGCCAACAATGACGGTCCCCTGGGCGTCCGAAGGTGGCCGAAATTTTTGGTCCCGGGCGAAAGTGGGTCGGAGCTTCACGGAGGTGTCTCGAAGCTGAGTAGACGATGGGCGCAAGTAGATTTGGGAGAGGAGAGGCATTTCTCTCTTTTTATTTTTTTTTTTTTCGTTTTTAGTTATATGTTGTTGTATTTTTTTAGTCTTTATTTTCCGGTTGATTTGCGAAACTCGTAGGTTGGCCAATATTTTCTGCGTCTTGTAGTGCGTGATGTAGCTCGTGCGGATTTGTTCGAGTTGGGTCTCTCTTGAGGAGTGCCTTAGTCCTCCTTTTGGGGGGTGGTTTAGTCTCCCATGGAGTGCTTAGTTTTCATTTGTTTTGTGTTTTTCTTTTAGTTGTCTTGTTTTGCTCCCTCAAATTACGGTGGTTTTACCTCTCGTGACGGAGTTCTCCCCTCGACATGTATCAATGTATATATGTTCAAGGTGGCCATTTTGTCAGTTGGCTTTATAAGTTTGTTTGAATAATGAATATATTTCTATCGTTTCGGGAAAAAAAATAAAGGATTTTTTTTGTAATTTCCAAAAATCTCTGTTTTTTTTTTTAATTAGCCCAATTCTCGGGGAGTTTTTTGTAATTACCTAATAATTATTATAGAGTAGAACTTTGATCGCAAAAAGTGTTTATAGAAAAATTGGTAAGGATAACACAAGGCCCTTTTATGGGTCGGTGATTGCTTGCGCCGCCAGAAGATAACATGTTGCTATAACTTCAAAACTATTAAAACGAGAAAACAACTCATGGATTTTTCTAGCATTCCACATACCATTCGAAAAAGATTATTAATACGAAGTAAATTTAAGGGGATGTATGGATGTGTTTCCAAGTCCAATTTTCAGTTTCCAGTATTGGAAAATGAATTTTCAAATTTTATTGATTTTCGTGTGAGAATTGACAATATGTTTGATTTGTTGTCTGAATTTCTGTTTATAAATGAAAATATGTTTGCTTATAGTTTTTTGAATGTATTTTTGACATAAATTTATGTGATTGTAGTATATTTTCACATAGATTTGTGTGATTACGGTGAAAAATTACTTGGTTGTGTTTTCAAAAAAATATTTCCATGAGAAAATGAAAACTGAAAATGACTTTATTTCTATTAAAAATTTTCTAAACAAACATAAACTCATTTTTTAGAATAGTTGGAAAGTGGAAAAGTTGCTTTTGAAAACATATCCATACATACCCTAAGTTTTCTCCATCCAAAGGAATTAGAGCATTAAAACTGGACACCCATTTATCTCGAAATATTGTACCTGGTTATCCTTACCAATTTTTCTATAAACACTTTTTGCGATCAAAGTTCTACTCTATAATAATTATTAGGTAATTACAAAAAACTCCCCGAGATTTGGGCTAATTACAAAAAAACAGAGATTTTTGGAAATTACAAAAAAAAATCCTTTATTTTTTTTTTCCGAAATGATAGAAATATATTCATTATTCAAACAAACTTATAAAGCCAACTGACAAAATGGCCACCTTGAACATATATACATTGATACATGTCAAGAGGAGAACTCCGTACGAGAGGTAAAACCACCGTAATTCGAGAGAGCAAAACAAGACAACTAAAAGAAAAACACAAAACAAATGAAAACTAAGCACTCTATGGAAGACTAAACCACCCCCAAAAGGAGGACTAAGGCACTCCTCAAGGGAGACCCAACTCGAACAAATCCGGGCACGAGCTACATCACGCACTACAAGACAGAAAATACTGGCCAACCTACGAGTTTTGCAAATCAACCGGGAAAAAGACTAAAAAAAAAATACAACAACATATAACTAAAAACGAGAAAAAAATAAAAAAATAAAAATAAAACATTGCATCATGATGGAAAAATTAACTTGCGAATTTCTTATTTTATAAAAATAATGACATGTAATTCTTAGATTCCATTTGGATTAAAATATTCAAAATTTGTCATTTTTATTTTTGTAATCACATAGTCTATACCAAATATATTTTAGATCTTTATAATTATTAGCATACTAAATAATTATTACTTAGTACGACCTAATTATAAATGAGATCAAAGATCAAATTTGATAATTTGTTAAGATAAATGGTAATTGATAAATGAGATCAAATAATAGATTAATAGTATTACAAGCATAAATTTTGAATATAAAATATATGAAATACAAAAAACTTATCAGGAAAAAAGCCCTAAGGGCCAGCCCTATCCTAGCCCTAGATGGCCCTAGGGCCATTTAGGGCCGGGCTAAAAAGCCCTCATGTTATAAGGACTTATGAGATATAGTCCCAACCCTTAGATTTTTAAAAAGGGCTAGTGGTCGACCCTCCCGACCCTTATTGACATCTCTAGCTAATTGTCGTCATTTCTCTTCTTCAGTAATTTTATTGGGTGTACTTTTTCCCATATCTCAGAGATTGACAACGAATGGTGTTGCTCATTCTCTTGCTAATCTTGTTATTTATTCTCATCAATAAATTACAATTTTCTTGTTTTAAAAAAAAAGTGTTTGGTGATTTTTGCTATGAAAAATGTGATAAAAGTAAAATCATGGCATGTTTTATATTTGGTTAGTTATGATTATGACCAAGTTGTGAAAAACAAGGATATTAAAATATATGTAATTTGCAATATTTATCTAATTTTCAACTTAAGAACCGTTTTACCCTTGGAAGCTAATCCTTTAGACAAAATAACTCGTCAATTTTTTATTTATGTGTTCTTTTTTCCATTTCAACTGTCCTTGATTATAGTTTTTGTATGTAATGGCTGAGTCGATATTGAGAATGAGATTTTATTCGCGATTTTGTAATTAGTGATAGATTCAATATGTTGCATGTGATCATTTTATTTATTAATAACCTAAAACTTGTGAGAATTTCTCATATAAATTGAATAATATTATGGAAATAATAAAAGCATTACTTGAAAATCATATTATGATGAAGTTATAATTTTCACTATTTAATATTAAAACATGTGTAGAGTAAATAAGTATCTTTGGTTATTTATGATTATAACCAAGTTGGGTTTAGGGCTGCTCCCACAAAAAAAAAAAAAAAGTTGGGTTAAGGCTGGTCAAAGGAATGGGGCCCACTGCACACCCGCCAAATTCGAAACGGAATGACACGGACGGCGAAAGCAGTCAAGCAGATGGCTGTTTCACCAGTTTTTGACGTTTTAAAAAATAAATGATGTGATAGAAGTAATAATAACAAAAGTCAAAAATCGTGAGCATTTCCGCCTCACGTGATTTAGATCCGTGAGATTTGTCTCCCTTACATAAAGTTTTAAAGATTTTTTTTTCAGATTTTATTTTTAGGGTTTATATTTGTTTTTTTAGGATTATTTTGTTTCTTGGGTTTATTTTTAATTGATTTGGGTTTTTAGGAATTTTAGTTTTTTTAGGGTTTATTTTTTATTTTTTGGGTTTATTTTTATTTTTCGGGTTTATTCTTCATGGTTCATGTTTTTAGGTTTATTTTTGTTTCTTCATGGTTCATTATTATTTTTAAATTTATTTTCATAATTCATGTTCTCAAGACGGAGTTCTTAGAAGGTCCGTCTCACTGATTTAAACCAGAAGACCGTCTCTCACAAGAGACTTGCTCATAACAAAAAGTAACTAAGTTAATAATATTTTAAAAAGAAAAAGAAAAAAAGAAAAAATTGAAGATAGGCTGTTTTATAAAAATTAAATTAATGAGCCTTTCTCGTAAAATGATACAAGTTTTTTTTTTTTTCAAAATAACACCCCAGGGGGTGGGAGATTGAGGCGTGATCCCCTATATGTATATCAAATAATTAAAATGTCATACAATATCATGCCCGCAAGGCAAGAGAAAATCAAAGAACAAATAACCTATCACTACGATATCTAGAAAAGACTATCATGTAGAGAAATCTAAAGAATAAAAGGAGAACCAATGATCTATGAAAAAAGCTCGGATATCCCAAATTGGTCCATCCGAATGAGCGCAAGAAGGTGGTGAGAAGTCGTGCCTCATCAACAATGTGATCGCTGGCGAAGGCGCAGCCTCCCAACTCGCTTAGGTGATCGATGGTCGATTCCCCTCTCTGTGATGTGGGAAATCGAATCATCAAGGTCCTCAAGATGTTCCAAATGCAAGTTATATCCTTATTATTACTCTCACCGTCCCAAATATATAGTCAAATTTAAATTTTCACACGATTAAGAAAAATATTGGAAACTACAAATATCAAAATATTAAGGAAAAATATCAAAATACACTATTATTTATTATTTAATTATAAAAATATGAAAAGTACTTTAAGAGAATTAAAAGCACCCGACACCCTACTTTAGGTTTTCATTAAATAATTTTTTATATATATCATAGTTAATATAAAAAATCACATTTATTATCTATGCAATTCATTATTTTTCGAGAATCATATAGTGGTTTATTGGTTTAAACTCTTAAACTCAAACAAAAATCTCGGATTCGATATTCATCACTCGCTAATGTTGCGAAAAGCTTAATATACTAGTTTTTGGTTGAAAAATCTTCATTGTAATGATAGTTATAACATAGTTATTTATCATTTTTTTTCTATTTCAATTAAAATATTATCATTTGATCTATTTCATTTAAGTTCGAAATTCTAGAAAAATAATGAGTCGCACTTGAGACCAAGAAAAGAAAATTAAACCTTTGTGTCACTATATGTTGAAAATATAAGATAGCTATAATCATTTGAGTAACTCAAATTTGTTAACACGCCATACTAAATTTAAACACATTTTTGCACTCAATAAGATCTGAAGCTCAACTTGCAATCAATTCATCAATTCATAAAAAATAATAAATTATATGCGATTTCAAAATAAACAAATAAATAAATTGTGTGGAAAAAACTCAAGTTAATCAACTTATAATTTAATCTAAGTCCGATTTAAATTTGTTCAAAATCAAACTAAATTCAAACACAATTAATTCCTGAAGTCAATAAAAATGAAAATAAACTTAAATTCAGTTGGGGCTCAATTTAATCATTATCATTCCTATGCATGTATATACTGTCAACTTATTTTGACATTAAATGAAACATTTACATATATAATATATTAATTCGATATGCATGTAGTGGGAGGTAGCAATTCAGCCTGGCCCTATCAATTTTTGGCCAGGTTGAATTTAAAATTAGGCCCTCTTTTTCTCTATATAAACGTAAGAGCAACATAAAATAACAAAAGAAAGGATAATGTGCAATACACAAAATAATTTTGTTATAGTTAAAATAATATGATTTCCATGTTCAAAAATCAAAATAAATATTTAAATACAACTCATCTTATAATTTTGATCGAAAAAGTGTTAATCAAGTTAATATAATCAAGTTGTTCAATAGTTCATTTCTCAATCGATAACATAACTAGCCCATCGAACGTTTCTTGTGATTGGAGGAAATTTGTGAAGAGCTTCAACTTTGAGAAAAAAAAAAAAAATTAAGTTTGATAATTTTGTAGCAAGATCTAAAGAGCAATTAATCTAGTGTCTTCATTCGTGGTGGTAGAGCCATTAGGTTGCAATTGAGAACTTTTAATTTCTTTATCTATATTAAAAAGTAAAATAATAAGACAATCGATATTGACCCTTCATTATTGGTAGGAGAGCTTGACCACTAGTTGCAATTGAGAAATTTTAATTTATATATCTACATTAAAAAGTTCAAAAAGTATCTTGTTGGCAAACGAATTTGAACCTAGGACACCTTTCAAAGTTTCAAGAGTGACAATCATTCAATCAGTAGGCTAAATTTACTCTTGGTGCAATATTTGAATTATTTTTATATATGTACTATATACAAAAGGTACACAAAAATTTTGGGTCCCTACATTTCCAAAAAAATATTCGGGCCCAAATCGACCGACTCGTTCGCCTTATAAAAGAAGCGGCCATGGGTACATGCTTCAATGGACAATATCATTATTATTTAGAAGATAAAAAAGTATTTATCGCTTGAAAAATGTTAATGTTACTTATTATTCATTACTTTGTTACTGCCACAATGGTAATGAACAATAATTCTTCTAAGGCAAAAACTTGCGTGAGATGGTCTCACGGATTTAGATCCGTGAGACGGAGCCCTTACACAAAGTTTTAAATGTTTTTTTTTTCAGATTTTATTTTTCTTAGGGTTTATATTTATTTTTTTTAGGTTTATTTTATTTCTTGGGTTTATTTTTAATTGATTTGGGTTTTTAGGATTTTTAGTTTTTTTTAGGGTTTATTTTTTATTTTTTGGGTTTATTTTTGTTTTTCGGGTTTATTCTTCATTCATGTTTTTAGGGTTTATTTTTGTTTCTTCATGGTTCATTATTGTTTTTAAATTTATTTTCATTGGCATGCTTCCAAGATAGAAATTTCTAAGGAGAGTCCAGATCACGCATTTAGATCGTGAGACCCACTTGCTCTTCTTCTAATATTATATATAATTAATGTTGATTGGGTGGGCAGATTTATTAAAAGACTCAAATTATAGAAGTAACCAAACATCATTATGCACGTGCGCGACTTGTTCAAAAGGCAGTTTCCACAATTGAAGACACAATTATGATTATTGTTAAGTAGATTTGTTTGTCAAGGAAAGGGATATTGTAATTTGCCATCACAAGGAAATTACTTTTTCTTATTTGTTGTAGTCCGTCCAACCTGGAAGAAAAAGACGATTAGGATCCACGTCACACAAGGAGACCACTAAAAGAAATTGACTAGGAAGACTGACTTAAAGCATATCCAGCTTGTATCACCACACGAGAATAAACTTTTACTATGGTCGCAACTCCGTCGAGACTCAACATTTGACCTAACCGTCATATTCTAGAAAAAGATCGGAACTACCCACTTGCCAAGAGAGATAACTAGAGCCTGTTTGCAGGTGTGCTCAACTATCCTCGTAGCTCAATAGAGAAGATTTCCACATCCCAAGGAAAGTCAAACAAAAATACATAATGCAACCAGCCACATCCTTCAATCTCGTCATTTCTGACATCCTGAAATCTATAGTATCAATATGGCTTTACGAGGAATCATTATTATTCTTATAATGGCCAAAACAACTATTCAAGAGAGAGAAGATAAATCTTATCCTATAAATATCTACATTTATGACGGAAAAAAAGGATTTGGGTTTCCAACAATTCTATATCAAAAAGCATTTATTGCAAGTTTATGCGCTACATGAAAAAAGGTACTCTAAGCAAATATGTGTATTCATCACTTTATTATACTTTATTCATACTTTTCGCAGTTGTACACAAGGCCTACATCTTTAATTGACACGTCGAAAATACAAATCCACACATCAATATTAGCAATATTAACAAATAAAATCATATGATAATATGATTGTTTGGGAAAATAAACCTATAGTAAATATATGAAATAAATATTTATGATAACTTTACAAAAATATATGAAATAAGTTTATCTTTTTAAATTTGGAAATTGAATTCATTCGCCTTTATTTTTTTAGCTTCACCGCAAGAGTACGGTGCACTTTTATAGAATAAGGTTATATAAGGTCGGATCCACATGGACTAATAAATTAATGTACTAATTACTTAGATTATAATAGCCTTATTTTTATCTAGACTCTCGAATTTGAGATGGATTGGTTTAATTAAAACTAAAGCAGTAAATTATCCTAGAATAACAAAGCAAAGGGTGAATTAAAAGACCAAGTATGAAAGAATGGATTCCTGGGTTGTGGTTTCAGTTAATATCCCATTTTGTTATCAGATTAATCAAACCAAAGTTAAACATATTCTTCCCTATAGACCAATCACAAAAAGTAATTTACCCTCTCTCTCGAGATGCATGTAAAAGCGTTGATTGGGATATCATCTACGCTAAAGATTCTACTCAACATGAGATATCCAACTCCCAAAAGATCAAAAGATTAAAAGGGCCTCACGAATATTCACAGACTTCTCAATCATGCAAGCTATTCATATAAAGACTCATAGATCTAATATTGAAACTCATCTGTTTCAATTATGAATCAATATATCAAAACAAGTTAAACCAATAGCTTTTTGATAAAAACAAGAATTAAAGCAAAGTACTTGAATAGGGTTGAAAACATTAACTTTGATTGCAATAAATCATCAAATAAAAATATCCATTAACCTTTCCCAAACCAGGGAATCACAAAAGTGTTTAACCAGGACATAGAAAAAGAAATAATCCATAGACAAATTATTAATATTCATGTCTAACTAATTGAAAATAATGATACTATGGAATGAGTGAACTCGGGGATGATGACGATCTCGATCCCATCTTCAATCCTCGAAGGTGTGGTTGCGGTCTTGATTGGTCTCTCCATTCTCCGTGGAAAATCGCTTCTTTTTCTCGCTTTCAGAAGAGCAAAAATCGATTGTGTCCTTTGTTTGCGGGTCAGCCGCTTCGTCTCTATTTGTACTTTGTTTGGTCAAAACCTAGTCTAAAACGCAGTCAAACTCTTTTTCCCTGCTAGAGCACAGGCCGTCTTTGATGGCACGCCTTGACCGTCGCGGCCGGTGCCGCATGGGTATTCACAACTCACGAAGGAGGCACGAGGTCATGCCATATGGCACGGGGCCGCCGTCGGCCGGGTAGTCGAAGCCTCGAAGCTTCGATTATAGGTTGAGCACAATTTTGTGCGGGGAGCACGCCCCGCCTGCTCATGTACCAAAGACTCGCCTTTTCTTCCGTTTTTTCGTGACAGTTCGTCTGACTTCTTCTTGATTCGACTCCAAACTTCGCCTATCATGTCAGTATTGGCGGTTGCAATGCTCCAATTGTTGTGAAAATGCTACAATTATCGATAAATTCCTACAAAACGAAAGCAAAGCATAATCCTTTTCCACAAAACAGAATAAAACCTTATTTACTTATATAATGCATGCATATCAACACATTCTAGCCAAGAAGCCCCAAAATACATGCAAAATACATGTCAATCAAACCCTTAAACTAAAAGCTGACATCTGGTCAACACTTTATAAACAAGACAACACAAATGGGGTAAAAAGAGCAACTCGAGGACACCACATCACAATTCATGCCATTTATCCATGACATCAAGACAAACCAACCAAGTTTTAAATATCTAACACGGAGCACAAGTCTATCAAAATCATGGTAAAACACTTCAAATCACGCCTCTCAGGGATAAAGTGTATACTCTACTCATTAGAATAATAAGGGACGTGTATTCGCGCCAAGTCATATCAATGTTGAAGAATTACCATATGCTTGCAATTCGCCTCACATCTCCGCCACTTTATGTATGCAATTCACAAATCGAAATGACTTTGTTTATGGTTGTAATGAAAGCTCTTTGTTAAGGTAGGAAATACGGATAAGTGACTCAACTCAGCCGTATAGATTGGTAAACACATCGTTTTTCTTAAACAGCTTATTCTAATACGAATCAACTATGTATCCCCAATAGCCTTCTATTCTATCACTTTCTCTATTTTTTTCTTTTTCATACATAATCCATTCTTCTTCGCCTTTACATCACAATTTCCACCCTATTTTTCACTTATGCTCGACTCACCGCTTGCATTTTAGGCCGTTTTTTTTTCTTCGACTCTTTTGTGAATATCCTCCTTTTTTCTTCTTTTCGTTTATTCCCAATCACCCAACATATACACTATTTTCTAACTCGATACCCTTTCATTCAACCCCTTTTTTCAATCCCTTTACTCAATAATATACGCTCCAAGCTTAGTGGTAACAAATATATCAAGTTAAGTTTTAAAGGCTTGAAATGTGGCTATCAAAATCAGCAATAGGCTCAAATTGGCTAACTAGGGAAATCAAATATCATAAAGGTAGTGGAAAAAAAAGGCTTAACAAAATGGCCTAAAATCATTTTCTTTCATGAATGCATACAACATGTGACTTTGACGGGGAGATACACACGAGCAGTTCTAGAATTCAAAACAATCAGCTTAATGACACACTCAATCAACCAACAAGACCCGCATAATAAGTGAGCAATGCAACTGAACGAAGCACACCGG